>CM074723.1:289837240-291144740 GCA_037306005.1 Rhinophrynus dorsalis | reverse complement strand
TGTGAGACTGTGTGAGACTGTGTGAGAGTGTGAGAGAGACTGTGAGACTGTGTGTGAGACTGTGTGTGAGAGTGAGGGAGAGACTGTGAGAGTGAGAGAGTGTGAGAGTGTGTGAGAGTGTGAGACTGTGTGAGAGTGAGACTGTGTGAGACTGTGAGACTGTGTGTGTGAGACTGTGTGTGCGAGACTGTGTGTGCGAGAGTGAGTGTGCGAGACTGAGTGAGACAGTGTGAGAGTGAGAGAGAGAGTGTTAGACTGAGAGTGTGAGAGACTGAGAGTGTGTGTGAGACTGAGAGAGTGTGAGACTGAGAGAGTGTGAGACTGAGAGAGTGTGAGACTGAGAGTATGTGAGTGTGTGAGACTGAGAGTGTGAGACTGAGAGTGTTAGAGAGTGTGTGAGAGAGCGTGTGAGAGTGTGTGTGTGTGAGACTGTGTGTGTGTGTGAGACTGTGTCTTTGTGAGAGACTGTGAGAGACTGTGAGAGAGTGAGACTGAGAGCGTGAGAGAGACTGTGAGTGAGACTGTGTGTGAGAGTGAGAGAGAGAGACTGTGTGAGAGAGTGTGAGACTGTGAGAGTGAGAGAGTGTGAGACTGTGTGTGAGTGTGAGACTGAGAGAGTGTGAGAGAGAGTGTGACTGTGTGTGAGAGTGTGAGACTGTGTGTGTGAGAGTGTGAGACTGTGTGTGAGAGAGTGTGAGACTGTGAGAGTGTGAGACTGCGAGAGTGAGAGACTGTGAGAGACTGTGTGAGACTGAGAGTGTGAGAGAGACTGTGAGACTGTGTGTGAGACTATGTATGAGAGTGAGAGAGTGTGAGACTGTGTGAGAGTGTGAGACTGTGTGAGAGTGAGACTGAGAGAGTGTGAGACTGTGTGAGAGTGTGAGACTGTGTGTGAGACTGTGAGAGACTGTGAGAGTGAGAGAGTGTGAGACTGTGTGAGACTGTGTGTGAGTGTGAGACTGTGTGTGAGTGTGAGACTGTGTGTGTGTGTGAGAGACTGTGAGAGTGTGAGAGACTGTGTCAGTTTGAGGGACTGTGTGAGACTGTGAGAGAGACTGTGAGAGACTGTGAGAGTGTGAGACTGAGAGTGTGAGACTGAGAGTGTGAGACTGTGACTGTGAGACTGTGACTGTGTGAGAGACTGTGTGAGAGACTGTGTGTGAGAGAGTGTGAGAGACTGTGAGAGTGTGAGGGACTGTGAGAGTGTGAGGGACTGTGTGAGACTGCGAGAGAGACTGTGTGAGACTGCGAGAGAGACTGTGAGAGACTGCGAGAGAGACTGTGAGAGAGTGTGAGACTGTGTGAAAGTGTGAGAGACTGGGAGAGTGTGAGAGACTGTGAGACTGTGTGAGACTGTGAGAGTGTGAGAGACTGTGAGAGTGTAAGAGACTGTGAGAGTGTGATTGACTGTGAGAGTGTGAGGGACTGTGTGAGACTGCGAGAGAGACTGTGTGAGACTGCAAGAGAGACTGTGAGAGACTGCGAGAGAGACTGTGAAAGACTGTGAGAGTGTGAGACTGAGAGTGTGAGACTGTGTGAGAGTGTGAGAGACTGTGAGAGTGTGAGAGACTGTGAGACTGTGTGAGACTGTGAGACTGAGAGTGTAAAAGACTGTGAGAGTGTAAGAGACTGTGAGAGTGTGAGGGACTGTGTGAGACTGCGAGAGAGACTGTGTGAGACTGCGAGAGAGACTGTGTGAGACTGTGAGAGAGACTGTGAGAGACTGCGAGAGAGACTGTGAGAGACTGTGAGAGTGTGAGACTGAGAGTGTGAGACTGCGAGAGAGACTGTGAGAGACTGCGAGAGAGACTGTGAGAGACTATGAGAGTGTGAGACTGAGAGTGTGAGACTGTGTGAAAGTGTGAGAATGTGAGAGACTGTGAGAGTGTGAGAGACTGTGAGACTGACAGTGTGTGAGACTGTGAGAGTGTAAGAGACTGTGAGAGTGTGAGGGACTGTGTGAGGCTGCGAGAGAGACTGTGAGAGTGTGAGAGACTGTGAGACTGAGAGTGTGTGAGACTGTGAGAGTGTGAGAGACTGTGATACGGAGAGTGTGAGACTGTGAGACTGCGACTGTGAGACTGCAACTGTGAGACTGCGAGACTGTGTGAGAGACTGTGTGAGAGACTGTGAGAGTGTGAGACAGAATGTGTGCTTTGCAATGCGTTGCTTACCCCTCTGGCACTCAAAGGATTAAGTTGAGCTAACACAGCAATATAACACACTGTGGCTCTTCAGTTGAGGCAACGTAGCAATATGCTGAGGGATCAAATAGAAAGTGGTGTTTGAGGCTTGCCCTCTGTAACATACAGCAAAGTATCTCTCTCCCTTTAAGGAGAAAGGGTGGGAAGCAGGAAGCAGGAAGTGGAGGAGTGACAGTTGAGACAGTGAGGTGACTGAAGAGATGATGAGTTAAATAAGAGTTGCTATTAAGTTTATCCCTGAGTTTGTATTTTATGGGAACATTACACCCTCGTACTGAAACAGAGTGTATGGAGGGTTACAGTTATCTGTGGGAGGTGAAACAGTGTGTTTGTGGGGTCATGATCCTGAGTGAGAGTGTGAGTGGACCGGGAGAAGTTACTGATATCCCTACCTCAGGAGCGAGTGGCAGTTATATATATATTTTTTTTTTGTCAGTTGGATACTGGTGGGCGGGCTGGAGGGGGCGGGCCAACTCCCTGTATGATAAACACGCCCCCATTGAATCACCCAACAGGAGTTGTGTCTCCTAATGAGACATAAATTATGTAATTAGACATTCTGTTCAATGAGAGTTTCTTTTCTGAGGAGACATAAATTATGTTCTGTGTGTGGGGTACCATAAATTATGCAATGAGGCTTATTCTTTTATATATATAGATATATATATCTATACATATATAAATATATATATATATATATATATATATATATATATATATAGCGCTCTTGTGTCTACAACCATATAAAGTCAAAAAATAAAGACTCACCCACATGAGAACAAACACACCTCCAACTTGAATAGTGTTGAGGCATGTAATATTGAATACAAGCAATAAATAAATAAATAATAAAAATACCAAAAAATGATATGAACTAGACAACATAAATGAAACCATCAAACCTCCGATTATCAAGGTACAAATGGATCAGTTAACCCTCCAAACCATGCCACATATCCCGACACGTGTCACTGCTAGGCTTCGTCAGGGGATAGCAAATAGTGGCACAGCTCAATATAAATCAGTACCCGGGACCAATCCCCAATCTCCAGGTACTCACGTGATATCCGGTGGTCCCAACTTTCTACTTTTTGCCCAAAATCCACAAAAATATATCAAACCCCTCGGTTAGACTGATAGTGGCGGGCATCAGGGGGCTATGTGAACAGGTGTGCACATTCATTGATTTTTTTCCTGCAACCATTGGTTCTATCCCTTAACTCTTACTTAAGAGATTCTGCATATTTGTTGTTCAAATTACAGGAAGTTACGGTTGAACTAGGGACGCTGCTCGTGACCTGTGATGTAGAGGCTCTGTACTCGAGCATATGTCATGAACAGGGTCTCCGTGTAGTCTCATATTTTCTTCAACAATCCAACCTTTTTGGAGATGAGGCATTTTGTAAATTTCTTGTTGAATTATTAAGATTTGTGTTACAACACAGCTATTTTGTTTTCAACTTAGAATATTTTTTACAGCTCACGGGGATAACCATGGGGGTAAAATGTGCCCCTTCATTCGACAAGCTCTTTCTCTTTGGAGAAACTACGGAAATTTGGACGGATCGTATATTGGTATGGTACCAATTTACAGACGACATCTTTTTTCTCTGGAATAGTACAACAACTTCATGCACTGAATTTATACAGGTACTTAATAATAATGATCTAAACATCTGTTTGACCCATATGTATTCTTTAACATCTGTGGATTTTCTTGATATAACAATACAAATTGATGATTTTGGTTCTATTCACACTAACCTGTTTAGGAATCCGACATCTGTGAATTCTTTGTTGCATTTTGAGAGTTCCCATCCTCATCATCTGAAATGGGCAATACCGACAGGACAGTATTTATGGATTCACCACAATTGTTCTTTGGTTCAAGACTCTCAGCAACACTCCAATGATCTTTTTAAGCATTTTCGGGATAGAGGTTATCCTAAAGCATGTCTAAAGAAAGGATTCCAAAGAGCTTCAGGTACTTCAAAAGATATTATCCTGAATACAGGTAAACTTAAAAATTTGATTCCAACAAAAATTAAACCGATTACCATGTGCAATACACAGTGGAGTAAGGTTTCACATATATTTCAGAAACATTGGCATATCTTGACCAGTGTAACTACTTTGAAACAATATTTGGATGATCACTGCTCTTTGATAGCCAAAAGAGCAAAAAATCTATGAGATCTGATGGTACACAGTCATCTTTCGAGTATAGGTATGTAGAGGTACATAAAATCATTGGAAGTTATGCGTGCAGTTCTTGCTCCATTTGTCAACACATTGAAAATGTCAAAAAGATCTATAGTCCGGTATCGAAAAGAGATCTCATTGTAAGATCTTTCATTAATTGCCGTACAACGAACTGCATTTATGCCATCAAATGTCCTTGTGGACAAATCTATGTAGGACAGAAGACTCAAATGTGAAAAGCACGCTTACAGAAACATCTTTCGCTTATATATAATGCTCAAAGAGATGCAGGAAGGGGTATTATGCTAACTACTGTAGCGCAACATTTTCTGCATACACATGTGTCATGCTGCTCCTGACTGCTCCTCCTACCTATAATCCTATTGGCGGCTGTAGGCTTTATGTACCTGGATCTTCCATCAACCCTTGCTCGATTTTAGCGCCAAAAGTCTGAGAGAAACCTTTGTCGTGAGTTCCTGTGTTTGATGATTCCATGTACCGAACCCTGCCTGAATACCGACCATGTCTTGTCTTCTGCCTGTGGATCTTGACCCCAGCTTTGCCTGACCACGTCTTTGCCTGCTCCTTCGGTTACTGATTAGATTCCGGCCTGACCCAGTATTCTCGGACTACGCTTTCCATTCGGAACTTTCTGCCTCGCAACGAGAGTCCCTCCAGCTGCTCTCAAGGTTGGTTCCAGTATACCGTTCCTTCACCTCTGGGGCTCCGACTGGTTTGGGTTGCCATCACCGGCCGCTCCGGTGACTGCCCCGGCCAGTCGAGGGTGTAGGAACTCGTATTCCCCTTACCTGCTTCCAGTTTCCTGGGCCTCGAGTCCAAACTCGATTCGAGCAGAGAATAGAGGATTCGTAGTCCATAAACCTCGAACCTGTCTCGAACCTTATCGATACCCCAAGACCTCGAACCTGTCTCGAACCTTATCGATACCCCAAGATCTCGAACCTGTCTTGAACATTATCGTTACCCCAAGACCTCGAACCTGCCTCGAACCTTATCTTGACCTCGAGGCCTTCGATTAAAGGGAACTCTGTCCTGCAGTCTGACTACGGTCTTGAACCTTCCCGAGCCTCCTAGTTCCTGTTGATCCAGTCTCGAACTCAGAGGAGCAGTGAACTGGTTAACCTGAGTCCGTTACCTTGCTTGACCCTACTCAGAGACTGACAGTAAAATCGAGCCAGTAAAATGGATGCTGCTGAGGCTTCCCTCATAGCCTCCAGACAGGAACAACAGGAGCAAGTTCTGTCTACCCATGCAGCACAACTACAAACCCTCAATCATAAGCTGGATGCTATGATAGAAATGTTGCAAACATTCTCTCCATCTACCCCTGCTCAAGCTCCACCACAGCCCCCTTGGGCCACAGGGTCTACAGGAGCCCCCTCAGGGTACAAGCCACCCAAGATACCCTTACCAGAGAGATACTCTGGCCGACCTGAACATTGTCGTGGATTCTTGAACCAGTGCCAGTTACATTTTCAGACCTTGCCTCATTCGTTTAACTCTCATTCTACTAGGGTGGCATTCATAATCTCTCTATTGACTGATAAGGCCCTCGCTTGGGCTTCCCCTCTGGTGGAGAACAGATCTTCTCTTCTTGATGACTCCAATGCATTTATCGCTGCCTTTAAAACCGTATTTGATCTACCTGGAAGACAGGCATCTGCTGAAGCCAGTATACTGGGCCTAAAACAGGGCACTCGCACGGTGGCTGAATATGCAGTAGAGTTCAGAACACTTTCATACGCAACCGACTGGAACAATGGAGCCTTGCGAGCCGCCTTTCGCAGGGGACTGAGCGAATTCATCAAAGACGCTCTAGTTAATCAAGACATACCAGAGGATCTGGAGGGTCTGATATCTACCTGTTTAGAATTAGATCGTCGGCAAATTGAGCGACAGCTTGAGAGAGATCGCTCCCGCCGCCATAAATCTGATTTTGTTCCTCGATTATCCTCTCCCACCGAGACATTACAGACCTCTGTTGAACCTATGGATATTGGGTCTGTTACTAAACTCCCTGAGGAGGAGAAACGCCGACGAAGAAGTCAGGGACTTTGCCTTTATTGTGGCCTCAAGGGCCATCTCCTACGCCAGTGTCCAACCCGTCCGGGAAACTTCCAAAGTTTAGGGAACCATGGAGACACCTCCCTAGGCGTAATACACAAAATCTCTCCGTCTGACACAAACCGTTTGATGGTTCCTGTTCGGTTAAGCTGGGCGGAGGGCTCAGTCTCCACTAAAGCCTTCTTGGACTCAGGTGCGGCAGGGGTCTTCCTTGACGCTGGTTTCGCTTCCAGGCACTCCATACCGCTTGTCCAGAAAACCAAACCCCTGCGGGTCTCTACCGTGGGTGGGGGTCCTCTGGGAAAAGGCCTCGTTACCCATGAAACTCAACTACTACTTCTTCGGACTGGCACCCATCATTCAGAGACAATTCACCTCGACTTTATAGAGTGCCCTTCCGTTCCAGTGATTTTGGGACTTCCTGGGCTTCGCCGCCACAATCCAGTAATTGACTGGAGCTCTGACCAGTTGACGAATTGGGGTTCTTCTTGCTACTCTAACTGCCTTTCTGAGATAACTGTACCAGGCCTTGTGGGTTGCATAACCACTCCTGAGGAATCTGTTCCTAAACCCTACAGAGACTGTCCTATTGACTTCTTACCCGGAACCATGCCTCCTAGAGGAAAACCAATTCTTCTATCTGAACTGGGACCTAAGAATCTGAAGGTGGATGCCTTGCCTCCTCTCCTCACTCCTGAACCAGAACCTCCTCCTTAACCCATAATTCCTTCTAATCATATTATGGCCTCTCTATCATTGTCTATAGTACAAAGGATCAAGTCCCTTCAACATCATTTTAGTGGACGTTTTCAAGGAAAACCCGCTCATCTGCTATTTGTCCCCAAGTGATTTCGTTCCGCTCTCCTAAAATGGTCACAGCGTTCTACTATGGCCGGTCACCCAGGCATTACAAAAAATACTGAATTTCTTCTTAGACGCTTCTGGTGGCCTTCCTTGAAACAAGATGTGAAAGCCTACGTCAAAGATTGCACACCTTGCACTCAAAATAATTCATCCAATCAGAGGCCTGTTGGGCTTCTTCAACCTTCGCCAATCCCTCAGACGTTGCCCAGCCTTCCAATTTCCGATGTTCCCGAAACTGATATTAGAGTACGAAATCTCCGTCTTCAGTGGGCTTCTGTTCATCGCTCTTTGACAGCCGCTTCTTCCAGTTATAAGTCCTCGGCGGATAAGAAAAGGCAACCTGCTCCTTCATACCAGACTGGTGACCAGGTCTGGCTCTCCACTCTACACCTTCGCTTGAAGCAGCCCTCTGGTAAATTGGGTCCCAGGTTCATTGGACCTTTTCCTATCAAGACTCAGCTCACTCCTGTCACCTATTCTCTTGATTTACCTTCAACCATGAAGGTGGCCAATTCCTTTCATGTCTCCCTTCTACGTCCCTTGGTTAAGAACCGTTTCTACCAACCGGCCACTCCTCCTGCTCCTGTTCTGGTGGACGGTCATCCAGAATATGAGGTCAGCAAGATTCTGGATTCTCGGCTATCTCGGGGCCGATTACACTATTTGGTCGACTGGAAGGGCTATGGTCCTGCTGATCGTTCCTGGGTGCCAGCTACTGAGGTCCATGCTCCGGTCCTTGTACGGACCTTTCATCGCCTGCATCCTGATGCTCCAGGCCGTCCGGAGTTCGGCCGTTGAAGGGGGGGCACTGTCATGCTGCTCCTGACTGCTCCTCCTACCTATAATCCTATTGGCGGCTGTAGGCTTTATGTACCTGGATCTTCCATCAACCCTTGCTCGATTTTAGCGCCAAAAGTCTGAGAGAAACCTTTGTCGTGAGTTCCTGTGTTTGATGATTCCATGTACCGAACCCTGCCTGAATACCGACCAAGTCTTGTCTTCTGCCTGTGGATCTTGACCCCAGCTTTGCCTGACCACGTCTTTGCCTGCTCCTTCGGTTACTGATTCGATTCCGGCCTGACCCAGTATTCTCGGACTACGCTTTCCATTCGGAACTTTCTGCCTCGCAACGAGAGTCCCTCCAGCTGCTCTCAAGGTTGGTTCCAGTATACCGTTCCTTCACCTCTGGAGCTCCGACTGGTTTGGGATGCCATCACCGGCCGCTCCGGTGACTGCCCCGGCCAGTCGAGGGTGTAGGAACTCGTATTCCCCTTACCTGCTTCCAGTTTCCTGGGCCTCGAGTCCAAACTCGATTCGAGCAGAGAATAGAGGATTCGTAGTCCATAAACCACGAACCTGTCTCGAACCTTATCGATACCCCAAGACCTCGAACCTGTCTCGAACCTTATCGATACCCCAAGATCTCGAACCTGTCTTGAACATTATCGTTACCCCAAGACCTCGAACCTGCCTCGAACCTTATCTTGACCTCGAGGCCTTCGATTAAAGGGAACTCTGTCCTGCAGTCTGACTACGGTCTTGAACCTTTCCGAGCCTCCTAGTTCCTGTTGATCCAGTCTCGAACTCAGAGGAGCAGTGAACTGGTTAACCTGAGTCCGTTACCTTGCTTGACCCTACTCAGAGACTGACAACATGATAGCTCCTTTACAGGCTCAAAGATCTTTGGCCTTGAAAGAATAAAATTGGGCATATGCAGGGGCAATGTGAGCAAACATTTGCTCAAAAGAGCGACTTGGTGGATCTATATGCTCCAAAGCTGCGAGCCATTGGGCATGAATGAAGAAATGTCTTTTATTAGTTACATTAATTGATTTAACTTCATTTTGTATCTTTTACAGGTTTTCTGATGTGTCTTCAAGTACGACTTTCAATATTACACTTGTGGTCTACCAAGCTATACAGAGTCTACATTGGAAAGAAAAGCAAATTTATCTGGTAAATTTACCTGACAATCATTTGTATATTATTTAGCCATGTTTAAGTTTCCTACATCATGTGTAAATACGTTCACAATCTGCCCTGTGAATCAGTTTATTTATTTTACTTTATGTGCCAAGGGGGATTAAGAGTTTGCTCTTTCTGACACTTTGGTGTCTGGCATTTGTACACTTTAGGAGGGTATTAGTATATCATGATTGGATTTTATCCATACATTGTATACTTTTTGTTAACTTTATACAGATTTAACATAATGTTTTACTTTAATCATGTATATACGTTGCCTATAAAATAAAATACATGAAATGCGGACATGTGATGCCCGGGATATTCTATTTTTATGATGTTCTTTATTATTTATATACGAAAAAAAAGAAAAGAGCGGCGCAAAAAAGTCTCTCTAAGCGTAGTATATCACAAAAGATTGGTCCTTCACCCAAACACCGTGGAGCAAATCATCAGAGTGTTACTCACATTTTTCAGAGGCTCATGATCTGCCACTTGCACTGGCTTTCACCCCAGTATGGTGGTCTTCCACGCTCAGGGTTATCAGTGTAGACAGTTCTTAACAGATTGCTCTAATAAGAGTGATTTTGATATGTGGAATTCGCCACTTACACAAAGGATATAATAAATCCAATGCTATAGTGGACCCAACCTCATTTGATCTTATCAAATCTTCTCAAAAAATTCCACTCTTATTTTAAAATGATAGAACTGCTATTATTAAATAAGCCAGTGTTTTAAAAATAAATAAATATGGATATCTGTGAGTCTAATCCAAAAAAATATTTATTTGTTCTAAAAATAAAAAGTCAAAAACATAAATAATTAAAAATAATAAGCGCATATGCCTAATAAATAATCATAAAAATGTATATTTATCAAATAAAAATAAATACTTCATAAAACAAAATGTGCTTTATAAAACAGAACAAGCAGTTCAACAGCTAACGCGTTTCTTCACTGTATGTGACTTTTTCAAAGCTGAGCAACTGAAAAAAGCATGTATCAATGAGTAGACCTTTAAATACCTACATTTATCGATAATTTCCCCATTACATTTTCCTCCAGTCCAATCCTTAATGGCGTGCGTTACAAGATGCAGACCCACATTGACCCACATGGCCGGCAATGATTTGTTGTATCCAATCACATTGCGCACAGCAATATTTACATCCGGTTTCGGAGTCTCTCTGAAGCGCTTCAAACTGAAGCACATCCCTCCGCAAACCGGAAGTTGCCGGCCGCAAACCAAGCCTCGATCCCCTGAGGCGCTCAGGCGTCCACTGTCGGCATTCACCCGAAGGTTTATATCTATGTGTCATACGTGCGCCTGCAAATGGAACGCACCAATTGAAACGCTTATAGATATAGCACAAGCCTCCATTAAATATAGGACTTGTCAAGGAACTGACCCAAAAAATATATTACAAAATTGCATATCCAAAACACAATCGGTCATAAGAAGAAAAAAGTAGGGCTGAGAGGCAAATATACACACAAATACAACCATTCATAATAATCCATAATATACTGTATACAGCATATGCATGAATCCTAAATATAAAATCCATGCATAATCTGTTATTTCCAAAATCTCAATAAACATTTAAAGAAGCATGTGTTTCTTAATTATCCAAACTCCCCCCCCAAAAAAAAAAAAAAAAAAAAAACCCTTTTATATGTCTGTTCTATATATACTCCCTAATCTTAATGTGTATGAATTCTTGTGTAAAACTAATTATAAAATAACCCTTTGTTCCAATACATATGTATATAAATACCTCAATCTCTATAAAAAGTGGAGATCTAAATCTTCATTTAGCCCCCTATCCCCTAAAGTCCCCAAGGTGAATATCCACATTGCCTCCCGTTTACATAATTGGCGAAATCTATTACCCTGCGGAGGAATCCATTCAATACCACTTATTTTAATGTGATTCAAACCACCTTTAATACAAGTGCTAAAATGTTGATATAATTTTGAACTATTTTCTCCCTTGTGAATAGCCCTTCTGTGTTCCCCAAAACGAGTTCTTAGTGCCCTTATAGTGCGGCCTACATAAGCCGCACCACAACCACATTCAATCAAGTAAACTACATAATTTGTACCACAATTGATATAATATTTAATATCAAATTTTCTACACTGTTCTATATCAACAAAATATTTTTTACCATGCTCCATAAAAGGACATGTATTGCATCTAGAGTGATTACATTTATAGTTTCCTACAATTTTAGGGAGATTAAATTTCCCAGACATAGGATTTGATATCTGTTTCCCCAAAATAAGATTTGTCATATCTTCATTCACTCCATCTTTTTCATAAAATTTCTTAGGTCTACTGGGTGCTATCAGAGTTCTAACTGTTTTACTTTTTCTGAAGGTGACCAAGGGTTTTTCACTTAAATCATCTTTTAATATAGTATCCTGAAGTAATATTTTCCAATTGTCAGAAATAATATTTTTAATTTTATTTCCCCAACAATTGTATCCAGTCCCAAATGAAAGCCCTCTATTAATTTTTTCACCACTCCTTTTATCAATACATTTATATTTCTCCTTTTTTTGAATTAAATCATTTCTATTTAAACCACATGCTCTATTGAAGGCACTATCTAATAATTTCTCATCATATCCTTTTTCAAGAAATGCTTGTTTTAACTCCCCACTCTTTTTAACAAAGTCCTTGTGGTCACTACAATTATGGCGTTATCTATGATATTGTCCGTATGGAATATTTTTTAGCCATTTACCGTAGTGACCACTGTCTGCTCTTAGATATTGATTTGATACAGTTTCTTTTTTATAAATAGAGCTGACAATAGGGGAGTCTGGCACACCTGTTAATAAGAGATCCAGGAATTCAATGGACTGTGATTGAATATTTTTTGTAAAGGAAATACCCCTAGAGTTGACTTTAAATCGTTTCAAAAACGTATTATAATCTCCTTTATTTGTATCCCAAATAACTAAGATATCATCAATAAAACAGCCATAGTACACAAGGCCCACCCCCTCCCAACTGCCCCCCTCCACGGTATCAAACTCCCAATGACCCATGAAGAGGTTGGCATAGGAAGGGGCGAACCTGGTGCCCATGGCCGTTCCCCTAATTTGTAAATAATACCTATCTTGGAAGGCAAAAAAATTGTGTTGCAAAATAAATTGAACACTCTTTAAAATAAATTCTCTCTGAGGAATAGGCATTTCTGAATCTTTATCCAAAAAGAATGCTATTGCTTCTAGGCAGTAAATATGGCTGATATTAGTATACAAAGACACCACGTCCAGACTAATCCAGACGTAGCCTTTCCGCCACACAATACAACTCAATCTCTCCAATACATGTTGACTATCCCTAATATAACCATATAAAGAGGTAACATATTTTTGTAGGAAATAGTCAACATACATCGAGAGATTCGAGGTCAGGGAATCAATCCCTGCTATTATCGGCCTACCAGGAGGTTGTTCTTTACTTTTATGAATTTTTGGTAAATGATACAGAAATGCCATCACTGGATATTCAATATTCAAAAAATCTTTTTCAGTCTTAATAATAATCCCACATTGATATGCTTCCTCGAGTAGAATTTTCAAATCTTTCTGAAAACTTTTACTTAAATCTTTTTCAAGAATTTGGTAAGATTCTCTGTCTTCCAATAGTCTAAAACCCTCCTTAATGTAATCCTTAGTATTTTGTATAACAATCGACCCTCCTTTATCAGCCTCCCTGATTGTTATATTGTTGTCCTCTTTTAAAGTTTTTAAGGCCATTCTTTCATTTTTACTTAGATTATCATATCTCTTATTTTTTCCTTTTATATTCTTATTATATTCATCCATAACCACATTAAAGAATGTTTCTATATATGGCCCTTTAAAATTCACAAGATAAAAGGAGGATTTTTTTCTGAATGGGGTATGTACAAATTGTTTTTCTGTATCAGGTGTATTTTCATCTTCATTATTCGCCCTTAGCAAGTCCACTAGATATCTCTCACATTCCTCATCCTGGTTTATTAAAACCTCTTGATTTTCCAATCCTTTCAACTTAAAGAAACGTTGTAATGTTAATTTTCTTGTGAACTTGCTAAGATCAATGAAAAAATCAAAGTCATTGCTCTTAACCTCCGGGGAAAATTTTAATCCCTTTCTAAGTAAACAAACTTCATCATGTGCTATTGTCCTATCCGATAGATTAAAAATACCTTCAATATTCGTTTTGAACATATTTACCGAGGGATTCGTGTATCTCCTCAACTTCTTTTTCAATTTTCTTTAGACATTCCTCTCTGTGCTGTATAATAGACCTCATTAAAGATTTGGAACATTGTTCCAAAATATCTTTCCATGAATTTGAAAAGGAAGTATCAGAAAAGGGACAGTTTTTAACAATCCTTAATCCTCTAGGAATGATATCCCTTTCCAAATATTGCTGAAGTAAGAGGCAATCCCACCAATGTTTTACTTCTGCTCTCAGAGCAGATTCCAGTTGGTTAAATAAACCTCTTATTTCCTTCTCTTCATTATGCTCACTGACTACCAATTGTGCTCCCTGATTATTCACTTTAAAAAATGCTGTTAAATCTTTTTTCCTTTTTTCCCTCATTCTAATAGAACTACATGCCATATTGAAAAGCTATACAAAGGGAGGGCTGCTAGTAGAAAAAGAAAAAAAAATACTAAATCTATACAAAATAGGAGGCTAGATGGAAAATAAAGTCGACTCCCCACTACTGCGCCTCTTCCCACAGTATATACTCAAAAATAGAAAAAAGGAGAGAAAGGAGACACAACCGAACACTCAGCAATAAATATAAACAGGAAAAAACAAACACAAATACTTGTAGATCTTGATCTTCTTTTCTTTCACTTGATTATGCTTTATGAGTCCAATGCCGCACGCTCTCAAGGAGACTGGGTTCCCACTCCAAACAAGATAGACTACAAACGAAAAAAAAAGAAAAGAGCGGCGCAAAAGAGTCTCTCTAAGCGTAGTATATCACAAAAGATTGGTCCTTCACCCAAACACCGTGGAGCAAATCATCAGAGTGTTACTCACATTTTTCAGAGGCTCATGACCTGCCTCCTGGTTTCAGCACTTGCACTGGCTTTCACCCCAGTATGGTGGTCTTCCACGCTCAGGGTTATCAGTGTAGACAGTTCTTAACAGATTGCTCTAATAAGAGTGATTTTGATATGTGGAATTCGCCACTTAGACAAAGGATATAATAAATCCAATGCTATAGTGGACCCAACCTCATTTGATCTTATCAAATCTTCTCAAAAAATTCCACTCTTATTTTAAAATGATAGAACTGCTATTATTAAATTAGCCAGTGTTTTAAAAATAAATAAATATGGATATCTGTGAATCTAATCCAAAAAAATATTTATTTGTTCTAAAAATAAAAAGTCAAAAACATAAATAATTAAAAATAATAAGCGCATATGCCTAATAAATAATCATAAAAATGTATATTTATCAAATAAAAATAAATACTTCATAAAACAAAATGTGCTTTATAAAACAGAACAAGCAGTTCAACAGCTAATGCGTTTCGTCACTGTATGTGACTTTTTCAAAGCTGAGCAACAAGAAAACAGCATGTATCAATGAATAGACCTTTAAATATCTACATTTATCGATAATTTCCGCATTACATTTTCCTCCAGTCCAATCCTTAATGGCGTGCGTTCCAAGATGCAGACCCACATTGACCCACATGGCCGGCAATGATTTGTTGTATCCAATCACATTGCGCACAGCAATATTTACATCCGGTTTCGGAGTCTCTCTGAAGTGCTTCAAACTGAAGCACATCCCTCCGCAAACCGGAAGTTGCTGGCCGCAAACCAAGCCTCGATCCCCTGAGGCGCTCAGGCGTCCACTGTCGGCATTCACCCGAAGGTTTATATCTATGTGTCATACGTGCGCCTGAAAATGGAACGCACCAATTGAAACTCTTATAGATATAACACAAGCCTCCATTAAATATAGGACTTGTCAAGGAACTGACCCAAAAAATATATTACAAAATTGCATATCCAAAACACAATCGGTCATAAGAAGAAAAAAGTAGGGCTGAGAGGCAAATATACACACAAATACAACCATTCATAATAATCCATAATATACTGTATACAGCATATGCATGAATCCTAAATATAAAATCCATGCATAATCTGTTATTTCCAAAATCTCAATAAACATTTAAAGAAGCATGTGTTTCTTGTGGTGCGGCTTATGTAGGCCGCACTATAAGGGCACCAAGAACTCGTTTTGGGGAACACAGAAGGGCTATTCACAAGGGAGAAAATAGTTCAAAATTATATCAACATTTTAGCACTTGTATTAAAGGTGGTTTGAATCAAATTAAAATAAGTGGTATTGAATGGATTCCTCCGCAGGGTAATAGATTTCGCCAATTATGTAAACGGGAGGCAATGTGGATATTCACCTTGGGGACTTTAGGGGATAGGGGGCTAAATGAAGATTTAGATCTCCACTTTTTATAGAGATTGAGGTATTTATATACATATGTATTGGAACAAAGGGTTATTTTATAATTAGTTTTACACAAGAATTCATACACATTAAGATTAGGGAGTATATATAGAACAGACATATAAAAGGTTTTTTTTTTTTTTTTTTTTTGGGGGGGGGAGTTCGGATAATTAAGAAACACATGCTTCTTTAAATGTTTATTGAGATTTTGGAAATAACAGATTATGCATGGATTTTATATTTAGGATTCATGCATATGCTGTATACAGTATATTATGGATTATTATGAATGGTTGTATTTGTGTGTATATTTGCCTCTCAGCCCTACTTTTTTCTTCTTATGACCGACTGTGTTTTGGATATGCAATTTTGTAATATATTTTTTGGGTCAGTTCCTTGACAAGTCCTATATTTAATGGAGGCTTGTGCTATATCTATAAGCGTTTCAATTGGTGCGTTCCATTTGCAGGCGCACGTATGACACATTGATATACACCTTCGGGTGAATGCCGACAGTGGACACCTGAGCGCCTCAGGGGATCGAGGCTTGGTTTGCGGCCAGCAACTTCCGGTTTGCGGAGGGATGTGCTTCAGTTTGAAGCGCTTCAGAGAGACTCCGAAACCGGATGTAAATATTGCTGTGTGCAATGTGATTGGATACAACAAATCATTGCCGGCCATGTGGGTCAATGTGGGTCTGCATCTGGGAACGCACGCCATTAAGGATTGGACTGGAGGAAAATGTAATGGGGAAATTGTCGATAAATGTAGATATTTAAAGGTCTATTCATTGATACATGCTTTTTTCTTGTTGCTCAGCTTTGAAAAAGTCACATACAGTGATGAAACACGTTAGCTGTTGAACTGCTTGTTCTGTTTTATAAAGCACATTTTGTTTTATGAAGTATTTATTTTTATTTGATAAATATACATTTTTATGATTATTTATTAGGCATATGCGCTTATTATTTTTAATTATTTATGTTTTTGACTTTTTATTTTTAGAACAAATAAATATTTTTTTGGATTAGACTCACAGATATCCATATTTATTTATTTTTAAAACACTGGCTTATTTAATAATAGCAGTTATATCATTTTAAAATAAGAGTGGAATTTTTTGAGAAGATTTGATAAGATCAAATGAGGTTGGGTCCACTATAGCATTGGATTTATTATATCCTTTGTGTAAGTGGCGAATTCCACATATCAAAATCACTCTTATTAGAGCAATCTGTTAAGAACTGTCTACACTGATAACCCTGAGCGTGGAAGACCACCATACTGAGGTGAAAGCCAGTGCAAGTGGCAGGTCATGAGCCTCTGAAAAATGTGAGTAACACTCTGATGATTTGCTCCACGGTGTTTGGGTGAAGGACCAATCTTTTGTGATATACTACGCTTAGAGAGACTTTTTTGCGCCGCTCTTTTCTTTTTTTTTCGTTTGTAGTCTATCTTGTTTGGAGTGGGAACCCAGTCTCCTTGAGAGCGTGCGGCATTGGACTCATAAAGCATAATCAAGGGAAAGAAAAGAAGATCAAGATCTACAAGTATTTGTGTTTGTTTTTTCCTGTTTATATTTATTGCTGAGTGTTTGGTTGTGTCTCCTTTCTCTCCTTTTTTCTATTTTTAAGTATATACTGTGGGAAGAGGCGCAGTAGTGGGGAGTCGACTTTATTTTCCATCTAGCCTCCTATTTTGTATAGATTTATTATTTATATCTTTATTTTGAATTATACATTCGGATTTAGGGTAAAATGTGCTCCGCTTTGGGAATAACACTAGAGGGTTGAACTTGTCTTTTGTGACTGGAGTTTGACAGACTTATGAATGATTATATGTACAAATATATTTTTCTGCGACTATGATCAATTCCATTTTTTATTCTTTGGGTATCTTGATAGACATATATTATCTTGTTTACCTCTGTGTAGTTATTACAAATTCCTATTCTTTATACTTTGGAAATTACAATTTGGACATTTTAACTAGGATTATCATCATATCTGCAGGATGCATAGTGAATAATATAGTGTATTGTGTTACATTATCTTTACACATTCGCTTTAATATCATAGTGATTGATTATTGATTGATATGATTGATTGATATGATCATTTAATGATTAAAGTATAGGGATGATTTGTATTTATGCAGTCCCCGTTGTTGTCGGAGACCTGGCGTGGGCCATTTGGATGTTGTCCCGCGATATGCCTTGGGATATGGTGGGTGCTTTATTTATTTTTTTATTTATTTGTCCTTCCCCTCGGCACATTTTCTTATCCTGATCTCGCGATATTTGTGTGGCTTTTACTTGCTGATGCTTTGTTTGCGGCTCTCTTACATCCGTATTCCATCTCATGTTTATACTCATTGGAGCAGGTCATGTAAATTGGGCCACGTGACTTTTTCTTTCGCGGGTCTTTTAGCAGACAGCATTGGCATTGCGATATCACGTGAGTCCCTGGAGATTGGGGATTGGTCCCGGGTACTGATTTATACTGAGCTGTGCCACTATTTGCTATCCCATGACGAAGCCTAGCGGCGACACATGTCGGGATCTGTGGCATGGTTTGGAGGGGTAACTGATCCATTTGAACCTTAATGATCAGAGGTTTGATGGTTTCATTCATGTTGTCTGGTTCATATAATTTTTTGTTTTTTTTTGTTTCTTATTTACTTATTTATTGCTTGTATTCAATATTACATGTCTCAACACTATTCAAGCTGAAGGTGTGTTTGTGGGTGAGTCTTTATTTTTTGAGTCCATATGGTTGTAGACACAAGAGCACTATATATATATATATCTTGTCTTTAGATATTTTCTTTTCCACTTCCTCCAGATCTCATTTACTAGGATGTAATTAATTGGTTACATTGGGATTCTTTATTCCTTGTACATTCATGTGCTTGACAAATATTTATGTTATGATTCTCCTAGATATATGGTATATCAGTGTACCCCTACTGCCTGTTATGTGTTTTAAATGTGAATCTTTATTGTTATATATTTTCTGTGTGATAGAATAAAAATAATTTTTGTATGTTTTCTATACTTTGAGTTGAGTGCCTCTTTGCTAAAGGACTTCTGTGTTGGGGGTTTTCTTTTGATTCCCTTTATAGAAAGTTTATATGTTCTGTCCTTTGAGTGCACCAGACTACTTTTAGTCTATATTACTTCAAAGATAGGCTATATTTGACTACTGCTAGCCTTCTCCTTGTCTTAGTGGGTACTACCCCTGCTGTCACTAGTGCTGTGCCTGCTGACAGTGCTGAACCTCCTGCCACCAGTACTGTGCCTGCTGTCAGACATGCTGCCCCTGTTGCCACCAGTGCTGTGCCTGCTGTCAGTGCTGAAGCTGCTGCCACCATAGCTGAACATGCTGCTATTGTGTCTTATAATACTCAGGAGGTGGGGAAGGAGAAGATAATGCTAAGTGTGACAGCAAAGGACCCTAAGTCACACTTGCCATCCCCAAGCAGTACCGCCAGTGCTAGTACTACTACTATTAAGAAGGTCCATCAGCTTTTTAGCATTAGGAGTGAAGGAGGGGGTAATCAATATCCTCATATTGCTAGTGACAGTGAGGAAGAAGACTCTGCGGCTCAACTTGATCTGGTTGGTGTTAGTAGTAGTAGTAGCAGTAATGGTGAAGCAGCCGGAGTGGTAGGGGAAGCATTTCAGAGCGTCCGTGTCACAGTGCCTTACCTCGGCCTGCAGCATTCAGCCGGGAGCTGGGTTCTGGACTGACGCTCTGGACGTCACTGGCTGCGTCTCTCCTTTCCTGTGGCCTCCTCGCATATGGTTCCTTCTTACTGGCATCATTAGTGAGGCACCTGCCTGGATGCCTGTTATAGGCCCAACCTGGGGAACCTAATTGGTCCCGCCTTCTCCTACTCCTTTATAAATCTCTCTGGGCTTGTGTATCATTACCCTTATGTTGTTGTTCAGTGCAGTTCTAGTTCCTGTTGTTCCTGTATCCTGTGTAGGACCCGGCTTGTCTGACTATCCATTCTGGTACTGACCTGTGGCTCTATCTGACCATTCTACCTGTGCGATCCTTTGGCAACAGACATCCAATCTGGTGCAAACCTGTGGCTCTGGCTGAAAACCCACTCCGTGTATGACCCTGGCTTGTCTGACCATCCAACATGGTGCAGACAATGGGGCGCTGTCCAGCTATCCTCCCAGTGTTGCCTCCTATTATTGGACATCCTATCTGGTGCAGACCCATGGCTCTGGCTGACTATCCACTCCACCTTTTCAGAAAATATTGGATAAGATGCAGATCCAAGATCAGCGTATTGATCATATATCATTCGCTTTGCAGATCTTGCTTAGCCGTACCGCTCCCTTAGAACGCTCTAACCCAAAACCGGTGGCCACCCCAGCTCATTCCTTGGCACCGGTAGTTCCTACCGTCTCTGATGCAGGATTGGTCAGTGGGTGTCTAGATCCGCTCCACTTCCACAGAGATACAGTGGGGAGCCTGAGCTGTGTCGTGGATTTCTTAACCAACTGGGCCTTTACCTCTAAGTGATTCCGTAAGCCTTCCCTAGTGAGCGCAGAAGGGTTGGCCTAATGATTTCCCTCCTTTCTGGCAAGGCTTTGGCTTGGGTGAATCCTTTATGGGAGATGGACAAACCCATAATATATAACTTTAATGAATTTGTGGCCTCCTTCAAACGTGTCTTTGATGTGCCAGGTAGCATTACCTCAGCTTCTAAACATCTAATGACTATCCACCAGGGCAGTCGTACTGTGGTGGAGTATGCTATTGAGTTCCGCACCCTGGCAGCTAAGGTGGGTTGCAACAATGAGGATCTTGTAGCCGCTTTTTCCCAAGGACTTTGTGACTATGTGAAGGATGAGATTGCTGCCCGTGATTTACCTAAGGATTTGGGAGATGTGATATCATTTATCATCCAGACACTCAGGTCCGGGAGAGACCATAATTTAAGGAGCGCCTGCAGAGGCATCCTTCCAGAATGTCCTCTCACTTAATTTGTCCACCCAGTCCTCTCTCACCTCCCATGCCTCCTGGTTCTGACTCTGGGGGTGGTGAACTGATGCAGGTTGGGGCCACCCGGCTCTCTGTGGAGAAGAGTGCCTTTCGGAGGAGGGAGTACTATGTCTCTACTGTGGGAGACCTGGACACTATCACGGTGCCTGTGATCCCTGAGCGACATTCTTACTTCCTGGTTTACACTGGCTGCGTATCACGGTGCCCGTGATTCTTCGACATTCTTACTTCCAGGTTTTGTGCCTGGCTGCCTCTTATTGGTGCTAGCTGGCTAGCCCCTCCCAGGGCTAGCCTTTATATACACCTTCCTGTCATTTGGCCGGTGCCCTTTCGTGGTGTCCCTGACCTTACTTTTTCCTGCGCTCCTGTTCCGTGTTTGATCCGGTTTTCGTCTGATCTCGTTCCTGTGCTGCTCCTGTGTTCCGATTCTGGCTTTGGCTGACTACCGCTCTCTGTGTACTGATCCAGGCTTTGGCTGACTACCACTCTCTGTGTACTGATCCAGGCTTTGGCTGACTACCGCTCTTGTGTACCGATCCAGGCTTTGGCTGACAACCGCTCTCTGTGTGCCGATTCTGGCTGTGGCTGACTACCGCTCTCTGATATTAATCCAGGCATTGTCTGACTTACTCTGTTTGTGCTGCTCCCGCTGTTGTCAGATTTGTTGCCCCGATTTCTCTCGCCTGTGTATCAGTGTGGCCTCCGCTACGTACATTCAGTCTGTACTGTCCAGTCACTAAGCGGTTAACATTGCCTATACATTATATGCCCAGCCTGTGCTTCACTGTGGCCTCCAATACGTACACCATTCAGTGCTATCCAGTCACTAAGCGGTTAACGTTACCTATCCATTATACGCCCAGCCTGTGCTTCTCTGTGGCCTCCAATACGTACACCAGTCAGTGCTATCCAGTCACTAAGCTGTTAAAGTTGCCTATCCATTATACGCCAGCCTGTGCTTCTCTGTGGCCTCCGATACGTACACCAGTCAGTGCTATCCAGTCACTAAGCGGTTAACGTTGCCTATCCATTATACGCCCAGCCTGTGATTCTCTGTGGCCTCCGTTACGTATACCCGGTATTCTGTAAGGCCGGTAGAGCCTCCTCAGTTCTTTGCTGCACCAGATACAGGCTGCCTTACCCAGTATTCGGTAAGGCTGGTAGAGCCTCCTCAGTTCCTTGTTGCACCAGATACAGGCTGCCTTACCCGGTATTCGGTAAGGCCAGTAGAGCCTCCTCAGTTCCTTGTTGCACCAGATACAGGCTGCCTTACCCGGTATTCGGTAAGACCGGTAGAGCCTCCCAAGTCCTTGTTGCTTTTGCCTACAGGCTGCCTTATCCGGTATTTGGTAAGGTCGGTAAAGCCTCCAGTATTGTACTACTATTTGTATGCCCTGTCCTGTGTCAAACTTGCTTACTGTTGTTGTAAAGTTTGGACCCGTGAGGGGCCTTGTTGCGCTTTATATTGTCTAATAAAGCTTTTTAACCTACCCAATTGTCTGAGTGTTCAATAAAACCGTGACACTGCGCTCTTATTGGCTCTGGGCTAATTGCTCCTCCCAGGGCTTACCTTTAAATACGCCCTCCTGTTACTATATTGGTGCCCTTTCGTGGTGTACCCGTATCTAGCGACTAGTTGTTATTGTTTTCTGTTTCAGTGTATGACCCGGCTTGCCTGACTATGCTTGTGCCTGACGCTCCTGTGATCCGATCCCGTTGCTGACCTGGACTGGCTAACTCCTTGTGTACCGAACTGGCCTGGCTGAGTATCCGATTCCGTTACTGACCTGGACTGGCTGACTAACTCCTTGTGTACCGAACTGGCCTGGCTGAGTATCCGATTCCGTTACCGACCTGGACTGACTGACTAACTCCTTGTGTACTGATCTGGCTTGGCTGAGTAGCTGATTCCGTTACTGACCGGACTGGCTGACTAACTCCTTGTGTACCGAACCAGCGTGGCTGTGTATCTGACTCTGTTTCTGACTAGTACAGGCTGACTCTGTACACTGATATGGCTGGGCTAGTGTTGGTAGTCCTCCTACTGGCTGTGAAGTCCGTGTGTGCCGACCTGGTAGTGCTGCTAGTTCCATCTCTTACTGGACTAGTCTATTACCTCCATATACTATCTGGGCATACACCGGTCCTGGACCGGTGAAGTTACGTGCCTATCTCCCGCTCGCTCACCGCTCCCGCTGTCTCCGAGAGCTTGTGGGAGTCCCTGTACTAACCGGTGTCTGTGTTGCCTCCGGTAACCCGATTATACTTGGGTCTAGCCAATTACACACTGCTGCCCGTGTTGCCTCAGTTAACCCTAGGGACCTAGGGTTGTTACATTGCCAGCATCAGGTGTCTGTTGTCTCAGTTAACCCTAGCGTGCTAGGGTCCCGTTACTGCCTGCGTCCAGTCTGTGTTGCCTCCACTCACCCTAGCGTATTAGGGTTCAGTCACTATAAGTACCACTGTCGTGTTGCCTCCGTTAACCCTAGTGTGCTAGGGCCTAGTCGATGCCTGAGTCCATGTCATGTTGCCTCCGTTAACCCTAGCACCCTAGGGTTTGGCCATTGCCAGAGTACTGCCTGTGTTGCCACAGTTAACCATAGCATTCTAGGGTCCCTTTACAGCCAGAGTGCTGTCCGTGTTGCCTCCGTTAACCCTAGCATGCTAGGGTCCCGTTACTGCCAGAGTCCTGCCCCTGTTGCCTCGGTCTGCCCTACTCTCTTAGGGTCCATCCTCTGCCAGTGTTTTGCCAGTATTACCCACGTGAACCCTAGTGCACTAGGGATTGCCCTTCAGTCACCCATCGCCAGTGCCACCTATTGCGTTGTGGGACTGTTGAGGATATGTCACGGTTTATTATGACTCTCAGACACAAGTTTTAGGTAAAAAAAATCAATTTTATTGAAATAATAAATGATAACTTAGGATGGCAATAACATACATAATATATATATGCAGAAAATAGCACAGACAGAAGGCAGACTCTACCGGTCCTGTCAATATACCGGACAGGACAGTCTTTAGGCTCTACCGGCCTTGCCAATACCGGGTAAGGCAACCTGCAGATGGAATAGCATAACGGTTTACCGGCCTTACCAAATTACCGGGCAAGGCAGCCTCAATAGATACACAATGTAGGCTCTACCGGCCCTGCCAATACCGGGTAAGGCAACCTCAGATGGAATGTGGCAAAAGGTTCTACCGGCCTTACCAATACCGGGCAGGGCAGCCCAGAGATAATAGCAGCAGTCAGATGGAACTGGCAAATAGCAGAATCGTTAAGCAGCAAGGCTTTGGAGCAAACCAGCGTCCGCACGCTGGGACCAACACTGAATAGTATAGCCGTTAGGCTTAGCGAGCAAACCAGTGACCGCACACTGGAGTAACAAGCGAGATTGTATAGCCGCAAGGCTTAGGAGCAAACCAGCGTCCGCACGCTGGGACCAACACAGATTTGTATAGCTGAAAGGCTTTGGAGCAAACCAGTGACCGCACACTGGTGTAACAAGTGAGTTTGTATAGCCGCAAGGCTAGGAGCAAACCAGCGTCCGCACGCTGGGACCAACACAGATTTGTATAGCTGAAAGGCTTTGGAGCAAACCAGTGACCGCACACTGGTGTAACAAGTGAGTTTGTATAGCCGCAAGGCTTAGGAGCAAACCAGCGTCCGCACGCTGGGACCAACACGGAATTGTAGCAATGTCACCAACGCGACCAGGCAGAAGGTCGCCAGGATACTGAAGACAGGTGATGAGATGAGAGGAACCAGCAACGATCAGTCAGGTCAGAAAACAGCAGAGAAGTTCAGCAGGAACTGCAACACCAGAGACTAGGCCGGAACCAGGACTGGAAGTACTTCAGCATGCAGGAAACACTGGAACAGTAGAGATCAGGAACTCAGGAACACATGAGATCAGGAACTCAGGAACACTGGAACAGAGGCCCAGCTATCACTAGCATAGTGATAGCAAGAAGGTCAGAAACAACACGAAAGGGCACTCAAAGGGTGCCCAATCCAGGTTTAAATAGTCAATAAGAGGCGGGCTATCTGCAGACAGCCAATAGAAGCCCCCTACTGGTGACAGACAAGTAACTGCAGCCAATCACGGGCACCGTGATAGTACCCCCCTTTCAAAGACCCCCTCTCCTAGAATAGGGTTTAGGTTTCTGCGGGTAATTGGCATGAAAGGCCCTAGTTAACCTAGGTGCATGAAGGTCCGTACTATCCACCCATGATCGATCCTCAGGACCATACCCTTTCCAATGTACCAGGTACTGTACCCTTCCTCTAAGCCTACGGGAATCAATAATGCTCTGAACCTCATACTCCTCCTGGCCCTCGACCTCAACAGGTCCTGGCACCACAGGTGTGGTAGTATAGCGATTGCAAACCAGAGGCTTAAGAAGGGACACATGGAACACATTATGGATATGCATGGATGCAGGTAGGTCTAGTGCATAGGAGACAGGGTTAATTTTGCGAATAACTCTGTATGGACCAATAAACCGAGGAGCCAACTTATTAGACGGAACCTGCAGCTTGAGATTTCTGGAGGAAAGCCATACTCTATCCCCAACCTGAAAGGAAACCGCTGGAAGCCTTCTGCGATTAGCATGGCGCTGATGACGCTGAAATGACTGACCAAGTGCCCTCTGAACTTGTGCCCATGTGGAACGGAGTTGCTCGATATGCTCATCCAGAGCTGGAATCTGTTGCGTCTGAAATGAGTCTGGAAGCAAACAGGGCTGGAACCCATAATTAATCAGAAACGGAGAGCTCCCAGATGAAGAATTGACCGCACAGTTCCTGGCGAACTCTGCCCAAGGCAACAAGTCGGACCAATTATCATGATGGTCAGTAACGAAACAACGGAGAAATTGTTCCAAGCCCTGATTAGCTCGTTCAGCGGCTCCATTGGTCTGGGGATGGTAGGCAGAGGAGAAGGACAGCTGTATGCCCATCTGTTGGCAAAATGCCCTCCAAAATCTAGACACAAACTGGCTCCCCCTGTCAGACACCAGTACCCTAGGCACTCCATGCAACCGGAATACTTCTCTGGCGAACACCATTGCCAATTCCTTCGCTGAAGGAAGACCACGGAGGGGCACGAAATGAGCCATTTTAGAAAACCTGTCCACCACCATGAATATAAAGGAGTACCCCTTCGACATAGGCAACTCTCCCATAAAATCAATGGAAACATGAGACCAGGGGCGTTCGCCATTAGGCACCGGTTGAAGCAAGCCCACAGGGAGATGTCTCGGGGTCTTAGCGCGGGCACAGGTGGCACAGGCATTCGTAAATTCGGCACAATCGTTTCTCATGGAAGGCCACCAAAATAACTGAGAAAGGGACCATAACAATTGGTCTCTACCAATATGTCCCGCAGCCTTAGAGGAATGGTAGGTTTCGAGCAGCCTAGTACGAAATGATTCAGCGACAAAACATTTGCCCACTGGGGTTTCATGGGGAGCGGACCCCTGAGAGGCCAGGATCTCCTCCCCTAGAGGAGAAGTGATACTCGTGCGTATAGTAGCCAGTATTCTATCAGGTTGGATGATAGGAGCTGGTGCTTCCACTCTGTCACTGTCGGCCTCAAATTGTCTTGACAGTGCATCAGCCCTGATATTTTTTGACCCTGGTAAATATGATACAATGAAATTAAATCGAGACAGGAACAGTGCCCACCTGGCCTGACGAGAGGACAATCTCTTGGCCTCCGAGAGATAGGTCAGATTCTTATGATCTGTTAGGATTAAGACAGGATTCTTAGTACCTTCAAGCAAATGACGCCATTCCTTAAGAGCAAGGATAATGGCCAATAATTCTCTGTCACCTATCTCATAGTGGCTTTGAGTGACAGTCAATTTTTTAGAGAAAAACCCACAAGGTCTGAGAGTTCCACCTTTCTCGTGTCGCTGCGAAAGTACTGCCCCGACCCCAATATCTGAGGCATCAACCTCTAACGTAAATGGAAGTAAAGGATTGGGGTGGGATAACACAGGAGCCGCAGCAAATGCCAGCTTCAAATTCTCAAAGGCTTTCTCAGCAGATACCGGCCAACAAGAAGGATTAGCACCCTTGTGCGTAAGATCGGACAGAGGTTTGACAATGGAAGAAAAGTTCTTAATAAACCTCCTATAATAATTAGCGAAACCCAGGAAACGCTGTATGGCTTTAAGACCCTTGGGTTTTGGCCATTGTAGGACAGCTGACAACTTTTCTTTGTCCATGGCAATGCCATCATTGCCAATTATGAACCCCAAGAATGGCACACTGGTTCTATGAAACTCACATTTTTCCATTTTACAAAATAATTTGTTCTCACGGAGTCGTAGCAATACTGCGGATACATCTTTGATGTGCTGTGCCATGTTTTGGGAGTAAATCAGTATATCGTCGAGGTACACCACAACACATGTCTGTAACATATCTCTCAGAACATCATTTATCAGTTCCTGGAAAACTGCGGGTGCATTACACAGCCCAAAAGGCATTACTAGATACTCGTAGTGCCCAGCTCGAGTATTAAAGGCAGTTTTCCACTCATCACCTGCTCGAATGCGAACCAGATTGTAAGCGGCCCGTAGGTCCAACTTGGTAAATATCGAAGCGCCCTTAAGCCTGTCAAAAAGCTCGGTGATGAGTGGTATTGGGTATGCGTTTTTTGCCATTAGTTTATTCAAGCCCCGGTAGTCAATGCATGGTCTTAATTCGCCATTTTTCTTTTTTACAAAAAAGAACCCAGCCCCAGCTGGAGAGGTAGATTTACGTATGATCCCTCTAGCAAGGGCATCAGAAATGTAATCCTCCATAGCCTTATTTTCATCACAAGATAATGGATAAGTGCGTCCTTTCGGAGGTACTGCACCAGGCTGCAATTCAATGCAACAATCATAAGGTCTATGCTGGGGTAGCATACTAGCCTCTCCTTTGCTAAAAACATCGCCAAACTGTTGGTACACATCCGGCATAGCAGAGGAGGTGCACATGACCTTAATAGGCTGGATGACGCACTTGTCCATACAAAACTGGGACCAAGCAGCAATTTCACACTTTTTCCAATCGAATTGTGGGTTATGTAACTGTAACCACGGAAATCCCAATATCACCGCATGGTGCGGGGAATTAATCAGTTGAAACTGCTGCTCTTCTCTGTGAAGTGCCCCAATAGTCATAGACAATGGCATAGTTTCAAATATAACCTGAGGCGGTTCTAAGGGTCTACCATCAATCGCTTCAATAGTCAAGGGGTTTTCTCTTTCAATGCGTGGAACTCCGTGCAATTCAGCAAAGGTATTATCCATAAAATACCCTGCTGCACCGGAGTCAACCAAGGCCAAAACCTCCACAGAGCGTTGTGCCCAAGACAATACCACCTGTATGGTGGGTTTCATTATGCCCGACACTGGGGACGATTGTACACCACCTAGGGCCTGTCCCCCAAGATACCCTAGGTGTGTGCGTTTCCCGGACGTACCGGACAGGAATTTAGCAAGTGCCCTTTTTTACCGCAGTATAAACATAACCCTTGTTTTTTGCGATATAGTCTCTCTGCCTTGGATAGTCTAGTGAAGCCTATTTCCATAGGTTCACTTGTTTCCCGTACTGGTTCACTAGACTTCAATGCCAAGGGAGGGATGGGTGGGCAAAACATGCTACTAGGCTCATTATTTTTTGACCGTAACTTACGATCTCTGGCAATTGATCTCTCACGTATTCTGGAGTCAATTATCATAACATACTCAATGTAATCATCTAGATCAATAGGTAGATCTTTAGCAGCGATTTCGTCTTTAATGTGGTCATTCAGGCCTTGAGAGAAGGCTGCCAATAATGCCTCGTTATTCCAACCTACCTCTGCTGCCAATGTGCGGAATTCGATGGCATAGTCGCCCACTGTACGCCTGCCCTGTTGTATCTCCATAAGGCGTTTGGCAGCAGAGGTGGTTCTACCAGGAGGCTCAAACACTCTTCGAAAGGAACGCACAAATTCACTAAAGTTCTTAGTACAAGGTTTAGCATTCTCCCACAAGGGGTTAGCCCAAGCCAATGCTCTGCCAGTGAGCAGTGATATCGTGAACCCCACTTTACTACGATCATTGGGAAATGCGTGTGCCGTCAATTCCATAAAGATTTCGAGTTGATTGATGAACCCTCTGCAGAGACTAGGGTCACCATCATATCTTAGCGGCAAGGGTGCAGAAGCCGTTAACCCTTTAACAGTACCCCCTAGGGGTCTGGTATCACTTTCCGGTGTCTGACTTGGCGAGACCACCGGGCTAGAGCTAGATTGGGCAGCAGGTACCGTGCGTTCAAGGATCGTTTGAATTGCAACTGCCAACTGATCCAAACGTTGCTCGAGCACATCCATCCTCCAATGGATATTCTGTGCGTTACCTTCACCCTTGCTGTCTGAGGTCATGGCCCTTTCGTACTGTCATGGTTTATTATGACTCTCAGACACAAGTTTTAGGTAAAAAAAATCAATTTTATTGAAATAATAAATGATAACTTAGGATGGCAATAACATACATAATATATATATGCAGAAAATAGCACAGACAGAAGGCAGACTCTACCGGTCCTGTCAATATACCGGACAGGACAGTCTTTAGGCTCTACCGGCCTTGCCAATACCGGGTAAGGCAACCTGCAGATGGAATAGCATAACGGTTTACCGGCCTTACCAAATTACCGGGCAAGGCAGCCTCAATAGATACACAATGTAGGCTCTACCGGCCCTGCCAATACCGGGTAAGGCAACCTCAGATGGAATGTGGCAAAAGGTTCTACCGGCCTTACCAATACCGGGCAGGGCAGCCCAGAGATAATAGCAGCAGTCAGATGGAACTGGCAAATAGCAGAATCGTTAAGCAGCAAGGCTTTGGAGCAAACCAGCGTCCGCACGCTGGGACCAACACTGAATAGTATAGCCGTTAGGCTTAGCGAGCAAACCAGTGACCGCACACTGGAGTAACAAGCGAGATTGTATAGCCGCAAGGCTTAGGAGCAAACCAGCGTCCGCACGCTGGGACCAACACAGATTTGTATAGCTGAAAGGCTTTGGAGCAAACCAGTGACCGCACACTGGTGTAACAAGTGAGTTTGTATAGCCGCAAGGCTAGGAGCAAACCAGCGTCCGCACGCTGGGACCAACACAGATTTGTATAGCTGAAAGGCTTTGGAGCAAACCAGTGACCGCACACTGGTGTAACAAGTGAGTTTGTATAGCCGCAAGGCTTAGGAGCAAACCAGCGTCCGCACGCTGGGACCAACACGGAATTGTAGCAATGTCACCAACGCGACCAGGCAGAAGGTCGCCAGGATACTGAAGACAGGTGATGAGATGAGAGGAACCAGCAACGATCAGTCAGGTCAGAAAACAGCAGAGAAGTTCAGCAGGAACTGCAACACCAGAGACTAGGCCGGAACCAGGACTGGAAGTACTTCAGCATGCAGGAAACACTGGAACAGTAGAGATCAGGAACTCAGGAACACATGAGATCAGGAACTCAGGAACACTGGAACAGAGGCCCAGCTATCACTAGCATAGTGATAGCAAGAAGGTCAGAAACAACACGAAAGGGCACTCAAAGGGTGCCCAATCCAGGTTTAAATAGTCAATAAGAGGCGGGCTATCTGCAGACAGCCAATAGAAGCCCCCTACTGGTGACAGACAAGTAACTGCAGCCAATCACGGGCACCGTGATAGGATATTATTGTTCCTGTACCTTGCTAAGAATCTGCCTACAAGTTCAAGGTCACTATACTTGTTTGCTGACTGTTTCAGTGTTTATAGTATTTCCCTGACCTGTGTCAGATCTGGAAAGAACTTGGTATGGACCTCATCTGGACCTGAGTGGGGTTATTATACATTATTTTCAATAAAGCTTTTAACCTTAACAAACTGTCTGAGTGTTCTTTTACAAACAGTAACATACCGTGACAGACACTTATTGAAGTGATGCCCGGTACGTCCGGGAAATACTCGCACCTAAGATCCTGTCGAGGACAGATCTTAGGTGGCATCTCTCAGTCCCCACACAGGATACCCCCGTACTTGAGGTGGTTCTTACTTGAGCCAACGAGTCTATCTCAGTTTCTGCACTAACAGACTCTGGTGCAGCTGGTTATTTTATAGACACCACTTTGCTGATCAGAATGGTATTCCCTTACCGTCACATGCCTCTCCCTTGGTAGTTGAGGCCATTGATGGCAGACCCTTGCTGCCATCACACATTACTCATGAGACGTCTCCATTAACCCTGAAAGTGGGAGCCCTCCATAAAGAAACCCTAAAGTTTCAGGTTATCAACTCTCCTCATTATGCCATCGTCCTAGGGTTTCCTTGGTTGCAGGCACATAACCCTAGGATTGATTGAAGTACTTGTGAAATATTGTCTTAGGGTCCACACTGTGATGTGTCCTGTCTATCACTCCCCATTAGACTGGCATGTGCTGTGTCTTCTGGCCTACCGGAGGCCTAGTCTCCGTTCATTGATGTGTTTAATAAAGTCCAGGCCGGAGCATTACCTCCTCATAGGCCTTATGATTGTTCGATAGACTTACTACCAGGTACTACCCTTCCTAGGGGTCATATACCCGCTGTCTGTGGAAGAAAACAAGGCTATGCAGGACTATGTTGCCTATGCTCTGGAAAGGGGCATCATTCGCAAATCAGTTTCCCCTGCTGGTGCTGGATTTTTTTTTTTGTCAAAAAGAAGGACGAAGAGTTGCGTCCATTCATCGATTTCCGTGGCTTGAATAAATTGATAGTTAAGAACGCTTATCTGATACCTCTGATTACGGAACATTTTGACCGTCTCAAAGGTGCCAAAATATTTACAAAATTGGATTTTAGGGAGGTTTACAATTTGATCAGAATGAAGGAGGGCCATTAATGGAAGACGGCATTTAACACCCGGAGCGGGCATTATGAATACCTTGTAATGCCATTTGGTCTTTGCAATGCTCCTGCTGTCTTCCAGGAATTTATCAATAATGTGTTGAGAGACCTATTACAAAGTTGCATAGTAGTTTATCTGGATGACATCCTCATTCATTCTCCTATATTGGAGACTCATCGGTCGGATGTATCCAAAGTCCTAAGATTACTGAGAGAAAACAACTTGTTTTGCAAGTTGGAGAAATGTGAATTTCACAAACCTCAGGTGACCTTCCTGGGGTACATTATTTCCTCATCTGGTTTGGCCATGGACCCCCATAAATTGTCTGCAGTATTACAATGGCCTCATCCTGAGGGACTTAAGTCTATCCAAATATTCCTGGGATTTGCAAATCACTATTGGAAGTTTATTAAAAAATTTTCGACTATTGTCAAACCTATAAGGGATATGACCCGTAAAGGTGCTAAGGTCACAGAATGGTCTCCCGGTGCCTTGCTAGCTTTTGAGAACCTCAAGGCAGCATTGGCAGCAGCTCCTATCTTGGTGCATCCGAATCCCGCCTTGCTCTTTACCCTGGAAGTCGATGCGTCTGAGATTGGAGAAGGCGCCCTCCTTTCTCAACTCTCGGGCCCAGGGGAGGCCTTACACCCTTGTGGCTATTTCTCAAAAAAACTGTCTAAGGCGGAGATGGTATATCAGATTGGGGACAGAGAATTATCAACCATTATATTGGCACTGAAAGAATGGCGACACCTCTTGGAAGGTACCAGTTCCCCAATCTTGATTCTTACTGATCATAAGAATCTCACTTACTTGTCCGAGGCTAAACGATTGTCGTCCCATCAAGCTAGATGGGCACTGGTCCTATCCAGGTTCAATTATGTGGTTTTGTATCTTCCGGGCTCTAAGAATATGAAGGCGGATACCGTATCATGCCAGTTTTGTAGCCTATCTAAGGAGGAGGTTCCTCCAACACTGATTATTCCAGCTGGTTGAATCCTGGATACAATCCGTATATCACAGTGCCCCGTGATTGCCTGTTACTGACATTGCCCTGGAGCGACATTGTTTACTATCTAACTGTCACTCTTGCTGAGTCGCTATTCTTATAGGGCACCACACTGATAAGGTCATTGCTCCACCTACCCATCAGGGTTTTTATACCTCAGCTGTGTCACTTCCAGTGCCCTTTCGTGGTGTACCTGAGCTTATATATGTGTTGGTGCATTACCGTTCCTGTGTATTACCTGGCTACGTCTGACTACCCGTTCCAGTTCTGACTCCTGACTCGTCTGACTACCTGTTCCGGTTCTGACTCCTGGCCCGTCTGACTATCTTTGCAGCTCTGACCCCTGGCTTGTCTGACTACCTGTTCCGGTTATGACCATTGGTGACGTCTGACTATCCGATCCAGTTTTGACCTTTGGCTGCCTCCTGGTTAACCCTCTGTGTTGCGTTCCGTGACCATTCCGTTTTACGGTTTGGTTTCCGTGCTGCCTTGTGTCTTCCACTTTCGCTCGCTTCCGTTAAGCTGCACTTTTCGGTCATTCCATGTGTGTGACCTCCCGTGGCCGTACCGGCCTGTGTTGCCTAGCCTTTTCCACCTGGCTACCGCCTAGTGTATCCCCTGTGGGGATACTGGTCTACTAAACTCTTTTGCCGACTTTGTGTTTGGGAGTGCTCTGCACTGCCCTCTCACATTAACGTGTACTCTAAGGGCCATTCCGTTTCTGACCACCTGTCCTGTGGAGGGTGAGGAAAGTGCCTACACTGTTCCTCTCTGATCTCGTGATAGTGTGCCATCTGATCCGGGTACGGGAGTGCTCTGCACTGTACCCACATCTCCGTGTAGTCTAAGGGCCATTCCGTTTCTGACCACCTGTCCTGTGAAGGGTGAGAAAAGTGCCTACACTGTTCCTCTCTGGTCTCGTGATAGTGTGCCATCTGATCAGGGTATGGGAGTGCTCTGCACTGTACCCACATCTCCGTGTAGTCTAAGGGCCATTCCGTTTCTGAGCACCTGTCCTGTGAAGGGTGAGGAAAGTGCCTACACTGTTCCTCTCTGGTCTCATGAAGGTGTGCCATTCCATTTTTGTATGGGAGTGCTCTGCACTGCCCTCACATTAACTGTGTAGTCCCAGGGCCATTCCGTTTCTGACCACCTGTCCTGTGAAGGGTAAGGAAGCGCCTCCTTTGTTCCTATCTGGTCTTGTGAACGTGTGCCACTATCCACTGCCACTTTTGTCATCTGAAAGACGTGCCTCTATCTACTGCCACTTGTCTCATTTTTATACTACTGTGTGTCATTTATTGTCATTTGCCTGTTGCCTTATCTCCTGCTTTTCATATTATTTAAGTTTTATATTAAGTTCATTTGTACTTGTCAGTGTGTTCAATTCCTAGTCACTTCGTGACACTGTACTTGTATTACCTCTCTGCTGGGAGAGGAAATTTTGGCTGCTCAGTCATCCGCCCCAGATGAGAAAACTGGCGGGAAGTGCTTTGTTCCCACTCAGCTACGCATTAAGCTATTAGAGATTACCATGCTTCCAAAATTTCAGGTCACATTGGGCGAGACCAATTGATCTGGTCTCTATCTCAACTATTTTGGTGGGCTACGCTCAGATCAGATTGTGCTGCTTTCACTGCAGCTTGCACTACTTGTGCTCAAAATAGGTTGCCTCTACATTTGCCTGTCAGTCTCCTTCAACCTGTGGCCAATGGGGGAATGCCCCTGGTCACATTTGTCCATTGATTTTATGGTTGCTCTTCCGACATCTATGGGATTCACGGTCATCCTGATGATTGTGGCTCACTTTGTACCACTCAAGGGCTTACCATCTGCACAGGAATTGGCAGTGGTATTTGCTAAAGAGGTCTTTCGACTTCATGGCATAACCAGGGTTATTGTTTCGAACAGAGGTAGCCAGTTCATGTCTCGGTTCTGGAGATGCTTTTGTGCCCAGATGGGGATCCAGCTAGCATTCTCCTCCGCATACCACCCCCAGTCTAACGGTGTGGATGAACAGTTTAACCAAGCCTTAGAGCACATTCTCTGTTGCTATATCTCTGACCACCATGATAATGAAAATGGAGTTTGCCCGGAATTGTGCCATGAACTCTTCCACACAGAGTTCTCTGTTCTTGATCAACTAGTGGTTTCAACCCTCTGTCCTTCCCGAGGTCTTTCAGGCACAGGAGATTCCGGCACTTGATGAGCATTTGAGGGTGCTCCGTTCCACTTGGGTTTGGGTACAGCATAGCCAACGTGGTTTCATGCAACGGCAGAAGAGGCAGGCAGACCGTAGACGTTTGCCGGCACCTACCTTCCAGGTGGGGGAGAGGGTGTGGTTGTCATCCCAAAATCTTAACCTCCAGGTACCTTGTAATAAGCTGTTTCCTCAATTTGCTGGTCCATTCCGTGTGTTGTGCAGAATTAACCCTGTGGCATATGCTTTGGAGCTTCCCGTTTCTATGCGCATTCACGATGTGTTCCACGTCTCCTTGCTTAAACCTCTGGTGTGTAACTGCTATATGACTAGTTTGGTTCGGTCATCTCTGGTCAAGGTTGGCAATCATGAGGAATTTGTGGTACAGAGCATTCTGGACTCCAGATGGGTCAGAGGGTGCCTTTAGTATTTGCTTCACTGGAAATGTTATGGTCCACAGGAGCGCTCCTGGATTCCTGCCAATGATGTGCACGCTCCTGTGTTGGTGCGCAGATTTCATGCTCGATTTCCTATGAAGCCCCGACTCTGTCCGCGGAGAAAGGGTCCTTGAGGGGGGGTACTGTCTCAGTGCCTTACCTCGGCCTGCGGCATTCGGCCGGGAGCGGGGTTCTGGACTGACTCTCCGGCATCACTGGCTGCATCCCTCCTTGCCTGTGGCCTCCTCGCATATGGTTCCTTGTTACTGGCATCATTAATCAGGCACTTGCTTGTACGCCTGTTATAGGCCCAGCCTGGGGGACCTAATTGGTCCCGCCTTCTCCTACTCCTTTATAAACCTCTCTGGGCCTGTGTATCATTACCCTTACGTTGTTGTTCAGTGCAGTTCTAGTTCCTGTTGTTACTGTATCCTGTGTATGACCCGGCTTGTCTGACTATCCATTCTGGTACTGACCTGTGGCTCTCTCTGACCATTCTACCTATGCACTCCTTTGGCTATAGACATCCAATCTGGTGCAGACCTGTGGCTCTGGCTGACTACCCACTCCGTGTATGACCCTGGCTTGTCTGACCATCCAACCTGGTGCTGACCTGGGGCTCTGTCCAACTATCCTCCCAGTGTTGCCTCCTATTATTGGATATCCTATCTGATGCAGACCTGTGGCTCTGGCTGACTATCCACTCTGTGTATGACCCTGGCTTGTCTGACTATCCAACCTGGTGCTGATCTGGGGTTCTGTCCAACCAACCTCCCAGTGGTGCCTACTATTATTGGACATCCTATCTGGTGCAGACCTGTGGTTCTGGCTGACTATCCGCTCCCTGCATGACCGTGGCATGTCTGACTATCCTAACTGGTGCTGACCGGTGGCTTTGTCTGTTTGTTCCGCTCTGTTGCCCGTTTCCTACAGACATCCATCCTGGTGCGGACCTGGGGCTCTGGAAGACTCCGGCCTTGCTGACTGCAGGCGTGATTCAGTGTCTCCGTTGTTGCGTACCTTATTGGAGAAGAGCTCTCCCTAACTGACTGCAGGCATGAGTCAGTAGCCTCCCTTTTTGCTACCTATTGGGAGATCACGGATATATTCTGAGTTCCACTCATTTCCATTGAGACTACAAGTCGGCTCCGGCCTAGTCTCCAGAAGCTGTGGTTGACCCATTGGCAGACTCCTATTTCTGATAGAGTATCTGGCCTTTTCTGTCACGTTATTCTAGCTATTTGCATTACTACCTATTATTCTAATAAAGGTGATTTTAACTATACTGTCTGACTCCTTGTCTTGTTTGCAAACCATAACAGTCCAGACTAGCAGTCAAGGGAGTCCACACCATTGCCCTGACTCTGGGATTCCTCCCCTTCCCTTCACTAAAGTGTCCAAGTGGAACATGATCCTGATGACTAAGAGGCCAGAACTGGTTTTAGAGCAGAGCAGGAGCAGAATTAGTACCACCACCAGCAGCAGGAGCACACATCAGCTGCCTGTGTCTGCTGCTACTGCTGCCGGTCTGCATTCTTCAGGTCAAAAAAAAATGGTGTGGCATTAGGGGACCTACTGTCACACTGCTCGTCACCTCCTCCAAGCAACAGTGTAATAGAGCAGCTGCACATAGGGACTAGTGGTTGTAGTGATGATGTTGGAGATGCTGGGGTGGAAGAGACACTGATGGCCTTTTTAGCAGAAACGGAGAAGGAATGGGAGACAGGGATGAGAATGGTCATCACCACCACCACTAGCAGTGAGATTTTGGAACTTGAGGAATTTGCAGCTGCTCTAATTCCTGCTGCTGCTGAGATGCAAGGGCAGCAGGATGCTGAAGAGCAAGCTAGTGTGCAGCAGTCCACCGTGGACACAGTGGCAATGGGGTCAACAAGTGATGTGGGACTAGGACAGGTTCCACTTGCCAGCAGTAGCAATAATCCTGGTCCTAGGTACAGTGCTGAATCTGAGGTAGTACAGAAACACCAGCAACATTATCCGCTTCCATAGGCAGTGAAGGGGAATGTGGAGGACAATAATAAAGAGGCCATTCTTCTCAACCTGTTCCACTTTTTCCTTCCCTCCTGAAGTCATGGGTGTGGGACTATTTTTCTCTTGGGGCAGGCACAGTGCAGTCATCACCAACGGCACTGTGCATAATTTGTGACAAGTCAGTGAGAAGAGGAAAAGAGGGAACACACTTTGGCACAAGTGCCCTGATATCACACATGAAACACAGACACCATGACATTTATGTCAAACATGTTAAAGCAAAACACCCACCACAGAAACCAAGCACTGCTGTTGCTGTACCCTTTGAGTCTCCAGAAAGGCAACAAGAGGTGAGGAAAAGATCAAAGGGGAGGAAGAGTAAAGAAACCCAGGCAGAAACTTGAAGTTCCATGATGAGTGAAACAACTAACCAGCACCATCATCTTCTAGGATAACTACATCTTCTGCCAATCCACCTTGTTCATCCTTACCTCTCCCACCAAATGATAGCCACTCTGTTGATGTTAGGATGTAGCAGTTCATCTCCACCCATAGCACACTGTAGAATCGCAACCTGGGCAACAAGCGGCATCTTAAGAGATTCCATCCAGCAGAATATGCTAAGATGGTGGCAGGGAGGGTTCATCATTACTATTAAACTTTCATGTGTCCTAAGCGGGTTCTAGACAAGGGGTATAGTGACTGCAGCAGTACTTGGTTTCTGGTTTCAGGGTGTTTGGATACAGTTGTGCCCCCATATGTTATTTACCACACACACTGTGCAAATTGCAGTTGCTGATGAGAGGCACAGTTCCTGCTCTCAAGGGAAAAATGCATATTCTTATAACAACACACCCACGATTTTGGAAGAGGGGTAGGTGGAGAAGAATTATTGGACAACTTCTTCTTTTCTCCACATAGACTGGGAGGCTACTTATTGTGCTGCTACTGCCTCAGGTGCATCACTGGAGCAAGTCATTATCCATCTCCCATGTTACTGCTATTGTTGATCCAATTCCCTTTCAGCTGCCTAATCATCTTTCTGCTTAAACAACTCAGCAGCAGCAGTAAGAACAGCAGTTGCAAATTCTGCAATTATGGACTCAGGAGGACATTTGACAGTGGCCAGTGGCCACTGGCCAACATGACCTGTTGGCACTATGCCAGTAGGACTTTTTTTTCACAGGGCTTGTGCTTTGAAAAATAGAAAAAAATAAAAAACCTCCCATAGTCCTACAACAAATAAACAATTTTTGCGTGTTTGTTTCTAACAAGCCTAAGTCCTACAAATCAATGTATCCTTAGGGCTTGTGACAAACAAGCTTAAGTCCTACAAATGAATGTTTCTTCAGTGCTTGTGCCCCTAATAAGTCTAAGTTCTACAAATGAATGTTTCCTCAGGGCTTGGGCCTCTAACAACATATCTAACAAATCATCCTCTACAAAATACTCTACTTAAGTCAAGTATCAGTCCACCCCAGTGGCAGCTTATGTCAGGGGGTTCCTGTCTCTATCACTTTACATACAAATTTCTCACTTTATTTATTTTTTATTATCTGTCTTGCCCCACAATACCAGTCAAGAACTACCCCCCCAAAACAAAATCCCTTTTCAACTGATTAATTCCCCAGACTCCACCCACCAACACAGGCCCTTTTTATACCATGTATTATGGGGTTGTTGTTTTTTAATTGTATTTAGGATTTATTTTTTACTGCCTGCCCCCCCAATCACAGAAAACAACCCCCCAAAAACATTCCCTGTTCAACTGATTCTTTCTCCACACCCCACCAACACAAGCACCTCTATGCCCATTTTATACTATGCCTTTGGGAAATAAAACTATATTTGTAATGTGCTGTGTATAAATTCAATGTTCCCATTGATTTCAATGGAATGAGCTAGGCAAAAAACAGCGGAAAATCTGCACTTTTCATGAGAAATTATTAGCAAAGAGGGAAGTGTCATTATTTGCCGATTTCAGTTGGAGACAAAATTTTTCACCCATCCCTAGCTACTCACTCTAGCTACGCACTCAACCAGCTCTCAGTAGCATTAGCCTTGAAAGATAGTTTTTTCTGCCAACCCATGGCCACCCATCATCCAGCTTTCATTGACAAGTGAGTTGTACTTTATTTTCCCTGCTTCCAAGTACTCAATAACTGTTTCTAGTTGTTGTTTCTGCATCTGTTCTGCCTTGTCACTAGCCCTCTGCCTTGTGGTCCCACTTCCTGTCCTGGTTGGCAGCATGACAGAACCCCTGTAATCTGTATGTATTATAGACAAACTTTTTTTTAAATTGGCAAAGATGGTATATAATTATTATGTTTCCATCTGCAGTTAAACAGGCATTATACCCATTTTCCTAAAAAATAATGTACACATTTTATTTTTTTTTCATTTTTGCCGATTTATCACATTTGTGCAACAAGATGATATTCAGAATTGTAATATAAGTGCTAATGCCAATGTTTTTGGTTGAGAAGTAATAAATATAACAACAACAATAAGATATTGATTATTGCCTCTTGTATATTTAATAATATTAGCTTTTAGTATACTTAACAGGTTAAATGGCCTCATTTATATTAGTGAATGGAACTGAATACTAATGATATGAGACACAACCTTTGACATAGGTGGAGTTGTGTAAGGTATTTAAACATCAGATATCATGTAGATTCTTATTCCCTGTTGAATAAGTGAGTCAAACTCTTTGAAGGACATTTGAAAAGAAAAGAAAGAATCAATATACGGTGAGGATTAATCCACTAGGATGTGGTAAGTATAAAGGAGGCTGGCATCAAACATGGCATCAATATAAAATCTACTGGACTGAAGGCTCTGAGATAATTAATGGCCAGCATGAATATTCTCCTGAAAAAAGAACAGGAACGCAGTAATACAGGAGTCATGTTTAACACATGAAACAGAATGCAATGTGTAATATGAAAATATCTCAAGACACATCCTATTTGTTTGATATTTCATAAATGAAAACAAGTTAACAGGCATAGAAGCAAAAAATGTATATCTCTGGGACTTTTCTTTATATAGTGTTAGAGTGTTTATCCTATTTATTAAACATATAATCAAATTGGAAACTGTTGAAGCCATTTTGTCTCAATCCAGAATATCGTATGCTGTTACATTTTTTGGTGGGAGATGCACTAAAAGTCGAAGAGGGCTCATAATGTCAATGTCCTGTCAGAGCAGTGTTGAAGGAAAAGCCTTTTTTCCCCTCCCTTTGCAGTTTTACATGGGATTGATTTCTGTCTGGTGTGGTGGGAGTGGTTGTTTGCTGGGTTGTAGTTGGTGGCTTCTGTTATATAAAGCAGAGGGACAGTGAATACTTGAATGTGTGAATCTTACACCAGTATGAAAGTGCTGAAGTGTGGTACGTATTGTGAATTTAAATAACAAGGGGATTCAAATACAGGGGATTACACAGGGAAATATATATTTATTAACATTATTGTGCAGATATTTTTTTTCTGTCTGCCTTTTTACTTGTGGTAACTGCCATAATATGAGTGGTACAATGACTGTCCATTTAACTTAGTGCATAAGTTGCCTTATGTTTGCACACCAGGAACTGTTCCATGGTGCATATCTTGTGGCGTATGTGAACATGTATTCTCTCTGAAAGCTTGAATAAGAGATATGGAGAGGCAAGTTGCAATATTGAGAGAGACGGACAATCTTGAGAGGGGTCTGCTGACTGAGCAGAAGGAAGCGGTAGTAGGTAGTTCTGGGGATGGAGACTTCATAAAGAAAGAGCAGGTAGCCAGATGTTTTACAGTTAGACATAATAAGATGAGGGGCAGAGGAATATGGAGGACATTCATGTATTTACTAACCCTAACAGATTTGCTACATTGAGTGATGATGTTTGGGATGTTGGCACAAGAATTCCTTTGCTGTAGAAGACTGTTCTCTCTAATAGCTGGTAGAACAGCCCCTCTAGCACTGATGGGATCCAGGACTCAGGTAGACCTAAACAGATGGTGGTGGTAGGGGATTCTATTATTTGGAAGACAGGCAAGGTAATCTGTTGCCAGGATCTCTATAATAGAACATTTTGCTGTCTACTCGGTCCTCGGTTTCGTCATGTGGCACATTGAGTTGATAGATTGTTGGGAGGGGTTGGACATGACCCAGCTGCCATGGTACATGCTGGTACTAATGACAAATTCAGTGGAAAATGGAGGTACATTAAAATGGATTTCAGAGATTTAGGATATAAACTGAAACAGAGGACATCTAAGGTAGCATTTTCTGAAATACTACCTGTGCCACAGGCTACATCAGAAAGGCAATGGGAGATTAGGGAGTTAAATGCATGGCTAAAGACTTAACAGGAGGGGTTTGGTTTCCTAGAGCATTGGGTGGCCTTTTCCCTTGGGGGCAATCTTTATAGCTGAGATGGATTGCACCTTAGTGGAAGGGGGACCATGGTGCTAGGAGTTAAGATAGAGGGTTGGAGGAGACTTTAAATTAGAAAACGGGGAGGGTGATGCAACACAGGATGGGAAAGTTAGTATTAATGAGGAAATTAAATTAGAGAAGGGGCATGGAGGGTGGGGAGGGGGAATGGGCTAGTTCCTCTAATAAGGAGGTACCATGGTTACAGCCTAACAAATGCAGGTAAATGCTCTTAATCTGGCCGGTAAGATGGGGCGACCAGAAATGTTTGCAATGAAAGAGCAGTATGATCTAATTAGGGTTAGATGATACATATGATTTAGGAGTTAATCTAGAGTGTTATCCACTTTTTAGTAGAGATAGAGTTAATAAAAGGACAGAGAGTATGCCTATATGTAAAGCATGCCTTAAAACCTAGTATAAGGGAAGCTATAAATGAAAGGTCCGGGGAAAATGTAGAGGCACTATGAGTTGAAATACACACACTGGGGCATACATAATAAAAATATGTTAATGGGGATTTGCTACAAGCAACCTAATATTGGGGAGTTTGAGGAAGCCCAACTTTTACTGCAAATTGAAAAGGCAGGACATGTAATTGTAATGGGAGATTTCAACTATCCTGAAATTGACTGGATCAATATGACTTCCAGCAGAACAAAGGGAAACTATTTTGTAAGTATGATTAATGACAATGTTATGATCTCAAACAATTCGGACATGATAAACAGTGTACAAGTAAAGGAAAGTTTAGACAGCAGTGACCACAATATGGTATCTTTTGAAATTTATTATGGGAAACCGCATAGTAAGGGTTTAACCAAAACATTGCATTTTAAAAGGGCTAGTTTTACAAACCTAAAAGCAGTATTAAAGGATATTCATGTAATATTCAAAAATAAAAATGCACAAGAATCATGGAATTTGATAAAAAATATATGCATCAATATATGCATCAATTGGGGAATAAGTACAAGAGGAGTAAATTGAAAACCAGCACAGTGGCGCAGTGGTTAGCACTGTTGCCTTACAGCACTGGGGTCCTGGGTTCAAATCCCACCAAGGACAACATCTGCAATGAGTTTGTATGTTCTCACTGTGTTTGCGTGGGTTTCCTCCCACACTCCAAAAACATACTGATAGGTGAATTTAGATTGTGAGCCCCAATGGGGACAGGAACCAATATGAGTGTAAAGCGCTGCAGAATCTGTGCGCGCTATATAAATACAGGATTATTATTATTATAAAAGCAATGTGGCTTAATAATGAGGTTTGCAGGGAAATGAGAAATAAGAAACAGGCTTTTAAAGTGTTTAAGTCAGACGGGTCAAATGCAGCATTTAAAAAATATAAAGAATGTAATAAAATCTGCAGACAAGCAATAAAGCCAGCTAAAACTGAAAATGAGAGAAATATTGCAAATGAGAACAAGACAAATCCTAAAAAATTCTGTAAGTATATTAATAACATAAACGTTAATATTGATATTGGTTTTCTTAAGGCTGAGACAGATGAATTGATTAGTGAGGATACGGCTATAGCTGACACCCTAAATACATTATTTGCTTCAGTATATACAAAGGAAGCAACAATGACAGACTATGGGCAAATGGATTAAACCACATAATTTTCTCCATCATGTACATGGCTTACTGAGGACAAAGTCCAAAAGAGTCTGTAAAATGTTATGATGAATAAAGCACCTGGACCTGATGGAATACACCAAAGGTTTGTTAAGGAACTTAGTTCAATAATAGCAAGGCCATTATACTTAATATTTATTGATTCATTTCCTTCAGGTATAGTGCCCCATGATTAGAGGAAAGCTGATGTAGTTCCATTGTTCAAAAAGGGGGCAAGATTAAAACCAGGAAATTACAGACCTATGAGCTTGACTTCCATAATGGGTAAGATATTAGAAGGGTCACTAACTGACAGAATTCAGAACTATGTGAAGACAAACAATATTATTAATAGGAGTCAGCATGGTTTTATGAAGAATATATCATGGCAGACTAAATTATACTTGCATTTAATGAAAAGGCAAGTAATAATTTAGAAAAGGGAATTGCTGTTTCTGTAGTATACTTAAATTTTACAAAAGCCTTTGATACAGTGCCTCACAACAGGTTACTGCATAAATTAAAAGACTTTGGTTTGGGCGGTGATATCTGTAAATGGATTGAGAACTGGATAAATAATAGATAGCAGAGAGTTGTTGTAAATGGAACCTTTTCAAGTTGGTCTAAAGTTGTAATTGGGGTGCCACAGGGTTCAGTCCTGGGCCCAATGCTTTTACATTTGTTTATTAATTATCTAGAAGTGGGAATTGAAAGTAGCGTCACAAACTTCACTGATGACATTAAGTTGTGCAAGGAAATACATACAGGGCTGGGTGTTTTTTTTCTGGAGAAGGATTTAGATAAACAGAGTGAATGGGAAGAAAAGTGGCAGATGACATTTAATGTAAATGAAAGTAAGATCATGCATTTGGACTGTAGAAACATTATTATCATTATCAGAGAAAGATTGAGGAGTACTTATAGGTGATAGACTTCATAGTAGTGTGCAGAGTCATTCAGCTTCTGCAAGAGCAAATAGGGTACTAGTCTGCATAAAAAGAGGTGTAGATGCATGGGATTCTAATATTATTCTACCTCTATATAAATTACAAGTTGAAAGGCCCGTTTACAAGGGCCACAGTTCCACCTCTGTAGGCATGAGCAGAAGAGAGTGGCTGCTCCTTGGCTGATACCGAGCGAAGTGCTCCTAATTCAGACCGGAGTCCTCTCTGTGATACTCCGGTCTGAATTCGGAGAGCCCCACTCCATAACAGCCACAGCGCGGACAGTCTGTACTGTTCATTACTAAAGCATGCGCAGCCGTCTCTACTGCACATGATGGCTTCTGACAAATCTTAGTGAATTATTATATAGGATTGGTTAGACCTCTAGAATATGGAGTACAGTTTGGATGCCAGTTCTTAAAAAAGACATTGTGGAAGGGGCTAACGGAGATGCATTGATTTGATGAGTGTGGCATAATCTAGGTCACTAGACCTAGACCGGCGATGATGTGACCTGCCTGATTTGAGGCCTGGTCAAGTCTGAAGTAGTAAAACCTGAGGGAGGGTGTTGGTGGGAACCTCTTGACGCCTCACATCAGAGGTGAGGGGACGCAGTTTATAACCCTCTCGCCCCTCCCACAAAGGCAGGCTCAGCCTGCCCACTTGTGGAAGGGGCTAACAGAGATGCATTGATTTGATGAGTGTGGCATAATCTAGGTCACTAGACCTAGACCGGTGATGATGTGACCTGCCTGATTTGAGGCCAAAAAGGAGGAGACCGAATGTTTGAAAACTTTATTACGAAAATCAGTAAGTCAATGTCAAAAGAGCAAGTCGTATTTCAGCTTTCGGATCTGGAATGTATCTAGCAAAGCAGTGAGACTTCCATCTACCTAATTTTTGGATAATGTGTGGAGGAGTGTGATGGCTGGAGGCCGCTGAAGTGGCACCTATCCGGAATGAGTGTCCTGAGTAGTGGTCTGGGTTGGTGCCCACTCGAGATAACAGAATACGGACTAGTTCGGTAAATGTATAAGTTGCTAGAGGACCGTTGTGCATTGGAAGAAGAGGGCTGGAGTCTGGAAGGGCTTCTAGCTGTGAGTATAACCTTGAAAGGGCTTTGACTGGACGCCAATTATCGTGAGTAGGGAATATTGGAATCAGGGCGCCCTTACTTGCTTGATCTGTTTTTGATTTTAAGAGGTGAAAGATGAAGTGATCTGAATGAGCTTGGAGATCGGCTTTCCTGGGAAATGTTGCAGATGAATGGGATTTGAGAAATTCTCCTGGTCTCCTGAATCCAAAAAAGCCCAGACAGATGGCTGCCAGAAGCAATAGACTGGTGTTCGGGCCGAAGGGGTTAGCGGATAAATTTTCATACAGTTTGCGAAAGAGAGCTCCCAATATTGGAAGTCTCTTCTTGGTTTTATTATGCGGAATTCTCTCCAGCCCCTTCAAAAATAATTTTACATGAAAATTTGTAAATAAGGAGGGGCGTTCTGGTTGGATGAAAGAGAGATGATGGCGAATGCCTGCTAATTGTAACCTGATAGAATGGGGGGAGAGATGAAGGGCCAGAACACAATGAGCGGCATATGCTAAGATGTAGTATATAGTATAGTTGAGAGGGGTTTTATTAAGAAGTAGAAATTTGTTAAATGTGTGCCATGCCCTAGCGTAAATCTTTTTAGTACTTTGTGCTAGTGCCAAGTTGATGATTGCTTCTGCTGCTGGGTGGTGGTTCATTCGAGGATGAGTAGGTTGAATGGAGGAGAAGGGGTCGGAAGGCAGCTGACTTGAGGGTTGAGGTCGAGAAATGTCTGTAAATCGGAAAGAATCTGGTTAATAGGCTGGGACCTAGAAGGGGGAACTGGATGACTTGAAAAGGTAAATTTGAAGTACAGGGAAGGCCATGTGAGCTTCCTCAAAAAGGCCATGATGAGTGGAGATGATGATCTACCTTTGTTGATTAAGTTGGAAGTGGTTGGGTCTGAGGTAAAGAAGGTTACTGATATGTATGACCAATTCTGGCCCCAACTAATGGCAGCGGCCACCACTGGCACCAGTTCCATATAGCTAGAGTAATTGACAAAATTAGGTTTATCTAGAAGCAGGACAGGCCATGAGTAACGTAACCATTTGTTTTCGTAGGAGGCTACGTAACCTGCAGTTTTAGAGGCTGTGGAGAAAACTACCGGGGAAGAGGAGGAAATTGTTTTATTAAGGATAGATTTACCATTCCAGTGACGTAGGAAACATGCCCACATAGCCAAGTCTGATTGTGCGGAACTGTTTATAATAATAGGAACGGAGTCACTGCTATGTGACAGGAGGGAGAGGAGATAAGAAATGAATGATCTACCTTGGGGGATGATTCGGGTGGCGAAGTTGAGATATCCAAGCAGAGATTGGAGCTCGTGCCTGGAGCAAGTGGTTCTTTTAGAGAAATCATGGACTAAGGCCTGAATGCAGGAAATGTTGTCTAATGGAAGACGAGCTTCCATAGCGTTAGAGTCTAAATGGATTCCTAGAAATTCAATCTCTGTGGACGGGCCGAAGGTTTTGTTAGGTGAATGTGGGATATTGAGGTCTTTGAACAACTTGATTAGGGATTGGAGGGCTGATGGTTGGGCGTAAGCTGGTTCGATTAGCAAGAAGTCATCTAGGCAATGTAAAACCATTGGGCACCTGCAGTGGTTCAGGAGGAGCCAAGAAAGAGCCTCAGTGAAAAAGTTGAAGATCTTAGGGCTGCATTTAGAGCCAAATATTAAGCGTGTCGCAAAGAAGAATTTGTCTTGCCACTTGATACCCTGCAGATGCCAATGAGATGGGTGCACAGGGATTAATTTGAAAGCATTTTCTAGATCAACCTTGGACAACCAATATTTGGGGCCTGCCTGTTGGATGAGAGAAATGGCGTGTTCGATGTTGTGATATTCTAGGGAGAATTCGGTTGAAGGTATTAGCGAATTGATACTTGGAATAGGAGAGGAGTGGGGGGCGGAAAAATCTATTATGAGCCTCTGCTTATTGGAAAAATTTTTAGTGGCGATTACTATTGGATTAGATCGCCATATTGGAAACGGGGGGGACTGAAAAGGGCCTAAAAGGTGATCTTTAGATAATTCTTTCTGGAGCAGAATATTAACTGATGCTGGGTCCGAGGTGGCCGAATGCAGATTGGGGCATTCTAAAGATTGAGAGGGAAGTGCCAGTGTGCCTATAAAGAAACCTTCCTGGAATCCGTTGATAAGAAATGAGGAGAAGTTTTTGTCTGGGTGGTGTAATAGCAATGATTTGAGGAGATGAATATTTATGTTTCCTAGTCATTTATTAGAGCGGCCCTGACGGGTGCAGATAATGCGGGAGTGAGAATCGCGACAAATGGAACACATATGCAGCATTCTACAATTATGAAAAAAACATCCACGGCCTTTAAAGTTATTACATATAGGGAAAGAACCCATGTAATGAATGGTACACCCAAGCTTGTCAACTGAAGGTTTGTTTCTAGCTGCGGGGGGTTCGGAGGAGATTTCGATGGGAGGAGCAGCTGAAGTTGGTGGCAGATGAAGTAGGCCATGCTGAGGGGCACTAGCTGAGGTTGTGATTGGCTGACTTGCAGGATGAACACACTGGGGTTTTTAGCCCCGCAAAATAGCGGCAAAATAGTTTGTGGTCGAGAGAACCCCAGTCTGTCGTGAAGCTAAATTGTTCTAATGCAGCTACTGCTTTGGCTGAGAATGCCAAGTGGTAGTCATAATAACTGAAACCACCAAAGCGGTAGACCAGATTAACTAAAATGTACAATATTGATCAAGTTCCTGCCTCCTGGAGGGGAAAGAGGAGCACAAAATATCCCTTTATAAAGTAAATGCCAAGACAAATTCTGGTATAGTAAGTTTTTTACAGAGTCTCGGGTCCTTGGATTTTAGAGTAACCGCCACATCCCCACATTGCATGGTGCGATTTACAGCTAGGTCCTGGGTTGCTGTAAGTAGGGATACCAAGTTAACATCTCTCCCCTCCAGGATGTCCCGGCGAAGGTTGGCAGGAACCATGTGAGCTGGTGTAATTTGCGGATTATATAAAGTAATGGGGTTACCTTGGGTTGGAGAAGATGAAGGAGAACCTCCTAAGTGAGAAGATGATCTGTAAGAGGTTTCTAGGGATATGATTCTATTTTGCATATCTGACATGGCTGTGGACATGGAAGTGAGAAGTTACATGATGTTCTCCAGCTGCAAAGAATGGTTCTCGTGAATTGAAGTGCTGGGAGAAGTGGGCTGATTAGGAATGACCTGAGGGGAGGGAGGGGGGGAAGGAGCTTGGGATGGGAATAGGAGGCGGAATAACTCTGGCTTCCTAGCTGAAGAGGGATAGGGGATCTGGCGGCGAGTTAGTTCAGTAGTAATTCGGGAAATAGTCCATTCTCTATATTGCTGGCTTCTGGACACCAGAGTTGCAGGTGTATCCTCCTGCGGAGCTTCTTGATTTGCCTCTGGTCTAGGAGGGTCTTCTTCCATGGCTGAAGGAGAAGAATGTAAGCCAGTTAGATTGAGGATGGAGGGCAGGAAGGCTTATAATAATTAGAAGATTGAGAGGAGTGCAAACCTGTCGGATGGGATGGATCTCTCGGACCCCTTGACCCTGATGGCCTCGCTGACTGAAAGTCTGAGGAGGCGGGTAATCCAGAGCTCGTTGTTTAGGTGGTAAATGGCAAGTGCACCCGGCGTAGGATATCCCCGGAGCTGAATTGATGGCTGGCGTGAAAAGGTATGGGGAAATAACCCTCCCACGGGAGGACCGGCCTAAAAAACTTGACGCAGTCTCTGACGGGGGACTGCTGTAATCTTGTATTCAGCATGTCTCTGACGGGAGACTGACCGAATGGAGAAGTACATGTGATTACTCTGACGAGAGGAAGTTCTGATAAGTGGAGGAAAGTGTTTATAGTGAGCTAGATGGGAAAATTCTGCCTTCACAGGATAAGAAGGTAACTTGTGTACAAGAGAGTGCTTACCTTGGTTTGGATCTGAGAAGGCATGCTCGCATTGCTTGTAAATAAATCATTTAGGTTTAATCTGGGGTAAAAAGGAATATAGACTATGAAGGGGTGACCCACCGACAGGAGGATCAAACTATGACTATAATGTGATGACTGACGGGGGACTATAGAGCTTGTTGTTTATGAGTCTCTGATGGGAGACTGTTGTGTATTCTCTGACGAAAGAAAACCTGATGTGCATTGGGGGGGATGTGGAGCCTGAATACTTGTGTGCTGGAGGATGAGAAGTTGACTCTACAGGATATTATGATATCCTGGACGTACTATGAAGCACCTACCTTGGTTAGGATCCATAGAGGCAACTGAAAAAGAAATGGTAGTAAGAGACAGGGTTTAAATATATATATATATATATATATATTTTTTTTTTATAATGAGAGGAAGGACTTACTGAGCTGTGAGTGAAAGGATGAATTGACTGGAAGCTGGTAAGTAACAGATGGGGTGAAGCGTTTGAAATGGATGATGTTGCTTTGGTTGATTTGCTGGAACAGGCGACTGTAACCTGATGTCTTCTTCAGATTGAGAATGGTAACTGGAATTGTTTAAAGTAGAGCATGCTGAAGAGTGTGAAAGCAAGATAAACGGGCGTGCTACCTGCATAACTGAATGCTGGTAAAATTGTAGTCCATACTTCGAGTTTTGAAACAGAGGTATAACCTGTAACCTAACTTAGGCTAATAGAAAAATAGATCTGTAGCCTATGAATATAGCGTGAATGTGGGAAACTTGAGTGAAAGGTGTGCCCCTGAGGATTACCATACCCGTTAAGATCCTAAGTGGTAGTAGAGCTCGATTGCATGCCCTAATCTAAAGGTAGCGAGAAAAAACTTTGTCTTACCCGAATTCCAGTTAGACTTGCGTGGAGGTGTCCGGGATGCTTAGACGCGCGCTTAACTGAAGCGGCCTGACGTGCCTGTGTCGAAGATGCCGTCACCGCATTTGACTGCCTGCTTCTATTGGGCGATATGAAAAAGAGGAAATGACGAGGCTCCTGTGTGATGATAGAGCCCGATGATGCCTCTGACAGGAGGAAGTGTTACGTGTGCGCTGAGAGACAAACTGCTTGACACCTCGCATCATAAGTGAGGGGACGCAGTTTATAACCCTCTCACCCCTCCCACAAATGCAGGCTCAGCCTGCCTACTTATTGAAATGGAAAAAGTGCACAGATGTGCAACAAAACCGATAAAGGGACTGGAGGGTCTGAGTTATAAAGAGAGACTAGCCAAAATGGGTTTGTTTACATTAGAGAAGAGACGTCTAAGGGGTGTGATTACCATTAAATTCAAGGTCAAAACAAAGAACTAGCCAATGAATTATTTAGGCAAAGAGCTGAGCTAAGAACGAGAGGTCATCCATTAATAATAGAGGAAAAGCAATTTTAACTAAAACAAAGACAGGGATTTTTTTCAGTAATGCTGTGCTTGCAGATACTGGAACTGCTTTAAGAAAGTAAAGGATACATATCTAGCACAGAACAATATTGAGAATTATGACAGATGGCTTCATTGCAGATAGACTGTTGATCCAGGGAACTATCTGACTACCATTTGGAGTCAGGAAGGAATATTTTTACCTACTTGGTGCTTAATTAGAAATGGCTTCAGTGGGTTTTTTGTTTTTGCCATCCTCTGGACTTGTTGGACGCATGTCTTTTTTCAGCCTCATCAGCTGTATAGTATGATCACTAAAGTGTCTTCGACATCATACACCAATCAGTCCAACAAATATGTGCCCACATTAACATCCATCTGACATGCCTTCCCCAGTTTTACAAATTTTCACTCATCACATTGACTTATTTCCATATAGAAATTGAGCATAATGACACATTTCCATATGGAAATGGAGGATAATGAGCCATTATAGTATTCATGGGGGTGTTTTTATATGTTAATGTGGCACTTTGCCACATAATAAACTCCAATAGCAGCCTATTCTGTCAGAGTTCACAGTCTCAACTTTGCCTACCTGAGGCTGGTGAAGTTGGGATCTCTCTGTAGTTTCCTATGCAGTATCAGCCCTCAATCAATCAGAAGCAGGGAGGGTTGTGAACTGCTGTCATTGTGGAAGGGATGCTCCCCTTCACACATCACTAGCAGTAGACAACCCTGAAGTCTGACAGCATTCTCTCTACTTCTCCACTTGCTCAGTAGGGGAGTGGAGAGGATCCTTTCAGCACCATGAATAGCATCACTCCCTTAACCCTTTGAGTGCCATAGGGATGTGCATTGCATACCCCTGTGGCACTCAAAGGATTAAAAATGTACACCAAGCAGTACATGATCATCCCCTCAGCTCTGTATCATATGTTATACATGTTTTGCACTCCCAAAGGAACAAGGCTGGGAGTCAGGCAATGTCCATGTGGATTTGTGGCTACCAGCTGCCCTTCAGCCTTGTTTCCTCGCTCACTGGTAGCTATAATACCCCATGTAGACTGCCTGGCACTCACATGGTGAATATTACCGGTGTATTCTCCACACCGGTATTGTAAGAAGCTCAAGCAGCCACATGTAGCTCCGTATATTCCAGGTCGAAGGAATGTTTCAAGGAATTTAGATCCAAATATTATATCTATTTCAAATAAATCTTAACAGAAACTACTCATGTCTCCCAAATAAAAATATTAATACAGATTCTTTCAAAGTGTACATATTGCCATGTACACTGTCTAAGTCCCCCCCCAGCCTTTTTTCCTTGCCTACTGGTAGCCACAAATCCCCATGAGTACTGCTTGGGCAAGGGAACAAGGCTGGGGGATCTCAGGCAGTGTATGTGGGGCTAACACACAATGGTCATGTTTCCCATGCTGCCCCACAATATTGAAATTTGACATGCTCCCCCCCCCCCCAGTAGACTCGGACATTCTGCCCCCCCCCAGTAGAATCTGACATGCTGCCCGCCACCAGTAAACTCCGACATGCTGCCACCCCCAGTAAAATCCACCATGCTGCCCCCAGTAAAATTTTACATATGGTGCCCCCACATTGCTTTGTAATGCGTTGTGTACCCCTCTGCCACTCAAGGGGTTAATATCCGATATATGCTTCCCAAGAATATATATCCCAATCCTGCACTATGTCTGTTTTGATTTGAAAGAAAATCAGACCTTGCTGGATTGCAAATATTATTACAAAAGACACATGGAGATAATGTTATTCTTTATAAAGGTGAAAATGGTCTCAGTCAGTTTAGTGAGCTGGTATCTATGCAGGCTCATCCAAGGTCTTTTCTAAGCATAGAGACCCAATTATTATTGTTAATTGTGTTTGATGTTTACTCAAATAATCTGCAGTGTCCTAGCACCATATTTTGATAAAAAAAAACTTGTTTGTAGAAAGTTTGGTAATATTAAGCGTTAAAAAAAACTTAAAACTTCTTAAGCAACAAGAATAATCTAAAAACTTTGTTAAACCAAAAATTTAAAGAAAATTACAATCTCCCTATCACAGACTCCAGGGATGGAGTTCTCAGATAGCAGAGTATTGTATTTGACAAAAAAAAGGGAGAAGAGAGAGAAGAGAGCTTTTGGGGAAGAATCGACAAAAGACTTCCAGGCTACCAAATATCTAATCCACACAGATCAGGACAAAAAACTAAGGACTGGTAAATATATATTGTTATTAATGTCATTGTAAGATTTCTGGAGAGCATTAGGGATGGGCGAAAACTTTCTCCTCAAACCAAAATCAGCTAAAAATGGCACTTCCAGCTTGGCAAAAAGTTTTTTGTAAAAAGTGTCTTTTTCTCGATTTTTTCTCCTAGCGTATTGCATTGAAATCAATAGGAAGAAAAAATGTCCCCACTACGTTTCCTCTGCTTTTCTACAGCCATATAAAAGGGAGTCAGGCTCTCACAGAATGCTATTCTGTGTTTGTGAGAGGAGAAAGCAGCATGTTTTTGAGCTAGAGAAGATAGGCAAATGAAGGGGAACTGAAGTTTAGTTTAGGTAGGACATTTGTTCTCTGCATTAGGAGAGTCTAGGGGCACTCTGGGGAAGAAGGAGGGAGGAAGGAGGTTGACCTCAAATACCCCAACATTCAGTGTGACTGCCTGGCAAGATACAAGCAGCTGGGGGCGAAATTGCTTGCTGATTTTGCTTTTATTGTCTCTGTCTAGGGAATTAAGTTTGTGGATTTTGTTTTTTAGTTATAATTTTTTTTGACTGACTGTGATAAGATAGGGTGGGAAACGTAAAATAAAAAATAAATAATACAAAAATTAAATAAAATTAAAAATTAAAAAATACATAAGTTAAATAAATATATTAGATGACAACAACTGACTGGGAGTGTGATTTGATCTCTGTCACTGAGGCAGACTTGATAGACAGCAGACGACATTGAGAATTGTATTGAGGGCTAAGGCAAGATATCATACTCCATCAGTTGTATACTGTTGAGAGTAAAAACACACAGAATTCGAGTAATGTCCAGCAAACACAAAAGGGGGAGAGGGAAAGGTGCAGCAGTGCAGGGACGTGGAAGTAAAGTAGCAGTTCAAAAACTGACTGCAGCAATGGTTGCTGCAGAATGTGCAGTAAATGATGATGATCCCTCTCCTCCCAAAGTGGATACAGTTTGTCAAGGTCCCACCAATAGGGATGGGCGAAATCTCTCACTATGTTCCCATGGGAAATTCTGCAAAACCCATGTTGTTGTCTGCTTTTTCGCGGGAAAATCTGCGTTAAAACCAGCGATTAAAATATTTGCATTTTTCGCCCATTGGCCAAAACTTTTCACAAATTTTTCAATGGCTAGAAAATTTCCACCCATTAATTTACTTTGTTTTCACCTTTTTGCTATAAAAACATGATGAATTTGGGAAAATCTAGCACAATAGAAGCAGCTACAGAGCAAGGTAGATGTGTTGTGCTGTTCTGCTGTGATATTTTGGCAAAATTGAGGCAGGAGAGGTTCATAGTGAATGTTATCAATATGAGCAGGGTGAAAAATAATCAATGGAGGAGCTGGAAGGACCCTTGTGTGTCCACTGAGTCTGAAAAGGAGGAGGAATTGAGCACTACTGAACCAATTCTGTCCAGTCCCCCTAAAGCACCCCAAGGGATCTTGGGGAATTTAATGGAAAGGAAGTGAGAAAAGGGAATAGGAAGAGAGGGAGAAAAGGGTAGTACTAGTGAGAGCAGGACAGGTCAGCTGCCTGTGCCTAGACGTGCTGCCTCTGCTGCCTCCATTTCTGCCCCTGTTGAAACCAGTGCTGTGCCTGCTGCCAATGCTGAACCTGCTGCGACCAGTGTTGAAGCTGCTGCCACCAGTGCTGAAGCTGCTAGTGTGTCTTGTAATACTCAGGATGGGGGGAAGGAGAAGATGATGCCAAGTGTGATAGCAGGGGGCCCTAAGTCACACTTGCCATCCCTAAGCAGTCCCACCAGTGCTAGTACTAAGGAGGTCAAGCAGCTTTTTAGTGTTACGAGTGAAGGAGGGGGTAATCAATATATTATTAGTGACTGTAAGGAGGAAGACTCTGGAGCTGAACTTGATGTTCATGGTGTTAGTAGTAGTAGTAACAGTAATGGTGAAGCGGCCGGTGGGACTAGTGTTAGGGGAGTGATAGGGGAAGCATTTGAGAGTGTCCAGACTAGTGGTCAAGGGAGCCCACTCCATTCCTCTGGCTCTGGGAGTCCCCTTCCCTTCACTACAGTGTCCAGGTGGACCATGATCCTGAAGAGGGCAGAAATGGTATTGGGGAGAGTAGGCTCAGAATTAATACCACCACCACCAGCAGGAGCACAGATCAGCTGCCTGTGCCTGATGCTACTGCTGCTAGTGCTAGTCTGCCTTCTTCTTCAGGTCAAAAGGAAATGCCAACTGTGACATTAGGGGACCCTCTGTCACATTGCTTATCACCTCCTCCAAGCAGCAGTGAGATGTCTGTAATAGAGTAGCAGCACATAGGGACTAGTGGTGGTGATGGTGTTGGAGAAGCTGGGGTGGAAGAGGCATTGATGCCCTTTTTAGCAGAAAGTGAGAAGGAATGGGAAACATCACCACCACCACTAGCAATAAGCTTTTGGAATTTGCAGAAATTGTAATTGCTCTAATTCCTGCTGCTTCTGCTGCTGAGGTGAAAGGGCAGCAGGGTGCTGAGGAGTAAGCTAGTGTGCCACAGACCACTGTGGACACAGTGGGAATGAGGTCAACAAGTGATGCTGGACTAGAACAGGTTCCACTTGCCAGCAGCAGCAATACTCCTGGTCCTAGTTGCAGTGCTGAATCTGAGGCAGTAGCAGCAACATTATCCTCTGCCACAGAAAGTGAAGGGGAATGTGGAGGACAAGAAGAAAGAGGCCATTGTTCTCGACCTGTTCCCTATCCCTTCCCCCAGAAGTCATGGGTGTGGGACTGTTTTTCTCTTGGGATTGGCATAGTGCAGTCATCATCAACAACGGTACAGTGAAAAATTTGTGACAAGTTAGTGAGAAGGGGAAAGGAGGGAACACACCTTTGCACAACCTCCCTGATTATACACATGAAACACAGGCACCATGGCATTTATAGCAAACCTGTTAAAGCCAAACACCCATTACAGAAATCTAGCACCACTGTTACTGTAGCCCCTGACTCTCCAGAAAGGCACCAAGAGGTGAGAAGAAGATCAAAGAGGAGAAAGAATAAAGAAACCCAGACACTGGAATTTCCATGACAAGCGAAACAACTAGCTCACCATCAACATCACCTTCTTCCTCTAGGGTAACATCTACATCTCCTGACAGTCCATTACATTCATCGTTACCTCCCCCACCAAATGATAGCCACTCTGTTGATGTTAGGATATGGCAGTTCGTCTCTACCCATTGCACACTGTGTGTTGCACTGACCACACATGTCAGCGTGGTGGAGGTGAATCAATACCAGATCATCAAGTGGCATATGAAGAGATTCCATCCCACAGAATATGCTAAGATGGTGGCAGGGAGGTTTCATCATTACTATTAAACTGTCAGCTGAGCAAGCTGAGCAAGTTGTCATGTGTCCTTAGCCAGTTGTGGAAAAGGGGTATAGTGACAGCAGCAGTACTTATGTTCTGGTGTCATGGTTACCACATGCATTGTGCACATTGCAGTTGCTGATGAGAGCCACAGTTCCTGCTCTCAAGGAAAACATTTCTATTCTAATAACAACACACCCATGATTTTGGAGGCGGAGAAGAATTATTGACCAACTTCTTATTTTCTCCACATATACTGGGGGCTTTTCCGCATATACTGGGGGCTACTTATTGTGCTGCTTCTGCCTCAGGTGCATCACTACAGCTAGTCATGGCAAGTGGAACCTTCATCACCCATGTTACTGCTATTGTTGACCCCATTCCCTTTCAGCTGCTTAATCATCCTGCTGCTTAAACATCTCAGCAGCAGCAAGAACAGCAGTTGCAAATTCTGCAATTATGTACTCAGACTCAGGAGGAGGACATTTCACAATGGCCAGTGGCCACTGGCCAACATGACTTGCTGGCACTAGGCCAGTAGGGCATTTTTTCTCAGGACTTTAAAAAAATACAAAACAAACAAAACAAAACATAGTCCCACAAAAAATAAAAATGTTGGGGGGTTTGTTTATAATAAGCCTAAGTCCTACAAATCAATGTTTCCTCAGGGCTTCAGGGCCTCTAACGACAAATCTAACAAATCATCCTCTACAAAATACTCTATCAAGTCAAGTATCAGTCCACCCCCAGTGGCAGCTTATGTAACGGGGTTCCTGTCTCTAATACTTTACATACACATTTCTTATTTTAGTTTATTGATTTATTTTTTTTTATCAACTGTCCATCCAATACCAGTCAAGTACCCCCAAAAAACAAATTCCCTGCTCAACTAATTCATTCTCCAGACTCTACCCACCAATACAGGCATACTCCTAAAGGGTGACACTCTAAGGGGTTCCCCATCTAAAGTGAGCCATCTTAAGTGGATTGAGACTTAAGCAAGAATATATGATGAATATGCTGTGCGCTCATCTGTAATTATCTCCATTCCTCTTTCCTAGGTATGATATTAACACTTCACATCCCATATCATCTGTCTCTCTGCACCCCTGCTAACAGCTCAACCCCTGTTTACTGGGTATGATATTAACTCTTCACATCCCATATCATCTGTCTCACTGCACCCCTGCTAACAGCTCAACTCCCGTTTACTGGGTATGATATTAACTCTTCACATCCCATATCATCCATATCATCTGTCTCTCTGCACCCCTGCTAACAGCTCAACTTCTGTTTACTGGGTATGATATTAACTCTTCACATCCCATATCATCTGCTTGTCTGCAACTATTGTTATTGACTTCATTTCTGCTTGATAAACCCCTTCCCCCTTCCTCCTGTGTTCTTACTGAGGTCTGATTTGGTCACTCTTTTCATATGGGTGTGAATTAACTTGCTTATCAGCTCTGATAGTCATTTGGTTAGCCTTTGATTAAGCTAAATAAGCCTCATGTGTATAAGTGCTATATAATAGCACCAGTATAGGGAGATAGCCCTAGAGGGTGACACTTAAGGGGTTTCCCCATCCCAAGTGAGCCATCTTAAGTGGATTGAGACTTAAGCAGGACTTGAGCAGGAGTGGGGCAGGAGACAGAACAGACTCCACTGGAGAACGAACACCTCCCAAAGCAATGCTACAAAGTACTTGAAGCAAACATCTAAATAGAAACTCTGCAATTCTCCTAAACTTCAAGATTCTTTGTATAACACCAGCTTATGGACTCTTTTTACAAAACAAACTCCATCATGAGAAGGTGTTCTTGGCCCATTCTGACTGTTGTTTCAACATCATGGCCTCTAAAAACAGTACCTAAATACCTAATATTCCTTCTGTCTATGGCTGCAGTTCTCGGTAAAATATCTGGTTCCTTCTACCCTCCACCATCTCCTCCACCCCATGTTTATTTCTCTCCTTCACATCCACACTCACCTCTACACACTCACTCTTCTCCGCTCCTGCACTCCCCCACCCCACAAAAACCAAAAACCAAATACACACAATTCACTCTCTCATCTCCCGACTCTCTCTTTTCTTCTGTTAATGGCAGCTGGAGATATCGCTCCAAACCCTGGCCCCATCTCCATTCACAAACACTCTACCTCCAGTCAGCATAGGAACAATTCAAATCTAATCACCATTCCCTGCCTTCAATCTCAATTTCTTCCCTTTCCTTGTGCTCTGTGGACTGCTTGCTCCATTACTAACAAATATAACTCTGTGCATGATCTCTTTCTCCTGCTCCCTCAATTTACTTGTTATTACTGAAACTTGGCTCTCTCAATCTGACACTGCTTTAGAGGCAGCAGTCTCCTACGGTGGTCTCTCCTTCTCTCACACTCCACGCTAAATTGGACGTGGGGGAGGTGTGGGTTTGCTGACTATTTCAAAGCCAAGGTGGACTCCTTCCGGGATAATATACCAACTTGTACATCTCCTCCTCGCCTCCCTCGTTCCCCTCCTGGCACTCTGGACTCTTTTTCACTAGTCTCGGAGGAGGAACTGACTAACCAGCTATCCTCCGCTCCATCCACTACATGCTCACTTGATCCGCTCCCCTCTCACCTCATCCAGCCCTTCTCCCCCACATTAATCCCTATCCTATTACAAATCTTTAACTCCTCCTTTGCCACTGCTACCTTTCCTGACGACAAACATGCCTTAGTAACACCCAACCTCAAGAACAACTCTTCTGACAGTAACACACCCTCTAGCCATTTCTCTTATGCCTTTTGCCTCTAAGCTCTTGGAATGCCTATCCTACTCATGCCTGCTTGACTTCCTTAACACATACAACCTGCTGGACCCTTTACAATCTGGACTTCGCACTGCTCACTCCACCGAAACTGCTCTTAGAAGAGTGGTCAATGATCTTCACATTGCCAAATCTCAAGGTCACTATTCAATACTTATCCTCCTTGATCTCTCAGCAGCTTTTGACACTGTTGATCATGTTCTCCTCCTCCACATTCTTCACTCTTTAGGAATCCGTAACACAGCACTGAACTGGCTCTCCTCTTAACTATCTAATAGATCCTTCAGTGTCTCCTCTGCCACTTCTTCATCCTCTCCCGTCCAACTCTCTGTTGGGGTTTCTCAGGGTTCTGTTCTAGGACCGCTTCTGTATTTTCTTTACACAATAACACTTGGTGATCTTATTAACTCATTTGGTCTCAAATATCACCTCTATGCAGATGATACCCAGATTTACTTATCTGCACCTCAACTGACTTCTGATATCCAGGCTAAAGTTACAGATTGCCTCATAGGCTCATAGGTACCTCAAACCCATTATGTCTAAAACTGAGCTACTCCTCATCCCACCTAGGCCTGGCCCTGTAGCGCCCTTCCAGGTGACTGTAAATGGCACTACCATAAATCCAGTATCAGAAGTGCGGTGTCTAGGGCTGATAATTAACAAGTCTCTCTCATTCTCCCCTCATATTAATGACATTGCTAAATCCTGTCTCTTTATTTTGCGTAACATTGCTAAAATCAATCCCTTCCTCTGTTCCTCCACAGCTAAAATTATTATACACGCAATTATCCTCTCCTGCATGGACCACTGCAACATTCTTCTGTATGGTATTCCTGACCCCATCTCCATCCACTTCAATCTATACAGAATGCTGCAGCACAAATTACTCTTCTGTCACCTAGGTTTGTGCCAGCCCCACTCCTCCTCAAAACTCTCCACTGGCTGGCTATCAAACTCCGAATATCTTACAAAATCTTACTTCTCTCTTTCAGGACACTTCTCTCCTCTACTCCTTCTTACATTTCCACTCTGATCTCCCGTTATACCCCATCCCGCCACTTACGTTCGGTCAATGATTGTCTGCTCTCAGCTACTTTTGTGTCTACAGCCCTGTCATGTATCAAACCTTTTTCTCTCATTGCTCCATATCTATGGAATGCTCTACCATCCAACCTGCGCCACTGCACCTCGCTGATAACCTTCAAATCTCACTTAAAAACGCACCTCATGGATAAAATTTCAACATGCTAGAAGTCACTGATATTGTCAATGTACACTCTTATAAATTATTTTCTTTACTGATGTCCTCTATCATCATCAGAAATAGCATCTGTATTCAGCACTTGACCCTTATGTACTCTGTATGTCTCCCATTACCACTTTAGATTGTAAGCTTTCGGGCAGGCACCTCCCACCCAATGTTTCACTCTACAAAGCACCTGTAACTCTGTATTGTTTAAAACCTTAAAATTGTAAATCTCTGCGCACACTTGTGGCGCTATATAAACAAACATATTCATTCATTCATTCTTCAGATCCCTTTTATACCATTTCTTACGGGGTTTTCTCAATTGTATTTAGGATTTATTTTTTTTATTAACTGTCACCCAATCCCAGTAAACAAACCCCCCCAAAAATATCTCTGTTCAACTGATTCTTTCCCCACACCCCACCAACACAGGTACCCTCATGCCTCTTTTATTCTATGGAAGAAAACAGAAAACAGCTCAACAAACAGTACACTTCTAAGCGTAGTAGTACTGATGAGAGATATAAATTGAGTCCCTTATCCCCCAAAAGTGAACTACTCACATAATGGAGAGGTTTCCCCTGCCTCTTAGTTGATAGGCCTGCACTGGATTGTTGGAGGAGTCACACCAGGCTAATGACACTTATAAGATGAAATTTCCCCTGGATAGATGAAGGAATGTGGATCTTGTATATTAACCCACATACACTAACAAGGTGATGGGGTTAGAACTCTCCACAAGTGCTGTGGGAATACAAGAACCTAATATACTGAGTAGTACAAAAAATATATTATAAGGGATGGGAAATTGTTATATTAAATATATCTCAATAAAAAATGTATATGTACTTTAATAATAATATTTAAAAACATTCAAACAATATGTATATAGATAAAAATAAAACAATATATGTAGAATCTATGTATAAGCAGATATAGGTGTATAGACACCACTAAAGGTAATTCAAAAACATAAAAAACAATAGAAAGACTCAATAGAATGCAATAAAAGTATGAATATAGCACTTAGCTGGTATGAATAAGTCTCAATGGGCACTGCATATAAAGTCTCAATAAACTTATGGGCTGTTTTCTGTTTTCTTCTGTAGTTCTTTGGAGACGTGGGGAGAAAGAAGTGAAAACCCACAAAATACAGAGGCACAAACTCCCATAAATTTGGTTGTCACACTGACATCTAATCTTTTACCTTACCACTCATGGACTAAGCGCATCACTTTTTTTCCTTTTTCTCTTTTATTCTATGCCTTTGGAAAATAAAATAATATTTGCTATGTCTTATGTGTAACTAAAAAGTTCCCTTTGATTTAATGGAATGAGCTAGGTGAAAAAAGTGGGAAAAATCAGCACTTTTCGCAGGAAATTTTTCACCAAGTGAAAAGTGCCATTTTTTGCTAATTTCAGTTTGAGGTGGAAATTTTCGCCCAGCTTCAGTGAATGTCGTGTGGAACTGGCCCCTCTAAGGGAAATTCCACTGTAGTTTTGCAGGTATTACACTGTGTTATTGCTAGCACAGGAATTATTTGCCAGAGGTAGGGTAGTGTGTGATAAGTGTGTCAGCATAAGATCTATGAGCAAAGTATAGGCACAGTTCAATCTCTTAGCGATGAGTGGTTCCTGGGAGCCTTTGAAGGCATGCTGAATAGAGATGGCTGGGAGGTGAAGAGAATCATTGTCTCTATAATTATTCTATGCGACCATTCACTAGGTGACGTGAGAATCTCGCATTGTCATGCAGTGCTAGATTCTCATTACACCATTTTTATCCAGGCAACATGGTTAATGTGTTAAATGGTCGCACAATCTTTTGTGTGTGACCTTTTAAAAGGATACCGATAGAGACCACACCGGTCTTGAAACAGTCAATTCCAGACCCTCCTAGAGCATATAGTGTTCCACAAAATATATGATTTACCAGGACATGTGACAAATCGCTGAGGGGTTAAATTTATATGCTTTGACAAGTTAGTTTTTCCTTGCTGAGTAGTTGAATGGTAATGCAGGATTATATGATATAATTGTTTAAATTGAAGTAATTTGAATACATATGATTTAGAGCTGTAACTGTTGTCAGGTATATGCAGATGCTACGGTATGTGATTTTGCATTGTCCTAGCAATTAAAAATATACAATGCACAAGATCTGTGGATTCTGAGTTGGGAATTTATATTGATCTTGATGTTTCATTGTTAACTCCCTGTCAGTTATTATACTGAATCATTTTTGTTTCTCAGTTGATGTGTGGTTCCTTTTAAGAAATCCTGTGGTTCATGTCAATTGTTTATCTGGTTGCATGTATGTGAATTTTACTGCAGTTTATTTAATAAAAATATTATCCAAATGTTAATGCTCCGCAGACCTTACAACTCAAATGAAGGTACATCAGTGATACCAAAGAGCCTACAATTAAAATAAAGCTAAACTAGTGTTATCATTGAAATGAAACTCCACTAGTTATACCACAGTGCTCACAATTCTATGACTATCAATGGTGCCTTTACAATTGGAACTGTAGGTCTCTGATACACACATCACCTCCACTGGCCTACTGGGCATAATGCCCTGAAAAGAAGCACCTACTGTTGCATCAGAAGCAAACATTTGTCACTGGCAAGGGTAGTGTGAAATGCAAATAGAAAGTGAGAACCACTACTGCTAGGCTGTTATCTAGTATGCATGTACAACTGTGGTGGCTAAACTGAGGCTCTTTAGCTGTTCAGGACCACAGCTCCCACATATGCAGCCAGCCATTAGCTGGCTGTAGAATAGATGATGGGAATTGTAGTCATGAACATCTGCAGTGCTTCAGGTTGCCCATTGATATAAGATTATGGCTTACATAGCTAAGCACTGTAATAATCTGCCCTCTATTCACATAAATACAATATGTGTGTGCTGACCTGCCTGCTGCCATTGTGCTCTTCTTCTTCGTGGCTCAGATCATCCATGAGTATTAGGAGCTGCTGAAAACTCAACATATTGAGTCCTGCGGGGCTTTTCACTTGGATGCCTCTAACTGCCTCCTCTCTCCATCACAGGCCTCCACATTGCCACCTGCTCTCTTCCTCACAATCCTCCACATTGCTTAGGGAGACAAGAGGGGGAGAGAGAGAGAGAGGAAGAAGGGGGGGAGAGATAAGCAAGAAGGCGGAGGGGAGAGAGAGAAGCAAGAAGTGAGAAAGGGGAAGCAAGAAGGGGAGAAAAGGAGGGAGAAAGAGAAAGTGGAGAGGTAAGAAGGGGAGAAAGAGAGGCAAGAGGGGTAGAAAGAGGAGAGGCAAGAGGGGGTCTTTTGTCTCTTTCTCACACCTCTTTCCCCTCATGCCTCTTTCTCCCCCCTCATGCCTCTTTCTCAATCCTCTTGCCCCTCCTGCCTCTTTTGTCTCATTCTCACTCCTCTTACACCCTCATGTCTCTTTCTCCCCCTCCTGCCTCTTTCTCAATCCTTTTGCCCCTTGCCTCTTTCTCTCCCCGCCTCTTTCTCAGTCCTTTTACCTCTCATGCCTTTTTCTCCTCCCCATGCTTCTTTTTAATTCTTCTTGCCCCCATACCTCTTTTTCACTCCTCTTTCCCCACCATGCCCTCTTTTTCACTCCTCTTGCCCTCCATCCCTCAATTTCACTCCTCTTGCACCCTCATGCCTATATTTCACTCCTCTTGCCCCCAAGCAACAATTTCGCTGCTCTTGCACCCTCCCATGCCTCCGTTTCATTCATATCGCTCCCCATGCCTCAGTTTCACTCATCTTGCTCCCCCAATGCATCAGTTTCATTCAACTTGCTCCCCCCATGCCTCAATTTCACTCATCTTGCTCCCCCATGCCTCAGTGTCACTGCTCTTGCCACCCCATGCCTCGGTTTCACTGCTCTTGCCATCCATGCCTCAGTTTCACTCATCTTCCCACCCATGCCTTTCACCCCCTCTTGCCTCATGATCCACCTCTTCATCTAGCAGCGTCACCGTGAATCACTCAGAGCCGGCTTTTATCAATGCGTGCAGTGTGGGGACACAGAGAGAGAAAGATTTGACAGGCATTACAGTGTGATTTGAACCATGGGCGCATGCCACCAAAAAGGGCTCTGTGTGCCAGGGGTGGCACGAGTGCTATAGGTTTGCCATCACTGGTCTAGTTGCATATCTAATCCATTCTATTTATCTAATCGGGAACATTTAGTTTTCCAGGTAATTTTCTGCTACTGCAAGCCATTTTTGGTGGTTTAAGATTTGTTTGGTGACATTCTTGCTAAAAGAGGCAGTCCTCACAAAACAATGGAGCAACCACTTTGTAAATTTAACATAACTACATACAGTTATATAAACAGGTATCCATATACACTGCACCAACTGTATTAATTGTAGCAGTCAATTAACCATTGCTATTCTGCTGTATTTAAATACTGCTAACTGTACCTCTGGATACATGTATGTAAAGACTGCACATTGAATGGTGAGAATTTCTATATACTTTACCGTATTTAAATTTTATATATCCTATTATATGACTTTGCCATATATCTGAGATATATTGGCATGTTGTAGTTTGTATTTTGTAGGCAGGTGGGGTTAGATAGGTTAATCTGCCGCCAGGAATGTGAATGTGAATGCCGAACATTATGTTGTCTCACAGGTGCTCGGGTTCAGCAAATTGCAGACAGGGCAGGCAGATGATTGGGAGGTGCTGGAAATGATCCAACTGTCTTAGTACCAATGACAAAGCTCGAGGAAGATGGAGGTCCCTAAAAAATTATTTCAGGGATTTAGGGTACAAGCTCAAGGTAAGGAACTCGAGGTTGTGTTTTTTGAAATACTAGAGGGAGCTTAATGTATGGCTTAAGTATTGATGTAGGAAAGAGCATTTTTGGTTTTTAGAGCACTGGGCTGACTTTGCACTTGGGTGTAATCTATATTGAAGTGATAGACTGCACCTACATGGTGCTAGGGGATAGAGTGCTAAGAAGGTTGGAGGACCTTTTAAACTAGGAAAGGGGGGGGAGGTATACATAGTAAAATATGGTAGATATGAACTGGGCCCATGTAAAGGATCATGTGGGTGGAGAAGGGATGGGAATAAATATAGCCAATAAGGAGGAACTCCTGTTAACTGAAGATGTAGAAAAAGGCAAATAGTGGGTAAAATATGTACAGATATCAAAATTAATTGTATGTTAGTGAATGCAAGATTAAATGAAATATCTAGAATTGCTTGCAGTTAATGATAATTTGGAAATAATTGATATAACTGAAACATGAAGATATGATACACGTGACTGTAAATATAGAGGGCTATTGCCAGTTTAGGAGAGACAGGATTAATTGAAAAGGGGCAAATTTGTGCTAATATTTTAAACTAGAGCTAGCTGTGTCATACAAGGTGAAAAACAAGGTGTTGGTTGGTATATGCTACAAACCGCCAAATAGTGAAGAGAATGTTGGGGCCCAACAGGTATTGCAAATATGATAATATATTTGAGATGGTTTCATGAACTTGGTTAGGTACACTATTTCACAGTAAATTAATAGATTAATATCAATTACTCATATTTATGCATAAAAATATACAATTTTATTTATATATAAAACATAATGTATTATTAAGAATAACAATTTGTGCAATAATTTAACCATAATAACATAGTAAATTAGGTTGAAAAAAAGACAAATGTCCATCAAATTCAACTTCTGCCTCATAACCCAGAAAAATGAGAATTATTAAAGTTTTTCTGCTGCCAGATAAGTTAGTCTTTATTTGAACTTCCTGTTTTGCCTACTCATACACAGTATAACCCTGCATATTCCCTCTTGAAATAAATGTATCTAATCTTCTCTTAAATGTATCCATTGTATCTGCCATAACCACTTCCTTGGGCAAGGAATTTAACAGACCTTACTGTAAAAAAAAACCTTCCTCCACTGAAGTTGAAACATCCTTTCCTCTAATCTCAAGGGGTTGCCCCTGATTAATTGGTCAGGCCTTGGAAAGCTCACCAGAGAGATCCTTGTATTGACCTATTATATATATGTCCATTGTGATAAGATTTCCTCTGATCTTTTCTCTAGAGTAAATAAACCAAGTTTGTTTACTCATTCCTCATACGTCAATTCCTTAATTCCCTAAATTAATTTTGTTGCTCTTCCCTGTACACGTAGAAGACTGTTTCAGTGAAAGAATTTGTTTTTATAAACGCAATCTCAGCTCAGCTGCTGAGCCGCCTGATGCACTTAAGACTGTTGTACGACAGCTTCCCCTGCAGTCAGCGTTCAGTCAGGGAAGGGGGAGGGAGGGGGGAACTTTGAACACTATCATATCTCAAACCATAAGGGTTTGAGACATGACACTGGGGGCAATAAGTTTCTTTGTAACAAAGCTACAATATGGGGATTCATAATTTGCAAGTATTACTATCCCTTTCATTTTAAAAAGTTATCTTCAAAGTGTTAAGAGCATCAATGTAACATTTAGACTGGAATAAATAATTTAAAAATGCTGAAGGGAAAATGGTCAGAATTTAAATTTAGTTTGCAAAAATGTATTCAACAGTATATACCAGCGGGGAACAAATGCAAAAGAAGTAGATCACAGCCAATGTGCTTAAATGCAAAAGTAAAGAAAGGAAAAAAATGCATTTAAACTATTTAAGTCTGAAAGAACAGAACATACTTTCTTGAAATACAGGGAGTGCAAAAAAATGTAATAAAGGAAATTAGGCTAGCTATAATAAATAATGAAACTTGAATTGCAGGGGAGAGCAAGACTAATCCAAATAATTTTCAAATACATAAATAACAAAAAAAGGGAGTGCATTGGACCTTTCAAAAACGAGATGGGTGAGTTGATTAGAGAGGATAAGGAAAAGGCTGCTGTTCTAAACACTTTCTTTGGTATATACAAAGAAACAAGAAAAGGTAGAAGTGCCTCAACAAGTAACAAATAAAGCCATACCATTGCAGTACTGTTATACAGTATGTTAATCAATATGCATTACACACCAAACACGTATGTGTTTTTATATATATATATATATATATATATATATATATATATATATATATATATATATATATATACAATTTCCAGAACTTAATAAGTCAGTGAGATAGCTCTGTTGGTTAATGCACCAGATGTGCAATCTGTTAAAAAAAAAAAAAAAATCAGGGTCACAGGTTCAAGTCCTGGCAAGGTCATGTCAGCCTTTCACCCTTCTGAGATAGGTGAAATGAATACCCTGGACATACTAAAAATGAGAGAAAATCTTGATGTACCATTCCTTCTAAAATACTTTCACAAAAAAATACATATTTATTTCAACTCATAATTATCATGCTATACACAATTATCAAAGAATATACAAGAAGACTGTATACTTTCCTCTATCGGCAATATAGGCACAAATATATTCCAGGCGACCAATAATAATTCATAAAATATGAACCATCATTTTGTATACCTTGCATAAAAATATAATAATACATTTGAGGTTGTTTCACAAACTAAATTAGATACACTACTTCACAGTAACTAAATTGATTAAAATCAATTATGCATATTTATGCATAAAAATATATTATTTAATTTAGATGTAAAATATAATGTATTATTAAGAATAATAATTTGTGCAAGATTAAAACCTTAGTAACGTAGGGGGAAATTTATAAAACTGGAGTAATAAAGAAAGTGTCTTTAAAATTGTCCCAAAGTGACGTAAGGATATTTATAAATGTATATAGACATGTTTTGGAGCAATTGGAGAGATTTATAAAAAGTGTTCTTGTTTGGTTTTGTGAATGGATCCTTAAAGTGTCCTTATTCCTTATTATGAGTGTTTATAAATATTCTAGGTACATTTATAAATGTGGAGACAGTTAAGAATAAGAACAGGTCAGACATGGCCTTAAATATTTGGAGTAAATTCTGTGCTAACTTGTTGCAAATAGCAACATTTCTTAAAACTATGCGCACCACTTTTTACAAACTTCCTTACTCCATTTTTTTTAATGTACTACACAGCGTTATGTTCTCCTAAACTGTCCTTAATACTTTTATAACTACCAAAGACAATCTTACAGCCACTTTAAACCTTTTAGATTAACTCCATTTCTATAAATCTCCCCCAATATATTTATAAAGAAATAAGCCAGTTGCCACAGTAACATAGTAAATTAGGTTGAAAAAAGACACAAGTCCATCAGGTTCAACGTCTGCCTCATAACCCAGGGAAATGAGAATTATATAATTTTTCCTGATGCCAAATACGTTTACTGTTTTCAGGTTTGTATTTTACAAGGATTCCCAGGTCTGTCTCTAGCAAAAAGTCTCCTAAAATGATTCCAATAAGTTCATAAGTAGCAGTGGGATTTTTTTCTTCCCAAATACATGAGTTTACACTTCCCCACATTAAACTTCATATTCCATTTGTTTGTCTGCCATTTTATGTATATCACTTTGTAGAGAACAAATATCCTGTTCTGAATTTATTACCTTGCATAATTTAGTGTCATCAGCAAATATTGATTTTGCTTTCTATATCTTTTGCAGGCCATTTATAAACATGTTAAAAAACAGTGGACCAATTACTGAACCCTGAGGTACTCACCTCTCAAATTTAACTGATTGGAGAGTTGCCCATTTATAACACCACACTGGTCCCTTTCCTTCAACCAGTTTTCTATTCAATTGCAAGGTTATCCCATAGCCCCGATTTCCTTATTTTATACCCCAGCCTCCTTTGTGGCACTGTATCAGATTCCTTTGCAAAATATAGACATACAAGTTGGGTATGCACATCAGTTCTGACAACCTCATGGTTCAAACATGAAATCTTATTTGTATATTTAATTCTGCTTTATTGAAGAACAAGTAAGGATTGTTGCTTTTAGTGCACCCATAAGAATCTAATTGATTATCAGTTTACTGGTTCTATGTACATGCTAGGATTGTGATTCTTGCTGGTGCACATGCACTGGTATATTTATATGAAACATACTGAGGCTTCAGTGGATTCATATTGAGACTGCTATTCTCTATGGTGCAGACGTACAATTAATACAATTAATGCAAAGATAGATTAGTAATTACACTTTTTATTTATATTGAGTATTTATATGAGGATACCTGTGTAGTGTCACTTTTTTCATTCTGCTTTTAATAAGTTATAGTTGTATGAATAATTTTACTTAAATGGCACCAACACGTGTACTTAGCTCTTAATACTTTCTATTGCATAGAGGGGGTACAAAAAGTACAGTATTTAAGTTGTTATACAGATGATTATCATAAGGGGTAGACTACATATTTTATTATACATACAGAGTAACTAAAATGTATATGTATTGTGCAAGTTAAGGGATATATTATCTTATTATTAACATTAACACTCTACCATCTTCCTATCACCTGCCTTAAATCACCATGCCAATCCTTGGCTTTTATCAACACACCACCCCTGGCCTTAGAATGGCAAGCCCCAAAACACCCATACAGTCTCACACTGTCCACCCCTTGGTTGGGTTGACAGTGTCCTTTTTTCATTGAAAAGTTTTGTTCTATGGTGATTAACAGGATCCCAGCAGAATTTCAGTCCTTGCAACTTTTTTAGCATCAATGTCTGTATATTCCATTGATTCTCACATGTATTCCTTGGGGCATACCAACAGTGAAGGAAATTAAGTGTATGCCCCAAATTGTCAAACATTAAAGTGAAGATTTTTTTATGAATCTGCTTGACCATCCTGTTATTGATGGGCAGTATTTAATCTTTGGTGCATATACTTCATATCCTTTTCTGATATTCCACAGAACAGAAGTAGTGGCACACTGGTGTTCCAAAATATGTCAGTCAAGTCTGCAAGCAGCTAGATACCAAAACCCCCACTCCAAAAAGGGAAAAAAATATGCACAAGATTCAAATTGTATGAAGTCTAAGAAATGAGTAACCATGTACAATATTTAAATCAAGCAAATCAGGAAGGTCTGATAAAGACTAATTTGGTAGCAGGAAAGCTATACAGTTTTCAGGTCACTGGGGTATGAGGCAAAGGTTGAACTTGATGGACTTGTGTCTTTATTCAACCTAATTTATTATGTTACTGTGTTACTATGTAAATTTAGTATGTAAGCAATCATTTTATTAAAATTATAAAAATACCAATTTACCATCCACACTACTGTAATCCTCTATTACTATATTGCATAAATCTATCATCCAGTAGAATACAGGACACTCCTCAACGCCTCACTCCCTTGAGACCCTTCCTCCACACCAGAATCATCCCAAAGAGTGCTCTGCATTAATCCTATGGAGATTTGGGTTACTACTATGCGTTCAAGAAGAAGCCGTCCTGTACACAATACTGGAAACAGCCTTCAATCTCTACCCCAAGGAGGAAAAAAGAAAAACCATAAATCATACAGAGAATACAGAATATCTAAATTCTATAATACATAAATAAAAACCCAAATCTAAAAAATATGAGACTATTTTATTTAAAAAAAATGATACAATTGGTTATCAAATGTAATATAGTATATAGATACAAAAGAGGTATGCACATATCCCCAACTTACCCAAACAGGAATCTTCAAGAGTCCTTATTAGTGATGAGCGAGCACCCCAATGCTCGGGTGTTCGGGTGCTCTGACCGAGCACCCCCTGAGGCTCGAGTGCTCGGCCGAGCACCCGAGCCCCATTGAAGTCAATGGGAGGACTCGAGCATTACACCAGGCACCCCCTGCTCTGATGAGGGGAGGGTGCCTGGTCCATAGGAAAAGGGCAGAAAAGGATGGAAACACCACAGAAATGGTTCAGGGACAGCATAGGGAGGATGTCTGGATGCATCTTGGACTCCAACATCGCTGCTGGGAACGATCTTTCGCCCGTAGTACGCCATTTTTACAGACTGACCGTAAAACACACAAAAAGGCAGATAAAAACGACTTTAGGCGAAAAATTGTTACCAAACAGTATTTGCTGTATATTTACTTGTATATCATCTGCAAATTCTCCCAAAAATTTCCTCTATTTTTCTGAACTGAGGCCATGATTAAGAGGGAAACGTGCGCAGAGGCAAATTCTCCCCAAAATTTCCTTGATTTTCTGAACTGAGGCCATGATTAAGAGGGAAATGTGCGCAGAGGCAAATTCTCCCAAAAATTTCCTTGATTTTCTGAACTGAGGCCATGATTAAGAGGGAAACGTGCGCAGAGGCAAATTCTCCCAAAAATTTCCTTGATTTTATTGAACTGAGGCCATGATTAAGAGGGAAACGTGCGCTGAGCTGACCATCTAAAACATTATGGGTGAGGGTCTGCTGCAGACCTGACCATCCTAAACATTATATGCGAAGGCCCGCCAGTGAGCTGACGCTATAAAACATTATATGCGAAGGCCCGCTAGTGAGCTGACGCTATAAAACACTATATGCGAAGGCCCGCTAGTGAGCTGACGCTATAAAACATTATATGAGAGGGCCCGCTAGAGAGCTGACCCAATAAAACATTATATGAGAAGGCCCGCTGGTGAGCTGACCTATATAAAAATTGTCAAACAGGGCCCGCTGGTGAGCTGGCCCTATATAAAAATTATATCACAGGGCCCGCTGGTGAGCTGGCCCTATATAAAAATTATAGCACAGGGCATATGGAAGAGGAGGAGGAGGATGAGAAGATTAAGAGTCAACCATATACCCGTTTTTTGGGTGGAAGGGGTGAATGGGAATACAGAGTATTCCCATCATTGTAAATAACATATATAAAGTGACTTTATGTTCCCCCGGGGCTTTCCTCCAGTGGAGTGGAGAAGTCAGGGGAAATCCAGGCCTTGTTCATTTTTATAAGTGTCAACCTATCAGCATTTTCGGTGGAAAGGCGGATACGCTTATCTGTTATGATGCCACCAGCAGCACTAAATACCCGCTCAGACAGAACGCTGGCGGCAGGGCAGGCCAGCACCTCCAAGGCGTAGAGTGCCAGTTCATACCACGTGTCCAGCTTGGACACCCAGTAGTTGTAAGGCACAGAGGGATCATTGAGGACGCTGACACGGTCTGCTACGTACTCCTTCACCATCTTCCAAAACTTTTCCCTCCTTGTGACACTAGGCTGCGCATCAGGGTGAGGGTGCTGGCGGGGTGTCATGAAGGTGTCCCACGCCTTGGAGAGTGTTGCCCTGCCTTTGTCGGAACTGCTGTGTGCTCCCCTTTTCTCCCCTTCTCGGTTGGCCAAGGTAGCACGTACTCTGCCGCCAGCGTTGTCAGATGGAAAATTTTGGAGCAATTTTTCAACAAGAACCTTCTGGTATTGCACCATTTTGCTTGTCCTCTCCACCGGAGGAATGAGAGATGAGAAATTCTCTTTGTAGCGGGGGTCCAGAAGGGTGAACACCCAGTAATCCGTGTTGTCTAAAATGCGTACAACGCGTGGGTCACGGGAAAGGCAGCCTAACATAAAGTCAGCCATGTGTGCCAGAGTACCAACAGTCAAGATTTCGCTGTCCTCACCAGGAGGATGACTCTCAATATCCTCATCCTCTTCCTCCTCTTCTGCCCACCCACGCTGAAGAGATGGAACTAAAGTTCCATGGCTACCCTCTGTAGCGGAGGCAACCGTGTCTTCCTCCTCCTCCTCCTCCTCCTCCTCCGCCTCCTCCAATTGTCGCTGAGAAGACGAAGTGAGGGTGCTCTGGCTATCACCTTGTGTAAGCTCTTCCTCCCCATTTCCACCTCTTCCACATGCAAAGCGTCGGTTTTAATTGTGAGCAGCGAGCGTTTCAGTAGACACAGAAGTGGGATGGTTACACTGATAATAGCGTTATCTCCGCTCACCATCTGTGTCGATTCCTCAAAATTGCGTAAAACCTCGCAGAGGTCTGACATCCATTCCCACTCCTCACTTCTGATTACAGGAAGTTGAACGGAGAGGCGACGACCGTGTAACAGCTGGTACTCCACTACTGCCCTCTGCTGCTCACAAAGCCGGGCCAACATGTGGAAGGTGGAGTTCCAGCGCGTGCTCACGTCACACAGCAGCCGGTGAGCTGGCAATTGTAAGCGCTGCTGCAGCTTCAACAGGCCGGCCGAAGCTGTAGATGACTTACGGAAATGTGCACACACGCGGCGCACCTTGGTCAAGAGATCATGCACATTGGGGTGGGTTTTTAGAAATCGCTGAACCACTAAATTAAATACATGCGCTAGGCATGGTACGTGTGTGAGCTTGCCGAGCTCCAAAGCCGCCACCAAGTTACGCCCATTATCACACACAACCATGCCTGGTTGCAGGTTGAGTGGCGAGAGCCACTGCTCGGTCTGGTGACTAATCCCCTGCAACAGCTCTGAGGCCGTGTGCTGTTTGTCCCCAAGGCAGATCAGCTTCAGCACGGCCTGTTGACGCTTCCCCACTGCAGTGCTACACTGCTTCCAGCTACTGGCTGATGGGGGAGTGGCGCTGCGTGTAGAGAATTCGGAGGTGGAAACGGAGGAGGAGGAGCCAATAACGTAGGTGCTGGCGGAAACCCTGATGGAGGTAGGGCCCGCAATCCTCGGCGTGGGTAGCACCCGTGCCATCCCAGGGTCCGAGTCGCTCCCAGCCTCCACGACATTCACCCAGTGTACCGTCAGGGAAATGTAGCGTCCCTGGCCACAAGCACTTGTCCATGTGTCAGTCGTTAAGTGGACCTTCCCAGTAACTGCGTTGGTCAGGGCACGGGTGATGTTACGGGACACATGGTGGTGTAATGCGGGGATGGCACACCGGGAAAAGTAGTGGCGGCTGGGGACCGCGTACCGAGGGACAGCTGCTGCCATCAGGCTGCGGAAGGACTCAGTCTCCACAAGCCTAAATGGCAGCATTTCGATGGCCAGTAATTTGGAAAGGTGTGAGGTTAGTGCTATGGCCTGTGGGTGGGTGGCTGGGTATTTTCTCTTGCGCTCAAATGCCTGGGGTAACGACATTTGGACGCTGTGCTGAGACAGGGAAGTGGATGTGGTCGCTGATGGTGCTTCAGATGGTACAGGTGCAGGGCGGGAGGTATGCGGGCCTGCGCCTTCGACAGGCGATTGGCCGGCACCGAAAACAGGGGAAGAGGAGGCAGTGGTGTGGCCTGCAGACACAGATGGGCGATCCAGGCGTTCCTCCCACTTACTACGGTGCTTGGATGCCATGTGTCGGATCATGCTGGTGGTGGTGAGGTTTCTAGTGTTCATGCCTCGGCTCATTCTGGTGTGGCACAGGTTGCAAACTACAATTCTTTTGTCGCCCGCACTTTCCTTAAAAAAACGCCATACCGCGGAACACCTACCCTTTGGCAAGGTAGATTTACGCAAGGGGGTGCTCCGTGGAACATTTGCGGGCCGGTTTGGTGCGGTCCGCCTTCTTTCTGTAGCCACACCACTGCCTCTTCCAGCCTGTTGCGGTGCTGCAGATGGCTCACCCTCAGGACTGCTGTCATCGCTCGGCTCTACACCTTCCCAGGTGGGGTCAGTCACCTCATCGTCCACCAAGTCCTCCTCCACTTCCTCACTCTGATCATCCTCCTCATGTCTTGATCCCACCACATACTCAGTCATTGACAACTGTATAACATTCTCCTCAACAAGGTCTTGAGACGGAAATAGTGGTTGATTTAATGGCAACTGTGTCTCATCATCATCATCATCATCCACTACTTCCTTTGACCTTAAATGCCGTTCACATCTGTCATCTTCTTGTGATTGGGTACCCTCTAGAGGTTGTGAATCAGGGCACAAGATGTCATGTTCCTCTGCAAGCGTGCTTGGAGAGAGGGTCAAATGAAGGATTGGTGATGAGACGAGCTCCTCACTATATACCAGTGTGGGATCACTTCTTTGACCAGACCGTGTATGGTGGGAGGAAGGATGATCAGAGTGAGGATTATGTTGACCAGACTCTTGGCTACTGAGAGTGGACTTGGTGGAAGACAGGGTGGTGCTTAACCGACTGGAAGCAGTATCAGCTGTCATCCAACCGACCACCTGTTCGCAGTGGTCGGACCTCGAGAGTGATGTCCTGCGACGCCCTGTAAAATTAGACATGAAGCTAGGTATGGTGGATGTCTTTCTTTCTTGTGCTCTGGCACCAGGCACAGTTTCTCCGCGTCCTGACCCGCGCCCTGAACTATCAGGATCACGTCCACTTCCCCGTCCCTTTTTACCCGCCTTCTTCATCTTACACGGAATATGTGACTTTAATATTTGAGTTTGAAAACTTAACAGAATTTCTTCCTATTCTGCAACTGTGCAGAGTACACAGAATAGGCTGCTAAACTGCGGTGACGAACACAGAATGGAATATGTGACTTTAATATTTGAGTTTGAAAACTTAACAGTATTTCTTCCTATTCTGCAACTGTGCAGAGTACACAGAATAGGCTGCTAAACTGCGGTGACACACACTGAATGGAATATGTGACTTTAATATTTGAGTTTGAAAACTTAACAGTATTTCTTCCTATTCTGCAACTGTGCAGAGTACACAGAATAGGCTGCTAAACTGCGGTGACACACACTGAATGGAATATGTGACTTTAATATTTGAGTTTGAAAACTTAACAGTATTTCTTCCTATTCTGCAACTGTGCAGAGTACACAGAATAGGCTGCTAAACTGCGGTGACACACACTGAATGGAATATGTGACTTTAATATTTGAGTTTGAAAACTTAACAGTATTTCTTCCTATTCTGCAACTGTGCAGAGTACACAGAATAGGCTGCTAAACTGCGGTGACGCACACTGAATGGAATATGTGACTTTAATATTTGAGTTTGAAAACTTAACAGTATTTCTTCCTATTCTGCAACTGTGCAGAGTACACAGAATAGGCTGCTAAACTGCGGTGACGAACACAGAATGGAATATGTGACTTTAATATTTGAGTTTGAAAACTTAACAGTATTTCTTCCTATTCTGCAACTGTGCAGAGTACACAGAATAGGCTGCTAAACTGCGGTGACACACACTGAATGGAATATGTGACTTTAATATTTGAGTTTGAAAACTTAACAGTATTTCTTCCTATTCTGCAACTGTGCAGAGTACACAGAATAGGCTGCTAAACTGCGGTGACACACACTGAATGGAATATGTGACTTTAATATTTGAGTTTGAAAACTTAACAGTATTTCTTCCTATTCTGCAACTGTGCAGAGTACACAGAATAGGCTGCTAAACTGCGGTGACGAACACAGAATGGAATATGTGACTTTAATATTTGAGTTTGAAAACTTAACAGTATTTCTTCCTATTCTGCAACTGTGCAGAGTACACAGAATAGGCTGCTAAACTGCGGTGACACACACTGAATGGAATATGTGACTTTAATATTTGAGTTTGAAAACTTAACAGTATTTCTTCCTATTCTGCAACTGTGCAGAGTACACAGAATAGGCTGCTAAACTGCGGTGACACACACTGAATGGAATATGTGACTTTGATATTTGAGTTTGAAAACTTAACAGTATTTCTTCCTATTCTGCAACTGTGCAGAGTACACAGAATAGGCTGCTAAACTGCGGTGACACACACTGAATGGAATATGTGACTTTAATATTTGAGTTTGAAAACTTAACAGTATTTCTTCCTATTCTGCAACTGTGCAGAGTACACAGAATAGGCTGCTAAACTGCGGTGACACACACTGAATGGAATATGTGACTTTGATATTTGAGTTTGAAAACTTAACAGTATTTCTTCCTATTCTGCAACTGTGCAGAGTACACAGAATAGGCTGCTAAACTGCGGTGACACACACTGAATGGAATATGTGACTTTAATATTTGAGTTTGAAAACTTAACAGTATTTCTTCCTATTCTGCAACTGTGCAGAGTACACAGAATAGGCTGCTAAACTGCGGTGACACACACTGAATGGAATATGTGACTTTAATATTTGAGTTTGAAAACTTAACAGTATTTCTTCCTATTCTGCAACTGTGCAGAGTACACAGAATAGGCTGCTAAACTGCGGTGACACACACTGAATGGAATATGTGACTTTAATATTTGAGTTTGAAAACTTAACAGTATTTCTTCCTATTCTGCAACTGTGCAGAGTACACAGAATAGGCTGCTAAACTGCGGTGACACACACTGAATGGAATATGTGACTTTAATATTTGAGTTTGAAAACTTAACAGTATTTCTTCCTATTCTGCAACTGTGCAGAGTACACAGAATAGGCTGCTAAACTGCGGTGACACACACTGAATGGAATATGTGACTTTAATATTTGAGTTTGAAAACTTAACAGTATTTCTTCCTATTCTGCAACTGTGCAGAGTACACAGAATAGGCTGCTAAACTGCGGTGACACACACTGAATGGAATATGTGACTTTAATATTTGAGTTTGTAAATGAAACAGTATTTCTTCCTATTCTGCAACTGTGCAGAGTACACAGAATAGGCTGCTAAACTGTGGTGACACACACTGAATGGAATATGTGACTTTAATATTTGAGTTTGAAAACTTAACAGTATTTCTTCCTATTCTGCAACTGTGCAGAGTACACAGAATAGGCTGCTAAACTGCGGTGACACACACTGAATGGAATATGTGACTTTAATATTTGAGTTTGAAAACTTAACAGTATTTCTTCCTATTCTGCAACTGTGCAGAGTACACAGAATAGGCTGCTAAACTGCGGTGACACACACTGAATGGAATATGTGACTTTAATATTTGAGTTTGAAAACTTAACAGTATTTCTTCCTATTCTGCAACTGTGCAGAGTACACAGAATAGGCTGCTAAACTGCGGTGACACACACTGAATGGAATATGTGACTTTAATATTTGAGTTTGTAAATTAAACAGTATTTCTTCCTATTCTGCAACTGTGCAGAGTACACTGAATAGGCTGCTAAACTGTGGTGACACACACTGAATGGAATATGTGACTTTAATATTTGAGTTTGAAAACTTAACAGTATTTCTTCCTATTCTGCAACTGTGCAGAGTACACAGAATAGGCTGCTAAACTCTGGTGACACACACTGAATGGAATATGTGACTTTAATATTTGAGTTTGAAAACTTAACAGTATTTCTTCCTATTCTGCAACTGTGCAGAGTACACAGAATAGGCTGGTAAACCGCGGTGACACACACTGAATGGAATATGTGACTTTGATATTTTAGTTTGAAGACTTAACAGTATTTCTTCCTATTCTGCAACTCTGCACAGTACACAGAATGTGCTGCTACACTGCGGCGAAGCACACTGAATGGAATATGTGACTTTGATATTTTAGTTTGAAGACTTAACAGTATTTCTTCCTATTCTGCAACTCTGCACAGTACACAGAATGTGCTGCTACACTGCGGCGAAGCACACTGAATGGAATATGTGACTTTGATATTTTAGTTTGAAGACTTAACAGTATTTCTTCCTATTCTGCAACTCTGCACAGTACACAGAATGTGCTGCTAAACTGCGGCGAAGCACACTGAATGGAATATGTGACTTTGATATTTTAGTTTGAAGACTTAACAGTATTTCTTCCTATTCTGCAACTCTGCACAGTACACAGAATGTGCTGCTAAACTGCGGCGAAGCACACTGAATGGAATATGTGACTTTGATATTTTAGTTTGAAGACTTAACAGTATTTCTTCCTATTCTGCAACTCTGCACAGTACACAGAATGTGCTGCTAAACTGCGGCGACGCACACTGAATGGAATATGTGACTTTGATATTTTAGTTTGAAGACTTAACAGAATGTGCTCTAATCTGCAACTTTGCACACTAAACAGAATGTGCTCTAATCTGCAACTTTGCACACTAAACAGAATGTGCTCTAATCTGCAACTGTGCACACTAAACAGAATGTGCTCTAATCTGCAACTTTGCACACTAAACAGAATATATATATATTTTTTTTTTTTTTTTTTTTTCCCCCCACACAAAATAACCTGCTGCCCCCACACACAGTAGTCCTAAAAAGGACTTTTGGTTCTTTTTTTTCACAATTTTGCTTTTTTTCCTCCCTACACTGACTTTCCCTTCCTATCCTCAGCTCTCCCTGGCTAAGACTGAGCCGAACTCGCTGGTCAGGTGCTATACAGCACCCGACCACGGGTTCTGGCCAGCCAATCAGTGTAATGCCAGCAGCCAACATGGCTGCTGGCATTACATCGATGTCAGAGCCCCCCTGCACGTTTATTGGCTGCGCAGCAGCCGCAAAACGTGCGGGGAGGAGACCCGAACATGGCGGGCGAGCACATGCGGTACTCGTACGAGTACCGCCATGTGCCGAGCAGAGCGATGCTCGAGCCGATCCGAGCATCGGCCGAGCATGCTCGCTCAACACTAGTCCTTATCTATCAATACCCTCTCAAATATGCTTCTCATTTTGATGGATCAATGTGTCCATTTTCTTCACGCCCCATATGAGCTTTCACTGAAGACTCCCAATCTGTGATGCTCTCTGTCGGTACCTCGGCAGTTCCATTTGGGGCGTTGCTGGGCAACGGCGCCACCTCGCATCTCAAGTCTCACTGTTGTGACGTCAGTCATCATATATACATAATGCAGTGCCGCGAGTGGACCAGTGCTCAGTTCTCAAGTCAGTTTGCTAGCGTTCATCTCCTAGCTTTTATTCCTGTGATTGCCTTAGTGTGTATGACCCCGGATTTGTTCTCTGACTCCGCTCCTGTGCCACCTGCCCTGACCTGTGCTCTACCTTCTGGACCCTGCTACTGTGCCGCCTGCCCTGACCTGTGCTCTGCCTTATAGACCTTGTATCTGTGTTGTCTGCCCTGATTCCAGCCTGGGACTCTGGCCTGCTTCTGGAGCCTTTGCCTTCCTTCAGCAGGAATCTGCTTTCTGTGGACTCTCTTCTGCCTGTTAAACTCCAACTGCTCCTTCCTTTCCTGGTTATATCTGTTCCCTGTGGACTACAGGTACCCAGCTTTCTCCTGGAGCCTTTGCCTTCCTTCAGTAGGAATCTGCTTCCTGTGGACTCTCTGCTGCCTGTTCAGCTCCAGCTGCTTCTTCCTTCACCTCTTCAGCTGTTCCTTCTGTCCCTGGCTGCTCTCTGCTCCCTGTGGACTACAGGTACCCCAGCTTTTTACTTTATAGTGTATATACAGTATCTCACATAAGTGAGTACACCCCTCACATTTTTGTAAATATTTTTATTTTATCTTTCATGTGACAAGACTGAAGAAATTACACTCTGCTACAATGTAAAGTAGTGAGTGTACAGCCTGTATAACAGTGTAAATTTGCTGTCCCCCTCAAAATAACTCAACATACAGCCATTAATGTCTAAACCTTGGCAACAAAAGTGAGTACACCCCTAAATGGAAATGTCCAAATTGGGCCCAATTAGCCATTTTCCCTCCCCGGTGTCATGTGACTCGTTAGTGTTACAAGGTCTCAGGTGTGAATGGGGAGGAGGTGTGTTAAATTTGGGGTTATCGCTCTCACACTCTCTCATACTGGTCACTGGAAGTTCAACATGGCACCTCATGGCGAAGAACTCTGAGGATCTGAAAAAAAGAATTGTTGCTCTACATAAAGATGGCCTAGGCTATAAGAAGATTGCCAAGACCCTGAAACTGAGCTGCAGCACGGTGGGCAAGACCATACAGAGGTTTCACAGGACAGGTTCCAGTCAGAACAGGCCTCGCCATGGTCGACCAAAGAAGTTGAGTGCATGTGCTCAGCGACTGTTACGGTTTTCAGACACTCAGACACGTATGGTTTAGTAAAACGCAGTTTTATTAAACAAAGAATAAGTACTGTAGTACATACAGAACAGTGGATAATATAAATGCAATACAGGTAACTGATACAAGAACAATTGCGTAGCCAAGTAAAGGTATCTACGGAATAATCCAGGGTCTGGACTAGTACAGCAGCAGGGAGAATCTAGTCCTGAAACGGAGAATACCAGCAGGTGGTAGCAGGAACGTTAGGCCAACTACCGGGGCTAGCAGGCCCTGGTCGGGAGGAGGACCCCTACTCAATCTCCCTAGAATGTTAGGGAGTATGTCTGGAGTAGACAAATCGGAAAAGGCAACATGATCCCTTAACGCTAGGGATAGCAGTGAGACAAACAGTCTACTGTGAGGCAACAGGATCCCTAGTACGCTAGGAAGGTCAGCAAGACTGACTGGAACTGAGGCAACAGAACACCTAATACTCTAGGTGTGTAGCGATACTGACAGTAAGAGGCAAGGCAACCGGACCCCTAGTACGCTAGGTGGTAAAGCAATACTGACAGTAGGTGGTAAGGCAACCAGACCCCTAGTGTGCTAGGTGGTAAAGCGATACTGACAGTAGATGACAAGGCAACTGAACCCCTAGTACGCTAGGTGGTAAATCGATACTGACAGTAAGTGACAAGGCACCCGGACCAACCAAAGGCACTAAGGCAACCAGCTTGTGACCGGAGTCACTAACCCACACACTAACCCAAAGTAGGGCAATGGACGCTTCAGACCCCCGACAGGATAGTCAGCCAAGCCGGGTCGGTAAACAGAGCAGGATAATCAGCCAAGCCGGGTCACAAAGGAAGTCAGGTACTGGCGATCAAACAGGAACGTAGTCAGTCTAGCCGGGTCATACACAGGATACCAGGAACCGCAGGAACAAACGCTAGATACTGGTACACCACAAAAGGGCGCCACCAAAATGACAGCGCCAAGAATATAAAGGCAATTGATAGGAGGAGTCAGCGTTGATCACCAATAAGAATGCAGTTTGGAAATAACCAGGAAGTAGCAATGTGGCAACCAGAGGCATTACGGGCACAGTGATAGCCTCATATCTAGAGGTTGTGTTTGGGAAATAGACGTATGAGAGCTGCCAGCATTGCTGCAGAGGTTGAAGGGGTGGGGGGTCAGCCTGTCAGTGCTCGGACCATACACCGCACACTGCATCAAATTGGTCTGCATGGCTGTCGTCCCAGAAGGAAGACTTTTCTAAAGATGATGCACAAAAAATCCCACAAACAATTTGCTGAAGACAAGCAGACTAAGGACATGGTTTACTGAAACCATGTCCTGTGGTCCAATGAGACCAAGATAAACTTATTTGACTCAGAAGGTGTCAAGCGTTTGTGTCGGCAACCAGGTGAGGAGTACACAGACAAGTGTGTCTTGCCTACAGTCAAGCATGGTGGTGGGAGTGTCATGGTCTGGGCCTGTATGAGTGCTGCCGGCACTGGGGAGCTACAGTTCATTGAGGGAACCATGAATGCCAACATTTACTGTGACATACTGAAGCAGAGCAGGATGCCCTCTCTTTGGAGGAGTATTCCAACATGATAATGACCCCAAACACACCTCCAAGTTGACCACTGCCTTGCTAAAGAAGCTGAGGGTAAAGGTGATGGACTGGCCAAGCATGTCTCCAGACCAAAACCCTTTTGAGCATCTGTGGGGTATCCTCAAATGGAAGGTGGGGGAGTGCAAGGTCTCTAACATCCACCAGCTCTGTGATGTTGTCATGGAGGAGTGGAAGAGGACTCCAGTGGCAACCTGTGATGCTCTGATGAACTCCATGCCCAAGAGGGTTAAGGCAGTGCTGGAAAATAATGGTGGCCACACAAAATATTGACACTTTGGGCCCAATTTGGACATTTCCACTTAGAGGTGTACTCACTTTTGTTGCCAAGGTTTAGACATTAATGGCTGTGTGTTGAGTTATTTTGAGGCGGACAGTGTATAGGCTGTACACTTACTACTTTGCATGGTAGCAGAGTGTCATTTGTTCAGTGTTGTCACATGAAAGATAAAATACAAATATTTACAAAAATGTGAGGGGTGTTGTAACGGATGTTATCCGTTACTTAGGCCTTGTCTGGCCATAAGTTTGTTTAACCAAAAACTGTGGACATTTCTGTCATGCCTAAAACAACCCTTGTCTAGGCATATGGATTGTCAGCCCAGTGACGCAGGCTATGTAGAGCTTTGGGATATTATATTGGTGGACAGATGTGCCAAAAAGGACTAAAAATCATAGCCTGCTTTCAGGGAACAGGGCCATTAGGGGGTTAATAATTTGAGTTTACCTAATGTTACTTGCAATGTGTATTGTAGGCACTGAGGCTATTGTATTGAGACCCCCTGCTGTGTGATAATTCATTCAAGTCCCTCCAGTCTTTATGTCCATTGTGTGAGTTCAGCAACCCTTTTGTATTTGATATGTAATGAAGTCTGAGTCATTGTATTTGTTAGACCATTGACCTTTTGTCTACTGTGTGATTGAATTATGTTCCTAATGTATTTGCTTGGTCCATTTATTTGAATGTAAGGTTTGACTATAAATATGTGTGGTTTGTTTCAATAAAGAGAGTTCTGTTTTGGAGTGAACAAGGAGTCCTGGAGTCTTGTATTGCTTATGGTCTAAAGTATCCCCTCTGATACCCATCTGCTCCAAGTATCCTGAATCGCCGACCGCCTGCTGCCAGTTTCCTGCGTCCTAACTTCGTGGCCTGTCAGGCGGCGACGTGGACTCTTCCCTGCTTCCCTGCTTCCAGTGATCCTGCGGCTGTTTCCAGTGACTGTCCATACTTCAACTGATGCATCCGACGGCGCTTATCTGCGTCGAGAAGGAGAGACCCAGGAACGACGGCGGAAGGTGACGCGGTCCCTTCTCAGCTTCCGTTACATTGGTGGCTAGCGGTGGGATTTCTCCTTCGACATAGTCTGCATCGGAGACGACATGGCGGACGAAGCAGTGCTGGCAGACACTCTGGGAGCATACAAGGACCGCTACAACACCATCCGAGTACAGTGGTGGACCCGGCTGGGCGATGTTATCTACGACTTCGTTCCAGAGTTGGATGCGTGCATTACAGAGGAGCTCAGAGTACAGGAGGAGTACTGGGACTTTGTTAAATACCTGGACCAGGAATATGGATCCGAGGGCCTTTTTGACTGGTGCCCATCCCGCTTGCGATGGGACATCCAAGGGCTGGTATGGAACGCCTACCACATGGACTCTACTTTTGGGTGCCCTGACTCCAGCAGATACTGGGAGATCCGGGACAAAAGAGAGGACCGTTTTGGTGGATACATTCCTGCGGACTGCCAGGGAAATTTGGATATTCTGGCAGGATGTGAATGGGACCTGGAGCAACTATATGCTGGGTTCATTCAAGAGGTCCGGGAATTCCAAAAAGAGGAAGAAGAATGGGGGGGTAATGCATCTGAGGAGGACTTCAGCGACTTTGAGGGCCAGGATTGTGTTACCCCTGTTCACTCCACACTGGTGAGTGGGAATTCGTTCCTCACCAGTGCCCCTGTTGTTGCCCCTGCATTAGGAAGTGGGAAAATCGTCCTTCCAGATACCCCTTTGCCCCTGGACTGTATTTTCCCTGAGCTGAGGAGTGGGAATGCGTTCCTCCTCAGTGAAGAAGATGCCTCGGCATCAGGGGATGGGACAGACGTCTCCCCTGATACGAATGTTGCCCCTTACCCTGCCTTCCCAGCTGCGGTGGACGAGACGCAGGTCCCCACCAGTAGCAATTGTGTGCCCCAACTGATGGGTGGGAGCGAGCCCATCAGTCCCCATGAGCCCCCTGCTGTAGTGGGTGTGAAAGAACCCAGCAGCAGCCCCAAAATGTTGCCCCTGGTGGGGGTGGAAGATGGCCTGGGAGCGGAGCCGTGCGTGCTCCCCAGGATTACAAGTAATGCGGCCTTGAGGGATGGGACTGCGGTCTCCCTCAAGGGAAAAGAGAGGCCTGTGTGTGTGGGCCTACCAGAGGAGGACCCCAGCGGACTGGAAGGAAGCAGAGCGGCTGGACCTCCTGAGGATGCGTTATATGACCTGATGGGTAGAGAAGAGTGCCCCATCAGCCCCCCTGTAGACCCTGGCCTGGTGAGTAGGAGCGAGCTCACCAGGGCCCAGGATACCCCTGCTGTGGTGAAGGAGATGCAGGTCCCCACCAGCAGTCCTAATCTGTCCTCTGTTGTTGGTGCCCTGGAGAAAGGGAAGATGGTGTTCTCCAGGTGCTTGAGTAAAATTGCTGGGAGGTTTGGGAGTGCCTCCCTGCTGAAGAAAAGAAGTGGCCCTGAGGAGGAGGCCCTGCACGCCAAGGAGATCAGCCGATTGCCTCTTTGCAGCACTGATTCCTTGGACACCCCCCTCTCTGTAAACCCTGACTTGGTGCATGGAAGCAAGCGCACCAGGTCATGTGAAGCCCTGGCTGGGATGAGTGGGACGGCCGTCCTCATCCCCAGCCCAACACCTGTTCTGCCTTTCCCTGAGACCCCTGGCCTAGTGAATGGGGGCCCAGTCATGCTTAAGGAGCCTGTTTTTACCCCTACACTGGAGATCCCCACCTTGGTGAGTGGGACCGCGATCCTCACCAAGGATATTTGTGTTGCCATGTCCCCTGTTGACCCTAGCTTGGTGGGTGGGAATGTACTCCCCATCAGGCCCATACCTGATTTGACTCAGGAGCGTGGGAACTGCATCCGCTCCTGTCCCTCTGGGGCCCTGGCCCAACTAAAAGGGGGAGATGTGCCTCTCTCCCCAAACTCTGCTGCCCAGAAGCCAGCGTCATCATTGCCTCAGGGAGATCCCCCTTATAGACTGGCTCTGGACCCTGAGCCACTGGCCCCAGACCCAGAAGGATTTGACTGTAGCACTGCCTGGAGAAGGGCCCAGGAGAGGCCCCCTAATCTGCTATTGGTCAGGGCAACCCAGTACCAGTTCCCCTGGCCCAGGACTAAGGACAAAGGAACTGGCATTCTCCTCACTGGCCCAGGTGCAGGGCCTTGTGCACCACTACCAGGCCCAGACAAAGGGCTCCTGTTTTCCCCTGGCCCAGGACAGAAAGACTATTTCAATCTCTGGCCCAGGACAAGGGGCCCCACAGTTAAAACTGGCCTAGGACCAAGGCCTCCGGACTAATGTACTGTCCAGACAAGTGCCTCACCATCTCTATGCCCTCCTACAGCTCCAAGCCAGCGTTTCCTGCTGTACCCGCTGGCTTGGTACTAAAAGGGGGAGAAATGTAACGGATGTTATCCGTTACTTAGGCCTTGTCTGGCCATAAGTTTGTTTAACCAAGAACTGTGGACATTTCTGTCATGCCTAAAACAACCCTTGTCTAGGCATATGGATTGTCAGCCCAGTGACGCAGGCTATGTAGAGCTTTGGGATATTATATTGGTGGACAGATGTGCCAAAAAGGACTAAAAATCATAGCCTGCTTTCAGGGAACAGGGCCATTAGGGGGTTAATAATTTGAGTTTACCTAATGTTACTTGCAATGTGTATTGTAGGCACTGAGGCTATTGTATTGAGACCCCCTGCTGTGTGATAATTCATTCAAGTCCCTCCAGTCTTTATGTCCATTGTGTGAGTTCAGCAACCCTTTTGTATTTGATATGTAATGAAGTCTGAGTCATTGTATTTGTTAGACCATTGACCTTTTGTCTACTGTGTGATTGAATTATGTTCCTAATGTATTTGCTTGGTCCATTTATTTGAATGTAAGGTTTGACTATAAATATGTGTGGTTTGTTTCAATAAAGAGAGTTCTGTTTTGGAGTGAACAAGGAGTCCTGGAGTCTTGTATTGCTTATGGTCTAAAGTATCCCCTCTGATACCCATCTGCGCCAAGTATCCTGAATCGCCGACCGCCTGCTGCCAGTTTCCTGCGTCCTAACTTCGTGGCCTGTCAGGCGGCGACGTGGACTCTTCCCTGCTTCCCTGCTTCCAGTGATCCTGCGGCTGTTTCCAGTGACTGTCCATACTTCAACTGATGCATCCGACGGCGCTTATCTGCGTCGAGAAGGAGAGACCCAGGAACGACGGCGGAAGGTGACGCGGTCCCTTCTCAGCTTCCGTTACAGGTGTACTCACTTATGTGAGATACTGTATGTCTATATATATATATATTTTCTTATTCTGTGTATATTTACACTGGGCTTGTTTAGGTTCTCCTGGTCCTGCATCAGGTATCCTACCTCTTGCTTTGAGATCCCCCATCATCTTTTAGACTACATTAGAGCTGCTTGCGCATACTCACTGTAGCTTCTCTACTCCGAGTGGGGTTCCTTGCAGCGCACATTCACCTTCTTGTAGGGGATTCGACACTCTCCAGGGCAATTAACCCCTTAACGCAGTTGCCATGTATGATGTGCAGACAAAATCTGGATCCCCATAAAGGGGTATCTGGGATAAAATCCAATAGTAATACAGTACTATTAAACACTTGTATCACCAACAATTCCACAGTGTCTTTCTTAAGAATATTCTCTTAATAATATAAATTGCCTATGTCTCCCACCGTATCTGTGCACTTGATTCAGCCTCCAGCTCTGAATTTTATAGCTCAGAAAACCTATTCTGAACATGGATTCACATGGAGCACTAATAAGACATACCTCTCCCGATCAATATTCCTGTACCAGCCTAGTCAACTGTACATATCTCTAAATTTCAAGTACACTTCAAGATTCACACAAAATTGATAACCAATACAATCATATATTTATGAGATGGATATAAATACAAGCCCATAATACTCTATGACCTATTATCCAATTACACATCACCAGTCTGTCATGGAACAATAATGTCACAAACAGACCCTACTAAGGGTCTTCCTACCTATTAAAGTGTAAACTGAAGCAGAAAAAATATAATCCCCTGACAAATTCCACATACTCCAAGGACTGTCAGCTAAAAATATTTAGTCCAAAACTGGGCAATGAACTTTGTGTTCAAAAACTTTTGTACCACTGCAAAAGTATTACATGATAAGTGTGAGAACTCACAGTACAACAAATACAATGTCACAGTATTGTATAGTAGGCGATATATGATAACTCACAATACAAGTCCTTGTACTTATATTAGATGATGTATATAAGAACTCACGGCACAGTAAGTACTTGTGCTTCCTACCAGAGAGACTGGATCCTGCGTCCTCTCTCCCAACACATGATCAATTAGCAGACTGTCAGCATCTGATGTATGATCTATGTGAGACCTATGAGGGTGAATGTGTGTTTGTTGGGGCATGTGTGTGGATGGTGGGTTCAAGCTAGCTTATGAATAGCATTGAAATAGATACAAATATGTGTAGTCAGGAGTAGGGATGGGTGAAAATTTTCACCTCAAACTAAAATAGGAGAAAAATGGCACTTCCCTCCTAGCTGGAAATTTCCATTGAAAAGTGCAGTTTTTCCATTTTTTTGCCTAGCTCATTGCATTGAAATTGAGGGGAAGACTGAATTTCTCTCCACCACTCTCTTCTTTTTCTTGTAGGCATATAAAAAGGTGTCATAGCATGAAATTTGTGGGAAGAGAAAGCAGCACATTTTTGAGCTAAAGAAGATAGGCAAATAAAGTGAAGTTGAAGCTTAGTTCAAGGAGTCTTAGTTAGAACATTTGTTCTCTGTATTAGGGGAATCTGGGGGACTCTGGGGGGAGAAGGTAAAAATGAGATTGACCCCCAAATACCCCAAAAATGTGGTGTGACTGACTGGCAAAACAAAATGATTTGTGATCCAAGCTCATTCTTGATCTGGCTGACCCAAAATACCCCAACATTCTGTCTGACTGATTTGATTTGAAAGACACAGGCAGCTGCTGCCCAGTTTCCTAGCTGATCTTGCTGTTATTATCTCTGTGTTGGATTTATTTGGGGGTGTGATTCAGAATGGAGCAAAGCAAATACCCCAATGTTCTGTCTGGCTGATTTGAAAGTCAGAGACCACTACAGGCATACTTCAGCTGGCTTCAATGCAGATAGGTGGTTGTTCCAGGGAACTGCCATCTGACTGCCAATTGGAGCCAGAAAGGATTTTTTTTACCCATTTGGGGATTTATTTGAAAATGACTTCAATGTTTTTTTTTTTCTTTCTCTGTATCAACAGTTGTGATTTGACATGAGCTGGACTTGATGGACGCATGTCTGTTTTCAGCCTCATCAACTATGTTAACTATCTTGCTGTAATTGGTGCTGGGTAAGTCTGGGGAAAGAAGTTGTTGATTTTTTTTTGTTATAATTTTTAAATTATTGGACAAGATAGCGTGGACAATTGTAAAAAAAAAAAATAGGTGACAGCTGACTGGTTCTCTGACATGAGCTATGTGACTGAGACAGAGTTGATAGATAGCAAAAAGATTGAGTATTTTGCTGAGAGCCAAGGCAAGACATCACCCTCCATCAGTTCTGTTGTGTACTTTAGAATCATAGTAATTAACTAATGTCCAGCAAACACACAAGGAGGTGGGAAAAAGGAGGAACAATGCAGGTATATGGGAGTAAAGTAGTAGTTCATTAGCTGACTGCAAACATGGTTGCTGCAGCATGTAAAATAATTTTGATGATTCCTCTTCTCTGGGAGAGTTTGTCAAGTTCCCACCAAAAGTTCCACCCCCACCACCTGTGCCAGTACTATAAAAAACATGTATGAAGAACACTGAAGACGACAACGAGTTGCATTCTAGTGTTGATTATGGTGTAATGGAGGAAGGTGTAGCAGATGTACCATCACCTGCATCTCACTGTGAGACAAACAAGTGTCAAAACACCTGTCCTCAAAGTAGTAGCAAACTTTTTGAAAATAAAAGTAAAAATAAAATGTCTGACACCTCTAAAAGCTTAGAGAAATATAAGGGTAGTGGGCAAGAAGTGGAGGGAGATGCTGAGGATGATCAAATGATGACTGATGATGATGTAGATCTAAAATATATCCCTCCAACATCCTGCTCTTCTTCAGATACAGATGAGGTTAAGAGTAGGGGTGGGCGAAATCTCTCGCCGTGTTCCCGAGAGAAATTCTGCAAAAACCAAGTTGTTGTCTGCTTTTTTGTGTGAAATTCCACTTTAAAAATAGCAATTAAACTGTTTGCATTTTTCGCCCACTGGCCAAAATTTTTTGCCATTTTTTCAATGGCTAGAAAGTTTCCGCCCATTGATTTACGTGTTTTTTCCTTTTGCTATAAAAACGTGATGTATTTGCGGAAGTCAAACACAATAGTAGAAGCTATAGAGCGAGGTAGACGCGCTGTGCTATTCTGCTGTGATCTTTTTCCAAAATTGAGGCAGGAGAGGCTCCATAGTGACTGCTATCACTATAAGCAGGTTTAAAACTGATAAAAGGAGGAACTGGAAGGACCCTTATATGTCCACTCAGTCTGAGGAGGAGGAGGAGGTGGGCACTACTGAACCAATGCTGTCCATTCCCCCTAAATCACCCCAAGTGGTCTTGGGGACTTTAATGGCAAGGGAGGGAGAAAAGGGAATGCAAAGGGAAGGAGAAAAGGGTAGTACTAGTGAGAGCAGGACAGGCCAGCTGCCTAAGCCTGTTGCTAGACATGCTGCCTCTGCTGCCTCCATTGCTGCCCCTGCTGACACTAGTGCTGTGCCTGCTGTCAGACATGCTGCCCCTGTTGAAATGAGTGATGCGCCTGTTGCCAGTGCTGAAACTGCTTCCACCAATACTGTGCCTGCTTTCAGACGTGCTGCCCCTGTTGAAACCAGTGCTGTGCCTGCTGCCAGTGTTGAAGCTGCTGCCACCAGTGCTGAAGAAGCTAGTGTGTAATACTCAGGAGGGGGGGAAGGAGAAGATGATTCCAAGTGTGACAGCAGGGGACCCTAAGTCACACTTGCCATCCTGAAGCAGTTTTGCCAGGGCTAGCACTAAGAAGGTCCAGCAGCTTGTTCGTGTTAGGTGTAAAGGAGGGGGTAGTCATCATATTACTAGTGACTGAGGAGGAACTTGATGTGCTGTCAGGTACCTCGTGCGGTGACTGCTCGAGCCGACCGCATTTGTCTCCAGTGGTTCCAGCCACATTGTCCTCCCCATGTTGTGCCTCTGTTGAGGCAGGTTCCCCTTGTGTTGGAGGCACAGCCGCTGGTGTGTCGGGTGCGCCTCTCCTGCTGGCTTTCGGCGGCAGGTGATGTCAGAATTGGGTGCACATCCGTGAGCTCCATTTAAAAAGACAGCCACCTGTTGGCTGCTCCTCCTCTTCCTCCCTCTCTTCCTACTTAAACTGCCTGGACACAGGACTTAGTTGCCCTTTCGTTGGTGTCCAGTGCAGTTCTAGTGTTTGGGCTCTGTGTATGATTTGGCTTGTCTGACTAACTGATCTGGTGCTGGTCTGTGGCTCTGTCTGATTACCAGCTCCGTGTATGACCCTTGGCTTATCGGACATCCATTCTGGTGCAGACATTCGGCTTTGGCAGACTACCCGTTCCGTGTATGACTCCTGGCTCTGGCTGACTACCCGCTCTGTGTGTGACTTCTGACTTGTCTGACTATCCATTCTGGTCTTGACCTGGGGCTCTGTTCACTGCATATCCAGCATACCAATGCTTCAGTGGACATCCTTTCTGGTGCAAACCTGTGGCTCTGGCTGACAACCCACTCCATGCATGACCTCTAGCTTGTCTGATCACCCAATCTAGCGTTGACCTGTTGCTCTATCTAACTATCTTGTGTGTGGCCTGCCGTTTAGTTAGATAACCAATCTGGTGCAGGCTTGTGGCTCTGGCAGACTCCTTCCTGGTGCCTTCTAAGTTGCCGGCTCTCCCAGGTGCGGACCTGGGACTTTGGTTACCCTCATCTCTCTCTGGCTTCTCCCAGGTGCAGACCTGTGGTATTGCAGACTCTCCAAGTTCCTTTGCTGGGATACAGTTATCTAGAGAATTACATGCTTCTATTCCTGGTAGTTGTCTTTTGCTCCGTTGTATGCTTCTCTTTAGTCTTGTATATTGATTTACTGTCTTGTGATATTTCTGTATTGTTGCTGCCTTAATAAAGTTGGTGTTACCTTGAAGTACTTGCCCTTTGTTTCCTTGCTGGGACCGTGACATGTGCGTGGTGTTAGTAGTAAGAGTAACAGTGATGGTGAAGCAGCCCGTGGGACTAGTGTTAGGGGAGTGGTAGGGGAAGCATTTGAGAGTGTCCAGACAAGCAGCCATGGGAGCCCACACCATTAACTGGCTCTGGGAGTCCTTCTCCCCTTCCCTTCACTACATTGTCCAAGTGGAACATGTTCCTGAAGAGGCCAGAACTGGTGTTGGGGGAGAGCAGGCTCAGAATTAATACCACCACCAACAGCTGGAGCACAAATGAGCTGCTTGTTTCTGCTGCTACTACTGCCAGTTTGCCTTCTTCAGGTCAGAAAGAAATGACAAAAGTGCGACACATTGCTCATCACCTCCTCCAAGCAGCAGTTAGATGTCTGTAATAGAGCAACAGCAGCAGCACGTAGGGACTAGTGGTGGTAGTGGTGATGATGGTGGAGAAGCTGGGGTGGAAGAGACATAGATGGCCTTTATATCAGAAACTGAGAAGGACTGGGAGACAGGGATGAGGATGGTCATCTCCACCACTACCACTAGCAATGAGCTTTTGGAATTTGCAGCTGCTCTAATTCCTACTGTTGATGAGATGTAAGGGCAGCAGGATCTGAGGACCAAGCTAGTGTGCCACAGACCACCGTGAACACAGAAAGAATGGCGTCAACAAGTTATGTGGGACTAGGACAGGTTCCACTTGCTAGCAGTAGCAATACTCCTGGTCCTAGTTGCAGTGCTGATTCTGAGGCAGTAACAGCAACAGCAGCAATATCATCTGTTGCCACAGGCAGTGACAGGAAATGTGGAGGAGAAGAAGAAAGAGGCCATCTTCTCCACCTGTTCCCTATCCCCTGAAGTCATGGGTGTGGGACTATTTTTCTCTTGAGGCAGGCACAGTGCAGTTATCACCAACAGCACTGTGTACAATTTGTGACAAGTCAGTGAGAAGGGGAAAGGAGGGAACACACCTTGGCACAAATGCCCTGATATCACACATAAAACACAGAGACCGTGATATTTATGTCAAACATGTTAAAGACAAACATCTATCACAGGAATTCAGCACTACTGTTACTGTTCCCCCCTGACTCTCCAGAAAGGCAACAAGAGGTGAGGTGGAGATCAAATAGGAAGAAGAATAGAGAAACCCAGGCAGACACTAGAAGTTCCATGATGAGTGAAACAACTAGCTTGCCATCACCATCACCTTCTTCCTCTAGATGTAGTAGCAGCAGTAGATTTGCATCAGCATTAGCCCCAGTAGTAGTAGCAGCCCCTCAGGAACTCTACAGTCAATGAAGTCCAGAATATGGAGATACTTCACTCAGGATCCAAAAAGCTAAGCATGTTGCTATCTGTTGTCTGTGCAAAAAGCACCTGAGCAGAGGGAAAGCAGGCTCACACTTAGGCACCTCCTTAATGTGATCCAGCCTGAAGCACAACCACAGGTCTGACTGGGAGACACACCATGCACATGTCATAGGTTCCAAAACTAGTAGCAGCAGAAGCACTCCAAATGTCCCCACGTCTCTGGGGCAGAGAAGAGAAATAGTGATGTTATTGAGTACCACTGCCAGCATTTAGTTAATTCTAAATAACTATGGCTCCTGCTCTAGAGGAGTATGATGACTTTGGGTTTGTTGTAGGAGATGACAAGAGTCTTAGATTGCCTACACATACTGCCACCACATCTACCAACTCCTCAAGTGGTGGTGTTAAACCAATAAAGTTACAAAGTTCTTCTACTATGTACTACCATCCTGCACATACTACATTCGTAGAAAGAAGTCAAAACCTGAACAAACATGATGCAAAAGTGTGCCTATGGAATAGTAAACTTGCTAAAATGTTGGCGGTTGACATGCTTCCCTTTTCTTTTGTTTAAAACAGAGGCTTTAAAGAACTTATGCAAGAAAACACAAAAACAGGAGGCACTCCTGGTGTAATATCGTCAAGCACAGTCCAACAATAACAAATCCCTTCCCCAGTAGAAAATCTACTCACAATTGGGAGTGCTCAGTGTGACATATATATGTACACTGAAGTTCCAGCAGAAGGGTTTTATACTGTCCCAGCTACAGTATGGTTGATGGTAAACAGGAATACTTGCAGAACCGGGCCGCTCCTCTATACATCCAATAGGAAGATAGACATATGGGATAACACAAGAGAAAAGGGTACCCGATAGTGCCTGTTATCCAGATAGATCTTAATGGAATATATAAAAGTATTATATTCACAATTATATTGGTTGGGCAGAGGCTTATACCTTCTCCCAACAGTATAGGCCTGCAGAAAAAACAACCCTGTCTCTGCTCAGGTGTCCAAAATTCAGGAAAAAAAGTGCCGCTTTTTGATCCTCTTAGAAACTTGTTTCAATATTAAACATATTAAAGATATAATATCAAAGCAATGATTATTAACAAAGTCAGCAAAAAGCCATAGATTTATGTTTCACAGTATACACTGCTTCCTCACAATCTAATGGCTGACACAAACAAAGAAGATGCAAGCAAACTTATGGTATGTGTTGGGCCCTGCTGGAATATCCAAAGTCACAGTTATTATTCAAGGATGATTGTGCCAATGTTATATAAGCAGGAAGCTAGTTTTGTGGGCAAAGGACTAAGGCACTCAGCCTGCCAACAACCTTTTTAGGCATATGTTGTTTTGACTTTCAGCTATTTATTTCTACAATCAGCCCTCAGAAAAAGTAATATTGTGGTGGGAAATGTTGCAGTCATAGCAAACAGGTGAAACATTTATTGGCAGTGGTGAAAAAGTTAATTTTGCAGTGGAGAAAAAGAAAACTTTTGAGAAACAATAAAAAAAATCATTGCATTTTCACTTCATGTACAAAATTTCAGATTTTTCATTCACCCCTAGTTAGGAGAACCACAAATATGTAAATAATTCTCACCGTTTAGAATCTATAGTAAGTCACAGGTTATTTATTGGTAAAAGTCTGGATTTGATGCACAGATATTTTTATTTGTTTACATTTCACAAATTAGTCAGGTAAGATAAAGTGCAAAAAAGATCCATGAGAATCCCTGACCTACAAAGAAGTGCCTATATCTCACCCCAGCTGATTAGCTCCTAGAGAGTAGCTTCTTCTTTATTTTTAGATATTTTGCTATCACATTCTATTTGTTCATTTTGGCACTTTAAAGCTTAAATCAGGCCTTTTTTTTAGCTATTTCAGAGCATAAAACCCAGTTCATATATATGGGGAGCAATGCAGAGTTAATACAAACACTGCTTTCCATGCATTTCAGTTGGACTTTAACATCTTCAGTGCTAGAGACCTCTCATAGCTTTCAAATGTCTTGCAAACCACTCTAGCATTCAATGGGTAAAAACACACTGAAACGAAGGGGATTCTGAAAACTACACTAGTATAAAGAAGCTTTTAACAACTTTTTACACATATTCAAACTTTGGAAATATGCCATAAAAAGGTAAAAAAAAAATCACAGCACCCTTTTCTAAATAGGAAAAATACCATAGACTTAACAATTTCAAAAGACCATCTTTCAGATACAGAGAAGACCAATTTTAAATCTCAAATTAACAATTGTGAACCAAGAAAACTACTGATTACTGTAATTGTGTTGTTTTGCAGTAAAATGTATATTTTTTGGCTGTTAGTACATATGGCCTATTCCTAATTCAGGCCAATGATTAATTGGGGCTGATGGGAGTTTTAGGCTATCTACACCATGACTAGGGGATTGCCATATGTACTAAATGCCCAAGTACATGGTAATCAACATTTGGCTCTCCAGTTATTTGGGGTCTACCTCCCTTCATCCTCAGCTAACCAATGAATGGATATGGAGGCCCCAAAAGTTGAAAAGACAACATTTGAACATCCCTAACGTGGGCTATTAGTACATATGGCTTATTCCTATGTCAGTGGTAGGCACAATACAAAAATTGCTGTTCATATTTACAGCAGTAATGCATACAGCGATAACAAAAACAACTGGAAAGAAAAAGTGGGGGATGTATAAAAAGCCTTCTTATTGTATACTTAAAAAGTGTTGCTAAAATTCCCCCAATTGATAAAGGGTAAAGTCACATTTATAAATATGTCTATCTGAGAATATTCTGAGAAAATTTGCACCTGCTAATTTAGTGGTATTATATACTTCCAATAAGAACAGGTTATACCTGGCATTAAGATTTAGGGCTAGATTTAAAGGCAGCCGTTAGCAAAAAAAATCACTAACGGGTGTGTTAAGTGACATGTTGCACTTCAAAGATCCGTCTAAAGAACAGCTAACGGCAGTTGTAGAATCCTTACGGCCGATACACTTACGTGCATTCAGACGCATGGAAAAACATACCCCAGAGCTATTCAAAGGCTTGTGGTACTGATAACGGCTGAAAAAAAGACACACCTAACGGCTAAAAGTTAAGACCCAATTTTTCTAGCCGTTAGACACTTAACGGCCAAAACAAAACACCCGTTACATAGGAAGATACACAAAATGCTTACCACACAACCATGTAAATGGGAAAATTAACCCGTGCAATGCCAAAACAACACAAAAACATGCACACACAACACAAATCACTACACACACAACAACAAACAACACCACAGGGACAACGACACACAAAAAAACAACAACACTACATGGCACGGAACAATGGGGGTTATCACACAAAGCGGACACATGCAAATACAAGCTCACCTGGGCAACATCAACACGCGACCTGCACCCCACAAATGCACGCCCGCAAATGGCACACACGTAACAAGCACAACACACCACATCTTATAACACACACACACCTGCAAACACTTACCTGGACAAAAACAACTCACCATTGGTCAGCACTCACCTCATCACCACACCTACACAACGCCCTAGCAAGTACTTAAAGGGACAACTCAACACACTCACTTGTGGCTTGTTTTCCACTCAGGGAGGGAGAGAGAGAGAGAGAGAGACAGATAGAGACAGATAGAGAGAGCAAACAGTATGTTGGGTTACATATTGTTGCGAAGGCTGCGGAGAAGGCGTGCAAGGGAGAGAGCTGGGGAACATCAGCAACCTCCAAGCATGCCTGATCAACAGCCACCACCTGTTGCAAGTGAGGAGGCTCTGGCTCAGCAGCCACACAGGAGCCCATCCCCACCTGGAGGGCAGAGGATGTATAGACGATCACCAAGGCCCAGGGTATACCGCCCAAGGGTCACCCTCTTTGGAATGACCGATGATGAGGTAATTGATCGCTACAGGTTGAGGCCTGACAGCATCATTGCCTTGTATGAGGTCATCAAGGAGCAGGTGGATCCCATCTACATCCACAACCATGCCCTAACTGGCCTGCAGAAACTACTCTGTGCCATACACTTCATGGCAAGCGGGGCCTTCCAGTCCACAGAGGGTTACGCATCTGGCATGTCACAGGCCACATTCTCCAGGGTGCTGGCCCAGGTCCTGCCAGCCCTCAAAAGCAAGGCCAGTACCTATATACATTTTCCCACCACTGACATGGACTGGATACACGTCAAGCAGGCCTTTTACGCCAGGGGAGGCATGCCCAGGGTCATGGGTGCTATAGATTGCACCCATGTCCGGATTAAGGCCCCAGCACGTGACGCACAGATATTCATCAACAGGAAGAACTTTCACTCCATCAACGTGCAGATGGTGTGTGACAGCCATATGAGGATAATGAATGTCTGTGCAAAGTATCCTGGCAGCTCACATGATTCATACATTCTCCAAAACTCCTCAGTCCACAGAGATTTCGAGAATGGAACTTTTACAGGGGGATGGCTTTTGGGTGAGTTCACAATACAAAATCACATCACATACACAGGCGTACACACAACGCTGCTTAGCATGCTCCTGACCCACAGCTACTACGTCCACCACACAAAACATCATTCACACAACATGTGCTCCCTGTCTCATCATGTCACTCACATTACACAGGTGATGCTGGCTATGAATGCAAGTCCTGGCTACTGACCCCTCTGGCCAATCCTCGAACACATGCCCAGGAAAGGTACAACCAGGCTCATGGCAGAACGAGGAATGCCATTGAGCGGACCTTTGGCCTCCTCAAGTCAAGATTCCGATGTCTGGACCACTCGGGGGGAGCACTGCAGTATGCACCTGGAAAGGTGTGCGACATCATTGTGGCGTGCGCAATACTGCACAACATCGCAGTGGACACCAGGCTGCTGGATCACATCCAGGACCCCCCCATACATGAAGTGCCCATGGACATCGGCCATGTTGAGGAGACCCTGAGAGGGACACAGATCAGAGACAGGCTCATCACGGAACACTTTACATGTGAGTATAACACAGGCATGCAAACAATCCATGCAAGTTCCCCATCAGTCCTGTGACACTAACACCACTGCACATTTTATTCTGTCTCACCCCACAGGAACAGTGACACAGCACTGCACTGGCAGCGGACGTGGCAAATTGTGTGTGTGGACTCAAAAAACATCCTCCATTCCACTCTCCACATTGACATACAGACCCCAAGGATATCACGCACACCCTCAGGAGAAACAAGGTACAACACATAACCCATGTTCATCGCCTTACAGGGCTTGATTGACAGCAGCTAACTTGATTTGCCATGAGCATAGCCAGAGCAACCATGCTAGCCTTGTAGCGAAAGAGTGTTATCCAATGCTATTCATTGGATAATACTCCGTCACATCAGGGGTTAAAGGGCCATTGGACTCAATATGGGACCTGTACTGTGCTACAGCTGAGAAGAGCAGCACAGGGGTGGATGTACAGTGGTATGGTCACACAATGTAGAGGTCATGAGACGTAGATCAGATTACCAGGGACTCCATGCTGACCTGTGAGTGTGCAGACATATATGCCCCCGACATGAATACACACATCAACAAATATGTCCTAACAGTTCCATGGAACAAATGACATTGGGCTGCCACTGTCACTTTCACAGTGGCAGCCCAAATTCATTACTTCCATGGAGCTCTCAGAACACTTGTTGATGTGTGTATTCATGTCAGGGGCACATATCCATAGGGCTGGGGCACATGTCCTTAGTTCTCCACATAATTGGTTACAGATGAGTACACAACACATTGTCAAGCAATGGTTTGTGTACTCACTTGTAATTAAGAAGATTGAGGGGATTATAAAGTCGAAATTGTTGTTGCTTGATGATCAGTTCAGGTGTATAGCTCCAAATCCTGTCCTCTTGTCCCACAGGCATCCATAACATGATCTATCCTTGATCTGAAGATCTCCCATGTGTCTGGATTGATGTCTTGACAACACCTTCATAAAGATCACCCCTTGCTATTTCTTGTGATGTTGTTAGTGATGCAATATTTGATAGGAGGTTCACACAGACCTCTACTTGAACATTCTCATATAGACACTGAAAACACAATTTCACAAGTGTAATAACCTGTACAGTTAGGATGCTCATCTACAGAGTTGTCAAACCTTGTGGGCAACACATGAGCAGAGGAGAAGTGTTACTCAAGTAGTATGATTTAGTTTCAAAGTACATTTAGTGTTCTCATACAAGTGTTCAATGCATATAGGCAATACACACAGAAAACACATGTACGTTCTAATGTACTTTGAGACACAATAAAGAAGAACCATCACTAGTTAATCATCAGTGTCTCTTTGAGGATATATTGGATTACACATATGTTTGTTAATGCGTAACCACACTCAGGATAGAGTATCCCCCATAAATGGAAAGGCATCACCCATATCACAGGACTCCACCACTTGTTTGCAAGTGAGTGGACTCAGTGATGTATTCACGCTAACAGATGGTGGCAGTGATACACTAATGTGTTGTGGGAGTGATAAAGAGGTGATAAAGGGGACATACTTCCACAGTGAATTCCTGTCCACAGTTAATGTGTTGCTCAGTATAATCAATGTTCAGTGATATTGCTCCACTGGGACATATCACAGTACATGACCAAGTGGACAAGTGTTTTCACTGGGGAAGTCTGTTACATCCTTAGGAAAAACAACAAGTCAACTTACTGGAGACCCCAATGCTCACCCCAGGATATCAATGTGTGTGCTACACATTGAAATCCTAGGTTAAAAACATTGGCTTCCCCAGTCAGTCTGTTGCACAATGAGTGTGTGAATCCAAGAGAATATGGATACATGTCCCATTTATCTGTTCTGCTTGTTATCTCACCGCTAAGCCGTTTGTTTGGTTATCCCCTTAACCCTCTGAGTGCCAGAGTGGTACCCAACGCATTTCTTTGCAATGCGTTGCCTACCACTCTGGCTATCAAAGGGTTAAACACAACATATGATGTAGATGAATGTTCAATGTTGTACCAAATGTTGGGCTAAGGAGAATGTTTTGTTATGCAAAATCAACACACAACATTGCCATATAACACAGTTGTGTAATATGGCTACAGGGATGTATTTACAGTTGAATTTGTACAACGATGTGTGTGTGAACCCATGTTGTAACATCCCACAAACATCTTACCTAGGCAGAAGTTGTGTTCACTGAATTGTTTGGCAATGCATTGGAGACAACTCTGCCACCCAATCTATGACCAAATTCAAAGCAGATCAGACAGGATTCAAAAGCACAATGTTCCTTTATTCAGGGGAAATGTAACATGTTGGGCATTTTATTTTTTTTTCTTGGGGGGGGGGGGCCTTTTACTGTGTGGCAAAAGTGGATAACCTGGATGATCTCCTGGTCACCCTTTGCCCCCTAGGTGTGGCTTCGGGGGTCATATTAGAGGGGGTGGTGGGGGCAGTGGATCCCTCTGTGGAGCGCAGGTTTTCCCTCTCCAACCGTAAGTCCTCCCTGCGGTTCAGCTCTCTCAACTCCACCAGTACCTGTGCAAGCAGGTCCATCACCCCCGTGTGTAGCTGATGGAGTTGAGTGTTGATCCTCATGACCTCCGACTCCAGGGCATGGATCCTTGCCTCTATCCTGTTAGTGTTTCTACGGGATTCCCTACGGCTCCTGGTGATGTTGTCATTGGTGCAGAGGCTTGACCGGAGTAGTCTCCTTTGCAGAGCCATACACTCTGCTTCCATCCTCGTGGGCCGTTCACTGCTGGTGATGCTTGTGCCTGGTGAATCAGCTGCTGCTGTGTCCTCCTCAGCTGCTGCTGTGTCCTCCTCTGCTGGTGCTGTGTCCTCCTCTGCTGGTGCTGTGTCCTCCTCTGCTGGTGCTGTATGTGCTGCAGATGGGTATGTGCCCACCACATCAATGGACCCACTGCTACCCACCAATGTCTGTGCTGGTGGAGGTTGTGGGGTAAACACGTCCCTTCACATAGGGTGTTGGGGCTCCCCAAGCAGGCCCAGGTGTTGGTAGTCGAGTGGCCAAGGGTCAAACCTTGGCCACTGGTATGTGCTTGGCCCCCACCTGGGATCATACCTGGGGCTATGCTGGGGAGCCATCCAGGAGGGTAGGTCAGTCGGGGATGAGTATGGCCCGTACTGGGTGGTGGCCACATCACCGGGCAGCCATTGCCTCCCTGCTGGTGGTGGTGCTGCTGCTGCTGGAGGATAATAGCTCCTGGAGGTGGTGGGGGGCATCCAGTCACTGTAATAAGGTGGTGCAGCCAGAGTTGGTGCAGGCAGAGTTGGTGCAGGCAGAGTTGGTGCAGGCAGAGGTGGTGCAGGCAGAGGTGGTGTAGGCAGAGTTGGTGCAGCCAGAGGTGGTGCAGGCAGAGTTGGGGCATCCAGCTGGCCAAGAGGTGTGGATGTCGTTGGGTACGGTGCCCACTGGCTGGTCCCCTCCTCCATATACTCCTCACTGGGTGGTGAGGTGGCCTCCTCCATGGGCTCCTGATGTGCTGGAGACACATAACCTGTGTGGAGGATTGAGATTGTGTGATCAGTAAACTTAGCCATGATGGTGTCAAATTGATATTAATACTTGAAATGTGTAAAGGAACATATATGTTGTATGGTTTATCCCCCTGTGTGAAACAACGGTACTCCTACTGGTGAAGGGTGTTTTATTCTACATGTATTGCAGCTCAGAGTTGAATTCCTTTGGTGCCACATCCCAGTGGCCTGAAATTGTACATTTGCGCTGTTGCCACATCATCCTTTGTGGATTTATGCTCCCTGGACTAAAGCTAGCCAGAGGATGGTCTGGCAACATTGGCATAGTACATTTTCAGGCCACAGTGATATTGTCCATGGAATATTCAACTTTGAGCTGTTATACTCTTGGGATGAAACACCTTTCAGTAGTGGGAATACCCTTGCATTACCCGGTGGCTCAATCCTATGACATGTATTTTTCCTTTCACATTTTAGGTATTACTATCTCTTTAACGGGATAGCAATGGTTAATTTCACCTTGATCTAACATTGCAGGCATCATGAAGAGATGTTTAGAAAGATGTTGCTGTATGTGACAGCTGGAGATGTCAGTCATTTGACCACACGGAGGCTCTTCAGCAGACTACACATTGACCCATTTGGACATAACTACATCTTTGCCATTGTCTACTAAATGTTCCTGGTTTGTAAGCACGCTCTGTGGACCATGTCAATGATGGATCCATCTCCAATTGGTTCAATTTTGGGTCCGCTGAAGAGCCTCCGTGTGGTTATATGACTGACATCTCCAGCTGTCACATACAGTAAAATCTTTCTAAACATCTCTTTATGATGCCTGCAATGTTACATCAAAGTGAAATTAACCATTGCCATGCCAAGGTACACAGTGAGGAATATGGTCTGATATGTGTGTATATGTACCTTTCATATGGGTACAAACATATCCTTGATAGATATGAACCCAGAGATCTGTTCAGTACATGTGATTGTCTTACTGCCTATATATGTACAGCCATCACAAATTAACTTTCATAGATACCACTGATACCCATCCAAGTAAGGTGTAATATACTAGGTATATGTACTCTGATGATGATATCAATATGAGTTATTTTGTTGAGGGTGCACATATATGGGCAGTAGGACAATCACACGTACTGAACTGAACTCTGGGTTTACATCTTGCTGGGACCTATTTGTACCCATTTGAAAGGGACATATCCACATACATATCTGGTCATTTATCTTTCTGTACATATCTTTTTGTAATAGATCTGCAGTGTGATTCAAGTAGTATTCATCCCTATGTTATCAGTTCATCCCGTACAGTGCTGGATTTTGTCAGATTAGACATGTCCCTCTCTGGTTGTCATGATGGTATCCTATGCATTGCATTGTGATGCATGGGATACCACCGTGGCAATCAGGGATTGATGTACATTACAGGATTCTGTCCATGAGGTCTGTTCAAGTTGAATCCTGAGGGGCAACAATCAAGCCAGTATTGAAGGATATCATTGATTGAGGCCTTTTTTTTACTGGATCAGCCCATCCATCCTTCTGTGTGAGGCAGCCAGACCCGATCATAGATATCCATAATTCCTGGCCTGTTATTGACCGAACCTCAATGGTTCATATTTGGTTCCCATATGTATCCTGCAAATAGTGTCTGGTGTACCATCCATCCATGGCATCAGCACTCCTGAGGATCTATATGTGAATCAAATGTGAGCTATGTAAATTGAAGTTAGTGTAAATACACAACACCAAGGCCAACTTTTTCACCTTTAGTTATGTGTGATTGTTTTTGGCCTGTGTGTTGCACATACAAGCATTTATTCTCAGTGGCACTGTGATTTGTGACCTGATCCATCCTGTTGGTGATTCAGTAAGCGGTTAAGTGGACCTGATGAACTGATTATGATGCTGACTTCTCCGCTGACCTCATTTCCCCATCTACAATGTTTTCTATGGAGTCCATACAATGGGGCCTGTGCAGCTTGAATCCTGTTATTGGATGTTCTCCATAGACTAACATTGTAATTGGTAAAGTGAGGGTATGTAAGTGTCAAACTCTCTACATCAGCTCTTTTTCACCGCTTAGTGAATGTCCCCTATGTGTCATGTAATTGTTAACCTATCGACATGTGTTTGTTGTCTGGTTAACCCTTTGAGTACCAGAGGGGTTGCCAAAGCATTGTTGATCGATGCATTGATGATCCCTCTAGCACTCATGGGGTTATGTGCTGGATTCCCTGTGTGAACATGGGTAACACTGTGTGACAACAATTGTGATGTTTGACATACAACACTTTACTGAGCATGGTTTGTGTGTATTGTGTGTGATCAGCACAGCAACATGAGGGTTAACCAGGGAGTTGGACAGGTTTTGGGCTTGTTGAACCTTGACATTTGAACTTGTCTTGCGTCCTGTTTAAACCCTCAGGGTGCTGTGTTGGTGCAATTGTGTGGATGAATGAAGGGCAGATGTTGGGATGTGAGTGCTTGTTTGTGATGGGTGTGTGGTTTGAGGTGGTGTGTGGTTTTGGGGTGATGCACTTACCAGTGGTGTGGAGGCTCCTCTCATCCCCAGTGTCTGATCCTCCAGGGACCCCCTCAATGAGGGTAGATGACAGTGTCTGCCGCAGCCTCTCCTCCCATGCGCTGAAGGTGATGGGGACAGGTGGCCCACCTCCGTTGGCTCGGGCGTGCAGGGCGGCATCCCCCATCTTCTTCTTCACCTGCCTTTTGCAGTCGCCCCATCTCTTCTTTATTGAGTCAACATCCCGTCTGCAGGTGGCCACCGCATTAACTCTGCTGCAGATTTGACTCCAGGCAGCTCTCCTCCTCGCAGCCAGGCCAGGGAGTCTCTCCCCCGGGAAGAGGACACTCTCCCTCTCCAGCACAGCCTCCACGAGGGCCGTGTTTTCTTCCTCGGTATATCGGGGATCCCTGACCCTGTCCCCCTCAGCTCCGGCATGCGAGGAGTCAGACCCGGAGTGTCCTGCCTGCTCTGCCCCTGCCTGTGTGTGGTGGTCCCCAGGCACTACCCCTCATCCCACTGCAGGATCTGTCCCTCTTCTTCTTAGTGTGCCTGTTCTTGTGGGCCTGGTCCCCCTCCACCCTGCGTATCTCCCTCTCCCACCCCTGCTCTGCTGAGGGATCCCCTCCTGACCTTCCTCCTCCTCCTCCACTAGTCTCCCCATCCCTCTCTCCTGTCCTCCTCTCCTAGCCATCATTCACCCACTCACACCCAGGCACTCTCACACGCCCTCACAGAAACACTCGATCCCACTCACTCTCTGTCACACACTTTCACTCACGGATTCACACTGTAAAAATAAAGTTTAAAATGTGTAAGGTGTGATGAAAAAAAAAGACTATGTGTATGTATGTGTATGTGTTTGTGTTTGTATGGATGTATGTGCTATGTGCAAAAGTGTGCTATGTGTCTATTTAAATGTAATTCTCTCCTCTCCAAGATCCCTCTACCTTACTCCTGTGTATGCTTCTCTTTCTCTCTCTCTCTCTAAACACTATCCTCCACTCCTGGGTCCTGTGCTCTAGCTTGCTGAAACTCGAAACACAGACAGGGTGTGACCGTTATTTTGAGGTATATATAGGTGTATTTGAACATTTTTGATACTTTGGGGCCTTGGGATTGGCTGTAGGTTTGAATTTTGTTTGTGCATCTATCAGGGTTGCTAGACAACGGCAGCCGTAATGTAACATTTTGACTTAAGTTGTGTTTTAACGGGTGTTTGGGATGCACGGTGATGAGAAATCAGGTGCGACGCTGGTTTTTGTGTTACGTGTTTTTGTAATGCCTACGCCCGATAGCTATTCTTGTACGCTTACCTTTGAATCTGCCGTAAACCATGTGTTCTTTGCGGCCGATGTGCCTTTTTTACTTAGCGGATGGTTTAACGGTTGCCTTTAAATCGAGCCCTTAATCTCTAAAACTGCCTTTATTTTTGGAACAATTAGCACATTTCTTTATAAATACATGGGACACAATTCTTATTTGGCCAAGACCATTTCTACCCCATGTTTCAAAAAAGTCAACTAACTAGAGTTAGAACTTAGAGAAAAATGTTGCTAAATGTTTATACGTACATTTATGTTGCTTTGAGACACTTTTACAGACACTTTCTTTATAACACCAGTTTTATACATCTCCCCCAAAGTTCTTGTAAAATCTTTATCTATAGACAAGAATGTTTAAAACAATCATTTTAAACTTGTCCTGAATGTTACTTATTAGGAAGGAAACAGTTCTGGCCTTAGCATGAGTGCAAAATCTTAGTGGGATGTTGAAGGGAACAGTGATGGCATTGTCATGAATGCAACATCTAACATAATTTCATACTAAATTGGCTTGAAATAAAAGATACAAATCCATCAAGTTCAACATTTTCAACAGTATAAAATGGAAAAATACATAATCCTTCCAGGCTCCAAGACATCCTGTTTAACCCTCTAATACAAAGTATAAGCCATTATGTGCCCTTCTACTAGATATGTATCTTATTTTCTCTTAAATGTGTCCATTGTATATGTCATTACCACATCCCTAGGAAAAGAAGTAAAAAAAGTAACAGTCCTTGCTGTAAAGAACATTTTCCTCTAAATTTAAAGGGACAGTAATGGATGATTTTAACAAAATGTAATATTGTAGATATTAAAAAAAATAATTGATGAATGTCAGATCTCTCAAACATGTATAGTTTGAGAGATACAAAACCAGAACAGGAGGTCAATCCAACAATATAGGATATCCAGATAGCACTGATGTGTATATATATAAATGATCCACAAGATAGTACTCATGCTTCTCGCCACAGGTGTCGGTTGTGAGAACAACCGACAGTAATCCAGCGGGGTAATAGCACCGCCCCTATACGGTCAGTATGTTTAGTTATATGGTTGTAGTGGGACAAAACTGGGGTTGTTCTCTGGCTATCTACCATTGCAGCAGAGGAGCTGAAAAGTGCTCGTATTCACATTTTTCTTTTTAGGCAAATTTTCACCCATCTCTAATTGTATCTACAAATTCCTCCATAGACTTTATTGAGAATCTATGAGACAAAATTAGTTATAACACTTTCAATTCAAATGTAATCTAGGCATATATTAAGTTTAAAAACCCAAGATATAATTTACCAATAAAGAGGACCATGTACAAATAAAGAGGACCAATTTAACCCTTTGAATGTTACTGAATGCTCAAATACATTGTAGTTCAAAGCCCTGGAAACCACATTTGCATTCTTGACATTTCAGTTTATGTGCATTTTGTGATTTATTATTTGTCCTCTAGCCTGGGGTGGTCAAATAGTTTCTATTTAGTGTATCAAGTCCCAAGTGCTTATTATGCTCCCCAAAGCAAAAAAAAAAAAAAAAAAAGCTGAAAAACAAATATGAAAAATACAAACAGTATTATAAAGAAAATAAAAAATTACACCTGGTGTTTCTTATGCGACTACATGTCGCATTGTGCCACCCTGCTGTTGATGTACATTTCAAGTAGAACAAAATGTTATAGTTCACCAGAACTCCCCAGTAGGGGTGGGTGAAAAGTGTGACAATTTCCTCTATGATTCTTTGCAAAAAACTAAAAAAAAATTGCTTTTTTCTCAAACGTTTTTTCTTTTTGTCAACGTTAACAAATTTTTCACCTGTGTTTCCTATTGTGCAACATTCTCCACCACAATATTAATTCTTCTTAGGGCTGCAGAGGATACATAAGTAGCTAAAAGTCAAAGTTCTAAGTCCTACAGCAACATACAGGAGGCAAATACAGTCAAGTTGATACCTTTATTGGCTAACTAAGCATATTTAGGATGCAAGCTTTCAAGACCCCTTAGGTCTCCTCCTCAGGCATGTTATACAGATAAATATGAAAACATCTCTCTTATATTATCAATTACACCTTGTATTGTTTAGAATGGAAATCAGATAAGAAAGCTCAGTCCAGACCCAGGTGCTTTGATCAGTCATTGGTAGAGGAGTGATGTAAATTGCAGTCTTCCACTGGGAAGTCAAAGGTATTTACGATCCTAGTGGGACTGTTGTAGAGGTTTAATGAACAATGTGATAATGTGATAGGAATTATCTATCTCTGTTCAGATCATTATCTAAAGGATTAAACTGCAGCATTAATTTAACCCGTTTTTTTCTGTCCCTCTGAGTGTGACCCCTCAGTGGAAGACTGTAATTTATATCACTTCTCTACCATTGACTGATCAAAGCACCTGGATCTGAACCGAGCTTTCTTATAGGATTTCCATTCTAAACAATGCAATGCGTACTTAAGAGAATGTTTTCATACTTATCTTTATAACATGCCCGAGGAAGAGACCTAAGAGGTCTTGAAAGCTTGCATCCTAAATATGCTTAGATAGCCAATAAAGTTATCAACTTGACTATACTGGCCTCCTGTATTTCTACAGCTAACACGGTACCAACTCTCAGCTGTTACAGCAACATATGCCTTGAAAAATGTGTTAGCATGCAGAGTGCCTTTGTCCTTTACCCACAACACTAACTTCCTGCTTATGTGACACTGGCACATATTCATGATGATGTCAAGAGATAAAAAAATGGACAACTTAAAATGGTGGTGGGGAACTGGCTTGGTGTGATTGATGTGTTTATGTATATATATATATATATATATATATATATATATATATATATATTCCTACAGTTTTTACCATTATCATGTCAAATAAGTTATCCTTCTTCTCAGATTACTAATACACACTACTTATTGGTCATATCAGTGGTTCCAAGTGATGGGGAAGGTTGTGGTTATCTTGTATGGAATATAGAGCTTTGCGTGCACGGTAGGAGGAGCCACTAAAATTTGTACAAAGAGTTTCTGATTCTGCCAGGAATCTGGTCGCAACATACTTTAGTACTTGTACAAAGAAGAGTACATGCACCAAAAGGCAGCAATTTTGTTGGAACTGTTATCAGCAGACACAAAACCAGCTTTTTAGTAGCAGGGTTCAAGCCATTCTTCTACCACCTGCTCTAGCTTACTTAAAACATCTACAGCTTTGTGGGACTGTTTCCCAAAACTCTGTATGCACAATGTGGAATGCTGATGGTATTGGCTATCCTGCTGCTGCCTTCTAATCACACTGCCAGAACCAGAGGCACAATTACTGGCCATCACTAGAAGCTAGTGTTTCCCACTCTTGGTGGTAGGAGGGAAATCCAGCGAGCAGTCACAGTCATATAGTCTGTGCTCTGCTCACTTGTGGTCATAACAGTGAGTCATCTATTGTATATAATGAATTAACCTGCCTTGTGCCATTGACCTCGGACAACTAAGGCCCAAGGTATAGTATTGCTTGGTCAACCTGAAGTGAGGCAAAAATACCATGAAAACAACTTTAGTATATATTGACTGAAGGTAATACATGGAGGATACACTTAATATGAGAGAGAATGTTGAGCATATTTTATTTCCTGAACAGGATTATGGATGTAACGGGAGTAACAATTGGACTTCCATTTGCCCATTCTTTGAATTATATGGGAAGGAACCTTTTGTTTGGGAGCTACTGTTGCAGCCCCTAAAAGTAATGCAAGTCTGAAGAAATTATTAGCATTAAGACCTATCCAGGATAGAAGAGTGTGGATATGTTATACGAAAACTGAGGTCTTAAGAGGAGCTCTTGCCATTGGCAGAAGAGGGTAAGGACTGGGATTGTGCTGTAAGATAGACGTGAGGTCACGGAGAGCCTTGACTGGTCTCCAGTGATCATGAGTGGCATGATAAGTGATATGTGTACCTTGACTTAACTGATCCGTTTCAGACTGAGGCAGAAAAAGTGTGAATAGATCTGTGCCAAATGTGATATTACATAGACTAAGGAAAACTGAATCTGACACTGAAATCGTGAATTTGCTTGGTCTAAGACAACCAATGAAGGCTAAGTGAATAGCTGCTAACATAAAGTGATTGGTGAGATATTTGGAAGGTTATAATCATAATAGGTCCGCTAGTCATCTGAAAAGGCTGCAATCTATGGGGAGTCTTAATTGAGGAGTGAATGAATTTGACTTGACCAGTCCTTTCAGAGATAATTTGACTTTATACGATGAGAATATGGAAGTTTGAGATGGTAGTAATAGGCTTAAGTGATGTTGTATCCCGGCCAGGTAAAGTTTAATAATGAATTAAGAGAGTTTGAGGTTGATATTGCAGAATGAAAGCCAATATGTTTTTGATGCTAAATGGTACAGAGTGTCTGAGTGTTGTTATACATTTTTTAAACAGTTTCCAAGCCCTGGAATAATTATTTTTTGTGTTAGGTGCCAGAGACCTATTGGTTATGGCTTCCAAGTTTGTCACATGATGGCTTAGTCCATAATGAGTTCCTGGAAAAAAGGAGAGATTCGGGGATGAGGATTTCTTGAGGCCGGATCTGGAAGAATTGCTGGAATTTAAAACGTGACAGATACTCAGCCACTTGATTTTGGACACCTGGTAAGTATTTACAAGTGATGTGAAAGTTGTGTTTTAGTGCGAGATATGTGAGTCTTCTAAGCAACATCATGTGTGTGTTTGTTGATCTGCCTTTCTGGATACACTGAGATAGTGCTAGGTTGTTGGTGTTGCAAACTACATGCTGGCCTGCCCATGCGTGACCCCACAACGCTGCCGCTGCCACTACTGGATATATTTCGAACATTGTGAAGGATGAGAAAAATCTTGGCAGTGCTGAGACCTCCTCTGGCCAGGCTTCCGCAAACTATTCCGAATCAGACATGGCCTCAAAACCTTGGCTGGCTGAGGGGTCAGTGAAGACATGTGGAGATAACTCAGAAGGTACTGGGATGAACATGGAACTACCGTTCCAGTACTATAGGAAGTAATCACACATGGCTAAATCTGATCTAGCTGTATTGTCAAAGATAATGTCTGTATTGTCGTTGTTTGCAGCTAACAAAAGGAATAAGTGAGATATGAATGATCTGCCTTGTGGAAGGATTCTAGTGGTGAATGAAAAGTGACTGAGCAGTGATTATAGTTCTGGAAGTGAACAGGCTTGCCTGTGTGTGAAATTATGGCTCAGAAGCCTAATTCTGATTAGTTTCTCTTCTAGCAGCCTGGCTTCCATTAGTGTAGAATCTAAGGTGATCCCTAAGAAATGTTTAGTGGTAGTGGGACAGATTGTCTTATGGGCAGCTGTTGGGATATTTAGTGACTTGAATAGTTCTAACAATTTAATGGTACATGGTGTGGTTGTTCAATAAGAAGGAAATGGTCCAAATAGTTAATGACAATCGAACAGTGAGCTTGGTTCAGTAATAGCCATGTTAGGGTGTCCACAAAACTTTCAAAGATCTTTGGACTACTCTTGGAACCGAAGGCTAGTAGCAAAGCAGTAGTTTTCCTTCCAGCATATACTGTGTAGATGCCATACTGAAGTGTGTACTGAAAGAATTTTAAAGGCATCTGAGATATCTGTATTTGAAAGCCAACATTTTAGCTCACATTGTAGTATATGAAAGATGGCATCATCTGTTCTAGCATACTGCATGAAGACTTCCTCTGAAGGTATGAGTGAGTTAATACTAGGCTGGGTAGAACCGTGGGGAGCTGAAAATCTTGATGATCAGCTTCTTTTTGCTGTTGTCGAAATTTTTTATAAGCTATCCCCAATTGACTAACCCTCCATACGGGGAAGGGGGAGAGACAAAAGGGCCTATCATGAACCTTCTCTCTACCTCCTTTGCCAGAAGATTATCTGTTATATCTGGGGCAGTCATGGTCGACTGGAGATTAGGGCATTCTATGGACTTTCCGGGGCAGGAAATGATATGTGTATGGAAGCCTTTGGTAAAACCTGAAAAGAGGATATTAATCATACCTGTTAACTCCTTTTCTCTTAGTCCATATAGCTTACAGATACCATGGGGGGTGACAGCTCCTCCTAGTAGGCTGGAATAATACTTCAAGAAGTGCAGGGTGGAGCCTCCCCTTCCTCCTAGCAGGCTACATAGCCAGCCCCCTACTCCAGATAGATCTGAGACAATAAATCTACTGAGCCACACAGCAAGAAGAAGAAGAGGAAAACTCCTGTGAGCAAGGACCCAAATGGACTCCCACGTCCAGCCACAGGAACCAAGCATGGTCTTTTTACTGGGTGGGAGACCTGTGAGCTATATGGATAAGAGAAAAGGATTTAATAGGTAAGACTAAAATCCTCTTTTCTCTGTTGTCCAATATAGCTTACAGGTAGCATGGGGATGTACCAACATTGAGCTCCCATGGGTGGGAAGAGAAGGAAAGGACCAGAGTTCCCATGGACTAACCAGGACATGGAACAGCCCAAACTAACAAAGTGTCAACGGATACTGAATAACAATACACAGCACATAAGAACAAGAGCCAACTGGGCTCAAATTTAATGAGCTATAAGACACAGGAATGTAATGTCCTAGACAGGCTTAACTGCCTCCAGGATTTTCCAGCCAAAGCTGGCTTCAGCGGAAGCCAGAACATCCACATAGTAGTTTTTGGCAAAGATGTGCACAGAAGACCAAGTGGCCACCTTGCATAGCTGTTCAGCAGAGGCCTTATTCTTGTAGGCCAAGGAGGCCCCAACAGACCTGGTGGAGTGAGTTTTAATTCAGGCTTGTAAGTCTTGCAGATGGTAGACTTAATCCAAGGTGCAATAGTCACCTTAGACTCAGCCAAACCAGCACTGTGACCCTCAGGGATGACAAACAAAGCATCCGTCTTGCAGAAGGATCAAGTAAGGTGCACATAAAACTTAAGGCAATGCACTACTAGATGTAAGTGGAGATCCCTCTCCTTGTCAGATTTAGGGTCAGGACAAAAGAAAGACACAATTTCCTGATTGATGTGAAACTCAGAGACCACCTTTGGAAGAAATTCCTGGGAGGTACAGAGAATAGCCTTATCCTTGTGGAACACCAGGAAAGGTGGTTTGCAGGACAAAGCCAGCAACTCAACAATTCTGCAGACAGAGACCAAAGCCATCTTCCACGTCAAAAGACATAAAGGAATGGTAACCAAGACAAGATTAAGGTCCCACTGAGGAGTGGGAGCCTTGTAATGCTGGAAAGCATGAGAGACACCCTGCAAGACGACTTTGACATCCTGCATCATAACAATACATCTCTGATAAAAGACCAAAAGAGCTGAGGTCTGAATCTTCAAGGAACTAAGGCTAAGGCCCTTGTTCTCACCATCCTGCAAAAAGAATAAAATAGATGGAAGAGCAAACTACTGGGAGGACAGATACCTGTCCAGGCACAAAGAATGAAAGATAGACCAAACCCTGTGCTAAGTCTTACAGGACACAGGTTTCCTGGCCTGGATCATGGTGGAGACTACCTCAGGAGAAAAGCCTTTCCTCCTCAAAATGGATGCTTCAACAGCCATGCTGTCAAAGTTAGACTGTCCACGTCCTCCTTCCAGATAAGGAGATCCAGTCTGAGTGGCAGAGGAAATGGATCCTGAGCAGCTAGTGCCAGCAATTCTGGAAACCAAGTCTGTCTGGCCCAATAAAGTGCGATCAGAATGACTAACGCACCGTCCATCCGAATCTTCCTCAGCAGCCTGGGGAGGAGAGGAAGTGGAGGAAAAATGTAGGGCAGATGAAAGTGCCAAGGAATTGACAGAACATCCACCATGAATGCCAGAGGATCCCTCCAGAGTGAGCAAAAGATCTGGACCTTCTGTTTGTCCCTGGTGGCCATCAAGTCTATCTAGGGAAGACCCCACTTCTGCACCAACAGGTTGAAAACCTCAGAATGGAGTGCACACACCCTGGGATCCACAGTTTGGCGACTGAGAAAATCTGCCAAGACATTTTCTATGCCTGTAATGTGGCCGGCGGAGATGGCAGGAACATGCACTTTTGCCCAGGCTAAAATAGCCTTTACCTCCAACCAAGCAGTTGTGCTTCTGGTGATGCAGGCAATGGCTGTTGTGTTGCCTGACTGGACGTGGACTGAGCAACCCCTCAGATGAGAGGTCCAATGCCTCAGAGCATGGAGAATCTCACTGAGCTTCAAAATGTTGATGGGATGGAGGGTTTACTCCGTTGATCAACAACCCTGAACCCCCAGATGTCCCAGAACAGCTCCCCAACAGAACATTCTGGCATCAGTCATGAGCATGGTCCAATACAGAATCACAAACAGCCTCCCTTTCCTCAAGTTGGAGCTATCCAACCACCAGTGGAAAGCTAGTCTCACTTCCCGAGGGAGAGAGACAGTAGGGCTGGATGCCCCTGGCACACATTGATTACAAATCTCTGAAGGACTCTGGTGTGAGACATGGAGTACAGTACAGCCTCCACAGTAAATATCATCTTGCCCACCAGAGGCGAGAACTTCCTTGCTAGAGCAGAAGTCCACTCCATAGCTTGAGAAACCTTGGACATGATCTCCTGCACAGAGTCCTCTGTCAGGTATACCATGCCCTGACGAGTGTCAAAGCAGAGACCAAGGAAGACCAGGTCCTATGAAGGAACCGGAGCATACTTGTCCATGTTCAGGATCAAGCCGTGTTGGAGGAGAACCTGAGCACATTCCTGCACCTTCAGTAGAAGTCGTCCTTGTATGGAGTCACCTGAATTCCTTTGGTGTGTAGGAACGCAATCAATGCCCCTAAGACCCAGGACCCCGAGGAGCTGTGGTGAGCCCAAAGGGTAGGACAGTAAACTGGAAGTGCTCAGATTGCAAGAGAACCTAGGTTACTTCTGACTGTCCGGATGAACTGGAATGTACAAGTACACATCCTGCAGATATTACCCTAAACACATCGCTGCAAGGACAGAGCACAAGGACTCCATCTTGAAGTGAGTATGGAACACAAATGAATTGAGATTTTTGAGATTCAGGATAGGATGACAGTAGCCAACCTTCTTGGGAACAATGAAGAGTTTGTAATAGAAACCTGATCCTATCTCTGGCTGAGGTACCGGGGCTAGGACTCCCTTGTCCAAGAGAGCCTGAGCCACCTCATTGATAAACATGACCGTGGATGAATGGATATGTAGGTGTTATATGAAGGTCCAGATCCACTAGTAAAGCAATATAGGTTCCCTGAAGAAGCAGAAGACCCTATTGCAGAAATTGACAGACTAGAGTTACAGGGAGTTACACGGAAAGGAAATCCAAAGTGTAATTTTCCAATTTGACCTGTTAAGAAGGATGACAATTCTTGAAGATTTGTAGTGGTGGTGAATAAATACACCCCACCTGCTGTTCATTTAGTAGCATTTTCTCCTGATATAATGGCTGAGATTAATGGAGAGGTACAATATTTTAGTGGTTTAGACATCTCAAATTGAATTCTAGTGTACACTTGACTCCAGACTGCCAATATATGTTTGCAACTACGTTTAGAAATCAAAAATACCTTTTCCAGGTCCTCCGAACATTTCCATTCCTCCTCAGTTTATTTCAACAAAGCCCTAGCACATTACCTCTGGGATAAAGGAGTTTGTGGATAACCTTCTCCTTCTCAAAGAATCAAGCACTCCAGAAGAAAATTTTGATATGCTATCGGTGTATGCGCAGCTTACAAGCTGCTGGGTTGAAGATCAACACTAGAAAGGTGCACCTGATACAGAAATATGTAGCCATTCTAGAAGTTGAGATATTATCAGAAGGGAGAAAACCTAGAAGTAAGAGGGAGGGATGGATGAAAATTTCTGCCTCAAACTGAAATCGTCAAAAAATGGCACTTTCGGCTTGGAGAAAAATGTCCCGCAAAAAGTGCCTATTTTCCCTCATTTTTTCACCTAGCTCATTCCATTGAAATCAGTGGGAACATAGAAGATACACACAACACATAGCAAATATTATTTTATTTCCCAAAGGCATAGTATAAAAGGGGCATAAGGGTGCTTGTGTTGCTGAGGTTTGGGGAAAGAGTCAGTTGATTTTTAGAGGGGTTGTTTACTGGGATTGGGGATAGTTAATAAAAAATAAATCCTAAATAAAATAAAATAGAAACCATAAGACATGGTATAAAGGGGTCTGAGGAGGTTGCCTGTGTTGATGAATGAATGAATCCTTTGAATAGGGAATTTGTTTTGGGGGGTTTCTTGACTGCACTCAGGGGTACAGTTAATAAAAAAAATCAATAAAATAAAATAAGTCATTTGTATGTAAAGTGATAGAGTCAGGAACCCCCTGACATAAGCTGCCACTGGGGTGTACTGATACTTGACTTGATAGAGTATTTTGTAGAGGATGATTTGTTTGATTTGTTGTTAGAGGCCTTTGTTGGCCTTAGACTTATTAGAGGCCCAAACCCTAAAGAAACATTGATTTGTATGACTTAAGCTTATTTGGCACAAGCCCTAAGGAAACATTGATTTGTAGGACTTAAGCTTGTTAGAAACAAACCCTAAAAAAATTGCTTATTTTTTTTTAAAGCAAAAGCCCTGAGAAAAAATAAAAATGCCTTACTGGCCTAATGCCAGCAGGTCACGTTGGCAAGTGGCCATTGACAAATGTCCTCCTGAGTCCTGAATTGCAACTGCTGTTCATACTGCTGCTGCTGAGTTGTTTAAGCAGCAAGAGGATTAGGCAGCTGAAAGGGAATGGGATCAATAATAGCAGTAACATGGAAGATGGATGATGAAGGTTCCTCTTGCCATGACTGGCTCCAGTGATGCGTCTGAGGCAGTAGCAGCAGAATAAGTAGCTCCCAGTCTATATGGAGAAAATAACAAGTTTGCCATTAAATCTTCTCCACCTGTCCCTCCTCCAAAATCATGGGTGTGTTGTTATTAGAATATATTTTTTCCCTTGAGAGCAGGAATTGTGGCTCTCATCAGCAACCGCAATATGCACAGTGTGTGTGTGGTAAACAACATCTGGGGCACAACTGTATCCAAACACCATGACACCAAAAACCAAGTACTGCCGCTGTCACTGTACCCCTTTTCCAGACCCGCTAAAGACACATGACAACTTGTTGACAGTTTAATATTAATGATGAACCCTCCCTGCCACCATCTTAGCATATTCTGCAGGATGGAATCTCCTCAGATGCCGCTTGATGCACTGGTATGTGTGGTCAGTGCACCACACGGTATATCCATTTGAAGTGTCGCATGTAAAGTTTTGCATCATAAAAGGTTGCATGTCTTTGGCTGCGTCATTTGAAGTGTCGCAATTAAAGGTTTGCGTCTTAAAGTGTTGCAAATTCTACATTTCGCATTGTTCCTAATGGCACATTCACCATATCGTGCATTAACAAGTTGCATCAATATGGGTGCAATAATGACGCTATATAGGTGCATTAAGGACGCAATATGGGTGCATTAAAGACACAATATGAGTGCAATAATGATGCAATATGGGTGCAATAATGACGCTATATGGGTGTAAAATGACACAAAATAAGGACGCAATATGGGTGCAATAAGGACACATTAAGGAAGCAATATGGGTGCAATATGGGTGCAATACTGGTGCAATAAGGACACATTATGGATGCAATATGGGTGCAATATGGGTGCATTAAGCATGTAATATGGGTGCAATATGGACGCAATATGGGTGCAAAATTAGTGCCTAAGTTTAGGTTTTGGGTTGGTTTTGGTGGCTTTTGGGTTGGTTTTTGGTTGGTTTTGGGTTGTTTTTTGTTGGTTTTGAGTTGGTTTTGGGTTGGGTTTTGTGGTTTTTGGGTTGGGTTTAGTGGGTTTTTGTTGGGTTTTGGGTTGGGTTTTGAGGCTTTTGGGTTGGTTTTTGGGTAGATTTTGGTGGGTTTTGGGATGGTTTTGGTGGTTTTTGCATTGGGTTTTTTTGGTTTTGGGTTGGGTTTTGTGAGTTTTGGGTTGGTTTTTGTTGGTTTTGAGTTGGTTTTGGGCTTTTGGGTTGATTTTGGTGGGTTTTGGGTTGGTTTTTCTTAGTTTTGAGTTGGTTTTATGAGTTTTTGGTTGAGTTTTGGTGGGTTTAGGGTTGGGTTTTTTTGGTTTTGAGTTGGTTTTGGGTTGGGTTTTGTGGCATTTGGGTTGGTTTTGGTGCATCCATATTACGTCTTCAATGCACCCATATAGAATCATTATTGCACCCATATTGCGTCCTTAATGCACCCATATTGCATCCTTAATGCACCCATATTGCACCATATCGTGTCCTTAATGCACCCATATAGCGTCATTATTGCACCCATTTTGTGTCCTTATTGCACCCATATTGCGTCCTTAATGTACCCATTTTGCACCCATATAGCGTCTTTAATGCACCCATATAGAGTCATTATTGCACCCATATTGCATCCTTAATGCACCCATATAGCGTAATTATTGCACCCATTTAGCATCCTTAATGCACCCATATTGCACCCATATTGCGTCCTTAATGCACCCATATAGCGTCATTATTGCATCCATATTGCTGCGACATGTTAATGCACGATATGGTGAATGCGCCATTCAGAACAACGCAAAATGTAGAATTTGCAACACGTTAAGAAGCAAAACTTTAATTTTGACACTTCAAATGATGCGGCCAAAGACATGCAACATTGTATGACGAGAAACTTTACATGCGACACTTTGAAAGTAAACCGCACCATACAGTGTGCAATGGGTAGAGACGAACTGCCACATCCTGTCATCAACAGAGTGGCTATCATTTGGCGGGGGAGGTAATGAACAAGGTGAATTGGCAGGAGATGTAGTTACCCTTGAAGGTGATGGCGAGCTAGGTGTTTCACTTATCCTGGAACTTCCAGTCTCTGTCTGGGTTGTTCTATTCCTCCTCCTCTTTGATCTCTGCCTCGCCTCTTGTTGCATTTCTGGAGAGTCAGGGACAGCAAAAGCGGTGCTTGATTTCTGTGGTGGGTGTTTGTCTTTAACATGTTTGACGTAAATGTCATGGTGTCTGTGTTTCATGTTTGATATCAGGGTGCTTGTGCCAAGGTGTGTTCACTCCTTTCCCCTTCTTACTAACTTGTCACAAATTTTGCACTGTACCGTTGTTGATGATGATTGCACTGTGCCTGCCGGAAGAGAAAAATAGTCCCACACCCACGTCTTCTGGGGGGAGGGATAGGGAACAGGTGGAGAAGAATTACCTCTTTCTTCTTGTCCTCCACATTCCCCTTCACATTCTGTGGCAGCGGATAGTGTTGCTGCTTCTCATTTTCTGCTAAAAAGGCCATCAATGTCTCTTCCACCCCAGCTTCTCCAGCATCATCACCACCACCACCACTAGTCCCTACATGCTGTTGTTGCTGCTGCTCTATTCCAGACATCTCACTGCTGCTTGGAGGAGGTGATGAGCAATGTCACAGAGGGTCCCCTAATGTCACATTTGTCATTTCCTTTTGACCTGAAGAACAAGGCAGACTAGCAGCAGTAGCAGCAGGCACAGGCTCCTGATCTGTGTTCCTGCTGGTGGTGGTGGTATTAATTCTGAGCCTGCTCTCCTCCCTCAACAACAGTTCTGGCCTCTTCAGAATCATGTTCCACCTGGACACTGTAGTGAAGGGAAGGGGAGGACTCCCAGTCCCAGGGTCAGAGGAATGGTGTGGACTCTCTTGACCGCTAGTCTGGATGCTGTCAAATGTTTCCCCTACCACTCCGGTTGCTTCATCATTACTGCTACTACTACTACTAACACCAACCACATCAAGTTCAGCCGCAGAGTCTTCCTCCTCAGTCTCACAGTCACTAGTACTATGAGGATATTGTTGATTACCCCCTCCTTCACTCCTAAAGCTAACAAGCTGCTGGACCTTAGTAGCAGTAGTACTAGCACTGGCAGGACTGCTTGAGAATGGCAAGTGTGATTTAGGGTCCCTTGCTGTCACACTTGGCATCATTTTCTCCTTCTCCCCCAGAGTACTACATGCTAGCAGCAAGCAAAGTATTGGTGGCAGCAGGTTCAGCACTGGCAGCAGGTTCAGCAATGGCAGCAGGTGCAGCGCTGGTGAAAGCAGGGGCAGCACGTCTGGCAGCAGATACAACACTAGTGGCTGCAGGTACAGCAATGGTGGCACTGGCAGCAGGGGCGGCACGTCTGGCAGCAGGTACAATAAGTGGCTATAGAAACAGCAATGGTGGCACTGGCAGCACTTCTTGCAGTAGGCACAGGCAGCTGACATGTCCTGCTCTCACTAGTACTGCCCTTTTCTCCCTTACTTCCCATTCCCTTTTCTCCCTTCCTTCCCATTCCCCATTCTCCCCCATTAAATTCCCCAAGATCCCTTGGGGCGATTCAGGTAGACTGGACAGCATTGGTTCAGTACTGCTAGTCACTTCCTCCTCCTCAGACTCAGTAGACACATAGTAACATAGTAACATAGTAAATTAGGTTGAATAAAGACACAAGTCCGTCAAGTTCAACCTTCTCCTCATACCACAGTAACTGAGAATTTTATAGCTTTAATAAATACATATAATAAAGGTCCTTCCAGTTCCTCCTTTTATTAGTTTTAAACCTGCTCATAGTGATAGCAGTCACTATGAGCCTTTCCTGCCTCAGTTTTTACAAAATATCACAGCGGAACAGCACAGCAAGTCTATCTCACTCTGTAGCTGCTTCTATTGTGTCTGCCTTCCTCAAAAATGTCACGTTTTTATAGTGGAAATGTGAAAACAATGTGAATAAATTGGTGGAAACTTTATAGCCATTGAAAAAATGGTGAAAGCTTTTGGCCTGTGGGTGAAAGATGCAAAAATTTTAAGTGCTAGTTTTCAAGCAGGTTTTCTCGCGAAAAAGTGGATAACATAGAAACACAGTAACATAGTAAATTAGGTTGAATAAATACACAAGTCCATCAAGTTCAACCTTCTCCTCATACCCCAGTGACTGAGAATTTTATAGCTTTCTTGCTACCAGTTAAGTTAGTATTTATCAGACTTTCTTAATCTGCCTACTAAAAAACAGTATAACTCTGTATGTTCACTTTTGAAAGAAATGTATCTAATCTTCTGCCATTACCACCTCCTTGGGCAAGGAATTCCACAATTTAACAGACCTTACCGTAAAAAACGCTTCCTCTGCTGAAACCTAAACCTCCTTTCCTCTAATCTCAAGGGATGTCCCTGGTCTCCTGATCAGGCCTTGGAATAAATAGCTCACCGCAGAGATCCTTGTATTGACCTCTCATATACTTGTACAATGTGATAAGGTCTCCTCTTAGTCGTCTTTTCCCTAGAGTAAATAAACTGAGTTTGTTTAGTTGTTCCTCATAAGTCAATTCCTCCATTCCCTTAATTAATTTTGTTCCTCTTCGCTGTACCCTCTCTAGTTCTAGTATATCCTTTTTCAGAACTGGTGCCCAACACTGCACTGCATACTCAAGGTGAGGGCTTACCAATGATTTGTATAATGGCAAAACAATGTTATCCACTCTTGCTTCGATACCTCTTTTTATGCAAGACAGGATTTTGTTTGCCTTTGCTACTGCTGTTTGACACTGGTCACTGTTTCCAAGTTTGTAGGTGACAAGGATACCCGGGTCTAGCAATGAGTCCCCTAAAATGATTCCATTAAGTTCATTAGTAACCTTGGGATTATTTCCTCCCAAATGCATGACTTTACATTTCCCCACATTAAACTTTATATTCCATTTGTTTGCCCAATCTGACATTATATGTAAGTCCTTCTGTAGAGAGAAAATATCCTGTTCTGAATTAATTACCTTGCATAATTTAGTGTCATCTGCAAATATTGAGATTTTGCTTTCTATATCTATTTCCAGGTCATTTATAAACATGTTAAAAAGCAGCGGCCCTAATACTGAACCCTGAGGTACTCCACTCTCCACTTTAACTGTATTGGAGAATTTTCCATTTACAACCACACACTGTTCCCTATCCTTCAACCAGTTTTGTATCCAATTGCAAATGTTATCTCCTAGCCCCAATTTCCTTATTTTATACACCAGCCTTCTGTGTGGCACTGAATCAAATGCCTTTGCAAAGTATAGATATACTACATCTACTGCCTTGCCATTATGAAGGTTGCTGCTTACTTCCTCATAGAAGCTAAAAAGATTAGTTTGGCATGATCTATTCTTCATAAAACCATGTTGCTTCGTGCTAATGATCTTATTTTTTGTGTTGTAATCCTGAATATAGTCCCATATTATCCCTTCTAGCAGTTTTCCCACTACAGAGGTTAAACTCACATTAATTTCCAGGTTCTGTTTTAGTTCCCTTCTTAAATAAGGGCACTATTTTGGCTCCTCGCTAATCCTGTGGCACTGAGTCTGTGGTGATAGAATCTTTAAAGAGTAAATATAGGAGTTTTCCTAACACTACACTAAGACCCGGTGCTTTGTCGGTCTTAATTTTGTTCAGTCTTCCTATGACATCGTCTTGAGTTAACCCAATATCTGATAATTGTATTGTTTAATTTGTTACTTGTTTAGGCTTTTCTACCATTCCTTGCTCCCTTGTATGTACTAATGCAAATAAAGTGTTTAAAACATCGGCCTTTTCCCTATCCTCACTAATCAACTCACCCATCTCATTTTTGAATGGTCCAATGCACTCCCTCTTAAGTTTTTTGCTATTTATATATTTGATAAACTTTTTTGGATTAGTCTTGCTTTCCCTTGCAATTCGAGTTTCATTATCTATTTTTGCTACCCTAATTGCCTTTTTGCAATCTTTGTTGCATTCCCTGTATTTTAAGAAAGATTGTTCAGTTCCTTCAAACTTAAATTATTTGAATGCTTTTTTTCCCCCCTTGCCATTTCCTTCTTTACATGTGCAGTTAACCACATTGGCTGTGACTTACTTCTTTTGCATTTGTTCCCCTTTGGTATATACTGTTTGGTACATTTCTGCAACCTAAATTTGAATTCTGACCATTTTTCCTCAGTATTTTTGCCTTTAAATAAAATATCCCAGTCTATGTGTTGCATTGAAACCCTTAACAATTTGAAACTTTTATAAAAATTAAGAGTTTTGGTGGAACCTATACAGTTTTGCTTTGCCAGACTAATCTCAAATGTAACCATGTTGTGATCACCGTTTCCCAAATGTTCTCTTACCTTAATACTGGATACCATTTCTACAATATTCGTTATCACTAGGTCCAATACATTGTTATTTCTTGTCGGCACTTCCACCATTTGTGACATGTAGTTTTCCCATAGCATGCTCACAAACTTGTTTCCCTTAGCACTCAGTCCTCATTTTTCCAGTTGATATCTGGATAATTCAAATCTCCCATAATTATAGTATGCCCAAGCTGGGCAGCTTTCCTCATTTGCAATAGCAGTTGAGCTTCAACATTGTCATCAATATTTAGTGGTTTGTAATATATACCCACCAACACCTTTTTTTTTTTTTTTACCTTTTAGACCACATTTAGTCTCAATTCTGCCCACAAGGACTCCACAATTTGGCCAGTTACTTCACAAATATCACCACGCAAAACTGCATTTAGCTCTGGTTTCACACCTCACCCTTTTCTATTAATTCAGTCTTTTCTAAATAGGGAATAGCCCTCTATATTTACAGCCCAGTCATGTGCATCATTCCACCATGTTTCTGTTATTCCAGTTATGTCCAATTGCTCATTAACTGCCAACAATTCTAGTTCACCTATTTTATCTACCATACTTCTTGCATTTGCTAGCATACAATTAATTTTTGAAGTCTTTACTTATATTGCTCAGTGCCACAGGATTGGTGAAGAGCTAACATAGTGCCTCTATTTAAGAAGGGAACTAAAACAGAACCTGGAAATTATAGACCAGTGAGTTTGACCTCTGTAGTGGGAAAACTGTTAGAAGGGATAATAAGGGACTATATTCAGGATTACAACACAAAAAATAAGATCATTAGCATGAATCAACATGGTTTTATGAAGAATAGATCATGCCAAACTAATCTTTTCAGCTTCTATGAGGAGGTAAGCAGCAACCTAGACAATGGCAAGGCAGTAGATATAGTATATCTAGACTTTGCAAAGGCATTTGATACAGTGCCACACAGAAGGCTGGTGTATAAAATAAGGAAATTGGGGCTAGGAGATAACCTTTGCAATTGGATACAAAACTGGCTGAAGGATAGGGAACAGTGTGTGGTTGTAAATGGAAAATTCTCCAATACAGTTAAAGTGGAGAGTGGAGTACCTCAGAGTTCAGTATTGGGTCCGCTGCTTTTTAACATGTTTATAAATGACCTGGAAATAGGTATAGAAAGCAAAATATCAATATTTGCAGATGATACTAAATTATGCAAAGTCATTAATTCAGAACAGGATATTTTCTCTCTACAGAGGGACTTGCATACAATGTCAGATTGGGCAAACATGTGGAATATGAAGTTTAATGTGGGGAAGTGTAAAGTCATGCATTTGGGAGGAAACAATCCCAAGGCTACTTATAAACTTAATGGAATAATTTTAGGTGACTAGTTGCTAGAAAAAGACCTGGTTATCCTTGTCAACTACAAACTTGGAAACAGTGACCAGTGTCAAACAGCAGTAGCAAAGGCAAACAAAGTCCTGTCTTGCATAAAAAGAGGCATTGAAGCAAGAGTGGATAACATTATTTTGCCATTATACAAATCATTGGTAAGACCTCACCTTGAGTATGCAGTGCAATTGTGGGCACCGGTTCTGAAAAAGGATATACTAGAACTAGAGAGGGTACAGAGGAGAGCAACAAAATTAATTAAGGGAATGGAGGACTTGACATATGAGGAACGACTAAACAAACTTGGTTTATTTACTCTAGAGAAAAGACGACTAAGAGGAGACCTTATCACATTGTACAAGTATATGAGAGGTCAATACATGGATCTCTGCGGTGAGCTATTTATTCTAAGGCCTGATCAGGTGACCAGGGGACACCCCTTGAGATTAGAGGAAAGGAGGTTTAAACTTCAGCAGAGGAAGGGTTTGTTTACGGTAAGGTCTGTCAAATTGTGGAATTCATTGCCCAGGGAGGTAGTTATGGCAGATACAATGGATACATTTAAGAGAAGATTAGATACATTTCTTTCAAAAGGGAACATACAGAGTTACACTGTTTATCAGTAGGCTGATCTGGAAGGTCTGATAAAGACTAATTTAATTGGTAGAAGGAAAGCTATAAAATTCTCAGTTACTGAGGTATGAGGCGAAGATTGAACTTGATGGACTTGTGTCTTGTTTCAACCTAATTTACTATGTTACTATGTTACTCCCTACATGCCTTTTTTCTACATCTTCATTCACTAGGAGTTCCTCCCTATTGACTAAATGTATCCCCACCTTTACTCCACCCTCCTGATCATTTATTTAGACATGGTTTTCCGAAATTTATAGCAGGACCATGGAGACAACTGTCGCCCATCCCTAGTAAGCGGATTAGACAATAGGCAATTGCTCTATACTATTACAGACCAGATTAAGTTTTTAGGATTGATTCATTTCAACAGGGAGTTCATAAAGGATATGGTTGGAAAGGCCAACCCTCTCTATGACCTATTGAAATCACTGCAAATGAAGAACCAATATTGTGGACAGATTTTATCCAACAAGCTGGGAATCTCTGAAAGCAGTCATGGTAAAGACATGCTTGCCTTGACTGCTCCCATAAATTGGTTATTATTTATCATACAGTGTCATGCGGGGAAAGAATCAATCTCATCTGTCCTCATGCAGAAACAGGGATCAGATGTCAGGATCTTGGGATATTTTTCCAGAATACTCGCACCTGTGTAAAAAGTGATGTATGAATGTGCTAAACAATTGCTTACTGTCTATTGGATTGTGGAACAAACTGAGCATATTGTGGGTTTTGAGAAAAGTATTGTGCAAACACCACGCACAGCTCTGAAGTTTTTATTTAAGGAAACCCATATACAAATTAGAATAGCTAAATGGCTAAACTAAACTTCAGGAAAAGTACTTCAGGTTGAAACCAGTAGAAAGTATATCTTACCTACCACAACTGATGTAATATGAATGTAAACAGCGTGAATGTACAATTGAAATACAGTCAGAGGCCATATCACCTTTTTCACCTTTTCCACAGGAACAAGCGCATTGCTTGTAGGTTGATGGTGCTAGGTACATTTTGGACGTTTCTTTTTAGAACTGGGTTTGCAAATTACAGTCTTACAGAATGTGCCCAATGCAACCCAAGTAAGAAGCTGTTTGACAAATGGTGCAAAATGATTATATTGGACCTCTCCCTGTTTCAAAAGGTGGTCTAAAATATTTCTTGTTGTGGCTGATGTTTTCTCTAAATGGGTGGATGCCATTCCTTTAAGATCTATCACAGTTCTAGCCTCTGCTCAAGCTCTTTGGAAATATGTGTTTGCCCACTGGGGATTTCCAAGCGTCTATATCTATCAGGGCTAAACCCAATGCCAAGACACGGGTCTCATGAAGTTCATGTGCCTGATACAGTGAAAATGGCTGTAGAACATAGAAAATGACTGAGTCTTTTGCAACCTAATATTTCAAAGATTCTGAACTTTGCTGCTAGTAACATGGTTCCCTTAGAGGCAAAGGGGGAACTGAGGGACAGGCCTAATGCTGAAGACACATTTAATTTATTATTATTAAAAATATATGGTGACATAGTAGTACAGATACATAATTGTTAGCTCCTCAAAATGTGTTAGGAAGTAAGGGACAAGTGAAATGCATATTGATAAATGTAAGATGTTATCTGGTTAGAAAATGCAACACTTTTTTTCAGATGACCGACAGGCCTCTTATGTGTTTACTTGTTTGGAGGATTCCAGGGACTAAATGGACTACACATATTGTTTTTGGACTTTACACCTACAGAAGAAACTTTGTTGCTGCCACTGAACTATTCAAATTTCAACTGACTGCAGGAGAATTATTTTATTTTACAACAATTACTCTGGTGAACTGATACATCAACAGTTACAGATCATAAACTGAACTGTGAACACATCTCACTTCATATAGACTCTGGACTAAACAACTAAACTTCACTTTCTTTGTTTAACATTCAATAATTCATTTTTCAGGATGTGGTTTAATGGTGCTTACAGTATTAATGGAACATCATAGTGTCAAAAATATTTTGTATTCTATTGTAGATTTGTTTTAGGTGCAGATTCAGGCGTGTATCATCTAATCTGCAAAGATCACTCGGGACTTCACAAGATTTGTATACTTTGTTAAATGTCAGGTATAACAGGAAGTGATACATGTTCATGTATCAAAGGGAGAATTGATGAATCGTGTCACACATTATGGCTGCAGTACAAAATGGATGCAATGCAAGCCGTTGTTGGAATATTTCAGTGTATGTGAGTAATGGTGTTTAAGTGAGCTTATAGTGCTGGAATTTTTCCAAAAAAAGTAATTGCTCTTCCAAAGCTTCTTCATGTATACAAATGTCCATATATGTCTAATTGTATAGATGGATTGTCCAGCATGCAATCCTTTTTGTAGAAACAGTATAAAATATTCTGCTTTTCTCCTAATACCTTGTATCCTGATGCCAGTCTATAATAAGATAAGAGACAATAAGAGACAATGCTGTTTTAGGATGATATAGACTGAGAAGCTGTGAACTGCCAGATTTCATAGTATTAAAACCTCAATTTAAAAGTAAGAAGTGTCCTGGATTTATTAGAAGACAAGGATTTCTAGCATGCACCAACATCCAATCTCTTACAATCACACACAAACACATGCTCTCTCTCGCTTTCTCTCATATGTACACACTCACTGTCTTGCAATATCCATTAACTAAACTCACAAAAAAGTGAATGCAGAGAATAAAAGTATCCAAAAATTAGCACGGTTATATGAAACAAATAAAAGGAAAAAAAACAAAAAATAAAATAAACAACATATTTCAGGAAAAATATAATGGCAGAGAAAAATTAACAAAAAAAATAGGGAATGATGGGAACAAGATAATGTTTGGTGAAAAGGGGAATATGTTAAGGGATGAATGAATGAATATGTTTATTTATATAGCACCACAAGTGTACGCAGCGCTTTCAGGGTTTAAACAATACAGGGTTACAGGTGCTTTGTAGAGTGAAACATTAGGTGTGAGGTCCCTGCCTGAAAGCTTACAATCTAAAGTGGTAATGGGAGACATACAGAGTACATTAGGGTCAAGTGCTGAATACAGTGCTAGTTTTCATGATAATAGAGGACATCAGTAATGTAAATAATTTATAAGAGCGTTCATTGTACAACATCAGTGCCTTCTAGCATGCTGTGATTTTATCCAAGAGGTGCATTTTCAAGTAAGATTTGAAGGTTATCAGAGAGGTGCAGTGGCACAGGTTGGATGGTAGAGTATTCCATAGATACGGAGCAATGAGAGAAAAAGGTTTGATACGTGACAGGGCTGTAGAGACAAAAGGAGCTGAGAGAAGACAGTCATTGGCTGAATGTAAGTGGCGGGATGGGGTATAATGGGAGATGAGAGTGGAAATGTAAGAAGGAGTAAAGGAGAGAAGTGTCTTGAAAGAGAGAAGTAAGATTTTGTAAGATATCTGGAGTTTGCTAGGCAGCCGATGGAGAGTTTTGAGGAGGAGTGGGGCAGGGACAAACCTAGGTGACAGAAGAGTAATTTGTGCTGCAGCATTCTGTATAGATTGAAGTGGTTGGAGATGGGAAGCAGTAATGCCAGACAGAAGAATGTTGCAGTAGTCCATGCGGGAGAGGATGATTGCATGTATAAGAATTTTAGCTGTGGAGGAACAGAGGAATGGACGGATTTTTGCAATGTTACGCAAAAGAAAGCGACAGGATTTAGTAATGGCATTAATATGAGAGGAAAATGAGAGACAGTTGTCAATTATCACCCCTAGACACCGTGCTTCTGATACTGGATTTATGGTAGTGCCATTTACAGTCACCTGGAAGGGCGCTACAGGGCCAGGTCTAGGTGGGATGAGGAGCAGCTCAGTTTTGGACATATTGAGTTTGAGGTGCCTATGAGCCATCCAGTCTGAGATAGCCGAGAGGCAATCTGTGACTTTAGCCTGGATATCAGAAGTAAGTTGAGGTACAGATAAGTAAATCTGGGTGTCATCTGCATAGAGGGGATATTTGAGACCAAATGAGTTAATAAGATCACCAAGTGTTATTGTGTAAAGAGAAAACAGAAGCGGTCCTAGAACAGAACCTTGAGGAACCCCAACAGAGAGTTGGACGGGGGAGGATGAAGAGGTGGCAGAGGAGACACTGAAGGATCTGTTAGATAGATAAGAGGAGAGCCAGTCCAGTGCTGTGTTGCGGATTCCTAAAGAGTGAAGAATGCGGAGGAGGAGTGCATGATCAACCGTATCAAAAGCTGCTGAGAGATCAAGCAGGATAAGAATTGAATAGTGACCTTGAGATTTGGCAATGTGAAGATCATTGACAACTCTTGTAAGAGCAGTTTCGGTGGAGTGAGCATTACGAAATCCAGATTGTAAAGGGTCGAGCAGGTTGTATGCATTGAGGAAGTCAAGCAGGCGTGAGTAGGCTAAGCGTTCCAGGAGTTTAGAGGCAAAAGGCAGAAGAAACTGGTTGATAGCTAGAGGGTGTGTTACTGTCAGAAGAGTTGTTCTTAAAGATAGGTTTTACTAAGGCATGTTTGAAGTCATCAGGAAAGGTAGCAGTGGCAAAGGAGGAGTTAAAGATTTGTAACAGGATAGGGATTAGTGTGGGGGAGAGGGATTGGATGAGGTGAGAGGGGAGCGGATCAAGTGCGCATGTAGTGGACGGAGCGGAGGATAGTAGGTTAGTCAGTTCCTTCTCCGTGACTAGTGAGAAAGAGTCCAGAGTGCTAGGAGGGGAACAAGGGAGGCTAGGAGGAGATATACAAGGTGGTATATTATCCCGGATGGAGTCCACCTTGGCTTTGAAGTAGTCAGCAAAGTCTTGTGGCTGTATGGAGTTAGCGGGGGAAGCAGATGGAGGGCGTAGGAGGGAGTCAAAGGAAGAGAAAAGTCGTCGGGGGTTGGATTTATGAGTGTTGATTAGTTGTGAGAAGTAATGTTTTTTTGCAAGGGACAGAACAGAGTTAAAGCAGGAAAGGAGGAACCTGTAGTGGAGAAAGTCTGCCAGAGAGCCAGACTTTCTCCACAGTCGTTCAGCTGAACGGGTACAGGAGCAGAGGAAGCTGGTGTCTTTATTAAGCCATTGCCGCGAGTTAGTTCTGCAAGCCGATCGGAGAGACAGAGGAGCATGTAGGTTCAAAGAGGAGGATAGGACTGAGTTGTATGTTTTGACAAGGCTGTTAGTGTCAGGATTAATGGGAATAGATGAAAGTCCAGTAGCCAGGGAGGACTGGAGAGCCGTGAGATTAAGGGATTTGAGGTTACGCGTGAAGCGGGGAGAGGAAGCAGGGATTGCGGAAGGTGTATAAGTAGTGCTGAAAGTTAGAAGATGGTGATCTGATAGTGGAAGAGGAGAGATATTAAAATCCGAGAGTGCACAGCTTCTAGTAAACACAAAGTCTAGGAAGTGACCATCCTTGTGAGTACTAGCATTTGTCCACTGGGTTAGTCCAAATGCAGATGTTAAAGAGAGAAAACGGGATGCCCAGGAGATGGAAGGATCATCCACATGACAGTTGAAGTCCCCCAGAAGAAGTGAAGGTGTGTCTGATGAGAGAAAGAAGGAGAGCCATGATTCAAAGTCAGAAAGGAAGTCTGAAGGTGTAGTGGTAGGTGGGCGATAGATGACTGCAACTTGTAGAGAGACTGGAGCAAAGATACAGATAGTAATAGTAATAGGGATAGTAATACTTGTATTATAGTTGAGGTCCGAGTCTTCTTTCTTTATTTTTATTTTTTTAACATGTTGCTCTATATTTGAATACTTACAGTTTTGTAGTTCAACAGCTACTCAATCTGAAAGGATCCCCCTCCCACCCCTTCTGCCCACTTCCCATCAAATCTGGAATCTAGTCAAGGGAACAGACGGATGCAGTGAGGGACAATCTTCACTCAATAAGTATAAGGAAAGCTATAAAATTCTCAGTTACTGGGGTATGAGAGAAGGTTGAACTTGATGGACTTGTGTCTTTACTCAACCTAATTTACTATGTTACTATGTTACTATAAGGAAAACCCTGCCCCCCTTGATGAAAGAGGGCAGGATTTACCTTTTACTTACTGAAGATTGTCTCGTACTGCACTCCATCCGGACCAGACTGAGAGGCAGCATGATATAGGAAAAGGGGCAAGAGGGGGGATCCTTTTGAATGGAATAGTTCTTGAACTACAAAACTGTAACTATTCACATATAGAGCTACTACTTAAAAAAAATAAAGAAGACTCGGACCTCAACTTTAAAGAGATAGTAATGTTTCACAATAAAAGCAGCTACAATTAATCTTCATAGAATTTGGGCCATGGAGAGTGTCATTTCAATACAGTCAGATTTGTAGTTCAAGAGTAATTGAATGATAAAGTATCCCCCTCCCTCTCCTTTTACTGATGTAACACTGCTCACCTCAGAGCAGCAAGACTGTTTGGATGGATCGAAGATGGACAATCTTCAGTGAGCATAAGGAAACCCTGAAAAACCTGTCTAGGGAGGCAGGGTTTTCCTTATGCTCACAGTAAGAAGATTGTCCCTTGCTGTCAGCTGTCTGGTCCCAGGACCAGATTCCACATCTAAGGTGAGGTGGCTTACACTAGGTAAAAGGGGTGGGCGGGGGATACTTTATAATTCAATTGCTCTTGAACTACAACTCTGACAGTATTGAAATAACACTCTCCATGGCCCAAATACTATGAAGATTAATTGGAGCTGCTGTTTTGGTTAAACATTAATATCCCTTTAATACAAGTATTACTATACCTTTATATACAGGTGCCTGTGTTATGGCACAAAACTGCGTCCATTACATGGATATGTTCCCCTGTCCTAAAATCACATTTAGTGTTTTAGACACCATTTTCCTTTTGTTTCTTTGTTGTCTCCCTGGTCTGTTTGGGTGGGAAAATGACAAAGAAGGACAACCTACTCTTTGTTTCCTTTGTTCTAGAAGAGGGGAGGAGGGGTGTGTCAATCAGGTAAAGTGGGCTGGTGATGGGCGGGGCTTGCCAACAATAAGAGAGGTGTGCAGAGAGTCAAAGGGGGCAGTCTTGGCAGGTCTTTTGGGGGAAGAAGGGTCTTGGAGCAGGAGAGCTATGGAGAGGGAGATGTGACCAGCAGCAAGGGGGCCATGCCTTGCCTAGGCCCCAAGAACTGTTCCAGGATCCTGGCCTGTTTTTCCCCTGTGGCACCATCCTCATTGTTCCAGATAGATGAGTATAGAAACTAAGTATCTCTCTATTATTTTCATACTATCTATAATATTTCTAGGAAAAATACCTTAGTAACCAACGTATAGTGTTTTCTACTATAATTGTTGTATTATGTGTTTTATTTGCACTGCAGTAAGTAATTGTCTAGTTAATATTATTAGATGTTTTAGCTAGAATATATTTGATAATATACAGTGTATTGTTAATATAATTGTTTGTTATTAAATATTATTGCTTACTGCTAGTACTGGAGTGTTATTGTGTTAATTGTGGTATTGGTCATTAGGACAAATTTCTCTGGATATATCCTTTAATTAAAGGGTTGGCTTTTTGGGTGTGGGCAAATTCATATTGCTTCTAATAGCTGTGTTGGGGTTTGTGTGGTGTGAGCAAGTTGTAGGCCCTGGCCTTGCTCATAGATTTTATCTCAGAGCAAACACATGGTCTGACTCCATCTTGCTAGGCCCCAGCCTGTCTCCACATGGTTGAGGATGCCATTTTGTAAAAAGCACATGGTGTGAGTTTGCAGTTTCTTCACAACTACATTGATTTTAACACAGCTGCTATTGTGCAACCTTTTGCGCCAAATTAATTCACCCAAAGCCACGAACTTAAAACAAATGGCGTAGTTGAGCAGCATATTTGCAGAAATTATTAATATTAATGATTAATAACCATTATTGACATATTTCCTAGAAATTAATATTTTGTTAAAAAATACATTTTTTAATAAATTTTTAATTAATATTTTTTCCTGGGCAATTTAGTCAGTAAGCCTCCCAAGTTATTTTTGTGTGCCAATACCACACTGCGACAAGAGTGGTGGGTTTTAGTATTGTCACATTGCAAGGGGCTTTTTCACTAAAAGAGGATTTGTGTGCTGGAATACTCTTGAATTGTAATAAGTGTACTTTTCATGCTTTGATTATAGCCTTGTGGGGCCCTCATAGAGGAGTTTCAAACTTCGAAGTGTATAGATAAGTGCTCATATAACAGTTACCTGTATTGTCTGTATTACATATATGCATACGTGTGTGTATACATGCCTGGGTATTGTGTATGTGTATGGGTATAGATATATACAGAGGCAAAAGGGAACGTTTACAGTTACACTGCTTCAATTAACCCTTGTGTGCTCTCATTAGAGGAGTGCTAAATTTGAGGCATTTTAATTGTAACCGTTCAGGTCAAGGTTCTGCAATTGCCGGACGTGATATTTCTAGTGTGGCTAGATTTATTGCGCATATGCATATCTCTGTACTGTCAAGATTTCCTATTAAAGGGACTTTAATTAACTCTTGTGTGCTCTCTGTAGAGTGTAACTAACTCTGAAGTCCTACTTCAGTTAAATCCTTGTGTGCCTCTGCAGAGAAGTTGCTAACTTTAAAGTCACTCTTCAATTATAGACTTGTGTGCTTTCCATAAAGGGTAACTACATTGGAAAATTGACTAGTCACTAGCACTTGTACCTCGACAGGTGACTTGAGCACCTGAGGCAGGTGACTAACTAGCATTTGTACCATTTGCCTTTGTGGAGATGTCACTAACTTTGATGTAGTGCTTCAATTATAAAACTTGTGTGCCCTTTCATTGGGAGAACTAACTTTGAAGCCTAATAGGAAGTCACCTGAGGTGCAGGTGTGTGTATATGAGTTTGCTTGTTTTTTTGAAAGGCATAAAAACATTCAACAGTTTGTGTGTTCTGTAACTTTCATAGTGGTTTGCGTGTTTTCTCCCTGTGTGAAAGTAAAAACATACGTGTGCCTGCTAACCTGTTTTCAGGTACTTGGTTAAACACGCATGTCTGTTCTGCTGTTAAAGTGCTTTAATTAGAAACACTTGTGTATTGTTTACAATACTAACTTTAAAGTATATTTAACGGAGAGCATGAATTTCCTGAGAGCATGAATTACTGAGTGCTTTGATGGGGGATTAATTCTACACTGTCCAAAGTAATATGTCTGGATAAACTGGATTATTACCTACATAACATCATACTGTATCAGGTGACTTTGAGCGCTTGTTCCCTAGGCAGCTGACTAACTAGCATTGTACCATTGCAGTGGACAATTGACTAGTCACTAGCACTTGTACCTAGACAGGTGACTTCAAATACTTGTACTAAAATTCCCAAGACTGATGTATGTGTTATGTATGAGTTTGTTTTCTAGAAGGGCAGGGAAAAAAATATTCAACAGTTTGTGTGTTCTGTGACTTTCACTGTTAGTTTGAGTGTTTTCCCATGAGTGAAAATAAAAACACATAAATGCGGCCTGAGGTTGTGTGTTAGTGGTACAACACATAATAGTAAGGCTCACTACAAACACGTTATTGTCCTACCGTCTGATTGCGCTTGAGATTCTGACTGAGAGAATGGGATTCTTTAAGAAGAAGTTGAGTGCATTGATTGGGGGCAAAAGACCCAAATTTGGGGCTGTACCACATTGGGCTACTGCTATGGGTAGATGGAATGCCATAGCAGATGAGCTAGTATGTCACAGTGCTCCAGTGTACCCAGAGGTTGGGGAAGAGATAGGAGGTATGGCACTTAAGCTTGATTTAGGGGTCTATTCTAAACATGAGAGCAGAGCTACGGCAGAAGTGGGGTGGATTATTTTACATGCCTTAAAAAATGAGGTAGTAAAGACACAAGCCCTAGAAAGAGATTTAGCTGATGTAAAACAAAAATTGTTAATATCAAATGAATGTTTGGAAAATAACAATGCCCGTAAGACTGAATTACAGGAGACTAATACTCGGCTAATCAATAAACTTGACCACAGTCGCTCTCACAGGGGTAAAGTGCCATACACCACCAGAAAGGTGAGAACACTGACTACAGGGCCCTGCAGGGACCCAGAGTCACTTTTCTCATCCTCCTCTGAAGAAAAGGAGTACTCAAAATACTCATATGTTTCCTCCTCTGATGATGACGAAAAGGTGGACAGCTTAAAAGCTCGCCCACTCATCACCCAGCAGAGAAAACAAAGGGTACAGAGGGACTGTGATAGACATGAGTCTGTAAATGCTAAAAGAGGGTCCCCTTTGTCAATGATAAATGGTACAGCAGAAAATGGTCAGATTTTTGTGAGTACAAAAGGGTTAGCAGAATTGGGGGAATACAAAACAGAGGAAAAGGTTAATCAAAAAAGTGGTGTCTCCATGGCTAGCAAGCCAGAAAGGACGGATGAAGGGAGACCACCTATTGATAAACCTAAGAGGAATAATAAACAGGATGCTTCCACACACACAAAGGTGTCAAGGAAAGAAATGATGGTAGATCTTGTTAAAGCTGGTGTCAATGTAGATGAGCTAAAAAAAAGGTCAAATCATGTCTTGTTCAAAAGGTGGAAAGCTTTTAAGAGAAAGGTACATATTAATGTACCTATTTCTAAAACTCTCACTAATGAAGCAAATCTGATATACACTCCATCTGAATTTAATATTCCTGTTGCTAATTCCTGTCCTCCTGTTCCCCATCCTAGGAAAACAAAATCCATGTACCCAGCAGCTGAATTATGTGCCATAGCAGACAATGACGGAATGGACCCATGGGACGGCCAATCCCCAGCACAATGTTACCCATCAAGGCTGGGGATCGACAGCCCCATGTTCCTTTGACTGTAGGGTGGGGAAAGGAAACCAACCACACCAAGGTTTTAGCCTTAGTATACACTGGGGCCGAGGTAACAGTGTTACAGGTAACCCTTCCAAACTTGTAGGCCCCATCATTTCACAGAGAAGGTCTAGGGGAAAGAGTAACTAAGGCTATACAAACCACAGTCACATATTCCATAAACAAAGGGCCCCTGGGTTTATGGATAATATTTTGAGTTTCCAATTTCCTGACAATATCTTGGGGGTAGATATATTGTTAGGACGCATAATAGAGATGCAGTTGAGAGGTGTTCAGATTTTGGCTTTCCTCACAAACCCTCTTATGTTCATGCGGCATGGGAGGTGGTGAGAGGAAATACAAACAGGACACCTGTTGTCATTCTCTTTCCCTGTAGTCCAACAAGGGCTACCAGGAGGGTTGAAAGAAATCAGACTAGTCAGTTTTAGTTCATCCTGCAATTTTGCTCTTTAAACGCTCCTGTGATTCCTGTTAAGAAGTCAGATGGTTTCTTGGTGTGGGATAGATTATTGGGGACTCAATAGAGTGGCACCGCCATTGAGCGCTGCAGTCCCCAGTATCGTCCCTGTCATTTATGACAGCCAAACAGACACAGGGGTGGCATGCAGCGATTGATATAGTGGATACTTTCTTTTCCAATTCTCATTGCACCTGAGTCACAAAATTCCATTTGCATTCACTTGGGAAGGAAGCTAATATACCTTTGATGCCCCAACACTATCTACACTCCCCCGCCACATGCCAGGATCCGGTTGCCAGAGAATCAAGCCAACTTCCAATACCTTTTAGAGACTGTGACATTAAAGGCCCCAACCACTTGGGGTGAAGAGGCCTACCTATCCATGCAGATGTGGGCCAGGAGTCCAACTCTCATGAAGTGGAAAATGGTACGCACAAGAGCAAGGTGGATTAACAAAGCTTCAATGGTCTCGCGACATATGAATTCTTGCCACATCCAAATACTTGGAAGATACCTGCGTCACAGCTTTCTCCAATGAAGTCAACTTTGCCAAATGAGGAATTATACCCCGCAAAGAACAAAAGACGCTGGACTGTTGTCACATGCAATCCGTATGGAGAGGTGGTGATACAAGAGCAAGATACAGGTGATTCAAATTACCAGAAGTATGCTTATATAAAGAGACTACTTTTGGCTTATTACATGGAACATTAGTGTGGGGAGGTACAGAACTTTGGGAGAAGATTTGGGCAGCCGCCTGAACAAGACTAATGCCAAGAGTTGTGGGGGAAATGAACCTTAATAAAACTACGGAAGAACTGACTCAAATAAGGAACCTGAAGACCAAAATGAAGACTTCCCGTAGATATAGTTTTTAAAACTGACACCGGTACTCGCTTTGCTGGTCAGTCCAACAATGGGCGCAGGCTATCCCATATCACCCCAAGCCTCGGGGTTGATTAAAAGGTGCAATGGGCTTTTGAAAGGACAGATTCATACACTATCCCCAAGTATGTCATAGAAGGGGTGGGATAGAACTTTTACACAGGCTCTTAGGATTTTACATGACTGATCAACAGAACTTATCTCTATATGCCTGGCTTACATGTAATGACAATCCATTTGTTAGTTTGCGGGTTGACATGTACTGGTAGCCACCCCATATTTCAATTTAAACTAACATTTTATTTTATTTTTTCTCTTGGTAGTGGGAGAGGTTAACAGAAGTTAGTCTTTCCCATATGAGGCAATATGCCTCCAGGAACAAGAGGTAACCTTAGTGCTCACTAAAAAACTGACCAAAGAGGGTTGGAGCACAACAGGGAGTGTGAGTGTGGATGGATGAATGCATCTCAGTCTAGGAATGACCCAAGTAGGTTAATTGCTGGTACAATCCTAGGAAAGGTGGCAGCCTGGGTACCTCATAAAATCTTGTTATCCTGGGATGAGGATAAACAAGTGCTCATGGGGTCCAAAGTGTGGGTGTTACCGCGATCCACTGATCAGCACAGGCAGAAAGGAGAGGTTATTTCAGATGGTCCTGGTAATACTAAAGTTGTATTATGAAACGGTGATTCTGTACCTGTCTTCTTTCCCTAAAATAGATTGGTGGCCGGCTAGCTCCTCTGAACCCTTGATCGTCCAACACATTCATGAACCCCTTGGCCAGCTATGCAAGAGTAGACAACTCCTCTGACTGTTGCGGCACCATCCCCGTCAGTGAGGAAGGAGGGTACCCGTTCCTTGGAGTCCCATGGGCACAGCGAGAAATGAGACAACTCTCTGGACCAACACTGGACTCTACTACCAAACTGTCTTATGAGCAGCTACAAATCAGGGCGGTAGCTCTCCAAAATCGCCTAGCCCTGGACTGTTCTCACTGCCAAAGTAGGAGTTTGCGGGCAGGTAGGAAAATAATGCTGCAGTTATATTGTGAACTATGAAGGCGAATTTAATTATGATCCATCGAAACTGACAGCTATAATAGTCAAACTCCAGGAAATATCAGACGTTGGACTATTTGGGCGATTTGGGAAGTCAGTGACCTACCTATCCAGTGAGCGACTTTAGTGTGGTTTATGACATGGGACCAAGAGGGGGAATGTTATGGACACAGGTATGTTGCTTCAGAATTTGCGACAAAACTGCGTCCATTACATGGACAACCTACTCTTTGTTTCCTTTGTTCTAGGAGAGGGGAGGAGGGGTGTGTCAATCAGGTAAAGTGGGCTGGTGATGGGCGGGGCTTGCCAACAATAAGAGAGGTGTGCAGAGAGTCAAAGGGGGCAGTCTTGGCAGGTCTTTTGGGGGAAGAAGGGTCTTGGAGCAGGAGAGCTATGGAGAGGGAGATGTGACCAGCAGCAAGGGGGCCATGCCTTGCCTAGGCCCCAAGAACTGTTCCAGGATCCTGGCCTGTTTTTCCCCTGTGGCACCATCCTCATTGTTCCAGATAGATGAGTATAGAAACTAAGTATCTCTCTATTATTTTCATACTATCTATAATATTTCTAGGAAAAATACCTTAGTAACCAACGTATAGTGTTTTCTACTATAATTGTTGTATTATGTGTTTTATTTGCACTGCAGTAAGTAATTGTCTAGTTAATATTATTAGATGTTTTAGCTAGAATATATTTGATAATATACAGTGTATTGTTAATATAATTGTTTGTTATTAAATATTATTGCTTACTGCTAGTACTGGGGTGTTATTGTGTTAATTGTGGTATTGGTCATTAGGACAAATTTCTCTGGATATATCCTTTAATTAAAGGGTTGGCTTTTTGGGTGTGGGCAAATTCATATTGCTTCTAATAGCTGTGTTGGGGTTTGTGTGGTGTGAGCAAGTTATAGGCCCTGGCCTTGCTCATAGATTTTATCTCAGAGCAAACACATGGTCTGACTCCATCTTGCTAGGCCCCAGCCTGTCTCCACATGGTTGAGGATGCCATTTTGTAAAAAGCACATGGTGTGAGTTTGCAGTTTCTTCACAACTACATTGATTTTAACACAGCTGCTATTGTGCAACCTTTTGCGCCAAATTAATTCAACCAAAGCCACGAACTTAAAACAGCCTGGTAGCTCTGCAAGAACACACTTTGAAACTTCAGAGACTGACTACTTTAGCTTTGGTGAGAAAGTCTGCCATTTTTTGAGGAGTTTAATAGCAGTCAAGGTTGCAAAATGTAATGGAAAATGGAACAAGATTTACCTACAAAAGCAACAAACAGCCATTTAGTAGGGAAATATGTCTGGAATGGGGGCTAGACTAGTTTGCTTCATATGTTTCAGCAGTTGATTTTAATTCTGTTTTGTATGTGGGGTATCACATTACTATGTAACATATTGTAAAATCATCACTTATTTCTAACAATAAATAATCTTGGTGAATTTAAAATATGCATGCATGCACGTTTTATTCTTTGATTTCAGTAGATGAGTTTAACTCTTGTTATATTTTAATGCATGCTCATCAATAGTTAATACAACTTTTTAAAAAGAGAACACTCATTGAGATTTGCTGTTAAGCACTTAAGGATTCTGTGGAATTTAACAATTGTGCTATTCACAATTTTAGAGACTACTGATTAACTCCTCATTGTGCAATCAGTTTATACCTGCTAACTCTAACATTATACTTTATTTCAGTTTTATAAGAGATTATTACAACAAATGTTACTTCTAATACTACATACTACTAACCATTCTGAACACTACTGCATTTTATTTGAAAATAACCAGCATTATAATTCATATAATTCACAGTAATATCTGTAACAAAGATATATGATATTCCAGTAGATAGAAAACATTTCACATATCTACATTTATAGAAAACTGATGGTTTAGAATGGATGTTAAAAAAAACAAACAATACAAAATTCTGAATTTACAAACTACATTAGTTCAATAGATGAAGAAACATTAAGATATTCCAATAAATATATTGTATACCATACATTTTATACAACACAGTTGTATGCAGTTAAGTGTCAGAAGCAGATTGCTGAAATTAAGATATACTAGAGGCAATATGTGTTTAGGAAATTATTATATAGAACTAAGAAAATAGCACTTCCTGTATACTTAATTTCACAAGATACAAGCATATAATTTCAGAAATGTTTTGAAGACATTTCATAATAAAAATGACAAAAATCTACTCACCACCTCCATACATCTGACATAAGTATGGAAATCTCCAAACATTTCCTAATCCAACTGCATAGGATATGCAAGCAAACACAAACTGTAAGGGGTTATCCCATACAGGACGTGACTTTTCCATCTTTAGCTAGGTTTACTTATTTCGCAAGGCACTGGCTTTTCAGTTCTAGGTCTGAGCTCCTTCTGTAAACACTTTCTAAAGAACAATATTACATACAAATGGGTGTGTTCTTTTCCCAAACTTTGTCACCTCTTTAAATGATTAATCTTCTTAATGAACTCCAAAGAATGCTGGTAAATAGATTATAGACACATTCTCACACAGGGCAATATGAAATACATGGATTATGTTTAACAACTAGTTTATATGCCAGATTTTATGTCTCAGTTTACCTTCTTTATTTATTAAAGCTGCAAAATACAAAAAAGGAACCTTTGACACAACAAAAACAGTGTCAAACAGTTATATATGGATCTAGTCTTAGAAGAAATTTTAGTTAATTAGTATGGCATACGTGTAATGGATGTTCAATTTTCATGCACAACAGATTGCAATAAATTAGAGGAATCAAGTTTCATAACTGTTATTTTTTATCTGTTCATGTTCTCACAGAGGAACACACATGGTATCACTTGTTAATCTAGCTAAAGATGTACAATTTTTGAGCAAACCAACTGCACCATAGGGTTGAAATGTTTTACCAGGAAGAATACATTAACCCCTTAAGGACTGGCCGCACACGTACGCGGCAGTCACTTAAGGACCACGGGGCTTTTTTTTTTTTTTTCAGAATCTGATTCCGGACTCCACAAATGGCTTGCATCCGCGTGGGGAGTCCGGAATTCCATGATGTACATGTACATCCTTGGTCCATTAGGAACTGCAACCTCATGACGTACATGTACGTCATGGGTCGTTAAGGGGTTGAGATTTCTCCCATTTTCAAGCATGTCGTTAAACATACAAACTGTACATAATAAAAAATATATACAGTTATATACAGTTTTTAGATATAAAGAACCATTTATTTTTAAGGATTTTAGACTGGAAGAAGATTTTAATTGTTTCAGGCAGGTTATTCCAGGCTTTTGGAGCTCTGAAGGAGAAGGCGTATCATCCAAATTCTTTCTTATATTGTAGTATACACAGTGAGGTGTTAGCAGTGGAGCCGAGGTTTAGTTAAAATGGAGAGCTGAAGTAAGCATACTGCTCAGGTAGTCCGGAAGATTTCCAGACAAGTGATTGTATACTAAGCAAGAAAGGTGAAGAGCACATCTAGATTTCAGTGTTAACCAATTTAGATCTTTAACCCCTAGATTGCCAGCTACTTACAACATATGAGCTTGGACAGCTGTACCTGCTGTGCCGGTATAACCATCATGCAGTGGCCGCATTTAAAAAAAAAAATGTCTGGCACTCATGGAGGGGCACGAATATCACTCCTCATGCCACCACAGTTATTGATCTCCCAGCCGATCACGCTGGGAGATCAATATTTGTAACGGAGAAGCAGAGCTTCTCCTTCCTCCTCTGTCCTACCCAAACTTCTGGGTAGGATTGGGTGGGACCAGGGGAAGCCTCCTAATGTCATCGGTGACATGATCACCATTGACGTTAGTAAACTTGAGCTTGATTGATCTCCCAGCACAATCAGCAGATTATCGTCTTTCCAAAATGGTATGGTTTATCTATCTTTTCTTCACTTCTGAAGGTGTTATAGCCATTTTCATACAGGCAAGTCAGGTTTGAGAAAATGTTAGAAAAATCAGAAGATGTAGTAGGTGTAGTTTGAAGGGGCAGAAATGTAAGAAAATGCCTTTTTTTTAATTAGCGCCACATTCTGGAAGCATTTGTGTACACCAGCTTTTGGGTAAGAAGGCAAGTGACCCCTCATTAGATGCAGCAGGTTCTCTTCTTTCCAAAATGGAATAGTTTATCCACCCTTTCTGCACCTCTGTACTTGTTATAACCATTTTTGTACAGTCAAGTAATGTCTGAGAACATGTTATAAAAATTAGAGGTTGTAATAGGTGTCACTGAGGTGTCATTTTTCTCCTAAGAGCACTAGCTAATGAATAGCATTGGAAATTCCATGGTTTTCACAGATTTCAGTACATTTTAAGGCGAGAAATGTAAGAAAATGCCATTTTGTTCCTATAGTGCCAAATTCTGGAAACATTTTGGCACACCAGGGTAAGAATGAAATTCCCATCTCATTAGATGCGGCAGGCTGTCTTCTTTCCAAAATGGTATGGTTTGTCTACTATTTCTTCACTTTTGTAGTTGTTATAACCATTTTTGTACAGACAAGTAATGTTTGACAAAATGTTAGAAAAATTAGAGGTTGTAGTAGGTGCAGTTTTGTACCTGTAGCACCTGCTAAGGTAGTCAAACTCATATTAATGAGGTGTCATTTTTCGCCTAAGAGCACTAGTTAATGAATACAGTTGGAAATTCCATGGTTTTCACAGATTTCAGTGCATTTGAAGAGGCAGAAATGTAAGAAAATGCCATTTTCCCCACAGTGCCACATTCCGGAAACATTTGGGCACACCAGGCTTGAGGTAAGAAGGCAATTTACCCCTCATTAGATGCAACAGACTGTCTTCTTTCCAAAATGGTATGGTTTGTTTACCCTTTATTCACTTCTGTAGTTGCTATAACCATTTTTGGGCACACCAGGCTTGAGGTAAGAAGGCAATTCACGGCTCATTAGATGCAACAGGCTGTCTTCTTTCCAAAATGGTATGGTTTGTTTACCCTTTCTTCACTTCTGTAGTTGCTATAACCATTTTTGTACAGACAGGTAATGTTTGAGAAAATGTTAGAAAAATTAGAGGTTGTAATAGGTGTAGTTTTGTACTTGTAGCACCCCCTAAGGTAGGTGAACTCATACCAGTGTGGTGTCATTTTTCTCCTAAAAGCACTAGCTAATGAATACAGTTGGAAATTCCATGGTTTTCACAGATTTCAGTACATTTGAAGGGGCAGAAATGTAAGAAAATGTTTTTTTTTTTTTCAAGTAGTGCCACCATCTGGAAACATTTAGGCACACCAATTTGGGGAAAGAAGGCAATTCACCCCTCATTAGATGTGGCAGGTTGTCTTCTTTCCAAAATGGTATGGTTTGTCTACCCTTTCTGCACTTCTGTAGTTGTTATAATCATTTTTGTACAGACAAGTAATATTTTAGAAAATGTTAAAAAAATTAGAGGTTGTAGTAGGTGTCGTTTTGCACTTCTAGCGTCCCCTGAGGTAGGTCAACTCATACCAATGTGGTGTCATTTTTCTCTTAAGAGCACTAGCTAATGAATACAGTTGGAAATGCCATGATTTTCACAGATTTCAGTAAGGGCAGAAATGTAAGAAAATTTCATTTTTTCCCATAGCGCCATTTTCTGGAAACATTTGTGCACACCAGGCTTGGGATAAGAAGGCAAGTCACCCCTCATTAGATGCAGCAGGTTTTCTTTCCAAAATGGTATGGTTTGTGTATATCACGGTTCCCGTGATCTCTCTGTCACTCTCACTTGTGCTGCTCCCTTATTGGTTGAGCTGGTTGGGCCCGCCCCGGTGACCTTTTTATTCTGGCCATTGGCACCTGTCAGGTGCCCTTTCGTGGTGTTCCAGAGCCAGTGTTGCTGTTGCTGTGTTCCAGTGTTCCTGATCTCCTGTGTACCGATTTGGCCTGTACTGACTACGCTCCTGTGTTCCTGTTCCGTGATCTGACCCGTCCTGGCTGACGTTCCTGCCCGTTGCTGATCTGGCTTGTCTGCGAATCTCCTCCATGATCTGACCCGGCCTGGCTGACGTTCCTGCTTGTTGCTGATCTGGCTTGTCTGCGAATCTCCTCCGTGATCTGACCCGGTCCGGCTGACTTCCTGCTCCTAGACTTGTTCCGGCTTACTACTGTTCCAGTCTACAGCTCCTGTTGTCGCCTCGGCGACATTCTGATCACTGCAGCGTGTGTGTGTCTGAGCCTTTCGAGACTGCTGCATTAACTTCTGCTGAGCCGTGTCTCCTGAGCTGAGCCTTCCGTTTCTCTGGTGCATTGTATTATGTATAGCTGAGTCTCCTTGGCACTTGCTGTGCTATCTCGCTACTCATTGAGCCTCCGATCACTTGTACTGCCTTCACCTTCCTTGCTGCTACTGTTAACTCTTGCTGAGCCGTTACCTTACACTGCTTCTGCTGAGTCGGCCGTGTTCTGCGCCTTGGTTGTCGGCGGCTCAATTGTCATCTACAGAGCAGTAGTTCTCCGTTAACGAGCCCGTGGGAGGTGCTATTGGCTCAAGCAGTGCAGCAAAAGGTGGTCTCCGTTATACGCCCGTGGGGGCTATTGGCTCAAGCGATTCCGATACTGTTGGTCTTCAGTATACGCTCGTGGGGGCTATTGACTCAAGCTATCACGATACTGTTGGTCTCCATTACAAGCCCAAGGGGCTATTTGGCTCACGCTTTTGCAGTACAGCATCCTCCGTTATACGCCCGTGGGGGCTATTGGCTCAAGCATCCTGATACTGTTGGTCTCCGTTACGCCCGTGGGGGCTATTGGCTCAAGCAATCTCAATACTGTTGGTCTCCGTTACGCCCGCGGGAGCTATTGGCTCAAGCGATTCCAATACTGTTAGTCTCCGTTTTACACCCGTGGGGGCTATCAAACAACTACCCTGCAGCTTCAGTCTCTGATTCAGCTCTATCCAGCAGTTCTGTACATATATGGACTTAAGGTGTTGTGTGATCTAGCACCTATTGCTTCCTCTCATCACCTAGGGCGTGCCTAACACCACATTTGAGACTGATGATTCTTTGTACTTAACTGTTCATTGCCAGTCGCTGTTTACCTATTCTGTGACAGTATATGTATTAGCCCTGTTTCTGTATCCTGGTCCTGAGAAGGCCTACGTAGCCTATTTCTGGTATTCACAGTACTGTCTGTAGAGGGCAATCTTGTTATTGTTTTTTTTTTTCTAATAAAACTGTGTTTTATTTTAATCCTCTGTCTGAGTGTCTGAAAAACCGTTACAGTCTACCATTTCTGCACTTCTGTAGTTGTTGTAATCATTTTTGTACCGACAAGTAATATTTGTGAAAATGTTAAAAAAAAATTAGAAGTTGTAGCAGGTGTCGTTTTGCACTTCTAGCTCCCCCTGAGGTAGGTCAACTCATACCAATGTGGTATCATTTTTCTCCTAAGAGCACTAGCTAATGAATACAGTTGGAAATGCCATGGTTTTCACAGATTTCAGTAGGGGCAGAAATGTAAGAAAATGTCATTTTTATCCCATAGTGCCACTTTATGGAAACAGTTGTGCACACCAGGCTTGAGATAAGAAGGCAAGTCACCACTCATTAGATGCGGCAGGTTGTCTACTTTCCAGAAATATTAAGTTTTATATAGTTATTCCACTGTTTTAGGGTAGCTTTACCACAAAAACCCTAGAATGTGTATATTGGTTCATAAAGTTGAAAATGCCATTGTGGTGATTAGGGTTCTGTGCTATCCATGGAGATAGGTAAAACTAATTTGGCATTTTTTTACTCAGAGGACTCAGGGCTTTTTCAAGTAATTGATACTTTTGCAATCAAGGTAAATGTTTTTTATACATAGTATGTGATTTGAGCAAAATAAGTAAATTTTCACTTTTTTGTCATTATGATATCATAGCTTTTTGCAAGATGAAATATTCTCTTCATGTAAGGCACCATGAAAAAGCTCAGTTCATTCTGAAAAAAACAATATATAGTTATCCATATGTAACTAAAAATTCCAAGAGGAAATCAAGCCTAAACAGAAGGATTGCAAAAATGCTGAGAATGTGTCTGGCCTACAGGGTACAGAAAATGGCCAGAGCCAATGGCACAGAAGGGGATAAGCATATCACAGTGATGAGTAGTGTAATTGCAATGGAGGGTAAAGCGGCATAATAAATTATACAGTGTCAAGGTTACCAAGATGGATTTGTGGTGTGGGAGCATATAGTATGTCCCCATAGTTTATAACTGGCAGTAACATCTGTTGGACAATACTTTTTCTTACCAGGGAACTTAAACTGGATTTATTTCTAAACAGAGTACTTATTTTAGAATAAAGTTTGCATGTTAATTTATCAATATGGATACCAATAGGAAGGTTGGGGTTAAGCCATATACCAAGATATTTGAAGGAGTCCACTGGGGCGAAGTTACGATCAGACTCTATTAAAATAGATAGGTGGATATTGTAGCGATTATGCAGTTTGTGCTTAGTCCCAAATATCATTCTGACCATTTTGTCTGTGTTTAAGAACAGTATCCATCTTTCAGCTTCACAGAAATCATGTTATAATATGGCCTCAAGTTGTGATACGTTTGAGTTTTTAGCATAGATTATGGTGACATCTGCATACATTCACAGAGAAGATTCTTTGAAAACCATGGGCAGATCATTTATAAAACAAGAAAAAGAGGGCCAAGAATGGAGCCTTGGGGAACCCCACTTGTTTCTCTGAGAGGAAGGGAGTTATTGTCAGCAACTGACACATACTGCTTTATGTCTGATAAATAGGATGGGACAGGGGAGGGCTGGCCATTTTTGGCCTGGGGGGCAAGTACAATCAAGTGTCCCATTTCTATTATCGCACCAGCCCACTGTCCCAGCAAATTCCTTTTTGATATTTTTAAAATTCGTATTACATTTGGAAAATAAGGCAAATAATACCATGGAGCTTAAAATTGAAATTGAGCTACTCAAGTGGTACCACAGAGCTTATAAGAAATGTATACTCTCTAGTGATACCACAGAGCTTAGAATAGAAATGGAGCTACACCAGTGATACCACAGAGCTTACAAATGAATTATCACTACACTAGTGATACCACAGAGTTAACAATAGAAATATAGCTACACTAGTAATACCACAGTGCTTTCAAGAGAAATGGAACTACACTAGTGATACTACATAACATACTATTGAAATATAGCTGCACTAGGGATACCAAAGAGCTTACAGTTCTATGACTACCAATGGGTATTCATTGACATGTAAGCTTTCTGGTCACTAGTATGGGTATATTTAAAATGGGGAAGGAAGGTGGCAAAGAGGGAAGCGGAAAATGTAGAAAGAAAGGTCAAAGGGGGGGTAGAATGAAGTAAAGGGAAAATGCAAAATGGAAGAAGAAAGGCAAGATGAGGAATAAGGGCAAGGTGAGGACGTGGGAGAAAGGGGCAATGTGGGTAGTGGAGCAGGGCAGAGGTGGACAACAGGGTGGAAAGACATAAGGGAGGGCTAATATGTGGGGGAGAGGGGCAAGGAGCGGGAAGGGGAAAGAAAGCATCACACATTTTATTGATCCTCTGAGTAGCAGAAAGGGATATACAACAAAAATGTTCAATGAGGCTGCAGCTCCTTTCTCTAACTCCATATTAAACCTTTGAGTGCCAGAGTGTTGTGTGCTGCACATCTCTCTGGCAGTCAAATGGTTTAACAGATATCCTTTTAGCACTGGAACTCATTTACCAATGTATGCAGCCTGTCACGTGTTTCTTTTCTATGTGCTCAGAGGCAATCAGTGACATCATAAACTCAGCTTCCAGTTAATCTGTAAAAGGCAATCGGTCTTCTACCACAAATCCACACACAAAGGACATGTGCGGGGGGCAAGGAGTCTAGTTCAGCACATAACTGTGAACATACATTGGATAAAGGATGTCTTTTTAAAGTGATAGTAATGTTAAGATTTGTGAAAACATAAACTTGTAGTATAAATGCTATTTGAGTGTGTGCTGCAAGTTATTTACGTTATAACCCGTTAGATTTCCAGAAAAATATGTATTTATGTACCGTTTTTCAGTCCTTCGGCAGCCATCTTTGTTTCTCCCCTGATCAGGCTCATTCTCTCGCTGGTCACCAAAATGTGCGCGTTCCACACTAAAGGGAGGACAGAAGGTCCACTTTCGTAGTCTGTGACGTACAATATTAAAATAAGCTTCCTCTTCATAGCCCTGCTATTGGCTGTCATTTAGTATCAATGCGCCTAGTGTAGTTGGCTGAGTAAGAAAAAGTCCCAGTTTGCTGCAAGCGCTTGGCTACACAGCTTACAGGAAAGGAGCCCGTAGGTAAGAAAAAAAAGTGTATTCCGGGGAGTTGTATTGTAGCGTGTCTTGTAGCCCATAATGTAAGCACTATACCATGTCAGCGCTATATAGATTTGCAGAAAAAAAATAAACAACTATGTATGTCGGTCAGCTGTACTGTAGGCTGTGTGTTGCCCATACTGTCAGCGCTCTACGATGTTTATGTATATCTATATGTATTGCGGTCAGCTGTACTGCAGCCTGTCTTGTTGCCCATACTGTCAGCGCTCTATGATGTGTATATGTATATGTATGTATGCCGGTCAGCTGTATGAGAGCCTGTCTTGTAGCCCATAATGTAACTGCTATGTACCATTTCAGCGCTCAATCGATCGCCACATGAAACATTGCTCAATGAAACCACAAACGGCGACATTCATGTGCTACCTCCATCCACTGGCCGCATTGATTTATCCTATGTCACCCAATTCCGGGCAGAGCCTCTAGCCCATCATCCCTAGATAGGTGTTCCATAGCAAATGTTCGTGGTCCAAGAATCGTGGGGGGCAAAACTGTTAGTCGTGCGGCACTGGACAGGACATTGTCCTGTGGTGCTTATGTGAATCAGTTGTTGCATGTCATTCCCACTTGCCCATAGTTGACCCAAAAGTATCTTGCAACATGAAATGCATTGCGATGTCACGGAGACATGTATACAACTTGTCCTCTCCATTGTAGTATGAGCCATGCTTGCCAAAGTCACTGTACGCATCCACGATCGGGATTAACCCTTTCACTACCCAACAGGCTTCCAAGGTTTACAAGCACTTGTCCTGTATGTTGCATTGCAACCCATATACTGCCACTCTCTTCCGCTGTGCTGAGGTTTCACGTGTTTCTAATGCTGTCTTACTCAGAATACAGTATTACTAATTGTTGCTTATGCCTCTGTTGACACCCCGGTAAAGCAACACTGTTGCAGCATACTGCAACAATGGAGCTTTCATCACAATTATCTTTGCGCTGCAGCATGCCTCATTCACAACGTGTACACAGTCACACTGGATGTTGCGATGTCATGCGCAACCTCTAATGACTAGTCTACTCACGGACATCGGCTATAATGTATGCAGGAGGTCCTGTGGCGCTTATGTGAATCAGTTGTTGCATGTCATTCCCACTTACCCATAGTTGACCCAAATGTATCTTTCAACTTTAAATGCATTGCGATGTCACAGAGACATGTACACAACTTGTCCGTTCCATTGTAGTATGAGCCATGCTTGCCAAAGTCACTGTACGCATCCACGATCGGGATTAACCCTTTCACTACCCAACAGGCTTCCAAGGCTTACAAGCCCTTGTCCTGTATGTTGCATTGGAACCCATATACTGCCACTCTCTTCCGCTGTGCTGAGGTTTCACGTGTTTCTAATGCTGTCTTACTCGGAATACTGTACTACTAATTGTTGCTTATGCCTCTGTTGACACCCCAGTAAAGCAACACTGTTGCAGCGTACTGCAACCATGGAGAGAAAGCAGGAGAGAAAGCAGTTACTCTGACAAAGGAGTACTGAATAAGTGTACATATTTTGCTGCCGAGTCAAAGGGAGAAAGGCAAGGTATCAGAGAGGTTGGTGCCATGTCAGGTTGAAGGGGTATCATATATCCATCCTCTCTTACATGCTATCCCTTCCACTTGACACCTCATCACCTTCTCTGATGCCTTGTCATCATCCATTTGACTTATCAGTTACATCTCTTGGCATTTTCATTACTCATTTCTGTGACATGTTTTTTTGTTTGTCTCCTGTAAGCCTTCTCCTGTTTTCCCTTTGTACATGCGCCTTATTACTTGACATATGTTCACAATCAAAATACAGTTATGTCATCCTCTCTCTGCCACCTATCCATTCCAGCTCACATCCCTCCACCCTTTCTCATGCATTGCCTTCCTATCTGAATCTTCATCACATCCATCCTCTCTGACATGCTGTCACTTACAGGAAGACAAGGCATAAGAGAAGGCTCTGGGGTGTCAGGTGGAAGGGAAAGCTTGTAACAGCATGTGTGCGTCACTGTGTTAGTATGTGTGTCTGTGTGTGCTTCTCTGTATGTGCGTCAGTGTGTTAGTAGGTGTCTTTGTATGTGCAGTACCCCAAAAACACATTTCCCCATTTCTCCTTCAGTTACCCCACTCTTACAGTCACAGTTCTCTTTCTTGCAATTAGGAGGATGTGAATATTAGTCCTCAACAGTTGTAGGTGTTTGTGCTTCACGAGTAAAGATGCTTGAAATACAGTGAGTTGTACTAATCTCGTCACAAAGTCTCTGCTGTTACATACTCCCTTTTACATTCAACAAGTGCTGTTGCATTCCTTGCATTTCTATCACCTCTCCACTCCAACTTTAGCCTGTGCAGTAAGGTGTCTGATGCTCAAGGCATGAAAGTGCAAATAGAAAGGTTACTTGAAACTATTGTCACTCCCAGTACAGCAAATGCAATCATGTCTACTGATTACATAAAGTTATGCCTCTGATTTAATCCTCCGCACAGAAACACTGACAATAGCATATAATCTTATACATATACATTGCTATACATAAATAATGTGACAAGTACATACCCTTGTTTGGCACATGGAAAACACAGTCATTTTACCCCTCTGCCAGTCAAAGAATTTATCAAATGTAATACATACTTTTTTTCTTCAGGTATCATATCATCACAAGTATAAAACACATTTAATCCTCCGCTTCATGTCTCTATTACACACACACAGAAACACTGACAACACCACATAATCATGTAAATATACATTGCTGTACATAAATAATGTGACAGGTATAAACCCTTGACTGCCAAATGGGAACTCCACTCATTGTACCCCTCTGGCATTCAAACATTTTATTGAATGTAATACATTTCGCATAAAAGTCCTGAGGTTTTAAAATCCAGGTTACTTACACTGTAGTAGCTGCTGGAGGTCATCCCTGTGCTGCATTTGTTGAGTTTGCAAGGGAAAAAACTTCTGAACTATTTATGTACATACCTGGGAACTCTCCGGATTTGCCCCGGAGACTCCGGTTCTGACAGAATTTTACCGGGTCTCCGGGGCAGAGGCTGATTCCTCCGGATGTGGCAGAGTTTCTATTGAAAGTCTGCCACATCCGCTTTTTCTCCCACTGATCCTCAGTCCCCAGCCTTCTGTGTGACACCTTTAACCCTCTGAGTGCCAGAGTGGTAAGGAATGCATTGCTTTGCAATGCATTACGTACCACTCTGGCACTCAAAGGGTTAATCCCCCCTCACTCGCGGCAAGCCCCGCCCCTATTTGACGCGATTAGCGCCATTTTTGTCACCCCCCTGGTGAACAGAGGACTACCCTCCGGGTAGCCCTCAACTGGAAGTTCCCAGGTATGTTTATGTAACTGTAGAGAAGACATTGTAATGGAGACGTCAACTCTATACATGTATTCCAATATATGGCTTTGCATAGTTATTGAGATATAATATGTGTACACTACTGATGATTGCTGTTTTATGACTTGCAGATATTATTGTAATGAACATGACATCCAGAAAACGCACCAGGAGGTCTGTACATGCTGATGATCTCCAACCTGAAGATCAGCAGCGTAGAGCTGAATGGGTAAGTTACATATGTAACAAAGGGAACTGTGATGTTTTATTACAATAGCATTCACACAGAAAAGTAAATTTTTTTTTTTTTTAATATTTTTTTATTCGTTTTTTTTATTTTTTTTAGAGCACAAGGCTTGATGCTGAACTAGCGGCAGCCAATTCATCATGTCTTCAGGAACCATGCTTCCCATACAATCCACGCCATGATGTTATCATAGAACATTCTGCACCACCTGAGAATTCAAGAATTGGCAACACAAACTGGTGCACATGTCACAACTGCATCAGCATGCCAACTGAAATAGAGTCTGTGTGTTGCCATGAAATAGTGAATTCTAAGCAACATATTCCAGATGTTTCTCATTGTATAACTGACAACAAAGAATTTCATTCGCTCTGCCTTGATGTCCACAGAGTAGACTTTCTGTACAGATTCATGGGTGCAACAAAGAACCGTCGCAAAGATGCTGAATACAACAGGTACCTGTGCGAGAATTTTGTCAATATAAAAATGATGTACAAGTGCACAAAGTCAATATAGCGTTTGAATTAACAAAAAAAACGCAATTCCTAATCTTTGTTTGTCACGTGCAAAGTGGTATTTGAATACTGTCAGAGTCACAATGCTTATGGTGAAGATTGTCCCTCTCTGTCACCCATCCGTACAGTGTAGCTGTTGTGTGTGTTGTCAAGGATGTAAGTCTGTTATACATTTGTCTAATGATTGTTTTTGTTTTGTTTTCAAAATAGAAATCTACGGAAAATTGCATATCGAGTGTTCACTACATGGGTGCATGATGTTCTTGGCGCCGGCAGGAGAAGACCCGTTCCATCATGTGCCATGAGGTCTGTAAGGGATGCTTTCCCTGATCCTGAGGGTATCTACTGTGGATTCAAACAGAACTCTGACTACAACGCTGCAGATATGGCAGTACATGTCAATATAACGTATAACCTTGTCCCAAAATAATTTGTAATACATTTGTAGATGGTATAAAGTATCACACGGAGACAAAACAGAACTCTGAAACCTTTATGCTTTGAGACACATTCGGATTCAAACTTCTCCCTTCCCTCCCATTCTCCTGACGTCTCCCAGTCCAGGGATTGGAAAGGTGTACAAAGTGTGCCTCATTTGCAAGCATACTTTGCCCAACGTTCTTCTGTCTACATTACATTAGAGATCAATAGAAGGGGAGGGAAGGGGGAACTTTCACTGGTAATATCTCTCAGACCACAGGTGTTGCACTGATTGGGTTTGTGTACATGGAAATACTTTAGTATCCTCTACAAATCTATGAGTATTATTTACATTGTACTTATGTGTTATGTTAGTAATGCAAAATTACAGTTATTTTATTTGTATCATTACTGCTGTCAGCAAAATACAGGTATTTTTTTTTACAACTTTGGCTCTCTGTTCTTTTGTACTGGAATGTATGTGTTTATCTTCACACAGTAAGTATATGGAAACACAATCACGACACAATCATGTTAACATAATTTTGGTTTATTTATGCAATTTAACAATGCCAATAAAATGTACATATTGCCCTTTAATTAACAACATTTGCATACAAGGTTTTCCACAACGAAAATACAACACACAAAAATAAACACTGTGTACATGAAATCTGTGCTCTCTTATTTTTATTGCACATGACATGCCGCATTTCACGAATCAGGTGTTGTAGCTCTGCTCTTATGCGATCCTCCAAATCTGCAGGGAAAATAAGAGAATATTTTTCAACTTTTGTATGATTCATAACATGCCCTTTGATGTATGTGTATGTAGGTGTGTACACATACATATATATCAATATCCAATGTAATAAAAGGGCTGAAAATTAGTCACAATGCAGTCATGGCCATGGTAATTGTAGATGCAAAATCCATCAAAGACAGTGCACAAGATGATCCTTCCAAAACAATTAATCTGTCTATTGCTAATATTACATACATTACATGTTTAGTACAAGCAGGTTACAGGACCTGTTTTATTTGTAAGACGACATTGTGCACTTGATGTTTGGTTTTCACCTCTACAGTTCAACCGGGCAACTACTTTAACATGTCACGTGTAGTTATGGATTGCAGCTAGATACACACACCGAAGGTTAATACACAGTGGAGACAATCATACAAACAGGAACACATGCATGCACACACAGATCTATATATTCTTATGCATTGATGCACATGCTTTGTAACATGTGGGATAGTCATCCAATCACAAAACAGTACATGAAGGACATGCACACTCAAGAACTGACAGCTGATATGAAAGACAAAAACATATATGAGTAATAGGAATAGTATATGTATATATATATATATATATATATATATATATATATATATATATATATACACAACTATACATATAATTATATGGATATACATTTCTACCTACATACTGAGTGTGTATGTACATAAAACATACAAAATGTGTGGGATATAATAGTTCTTTTACTCACCTACACGTTATTTGTCCCCAACTTCTGTTGCTGAGACATGTGAAGAAGAATAGTAAGATAATCTACAAAGAAAAATAAACAATGTGTACAATTATAATAACAGTAAAAGACAGCAAACATGTTCCAAATTATTCATACATGAACTATGTAATTAACATTTTACACTCAACCATTACCTTCCATTTCCAAAATGAGAAGTATGTTGTTCTATGGCTTCACTTTTATTTGGTTTGTCAGTTTGGGCTATGTTTCTTGGTAGGGTTTCATTTTTTGAAGTCCAAGATGTACTCAGTTCTTTAGTGCATATTCGCCAACCATCTCTGACAATATCCATTAGGTGATCATTGACCGTAGGGTCATAAATTTTGAGTATGCTCCACTGCTTCATGGCTTTTGTGAAAACAAGGTTGTATCTTTTGGATCCCAGAGGAAGATTAGATTTTCTTGGGAACCTAATTGTCACTTCTTTTCTACCTACATTTCTATTATGGGACAGTACAGCCAATGTTGTTCTGGCCTCCATGGCATCCATTGTAAAATGATTCCTTTTTGTTCTAAATCGAAGTATCTTACTATGGAACACCTCTAAGTTCCCTGTGTGGCAAACTATTTGAAGATGTACAATGTCTTTCAGTAGTTGTTTATCTGTTACCACACTTTTTAAACTTTCAAAAGGGGGATGACCATGATGAAGCCAGGTACACAAACGTTCATCTTCATTTTGTATATCACCATGTGAACAGCCATGATAGAGGACTCCATCCTCCCAATAATGTTCATCATGCCTCAAGAGTGACAACCATTTTTCTACTAGAAGTTCACTGTTACCCTCACATGTTTTTGCACACCACCATAGGTGGTTAATAACTGGTTGTACCCATGGGGTTAGCGGTTTACAATCTTTTTTCTTACTGGCAGCCACTCATTTTTTTTTACACTTTTTGCAAAGTGCCATATGTCAAACTGATGTGAGATATCTGTATATTCGTCTCTCAATAGTTTTTTTATACTTGCATGTCGATCAGTGGCCAGTATTTGAACATCTAGGTTGTCCATTAGGAGTCCATCCAGACACATCTGAAATGCCTCTTTCTCTAGTCCCACTGAAGATTTTTTGTTTTGTAGTTGAAGTACTTTGAAATTCAAAATGTTATTACTTTTCATCTCCATCATGGAGTAAGTACAAAATTTTGCACTGTGTCCAGGACTATCAAATTGCCCATCCCCAGACACACAGATTGCTGTATCTTTGAACTGTTCCTTTAATTGCTTGTATTCATCCTGCCAGTGTACTTGTATTGATGGAAACAAAAATCTTCTTTGATATCTGTAGTAGTTATTTTTAGCTATCTGCTGTATTCCTATAATTTTAAATAAATCATAGACCTTATTAAAATTAGAACCACTGCACAAAATTCCTGCAGAGACTAAATAATTTCCCATAGGCACTCTATTTTTACGTGGTTGACTCTCCCACAAGAGAAATGAATGACCACTGACACAGTGTCCAGTTACACTTAGGAAGGTTCCTATACATTTTTTCTCAATTAATTCAATAGGCGCTGAACATTGTACTTTGACTTGGCATGGAACCTTGTACAGCAAACTGTCAATACAGCTATCAAAAACTATATATTTCTTTTCTTTTAAATGATCAATTGAAATGCCTTCAATTGTTTTGTCTGCCTAACGTATCTCTGAAACACTAGGTCTGTATTCCTCATCAAAGTAACTTTGCTCTGTGTGTATAGTTGTCTCCATTGCTGATGATTCCTCTTGGTTGTTGTCAAAACACATTACTGGAGACAAAGCTGATAGAGACGGTGTTCTTTGAATGTCCCTTGATTTGTGTAGTGATGAAGTAGAAGGAATGTGTTTCTGAGGTGTTGACATAACAATAGGCATAAAATCTGGTATAGATGTATACACAGGAGTAAAATTAGCCCTTTGGATGATAGTAACAGGGTCAGTTTGGATACCAACGTTAACCCCGAAAACTGCTTTTTTTGTTTGTGAACCGCAAGACTCCATTCCACGTCTAGGATTGGACTGCACACTAATATGTCTTACAGAGTTGTCAGTTTGTGATCCAATATGTAATGGAATAGGTACAGAAGGTGTTCCGGTGGAAAATGCAGTGGTGGAAGGATAATCATCAGTTGTACTGGTAGGTCTGAATCTTTTCCTAGGAAGACCTATTTCACTTTTGTCAAGCAAAGAAGAATCTGATGAAGAAAAAATGTTCGGAATTGCATCGTTTTTCAGAAGAACCTTCAAACCTTTTATCTCATAACAGTGTGACATAAAATGCTTTGAACACATTCTATATAATCCAGTTTTCCTGCGCTGTAGAACTGTTTTAGCAAAGTCATCTATGTTACCAAAATCCTGTTTTGTTTGCAACAACCACATCCGTATGTGATGAATATCGTTAGGAAAATTATGTAGCGAAACACGGCCTTCTCTGACTTTTGCTCCAGTCCATCTTGAGCAAGACTTGACTATACATTTAGGCATCTTGATGACATCTATCAGACAAAAAGAGAAACATTAACAGGAAACTCATTGCAAAACATTATTAATGAAATCAAAAATAACAATGTATTGCAAAATATAAATCTTCTAAAATAATTGGAGACATACATAATTTGTCTCAAACCACTGATTTCTCCCAAGCTGATGATATACTTAGGGAGTGAGTGTGTGTTGACGCTGCCCATAACACGACTGTCCAAGGTATTTGACATTTGCAGGACACTATGTGACAGAGAAAGGGTTACTAAGGCTTGAGATTGCATCTGAATATGCCCATAACAATATGTAAACTGTCACAGAAGATGTACAATCATGTATAAAAGTATTGGTCTGTGTGACATGAGGACACAGCTTGCTACATTGTACAGATTGGGGGATTCCTTCAATCAGCAGTAAGAGCAGATACAAATGGTTACAACAGCTAAACGTGTTACATACACAGCACAGGGATGACCTCCAGTAGCTACTACAGTGTAAGTAACCTGGATTTTAAAACCTCAGGACTTTTATGCGAAATGTATTACATTCAATAAAATGTTTGAATGCCAGAGGGGTAAAATGAGTGGCGTTCCCATTTGGCAGTCAAGGGTTTATACCTGTCACATTATTTATGTATAGCAATGTATATTTACGTGATTATGTGGTGTTGTCAGTGTTTCTGTGTGTGTGTAATAGAGACATGCAGCAGAGGATTAAATGTGTTTTATACTTGTGATGTTATACCTGAAGAAAAAAAATATGTATTACATTTGATAAATTCTTTGACTGGCAGAGGGGTAAAATGACTGTGTTTTCCATGTGCCAAACAAGAGTATGTACTTGTCACATTATTTATGTATAGCAATGTATATGTATAAGATTATATGCTATTGTCAGTGTTTCTGTGCGGAGGATTAAATCAGTGGCATAACTTTATGTAATCAGTAGACATGATTGCATTTGCTGTACTGGGAGTGACAATAGTTTCAAGTAACCTTTCTATTTGACTTGTAAATCAGTTTGACAGCTACTGAATCAAAGCAAACTTCATTGTGAAGGTGTTATACTTTGGTTGTCTGCGGCTCTTTTAAACTCTGTAGGAGACCAGAACTAGAACATTTTTTTTGTTCTTACATTTAATTAGTTATACAAGTAAAATCATACAGTTCAGATGTTGTATCCTTTGTATCACTGATCAAAAGTCTGAAGAAACAATGCACTTTCATGCCTTGAGCCTCTGACACCTTACTGCACAGGCTAAAGTTGGAGTGGAGAGGTGATAGAAATGCTAGGAATGCAACAGCACTTGTTGAATGTAAAAGGGAGTATGTAACAGCAGAGACTTTGTGACGAGATTAGTACAACTCACTGTATTTCAAGCATCTTTACTCGTGAAGCACAAACACCTACAACTGTTGAGGACTAATATTCACATCCTCCTAATTGCAAGAAAGAGAACTGTGACTGTAAGAGTGGGTTAACTGAAGGAGAAATGGGGAAATGTGTTTTTGCGAATGGGGTACTGCACATACAAAGACACCTACTAACACACTGACGCACATACAGAGAAGCACACACAGACACACATACTAACACAGTGACGCACACATGCTGTTACATGCTTTCCCTTCCACCTGACACCCCAGCGCCCTCTCTTATGCCTTGTCTTCCTTTAAGTGACAACATGTCAGAGAGGATGGATGTGATGAAGATTCAGATAGGAAGGCAATGCATGAGAAAGGGTGGAGGGATGTGAGCTGGAATGGATAGGTGGCAGAGAGAGGATGACATTACTGTATTTTGATTGTGAACATATGTCAAGTAATAAGGCGCATGTACAAAGGGACAACAGGAGAAGGCTTACAGGAGACAAACAAAAAAACATGTCACAGAAATGAGTAATGAAAACGCCAAGAGATGTAACTGATAAGTCAAATGGATGATGACAAGGCATCAGAGAAGGTGATGAGGTGTCAAGTGGAAGGGATAGCATGTAAGAGAGGATGGATATATGATACCCCTTCAACCTGACATGGCACCAACCTCTCTGATGCCTTGCCTTCCTCCCTTTGACTCGGCAGCGAAATATGTACACTTATTCAGTACTCCTTTGTCAGAGTAACTGCTTTCTCTCCTTGTGTAACCCTCCTCCAGTTACCCAATTCTACATTTGCCGTATTGCTTGTCTGGGAAGTATGTCAATGAGCTGGGTAACCCTCTGATCTTTATAGTAGTTACTCTTTACATTATAGCCGATGTCCGTGAGTAGACTAGTCATTGGAGGTTGCGCATGACATCGCAACATCCAGTGTGACTGTGTACACATTGTGAATGAGGCATGCTGCAGCGCAAAGATAATTGTGATGAAAGCTCCATGGTTGCAGTATGCTGCAACAGTGTTGCTTTACCGGGGTGTCAACAGAGGCATAAGCAACAATTAATAATACTGTATTCTGAGTAAGACAGCATTAGAAACACTTGAAACCTCAGCACAGCGGAAGAGAGTGGTAGTATATGGGTTGCAATGCAACATGCAGGACAAGTGCTTGTAAGCCTTGGAAGCCTGTTGGGTAGTGAAAGGGTTAATCCTGATCGTGGATGCGTACAGTGACTTTGGCAAGCATGGCTCATACTACAATGGAGCGGACAAGTTGTATACATGTCTCCGTGACATCGCAATGCATTTCATGTTGCAAGATACTTTTGGGTCAACTATGGGCAAGTGGGAATGACATGCAACAACTGATTCACATAAACGCCACAGGACAATGTCCTGTCCAGTGCCGCACGACTAACAGTTTTGCCCCCCACGATTATTGAACCACGAACATTTGCTATGGAACACCTATCTAGGGATGATGGGCTAAAGGCTCTGTCCGGAATTGGGTGACATAGGATAAATCAATGCGGCCAGTGGATGGAGGTAGCACATGAATGTTGCCGTTTGGGGTTTCATTGAGCAATGTTTCTTGTGGCGATCGATGGAGTGCTGAAACGGTACATAGCAGTTACATTATGGGCTACAAGACAGGCTCTCATACAGCTGACTGGCATACATACATATACATATACACATCGTAGAGTGCTGACAGTATGGGCAACAAGACAGGCTGCAGTACAGCTGACCGCAATACATATAGATATACATAAACATCGTAGAGCGCTGACAGTATGGGCAACACACAGCCTACAGTACAGCTGACCGACATACATAGTTGTTTATTTTTTTCTGCAAATCTATATAGCGCTGACATGGTATAGCACTTACATTATGGGCTACAAGACACGCTACAATACAACTCCCTGGAATACACTGTTATATTTTTCTATTTTTTCTGGGCATCTATGTAGCGCTTACATTATGGGCTACAATACAGCTCACAAGAATACTTAGATAATTTCCTTCTTGTGGATCGCCCTTATGGTTTGTTGGGCGACATTCTGAAGTTGTGTTATGCATAAGTGAGGTATAAATGGTGAATATTCAAGGACTGAAAAGTAAGCAAATGTCAAATGCATAATGAATGTATTACTTACAACACTTTAGTTGCCTCGCTGATTTTAATCTGCTTGCCCACAACTCCCTTGATCCTCTTCTGATCGCAATGAATGAGGCAGTGGCTTCTGGGATACCTGCATATAGTCCTGACTGCTGATGGGAGTGGATAGCAACTTTGTACAACCTACAAGTGGGCATGGTTTCAAGTTGCGAGACACAGCTATTTTGGCCATGAAGAGAATTCATACAGTCTATGGACCGTAATTCAGATCTGTAACTTGGAGCTGTGACGTAAGTAAAAGGGGCTGGAGGGGGAAACTTTGGAACGCTATTCCTCCGAAACTATAGAAGGTACAGGACAAATACGTTGGGGCTTTACTTTATCACATTACAATACACAATATCAGATGTTACAAAAATGAAGTATTACTATCCCTTTAACTGCCAGATAGATGTGAAACACAGTGCAGGGCAATGTAATGCACAATTCACTGGTGATCAAATGGTTAATTTGGAGGTTAGAGAAAGGAGTTTCATACTCATTGTGTATATTCATATTTAACTGCTTGAGGACCAGAGGGGTGTGCAATACATGGCAAAGCTAGAATATCCATGTTTCCTTTGGGATATTCAAGGTCACTGCAGGGACAAGAGTCACAAAGTACTTGTTGACTCATGCGGTTGTTTTGGCAGGGACAATTGACATCAATGACCCTGTGCTGATGTCATTGGACGTCTAAGCGGAAGTTGTACTCTCAAGAACACAACAGAGTTCTAAATGTTAGGGTATTCACACACTTGCACTCATGTACCGAGAAAGTGGTGTAATTATGGAGTAATCTAACTAATTCACATGGGATAAATACATATTCCCAATTATTTAAATGGGGCTTTGTTTTAATCCCTTGAGTGATAGAAAGGTTTCCTATTTATTGCTAAGCATTGTATTGAAACCCTCTCTAGGATTCAAGGTCATTAAATGTCCCATTAAAATGAATGGGAATTTATGGAATGTTTATTTGCCCCCTGTGGTACAGTTGGTTTGCTCTAGAATTGCTCCAGTTCATTCTTAGAACACCAGCCTCACTGTGACAGACTATACACTGTATACATACAGTTGATGTCCTATAAAGAACTGGGGTAATTGTGGAGTAAAACAGCTACAAAATAGGTCTCATCCACAAATCCAAATGTTTGAGTAATCTTCTGGAACATTAAAGTGTCTTACCTGCAAAATAAAAGAGCAACAATTCTGGAATAAACCAACTGCACCACAGGGAAGAAATAAATATTCCCCCCAACTCACATGTGTTTAACCCTTTCAGTGACAGAGGGGTGTGCAACGCATTGCAGAGCAATGCATTGCATACCACTCTGGCACTGAAAGGGTTAAGCCTTTGAGTGCCAGAGGGGTGTGCTATGCATAATGACCAATCTGGGAGTTCAGAGGGAATTTTGATTTCTCTATTACAGTGCTGCTGCTGGTTTCCTGCAGAACCAGCCCACATTAGGCTATTCAGGCCATGCTTTTTTAGCTCACTGAAAGTTGTTCTAGTTTGTGTTGTAGCCAGTGTTGATAGTGTGTATGCCACTATGTGCTGCAGATACTAAATGTCCTTCTATGCCCATACTAAAACTTTTAAAAAGTTTTGCTAAACCTGACCATGTATTATCAATGGCACTGCCTAGCAACCCTTGCACTTGTTCTAGGCTGTAGAAGATCTGCGCAGCTAACCTCAGAAAGTGTGTGTGGGGGGGTAAGATCCTATATGTTCAAGTGGCCCCTGCTACCCATGCATATGGGTGGAAAGGATACCCCACTACTGGAAGTTATAGGTATTTGAATGCTGCTTCCAAATGCATCCTCAGCTTCCCAAAGCTCCTGCCTTTCCAGACCCACATAGTCACAAAGAGATTTTATGTTAAATTATATTGCTTACAGTGAAAGTATTTAAAACATAGCTTTTATTGAAACCAATAAAAAAAAATAAAAATAAAACATTTAGTTTAAAACTAAAATGAGTGTCAGTGGTGCAGTAGAGAGAGCAAATGTGAAGTGAAGAAAATATATTTAAACTCTGTCCCCTCAAGCGTCGTGAGACAACACAAGTTTTAAGAATATGCACAACTGCTTGAGATTGTATGCACACCTATTTGTTCATTAATATAGACACTGGTATGATTCACATACTGGCTACAAGTTTAAAGCAACTCCAAACTCACAACGCACAATGTCTATACTAATAACCAATCAAGGACTCCATTGTAAGGTTTGGTCAAATCGTATCTTCCTAAGTTTATTGCCACATTCAATAACGTGTAACAGGAAAGTATATTCCTAATTTACTAATTTATACCCCAACTAATTTATACCCCAAAATCAAACTACAATTTCTAATTTGACTCTCCCCACTGCATGATGACAACTACTTTATTTAAAATGTAACTGTACTTTGCATTCATGTTGGTCGTCACGTGTTTACTGACCAACTATGTAATTATATAGAATTAAGGTAGTTTAGTATTTCAGGATCTATCATATCACACAACACTTTAATCTGTTTATCCAGATATATTAAAAATATTAAACTTGCAGACTTAAACGCTTAAGCGTTTCGCAGCAACAAAGCTGCTTTCTCAAAGCATAAAAAAGCAGACAAAAGGGACACATCCGTCACGTACATCAAAAATGAATAGACTTCCTCAGACCGTGACTGGACAGATTTGAAAGATCAATCACCAATCAAGATTGGCAGGAATGACAACCAAAAACAATAACATTGATTAAACACATCTGATCCACAAGGCATGCACGACCCGCATCAAACGGAACAAAAAAAGAATATGAGCACATGTAAATGAGTGGATATGTGTCTCAAAAATACATCTTGGTCCAGCTCTAATGCTTGGAAAACCAAGGCAACACATGATACCAAAACTGATAGCCGAAAAAATAAAACAATAGGTTCTCCAGTCACAACACGGTAACCATAGCTCCGTATGCGGATGGCCAAAACAACGTGCACCAGACCAAGCAGATCATAACCAATCAGTCTAACCTGAAAGCTAGAATTCACACCAGAAAGATAAATCAAAATACAGAAATACAATAAATAAAATAAAATAATATCAACAATGGGCTCTCCATTGAAATACCCCACCAACACTAAGGCACCGCGTGTTATTGCTGTGAATGGGGAGGGATCACCAGTTTAATGCTTCTTGGGCCTGGGCAGGTGTTCAGAGGGGGGGAAGGCGGCACAGGTAATGCTACTGCTCCAGAATGCATTGCATTTACATGCAGACACATGGGCCCATGTACCTGCTCCTGTCAGATAGGAAGTGGTACATTTTAAGTGACAGATCCTGCACAAATCAGACCTGGGGTCCCAGGCCCCAACTGACCAAGGCCCATCACCCCTGCAGCCCCGCTACCACACCTCTATGGTATCCTGCATCAAGATACCCTCAGCCACAGACAGTAGTACCCAAACCACCTCCCAGTGTTGATACGTGCCATTTACCATGTCATGTTCCATATCTGCAGTCTAAACAGAGTATCAGAAGCAGTCTTGTTCAAAGATGTAGCCCACGCTGCTGTCAGCCCTGGCACACCTGCCAATGCTCCTCCCCTTATTTTATATTGTAAGGAACAGTCTCCACATAAGTTCTGGGCTGGCCCTGGGCAATTATGTCTCCCACCTCTTTACAGCAGTAAGCGAGAGATGAAGTGATGCAGCGGCCCACCAGCACAAATTTATGAACGGCCCTCGGGCAGTTGCCCCCCCCGACCCCTGGGTCAGCCCACCCTTCATACTGGAACCAGTTTAGAGAATTATTACCAAATCCTGAGCTTTGGAGTTTGCTTATTAGAATATTATGGTCTACTGTATCAAAGGCCTTTGCAAAATCTAGGAAAATTGCTCCATTGAGTTCACCATTTTCAATGCCAGTCAATATATCATTGCATACTTTTAGGAGGGCAGTGACTGTTGAGTGATTTGGATGAAAGATTGATTGAAGAGGGTGAAAAAACTGGTCTGTTGGTAATACTTACATAGTTGAACGTGGACATATTTCTGTAGGATTTTAGAAAATGTGGGGAGTAGAGATATTGGTCTGTAATTTGATACTACATTTTTATGCCCACTTTTGTGGATAGGCACAACTCTAGCCACTTCCCAGGCTTTGGGAATGCCTCCCTGTCATCCGGGTATATACAATAGGCTGGGCAGCTACCAAGGCACTGAGCTTTAATAACATTGCTGGTAGTTGGTCAGGGCCAGGTTGCGATTTCAGTTTTGGGATGAGGAGGTGAGCATATATTTCTCTTTAAAGGGATAGTAATGTTTCATTATAAAAGCAGCTCCAATTAATCTTCATCGTATTTAGGCAGTGGGCTATGTCCGAAAGGGTCTGTGCTGGCGTATGTGACAGTCGGTATATGCCAACAAGTATGATTTGTTTTGATAAGGGAAGAAGAATTTTGCCAGCAATGAGTTACATAGTTACATAGTAGTTTAGATTGAAAAAATACTTGCATTCCTATTCCTGTTTGCCGTTGCTCCAAAAGAAGGCAAAAAAAATACAGCAATTTCAAATTCTGCTTTGAACGGGGGGAAAAATTAATCAGATTTCTCCTTGGATCAACAAGCACTAAATAAATATTAATCCCAATACTAACATACATAGCCCTCTATGTTCTACTCTTTTAAAAAAGTATCCTTTTTAAAAGCATCTAATGTATTCAATAGCACCACCTCCTCAGGCAGTGAATTCCATAATTTTATTGTCCTTACTATAAAGAATCCCTTCTGCTGTTGTAAACGAAATCTCCTTTCTTCATGTCTAAGCAGGTGACCCCTTTTTCCTTTGTACAGTTCTGTTAATGAACAGGTCTTTGGAGAGCCCTTTGTATGGGCCCTGAACATATTTATATAATGTTATCATATCCCCTCTAAGACACCGTTTCTCTAGTGTGTGTACAAGTTACATTTTTCAAGCCTTTCTTCATAACTAAAACCCCTTTCCCCTTATTAGTTTTGTAGCCCTCCTCTCTACTTTCTCTGGTTCCATAATGTTCTTTTTCAGAAAAGGCATCCAGAATTGAACAGCATATTCAAGGTGGGGTCTTACCATGGACCTGTAAAGAGGCAGCATAACATCTTCCTCCCGTGAGTATATACCCAATGCATGCCAATATCTTATTGGCCTTTGCAGCCACCAGATGGCACTTCTCGCTACTACTAAGTCTATTGTCTACCATTACTCCCAAATCCTTTTCATTAGTAGATTTCCACAAAGAAACCCCATTTAAACTACATGTTGCATTTTTATTATTATACCCAAAATGCATAACTTAACACTTGTCTATATTTAATCTAATTTTTCATTTTCCTGCCCAGTTACTCAATTTGTCCAAATCCTCTTGTAATGACGACACATCCAGGTCAGACTTTATTACCCTACTTAATTTCATTGGCATACACTGATACATGGTTCCCTATGCCCACTTGGAGATCATTAATAAACAAATAAAAAAAAAAGTGGTCCCAGGACCGATCCCTGAGGTACTCCACTTATCACATTTGTCCAATTGGAGAACTTCCCATTTACCACCACTCTTTGCATTCTATCTTTCAGCCAATTTCCAAAACACGCACCTAAGCCTATTCCATTCAATTTGTACAGTAACCTCTTGTGTGGAACCGTATCAAATGCCTTGGTAAAGTCTAAATACATCACATAAATCTGCCGCTCCCAAATCTAAATCTATATTTTTACTCACTTTTTCATAAAATGCAATCAAGTTAGTTTGACAAGACCTGTCTTTCACAAAGTCATGTTGGCTCCTGCTAATTATTTTACTATTCAAGATGAATTCCTGAATATATTTCCTTAGCAACCCTTCAAACAGTTTTCCCACCACAGATATCAAGCTTACAGGTCTGTAATTTCCAGGATGGGATTTTGATACCTTTTTAAATATGGGAACCATTTCTGCTTTATGCCAATTTGTGGGCACCATACCTGAAATAAAAGAATCCCTGAAAATCAAAAATAACGGTCTGGCTAGGGCCCGGCTTAGCTCTTTAAGTACCAGTGAGTGTATACCATCATCCGGCCCCAGAGCTTTGTCTACCTTAACGCCATTTAATTGTTTTAACACTTTTTCCTGTGTCAGCCAATCTCATACTTGCTGCGACTGTTCTGTAAAAGTAGCTTGCAGGTTTTTGTCCATCGGGTCTTCCTTGGCAAAAACAGAAGGAAATAAATTATTTAAAATATTTGCTTTCTCTCTGTCCCCACTGACCATCTCACATGTTTCAGATAACAAAGACCCAACATTATCAGACTTTAATTTTTTGCCATAAATTTATTTAAATACTTTTTGGGGATTGCTCTTGCTCTACTTAGCAATTATTTTTTCATTCTCCAGTTTAGCTAATTTAATCTCCCGTTTACAGGTTTTTTTTGGCATCTTTGTAATTTGCAAATGCCTCTGCTGATCCCTCAGATTAATAATGTTTAAATGCCACTTTCATCTTATTTATTTCATTAATTACTTTACTGGTTAGTCACACTGGATTTAATTTGCTTTTTTTGTATTTGTTCATAAGAATAGGAGTAGGCGAAAGGTCCCGATGTGTTCCTGTGAAAAAAATCTGCAAAAACCATGTTGTTGTCTGCTTTTTCATGGGAAAATCCACTTTACATACAACAATTAAAATCATCGCCATTTTTGCCCACTGGAAAAAATTTGCCCTTTTATTAATGTATTTTTCTCCTTTTCACTATAAAAATGTGGTGTTTTCCAGGTAATTAAACACAATATAAGTAGCTATAGAGTGAGAGGAGATGTGCTGTGCTGTTGTGCTGTGATATTTGTAGCAAAATTGAGAGAGCAAAGGCTCATAGTGACTGCTATCACTGTGACAGGTTTACAAACAATAAAAGGAGGAGCTGGAAGGAACCTTAAGTGTCCTTTGAGTCCGAGGCGATGGAGGAAGTGGCCACTATAAACCCAATGCTGGTCAGTCCCCTAAGGGATCTTGAGGAAATTAATCTCACTGGAGGAAGAAGAGGATAGTAGTTAGAGCAGGACAGGATAGCTTCCTGTGCCTGCTTCCAGTGCTGCTCCTGCTGCCAGTGCTGCCAACAGTGCTGAGCCTGCTGCCAGTGCTGAGCCGGCTGTCAGTGCTGAACCTGCTGCCCCAAGCAGTCCCATCACTAGTAGTACTACTACTAAGAAGATCCAGCAGCTTGTTAGTGTTAGGAGTGAAGGAGGGCGTGATCATCATATTACTAGTGACTGTGAGGAGGAAGGCTCAGGGACTGAAATTGATGTGGTTGGTTTTAGTGGTAGTAATAGTGATGGTGAAGCAGCTAATGGGACTAGTAACATAGTAAATTAGGTTGAAAAAAGACACACGTCCATCAAATTCAACCTTCGCCTCATACCTCAGTAACTGAGAATTTTATAGCTTTCCTGCTACCAATTAAATTAGTCTTTATCAGACCTTCCTGATCAGCCTACTGATAAACAGTATAACTCTGTATGTTCCCTTTTGTAAGAAATGTATCTAATCTTCTCTTAAATGTATCCTCCCTGGGCAATGAATTCCACAATTTGACAGACCTTACCGTAAAAAAACCCTTCCTCTGCTGAAGTTTAAACCTCCTTTCCTCTAATCTCAAGGGGTGTCCCCTGGTCACCTGATCAGGCCTTAGAATAAATAGCTCACCGCAGAGATCCTTGTATTGACCTCTCATATACTTGTACAATGTGATACGGTCTCTTAGTCGTCTTTTCTCTAGAGTAAATAAACCAAGTTCGTTTAGTCATTCCTCATATGTCAAGTCCTCCATTCCCTTAATTAATTTTGTTGCTCTCCGCTGTACCCTCTCTAGTTCTAGTATATCCTTTTTCAGAACCGGCGCCCAAAATTGCACTGCATACTCAAGGTGAGGGCTTACCAATGATTTGTATAATGGCAAAATAATGTTACCCACACTTGCTTCGATACCTCTTTTTATACAAGACAGGACTTTGTTTGCCTTTGCTACTGCTGTGTGACACTGGTCACTGTTTCCAAGCTTGTAGTTGACAAGGATACCCAGGTCTTTTTCTAGCAATGAGTCACCTAAAATTATTCCATTAAGTTTATAAGTAGCCTTGGGATTGTTTCCTCCCAAATGCATGACTTTACACTTCCCCACATTAAACTTCATATTCCACGTTTGCCCAATCTGACATTGTATGTAAGTCCCTCTGTAGAGAGAAAATATCGTGTACTGAATTAATGACTTTGCATAATTTAGTATCATCAGCAAATATTGATATTTTGCTTTCTATATTTCCAGGTCATTTATAAACATGTTAAAAAGCAGCAGACCCAATACTGAACCCTAAGGTACTCCACTCTCCACTTTAACTGTACTGGAGAATTTTCCATTTACAACCATTGTTACAGTGTTAGGGGAGTGGTAGGAAAAGCAATGCAGAGCATCCAGACTAGTGACCAAGGAAGCCCACAATGTTCCCCTGACCCTGGGAGCCCATTTCCCCACTAAGCCTTGTCCAGGTGATACATAATCCTGAAGAAGGCAGAAGTGTTTCCGAGCAGCAATAATACCACCACCACCACCAGAAGCACATATCAGCTGCCTGTGCCTGCTGCTAGTGCTCCCAGACTGCCTTCTTCAGGTCACCATGAAATTGTAAGTGCGACATTAGGGGACCCCCTGTCACATTTCTCATCATCTCCTTGAGCCAGCAGTGGGATGTATGTATTAGAGAAGCAGCAGTGCGAAGGAACTGGTGGTGGTGGTGATGATGATGGTGGAGAAGCTAGTTGGAAGAGATATTGATGGCCTTTTTTTAGCCCAAACTGAGAATGAATGGGAGACAGGGATGCGGATGGGCATACCACCACTACCAGCAGTGAGCTTTTGGAATTTGCAGAGTTTGCAACTGCTCTAATTCCTACTGCTGCTGAGTTGCAAGGGCGGCAGGATGCTGAGGAGCAGGCTAGTGTGCCACAGACCACTGTGGGCACAGTGGGAATGGGGTCAACAAGTCATGTGGGACTAGGAGAGGTTTCACTTGCCAGCAGCAGCAATACTTCTGGTCCTAGTTGCAGTGCTGATTCTTAGGCAGTAGCAGCACCAGCAGCAATATCATCCTCTGCCCCAGACAGTGAAGGGGAATGTGGAGGAGAAGAAGAAATGGGCCATTCTTTTCCACCTTTCCCATCCCCACCTGAAGTATGGGTGTGGGAATATTTTTGCCTATTCACAGGTGTCAAGGGTCTTGGAGTAACAGATCACTCTTCTTCAAGGCCTTTAATAATCTCAACAGCCAATTACTTTCTCCAGTAATAAGCCTCTTCGGGCATTTCAGGTATCACTTATTAATTATGCGCACTGAAGTGTTTATAAACTTTATGTCTACATTTTAATCTTTTCATTAAATCAATCAAGATCACCTCAAGCGGTTTGTAGAGTACACATATTACTTATTTCAGACTATAAATTGCTGATTTAGCTCATTTAATTTCTAAAAAAAAAAAAAGTTGTTACTTGAATGCTATTGTCTCTATTCACAGGTGTTACGAGGGTTTAGATTATCAGATCATCCTTCCTCAAGACATTTAAATCAACCCTGCAACCTATCCATTTTCTTCAGTCACAATCCTCTTCAGGCATTTTCCAGGTACCAGTCATTGATTATACTCACATAAGCGCTAATCAGCCTCACTTTATAGCTCTAGATTCCATAAACAAAATCTTGATCACATCAAGCGAATTGTAGTCATATATATTAATTATCAAGGCTTTAGATTCCTGATATAGCTTATTCCACTTCTCCTCAATCCACTGAGGACCAATAACTGAATTAGAATTATTCAACAAGTATTAGTTCACCTTTTAGTATATTTAGTTATTCTTCCACCTACATCAATCACTGAGGCCGATAAGTTGTTTCAGGTAATAGGTTCTCCTCAATCGTTGAGGATATAAGAACCTATTTTAGGTCATCAATATGGAGCTTAGTCCATCCTTGTCTTAACTTATGTCAAGCTGGGATTCAGCCAGATAGGGAAGTTGTAGCCTCTTCTCATCAAACACAAGTCAAAGAATCTTTAGACATATTCATCAATTAATGTCTGGGTTCTCACATTCATTGTTATGCCAAACATGCTTATTTTACCACAATAAGATTTTGGCAGCCACTGGGAGGGAGTCAAGCAGCTTCAGGCTTGCGGATAGAGTATCTCCACTCAGTTCGCCGGTCCACAGACCACACGGTTTTGGTTCCATTAACGGCAGATTCATCTCGATCTAGTTTAATTCCTGACTCACTTGTGCTGTTCTTAAGTCAGAGTTGCTGGGAGGGAAATGAGTCTATTCATTATGACTCCATCTTCCGTAAGTATTTATCACTGCGTGTCAAACTAACATGCACGGTTAAGTATATTTTGTCTATTAATGATTTGTTTTAATTAATGGTAGGATGGAAGACTCAGGATCTCAAGGAAACTCGGAACAAGAGAACCTACCAGCAGAAGAACCAGCCACTCCTAGGAATATTACCTCCCCACATCAGGATCAAGCCCTTTCCATACAGCCCTCATTTCGTAACTGGACTATAGCAAAAATCACGACCAAACTTTCTATACGTCACATTCCCTATCCAGCTACAGCCACAAAGACAGATTTATTTAGACGTCTGTTCCCATCTCAGGCCCAAGCCCCCCCCCCCACTCCAGTTTCACCCCCACCACCAATAGATCATTTAGTACAACGGAATCAAGTTATGCAAATGTTGTCCGGCCTCACTTCCTCAATGTCAGACATGCAGTCCAGGATAAGGGATTTAGAGAGTAATTGCTGGCCCCCACACCAAGAGCCGCCCATTTTCAATCTTAGCTCCCTGCAAGGTAATTCCACCATTATAAATCACCCTCAAATAACTCCTGCTCACATGATTCCTGCCCATATCCGGAAGGATATTCTGGAAGGGAAGGATGTGAATTTAGTATTCTTGCTTATATCCACTCAGGATCTGACAGAAAATTGGACTATCAACTGCGGTGATGTATCAGTCACCCTAAAGGCCAAAGACCCTAGACTGTCTAAAAAATTATCCATCACAGAATTTGTCTTGGCTTTTAGCTTATTTAGAGATATCCTTTGGTCCTCTTTTCCTTTCCACAGGCAAGAGTTAGATCAGTATTTATACCTTATTGTAGATCTTGGGTACAGATACGGCGGATGTCATTTCTATGATTATCACTGGGCTTTTTCAGACAAGGCAGCGGCAGACAAGGCAGCGGCAGCCAAGGCGAAATGTAACTTTGTTACTGACTGGAGTTTGTTAGATAACAAACTTTTTAGTAGACACTTTGCCGGTATCTAAGCCCAAGTTTGTTAGTTCTGCAAATCAGCCAGTCACTCCTTCTACTTCCTCAGCAGTGGCATCAACTTCAGCACTCCGCCCAGATATGCCAACCTCACCTCCTCCATCTCATGATAAACTAGGCCATAAAATGCATTACCTTAGATCAACTCCTATCTGTAATCATTTCAATGCCGAGGGATGTTTTTTCAGAGCATGTTGCATGGAGCATGTCTGTTCTTTATGCCGCAGGTCTCACTCTTGAGCCATCTGTCCCAGAAATCCGAGGCATAATAAATGACTAACATCTGTCAACCTAAGTCTCTTGCAGTCTCTACTTACTAATCATCCGGACCAAACATTAACGAATTTTGTTATTTCAGGTCTCCATGAGGGTTTCCACACAGGCATATTGGCATGCCCATCAGTCTCTTTAGAAATTCCTAACCTTCAGATTGCAATACTAGAACCAGAGATAGTCGATACTCTCCTCAAACTAGAATTAGAGAAAAGCTTCATTATGGGCCCTTTCTAATCACCCCCATCTACGATATGGAGATCTAATCCGCTGGGCATTGCCACAAGGAAATTCTCATTAAAGAAGCGTTTGATTGTGGATTTCTCAGCCTCTGAAGCAACCCTGCAGCAGAGTATTAATTCACTCATTCCCTCTGAAGAATACCGCCTTCAATACCACTCAATTGAAGATGCCATGACCCTGATGAGGATGGCCGGGAGAGGTTGCTGGCTGTCTAAAGTCGATATCGAAGATGCCTTCAAGCTCTTCCTGGTTCATCCATCACTGTGGCACCTCCAGGGGATGAAATGGCGTAACCTATACTATTTCGCAGTCAGATTGCCATTTGGACTTAAAAGCAGTCCCAAACTGTTCTACTGCTTTGCAGAATTGCTAAAATGATCCTATGCAATCATGCTCATTACTCAAATGTTATCCACTACTTGGATGACTTTTTGGTCATAGAATCCCCAAATTCAAGCCCATCAAGTCTAAGCAATCTTATTTCTACTTTTTCAGAAGTTGAGGGTTCCTATTTCTCCCAAGAAAACATCCATCCCTGCTCCATCCTTCCAATTTCTAGGGATTTGTCTTGACTCAATCTCATTGGAGGCCAGCCTGCCAAAGGACAAGTTTGAGCGAATCCAATCTCTAATGAGAGAATTCCTCTCTAGACCATCATGTACCCAGAAAGAATTGCAATCCTTGCTAGGCCATCTAAACTTCGCCACTTGAATCATCCTACAAGGCAAATCATTTATTTCCCATTTTCTATCTCTTCTACTTTCAGCTCAGAATGGCTTCGATTCCATTTCACTAGCGCCTGGTCTAGTGAAGATCAGATCTGGCTATGTGGTTATCATTCCTTAACTATTGGAACGGTCACTCCCTTTTTTCTCGTGCTCTTAGTAATACTTCCCCTTTAGTTTTTTCAGATGCATCAGCCTCAAAGGACTATGCTGCTATCTACAGATCTGAGTGGTTCGCGGCTCTTGACCTTTAGAAACTTGAGAGCTTACGGAGTTCCTCTGTACTTCATCTTTGTTTGAAATATATCCTAAAGTGTCAGCAGCAGTTCTGTGGGGTCATTTGTAGTCAGGAGAGACTGTGAGTTATAAAACCGATAACCAGGCCACCACTTATTAATCACTAAAGGTAGATCATCATCACCAACCATCATGCTTTTTCTCCATAAACTGACATGGCTGTCTCTATATTATAAATTCAGCATTTCATTAATAGCTCTTTTCTTCCAGGCAGCAGCAGCAACCAGGCAGCTGATGCGCTTTCTCGTTTTAATTTCCAAGAGTTCTTCCGATTGATGCCTTCAGCCAACAGCAATCCTTCACCTTCCCCTCCTCTGCATGAATTTGTCCTGAAATGAGCTATTTCTTGACGAAAGCAAACAATATAATGCTGAGTGGTTTGGCCCCCAATACTCAAAAAATCTATGGGAAAGCATGGTCTGCTTTGCACCACTTCCTGACTCTCACTAAATCACCTTGCCTTTACTCCATCCCAGTAATCATTGCATTTGGAACATACTGCAGCCAGTCATTAAAGCTGTCCCCTTCTACTATCAAGCTGTACTAGCATTTACACTACAAGATTCACCCTTCTTGTTTGTCTCATACCAAATTAAACTATTCCTTAAAAGTCTTTTTAAAAAACCGCTAGTTCCTGCCCATACCAGGTTACCTATAGATGGTCCTCTCTTCCGCAGACTTTACGTAACCATAAGCACAGGCCCTTTTGACGCAAACACTAATTGTATTCTGCTAGCAGCTATATGTTTGGGATTCTTTGGCTTTTTGAGACCTGGTGAATTTTTGGCCTCTTCCAGTGAGCAAATTTTTCTAAAGAGAGGGGATTTGACCAATCATGGCAAATATTTTAGCCTCCACCTTTCACATTCTAAAACAGATCAAAGAGGCGAATGTGCTACCATCAAAATTATCCCCACTAAAGACAACTGTTGCCCCTGTCAAGCACTAAGACAACTCTCTAACTTCCTCATAGACAAACCAGCCAATAGCCCCTTATTTCCAACGGATCATGATCCACTCCAAACAAATAAATTTGTTAAATTGAAAAGGATCCTCTTTGCCCACCTAGGTTTAAACCCTATGTCATTCGCAGGGCACTCCTTTCGTATAGGTGTTGCAACTGCATCTTCCAAAAATAATGTTCCACCTCATATTATTCAGTGGCTAGGAATGTGTAAGTCTCATTGCTTCACTAGGTATATACCTAAACCACATCAAGAGATCAGGGCAGCACTGTCTAATTTGTCTAGCTAAACCTTCAATAAATAATCTAAGCTAACTTAATGGTGATTTTTTTTGGCCTCTAATTGTCACGGTTACCCAGAAAAGTAACCGTGTATAGTTAATGCAATTTATTAACAAATGATAGTTAACCAGAAACATATCTATAATGGTTGCTGCAAGTAATCCCCAAATATTTAAAGGGACCATGCCCTATTCATTTATATACTTTGTATAATTCAAGATCACATAGGACTCACCCATATCAGTGTGTTTGGTGGAACTGGAGCACCCTCAGCAATCTCAGCTAAGACTTCCGCAAACGTGAGGACACAGGAAGAGGAGCTCAACGGTGTCCACCCAAAGCATCAGACCACAGTTGACAATATGGTTAAAAACTCCAGTTTATTGAAAAAAATATTCATAAAAGGTTGCATATTTAAGGACTCAACAAATCCATTACAGGCATAATCATACAACCAAACACCTAACGTGTTTCGTAAACGTACAGTCTACTTAATCATAGGCTATGTTCATTTTACCCCACTGAGATCCTAAATACTCTCACTCTAATTCAAACAAACCAATCCATGGGATTCATTAACTACAGCTATTCACCCATTTCACAAACACCAATTAAATCAATCATGACATGAGCACACTTAGTTTACTATGTTCTACACTGTCTCTCATGACAGTACACAGCTGCAAACCAAGTGTTGCCCCACAATAAATAATACATAAATTCATTTCATGTGTTTTACATTAAGTGTATCAAATTTGTTACACTGTGCACACATTACCTTGTTCTTTTTTTCAGGTGCTCAAGGCTTCAATAATATCATGCACCATTCATCTCCACAAATGCCGGGCACACCAATGTATATAATAAAATAACGTCTTTATTCAGAACATTAAAATGAAGTTTCAGCCCAACGTTTCAGTTCCAACTGGAACTTTCTTCAGGGACCTACTCATTACAGACTACCCCTGTAGCCATCTTAAAATACCTTTCTTTTGTTGAACTTGGCATCAAAAGTTAGCGTGTTGCACTACCTAGGTAACCCAAGACTCCAAATCCTGTACCAGTTCCATCATTATAAAAACAATAAGAACAATTTTCACCTATTCTATCTTTTAGCACTGGTTACTTCCATACTTCCTAGATGTAATGTATCAGACTAAATTGCTCATTCGGTCCCCTTGGTGCGCGAGAGCACAGAGTGTATATCCAATAAATTTCTCACTTGGATAATCTCTTTTCTCTATCTCCCCCACGTGTGGATTGTTTTACCCATTCAAAGGGAAAGTATCTCAAATCTTCAATTTTGTGTTTTTGTGCATTTTTGTGCACTAAAGTGTCTCACCACCGGTGACCGCTGCAATTGCTGTTCTTTTAACATCCCATTCAATCCTCTGTTGATCAAGGAACGATGCTCACGCATCCGTTCCTTTAAAGGTCTGGATGTCTTCCCCACATAACACATGTTGCAAGAGCATACTAATAAGTAAATTACATACGAAGTAGTGCAAGTAATTTTTTCTCTAACCTTTAGAAAATAATCTATATGTGGAACTTTAAACAACTTGCCCATAATCATATGTAAACAGGTTACACACGCTGAGCACTTATACACCACCTTCACTATAGTTGATGGTAAATTTGCATATTTATCCATCGGGTCAGATTTTACAAGATCATCTTTAATACTCCTCCTTCTTCTGAACCTGAATAACGGGGGCTGTTTAAACATGTATCCTATCTCAGGGTCCCCTGATAATAGCTCCCAGTTCTTGAGTGTTGTCTCTTTGAAGCTCTTTGTTACATCTGTGAATGTGGTAGTAGTTATCACCTGTTCTGATTGCAACTTTTCATCAGTTCATGAACATTTTAACAAGGATTGTCTGTCCCTCTTGTCTACTTGCAATATCATTTCGGAGATGTCACGCTCCTTGTATCCCCGCTGAATAAACCTTGCTCCCATCTCTTACAATTTAACCAGGGGTTCAACTGGATCTGATATGATCCGTTTTACTTCCATCGATTGTGACATGGGCAATCCCTTTTTCAATGATGTCGGGTGTTGACTTCGTGCATATAATAAAGTGTTCCGGTCAGTGGGCTTCACATACAAAGATGTATGTATGCCAGTTTTATCCTTTCTGACCAGCACATCCAAAAAATTAATTTCTGCCATACTGAAGTTGATAGTCAACTTAATGGGACACGGTAATTGATTTAAATATGTGTGGAATTCTGTGAGGCACGTTTCAGTCCCTGACCACAGCAGGAATAGATCATCTATGAACCTCACATAGAACTTGATATACTGCCAATAAATCGATTGTAGAATATACTGACATTCAAAATTCCACATATATGCATTAGCATATACCGGAGCCATGGGAGACCCCATGGTAGTCCCAGTAAGCTGAATATACAACTTATCTTCAAATTTGAAGTAATTTTTCGTCAATCCACTAGACCTACTATATAATTGGTTTCTTCATCAGAATGTCCATTTTCTTTCAGTATGTACCATATTGCTGCCTTGCCTCCCTCATGGGGAAGACAAGTATACAAACTTGCTACATCCATTGTGGCCAGTATAATTTCTCCTGTGTTCCCTCGTGTTAAAGATTCCAATTTGTTCAGAAAATCAGTCGTGTCCTTAATGAACGTCGGTGTTGATTGTATGTAACTCTGTAACACACTGTCAATATATTGAGCAACTGGATATGTCAAGGACCCTCTAGCCGACACAATCGGTCTTTCCGGAGGGTTCTGTAACGTCTTGTGGATCTTAGGCAAGCAGTACAGTACAGGGGTGATAGGGTGTTTCACTTTCAAAAACTCTCCCAGTCCTTTTGATATCATACCATTGTAACGGTTTTGTAGGACACTCAGACCAGCAGGTTAGAATAAAACACAGTTTTATTAAAAGACAAGAAAGACTGCCCTCTATAGGCAATACAGAATAACTGAAATGAACAGTAAGTACAGATGCCCTCTCAGGCTCAGTATACAGAGAAATGCATATATATATATATATATATATATATACTGTCACAGGACAGGCATAGGTCACATACAGGGTACTCAATGGTTAAAGTACATAGAAATCAATCAGTCTCTGTTGTGGGGTGTTTGACACGCCCACAAGATGGTAAAGGAGCGATAAGTGGTGATAGATGTGAAAACACCATATAGAGCAGAACAGAGACTACTGCTTATGCTGAGCAGGGACTGAGGCCAAAATACTCTGCAAGAGCTTAATGAGCTAGAGCCACTAGCACCCCAACCGGTGTGAGAACGGAGAGCAAGTGCACTGCAAGAGCTTAGGATAATAGAGCCAATAGCCCCCACGGGCGTAGTAACGGAGACCAATTACACTGCAAGAGCTTAGGGGTATAGAGCCAATGGCACCCACCCGGTGCGTTTAACGGAGGCCAAGGACACTGCGAGAGCTGAGGATAATAGAGCCAATAGCCCCTACGGGCATTGTAACGGAAACCAATTACACTGCAAGAGCTTAGCTGTATGGAGCCAATGGCACCCCCACGGGTACTGTAACGGAGACCAACTACACTGCAAGTGCTTAGTTGGATAGAGCCAATGGCACCCCCACGGGCGCTGTACGGAGACCCAAGGCTCAGCAAGTGTTAACGGAGTATCAGTTAATGGAGACAACTGCTCTGCAAGTGTTAACGGAGGCTCAGTGAACAGAGACAACTGCTCTGCAAGTGTTAACGGAGGCTCAGTGAACGGAGAGAACTGCTCTACAAGTGTTAACGAAGGCTCAGTGAATGGAGGCATGGCTCTGCAAGTGTTAACGGAAGGCACAGTGCTCTGTAAGAGTAAACGGAGGCCCAGAGTAATGGAGGCAGCAGGCTCAGCAAGAGTAAACGGAAAGGCTCAGTGAACAGGAGGCAAAGACACAGTCAGCCCTGCCACAAGCACAGCAGAAGTCAGAATGTTGCCCAGGCGACACTGGAACAGCACACAGCAGGAACACAGGCAGGGTCAGCAACGTAGCCGTGTCAGGTCACGGAGCAGGAACGTCAGCCAGGCCGGGTCAAATCATGGAGCAGGATCGTCAGACAAGCCGGGTCAAATCACGGAGCAAGAACATCAGCCAGGCCGGGTCATATCACGGAGCAGGAACTAAGGAGCATAGTCAGACGGACCAAGTCGGTACACAGGAAGCAGGAACACTAGAACACAGCTACACAGCAACACTGGCTCAGGAACACCATGAAAGGGCACCTGACAGGTGCCAAAGGCCGGGTATAAATAGGCCATACTGGGCAGGCCAAACAAGCTCAGCCAATGGGAGCGCACCAGAGCAAAGAGTGACGGAGGAAGATCACGGGCACCGTGATAACCATCCTCAACACCCCTATCTATATATTCATTCAATTGTCCCTTAAAGACATTCATTGGATTGACATGTAATGCTTTGTAACACATGACATCATTCAATTGTCTTCTTACCTCCTGGCTGTACCGCTTGTAGTCCTGAATCACAATCCCTCCTCCTTTGTCGGCAGGATGTATTATAATGTAATTAAAATCTGACCGGATGGATAAATATGCAAATTTACCATCAACTATAGTGAAGGGGGTGTATAAGTGCTCAGCGTGTGTAAACTGTTTACATATGATTACGGGCAAGTTGTTTAAAGTTCCACATATAGATTATTTTCTAAAGGTTAGAGAAAACATTACTTGCACTACTTCGTATGTAATTTACTTATTAGTATGCTCTTGCAACATGTGTTATGTGAGGAAGACATCCAGACTTTTTAAGGAACGGATGAGTGAGCATTAGTGATGAGCGAGCATGCTCAGCCGAAGCTCGGTTCGGCTCGAGCATCGCTCTGCTCGGCACATGGCGGTACTCGTACGAGTACCGCATGTGCTCGCCCGCCATGTTCGGGTCTCCTCCCCGCACGTTTCGCGGCTGCTGCGCAGCCAATAAACATGCAGGGAGGCTCTGACATCAGTGTAATGCCAGCAGCCATGTTGGCTGCTGGCATTACACTGATTGGCTGGCCAGAACCCGTGATCGGGTGCTGTATAGCACCTGACCAGCGAGTTCGGCTCAGTCTTAGCCAGGGAGAGATGAGGATAGGAAGGGAAAGTCAGTGTAGGGAGAAGAAAAGTGTTTTTGAACTCTTTAAAGACCCAAAAGTCCTTTTTAGGACTGTTGTGTGTGGGGGCAGCAGTTATATTTTGTTTGGGGGGACACAAATTTAAAAAATAAACGTCACATATTCCGTTCACTGTGCCTAGCCGCAGATTAGCAGCACATTCTGTTTAGTGTGCCTAGACGCAGATTAGCGGCACATATTGTTTAGTGTGCAAAGTTTAAAAAATAAACGTCACATATTCCGTTCACTGTGCCTAGCCGCAGATTAGCGGCACATATTGTTTAGTGTGCAAAGTTTAAAAAATAAACGTCACATATTCCGTTCACTGTGCCTAGCCGCAGATTAGCAGCACATTCTGTTTAGTGTGCCTAGACGCAGATTAGCAGCACATATTGTTTAGTGTGCAAAGTTTAAAAAATAAACGTCACATATTCCGTTCACTGTGCCTAGACGCAGATTAGCAGCACATTCTGTTTAGTGTGCCTAGACGCAGAGTAGCAGCACATATTGTTTAGTGTGCAAAGTTTAAAAAATAAACGTCACATATTCCGTTCACTGTGCCTAGCCGCAGATTAGCGGCACATTCTGTTTAGTGTGCAAAGTTTAAAAAATAAACGTCACATATTCCGTTCACTGTGCCTAGCCGCAGATTAGCGGCACATTCTGTTTAGTGTGCAAAGTTTAAAAAATAAACGTCACATATTCCGTTCACTGTGCCTAGCCGCAGATTAGTGGCACATATTGTTTAGTGTGCAAAGTTTAAAAAATAAACGTCACATATTCCGTTCACTGTGCCTAGCCGCAGATTAGCAGCACATTCTGTTTAGTGTGCCTAGACGCAGATTAGCAGCACATATTGTTTAGTGTGCAAAGTTTAAAAAATAAACGTCACATATTCCGTTCACTGTGCCTAGCCGCAGATTAGCAGCACATTCTGTTTAGTGTGCCTAGACGCAGATTAGCGGCACATATTGTTTAGTGTGCAAAGTTTAAAAAATAAACGTCACATATTCCGTTCACTGTGCCTAGCCGCAGATTAGCGGCACATATTGTTTAGTGTGCAAAGTTTAAAAAATAAACGTCACATATTCCGTTCACTGTGCCTAGCCGCAGATTAGCAGCACATTCTGTTTAGTGTGCCTAGACGCAGATTAGCAGCACATATTGTTTAGTGTGCAAAGTTTAAAAAATAAACGTCACATATTCCGTTCACTGTGCCTAGCCGCAGATTAGCAGCACATTCTGTTTAGTGTACCTAGACGCAGAGTAGCAGCACATATTGTTTAGTATGCAAAGTTTAAAAAATAAACGTCTCATATTCCGTTCACTGTGCCTAGCCGCAGATTAGCGGCACATATTGTTTAGTGTGCAAAGTTTAAAAAATAAACGTCACATATTCCGTTCACTGTGCCTAGCCGCAGATTAGCAGCACATTCTGTTTAGTGTGCCTAGACGCAGATTAGCAGCACATATTGTTTAGTGTGCAAAGTTTAAAAAATAAACGTCACATATTCCGTTCACTGTGCCTAGCCGCAGATTAGCGGCACATTCTCTTTAGTGTGCAAAGTTTAAAAAATAAACGTCACATATTCCGTTCACTGTGCCTAGCCGCAGATTAGCGGCACATTCTGTTTAGTGTGCAAACTTTAAAAAATAAACGTCACATATTCCGTTCACTGTGCCTAGCCGCAGATTAGCGGCACATATTGTTTAGTGTGCAAAGTTTAAAAAACAAACGTCACATATTCCGTTCACTGTGCCTAGCCGCAGATTAGCAGCACATTCTGTTTAGTGTGCCTAGACGCAGATTAGCGGCACATATTGTTTAGTGTGCAAAGTTTAAAAAATAAACGTCACATATTCCGTTCACTGTGCCTAGCCACAGATTAGCGGCACATTCTGTTTAGTGTGCAAAGTTTAAAAAATAAACGTCACATATTCCGTTCACTGTGCCTAGCCGCAGATTAGCAGCACATTCTGTTTAGTGTGCCTAGACGCAGATTAGCAGCACATATTGTTTAGTGTGCAAAGTTTAAAAAATAAACGTCACATATTCCGTTCACTGTGCCTAGCCGCAGATTAGCGGCACATTCTGTTTAGTGTGCAAAGTTTAAAAAATAAACGTCACATATTCCGTTCACTGTGCCTAGCCGCAGATTAGCGGCACATTCTGTTTAGTGTGCAAAGTTTAAAAAATAAACGTCACATATTCCGTTCACTGTGCCTAGCCGCAGATTAGCGGCATATATTGTTTAGTGTGCAAAGTTTAAAAAATAAACGTCACATATTCCGTTCACTGTGCCTAGCCGCAGATTAGCAGCACATTCTGTTTAGTGTGCCTAGACGCAGATTAGCAGCACATATTGTTTAGTGTGCAAAGTTTAAAAAATAAACGTCACATATTCCGTTCACTGTGCCTAGCCGCAGATTAGCGGCACATTCTGTTTAGTGTGCAAAGTTTAAAAAATAAACGTCACATATTCCGTTCACTGTGCCTAGCCGCAGATTAGCGGCACATTCTGTTTAGTGTGCAAAGTTTAAAAAATAAACGTCACATATTCCGTTCACTGTGCCTAGCCGCAGATTAGCGGCACATATTGTTTAGTGTGCAAAGTTTAAAAAACAAACGTCACATATTCCGTTGACTGTGCCTAGCCGCAGATTAGCAGCACATTCTGTTTAGTGTGCCTAGACGCAGATTAGCGGCACATATTGTTTAGTGTGCAAAGTTTAAAAAATAAACGTCACATATTCCGTTCACTGTACCTAGCCGCAGATTAGCAGCACATTCTGTTTAGTGTGCCTAGACGCAGATTAGCGGCACATATTGTTTAGTGTGCAAAGTTTAAAAAATAAACGTCACATATTCCGTTCACTGTGCCTAGCCGCAGATTAGCGGCACATTCTGTTTAGTGTGCAAAGTTTAAAAAATAAACGTCACATATTCCGTTCACTGTGCCTAGCCGCAGATTAGCAGCACATTCTGTTTAGTGTGCCTAGACGCAGATTATTGGCACATATTGTTTAGTGTGCAAAGTTTAAAAAATAAACGTCACATATTCCGTTCACTGTGCCTAGCCGCAGATTAGCGGCACATTCTGTTTAGTGTGCAAAGTTTAAAAAACAAACGTCACATATTCCGTTCACTGTGCCTAGCCGCAGATTAGCAGCACATTCTGTTTAGTGTGCCTAGACGCAGATTAGCGGCACATATTGTTTAGTGTGCAAAGTTTAAAAAATAAACGTCACATATTTTGTTCACTGTGCCTAGACGCAGATTAGCGGCACATTCTGTTTAGTGTGCAAAGTTTAAAAAATAAACGTCACATATTCCGTTCACTGTGCCTAGCCGCAGATTAGCGGCACATATTGTTTAGTGTGCAAAGTTTAAAAAATAAACGTCACATATTCCGTTCACTGTGCCTAGCCGCAGATTAGCGGCACATTCTGTTTAGTGTGCCTAGACGCAGATTAGCAGTACATATTCCGTGTAATATGAAGAAGGCGGGTAAAAAGGGACGGGGAAGTGGACGTGATCCTGATAGTTCAGGGCGCGGGTCAGGACGCGTAGAAACTGTGCCTGGTGCTAGAGCACAAGAAAGAAAGACATCCACCATACCTAGCTTCATGTCTCAGTTTACAGGGCGTCGCAGGACATCACTCTCGAGGTCAGACCACTGCGAACAGGTGGTCGGTTGGATTTCAGCTGATACTGCTTCCAGTCGGTTAAGCACCACCCTGTCTTCCACCAAGTCCACTCTCAGTAGCCAAGAGTCTGGTCAACACAATCCTCACCCTGATCATCCTTCCTCCCACCATAGAGGGTCTGGCCAAAGAAGTGATCCCACACTAGGATATAGTGAGGAGCTCGTCTCATCACCAATCCTTCATTTGAACCTCTCTCCAAGCACGCTTGCAGAGGAACATGAGATCTTGTTCCCTGATTCACAACCTCTAGAGGGTACCCAATCACAAGAAGATGACAGAGGGGAACGGCATTTAAGGTCAAAGGAAGTGGATGATGATGATGATGAGACACAGTTGCCATCAAATCAACCACAATTACTGTCTCAAGACCTTGATGAGGAGGATGATACACAGTTGTCAATGACTGAGTATGTGGTGGGATCAAGAAATGAGGAGGATGATCAGAGTGAGGAAGTGGAGGAGGACTTGGTGGACGATGAGGTGACTGACCCCACCTGGGAAGGTGGAGAGCCGAGCGATGACAGCAGTCCTGAGGGTGAGCCATCTGCAGCACCGCAACAGGCTGGAAGAGGCAGTGGTGTGGCTAAAGAAAGAAGGCGGACCGCACCAAACCGGCCCGCAAATGTTCCACGGAGCACCCCCTTGCGTAAATCTCCCTTGCCAAGGGCTAGGTGTTCCGCGGTATGGTGTTTTTTTAAGGAAAGTGCGGACGACAAAAGAATTGTAGTTTGCAACCTTTGCCACACCAGAATGAGCCGAGGCATGAACACTAGCAACCTCACCACCACCAGCATGATCCGACACATGGCATCCAAGCACCGTAATAAGTGGGAGGAACGCCCGGATCGCCAATCTGTGTCTGCAGGCCACACCACTGCCTCCTCTTCCCCTGTTTTCGGTGCTGGCCAATCGCCTGTCGAAGGCGCAGGCCCGCATACCTCCCGCCCTGCACCTGTACCATCTGAAGCACCATCAGCGACCACATCCACTTCCCTGTTCCAGCGCAGCGTCCAAATGTCGTTACCCCAGGCATTTGAGCGCAAGCGAAAATACCCAGCCACCCACCCACAGGCCATAGCACTAACCTCACACCTTTCCAAATTACTGGCCATCGAAATGCTGCCATTTAGCCTGATGGCAGCAGCTGTCCCTCAGTACGCAGTCCCCAGCCGCCACTACTTTTCCCGGTGTGCCGTCCCCGCCTTACACCACCATGTGTCCCGTAACATCACCCGTGCCCTGACCAACGCAGTTACTGGGAAGGTCCACTTAACGACTGACACATGGACAAGTGCTTGTGGCCAGGGACGCTACATTTCCCTGACGGCACACTGGGTGAATGTCGTGGAGGCTGGGAGCGACTCGGACCCTGGGATGGCACAGGTGCTACCCACGCCGAGGATTGCGGGCCCTACCTCCATCAGGGTTTCCGCCAGCACCTACGTTATTGGCTCCTCCTCCTCCTCCTCCGTTTCCACCTCTGAATTCTCTGCGCGCAGCGTCACTCACCCATCAGCCGGTAGCTGGAAGCAGTGTAGCACTGCAGTGGGGAAGCGTCAACAGGCCGTGCTGAAGCTGATCTGCCTTGGGGACAAACAGCACACGGCCTCAGAGCTGTTGCAGTGGATTAGTCACCAGACCGAGCAGTGGCTCTCGCCACTCAACCTGCAACCAGGCATGGTTGTGTGTGATAATGGGCGTAACTTGGTGGCGGCTTTGGAGCTCGGCAAGCTCACACACGTACCATGCCTAGCGCATGTATTTAATTTAGTGGTTCAGCGATTTCTAAAAACCTACCCCAATTTGCATGATCTCTTGACCAAGGTGCGCCGCGTGTGTGCACATTTCCGTAAGTCATCAACAGCTTCAGCCGGCCTGTTGAAGCTGCAGCAGCGCTTACAATTGTCAGCTCACCGGCTGCTGTGTGACGTGAGCACGCGCTGGAACTCCACCTTCCACATGTTGGCCCGGCTTTGTGAGCAGCAGAGGGCAGTAGTGGAGTACCAGCTGTTACACGGTTGTCGCCTCTCCGTTCAACTTCCTCTAATCAGAAGTGAGGAGTGGGAATGGATGTCAGACCTCTGTGAGGTTTTACGCAATTTTGAGGAATCAACACAGATGGTGAGCGGCGATAACGCTATTATCAGTGTAACCATCCCACTTCTGTGTCTACTGAAACGCTCGCTACTCACAATTAAAACCGACGCTTTGCATGTGGAAGAGGTGGAAATGGGGGAGGAAGAGCTTACACAAGGTGATAGCCAGAGCACCCTCACTTCATCTTCTCAGCGACAATTGGAGGAGGCGGAGGAGGAGGAGGAGGAGGAGGAAGACACGGTTGCCTCCGCTACAGAGGGTAGCCATGGAACTTTAGTTCCATCTCTTCAGCGTGGGTGGGCAAAAGAGGAGGAAGAGGATGAGGAGATTGAGAGTCATCCTCCTGGTGAGGACAGCGAAATCTTGCCTGTTGGTACTCTGGCACACATGGCTGACTTTATGTTAGGCTGCCTTTCCTGTGACCCACGCGTTATACGCATTTTAGACAACACGGATTACTGGGTGTTCACCCTTCTGGACCCCCGCTACAAAGAGAATTTCTCATCTCTCATTCCTCCGGTGGAGAGGACAAGCAAAATGGTGCAATACCAGAAGGTTCTTGTCGAAAAATTGCTCCAAAATTTTCCATCTGACAACGCTGGCGGCAGAGTACGTGCTACCTTGGCCAACCGAGAAGGGGAGAAAAGGGGAGCACACAGCAGTTCCGACAAAGGCAGGGCAACACTCTCCAAGGCGTGGGACACCTTCATGACACCCCGCCAGCACCCTCACCCTGATGCGCAGCCTAGTGTCACAAGGAGGGAAAAGTTTTGGAAGATGGTGAAGGAGTACGTAGCAGACCGTGTCAGCGTCCTCAATGATCCCTCTGTGCCTTACAACTACTGGGTGTCCAAGCTGGACACGTGGTATGAACTGGCACTCTACGCCTTGGAGGTGCTGGCCTGCCCTGCCACCAGCGTTCTGTCTGAGCGGGTATTTAGTGCTGCTGGTGGCATCATAACAGATAAGCGTATCCGCCTTTCCACCGAAAATGCTGATAGGTTGACACTTATAAAAATGAACAAGGCCTGGATTTCCCCTGACTTCTCCACTCCACTGGAGGAAAGCCCCGGGGGAACATAAAGTCACTTTAGATATGTTATTTACAATGATGGGAATACTCTGTATTCCCATTCACCCCTTCCACCCAAAAAACGGGTATATGGTTGACTCTTAATCTTCTCATCGTCCTCCTCCTCTTCCATATGCCCTCTGATACAATTTTTATATAGGGCCAGCTCACCAGCGGGCCCTGTGATACAATTTTTATATAGGGCCAGCTCACCAGCGGGCCCTGTGATACAATTTTTATATAGGGCCAGCTCACCAGCGGGCCCTGTGATATAATTTTTATATAGGGCCAGCTCACCAGCGGGCCCTGTTTGACAATTTTTGTATAGGTCAGCTCACCAGCGGGCCTTCTCATATAATGTTTTATTGGGTCAGCTCTCTAGCGGGCCCTCTCATATAATGTTTTATAGCGTCAGCTCACTAGCGGGCCTTCGCATATAATGTTTAGGATGGTCAGCTCCGCAGCAGACCCTCACCCATAATGTTTTAGATGGTCGGCTCAGCAGCAGACCCTCATTCCTAATGTTTTAGATGGTCAGCTTAGCGGCATGCCCTCGCCCCTAATGTTTTAGAGGGTCACCAGCAGGCCATTAATCCTAATTTTTCAAGGGTGTGTATGATGCCCTCCTTTATGTGTAATAAAGGGTGTATTGGAGTGACATTGCAGTCTAATTTTTGGCAGCCCTTTCACTTAGTGCATAGGCTTTATGAGTGTTGGACCACTACCTGAACTATTGTACCACAATGTGAATGAGGCCCTCCATTTTGTGATATACAGGTTGTATCGGAGTGCCTCAGGTCCTCCCATTGAATTAAATAGGGCTGGGGTGTTCGACAGAGCAGAAGGTAGTTCTTGGCTTCATCCACTAAGTCACTTCGTCACTTTTACTGAATGGATCAGACCCCACTGTTACGACTATAAATTTTGGACTTAACAAGGGCAAACGGACATGTTGTAAAACCTGTGGTAGCTGCGGCCTCCGTTCCTGAATGCTGTACCTTACCCGGGCCATAACCACGTTGAACACCTGCTTTACGCTGCGCACGTTTCCCTCTTAATCATGGCCCCAGTTCCGAAAAATCTATGACATTTTTTGCAGAATTTGCAGATGATATACAAGTAAATATACAGCAAATACTGTTTGGTAACAATTTTTCGCCTAAAATCGTTTTTATCTTCCTTTTTGTGTGTTTTACGGTCAGTCTGTAAAAATGGCGTACTACGGGCGAAACATTGTTCCCAGCAGCGACGTTGGAGTCCAAGATGCATCCAGACATCCTCCCTATGCTGTCCCTGAACCATTTCTGTGGTGTTTCCATCATTTTCTGCCATTTTCCTATGGACCAGGCACCCTCCCCTCATCAGAGCAGGGGGTGCCTGGTGTAATGCTGGAGTCCTCCCATTGACTTCAATGGGGCTCGGGTGCTCGGCCGAGCACTCGAGCCTCCGGGGGCGCTCGGTCAGAGCACCCGAACACCCGAGCATTGGGGTGCTCGATCATCACTAGTGAGCATCGTTCCTTTATCAACAGAGGATTGAATGGGATGTTAACAAAACAGCAATTGCAGCGGTCACCGGTGGCGAGACACTTTATTGCACAAAAACACAAAATTAAAGACTTGAGATGCTTTCCCTTTGAATGGGTAAAACAATCCACACGTGGGGGAGATAGAGAAAAGAGATTATCCAAACGAGAAATTTATTGGATATACACTCTGTGCACTCGCGCACCAAGGGGACCGAATGAGCAATTTAGTCTGATACATTACATCTAGGAAGTATGGAAGTAACCAGCGCTAAAAGATAGAATAGGTGAAAGTTGTTCTTATTGTTTTTATAATGATGGAACTGGTACAGGATTTGGCGTCTTGGGTTACCTAGGTAGCGCAACATGCTAACTTTTGGCGCGAAGATCAACAAAAGAAAGGTATATTAAGATGGCTACAGGGGTAGTCTGTAATGAGTAGGTCCCTGAAGAAAGTTCCAGTTGGAACTGAAACGTTGGGCTGAAACTTCATTTTAATGTTCTGAATAAAGAAGTGATTTTATTATATACATTGGTGTGCCCGGCTTTTGTGGAGATGAATTTTACATTAAGTGCACATAACGTTTTAAAAGATCAGTGTTAAACCTTAATAGAACAGCGGCTTGAGGGATCAATCTGTTAGAATCCTAAAATGTTATACATCAATTTAAAGGTAATCCACCTATTCCACAATACATTTAACCCCTCTATTGCCGGTGAACAAACAAGGTCACATCATGAGTTGAATTCATGCCTGCTGGAATGCGAGTATGTAAATGAAGAATCCACTTTACTTCAGCCTTGTCCAAGAGGACTCTTATATCCCCTACTCGTTCTGGCACCAGCACCCTTTCTATCCCTTGAAATGAAAATTGTTCTAAATTATCTCCATTACATATGTGAAAATGCTGAGCTACCGGTTTAGTTAAATCCCGATTTTTAATGTGGAGAGTGTGTTCCCTTATCCAATCTTTCAAAGCCTGTGTGGTCCTCCCCACATACTGGGATCCACACTCACCACATGTGATCAAGTAAACAACATGTGTCATTCTGCAATTAATATATTGTCTGATGTCATATTTTCTCTTAGTCATTGTACTCTCAAATTCATTACCCACCTTCACATACATACATGATAAACACCTACGAGAACCACATCTAAACCTACCCTTAGTGTGGAGCCACGTAGGTGTAATAGCAGGGGAGGAATGAAATAAACTAGGGGAAAGTATACTAGCAAAAGTCGGTGCCCTCTGTGCTACAAATCTACAACCCGCTTTTACCGCTGTCCGCAATTGTTCATCTTCTAAGAGTATAGGAAGATGTTTGTCAATTATACTCTTTATCTGATTAAAATTTATACTATCATTCCTTTCTTGAACTTCACCCGTTCCTCTTTTATTATCTTTTATAGTCATAAGCAAATCTTTTCTATTGCTATCTCTCCCTCTCAAATAACCTTGATCAACAGAGGATTGAATGGGATGTTAACAGAACAGCAATTGCAGCGGTCACCGGTGGCGAGACACTTTATTGCACAAAAACACAAAATTAAAGATTTGAAATGCTTTCCCTTTGAATGGGTAAAACAATCCACACGTGGGGGAGATAGAGAAAAGAGATTATACAAGCGAGAAATTTATTGGATATACACTCTGTGCACTTGCGCACCAAGGGGACCGAATGAGCAATTTAGTCTGATACATTACATCTAGGAAGTATGGAAGTAACCAGTGCTAAAAGATAGAATAGGTGAAAGTTGTTCTTATTGTTTTTATAATGATGGAACTGGTACAGGATTTGGAGTCTTGGGTTACCTAGGTAGCGCAACATGCTAACTTTTGGCGCCAAGTTCAACAAAAGAAAAGTATTTTAAGATGGCTACAGGGGTAGTCTGTAATGAGTAGGTCCCTGAAGAAAGTTCCAGTTGGAACTGAAACGTTGGGCTGAAACTTCATTTTAATGTTATGAATAAAGAAGTGATTTTATTATATACATTGGTGTGCCCGGCATTTGTGGAGATGAATGGTGCATGATATTATTGAAGCCTTGAGCACCTGAAAAAAAGAACAAGGTAATGTGTGCACAGTGTAACAAATTTGATACACTTAATGTAAAACACATGAAATGAATTTATGTATTATTTATTGTGGGGCAACACTTGGTTTGCAGCTGTGTACTGTCATGAGAGACGGTGTAGAACATAGTAAACTAAGTGTGCTCACATCATGATTGATTTAATTGGTGTTTATCAAATGGGTGAATAGCTGTAGTTAATTAATCCCATGGATTGGTTTGTTTGAATTAGAGTGAGAGTATTTTGGATCTCAGTGGGGTAAAATGAATATAGCCTATGATTAAGTAGACTATACGTTTACGAAACACATTAGGCGTTTGGTTGTATGATTATGCCTGTAATGGATTTGTTGAGTCCTTAAATATGCAACCTTTTATAAATATTTTTTCACTAAAATGGAGTTTTTAACCACATTATCAATGGTGGTCTGATGCTTCGGGTGGTGATGATAGAAAGAACAATATATACAACAGGAGCAAGCAGAGGGTTACCAGCCAGCAAGCACTATTATCAGGAATAATAGGCTGCAAAGCTAGACGACACTGCTGGAGATTAGGCCTTAGCCACTGGTAGTCTAAACAGGAACCAGGAGCAGGAGCAGGAACCGGAACTCAGGCTCTTGATCCAACGTAACGGGCCTACCGACTCACACTTGCAGTCAGTAGGGAGCGAATTCTGACTCACGTCTGCAGTCAGTATGGAGCGAACTGACTCATGTCTGCAGTCAGTAGGGAGCAAATTGTGACTCATGCCTGCAGTCAGTATGGAGCGAACTGACTCGTGTCTGCAGTCAGTATGGGAAAATGATAGCTGACTCATGCCTGCAGTCAGTATCAGAGCTTAGTCTACCAGAGACCCAGGTCCACACTAGGTTGGGTGTCTTCTAAGTAGAAGGAACAAACGTAAGAGTAGTCTGACAGAGCCACAAGTCAGCACCAGAGGGGGTAGTCAGACAAGCCAGGTCATACACAGTTCAGGTTGTCAACCAGAGCCACAGGTCTGCACCAGGTTGGGTGTCCACTATAGGGATAAGCAAAAGAATAGTCAGACAGAGCCACAGGTCAGCACCAGGATGGATGGAAGACTAGCCAGGTCATACACAGAGCCCAAGGTAATAGAAATGCTATCAACAACAACGCAAGGGCAACTGAGTCAGGACTCAGCCTGCCTTTTAAACCCCTCCACAGGACGTATGTGGGCGGAGGAAGTGGGTAGAAGAAAGTACGTAGGAGCAGACTACAGGAAGCAAACAGATAAAACAGAGGCCTGCAACATGCTTGAAGCCTCGCGTCTGCAGATGATGCTGAAGTCAAGGTAAGCTGTAACACTAATCAGGTTGGCCTCTTCGTCATCATTCCAGGTTAAGGGGAACCTGGGTTTTGCCAATACAAGATTCATTCATTTAAGTATTTTCATGTTATGCTGGAGGCCCTGACCACAAGTGGAAGGCTCGTCTGAGTTTGTGGGAGGGGCTGTAACATAGTAACATAGTAACATAGTAAATTAGGTTGAAAAAAGACACAAGTCCATCAAGTTCAACCTTCACTTCATACCTCAGTAACTGAGAATTTTATAGCTTTCCTGCTACCAATTAAATTAGTTTTTATCAGACCTTCCTGATCAGCCTACTGATAAACAGTATAACTCTGTATGTTCCCTTTTGAAAGAAATGTATCTAATCTTCTCTTAAATGTATCCATTGTATCTGCCATAACTACCTCCCTGGGCAATGAATTCCACAATTTGACAGACCTTATCGTAAAAAAAACCCTTCCTCTGCTGAAGTTTAAACCTCCTTTCCTCTAATCTCAAGGGATGTCCCCTGGTCACCTGATCAGGCCTTGGAATAAATAGCTCACCGAGAGATCCTTGTATTGACCTCTTATATACTTGTACAATGTGATAAGGTCTCCTCTTAGTCGTCTTTTCTCTAGAGTAAATAAACCAAGTTTGTTTAGTCGTTCCTCATATGTCAAGTCCTCCATTTCCTTAATTAATTTTGTTGCTCTCCGCTGTACCCTCTCTAGTTCTAGTATATCCTTTTTCAGAACCGGTGCCCAAAATTGCACTGCATACTCAAGGTGAGGTCTTACCAATGATTTGTATAATGGCAAAATAATGTTATCCACTCTTGCTTCAATACCTCTTTTTATGCAAGACAGGACTTTGTTTGCCTTTGCTACTGCTGTTTGACACTGGTCACTGTTTCCAAGTTTGTAGTTGACAAGGATACCCAGGTCTTTTTCTAGCAACGAGTCACCTAAAATGATTCCATTAAGTTTAAGTATAAGTAGCCTTGGGATTGTTTCCTCCCAAATGCATGACTTTACACTTCCCCATATTAAACTTCATATTCCACATGTTTGCCCAATCTGACATTGTATGTAAGTCCCTCTGTAGAGAGAAAATATCCTGTTCTGAATTAATGACTTTGCATAATTTAGTATCATCTGCAAATATTGATATTTTGCTTTCTATATCTATTTCCAGGTCATTTATAAACATGTTAAAAAGCAGCTGACCCAATACTGAACCCTGAGGTACTCCACTCTCCACTTTAACTATACTGGAGAATTTTCCATTTACAACCACACACTGTTCCCTATCCTTCAACCAGTTTTGTATCCAATTGCAAAGGTTATCTCCTAGCCCCAATTTCCTTATTTTATACACCAGCCTTCTGCGTGGTACTGTATCAAATGCCTTTGCAAAGTCTAGATATACTACATCTACTGCCTTGCCATTGTCAAGCTTGCTGCTTACCTCCTCATAGAAGCTGAAAAGATTAGTTTGGCATGATCTATTCTTCATAAAACCATGTTGATTCGTGCTAATGATCTTATTTTTTGTGTTGTAATCCTGAATATAGTCCCTTATTATGCCTTCTAATAGTTTTCCCACTACAGAGGTCAAACTCACTGGTCTATAATTCCCAGGTTCTGTTTTAGTTCCCTTCTTAAATAGAGGCACTATGTTAGCTCTTCGCCAATCCTGTGGCACGGAGCCTGTGGTAATAGAATCTTTAAAGAGTAAATATAGGGGTTTTGCTAACACAGCACTGAGTTCCTGAAGAACCCTTGGATGTATACCATCAGGACCCGGTGCTTTGTCGGTCTTAATTTTGTTCAGTCTTCCCATGACATCACCTTGAGTTAACCCAATATCTATTCATTGTATTGTTTTATTTGTTACTTGCGGAGGCTCTTCTACCATTCCTTGCTCCCTTGTTCATACTGATGCAAAGAGAGTGTTTAAAACATCAGCCTTTTCCTTATCCTCAGTAACCAACTCACCCATCTCATTTTTGAATGGTCCAATGCACTCCCTCTTAAGTTTTTTGCTATTTATATATTTAAAAAACTTTTTTGGATTAGTTTTGCTTTCCCTTGCAATTCGAGTTTCATTATCTATTTTTGCTACCCTAATTGCCTTTTTTCAATCTTTGTTGTACTCCCTGTATTTTAAGAAAGATTGTTCAGTTCCTTCTGACTTAAATAATTTGAATGCTTTTTTTTTCCTTGCCATTTCCTTCTTTACATGTGCAGTTAACCACATTGGCTGTGACTTACTTCTTTTGCACTTGTTCCCCATTGAATTCTGACCATTTTTCCTCAGTATTTTTGCCTTTAAATAAAATATCCCAGTCTATGTGTTGCATTGAGGCCCTTAACAATTTGAAGTTCGCTTTTTTAAAATTAAGTGTTTTGGTTGAACCTATACATTTTTGCTTTGCCAAACAGATCTCAAATGTAACCATGTTGTGATCACTGTTTCCCAAATGTTCTCTTACCTTAATATTGGATACCATTTCTGTGTTATTAGTGATCACTAGGTCCAATACATTGTTATTTCTTGTCGGCGCTCCCACCATTTGTGACATGTAGCTTTCACGAAGCGTGTTCAAAAACCTGCTACCCTTAGCACTCTGACAGGTCTCATTTTTCCAGTTGATATCTGGATAATTAAAATCTCCCATAATTATAGTATGCCCAAACTGGGCAGCTTTCCTCATTTGCAATAGCAGTTGGGCCTCATCATTGTCATCGATATTTGGTGGTTTGTAGCATATGCCCACCAACAACTTTTTTTTACCTTTTACACCACATTTAGTCTCGATTTCTACCCACATGGACTCCACAGTTTGGCCAGTTTCCTCACTAATATCACCTCGCAAAACTGGATTTAGCTCTGTTTTCAAATATAAGCACACACCTCCACCTTTTCTATTAATTCTGTCTCTTCTAAACAGGGAATAGCCCTCTATATTTACAGTCCAGTCATGTGCATTGTTCCACCATGTTTCTGTTATTCCAATTATGTCCAATTGCTCATTAACCGCCAGCAATTCTAGTTCTCCTATTTTATCTACCATACTTCTTGCATTTGCTAGCATACAATTGATTTTGAAGTCTTTACATATATTAATCCCTACATGCCTTTTTTCTTCACCTTCATTTACTAGGAGTTCCTCCCTACTGACTAAATTTCTCCCCACCCTTTCTCCACCCCCCTGGTCATTTACTTGGACCCAGTTCCTATCTGCTCTATCTACCCCATTTTTGCTATCTATACCCACCCCACCCCCCTTTCCTAGTTTAAAAGCTCCTCCAAGCTTCCTAGCATTCTCTCCCCTAACACAGAGGCTCCGCTACCATTTAGGTGCAATCCATCTCTTCCATATAGATTGTACCCAAGAGCAAAGTCTGCCCAGTGTTCTAAAAACCCAAAACCCTCCTTCCTACACCATTGCTTGAGCCATGCATTAAGCTCCCTGAGCTCCCTCTGCCTACCTGCACTGGCGCATGGCACAGGTAGTATTTCAGAAAATACTACCTTAGAGGTCCTTGCCTTAAGCTTGCACCCTAAATCCCTGAAATCATTCTTTAGGGACCTCCATCTTCCTCCTATTTTGTCATTGGTTCCAATATGTACCAAGACAGCTGGATCACTTCCAGCCCCTCCCAATAATCTGTATTTAACTCTGCAGCTTCCCTTGCATCCGGCGAGCCGTCACTTCCGGTCCCCACCCATTCTCCCCTCCCAATTTTTCATATAATATATAAAGGCCAATGCTCTAATCAGATTGGCCACTTCGTCATCATTCCAGGTTAAGGGTAACCTGGGTTTTTCCAATACAACATTCATTCATTTAAGTATTTTCATGTTACACTGGAGGCCCTGACCACAGGCTGTATTATATACTCTTCCTCCTTCTTTCTCTTCACCAAGTATTTCTCTCTTGGTCAATCTCTATAAACAGGCTGGTTTATAACATAGCACCAAGTAGTCCCATAGTTCTGGAAGAAATCCCCTGTTTTGCAGTATCACTCCAGCAATCACTTATCCGCTACTGTGTAGGTTAACTCTAAATTGTACATGTTCTCTTTGTCCATCATCAGTCTCTATGAACTTTGTCCCTTTTCTTGTTTGTATGAATCTGTTGCACATTGACTATTTAACTGACTTGCTAGTAATCCTAATATACTGTTAAGGTGTAACTAAGACCTCAGACACAAACTCAACAACCTAAAGGCAACAGGAGACAGCAGATCAGCCGCTGAAACCTGACATATATCATGCTTATCTTCTATAAGGGCTAATATGCTGAAGCTCCAGAACAGAACACTTCAAACCAAGAAATTGAAGATGTCAATGTTCAGTATGCCACTGACATATTATTCCTCAAATCACAAGAATTTCAGCTGAAAGTAAAATCTGATGTCTTGAAAAACAGATTTTAGTTAATAAATATTAGAAGTATGGGATTTCATGAAAAAGCTAAAGGAGCAAAACCTATGAAATTAGTTGAAGATTATCATAAAATCTGATTGGAAGAATTTGCATCTGTCCTCCATTTATTCTATGATTGGAAATCCCACAAGTCTACTTACACCTGGAATTCCTCATTGCACAATGCTAGCAAAATTACTAAATTATCAAGATTGGGATCATATTCTATTATTTGAACATAACTTTTAAGTATCTATCCACCCTTATTATTCCCGGTGATTCAAGAGAAATTGTAGTACAAATAGATCAAGTACTCCATAATGTTCCAAGGTAGGCAGAGGGAACTGGATGGTCAGAAAACATTCTTCTTCCTCTGCATGTGTAGCTGATTAGATGGATTACAGACCCAACTATATTTATACCAAATATACAACATATATTATATGATATTAAGCTTGGTTAATTGATGCTATCCTTTTGTAATATTTATTCATTTATTAATTAATTATTTAGAAAATGTTTTACCAGGAAGAATACATTGAGAATTCTCTCATTTTCAAGTGTGTCCTGGAGAGTTTACAGTAAAGGGTTACATATTTACACAAACAGAGAAACATAATATCTATCTATATATATATACACTTACTCATGATCTGAGTTTCCAGCGGTATTCGTTAAGGCATTTAAACAGGAATCAGCCAATCAGTCGGAGCAAATCGGTCCTTATTAGCAAATCCCATTGCAGCATGCAGGATGCGTGCAGTCCACACCCTCGATTTCTACTTTAAATGGGAAATTTAACCTCTTCAATGCCGACAATGATAGATTGCAGTTATCCATAAGAAGAGGTAATTATAAATTAAACAACTCAAATCTCTTCAGTGGACAGCACTAGGACATGCCAGTTATGGATTCAAGTGTACTAACATATGCCCAAAGCCAAAAAAGGAGTGATATTGAATATTGTACAATTCGATACCCAATCCAACATAATCACAATATTATTATTGAACATAGTTGGCCAGCAAAGACAAAAAAACAGGATCCACTGCAGAAACAACACCTCCCAAAGAAATTCTCCAAGGAAGGACTTGAAAGCAAAGATTTGAATGGGAACTCTGCATTTGTTTTAAGTTCAAAACTCTCAACACCACCTTCTAGACATTCATAAAAACAATCACTACCGTCATGGAAAGGTGCTCCTGGGCCTCTCTGATATTTGTTCTAGCTTCATGCACTGCAAAAACAATACTCAAACATGTTCTATTCTTGATTTCCATATGTGCACTCCTCACTAAAATGTCTGGTTCTTTCTGTCCTCCACACACTCCTCCCCCCTCTGTTTACATTTCTCCTTCACTTCTCTCTTCCACCCTCACCTCTACATACCAACTCCTCAATTTCCACTGCTCCTGCACTTCCCCACCCCAAACAAACAATAAACCACTTACACACACACAACTTATCGCCCACCTACCAACACCTGTACACCTTCAAACTTTCTTTCTAACTTTGAATCATGGCTTTCCTTTTTCCTGTCATCAGACACACCTTCACTTCTTCTGGGGGACTTCAACTACCATGTGGATGATCCATCAGTCTCCTGGGCATCCCGCTTTCTTTCTCTAACATCTGTGTTTGGACTACAACAGTGGACAGATCCTAGTACTCACAGAGATGGCCACTTCCTAGACCTTGTGTTCACTAGAGGCTGTACACTCTTGGATTTCAATATCTCCCCTCTTCCACTATCTGACCACAATCTTCTAACATTCAGCACCACTTATACACCTTCCGCAATCCCTGCTTCCTCTCCCCTCTTCACGCGTAACCTCAAATCACTTAACCTCACTGCTCTGCAATCCTCCCTGGCTACAGGACTTTCATCCATTCCCACTAATACAGACACTAACAGTCTTGTCAACACTTACAACTCAGTCCTGTCCTCCTCTTTAAACCTGCATGCTCCTCTCTGTCTCAAACGCACCCGTAAAACCAATCCACGGCCATGGCTTAATAAGGACACCAGCTTCCTTCGCTCCTGTACCCGTTCAGCTGAACGACTCCTGAGAAAGTCAGGCTCTCTGGCAGACTTTATGCACTACTGATTCCTCCTTTCTTGTTTTAACTCTGCTCTGTCCCTGACAAAAAAACATTACTTTTCACAACTAATTAGCACTCATAAATCCAACCCCTGCCGCCTTTTCTGTACATTCGACTCCCTTCCTCGCTCTCCATTTGCCTCCCGCTCACACTCTATACAGCCACATGACTTTGCCAACTTCTTCAAAGCCAAGGTAGACTCCATCCAGGGTAATATCCCACCCTCTATATACCCTCCTATCCTCCCTCATTCCCCTCCTGCCACCCTGGACTCCTTTTCACAAGTCACGGAGGAAGAATTGGCTAACCTCCGAAACTCCTCTCCCTCCACTACATGCACACTTGATCCACTCCCCTCTCACCTCATCCAGCTCCTCTCCCCCACACTAACACCTATCCTATTACAGATCTTTAACTCCTCCTTTGCCACTGCTACATTTCCTGATGACTTCAAACATGACATAGTAACACCTATACTCAAGAACAACTCCACTGACAGTACCACACCCTCTAGCTATCGACCGATTTCTCTCCTGCCATTTGCTTCTAAGCTCTTGGAACGCCTAACCTACTCCCTCCTGCTTGACTTCCTTAACACACACAACCTGCTCGACCCTCTACAATCTGGCTTTCGCACTGCTCACTCCATTGAAAACGCTCTCACAAGAGTGGTCAATGATCTACACATTGCCAAATCACAAGGTCACTATTCTATACTTATTCTTCTTGAGCTCTCTGCTGCTTTTGACACTGTTGATCATGCACTTCTCCTCCAAATTCTTCACTCCTTAGGAATCCGTAACTTAGCACTGGACTGGCTATCCTCATATCTAACTAACCGATCCTTCAGTGTCTCCTCTGCCACCTCATCATCATCTCCTGTCCACCTCTCTGTTGGTGTTCCTCAAGGCTCTGTTCTAGGACCGCTTCTGTTTTCTCTTTACACAATAACACTTTGCGATCTTATTAACTCCTTTAGTCTCAAATATCACCTCTATGCAGATGACACCCAGCTTTATTTATCTGCACCTCAACTGCCTTCTGATATTCAATCTAAAGTCACAGATTGCCTCTCGACCATCTCAGACTGGATGGCTCATAGACACCTCAAGCTCAATATGTCTAAAACAGAGCTAATACTCATCCCACCCAGGTCTGGCCCACTAGTGACCTTCCAGATGACTGTGAATGGCACTACCATAAATCTGGTATCAGAAGCACGGTGCCTAGGGGTGATAATTGATACATCTCTCTCATTCTCTCCTCATATTAACTCCATTGCTAAATCTTGCCACTTTCACTTGCGTAACATTGCTAAAATCCATCCCTTCCTTTGCTCCTCCACAGCCAATATTCTCACACAAGCACTCATCATTTTCCTCATGGAATATTGTAACCTTCTTCTCTCTGGCCTTCATGCATCCCATCACCATCATCTTCAATCCATACAGAATACTGCAGCACACATTATCCTATTTCTTTCTGATGGTCTTCAAATCACGATTGAAACTACACTGTATGTGTCTGGTATCTGTCAGTGCCATCTTGTCACTCAACTTCAGGATGACTGGCTGCTTGTCACTTACTCTAACACATTTTTTGGGGAATTAACACTCCTCTCTTTTAACCCACACTCAGAAAACAACTGTCAGTGTCTACCCAGCAAAGCTTTAATACTTCCACAAACATTCCCAGCTTGCATTATTGTTTTTTTGGGGATTAAAGGGATAGTAATGTTTCATAATAAAAACAGCTCTAATTATTCATCATAGTATTTGGACTTTGGAGAGTGTTATTTCAGTTCTGTCAGAGTTGTAGTTCAGGAGTACTTCAATGACAAAATGTCCCCCTCCCGCCCCTTTTACTGATGTAACACTGCTCAGTCAAAGCAGAAGGGAGGTGCCCAGGTAGATTGCACAGAGGGACAATCTTCAATTAAGATAAGGGAAAAACCTGAAAAGCTTGTCAAGGGGGGCAGGGCTTTCATTGTTTTCATATAAAGAAGATTGTCCCCTGCTGTTATCTGTCTGGTCTTACAACCAGATTCACATCTGAGAAGAGATGGCTTACACTAGGTAAAAGGGGCGGGGAGGGGAAACTTTGCTTGTGAATATCTCTTAAACCATAAAGGTTTGAGAGATAAGACTTATATCGTTCTTCGTGTTTTTTTAATGCCTACAAAATAAAATAAAGTTAAAACGAAGTATTACTATCCCTTTAAGGGCTCAATCCAAATGGTGGAGTAAAAAATGCCGGTAGGACAAAATGGATACCAACCGAGAAAAGAAAATGTCTAAGTTGGTATTAAGCACAATGGACGTTAGGCAATAAAACTGGTGTTGTGTCCAAACATCTGTTTTGTGCATTAAATTCCCAAAATGCTGCTAAATAACAGCAATTTTGGGAACTTAACAGTAAAAAAGTAATGCGTTGCGTACCTCACTGGCACTCAAGGAGTTACCGTATATTGTGCCATAATATTTTACAGTGTAAATGCTTCCATGTAGTGTACCAATGTTTAAATATTCCATAGAAATAATATATAAGTATAGAGCAGAGAAATATTTAAGGCAGCAATGCTAAGTAAATTAGCATATGTAGAAGTTTCCGCCATTTGGTGTGGCTGCTGAAGCGGCGTCGGCGACACAGAGCAGCTGCACCAATTCCCCCTGCATACTGAGGAAATTGGCTCATTTCCATTTCCCTCACAGCCATTGGCTGGGATGTTCATATGCACATCCCAGCCAATCAGATTCAAGCGGCTGTTCTTTAAACTGATATTTTTTTTATTTTACAGGAAGAAGGAATAGAAGAAAGAAGATAAGACTGAAGAGAAGGACAGAATATGACCAGGAAGCTGAGGACTCCTCTGCACATCAGGAGTAATGGTGTTACTTGTAATGCAATTTTTCTTTAACATAGTAGGGTTAACCCTACGAATGCCGGTGGGGTAATTATACCCCACTGGCACTCATAGGGTTAATTCTAATAACTTTTTTCTAGTTTCATACTTTATATGTATTAGTATGGGGCTTAGAGCCCCATATCAATACATCCACTGAGGACTTTTATTTTTTAACTTCAAGTTTCTACGTCGGCTTTTTAAACAGCCGATAAGGGACTCAAGTTAAAAAAAGAAGTAGGTCTTAACTTTCCTGCCATAACTTGAGTCCCTTATGGGGTTTTCTTGGCTAACGCAGACATTTGAATTGATATTTATGGTGTTTTCATAATTTTCAATGGATGAAAACACCTCTTAACTTTATCACACGATGGCTCTTTTATGTGCCGGTATTTTTTCACAGCACAGACATTTGCATAGCTTACCGTGCAGGAAAAAATGCCGTTGGCAGAAAAAAACAGCCATCTCCAACATTTGGATCAAGCCCTTTGTCACCAGAAATCACAGAATGGCCCTTTAACGCTCACTCCTAGACAATGATTCACTGCTTGTGGGATCCTGACACCCTTTTATACTAGCACCACAAGAATACTATCATCATTTGGTGAATATTTAGTTCTACCATTGACTGAAGTCTGAGGGTGAGCACAAGTCCCTCTTGTAAGAAATGTTTTGCTAAATGTGCTGATTTTCTGCTTTTTTCATGAATGTATTACATTGAAATGCAAAGCATATGAAAAAAATGCCAAAAATCAGCACATTTAGGCACACATTTCTCTCACATCAGAAAGTGCAATTTTCACTTATCAGATGGGAATATTCACCCAACCCTAGTACAAATCTCACTTGTGCGTGTGCAGTTTGCATCCATTTGCAAGGTGTCCTAGTGCAATCATTCTTGTGCATGCCGATTTTAGACACCCATTTACCTTTTTAAGGATGCTGCACACTAATATCAGTGCTCTGTTGTCTTAGTTTTTCAGTGCAGACACTTGGGGGCAGATGCACTAAAGCATGATAAACAGGTGATAAAGTGGAGATGACTAGATGATTTTAGTGTTCTAAACTCTCCAGGTCCTATGTTATTTTATGGATCCAATGCACTAAGATTTTTTTTAAACTTTAGAGGTCTTAGTGCACTGGCTGTGTAGAATAACTGTCACATCCGCTGCTCTGTCCTCATTGTGCAGCCTTAATCCACGCTACTCTGTTCTCTTGGAGCAGTGCACCACACTTCCAGTATTAGGCAGCGTCTTCGGCCTATCTGAACACTTTCACAGTGTGTTCAGACCTGGTTCTTGGCATTGGCTCCTATTCCTAGCCTAGCTCTAGCTCTTGCTCTGTTCCAGTTTGCTTTATCCACCGTGTTTCACCTTGGCTTTAATACTGACCACTCTCTTGTCTCCTCCAGTGTTTGACCTACCAGTGTATGACCCTTGGCTATCCATCTGACTTCTCTACTATGCCCACTGATGAACTATGTATGACCCATGTCTTTCCTTTTGACCACTTCTTTGTCTTTTCTCATTAGGAGAGTTCATGGTATACCTTAGCCTACGACCCCAGTCCCATACCCTTTTCTTCACTCCCCAGCCTTCACTCTCCCCTGCAGGAGAGTCAGTAGAGAGACCATCCAGGACTTTTTCTCCAGCTCCTCTGCAGTTAGTCTCTAAACCCTTGCAGCTGGCCCCTTTAGTTCGGCCCTCACCACAGCACAGTCCTATGGGTAGCCTACATTTCACTAGCACAGATCACCAGCATCACACCCAAGCACTCCCTCTCTTGCAGGTTTCTACCTGCATGCACAGACCTAGATGCGTGTGACATTAGTGAAATTTCCATACTGCCACTATGTCAGCAGATCCCAAGGAGATCTCCAAGGCTGTCATTCAGCAGGTTCACAAATTCCAAAAAGTTCCTGAAGAAGGGGCTGGACTGCCCCAAAACGCATTGAACCTAAGATGATATCAAGAATAATCAACTGGACTCACAGACTGACAAACTTGAGAATCAGCAACTCCTGATAGACAAGATACACGGAGCGGCAATACCCCCTATACAAATCAATACAAACACCAGTACGTGTCTCCATCACATTGCAAAGCACAGCAGACACGACCCAGAACAAGAGGAAATACCACAAGAAAAGACTACCAGGACACCAGGGAACTTCTAGCCAAGATCACCCGACATGCAATTAAAACAAGAAAATATCTGGTAAGCAGTTTTTAATAGTCAGGTTGATCTTCTGTCCCTGTCTGTAACGGCATTCCTCATTGGGCAAAGCATCCGGGTGACTGGTATTTCTGTGCACATACTCGTCTATAGGTGGGTTTCTGATGCCCTGAAAGAGTATTACGTTTCACACATATCGAGTTGAATTTACTTCATACAGGAGTTGCTACATAGACTCTATCTCAGTTTATAAATCTGTACCATTTGTTACATTTAGCAACATTGTATACATTGAATGGTTGCAATATTGATTGAAAGTCTTTTTTTACTCAGCACTAGCGGCTGACTATTTTAACTATTTGTGAATTGATTTTAGTAGCTTATATATATTTTTTTATTCACATCTTTTATCCAATTTTGTTTTATAATAATAAAGAGATTGAACCATTTTGATGTTATAAACTCTACTGAGTATTTCTCCTGCATATAACACAGAATATTCATTTACATATATTTTATACTTATAATATTCCATCGAGACTACACTTAGATCTCTGGTGCGCTGTCTCCCTACCCTCTTCTGTCATTCAGCAGGTGGCTGTGCTGGAATAGCATTCATCTCATATTTTGAGTCAAGACCAAAAGCTACACTCAATCACCTCCATTCTGCAACATATGCAGCAGCAACTGGAGGCATGTAGTCCAGCCTCTACCCCCTCAGAAGTACCTTCCTCTTCCCCTACTGTATGTCTGGCTCTGAAGTTCATGTGTCATCTCCTGAGTCCATGGAGTTCAGACAGCTCAGTCGTTTGTCTGAAGAGGAGAAATCTAGAAGATGCATCAAGGGCCTGTGTCTTTACTGCGGCCTGACCGTCCACTTCACCCAAACTTGTCCCACCAAGCTAGGAAAAACACCAGGACTTAGCAAGACAGGAGGGACTCTCGCTAAGTCATACACTGGTTCCCTCAGATTCATTGCAACGTCTTACTGTTCTGGTACATATTTCCTGGCCTCTATAGTGGAAATATCGACCTTAGTAGATTCAGGTGCAGCAGGGGTTTTCATCCACCTATCCTTTGCCCAGGACCATGGATGATATTCTCCTGGTTTCTAAAGAACCACCAGTCTGCATTGTGGTTATCGACAGCTCTCCCTTGGGTGATGGACACATCACCTTACAGACCAAACCACTGTGTATGCTCATAGCACCCTTGCATCAGGAGATTGTTGAATTTGATATCATCTGTGATTCTCAGACTCCCATAGTGCTGAGTCTTCTTTGGTTGGTGAAGAACAATCCCTACATTGACCTTTTCACCTTTGTTTCCTATCTCTACTATCGAGACAGGGACAACCGAACCTGCAAAGAACAAGGTACCACCACCTTATCTCTCATTCTAGGATGTTTTCTCCAAAGCAGGAGGTTCTTCCACCACACCGAGCATACGATTGCACCATCGATTTGCTGCCAGGTACTACCCCTCCTAGAGGTAGGACTTATCCCTTGTCTCTGCCTGAGACCGCAGCTTTGGAATCCTATATTCAAGAAAACCTCTCACATGGCTTTATTTGTCTTTTCGCCTCACCTGCGGGCCTGGGGTTTTTCTTTGTTAAGAAAAGGGACAGCTCATTATGGCATTGATTATTGCGGCCTCAATGCTGTTACTCGGAAGAACTGTTAACCCCTTCCCCTCATTACAGATCTCCTGGAGAGGTTGTGCAGATCAACTGTCTTTACTAAGTTGGATCTTAGAGGGGCCCATAATCTCATCTGAATGTGCATACGGGATGAGTGGAAGATGGCATTTAACACAAGCTTTTGGCATTGCGAACACATAATGCCCTTCGGCTTGCGTAACGCCCTGCGGTGTTTCAAGCATTTGTTAATGCTGTCTTTCACAATCTACTGCTTTCTTATTTCATAATTTACTTACATGACATATAGATATTCTGCAGAGATACCTGAAACTGAGAACTGCTTGCTATAAAATTAACTTTGGAGGAGCTATCTTTTGGAAGGAGCTACCCATCTGATTGCCATCCTCACTGATCAACGTAACACAGCTTACTTTGTTTCTGCAAAATGTTTGAAGTCTCGTCAGGCTAGGAGGTAACTTTTCTTCTCCAGGTTTGATTTTACAGTTTCTTATATCCCTGGTTCCAAAAATGCTAAGGTGGACACATTGTCCAGGTGCTATGAGGAATCTTTGGCATCTACTTCTCCAGACCTATCCTACCTGCCTTCTTGCTCTTGGATTCCTTGTCCACTGATACCCTAATGACGATACAAGAGGCACATCCCACTTCCATACCCTCCTCTTGCCAGTCCTCTCTTCTGGTTCCTGAGGCTTAATGTGAACAGGTGTTGGCCTGGGCTCATCACTCTCACGTAGCAGGCCATCTTGTGGTTGATCGCACTCTCTGACTCTTAAACCGATTCTTTTGGTGGCCTTCTTGCTGGCAGGATGTGTTAAAATGCCTTGAGTCAAACCCCTCAGATTGGTATGCCCTTTACCGGTTTCTACTATTCCATGGACCCATCTGTTCATGGATTTCAATGTGAACATGCTTGTGTCTGCTGGAAAGAATACTATTTTTGTAGTTATAGACCTCTTTTCTAAACAAGGATATTTTATCCCTTTGCCTGGCCTGCCTTCTGCTGAGGAACTCGCAGAAGTATTCATCACTGACATTGTACGTCTGCACGGCTTACCTCTTCATATAACATCTGATCAAGGTATCCAGTTCATTTCTAAATTTTGAAGATCTTTCTGTACCCTTTTGGGGGTCTCTGAACCAAGGCTTGGAACAGTACCTACGTTCCTATAACAACCATCTACATGACGATTGGGTAAACCTGTTACTCTGGGCCCGAATTTTCATACAGCTCCCTTTGTCATTCTTCTCTGGGTTGATCTCTCTTCTTTGCAGCTTTATGGTATAATCCTTTTGTCCTTCTGCTAGCACCTGGGGCCTCCTTGGTTCCAGCCGCAAAGACCAGAGTACAATCCTTGTCTTTGCACTGGCAGTCCATATGTTCTGCTGTTCTTGGAGCCCAGATATGCCAGAAGATTGCGGCTGACCGCCTTAGGTCACCTGCTCCCCTCTTCCAGATTGGTCAATGAGTGTGGCTCTCCACTAGACATCTCCTACTGGCTCAGCCATCCATCAAATTGGGCCCTCAATATATTGGTCTTTTCCATATTGTCCGACATCCATCTCCTACGGATTCACCCAGTCATTCATATTTCCCTACTGAAGGCATTTCTTCTGGCTGTGTCTTCTTCTTCTTCTCTTCCCAAGCCTCCTCCACCAGTTACTGTTGGTGGCCAGGAGGAATATATTATCAACGGCATTCTTGACTCCTGTCATTCTCTGGGACATTTGCAATACCTAGTTAAGTGGAAAGGCTATGGCCCTGAGGAACGATCCTGGGTTTGGTCTTCAGATGTCCATGCCCCAGTGTTACTACATGAGTTTAATTTACGATTCCTTTTGAAACCCACTCAGTAGGCTCCATCTTATCACTTTCACAGTGTTCCACTGGGAGTTCAGACCTGGTTCTTGGCATTGGCACTAGTCCTAGCCCAAGCTCTAGCTCTTGTTCTGTTCCAGTTTGCTTTATCCATTGTGTTTCTGCCTTGGCTTTAGTATTGACCATTCTCTTGTCTCCTCGAGTGTTTGCCCTACCAGTGTATGACCCTTGGCAATCCTTTTGACTACTCTATTCTGCCCACTGATGAACTGTGTATGTTTTTCACCTTTTCATTATAAAAACGTGACACAATATAAGCAGCTACAGTGCAAGGTAGACGTGCTTTGCTGTTCTGCTGTGATCTTAAAGGGATAGTAATACTTCATTATTACTATCCCCCATGTTGTAGCCTTTAAAATTCTGAATTCAACAATACCAGCGGCATCTCTCAAACCTTAATGGTTTGAGAGATATCCGCTTTCAAAGTTCCCTTTTTTTGGCTTTTCCCCTGACGTCAGCATTCTATCTGAGAGCAGGGGAATCCGGTCAGTGAGCAAGCGGCAGCTCTGCAGGAGTCCTGAGATCACGTTATAGAAACCAAAATCCTTCACTAAAATGGTCTTCTACGTGTGCTTGGTTTGCAAGCACACATAGAAGACCATTTTAGTGAAGGATTTCTGTTTCTATAACGAGATCTCAGCACTGCTGCAGAGCCGCCACCGGTCCCGGGACCGGATTCCCCTGCTCTCAGATAGAATGCTGACGTCAGGGGAGAGGGAACTTTGAAAGCGGATATCTCTCAAACCATAAAGGTTTGAGAGATGCCGCTGCTGTAGTTGAATTCAGAATGAAGGGCTACAACATGGGGGATAGTAATAATGAAGTATTACTATCCCTTTAAGGCAAAATTGAGGCAGGAGAGGCTCATAATGACTGCTATTACTATGAGCAAGTTTAAAACTAATAAAAGGAGGAAATGGAAAGACCCTTATGTGTCCACTGAATCTGAGGAGGAGGAGGAAGTGACCATTACAAAACCAATGCTGACCAGTCCTGCTAAATCACCCCTAGAGATCTTGGGAAAATTAATATCAAGTGAGGGAGAAAAGGGTAGTAATGAGAGCTGGACAGGTCAGCTGCCTGAACCTGCTGCCAGATGTGCTGCCACCATTGCTGTGCCTGCTGCCAGACATGCTGCCCCTGCTGCCACCATTGCTGTTCCTGCTGTCAGACATGCTATCCCTGCTGCCACCAGTGCTGTGCATGCTGCCAGTGCTGCCCCTGCTGCCACCAGTGCTGTGCCTGCTGTCAGATGTGCTGCCTCTTCTGCCACCAGTGCTGTGCCTGCTTCCAGTGCTGCCCCTGCTGCCACCAGTATTGTGCCTGCTGTCCGATGTGCTGCCCCTGCTGCCACTAGTGCTGTGCCTGCTGCCAGTGCTGAACCTGATGCCAGTGCTGAAACGGGTTGCCACTGTGTCTTGTAATACTCAGGAGGGGGGGAGAAAAGATGATGCCAAGTGAGACAGCAGGGGACCCTAAGTCACACTTGCCACCCCCAAGCACTCCCACCAGTGCTAGTACTACTACTGAGAAGGTCCAGCAATTTGTTAGTGTTAGGAGTGAAGGATGGGGTAATTATCATATTACTAGTGACTGTGAAGAGAAAGACTCAGGGCTGAAATTGATGTGGTTGATGGTAGTGGTAGTACTAGTAACAGTGACGGTGAAGCAGCTGGTGGAACTAATGTTAGGCGCATAGGGGAAGCAATCGGTCAATGAAGCCCATACCATTCCCCTGACCCTTTCAGTCCTGTCCCCCCCCACAGCATTGTCCAGGTGGAACATGATCCTGAAGAAGGCAGAATTGTTACCTAGCAGTAATAATACCACCACTACCACCAGGAGCACAGATCAGCTGCCTTTGACTGCTGCTAGTGCTGCCAGTCTGCCTTCTTCAGGTCACCAAGAAATCGTAAGTGTGACATTAGGAGACCCTCTGTCACATTTCTCATCGCATCCTCCAACATGTAGTGAGATATCTGTAATATATCAGCAACAGCAGTACAAAGGGACTAGTGGTGGTGGTGATGATGATGATGGAGAAGCTGGGTGGAAGAGACATTGATGGCCTTTTTAGCCCAAGCTGAGAAGGAATGGGAGACAAGAATGGGGATGGGCATCACCACCACCAGCAGTGATTTTTGGGAATTAGTGGAATTTGTAACTGCTTTATTTCCTGCTGCTGTTGAGTTGCAAGGGCAGCAGGATGCTGAGGAGCAGGTTAGTGTGCCACAGACCACCGTGAACATAGTGGGAATGGGGTCAACAAGTGATGTGGGACTAGGAGAGTTTCCACTTTCCAGCAGCAGCAATACTCCTGGTCCTAGTTGCGGTGCTGAATCTGAGGCAGTAGCAGCAACAGCATCCTTTGCTCCATACAGTGAAATGGAATGTGGAGGAGAAGAAGAAAGAGGCCATTCTTCTCCACCTTTTCCCTCCCCCCTGAAGTCCTGGGTGTGGGACTATTTTTCTCTTGGGACAGTAACAGTGCAGGTATCAACAACAGCACTGTGCACCTTCCGACGCTCGTGCAGCTGCCAGGGTGTGCGGCTCGCAGGGAAAGAGGACCGGTGCGCTCTGGCGTCCATCCAGGCGACCGTTCTCCTCGTTGTGCCCTCTGGCGGCTCCTGCACATCGGAACCAGGCGCGCGTCTCAGGGAATCCCTGATGACACCGCGACCTGGTTCTTAAGGGGACAGCACATATTATGCTCCACCTCTAGGGGTGGAGCAATATGATAAAAAAACTGCCTGGACACCACTTCAGTGGCCCGTTCATGGTGTTCCAGTGCAGTTGCTTCTTGGGCTCTGTGTGTGATTTGGTTTGGCTGACTATTTGTTCTGGTGTTGACCTGTGGCTCTGTCCGACTACCCGCTCTGTGTATGACCCTTTGGCCTGTCTGACATCCAATCTGGTGCAAACCTGCAGCTCTAGTTGGTGAACCTTACTGTGTATGACCCCTGGCTTGGCTGACTATCTGTTCTGGTGTTGACCTGTGGCTCTCTCCGACTGCCAGCTCTGTGTATGACCACTTGGCCTGTCTGACATCCAATCTGGTGCGAACCTGTGGCTCTAGTTGACCAAGCCTTCCGTATTTGCTCCTTGTGTCTGACCACCTTGACTTAGCCTGGGATTGTCAACTGCACAACCAGAATACACACGCTCCAGGGGATAACCTAGGATTGTCTTTGGTGGCTTGACGTACTTCCTCTAGCCGTTGAACCTCTGCGGCCTCCAGGTGCAGACCTGTGGTGCAGCTGGTCTTTCTGGTACATGGTCTGTCCAGGCGCGAACCTGCTTATCCTCTGAGTGCATTGGGTCGCTGGATCCGTTGTCTGTACAGGTGCGTACCTGTAGTGTGGCCTCAGGTGCAGACCTGAGTCGCCCTTTCTCTGTTGCTGATTCCATCAGTACCATAGTACCTGTTGATCTATCCTGAAGTCCTCTCTTGACCTGTATGCTGTGCTGATTTCTTTGTCCTGTCTTATCGCTAAATAAAGATTGTGTTACCTAAGTACTGGTCCATTCTCATTATTGAATCCGTGACAGTGAGAAGGGGAAAGGAGGGAACGTGCCTTGGCACATATAAAACACAGACACCATGATATTTATGTGAAACATGTTAAAGCCAAACACCCACCACTGAAGTTGAGCACCACTGTTGATGTACCCACTATCACAGTGCCCGTGATTATTGCCTGTCTGGTATGGGTTCCTGTCCTCTCTGGTAAATGGGCAGAGGCGTTGCCGGCCGCTGCCAGCTGTCTGCTGGTCTCCCTGTTGCGGGCACATGTCATTGACGTCACGCTCGCTGTTTTGTAGCCTTCGGCACTAATTGGCCAATTGTGCCCCACCTTCTCCTTTGGCCTTATATACGGCCTGAATACTGGGCTTAGTTGCCCTTTCGTGGTGTACCTGTACGTTACTACTGTGTGTGTGCTCTCGTTTGACCCTTGCTTGGCTTCCGTTGATTCTCCAATTCAATCCTTGGCTTTGTCTGACTACCCGCTCCGGTATTGACCGGTGGCTCTTTCTGACTACCCGCTCCATGTATGATCTAGGCCTTGTCTGACTACCCATTCCTGTCTGACCCTGATTCTGGATGACTACCCTCTCCGTGAATTCTGTGGCTCTGGCTGACTACCTGATCCGGTTTTGGACCGTGGCTCTGTCTGACTAACCACTCTGTGCTTGACCCCGGTACCTGTCTGACTCTCCACTCTATCTCAACTGGCTTTTGCTAGCTCTTGCTACGTACAGCCTATGAGTAAATTCTACCTTTCTGGTATTGTTGCAACTGCCTGCCGCTCGGTAGCTCAGGGTTAGTCTCACCCCAGGTATTGCTCTAGCAGTCTCACTCCGTGCATCCTTGACTAGCTATACCTCTGATGCTATTACCTGTCTGTGACCCCGGTAACGCTCCTGTTGCCTGATCCCTTCAGAAATTGCTATATCAGTCTAGCTCCGTGCCTCCTTGACTGGCTATACCTCCGAGGCTATTACCTGTCTGTAACCCCAGTCTCGCTCCTGTTGCCTGATCCCTAGCTCTCTAGGTTTCTGAACGCTCACTCTGTAGAATCATAGGCTAGATACTAGCTCCTTGCTGCCTTGGCGATCCACGGTCGCAGGTTGTAGCTCAGTGTCAGCTCCTGGGTAGTGGACTGTGTACTGTCCTCATGCCTGTTCCTGGGAAGGTTGGGGAAGTCCTGTATTTTGATCTTAATAAACTGGTTAAATTCACCTGTACCTGTGTTGTGTGATTCTTTATCCTAAGTGTACCTTGATACCCACTGACTCTCCAGAAAGGCAACAAGAGGTGAGGCAGAGATCAAAGAGGAGAAAGAATAGAGAAACCCAGGCAGAGGCTGGAAGTTCGATGACAAGCGAAACAACTAGCTCGCCATCACCTTCTTGCTCTAGGGTAACTACATCTTCTGTCAATCCACCTTGTTCATTGTTACGTCCCTCGCCAAATGATATACACTCTGTAGATGTTATGATGTGGCAGTTCATGTCCACCCATTGCACACTGTGTGGTGCACTGACCACACATCTCAATTTGGTGGAGGAGAATCTCAAGCAGGGCATCAAGTGGCATCTGAGGAGATTCCATCCCAGAGAATGTGCTAAGATAGTGGCAGGAGGGTTCATCATTACTATTAAACTGTGTGGATAAGGAGCAGAAGAAGTACTTGGTTTCTGGTGTTTCTGGTGTCATGGTGTTTGGATAGAGTTGTGTCATGTGTTATTTACCACACACATGCACATTGTAGTTGCTGATGAGGGGCACAGTTCCTGCTCTCAAGGGAAAAATGTATATTCTAGTAATAACACCCCCATGATTTTGGAGGAGGGGCAGGTGGAGAAGAATTATTGGCCAGATTCTTTTCTCCACATATACCTATGTGGTATCTAGTGGGTCTAGTTGTGGTGCTGCACCTGAGCATCATTGGAGCTAAGAGTGGTAAGTGGAACCTTCATCGTCCATTACCCCATATTAAACAACTAAGCAGCTGCAGCAAGAATAGAAGTCGCAAATTCCGCATCTACATCAGGGCATTTGACAATGGACAATGAACAACTGGCAACACAACATGACCTGCTGGCACTAGGCCAATAGGGCATTTTTTTACTCAGTACTAAGTCAAGCCTAAGTCCTACAAATCAATGTTTCCTTAGGGCTTGTGCCAAACAAATCTAACACATGGTTTAACCTAGATGTGTAATTATATATGAGTGCTCACCATTTATTACTTTTATATGGTTAAGCTATAAGGTTTAGAGGGACTTTTTTAGTCCAGCTATAAACTCCTTTTCTTGGAGTGGTCTGAGCACCATCTATGAATATACACTAATATATACCTGCATTTTCTTTATCATTGTGGCCGTCTCCTTATAGTACCTCCCCTTCTTGGTGACACTGTGGTGCATTGACTGGACATGGCTTTTTGTCTTGATGATAAGTGAGATTTTGATATCTCACAAGCTTTGAAACTGATTTGAATATTACAACTAGTAGCTCTAAACAAGACCTGTATAAAATATTTGAGGAGCATAAAAAGAGTGTGAGTAAGCAATTGAGACTTTATCCAGTTTAGAGGCATATGTTAGGGCTCAGATTGTACCTAGAGGCCTTTGGATCAGATTACTCCCTGGGAAGAACTTCTGAAAAACTGAATTTCTGGAGAAATGGTATTCAGTATTGATTAAATGCTCTTTGGAATTGATTACTTTGATCACTGAGGAAGATAAAAGGATCTTAAATGAATTAAAAACTGAGATTGATAATAATTTGATTGAGTTAAAGATACATAAAGAATTGTCTGATTTTTCTAACATAAATGATAACATTAAAACGCATGAGTGATAGAGGTTAGCCAATCTCACGCAGTGCACATCTTGTCACATGTTTGAACACTTGGAGCAATCGTTCCAGGGGTCATACCGCTGTGCCAAGTGTGAGCATATTTTCTCTTTAGAGTCTAAGATATTGGATTTGGAGAGAAATATTGCAACATTGCGAGACATTGGAAACCTGGAAAGGAGTTTAGAACTCACAGAGCAGGTAGTATGTGGGGTTAGTGGTGAAGAGGGTGGAGTTGTAGATGAGGAGCGACAGGTAGGCAGCTGGGTAACAGTAAGGAGGGGAGGTAGTGGGCAGAGGAAGAGGAAGGCCAGTTCTGAGTTGACTCAGTCCAACAGATTTGCAAGATTGTGTAAAGATGTTGATGAGAATTGCTCAGAATTGGCAACACTGGAGAGGGCTGATTCCTCTAGCAGCCAGGGGAATAGTCCTCCTTCCAGGCTAGATGGGATGCAGAACAGACAGAAACCAAGGCAGGTGGTGGTAATAGGGGACTCTATTATTAGGAGGGTAGATAGGGTAATCTGCCGCCAGGAACGTGAATGCCGAACAGTATGCTGTCTCCCGGATGCTCGGGTTCGGCATGTTGCGGACAGGGCTGACAGATTATTGGGAGGGGCTGGAACTGATCCTGCTGTCTTGGTACATATTGGAACCAATGACAAAATAGGAGGAAGATGGAGGTCCCTAAAGAATGATTTCAGGGATTTAGGGTGCAAGCTTAAGGCAAGGACCTCTAAGGTAGTATTTTCTGAAATACTACCTGTGCCATGCGCCAGTGCAGGTAGGCAGAGGGAGCTCAGGGAGCGTAATGCATGGCTCAAGCAATGGTGTAGGAAGGAGGGTTTTGGGTTTTTAGAACACTGGGCAGACTTTGCTCTTGGGTACAATCTATATGGAAGAGATGGATTGCACCTAAATGGTAGATTAGCCTCTGTGTTAGGGGAGAGAATGCTAGGAAGCTTGGAGGAGCTTTTAAACTAGGAAAGGGGGGGGGGGTATAGATAGCAAAAATGGGGTAGATAGAGCAGATAGGAACTGGGTCCAAGTAAATGACCAGGGGGGTGGAGAAAGGGTGGGGAGAAATTTAGTCAGTAGGGAGGAACTCCTAGCAAATGAAGGTGAAGAAAAAAGGCATGTAGGGATTAATATATGTAAAGACTTCAAAATCAATTGTATGCTAGCAAATGCAAGAAGTATGGTAGATAAAATAGGAGAACTAGAATTGCTGGCGGTTAATGAGCAATTGGACATAATTGGAATAACAGAAACATGGTGCAACGATGCACATGACTGGACTGTAAATATAGAGGGCTATTCCCTGTTTAGAAGAAACAGAATTAATAGAAAAGGTGGAGGTGTGTGCTTATATTTGAAAACAGAGCTAAATCCAGTTTTGCGAGGTGATATTAGTGAGGAAACTGGCCAAACTGTGGAGTCCATGTGGGTAGAAACCGAGACTAAATGTGGTGTGAAAGGTAAAAAGAAGTTGTTGGTGGGCATATGCTACAAACCACCAAATATTGATGACAATGATGAGGCCCAACTGATATTGCAAATGAGGAAAGCTGCCCAGTTTGGGCATACTATAATTATGGGAGATTTTAATTATCCAGATATCAACTGGAAAAATGAGACCTGTCAGAGTGCTAAGGGTAGCAGGTTTTTGAACAGGCTTCGTGAAAGCTACATGTCACAAATGGTGGAAGCGCCGACAAGAAATAACAATGTATTGGACCTAGTGATTAATAATAACACAGAAATGGTATCCAATATTAAGGTAAGAGAACATTTGGGAAACAGTGATCACAACATGGTTACATTTGAGATCTGTCTGGCAAAGCAAAAATGTATATGTTCAACCAAAACTCTTAATTTTAAAAAAGCGAACTTCAAATTGTTAAGGGCCTCAATGCAACACATAGACTGGGATATTTTATTTAAAGGCAAAAATACTGAAGAAAAATGGTCAGAATTCAAATTTAGGTTGCAGAAATGTACCCAACAGTATATACCAATGGGGAACAAGTGCAAAAGAAATAAGTCACAGCCAATGTGGTTAACTGCACATGTAAAGAAGGAAATGGCAAGGAAAAAAAAAGCATTCAAATTATTTAAGTCAGAAGGAACTGAACAATCTTTCTTAAAATACAGGGAGTGCAACAAAGATTGCAAAAAAGCAATTAGGGTAGCAAAAATAGATAATGAAACTCGAATTGCAAGGGAAAGCAAGACTAATCCAAAAAAGTTTTTTAAATATATAAATAGCAAAAAACTTAAGAGGGAGTGCATTGGACCATTCAAAAATGAGATGGGTGAGTTGGTTAGTGAGGATAAGGAAAAGGCCGATGTTTTAAACACTTTCTTTGCATCAGTATATACAAGGGAGCAAGGAATGGTAGAAGAGCCTCCGCAAGTAACAAATAAAACAATACAATTAATAGATATTGGGTTAACTCAAGGAGATGTCATGGGAAGACTGAACAAAATTAAGACCGACAAAGCACCGGGTTGATGGTATACATCCAAGGGTTCTTCAGGAACTCAGTGCAGTGTTAGCAAAACCCCTATATTTACTCTTTAAAAATTCTATTACCACAGGCTCAGTGCCACAGGATTGGCAAAGAGCTAACATAGTGCCTCTATTTAAGAAGGGAACTAAAACAGAACCTGGGAATTATGGACCAGTGAGTTTGACCTCTGTAGTGGGAAAACTATTAGAAGGCATAATAAGGGACTATATTCAGGATTACAACACAAAAAATAAGATCATCAGCACGAATCAACATGGTTTTATGAAGAATAGATCATGCCAAACTAATCTTTTCAGCTTCTATGAGGAGGTAAGCAGCAACCTTGACAATGGCAAGGCAGTAGATGTAGTATATCTAGACTTTGCAAAGGCATTTGATACAGTACCACACAGAAGGCTGGTGTATAAAATAAGGAAATTGGGGCTAGGAGATAACCTTTGCAATTGGATACAAAACTGGATGAATGATAGGGAACAGTGTGTGGTTGTAAATGGAAAATTCTCCAGTACAGTTAAAGTGGAGAGTGGAGTACCTCAGGGTTCAGTATTGGGTCCGCTGCTTTTTAACATGTTTAGAAATGACCTGGAAATAGATATAGAAAGCAAAATATCAGTATTTGCAGATGATACTAAATTATGCAAAGTCATTAATTCAGAACAGGATATTTTCTCTCTACAGAGGGACTTACATACAATGTCAGATTGGGCAAACATGTGGAATATGAAGCTTAATGTGGGGAAGTGTAAAGTCATGCATTTGGGAGGAAACAATCCCAAGGCTACTTATAAACTTAATGGAATAATTTTAGGTGACTCGTTGCTAGAAAAAGACCTGGGTATCCTTGTCAACTACAAACTTGGAAACAGTGACCAGTGTCAAACAGCAGTAGCAAAGGCAAACAAAGTCCTGTCTTGCATAAAAAGAGGTATTGAAGCAAGAGTGGATAACATTATTTTGCCATTATACAAATCATTGGTAAGACCTCACCTTGAGTATGCAGTGCAATTTTGGGCACCGGTTCTGAAAAAGGATATACTAGAACTAGAGAGGGTACAGCGGAGAGCAACAAAATTAATTAAGGGAATGGAGGACTTGACATATAAGGAACGACTAAACAACTTGGTTCATTTACTCTAGAGAAAAGACGACTAAGAGGAGACCTTATCACATTGTACAAGTATATGAGAGGTCAATACAAGGATCTCTGCGGTGAGCTATTTATTCCAAGGCCTGATCAGGTGACCAGGGGACACCCCTTGAGATTAGAGTAAAGGAGGTTTAAACTTCAGCAGAGGAAGGGTTTTTTTACGGTAAGGTCTGTCAAATTGTGGAATTCATTGCCCAGGGAGGTAGTTATGGCAGATACAATGGATACATTTAAGAGAAGATTAGATACATTTCTTTCAAAAGGGAACATACAGAGTTATACTGTTTATCAGTAGGCTGATCAGGAAGGTCTGATAAAGACTAATTTAATTGGTAGCAGGAAAGCTATAAAATTCTCAGTTACTGAGGTATGAGGCGAAGGTTGAACTTGATGGACTTGTGTCTTTTTTTCAACCTAATTTACTATGTTACTATGTTACTATGTTACTACTATGTTACTATGAAATTGAAAGGCTTCAAAAGGATATTATGTTTAGAAAGAAAAAGAAGCTTTTCAGGGATACTCAGGACTTTAATAATAAAAAGGTATATATAATCTTTAGAATTTCTAGGATAAGACAATGATCAGTCAATTCAGATTCTTCTGAATATACTACGTCTGGGAGTAAATCAGATAGTGGTGTGATTAATAGAAAGGTCACTAGGCAGATGGTTCAATGTAAAGCAACGGCAGGAGCCTCTTTTTTGGAGACCCCTGCAGATGCAAACAATGAACCGGGGGGGGGGGGAGCAGAAACAGGAAGGAACAAACAACAGTCTCAACCCAAAAGGTAATTACTCAGCAGGCAGTGGTTTCTGGAAACCCGTGATAACATCATTGTTAATTTAACAAATGTTCAACTAAGTGATGCTCATATATCACTTTTAAAGGAAGGGTTAACTTTTTCTCCAACGGTCAGTAATTATGTTTTTGAGATGACTAAGGATGTCCATCACTTTTTGAGAAAAGTACTGCTGAGGTATCTCCACTCTTCTCCCAAAGTTATTGATGGATCTGACTCAAAGATATTGAGGAATTTGGAAGAATTATTGGAGGAAAGTGTAGATCCCAATACGAGTAAACATAAGACAATACTTGGGAGTAGTGACACTAAAATTTGACTATATGTATGTGGAGCAACCTAGGGTGTCAACGATCTTTGTGTTGCCAAAGATTTACAAATCAGTGACCTCCCCCCAGGGAGACCAGTGGTTTCCAGGATAGGGGGGCACTGAACAAGTCAGCAGATATATTGCAGTCGTATGTCCAGGACACCAGGGACGTGTTGCAGCAGCTTGTTGACTTGACGGTGGACAGGGATTCCCTCCTAATGATGTTGGATGTGGAATGCCTGTACAGCACAATTCCAAATGCGTGCGGTATACGGGGCTGTGGAGAGTTCTTGGGCACAAGGGGAAGCTATTTTGCAGCACAAAATGAATTCATTATGGATCTTCTAGATTTTTTGTTGTCAAATAACTATTTTTGATGGAACATTCTACAAGCAATGTAGAGGAGTGGCCATGGAGGCCATGTGCACCCCAACCTATGCTTTCCTACACCGCGGTTGGTGGGAGCAACATGAGGTGATGGGCAAGCGTGGATTTGAGAAGCATGTGGCCCTCTGGTTACTTTATATTGCTGACATATTTATGATCTGGACTGGATGTAGAGAGGACTTGAATTACTTTGTATGGAGGTTGAAAAATAATCCACTCAATATTAAACTTACTCTCAAATGAGTGAGAAGATGGTTGAATTTCTTGATCTTCAAATATCGAAGGAAGATGGCTATATGAAAACTGTAATTTATCAAAAGAAAACCTCATGTAATACATTGTTGCACTTTGAGAGCCACTATTTACCCACTCAGAAAAGGGGTATTCCAAGGGGACAATTTTTACGTTTAAGATATAACTGCACTGGGGTGGAGGATTATAAGGTGCAAGCAAAAGATCTGGTAAAAAGGTTTTGTTCCCGTGGATACCCCAAAAAACAACTATGGAGCTGTTATAACAAAAAGTTATTAAGTAACAGAGAGGATTTATGGCTCTCAGAAGGTAGCAAAGGATAATCATGTACACTTCATATCCACCTACGGTAGAAATTTTGGTATGTTTTAACATTGAATGATACAATTAAAGAAATTGTAGGAGAATATCCCCCTGTTGTTGCTAAAAGATCAAAAAATCTATGTGATCATTTAGTTCAGTCTGAATTTAGGAAAACAACTGAGGGGACCTGGCTGAATAAAACAATAAAACCAGGGATGTTCAGGTTTGGAAACTGCAAAGCTTGTCAGTATATAAAAACGGGAAATACATTTTTTAATGGTGATAGAACTAAAGGATATAAAATAAGACAAATTTTGTAAATCAGAAAAGGTGGTGTATATTTTGCATTGTTCCTGTGATTTTATATATTTGGGGAAAACCCTCAGACACCTGCGCATGAGGATATTGAAACATGTATGTGCTATACAACATAAGAAACTTGATAGTCCCATTGCTAGACATTTTTGGGAGAAACACAGGGGTTCTCCTAAGGGACTAGTTGCAATGGGGATCACTCATTTAAAATAAAAATACGAGACAGGGGGATGCTTTTGCTTTCCAAAAAGAAAGCAAATGGATATTTTATTTAGGTGGAATGGGACCCCATGGGTTAAATGAGGAGTTAAAATACAACATGTTCCTTTAACAACTGCACAGTTGTCTGTGGGTTATTTGAGTTATCTGATTTACCCATTTATTTAGTTTCTTTATGAGGCATTTTTTATTATATTTTTTATAATATTATTTTTCTGTGTATACTGTAATATATGAGATAGTCTGAGGAAGAGAAGATCAGCAGTGATGAAGTAAAAACATTATACAATTGATGTTTGTACACTTAGGCAGTCTCCGGTTGATGCACTACAGGAGACAAGGGTTATGGTCCCTTTAAGACTAATTGATTGGTGTTTGGTGATAGGTTAATGAAGATTTAAAATATGTCAAGCATTGTATATGTATGTATGTATCTTTATTTATATAGCCCCATACATGTACACAGCACTTAACAGAAGCTGAAATAATATAATACAAAACTACAGAACTGGGTTAAGAGCACTAAGGTTAAGTATAATCATTACATTATTTGTGAGGGAAAGTGCAGCAAGGGAATCATACACTAGGAAAGGGACCCTGTCCCAAGGAGCTTACAATCTAAGCTGCATTCATAATGACAGAGACAGTGGGATGAGGATGTACAAGGTGTGGTGAAAGAAGTGCAGAATGATTCTGCTGTGACTCAGTGTGCAGAAGGAGGACATTGCTATTGAGATGCCTCCCTGAGCAGGTAGGTTTTGAGGAGACACTTGAAAGTGATGGTGTGGATGATTGGCGAATGGTGATGGGGAGGGCATTCCAGAGTCAAGGAGCAGCCAGTGAGAAAGCTTGTAGTCGAGAGATGGCTCGAGTTGTGTAGGGAGAGAACAGGAAGAACCCTTGAGAAGACCGTAGGGGACTGGAAGGGGTGTAGCGGGAGATAAGGGCAGAAATGTAAGAGGGTGCTGAAGAACAGAGTGACTTACAGGAGAGGAGGAGAATCTTGTAAGAAATATGATACTTTATAGGTAGCCAATTGAGGGATTTCAGGAGGAGATGAGATGGAAGGTATCTGGGAGCAAATGTGGTGATTCTTGCGGCTGAATTGATAACAGATTGAAGTGGAGAGAGATGAGAAGCAGGAAGACCGGAGAGTAGAATGTTGCAGTAGTCAAGTCTAGAGAGAACAAGTTTTTGAGATAGTGTTTTAGCCATTGATATGCAGAGGAACGGACGTATTTTTGCAATATTTTTTAGGAAGAAGTGACATGTTCTAGTGACAGCTTGGATATGGGGGGAGAAGGTTAACTTAGATTCAAGTAGGACCCCAAGACAGCGTGCTTTGGATACTGAGTGTATAGCACAGTTTTCTACTGTGATGGAGAAGGGGGTTGGTGGATGGGTTTTAGAAGGGAACACCACCAGCTCTGTCTTAGCCATATTAAGTTTAAGGTGGTGGTGGGCCATCCATGATGAAATGTCTGAGAGACATTGAGTGACTTGAGCTTGCACAGCTGGAGTGAGGTCAGGGACAGAGAGATAGATTAGTGTGTCATCTGCATACAGATGGCAATTAAATCCAAGAGATGAGATGAAGTCACCAAGTGAGAGGGTGTAGAGTGAAAAAATAAGTGGTCCCAGGACTGATCCCTGAGGTACACCTACTGAGAGGTTGAGGGGAGATGAGAAAGTGTTAGAAAAAGAAACACTGAAAGTACGTTTAGAGAGATAGGAGGAAATCCATTCTAGAGGTGTGTCACAGATGCCAAGAGTATGCAGTGTGTCCAGTAGGAGTGCATGGTCAACAGTGTCAAAAGCAGCAAATAGCTGCTGTGTATAGATCATTTGTAATTTTTGTTAGGGCTGTCTTGGTGGAATAGTTGGAATGGAAACCTGACTGTAAAGGGTCAAGAAGAGAGTTTGTATTGAGAAAAGAGATTAAGCGGGAGAATACAAGGTGTTCCAAGATCTGAGATGTAAAGGGGAGGAGTGAAACTGGACGGTAATTTGAAAGGCAGGTGGGGTTGAGTGAGGGCTTTTTGAGTATAGGCCTGACTATTGCATGTTTGAATGAGGATAGAAAAGTTCCGGGAGAGAGAGAGGAGTTAAAGATATTAGTAAGGCTGGGAGCAAGAGTACTTGCAAGATCCTTAACAAGGTGAGAGGTCATGGGATCCGAGGGGAAGGTAGTGGGTGGAGAAGAGGATAGTAAAAGAGGTACCCCCTCCTCTGTTGTAGGGGAGAATGAGCTGAGGGTTGCTCGGGGTGGACTAGGAATCAGAGGCATAGGAGGAGAAGATGTAGAGGGTATCGTTTGTTGGATGGACTGTACCTTATTTTTTAAAAAGTCAGCAAAGTCCTGTGGAGTGTTGGAGAAGGAGGAGCAATTCAAGGTTGGGGGTTTGAGAAGAGAATCGAAAATTTAAAAGAGTTCACAGGGGTTAGATTTGTGGGTAGTGATGATGTTAGAGAAGTATTTCTGTTTAGTCTGGGTGAGAGCTGTATTAAAACAGGATAGCATGAATTTGTAATGGTGGAAGTCGGCAACAGAATGAGACTTTTGCCAGAGACGTTCTGCAGCTCGACAGCAGGTGCGTAGCATGCAGATTGTTGAATTTAGCCGGGGTCTGGGATTCCTGGGGCGGGAGTGTCGATGTTGAAGGGGAGCATGCAGGTCCAAGGAGGACATTAATGAGGTGTTATATTCATGGACCAGAGTGTCTATGTTAGTAGTAGTAGCAGTAGGGCAGAGACAAGAGAGGGAAGTCTGCACAGTCGATGTCAGGTCTGGTAGTTTGACCGAGTGTAGGTTCCTGGTTAGGAAGGGTGATTTAGGGAGGGCAGGGGAAGGTGTGTGAGATAGTGTGAAGGAGATAATATGATGGTCAGAGAGTGGAAATGGGGAAATTGTGAAGTCAGAGACTGAGCAGTTTCTGGTGAGAACTAGATATAGCTAGTGACCATCCCTGTGAGTGCTGGCAGCAGTCCACTGTTGAAGGCCAAAGGACAAGGTCAACGAGAGAAATCTGGAGGCACTAGATGAGGATGTATCATCAGTGTGTAGGTTGAAGTCTCCAAGGAGTAATGTGGGAGTGTCTGAGGACAGAAAGACAGAGAGCCAAATTTAAAATTCAGAAAGAAAGGAGGAAGGGTTGCTTGGAGGCCTGTAAATCATGGCTACCAGGAGAGGGACGGGGAGAAGAGCTGGACTGTGTGCACTTCAAAAGAGGTGAAGGAGACTGATGGAGGAAGGGACAGAGGCCTAGAGCGGCAGAGCTGAGAGAGAGGAAGTCCCACACCCCCACCCTTGCCATCAGGACGAGTAGTGTGAGAGAAAGATAAGCCACCATAGGAGAGAGCAGCTTCGGCAGATGAGTCAGAATGTGAGAGCCAGGTTTCAGTGATAGCGAATAGCTTTAGAGAGTTAGAGAGGAATAGGTCGTGGGTAGTGTGGAGTTTGTTTAGTAGAGAGCGAAGGGTAGAAGGGATGGGGGGAAGCAGGGAACGGCTAGCAGATTTCTAGGGTCTGCCCCACAAGAGGTGCGGGTAGGCCACAATCTAGGACGGACACAGGTGGGAATGTAGGTGGGGCCAGGGTTGGGAGAGATGTCACCTGCAGCCATGAGAAGAGTTGCAGTCAGAAAAAGCAGGTGAGAGGAGGATTTGCATGTGTGAGAAGGTGTGGGCTGTTTCTTGGTGGATGGATATACAGAGCTGAGGTGACAGAACAGCTCATGAGAAAAAATCATTGGAGAGTTTAAGAGGGATGGAGATATAGAGACTGATGAGCAGGTGGGAGGGCTGAATGCTTTTGATATTTTAAACAGTTGAGGTGGCAGAAACAATAATAAGAAAATTAATAGATGCATTGTTTAGTGACAATATAAGTTCAAATGGGTGAGAGGTTGGGGATGAGGGGGATCAGTGACTTGCAGGCATATAGCTTCAGCTGTCTAGATGAAATGTAGTACAGTTTTTCCTTCCAGACCAGACGATCCGTAGATTCAGTTGCAGCCAGGATTGATTAAAAGGTGAGGACAACACTGATTAGATGTCAGTGAAAGTGTTAAAATCCTGGAGTGGATGAATGGTAAGTTGAATCTTCCCACTTTGTCCTGTGCTTGTGGTTGTAGATCAGCTGAAATCCCAAGCAGATGAAATGAAGTGCTTAGAAACAGTGATCCTAAAACTCCAGAGCTAGTTCTTTATCTTCAGACAGGTTTTCCAGGCCGTGGTTCTGTTGAAAACTGAAATCTTCCTGTGTCAGATGTAGTTAGGTGTGTCCTCAGTGCAAGCTCAGGCAAACTCAGGAAAAACTCTACAGTTTGGGAAAGCCCTGCAAGCAGAGCCCTGCTTGAGAATTGGATTTTTATACAGACATGTATGGATACATGGATACTATCCAACTGGATCCAATCAGAGCTAATTGCACTTCAAAAACAGAGCCATGTGTTGTAAATAATTATTGATAAGGATTACTTGTGAAGAGACAGGACAGGAGGGGTCAGGAGACATCCATATAGTTCACACATATAATATGTGATTGCATGTTGACAAAGGATGTGCTAACTCATCTTGAAAAGACCCATAATGAACGAAAAAGAGATGAAACACGTTGATGGATGCCAATATCTATTTATGTCCGGGAAGGAAAAACAACCTAACAGCATGCGTTATTATCCACATTGAGTGCAGTATTACTGAAGCATTTCAAACTGAGCCGGGTTGGATGACATCATTAACTTCCATAACAACGCCAGATCTGTAAGTCTGCTAAGGATCAGCTGGGGCAGGTACACAACAGAGAAGGATTTATCTGAAGTGGTGAGGTCATTTATGCTTCTTTATGTGCTCCGTTGTTGGACTGTTGATGTCCGTTACAAGATTCTATATGTTGTTGCAGTTACGTCGGGCTGCTCCTTGCTGTGAATAATCATTGACATTGTGTCCTCACTAATACGGCTATGTTTCATATCACTCGCTAAGCTGCTACATTTATTAACCCATGCTATGCTGGACCTTTATTCACTGCTTGAATTACCTTTGATGCACTAACTTTTACTTATCTGCCATATGAATTAACCAATTCTTTATTGGTTTATTCTCTGCTGCTGAAACTATTGCAGTGTTGCATTTTTGCGGCATATTACAAGATAAGAGATTCTACAGCAGGATAGACTTTAGTATATCTGTTTTCTAGACTGTTTGATTGCCGTCAGAAGATACATCTTTACAATATACTTGTTTATTGCTGGGCCCAGCATATATGCATATAAGGGGTGTTTAGTTCCTTTTCGGATATATGGTTTTTAGGGGTATCGGGGGTTGGGAGAGGGGATGTCATGGTGATATCTGTAATGTGGGTTTTATAGTTTCATACACATTCGTGGGTTTTATTTATACGATTATACTTGTGTAGATTTGATTTATACTAATAAAATTTATACTGGTTATGAGTGCCTAGAGGAGATTCTCTTTATCTATAGATTTATTTAGGATGACATTTTTCGACCTCTAGGTTTAACCTAGATGTGTAATTGCTCACCATTTATTACTTTTATATGCTTGAGAGTGGGTTGAACATAAACTCTTTAGGTGCTGAGGGTAGTGCAATGCATTGCAAACTAATACATTTAGCAGTTATCTGTCAGTTCTAGGGTGAATAATGAATCAAACTGTGTCTCTGTAGTGATAAAACCAGAGAGACAGAAGCAGAAGAATCATGCTGTATTGCTGGGGCATTAGGATCACTATGCTGATGATTCATTACATTATAAATATGCTTTGCATGTGAGAGTACTGGACATTCATATGCAGCATGCCAAGGACAAAGTGAATACTAATACCCTAGCTGCCAACAGCTCTTTTAAAAACTCTTATTTCTGCTCATCTCCTCAGCCTTTTTACAGTGGGGAAATCTCCTGCCTTAGATTAGTACTGTGTCAGTTTGTGCCTTGAACTACACTGGCGTGCATAGCTTGCAGCAGTACCATTATAATTTCTGCTTATGTGTCCCTGCTTTAATCCTTTGGATGCCAAATAGGTGTTTAAAGCAACTTTTCCATGAGTTGGGTATCCCAGTGGCACTCAAAGGGTTGATCACTGCGGGTCAAACTTTTTTCTAAATTGGAAAATATTGGGACATATACTCTACTGCCAGGCCATACTCATACTGAATTTAATATGGCAATTGCAGTGGGGTGCCAAACATGGAACACTGAATTTACACACAACATATGGCAAATATTAATTTATTTCCCAAAGGCATAGTATAAAAGGGGCATGAGGGTGTCTGTGTTGGTGAGGTGGGGGGGAAAGAATCAGTTGAACTGGGAATGTTTTATTGGGTAGCTTGTTTACTGGGATTGGGGGGCAGTTAATAAAAATAAATCCGAAATACAATTGGGGAATGAATCAGTTGAACAGGGAATTTGTTTTAGGGGGGTTCGTGACTGGTACTGGGGGGACAGTTAATAAAAAATAAAAAAATAAAATAAGACATTTATATGTAAAATGACAGACAGGAACCCCCTGACATAAGCTGCCACTGGGGTAGACTGATACTTGACTTGATAGAGTGTTTTGTAGAGGATTATTTTTTAGATTTGTTGTTAGAGGCCCAAACCCTGAGGAAACATTGATTTGTAGGATTGTTAGAAACAAACCCTCAAAAATGTTTTTGTTTTTTGTTTTTTTGTAGGACCATATTTTTTGTTTTTTTTTTAAGCACAAGCCCTGAGAAACGAAAATGCCCTACTGGCCAAGTGCCAGCAGGTCATGTTGGCCAGTGGCCACTGGCCATTATCAAATGCTTGCTGCTGCTGAGTTGTTTAAGCTGCAGGATGATTAGGCAGCTGAAAGGGAATGGGATCAACAATAGCATCCATCAATAACACTTGCCACAACTAGCTCCAGTGATGCGCCTGAGGCAGTAGCAGCACAATAAGTAGCCCCCAATGCATGTGGAGAAAATAAGTTTGCCAATAATTCTTCTCCACCTGTCCCTCCTCCAAAATCATGGGTGTATTTTCCTTGAGAGCAGAAACTGTGCCTCTCATCAGCAACTGCAATGTGCACAGTGAGGTGTGTTAAATAACATCTGGGGGTGCAGCTGTATCCAAACACATAACACCAGAAACCAAGTACTGCTTTTGTCACTATGCCCCATGTCCAGACCCCACTAAGGACACATGACAACTTGCTGACAATTTAATAGTAATGCTAAACCCTCCCTGCCACCATCTTAGCATATTCTACGGGATGCAATCTCCTCAGATGCCGCCTGATGCCTTGCTTGCAATTCTCATCCACCACACTGCCATGTATGGTCAGTGCACCACACAATTTGCAATGGGTGGAGCCGATCTGCCACATCCTAACATCAACAAAATGGCTGTCATTTGGCAGGGGAGGTAACAATGAACAAGGTGGTTTGGCAGAAGATCTAGTTACCCTAGAAGGTGATGGAGATGGCAAACTAGTTATTTAATTTGTCATGAAACTTCCAGTCTCTGTCTGGGTTTCTCTATTCTTCCTCCTCTTTGATCTCCGCCTTGCCTCTTGTTGCCTTTCTGGAGAGTCAGGGGGTACAACATCAGTGGTGCTTGATTTCTGTGGTGGGTTTTTGCCTTTAACATGTTTTACTTAAATGTCATGGTGTCTGTTTCATGTGTGATATCAGGGCACTTGTGCCAAGGTGTGTTCCCTCCTTTCTTCTTCTCACTGACTTGTCACAAATTGTGCACATTGCCGTTGGTGATGACTGCACTGTTCCTGGCCCATGAGAAAAATATTCCCACACCTATGACTTCAGGGGGAAGGGAACAGGTGGAGAAAAATAGCCTCTTTCTTCTTGTTTTCCACATTCCCCTTCACTGTCTGTGACAGCGTATAATGTTGCTGCTGTTGCTGCTACTGCCTCAGATTCAGTACTGCAACTAGGACCAGGAGTATTGCTGGCGCTGGCAAGTGGAACCTGTCCTAGTCCCACATCACTTGTTGACCCCATTCCCACTGTGTAGCATACTAGCTTGCTCCTCAGCATCTTGCTGCCCTTGCAACTCAGCAGCAGAAGGAATTACAGCAGTTGCAAATTCCTCAAATTCCAAAATCTCACTGCTAGTGGTGGTGGTGATGCCCAGCTTCATCCCTGTCTCCCATTTCTTCTCAGTTTCTGATAAAAAGAACATCAATGTCTCTCCCTCCCCAGCTTTTTGACACTCATCATCATCACCACCACCACCACCACTAGTCCCTACATGCTGCTGCTCTGTTACAGATATCTCATTGTTACTTGGAGGAAGTGACGAGCATTGTGACAGAGGGACCCCTAATGTCATACTTGGCATTTCCTTTTGTCTTGAAGAAGGCAGACTGGCAGCAGTAGCAGCAGGCACAGGTAGCTGATCTGTGCTCCTGGTGGTGGTGGTGGTATTAATTGTGCTCCTGCTCTCCCCAACAACTCTTCTGGGCTCTTAGTCTTCAGGATCCTGTTGCACTTGGACTCTTTAGTGAAGGGAAATGGAGGACTCCCAGGGTCAGAGGAATGGGGTGGGCTCCCTTAACCGCTAGTCTGGACGCTCTCAAATGTTTCCCTTACAACTCTGGCTGCTTCACTATTACTGTTACTACTACTAACAACAACCACATCAAGTTCAGCCACAGAGTCTTCCTCCTCACAGTCATTAGTAATATGAGGATATTGTTGATTATCCTTTCCTTCACTCCTAGTGCTAACAAGCTGCTGGACCTCAGTAGTAGTAGTACTATCACTGGCGGGACTGCTTGGGAATGGCAAGTATGACTTAGGGTCCCTTGCTATCACACTTGGCATCATCTTCTCCTCCCCCCTCCTGAGTATTACAAGACACACTAGCAGCAGGCACAACACTGGAGGCAACAGGGGCAGCACGTCTGGCAGCAGGTACAACAATGGTGGCAGCAGGAAAAGCAATGATGGCAGCAGGGGCAGTACTGGCAGCAGGCACAGCACTGGTGGCAACAGGGGGAGCACATCTGATAGCAAGCACAGCACTGGTGGCAGCAGGTTCAGCACTGACAGCAGGCACAGCACTGGTGGCAGCAGGGGCAGCACTTGCAGCAGGCACAGCACTGGTGGCAGCAGGAGCAGCGCGTCTGACAGCAGGCACAGCAATAATAGTAGCAGTAGCATGGGCAGCACATCTGACAGCAGGCACAGCACTAGTGGCAGCAGGTACAGTAATGGTGGCCGGAGGAACAGCAATGGTGGCAGCAGGGGCAGCATACCTTTCAGCAGACACAGGCATCTGATCTGTCCCGCTCTCACTAATACTACCCTTCTCTTCCTCCCTTGCCATTAATTTCCCCAAGATCCCAAGGGGTGATGTAGTGAGACTGGACAGCACTGGTTCAGTAGTCCTCACTTCCTCCTTCTCCTTGGGCTCAGTGGACACATAAGGGTCCTTCCAGTTCCTCCTTTTACTATTTTTAAACCTTCTCAAAGTGATAGCAGTCACTATGAGCCTCACCTGCTTCAATTTTTCAAACAGATCACAGCAGAACAGCACAGCATGTCTACCTCGCTCTGTTGCTGCTTCTATTGTGCTTTACTACCGCAAATACGTCACATTTTTATAGCGAAAAGGCAAAAAAACATGTAAATCAATGGGTGGAATCTTTCTAGCCACTGAGAAAATGGTGTGGAATTTTGGCCAATGGGGGGAAATCACAAAGATTTTAATCTCTGTTTTAAAAGTGGATTTTCCTGCAAAAAAGCAGACAATTGCATGATTTTCTCTGGATTTCTTGTGGAAATCCGGCGACAACTTTCACCCATCCCTACACAACACATGGCATATCCTGTGCCAAATTAAGGTCTCCTCTGTGGTCATGCTCTGTGTGGCTTCAAAAGGGACTGGCTGTGGGCCCCTGACTTTACTACAGCTCCTAAGTACTAGCCAAGGTTGCCTAGTCATTAATCTAGCTCTGTCTTTGGTATCATTAGTGTTTCAATTGTAAGATCTGTTGTACAGTATCAGTACTTTAGCTCTATCTCAGTTGTAAGCTCTGTGGAATCAAAATTGTTAGCTTTATTTCAATTGTAAGCTCTGTGGTATAACTAATGTTGCTCCATTTTAGTTGATAGCTCTGTGGTATCATGTGAAGCTCAATTTTAATTGTAAGAGCTCTCCATTTTAATTGTAAGCTCTGTTGTATCAGTTATGTAGCTCCATTTCACTTGTAACCTCTATGGTATCACTTGTGTAAAAATGGGGAATTTGCAGTGGCCTGGGGGGGTTATCACGGTGCCCGTAATTCTTGTGCGACATTCTGACTTCCGGGTTTGTGCCTTGCTGTCTTTTATTGGTGCTTGCTGGCTAGCCCCATCCAGGGCTAGGCTTTATATACGCCCTCCTGTCACCAAGCGGGTGCCCTTTCGTGGTGTTTCTGATATTCGTGACTCAGTGCTCCTGTTCCGTGTTCATCCGGTTTCTGGCTGACTACTGCTCTTGTGTACCGACCCAGGTTTTGGCTGACTACCGCTCTCAGTGTGTTGATCTAGGCACGACTGACTCGCTTTTCTGTTGCCTCCATTTAGCACTTCAAGTCAGTGCAATCCAGTCACTAAGCGGTTACGGTTGCCTTTCTATATCTCTCAGCCTGTACTATTGGTTGCCTCCGTTAAGCACTTCCAGTCAGTGCTACCCGGTCACTAAGCGGTTAACTGTTGCCTCCCTATTTCGCTCAGCCTGTTGCTATCCATGGCCTCCGATAAAAACTTCCAGTCAGTGCTACCCGGTCACTAAGCAGTTACTGTTGCCTCCCTATTTCACTCAGCCTGTTGCTACCCATGGCCTCCGATAAACACTTCCAGTCAGTGCTATCCAGTCACTAAGCGGTTACTGTTGCCTCCCTATATTGCTCAGCCAGTACTAACAGTTGCCTCCGTTAAGCACTTCCAGTCAGTGCTATCCAGTCACTAAGCGGTTACTGTTGCCTTCCTATATCGCTCAGCCTGTTGCTATCAGTGGCCTCCGTTAAGCACTTCCTGTCAGTGCTATCCGGTCACTAAGCGGTTACTGTTGCCGCCGTTAGGCACTTCCAGTCAGTGCTATCCAGTCACTAAGCAGTTACTGTTGCCTCCCTATCGCTCAGCCTGTGACTTTCAGTGGTCTCCGTTTAGCTATTCCAGTCAGTGCTATCCGGCCTCTAGCAAGTCCTTGTTGCACCAGATATTAGGCTGCCTTACCCGGTATTCGGTAAGGCCGGTAGAGCCTCACTATTGTATGCTATCTTGTATGCCCTGTCCTGTGTCAAACTTTATTGCTGCTGCTTTGTAGAGTTTGGACCCGTGAGGGGCCTTGTGCGCTTTATTCTGTCTAATAAAGCTTTCCTATTTTATCCTACCCAATTGAGTGTTCATTAAAACCGTGACAGTACGAAAGGGCCATGACCTCAGACAAGGCTGGTGAGGGTAGTTCCCAGAATCTCCTGTGGAGTTTGGACCCGCAGGAACAATGATTATACCAACTGTCTATGGCTATTCAGACCATTCTTGAATGCACTGCTTGCCTCGAGAGACCTGTACAATCTTTGGTGGCCACTCCAGTTCCGGCACCATTGACACAGGCTAGTGTACCAAGCTCTTCCTCTAGAGGCCTCTCCGCTACTGCTCCATTGCCTTTGCGATATAATGCGGAGCTAACACTTTGCTGTGGGTTCTTGAACCAAATGGAAATTTTTCTTGAACTAGTGCCACAGGCCTTTTCCAGTGATAGAAGCAAGGTGGGATTTATGATCTCACTACTCACGGTCAAGGCCTTAGCTTGGGCAAATCCAATTTGGGACACTGGCGAACCTATTACTACAAATTTTGTTGAATTTGTAAGGGCCTTCCGCAGTGTGTTCGCAGTTCCAGGGCGTGCCATCTCTGCTGCCAAGCGCCTTATGAGAATCCAGCAGGGCACACGTACTGTTTCTGAGTTTGCCATTGAATTTTGTACACTTGCAGCAGATGTAAGCTGGAACGATGAGGCGCTGGTTGCTGCATTTTCCCAGGGCCTTGACGATAACATTAAAGACAAAATTGCGGCTAAAAACCTACCGGTGGGTCTAGACGAATTCATTGAATACACAATTCTGATTGACTCTCGCATAAGAGAGAGGAGTCTATACAAGAATCGCAGTGCAAGAGCCACTGGCGAACTTGGCAACGGGGTTAATTTCCCACCCATGCCTCCATTTCCTCCCATACCTCCAGGTCCTGCTATAGGGAGCACGGAACCTATGCAAGTCGGTTTTACACGATTATCCAAGCAAGATCGCTCCTTCTGTCGCAAACAGAGGTTATGCCTGTACTGTGGCAAGGCAGGTCATTTGCTAAAAACTTGCCCGTGCGACCAGGAAACGAGCGCACCTAGGGTTATGTGGGGGACAGATCCTAGGTGGCGTATACCAGTCCCCAGAAGGCATGTTAAGCAAACCTGTGATTGATATTATGATCTCTTGGGCCTCTGACTCGGCTAAGACGCCTGCTCTAATTGACTCTGGTGCTGCCAGATACTTTATGGACAAGAATTTTGCATTGATGCATAATATTCCATTGGTGAGCAGAGACTCTCCACTCGACATTGAGGCCATTGATGGGAGACCATTGGTACCACCTCAGGTCACACAGGAGTCATGTCCTTTATCTGTGTGCATTGGAGCACTTCACAAAGAGACCATTCAATTCCATATTATCCAGTCCCCCCATTTTGAGGTCATTTTGGGGTTTCCGTGGCTACATAAGCATAATCCCAGATTGGACTGGAGAAATTGTGAAGTATTGTCCTGGTCTGAATACTGTAAAAACCACTGTCTGAGTCAGCCTGCCAAAATTTTGTGCACCTCTCCCTCCTTACCGCTGTAATATCAGTCATTCAGCGATGTATTCAGTAAGGGTTAGGCTAGCACTTTGCCGGTACATTGTACGTACAACTGTGCTATTGATCTTGTGCCAGGCGCTATGCCCCCGAAGGGTAGAAAGTACCCATTGTCTGGTGACGAAAACGGTGCCATGGAGGAGCATATCAGTGACACCCTGGCTCGGGGTATTATACGCAAGTCCTCCTCGCCTGCGGGGGCTGGATTCTTTTTTGTTAAAAAGAAGGACGGTGAACTAACACCCTGTATTGATTATAGGGGTCTTAACAAAATAATGATGAAGAATGCCTACCCCATTCCACTCATCACCGAATTGTTCGATGGTTTAAAGGGCGCTTCCATTTTTACGAAACTGGATCTGAGGGTGGCGTATAATTTGGTTCAGATTAAGGACGGTGATGAGTGTAAAACGGCTTTCAATACTCGTACGGGGCATTAAGAGTATTTAGTTATGCCATTTGGTCTATGCAATGCCCCGACAGTGTTTCAAGAATTGATTAATGATGTCCTACATGAATTCCTACAGTCCTGTGTGGTCATATATCTAGATGACATTTTGATTTACTCGCCTGACCTGGAGACTCACCGTGGCCAGGTTTCTGCGGTCTTGCAGAAGCTAAGGGAAAACAAGCTGTATTGCAAACTCAAGATGTGCGAGTTCCATAGGTCCAGTGTGGCCGTTTTGGGGTACGTGATCTCTAAAGAGGGCTTCACTATGGACAAGGTCAAGCTTGCAGCTGTGCAACAATGGCCACGACCTATGGGTCTCAAACCCTTACAGCGTTTCCTAGGATTCGCAAATTATTATAGGAAATTTATTTGCGACTATTCCAGTATTGTCAAACCACTCACCGATATGACCCACATGGGTGCCTCCGCATCTGAATGGTCCCCAGAGACAATTAAGGCATTTGAGACTTTAAAATTGGCTTTTTCTACTGCTCCAGTTCTGTCACATTCTATTCCTGGGTTGCCATTTACGTTAGAAGAGGATGCTTCTGAGACTGGAGTAGGGGCAGTCTTGGGCCAAATAACAGGTCCAGATAAAACCATGTGGGTTCTTTTCGAGAAAGTTGACCAAGGCACAGAGCCTTTATGACATTGGAGACCGGGAACTCCAAGCGATTATTATGGCCTTACGTGAATGGTGACACTTGTTGGAGGGCACTAAGATACCTATTCTGATCCTGACTGATCATAAAAACCTCATGTATCTATCATAGGCTAAAAGGCTTTCTCCGAGGCAAGCAAGGTGGGCGCTATTCTTGTCTCGTTTTAATTTCATTGTCTCATACTTGCCTGGTACTAAGAATGTACGTGCTGATGCCTTATCCAGACAATTTGTCTCAGATCCAGAAGCTGACTCTATTCCTGTGCCTATCATCCCTCCGAACCGTATACTTGCCACCTTACGAACCAGTATCACGTCTCCTTTAGGAGAGGAGATCTTGGCATCCCAGGCCAATGCTCCTCCAGAGAAACCTGTGGGCAAGTGCTTTGTGGCCGAGCCTTTTCGGGCTAAACTTATGTTTACCTACCACTCTTCCCGGGCGGCCAGTCATGTTGGGAAGAATCAACTGATTTGGTCATTGTCCCGTATGTTTTGGTGGCCGGGTATGAGAGATGACTTTGCGGCATTTACAGCAACTTGTGCCATTTGTGCCCATTCCAAGGTCCCCAGACATCTTCCCATGGGTCTCTTACAGACTGTTCCTAATGGAGACCGCCCTTGGCCACACGTATCTATTGATTTCTTGGAAGAACTGCCGGCTTCCAGAGGGTTTACCGTAATCCTTATGATAGTTGACAGGTTCTCTAAAATGGCTCATTTTGTGCCACTCCCTGGCTTGCCATCTGCTAAGGAACTGGCAATTGTATTTGCCAGGGAGGTATTCCGACTCCACGGGGTACCCAAGGTGCTGGTCTCAGATCATGGGAGTCAATTTGTCTTGAGATTCTGGAGGGCCTTTTGTGAACAGATGGGGATTCAGTTGTCATTTTCCTCATCTTATCATCCCAAGACTAATGGGGCCGCTGAACGTGCCAACCAGGGATTGGAGCAGTTCTTGCGTTGCTTCATTTCCAATCATCACAACAATTGGGCTGACTTGTTGCCGTGGACAGAGTTTCCCAGGAACTGTGCGGTGTGCTATTCCAGTCAGTGCTATCCGGCCTCTAGCAAGTCCTTGTTGCACCAGATACTAGGCTGCCTTACCCCGTATTTGGTAAGGCCGGTAGAGCCTCCTCAGTTCTTTGTTGCACCGGATATTAGGCTGCTTTACCCGGTATTCGGTAAGGCCAGTAGAGCCTCCTCAGTTCCTTGTTGCCTCAGATATTAGGCTGCCTTACCCGGTATTCAGTAAGGCTGGTAGAGCCTCCTCTGTTCCTTGTTGCACCATATATTAGGCTGCCTTACCCGTTATTCAGTAAGGCCGGCAGAGCCTCACTATTGCATGCTATTGTATGCCCTGTCCTGTGTCAAACTTTATTGCTGCTGCTTTGTAGAGTTTGGACCCGTGAGGGGCCTTGTGCGCTTTATTCTGTCTAATAAAGCTTTCCTATTTTATCCTACCCAATTGTCTGAGTGTTCATTAAAACCGTGACACAGGGGCCCTGGGTTTTGTCAGTCTGCACCTGTCTGCTACTGGTACAAGCATTGAGGCAGCAGATACAGGACACCACATGGGCACAGACGCTCCAGCCAATAAGAAAGGATAGCATTATCATGATATTCCTCTTTCATTAGCTGGCTCATGCATTAGACAGCGAAGTTGTGGCACATATATATTTATATGTGATTGGGAGGTGGGAGAAAGTCAGTGTGAGTACATTTGGGAGCAGTCACAGGAGTAGACAAGGTGGCTCCTGAGTACCACTGATTCACTGCCTGAATATCAAAGCATAAAATAGCCACCATCGATTCATAGGATCACTGGCAATGGCCTGAGAAAACACCAATAAAGATGACAGGTATTGTGGCAGTGCACAATATTAGTAATTCTCTCGGATGTGAAGAGAACATTAAAGGAACACTAATGTTCAATAATAATTTTATGATGTTTTGTAGATTTAAAAAATAAGTGAATTATGCTCAACCAGCATTAGACCCCTTGCTCACAGTGCTTAGAGAGATCAGCTGCTCCTCAATGACGAGGCCCAACAAGGCCGAAACGTACGTTTAGGCTGGCTGCTTCTCTCAGAGAGGAACTGCCTGGCATTTCATGACTGGACTGCTGTTATGGCAGGACAAGTATGATGCGTTTTAGGATATTTCTGTGAAAGGCACTAGTGGGCTAAAAGAGACTGCACCCTGGGTAGAACACCATTCCTAGAGAGCCTGCAGATTTGTATTACGGATTTGTTCCTAATTGAGCTTTTCTGATTCTTAATATACATATGAAAATTTCCCTTGGGATTAGTAACCCCAAGGGTAATAGGGAAAATCCAGCATTGGACCCCTTGCTCACAGTGCTTGGAGAGATCAGCTGTACCTCACTGATAAGGCCCAACAAGGCCTAAACATACATCTGGGGTTGGCTGCTTCTCTTTTCAGGGAGGAATTGCCTGGCATTTCATGGATGGACTGCTATTATGACAGGACCAGTATGATGTGCTTTAGGATATTTCTTTCTTGTGGAATGCACTAGTGGGCTTAAAGAGACTGCACACTGCGTAGGACACCATTCCGAGAGAGCCTGCAAGTTTGTATTGCAGGCTTGTTTCTAGTTGATTGTCTCTGACACTTAATATACATATGCTTTCAAAAATAGACATGTTAATAGTTTATATTCATCAAGTAACAAAATACATAGTAAGTGAACAGCAGAAAAACCAAATCAATATTTGGTTTGACCAACCTTTCCCTTCAAATCAGCATCAATTTCTCTAGGCACATTTGCATAAAGTCAAAGATTTTGTAGGCATATAGTCAGGTGTATGATTAAACAATGATACCTAACAGGTGCTAACGATCATCAATTTAATATGAATGGTAGAGCAAAAAACACTTAAACAGTGTGGTGCTCTCTAGGGGCTAGATTTAAAGGCTCACATGAAACCAGCCGCTAAGTAAAAAAGGCACATCGCTCGCAAATAATACATGATTTACGGCAGATACAATAGGTACGCTACAAGAATAGGTATCGAGCGTAGGCACAACTAAAACACGTAACATAAAACCCGTTGTCGCACCTGTTAAAGCATCACCATGCGGCCAAATCACCCGATAACACAACTAAAGTCAAAATGTAACATAACGGCTGCCGTTGGATAGCAACCCTGATTGATGCGCCAACAAATTCAAATGATGGGGCGACTGCCGGAGGGTGGTCAAAAACAAGCTCACCGAGATCGCCAAGCTGAGGTGACCCACCTGTCCCTATCACTTTCTGCGGGTGGGAGATGGTGCGTCTGAATATGTCCCCGACACTGATCGAGGGGGTCCCTGGAGGATCGGACACTGGGGATGAGAGGAGCCTCCACACTACCGGTAAGTGCATCACCACATAACCACACACCACATCAACCAACACAAGCTGCAAACACAGTCACACTTCAACACATGCCCATCATTCATCCACACAACTGCACCAACACAGCACCCTAAGGGTTAAAAACAGGACACAACACAAGGACAAATGGCAAGGTTCAACCAGGCCCAAATCTGTCCAAGTCCCAGTTCAACCCTCTTGTAGCTGTGCTCATCACACACAATACACAAAAACCATGCTGTTTAAATTATCGCCTGTTAAACATCATTACTGTTCCCACATAATGTCACCCATGTGCCCACAGGGAAACCAGCACATAACCCCCTGAGTGCTAGAGGGATCATCAATGTATCGCTCAACAATGCTTTGGCAACCCCTCTGGTACTCAAAGGGTTAACCAGACAACAAACAAGTCAATAGGCTAATGATCATATGCTACGCAGGGGACATTCACTAAGCGGTGACAAAGAGATGGTAGAGAGAAGTTAATCCTTACATACCCTGACTTCACTAATCCCAATGTTAGTCCATGGAGAACATACAAACACATGAATCAAGTTGCTAAGGTCCCATTGTATAGACTCCATGGAAAACATTGCAAATGGGGAAATGAGATCACTGGAGAAGTCAGCATCATGTCCAGTTCATCAGGTCTAATACACCGCTTACTGAATCACAAAAAGGATGGAGCAGGTCACAAATCACAGTGCCACTGAGAATAACTGGTTGTATGTGCAACACACAGGCCTACAATAAGTCCCCAGAATTAAAGGTGAAAAAAGTAGGCCTTGGTGTTGTATCTGCATTAATTTACTCTAACTTGTAAAGAAATATCTCACATTTGATTCACACATGGATCCTTATGAGTGCTGATGCCATGGATGTATGGTGCACTAGCCACTGTTTGCAGGATACACATGGTAACAAAATATGAACCATTGTACCTTGGTCACCAACAGGCCATGAATGATGGATATCTCTGATTGAGTACGGTTGCCTCACTCAGAAAGATGGATGGTCTCATACAGAAAGAAACAACAGGCCTCAATCAAAGATATCCCTCACCGCTGGCTTGATTGTTGCCCTTCAGGATTCAACTGGAACACATGGCATGGACAGAATCCTGTCCAGTTCATCAATCTGTTATTGCCAGGGTGGTATCCTATGCATCACAATGCAATGCATAGGATACCATCATGACAACCAGACATTCACCTGTAAAATAATTCAAAATCATGCATTGTACAGGATAACTGATAAGATAGGGATGAATACCACTTGAATCCCACTGCAGATCTGTTCCCAAAATATATGTCCACAGAAAAATGGTCAGATATGTATGAGGATAGATACCTTTCAAATGGGTACTAATATGTCCCAACAAGATGTGAACCCAGAGATCAGTTCGGTACGTGTGATTGCCTTTCTGGCCAAATATGTGCACCCATCACAAACTAACTCTTATTGATATCATCAGAATAGGCAGTAAGATTAGGAACTGGACCACCAAGGTAGTATTCTCAGATATACTACCTGTGCCATGCGCTACGCCAGAGAGACAGCGGGAGATTAGGGAGCTCAATGCATAGCTGAAGTCTTGGTGTAAGAAGGAGGGCTTTGGGTTTTTAGAGCACTGGGCTGATTTTGCTTTGGGGTACAATCTCTATAGCAGGGATGGATTGCACCTGAATGCAAGAAGGTCTTAAGTGCTTGGGGAGAGAATGACTAGAAGGTTGGAGGAGATTTTAAACTAAGAAGGGGGGAGAGGCCAATAAATACTGGGATAGATAGTATAGAAAGGGAAGGCGATGTAGTTAATAACCAAGTGGGAGGATCTGGTGGCGGGGTTAGTACAGATGATAGGGAGAAGCCTATAAACCACATCAAAATTAAATCACAAATGGAACACAGCAGTGGCATAAATTCTATGCTTGCAAATGCCAGAAGTTTAACTAGTAAAAGAAGGGAACTGGAGCTGGTAGCTGAAATTGAAAACTATGACCTGATAGGCATAACAGAATCATGGTGGGATGACACACATGATTGGTCAATCAATTTGGATGACTACATTTTATTTAGAAAAGATAGGTCAAACAAAAGAGATGGTGGGGTCTGTCTGTATGTCAAACCAGCATTATTGCCTCAGTTGCGGGAAGATATATGTGATGACATTATTGAACATGTGGAATCCCTGTGGGTTGAAATAGACACTGGGGGTAAAACTGCCCAGAAAATATTAGTGGGTATTTGTTATAAACCACCAAACATTGGTGACCTTGAAGAATCAAAGCTATTAATGCAAATAGAAAAGGCTTCTCAAATAGGGAGAACTATAATTATGGGGGATTTTAATTATACAGAAATAGACTGGAAAAATGGAACAGCTAATTCTGCTAAGAGCAGCAAGTTTCTGAACTTGTTGAATGACAGTTTTTTGTCACAACTAGTGCAGACCTCAACCAGAGGGAATGCATGTTTGGATTTGGTAATAACTGTCAATGAAGAACTTATCTCTAACATCCAAGTTAGGGAGCACTTGGGGAATAGTGACCATAACATGGTATCTTTTGAGATTAATTCAAAAAAGCAATTTGGTATGGGTTCCACCAAAACACTGAATTTTAAAAAGGCCAACTTTAGCAGGTTTAATTCATCCCTTGGTCTCGTTGACTGGGATAAAATATTTTCAGGAAAAAACACAGAAGGTAAGTGGAATGCATTCAAAATAACATTGCAAAAATACACATATAAATTTATCCCTGTTGGAAACAAATACAAAAGAAGCAAATTAAAACCAATGTGGCTAACCAGTAAAGTAATTCATGAAATAAATAACAAGAAAGCGGCATTTAAACATTACAAGGCTGAAGGATCAGCAGAGGCATTTGCAGAATACAAAAATGTCAACAAAACCTGTAAAAAGGCTATTAAATTAGCTAGACTGGAGAATGAAAAAATATTGCTTAGGAGAGCAAAAGAAACCCCAAAAAATTATTTAAATACATTAATGGCAAAAAATTAAAGTCTGATAATGTTGGGTCCTTCTTATCTGAAACGGGTGAGATGGTCAAAGGGGACAGAGAGAAGGCAGATATTTTAAATAATTTCTTTTCTTCTGTTTTTACCAAGGAAGACCCAGTGGACAAGAATCTGCAAACTACTTTTACAGAACAGTCACAGCAAGCATGGGACTGGCTAACACAAGAAAAAGTGTTAAAACAATTGAATGGTGTTAAGGTAGACAAAGCTCCGGGGCCAGATGGTATGCACCCACGGGTACTTAAAGAGCTAAGCCAGACCCTGGCCAAAACGTTATATTTGATTTTCAGGGATTCTTTTATTTCAGGTATGGTGCCCATGGATTGACGTAAAGCAGATGTGGTGCCCATATTTAAAAAGGGATCAAAGTCACAGCCAGGAAATTACAGACCTGTAAGCTTGACATCTGTGGTAGGGAAGCTATTTGAAAGGTTGCTAAGGGAATATATTCAAGAATTCTGCTGGACAAGAATATCATTAGCAATAGCCAACATGGCTTTGTGAAAGACAGGTCTTGTCAAATGAACTTGATCGCATTTTATGAAAAAGTGAGTAATAATATAAATGAGGGAGCGGCGGTTGATGTGATCTATTTAGACTTTGCCAAGGCATTTGATACAGTTCCGCACAAGAGGTTACTGTACAAATTGAATGAAATAGGCTTAGGGGAAAATGTTTGTGTGTGGATTGGAAATTGGCTGAAAGATAGAATGCAAAGAGTGGTAGTAAATGGCAAGTTCTCCAGTTGGACCTCTTCTTTTTAATTTATTTATTAATGACCTCCCAGAGGGCATAGGGAGCCATGTATCAGTGTTTGCCGATGACACAAAATTAAGTAAGGTAATAAAGTCTGAACTGGATGTGTCTTCATTACAAGAGGATTTGGACAAATTGAGTAACTGGGCAGGCAAATGGCAAATGAGATTCAATATAGACAAGTGTAAAGTTATGCATTCTGGGTATAATAATAAAAATGCAACATACTAATGAAAAGGATTTGGGAGTAATGGTAGACAATAGACTTAGCAGTAGCATGCAGTGCCAGCTGGCATGTATTAAAAGGGGTATTGACTCAAGGGAGGAAGATATAATTATGCCTCTTTACAGGTCCATGGTAAGACCCCACCTAGAATATGCTGTTCAATTCTGGGCGCCCTTTCTGAAAAAGGACATTATGGAACTAGAGAAAGTGCAGAGGAGGGCTACAAAACTAGTAAGTGGAATGTAAAGTTTTAGTTATGAAGAAAGGCTAGAAAAGTTAAACTTGTACACACTAGAGAAACTGCATCTTAGAGGGGATATGATAACACTATATAAATATGTTCAGGGCCCATATAAAGGGCTCTCCAAAGACCTGTTCATTAACAGAACAGTACACAGGACAAGGGGCCACCCACTTAGACTTAAGGAAAGGAGATTTAATCTACAACAGCGGAAGGGTTTCTTTACAGTAAGGACAATAAGGGTATGGAATTCACTTCCTGAGGAGGTGGTGCTATCAAATACATTGGACTGGATACTTATTTAACCCCTTAGCGACCCTTGACGTACCAGGACCGTCAAGGGTAAATGTGACCCAACGACCCTTGACGGTCCCGGTACGTCAAGGGTTAAACTCTCCCATCGCGGCCGCACGGAGCGATGGGAGAGCGCAGGCTGCTTGTTACTAAGTGTCCCGATACCGGGACACTTAGTAACAACCAGTAGAAAGTTTGTTGCAACATGCGATTCGCTTGATGAGCGAATCACATGTTGCAAATGCTGATTGACAGGGACAGTATTTGTAAATACTGTCCCTGTCATATATCTCTGCCTCCCTCCATCTTGCACACTGCTGAGGTGGAGAGAGACTGAGAGAGATTGTGCCAGATTGCGATCCAGCGTTCCAGTGTTCCTGCAAACTGTGTTAAAACACAAAATTAACCCTTTGATCACTGTTTTACAGTGATCACCAAGTTCCCCCCCATCTGATCACTTTTACAGTGATCAATAAACTACAGATCAGCGTCTGCTGATCTGTGGGATACCCCCCATCCCCCTTGTATTCTCTGAATTTTTTTTTTATTTTTTTAAACATTTTTTTTATTTTTTTTTATTTTTTTTTTATTAAAAATTTATTTAAAATATAATTTAGGTAGTTTAGGTAGGTAGGTGGGTAGGTTTAGTGTAGACTTGTGTTAGGGAAAGGTTTAGAGACAGATCTAGGTTTAGGGGAAAAAAAAACAAAAAAAAAAACCCAAAAAAGTAAAAAAATAAAAAATAATAATAAAAAATATATATATATATATATATATACAATAAGTATACTTTAGATAGGTAGTTTACTTGGATCAGGTAGGTTCTAGATATACGTAGGTTAGGGTAAGTTTTAGGGTTAGAGTTAGGTTTAGGGATAGCGTTAGAGTAAGGAAAAAAAAAATTTTAGTGGGCAAAATGCAGAGCAGTTATAGTGTTGAAGAGGCATATGCCTTTTTGGCATCTGACTCAGAGGCAACAGATACTGCGTCAGATTTTGATATAGAGCAGTTTTCAGAAACTGAGAGCAGCTCTACTGACGACGCTGGGCCTTCTGTCAAGAAAAGACGCACTGCCCCAAGAGCTGCCCTGGCAACTGCCCCAGCACCTGCCAAAAATCCTGCCCCAGCACCTGCCAAAAATCCTGCCCGAGCACCTGCCACAAATCCTGCCACAAATCCTGCCACAAGATCTGCCAAAAATCCTGTCACAAGATCTGCCAAAAGACTTTGCAAAATACCTGCCAAAAGGAATGCCCCAAGTGCTGCCCCAAGAGCTGCCCTGGCAATTGCCCCAGTACCTGCAAAAAGATCTGGCCAAAGAAATGCCCCAACACCTGCCACTCCTGATCATAATGAATGGGTATCCCCAATCAATTTTTCCCCACAAATACCAGAATTTACAGGCACCCCAGGGATTCAAATTGATGTTGAGGGATTTAACTATGATAATTTTTTTGATTTGTTTTTGGGGGAAGACATTTTAGATGAAATTGTGTCCCAAACCAACTTGTATGCAGCCCAGTATACTGCCGCCAACCCTACAGCTTTTGTAGTTAAGGAAGAAAGATGGAATCCCATAGACATCATAGAATTTAAACAATTCTTGTCCTTAATAATGGCAATGGGTATAATAAAAAAGCCAAGTATTCGATCCTACTGGAGCAAAAACCCCGTATGTGATACCCCTATATTCCCCAAGACTATGAACAGGTCCAGATTTGAAATCATTTTGCACTTTATGCATTTTAGCGATAATACCCTTTGCCCCCCAAAAGAACACCCCCAGTATGATAGACTGTACAAAATCCGTCCCCTAATAAGCCATTTACAGAAAAAGTTTGCCCAAGTGTATATGCCCCAAAAAGAAATTAGTGTAGATGAATCCCTAATGAAATACAAAGGCAGGTTAGGGTTCAAGCAGTACATCCCCTCAAAGAGTTCCAAATTTGGTGTAAAATTTTATAAATTGTGTGAAAGTGCCACAGGCTACACCCAGGCTTTTAGAATTTATGAGGGCAAGGACAGCAAACTTGATCCTCCTGGGTGCCCTGAATTTATGGGAACAAGTGGGAAAATAGTTTGGGATTTAATTTACCCCTTATTAAATAAAGGCTATCAATTATTTGTTGATAATTATTACACCAGCCCCCTTTTATTTAAGTCTCTGTTTTATTTTGACACCGTGGCCTGTGGCACTGTCAGGCGCAATTGCAAGGAGTTGCCCAAAACACTAGTAGATAGCAAACTAAAACCTGGGATGTCCTTATCTTTGTCCCAACAGGAGCTGCTGGCAGTGAAGTTTAGGGACAAAAAAGATGTCTACATGCTGACCACAATGCATGAGGACAGATCTGTGGCAGTCACTGTTCGTGGCAGGACAGTGGTAATGAGAAAGCCAGTCTGCATCAGGGACTATAATAAAAACATGGGGGGAGTTGATTTGAGTGATCAACTAATGCAGCCATACCTCGCAATGAGGAAGTGTAGGGCATGGTATAAAAAAGTTGCCATCTATATGATGCAGACTGCTGTACATAATTCCTTTTTACTTTTCAAGCTGACAAACCCCAATCAAACATGTAGCTTTTTACAGTACCAGCTACAACTTATTTCCATATTTTTATTTCAAGGTGCGTCTGAAATAATTCCACCAAGACCCGGGTTAGTACATTTTATTTATAAAATCCCCCCAACTCCCCAAAAGAACAAACCACAGAATCGCTGCAGGGTTTGCTACAGAAAGGGAATACGGACAGACACCACCACTTACTGTCCTGATTGCCCTTCCAAACCTGGCCTCTGCATTGGTGACTGTTTCAAGGAATACCATTCAGGCACAATGCAGTAGTGCTGTAAAGGTTCTTTTATTATTTGGCCACTTTTTCCCCCTGAAATATCCTGTTTTTTATTTTTCAAAACACATCCCTCCTTAGATCTAACACTATCAAAATTTATCTCTGATAATGGAAACACACATGTTCCCTACTGGGCCTAGTAGCTCCCCCAAACCCTGACAAACCTATGCATATGGGTCATTGCCGTACTCAGACAATGTAACTCAACACTAATGTAAAGCATTTAAAAAATCTGCAAATATCATCTGATTGAAATCCAGAGCAACACTAAAATAGAAATGTGAAAAATGGTGTTTCTCTGCCTTACTGCAGATTTTTGGAGGGATTGGTGATACAGTGGCAGCGAAAAAATTGAGAAGATGCAAACAGAATGAAAGCCAGGGTTGTCTACTCTTCTACAAAATATACTTTTGGGGGTAAAATTAATTGCAGCATTGCCAAACAGACCGAAATGAGACAAGGCACCAGCTGTAAAAATGGCATGTCTGTAAAAGGAAACTAACATGTTCCAACTGGGCCCAGTAGATCCCCCAAAACCCCGGCAAAACTATGTATACGGGGTATTGCCGTAATTAGATGAAGGAGCCGAACACTAATCAATGCAGTTTATAAAATCTTCACCTGTTCTGTGCTTGAAATCAACATCAACATTGAAGGCAAAGCGTGAAAAATGCTGAATTTTTTTACTTACGTCAAGTTTTCACAGGCTTGGTGGTAAAATGGCTGTTTGCAAGATTTGAAAACACACCTAAAATGAAAGCCTGGGGTGTCTACTTTCAAAAAATATACACTTTTGGGGGGAAATCTTAAAAAAGAGCAGTGTTACACAGCCCAAATGAGAAATGGCACCAGTAACGCAAGCTGTGAAGATTCAAAGTGTGAACCTGGAAACGTGCATGTTCCAATTTGGGACCCGTAGCTCCCACAAACCATGAAAAAGCTATCCATATGGGGTATTTCCGTACTCAGAAGAAGGAGCCGAACACTAATCAATGCAGTTTATAAAATCTTCACCTGTTCTGTGCTTGAAATTCACATCAACATTGAAGGCAAAGCGTGAAAAATGCTGAATTTTTTTACTTACGTCAAGTTTTCACAGGCTTGTTGGTAAAATGGCTGTTTGCAAGATTTGAAAACACACCTAAAATGAAAGCCTGGGGTGTCTACTTTCAAAAAATATACACTTTTGGGGGGAAATCTTAAAAAAGAGCAGTGTTACACAGCCCAAATGAGAAATGGCACCAGTAACGCAAGCTGTGAAGATTCAAAGTGTGAACCTGGAAACGCGCATGTTCCAATTTGGGACCCGTAGCTCCCACAAACCATGAAAAAGCTATCCATATGGGGTATTTCCGTACTCAGAAGAAGGAGCCGAACACTAATCAATGCAGTTTATAAAATCTTCACCTGTTCTGTGCTTGAAATTCACATCAACATTGAAGGCAAAGCGTGAAAAATGCTGAATTTTTTTACTTACGTCAAGTTTTCACAGGCTTGGTGGTAAAATGGCTGTTTGCAAGATTTGAAAACACACCTAAAATGAAAGCCTGGGGTGTCTACTTTCAAAAAATATACACTTTTGGAGGGAAATCTTAAAAAAGAGCATATGGGGTATTTCCGAACTCAGAAGAAGGAGCCGAACACTAATCAATGCAGTTTATAAAATCTTCACCTGTTCTGTGCTTGAAATTCACATCAACATTGAAGGCAAAGTGTAAAAAACGCTGTTTTTTTACTTACGTCAAGTTTACGAGAAAGTGGTGGTAAAATGGCTGTGTAAAAAATTTGAAAACACACCTAAAATGAAAGCTGGAGGTGTCTACTTTCCAAAAATATACACTTTTGGGGGGAAATCCTAAAGTGGAGCACTGGAACATAGCCCAAAATGAGTAATGGCACCAGTTAAGCAGGACTTGAAAATTCAAAATTTGTTCAAAATTGGGCCCTGTAGCTCCCTCAAACCTTGAGAAACCTATGCATATGGGGTATTGCTGTACTCAGAAGAAGGAGCTGAACACTAAACAATGCATTTTTAAAAATCTTCACCTATCATGTGCTTGAAATTCACATCAACATTGAAGTGAAAGTGTGAAAAAAGCTGTTTTTTTAACTTACGTCAAGATTTACGAGTGATTGGTGGTAAAATGGCTGCGTAAAAAAATTGATAACACACCTAAAATGAAAGCTGGAGGTGTCTACTTTCCAAAAATATACACTTTTGGGGGGAAATCCTAAAGTGGGGCACTGGAACATAGCCCAAAATGAGTAATGGCACCAGTTAAGCAGGACTTGAAAATTCAATATTTGTTCAAAATTGGGCCCTGTAGCTCCCCCAAACCTTGAGAAACCTATGCATATGGGGTATTGCCGTACTCAGAAGAAGGAGCTGAACACTAAACAATGCATTTTTAAAAATCTTCACCTATCATGTCCTTGAAATTCACATCAACATTGAAGTGAAAGTGTGAAAAACGCTGTTTTTTTAACTTACGTCAAGATTTATGAAAGATTTGTGGTAAAATGGCTGCGTAAAAAATTTGAAAACATACATAAAATGAAAGCCTGGGGTGTCTACTTTCCAAAAATATATGCTTTTGGGGGTAAATCTTAGAGTGGAGCACTGTTACACAGCCCCAAATGAGACATGGCACCAGTGATGCAAGCTGTGAAAATTCAAAGTGTGAAACTGGAAACGCGCATGTTCCAATTTGGGCCCCATAGCTCCCGCAAACCTTGAATAACCTATGCATATGGGGTATTGCCGTACTCAGAAGAAGGAGCTGAACACTAAACAATGCATTTTTAAAAATCTTCACCTATCCTGTGCTTGAAATTCACACCAACATTGAAACCTAAGTGTGAAAAACGCTGAATTTTTTACTTACATCAAGATTTACGAAGGATTCGTGGTAAAATGGCTGCGTAAAAAATTTGAAAACATACATAAAATGAAAGCCTGGGGTGTCTACTATCCAAAAATATATGCTTTTGGGGGTAAATCTTAGAGTGGAGCACTGTTACACAGCCCCAAATGAGACATGGCACCAGTAATGCAAGCTGTGAAAATTCAAAGTGTGAAACTGGAAACGCGCATGTTCCAATTTGGGCCCCATAGCTCCCGCAAACCTTGAATAACCTATGCATATGGGGTATTGCCGTACTCAGAAGAAGGAGCTGAACACTAAACAATGCATTTTTAAAAATCTTCACCTATCCTGTGCTTGAAATTCACACCAACATTGAAACCTAAGTGTGAAAAACGCTGAATTTTTTACTTACATCAAGGTTTACGAAGGATTCGTGGTAAAATGGCTGCGTAAAAAATTTGAAAACATACATAAAATGAAAGCCTGGGGTGTCTACTTTCCAAAAATATATGCTTTTGGGGGGAAATCTTAGAGTGGAGCACTGTTACACAGCCCCAAATGAGACATGGCAACAGTGATGTAAGCTGTGAAAATTCAAAGTGTGAAACTGGAAACGCGCATGTTCCAATTTGGGCCCCATAGCTCCCGCAAACCTTGAATAACCTATGCATATGGGGTATTGCCGTACTCAGAAGAAGGAGCTGAACACTAAACAATGCATTTTTAAAAATCTTCACCTATCCTGTGCTTGAAATTGACATCAACATTGAAGTGAAAGTGTGAAAAACGCTGTTTTTTTAACTTACGTCAAGATTTACGAGTGATTGGTGGTAAAATGGCTGCGTAAAAATGTTTAAAACATACATAAAATGAAATCCTGGGGTGTCTACTTTCTAAAAATATACACTTTTGTGGGGAAATCTTAGAGTGGAGCACTGTTACACAGCCCCAAATGAGACATGGCACCAGTGATGCAAGCTGTGAAAATTCAAAGTGTGAAACTGGAAACGCGCATGTTCCAATTTGGGCCCTGTAGCTCCCCCAAATCTTGAGAAACCTATGAATATGGGGTATTGCCGTACTCAGAAGAAGGAGTTGAACACTAAACAATGGATATTTTTAAATTTTCAACTATCTCGTGCTTGAAATCAACAGTAATATTGAAATGTAAGTGTGAAAGCTGCAAAAAAACAAAATTTTTCCACAATTTTGAAATTTTTTTCTGGAAAAATAGCTGCATAAAAAACTTCAAAATTCTCCTGATTATTTACCTTATGTTGTCTAGTTTTCAGAAAGATATACCTTTGTGGGACATTTTTGGTTCTGGCACCATCAACTAAGCTATGATGCTCACATGCCAATTGTTGAGAAATTACAAGTTGGAAATAATGGCATCCATCTTGTAATATTTACCTTGTAAATGTGATGAAGTGATTGAAATACTAGGCATATGGGGTATTCTTATATTCAGGAGAAGCAAATGAATATATTTAGGGGTATTTTTTTGTCATAAACTAATTGTATGCAAATCCTGACACGAAAATATAAGCAAAATGTTGGTTTTTTTATTTTTTTGCTCTTTTTTTCTATTTTAATCAAATTAAATGATGAGGTATTCATATAATTGTGGTATCAAAAGAAAGCCCTACTTGTGCTTAAAAAACAGTATATAATTTATGTGGGTGCACAGAAGGAATTAAAGAGAAAATATGTTTGAACAAAGACATAGTCAAAAAAGTCAAAATTGCTCCGGTCCTTAAGTCAAATCTAACTCAGATTTTCCCAGTCCTTAAGGGGTTAAAAGAGCATAACATAGAGGGCCATGTACGTTAGTATTGGGATTAATATTAAGTTAGGGCTTGTTGATCCAGAGAGAAATCTGATTGCCATTTGGAATCAAGAAGGAATCCCCCCCCATTCAAGGCAGAATTTTAAATTGCTATATTGAGGGGGGTATTTTTGCCTTCTTTTGGATCAACGATGGTAAACAGGAATAGGAAAAGGGTTGAACTAGATGGACGCAAGTCTTTTTTCAACCTAAATTACTATGTTACTATGTTAGAATACACATACCTAGTATATTCCACCTTACTTACATGGGATATATACGAGGTATGTTTGTATTCATGTTATCAATAAAAGTTCGTTTGTAATGGATGCACATATATGTAGCCAGTAAGAATCACATGTACTGAACGGATCTCTGGGTTCATATCTAGTAAGGATATGTTTGTACCCATATGAAAGGTACATATCAGACCACATCCCTTTCTGTGTACCTGTAATGGGATAGCAATGGTTAATTTCACCTTGATGTAATATTGTAGGCATTGTCAAAAGATGTGGATCGATGTTAGTCCTATCCCTCCTACCCTCATGGTTACACAGATAATGCTCTATGTGACAGCTGGAGATATCAGTCATTTGACCACACGGAGGCTTTCCAACACAGCCAAAATTGCCCCATTCAGAGATGAATACCTCAATGGAATGGTCCACAGAATGTGCTTGTAAATCAGGCACACTTTGTAGACCATACCAAAGAAGTATTCATCTCTGAATGGGGCAATTTTGGCTCTGCTGAAGAGCCTCCCTGTGGTCAAATGACTGAAATCTCCAGCTGTCATATAGAGCAAAATTTATCTAACCATGAGGGTAGGACGGAAAGGACTAACATCGATCGACATCTTTTTACAATGCCTACAATATTACATCAAGGTGGAATTAACCATTGCTATCCCGTTAAGGGGATAGTAATACCCAAAATGTGAAGAGAAAACCATATGTCGTAGGGTTAATCCCCCCGAGTAAAACAAGGGGCTTAAAGGGGCTCTAATCAAAAAGTATCACAGCTCAAAGTTGAATATTTCAGGGGAAATATCCCAGTGGCCTGATATCGTATAATGGCAATGTTGCTAGACCATCCTATGGACAGCTCTGGTCCCGGGACCATTAATCCCCATAGGATGATGTAGCAACAGCGCCAATGTACAATTTCAGGCCAGTGGGATATTGCATCAAATAAGTCAACTCTGATCTGTGATCCTTTTTTAAAAAAACACCCTTCAGCAGTGGGAGTACCCTTGTTTTACTCAGGGGGATGAACCTTACAACATATTTCATCCCTTACACATTTCAAATATTAATATCCCTTAAATCCGATCTTGGATCCCTTTACTGATCACACAATCTCAATTCTCCACACAGCTTACGGCCTCCAGCACAACAGGAGCCTGTGGGGGAGCCTACCTCACCACCCAGTGAGGAATATACAGAGGAGGGGACAAGCCAATGGGCACCGTACACAACATCCACACCTCTACCCCAACTGGCTGCCCCACAACCGGCTGCACTGGCTGCACTGCCTGCTCCCCAACTGGCTGTCCCCTAACCGGCTGCACCAGCAGCGGATGCACCACACCATTACAGTTGCTGGAGGCAGGAGGAGAGGTGGATGCATCCCACCACCTCCAGGAGCTACTGCCCTCCAGCAGCAGCACCACCACCACCAACCCCTGGGAGGCAATGGCTGCCCGGGAATGTGGCCACCACACAATATGGGCCATACTCTTCCCATATGGACCTACATTCCTGGATGCCTCTCCAACATGGCCCCAGTTATGATACCAGGTATGCGCCAAGCACTTACCAGTGGCAGAGGTATGACTCTTGGTCACTCAACTATCAGCACCTGCGCCTGATTGGGGAGCCCCAGCACCCTCTACTGAGGGATGATTTCACTCCACCAGCACAGAAATCAGTGGGCAGCAGTGGGTTACTCAATGTGGTGGGCACATACACACCCTCTGCAGAAGCCACTCCACCAGCTGTCACAGCAGTAGCAGCCACAGCACACCCAGCACCAGCAGAGGAGACAGCAGAGGCTGGGGAGACAGCACCAGAGTCACCGGGCACAACCATCTCCAGCAGTGCACGCACCATTGGGTTGGAGGCGGAGTGCCTGGCCCTGCATAGGAGACTACTCCGGTCAAGCCACACCACCAACAACAATCTCACAAGGAGCCAGAGGGAATCCCTGAGGAACACCAACAGGTTGGACACAAGGATACAAGCCCTGGAGTCAGAGGTGGCCAGGGTGAACACACAACTCCACCAGCTCCACACGGGGCTGATGGACATGTTTGCACAGGTGCTGGTGGAGTTGTGAGAGCTTAACCTCAGGGAGAACCTGCGGATCGAGAGGCAGAAGCAGAACCTGCATTCCACAGAGGGGCCCACTGCATTCACCACCCCCTCCAGTGTTACCCCTGAAGCCACACCTAGGGGGCAAAGGGTGACCAGGCAATCATCCAGGGCATCCACCTCTGGCACCCAGTCTTAGCCCCCCCCCAACAAAAAGAAGAAATAAGATGCCCAACTTGTTCTCTTCCCCCTCAATAAAGGAACATTGTGCTTTGGAATCCTGTGTGATATGCTTTGTTTTTGGGTATGTATTGGGTGGCAGAGTTGTCTCCAATGCATTGCCAAACAATGCAGTAAACACAACTTCTGCCTGGGTAAGATGTTTGTGTGATGTTACAACATGGGTTCACACACACACACACACACACACACCGTTGTCCAAATTCAACTGGCAATCCATCCCTGGTGTGGGTTAAATTTGAACAGAACATACCCCTTATCACAACAACTGGTGCAACACTGAACATTCATCTGCATCAATTTTTGTGGTTAAGGGGATAACCAAACAAACAGCTATATGACTTAGAAGGGAAATAACAAGCAGGACAGATGGAACATGCCTCACTGTAGTCTTTGATTCCAACTCATATTGTGCAACTGACTTACTGGGGAACCCAATGTTCACCCTAGGATCTCAATGTGTGTGCTACACATTGTGATCCTATGGTGAGCATTGTGTTGTCCAGTAAGTCAGTTGCACAATAAGGGCTTGAATCACAGCCTAACTTACTGGATAACCCAATGATCTTCCTAAGATTTCAATGTGTGGTACACACATTGAAACTTTAAGACAACTTGGTAAGGAGCGCTCAATGTACCCGCTGCGCTCAGGAACATCCAAATACTCCACACAGCAATAAATTAAAAATATCCAGTTTTATTGCAAAAAATACAAAAAATAAAAACACTATATGGAGAATTCAGGAAACATAGTGGAGACACGATGACTACACAAACCGCCTAACGCGTTTCATGTAAGATTTACATTTAATCATGAGCCTATGATTAAATGTAAATGTAAATCTTACATGAAACACGTTAGGCGGTTTGTGTAGTCATCACTATGTTTCCTGAATTCTCCATATAGTGTTTTTATTTTTTGCATTTTTTGCAATAAAACTGGATATTTTTAATTTATTGCTGTGTGGAGTATTTGGATGTTCCTGAGCTCAGCGGGTCCGTTGAGCGCTCCTTACCAAGTTGTCTTCTCGTTTGTTGAAGCCCTAGCCGGGGCTGTAGGGGGCCGCTCCGGACCTGCAAGGCCTTTATGGCCAGGTGAGTGGATATATATTATATATTTTCTTTGTAAGCCTGACAACTAGTAGCAACCAATAGTATTTGATGTGACATTGAAACTTTAGGCTGAGAATTGGTTTACGTATAAAGTTGTGTTGTTGGTTAACTAAGGTTGTAACACACTTCACCAGTGATACCACTTGTCCACTGGTTGTTTGTTGATGTAGCCCATGTACTGAGATATGTCAAACTAAAGCAATCTCAGGACATTGATTATATTGAGCAAAACAGAAACCATGGACATGACACCACTGTGGAGGTATGTTCCCTGTATCACCTCTTAATCACTCACAACACACACTGGTGTATCACTGTTATCATGTCATTGCATGTATACATCACAGAGTCCACTCATGGTCAAACAACTAGTGGACTCCTGTGATATAGGTCATGCCTTCCTCTGGATGAGGGATACTCTAGCCTTGGGTATGGTTCCACATTGACAGGTGTTTGATCCAACATTCATTCATACAGACACATATTGAATAGTTATGGTTCTCCTGTATTGTATCTCAAACTACATTGAAACATACACGTGTTTTCTGGGTATATAGCCTATATGCTTTAAACACTTGTATGAGCACCCAAACGGTACATTTAAACTAAATCTGAATATTTTAGAAACACTGGTGAACTGATCATGTGTTGTCCACATGGTTTGGCAACTCTGTGGAGGAGCAGTCTTACTGTACAGGTTTGATACCTGGATGTTAGTACACACATGAATTTGTGTCTATATGTGAATGTTCCAGTAGAGGTTGCTGTGAACATCAGGTCAAACATTGCATCACCAACACAATTACTTGGAACACCAAGGGGTGAGCTTCATAGAAGTGTTGTCAAGACTTCAGTCCAGTCACATGGAAACTCCTCTGTTCAAGGATGGATTGTGCTATGGATGCCTGTGGGACAAGAGGACAGGATTTGGAAAAGCACCATAGAAATGATCGTCATGCAACAGCTACAACATCGTTATCTCCTTAATCTTTTACGTTACAGGGGGGCACACAAACCACTGCTCTTTAATGTGTTGTGTACTGGTCTGTAAACCATTATGGGGGGAACTGAGGGGATGTCAACCAGCCCTAGGGATATATGCCCCTGACATGAATTCACACATCAACAAGTATGTCCTAATTGCTCCACAACAGTGCTGCCACTGTCAGAGTCAGTCCATATTTGTTTGGTTCAGGGGTACCATGGTTGCTATGGGTCTGATCCTAGCAAAACACTTTAGTTTGTGCCTAGGGAGCAGTGGTATATGATGAACATGATTTAAGTGTTGTACCTTGGTTTCCAGGGGGTCATGCATGATATCCTTGAGGTAGCAGTATCAACATGGACGACAGGGTGTCAGATGTAATCGGAATCTCTTGCCCCAATATGACTGGTCCATGGAATGGTTGATGTTGGTGGTCCATACTTCAGCCAGTGTCAGGGCTGTGTCACTGATCCTGTGCGGTGAAACAGAACATGTGTGTTGTGGTGTGTGTATGCATGGATTGTGTGCATACATGTATTATACTCACAGCTGAAGTGATCCCTGATCAATCTGTCCCTTGTCTGCATCCCTGTTAGGGTTTCCTCACCCTCAACAATATCCACAGGGTCTTCAGGTCTGGGTGGGGGCTGGACATCATCGATGAATATGGTGTCCACCGCGATATTATGTAGGATGGCACATGCCATGACGATGTCGCAGACCTTGCCGGCAATGCTCCCCCCAAGTGGTCCAGACATCTGAATTGGGACTTGAGGAGGTCTGGGGTGCATCCTGGTCATCTGAGGTACAGTGCTAAACCGGGTGGGTGCAGGATACCGGTTAGGCTGTTCCCGTGGTTCTAAGTTCCTGGTAACGTTCTTGTGGCCCATGGGGCAAGTATATTGCGTGTGTCCCTTCTGGTTGCAGGTAACATAGTAATATAGTAAATTAGGTTAAAAAAAGACTTGCGTCCATCTAGTTCAACCCTTTTCCTATTCCTGTTTACCATCATTGATCCAAAAGAAGGCAAAAAAACCCCCTCAATATAGCAATTTAATATTCTGCCTTGAATGGGGGGGGGGGATTCCTTCTTGATTCCAAATGGCAATCAGATTTCTCCCTGGATCAACAAGCCCTAACTAAATATTATTCCCAATACTAACGTACATAGCCCTCTATGTTATGCTCTTTTAAATAAGTATCCAGGCCCATTTTGAAGGCAGCTAATGTATTTGATAGCACCACCTACTCAGGAAGTGAATTCCATAACTTTATTGTCCTTACTGTAAAGAAACCCTTCCGCTGTTGTAGATTAAATCTCCTTTCCTCAAGTCTAAGCGGGTGGCCCCTTGTCCTGTGTACTGTTCTGTTAATGAACAGGTCTTTGGAGAGCACTTTATATGGACCCTGAACATATTTATATAGTGTTATCATATCCCCTCTAAGACGCAGTTTCTCTAGTGTGTACAAGTTTAACTTTTCTAGCATTTCTACATAACTAAAACTTTACATTCCCCTTACTAGTTTTGTAGCCCTCCTCTGCACTCTCTCTAGTTCCATATCTTCCTCCCTTGAGTCAATACCCCTTTTAATACATGTCAATATCTTATTGGCCTTTGCAGCTGCCAGCTGGCACTGCATGCTACTGCTAAGTCTATTGTCTACCATTACTCCAAAATCATTTTCATTAGTAGATTTCCCCAGAGAAAAACCTGAGGTACTCCACTTATCACTTTTATCCAACTGGAGAACTTGTCATTTACTACCACTCTTTGCATTCTGTCTTTCAGCCAATTTCCGATCCACACACAAACATTTTCCCCTAGGCCTATTTCATTCAATTTGTACAGTAACCTCTTGTGCGGAACTGTATCAAATGCCTTGGCAAAGTCTAAATAGATCACATCAACCGCCGCTCCCTCATCTATATTATTACTCACTTTTTCATAAAATGCGATCAAGTTCGTTTGACAAGACCTGTCTTTCACAAAGCCATGTTGGCTATTTCAAATGATATTCCTGTTCCAGCAGAATTCTTGAATATATTCCCTTAGCAACCTTTCAAACAGCTTCCCTACCACAGATGTCGAGCTTACAGGTCTGTAATTTCCTGGCTGTGACTTTGATCCCTTTTTAAATATGGGCACCACATCTGCTTTACGCCAATCCATGGGTACCATACCTGAAATAAAAGAATCCCTGAAAATCAAATATAACGGTCTGGCCAGGGTCTGGCTTAGCTCTTTAAGTACCCGTAGGTGTATATCATATGGCCCCGGAGCTTTGTCTACCTTAACACCATTCAATTGTTTTAACACTTTTTCTTGTGTTAGCCAGTCCCATGCTTGCTGTGACTGTTCTGTAAAAGTAGCTCGCAGATTCTTGTCCATTGGATATTCCTTGGAAAAAACAGAAGAAAAGAAATTATTTAAAATATCTGCCTTCTCTCTGTCCCCTTTGACCATCTCACCCGTTTCAGATAACAAGGACCCAACATTATCAGACTTTAATTTTTTGCCATTAATGTATTTAAATAATTTTTTGGGGTTTCTTTTGCTCTCCTTAGCTATATTTTTTTTCATTCTCCAGTCTAGCTAATTTAATAGCCTTTTTACAGGTTTTGTTGACATTTTTGTATTCTGCAAATGCCTCTGCTGATCCCTCATCCTTGTAATGTTTAAATGCCACTTTCTTGTTATTTATTTTATGAATTACTTTACTGGTTAGCCACATTGGTTTTAATTTGCTTCTTTTGTATTTGTTTCAAACAGAGATAAATTTATGTGTGTATTTTTGCAAGGCATTCCACTTACCTTCTGTGTTTTTTCCTGAAAATATTTTATCCCAGTCAACGAGACCAAGGGATGAATTAAACCTGCTAAAGTTGGCCTTTTTAAAATTCAGTGTTTTGGTGGAACCCATACCAAAATGCTTTTTTGAATTAATCTCAAACGATACCATGTTATGGTCACTCTTCCCCAAGTGCACCCTAACTTGGATGTTAGAGATAAGTTGTTCATTGTCAGTTATTACCAGATCCAGACACGCATTCCCTCTGGTTGAGGTCTGCACTAGTTGAGACAAAAAATTGTCATTCAACAAGTTCAGAAACTGACTGCTTTTAGCAGAATTAGCTGTTCCATTTTCCAGTCTATTTCTGGATAATTAAAATCCCCCATAATTATAGTTCTCCCTATTTGAGAAGCCTTTTCTATTTGTATTAACAGCTTTGATTCTTCAACATCACCAATGTTTGGTGGTTTATAACAAATTGCTACTAATATTCTCTGGGCAGTTTTACCCCCAGTGACTATTTCAACCCACAGGGATTCCACATGTTCACTACTGTCATCACATATATCTTCCCGTAAATGAGGCAATAATGCTGGTTTGACATACAGACAGACCCCACCACCTCTTTTGTTTGACCTATCTTTTCTAAGTAACATGTAGCCAACCAAATTGATTTTACCAATCATGTGTGTCATCCCACTATGTTTCTGTAATGCCTATCAAGTCATAGTTTTCGATTACAGCTACCAGCTCCAGTTCCCCTATTTTACCAGTTAAACTTCTGGCATTTGCAAGCATACAATTTATGCCACTGCTATGTTCCATTTGTGATTTAATTTTGATGTGATTTGTAGGCTTCTCCCTATCATCTGTACTAACCCTGCCCCCAGATCCACCCACCTGGTTATTAACTACATCACCTTCCCTTTCTATACTATCTATCCCAGTATCTATTGACCCCTCACCCCCTTCCTAGTTTGAAATCTCCTCCAACCGTCTAGTCATCCTCTCCCCAAACACTTGAGACCCTCTTGCATTCAGGTGCAATCCATCCTTACTATAGAGATTGTACCACAAAGCAAAATCAGCTCAGTGCTCTAAAAACCCAAAGCCCTCCTTCTTACACCAAGACTTCAGCCATGCATTAAGCTCCCTAATCTCCCGCTGTCTCTCTGGCGTAGCGCATGGCACAAGTAGTATCTCTGAGAATACTACCTTGGAGGTCCAGTTCCTAATCTTACTCCCTAAATTCCTAAATTTACCTTTTAGGACTCTTCACCTTCCTCTTACTTTGTCATTGGTACCAATATGCACCAAGACAGCTGGATCCTCTCCAGCCCCTCCCAATAATCTGTCCACCCTGTCTGCAACATGCCGAACCCGGGCACCCGGGAGACAGCAAACCATTCAGTTGCTGCGATCAGAGCTACAGATTACCCTATCTGTTCTCCTAATAATGGAGTCCCCTACCACCACAACCTGCCTAGGCTTCACTTTCCTCTGGATCCCCTCTGTGCTAGAGGAGCTGTTCTCCCGGCTGTTAGGTGAAGCAGCGAATCCCTGGATTGGGGTCTCTCCGTTGTGGGGAAGGAGCGCGACCCTGGGGAAGTCCTGGCCGTGTGGAGAGGTTCCCAGATGTTGCTGCTCTAGGACCTCCCCCGCTTGCAAGCCACTGGGACCGGTTACCCATTTTCCTTGTGTCCTCATAGTGATCTGCCAGCTGCACTGCCTCCGTAAGGGTAGAGGGGTCGCGGTCTCGTACCCAATCCCTAATGTAGTCCGGTATATTTAAGAAAAACTGTTCTAGCATCATCTGCTGACAGCAGTGTTCAAAGGACTGGGCCCCGCATCCATGCATCCAATTGCGGGCGGCCCTTTCCAAACCATAAGCCCACTCTGTGTGCGACTCCTGACTTTTCTTCTGTGTCTGCCGGCGGTATGTGTCCGGAGTAATGGTGTACCAAGCCAGCAGCCTTCTCTTGACCTCCTCATAGTCCAAAATGTCAGTCTCTGGTACAGCCCATTAGGCTTCCATAGCCCGCCCTATGAGCTTTCCCGCGACAATGGCAGTCCATTGGGTTTCATCTACTCGCAACAGCTGGCACAACCTCTCGAAGTCGAGTAAAAACCCATCAATATCCCCTTTTCAATCGTTGAAAGTAGGGAAAGCTTGAACGTTAACAGGCAAAGTCACTTTTCCTGAGTCGGAGTCAGTCTCCGGTGTTGTAGCAGGTCGAGGGGCCCCCGGTAAGGATTTCGCCCAGTCCTCCCTGGCTTCCGCCATCAACCGGTCGGTTACCTCCGTTGTCAGGTTCGGACCATACAAAGCCAATCGATGGGCTACCATGTTTGTGACTGGATCTTCACCGTCGACCCATCTCCGTGATCCGACATTCTCTGAGACCTCTTTTTGGCGAGACTAGTTCGTTGCTGAAACCAGGGTCAAGCCAGCGGCTGTATCTCCCCCTGGATGCTGGTTTCAGTTCGATCACCGTTGCTGAAACCAGGGTCAAGCCAGCAGCTGTATCTCCCCCTGGATGCTGCTTTCAGTTTGATTCGATACCGTCGTCTGCCACCACTATAACGGAAACCCTAGCCACCGGGATGGGCTGGGCCATCGTATCCGGGATCTCACACTTCGAGGTCGGCTGAGCTACGTCGGATGTCCCGGTCCGGTAGTACTACCGGGAGATCGAGATTGAAAGTCGAACACCGAGGTCAGTCTCTTTCAGAGGAACCCCTTCCTCGATGTACGAGGGTGCGGAATTGTTCGATCTCGAACCTGAGAGCGGAGCTGGAGTGGCAAAGAGCCAGGCACTGCCGGACACGGTCGACTTCGACGCCTTCGGTCTTCGAGGAGTGAATTGCTCAATTGCCAGTGAGGGATGGGAGTCAAAGAGGACTCTTTAGACCACCCCAGTCAGAAAGTAAACTCAGAGACAGTTTATTCTCAAACACGAACACTTTATTTTCAACCAGCACACACTTTTATACACACATGAACAAAGGAACAATGGACTGGGAAGGGCCAACTACCTTATGGGCGGAGGTTAGTTCTTGGGCCAATGAACAGGTGGGCTACTACTTTGAGGAAGAACCCGACTGGTTGGTTCTTAAAGTTGTGCGACATGGGACGGGACATGGGACACCAAACCCAGAATGTGATTACATTATTGAACAGCGGGGGGGTCCATTCTCTGATCATTCCCAATACACATTTGAGGCACCAAGTCTGCAGTTTAAAGAGCCTTTGCGAAGATTTTGAATATTCCCGCCTTTCGGACAATGTAACTGAATGCCCGGTTATACCGGGAACGTGATACCGTACAACCCGGGGTCGACCATTGTCCTTAGAGGCAACCAACAGTTCAAGTTCTTAAGTTCAACTGCAGTTCGTATCCATCAACCACGTCGATTACCGTTGACTGACTGTAAAAAGTCCCCAGTTCGAGTCCTACTTGATCCCTTAGCCCAAGTAACGGCCTATGGTCCGTTACACTATCTATCTATCTCTCTCTATCTCCCTCTCTCTCTATCTCTGTCTCTCTCTATTTCTCTCTCTCTCTCTCTCAGGGTTTTAAAGAACACCCAGACAAGAATTGTAGGGTTAAAAGAACTTTATTGAATATAAAGTACAATCAGCAAATACTTTCCCAACCCACACAGGCCCAGAGGGAGATAGTACAGGTACTGCCCACAACTTACACAGGTCAGGTAGGAACAGTATAACAAATAACGTACAGACTGGTAGCAGGTGCCCTAGAGTGCTAGAGTGAGGTGGAGGCAGCAACCTGCTGGTAGTGTCACTGAAGCCCTAGAACGCTAGGGTAGCAAGGAACCTAGAATGCAAGCTACTGGTAGCAAGGAACCTAGAATGCTAGGGGTGACCGTAAGCCCAAGACCAACGGATACTGGCAACCAGGACCCTAGTTCCGGAGGCAACGGATGTCCAGTAGTAAGTAAGTGTACAGGAGAAGGACCACCACACTACAGCTGGCTCTTGAGCCCTAAGGCCACAGCGGTACGGTAGGCAGGGTGAGACAGTTAACCAAACCTAGAACTTTAGGGTGATAGCGAGGTTCAACAATAGTGTTATAAGGCCCAGAGGAATGCTTATAACTCCCAACCAGGAGTGAGCCCAGCTAGTGACAGTCGTAGCAACGGACACGTAAGCAAGGAAATGAGTAACTCAGCCCGACTGTTGACAGCATGGAAACCGGTACTCCGTATGTGCACACCGCACTGGTTGATGCCAATAAGCACAGCTAGAGCAGCGGGTGCTCAGCCAAAGGTCGGCAACGTAAGCAGGTTCTCAGCCAATCCAGTCAGCAACGTAAACGGGTTCTCAGCCAGTCCGGTCAGCAACTGATGAGGGATCTCAGCCAGTCCAGTCAGCAACGTAGTGGGTTCTCATCCAGTTCAATCAGCAACAAAGCGGGTTCTCAGACAGTCCAGTCAGCAATGTAGCGGGTTCTCAGCCAGTCAGGTCAGCAACGGATGCGACAGAAGTTCAGGATACACAGGAACGTCATCAGGCAGGCAAGGTCATACATGAACAGAGAAACAGCAGTAACTAGCGCTAGGTTCAGGTACACCACGAAAGGGCACCCGAATACTGACATGACAGGGTATAAAAGGGCTGGCCCTGGGTGGAGTCAGGTCCAGGGACCAATAAGAATGCAACAGGAATGCAGCCAGGATCACGTGATTCTCTCTCTCTCTATATATATATATATATTTATAGGGCTCAAAATGTCATGTCCTGAGCTACTAGCCTGGCCTGAAATGTTCTCTCTCCACCAGTTTCCATGCCTAGCCCCACCCATATCCCACCTTTAACCCCACCCATATCCCCATCATTATCTGCACCCACCCATCACAAATTCTCTTTGATGAAATGACACTGTTGTTCTATGTTATATTGAGCGAATGGTAGGGAGGAATTACTGAGATTTGTTTAGGTTATTTCATGGCCCGCTGACAGCTACATCAGTGATACCACAGGGTTAACAATTCTATGACTACAAGTGCAAGCTCTGTGGTATCACTAAGTGTAGCTATATTTCAAATGGGTGAAGAGAGAAGGCAAAAGCAGAAGAGGTAGGCAAAGGAGTAGCGAAAGGCAAAAGGGAGAGAAAAGTCAAAGAACCAGGTTTTCTATACATCAGCCTGCTTAATGAATCATATCCACATTCCATTAGATTGGGAGTATCGCCCATGGAAGCAAACAAAAGAAAAATTCAACCACTCCAAAAAGCCAGTACCAATGGACTACAACAAAGCCCTCTCCATTTGTGAAGGAAGTGAAACAAACATTCTTTTAAAAGCCTTTGAAGCAAAAAACCAACACTCCTAAACATGAGAACATTTAGCAATGTGCAAACTCATGATTCCCTGATAATCTTGACAGATATTCAAATGTAGATAAATCGTTTGCACCAATTCTTAAACATAATATAATGACAGTGTCCTCAAAATCTTCAGTAAAAGTAAGAGCATTGTTTAGCAAATATTAAAATCATACCTTCCAACATTACTGGACTACTTCAGAGACAGAAAATAACTGTTCAGTGGGAATAATACAAGGTAATCTGGCTAGTTAGTTATTTGCTATGTCTCTGAACAAAAACAAGAATGTTAGAATGTATGATTTTAATATTTGCCAAATAAAGCTCTTGCTTTTATTGATTACTGAGGACACTGCCATTTTATTAGGTTTGAGCATTGGTGCAAACCATTTATCTACTTTTGAGTATCATCCATGGAACCTTTTATAAAGTGGATTTGCCAGCTGAATCAATTTTTTTCTTTTTTAGTATTAAAATCATTTTTGTCTATAGATTTATTTGACATAACTTCGGCAGCAACTCAACAAAAAGCAATTTGGAGTGTGAAAAGACTAAAATACAAAGGCACACCTGGTCTGTTATAAAACAAAATGGATATCTTAAAACTAGACAACCCAAATGGAGATAAATCCCAAAATATATAAAAAAAAAAGGCAAGTTCAACTTGCAATCAAAACAATTTACATCAAATATCCTTTATAATAGTTCGCTAGGATGTTTGTCAGAAGCCGTCATGCGCAATAGAGACTGCGTGCTTTTGGGTAGTCTCTACTGCGCATCGGGTGAGTAAGGCAACACAAGACTGCATCTCCTGGGGCAGTGAGGTAGCGGCCAATTAACCCTTTGAGTGCCCCTGGCACTCAAAGGGTTAACATTACCTTCACCTGTAAATCATCCAATGTAATATACCTTATCATGTGTGCAAAATGCCCAACAGCTCTGTATGTGGGAGAAACTGGACAAGCACTACATAGGAGATTTAATTCCCACAGATCCAGTGTTAATAACAAAAAGACAGAGACACCAGTGGGAGAACATTTTTGCCAAAATGGGCACAGTGTCAAGGATATTAAGTTAACTGTATTGATGGGACTGTTCCACACTCAGAGGGACAGAAAGGTAAAATTAATGTTAAAATTTAATGCAATTTGTAGTAGTTTGAATAGGGATAAGGAATTCCTATCAAAATACAATTTAGTTGATTGACCTTTCCAACAGACCCAAGAGCATCGTAAATATCTCTAAAGCCTCAGAGGAAGAGTGCAATTTACCATTGACTGATCAAAGATATCTGGATCTGGACTGCATTCTGTTATCTGATTTCCATGCTAAACAATGTGATGTGTACTTGTATTTAAGAGAGATTTTTCATATTTATCTGTATAACATGCCTGAGGAAGAGACCTAAGGTCTTAAAAGCTTGCATTTAAATCTGCTTAGTTAGCCAATAAAAGGTATCAAAAACTATATTTGCCTCCTGTATTTCTACAGCTAACACGGTACCAACTCTCATATATTTCACACAACTGAAGCAGTGCACATTTATAAACATCCTTCACACTAAACAAAAGTTACAAGTTGTACTGAAGAGGGGAAGAATAAAAAGGAGGGAGGAGAAAAGAGAAACTAATGTAATGGCTTGTGTGAAATATATTACATCCCCTGGGCCCCACTCATACTCATGCTGCTTGACATTCCAGCCATTCCATTTACTCCTAAAGACCCTTGTGCTCCACTGTTGTAGAAGCTACTGCTTATTCCACTTGTATTGCCATAACCACTTAAGCTGGCTTGACTTCCATACCCTGTTCATAGCTTACACTAAAAGCATGAGTTCCAGAACTACTATAACTTGTTTGAGCACCTGCAGCTAAACCTCCCATCACCTGACTGCTATATGCACTACTAGATCCTCCAGTTGTTGAATTAAGAAATAGTTGCATATTTGTTTTGTCTTTGGACATTGCTGCAACAGCATATTCATGTGTTGCATATTCAACATCTGTTTGTCCAGTTACTCTACCATCTGCACCAATTTCAATGTGACCTCTCACCGGATTTAAAGGAGAAAAAAAAAAGTATCAATGTCAGTCTCTGTTGCTCGGTGGGGGAGTCCTCTCATGTGCATACAGTGACCAGTTGTACTTGTGAAACTAGTTCCATCACCATATATATTAACAGACACTCTCCCAAATCTCTGGTCTGTACCAAAAGTGTATTCATTGTAGCCATTATAGTCTTCATAGCCACTGTAACCTCCCACATATGCTCCACGACGCATTCACCCAAAACCTCTGCCCAGGTTATTATACCCTCTTCCGGCACCTGGACGGTCATAAGAGCCTGGATACTGCATGCCAAAGCGCTTATGCGGAGGATCAGGTGTATGAACCTCTGCACGACTGCTCTTAAATATTTCTATGTTCCTGTGCCCTATTCTCTCCTTGTGTTTCTTTAGTGATTTTTAAGCTATTTCCTGTTAAATAAACTGCACAAAGGCCTCCCCCGTACTCTTCCCCTGGAAGTCCATCGCAATGATATCCCATTTGGCATAATTTCTAACCCTGAAAAAAACTGTACAATCTTTTCTTTGCTACATTGAGATGGCAGTCTTCCTTACCTGCTCTCTAGTTGCTGCAAGCGGTAGAGCAGAGCTACTAGACATGGTCACATGACGTTGCGTTGGTCGTAGTGCGACATCATGTGAGCACGTCTAGTAGCGCTGCTCTCCCGCTTGCAGCAACTAGAGAGCAGATAAGTAAGACTGCCATATCCATGTAGCAAAGAAGAAATTGTACAGAGACTGTCCACTTGTCACTGTTACCCAGAGCACTCACAAGTCAGAATGTATATGTAAATCCCCTTTATTAAGGCACAGAACAAGCAACGAATGAGACAATATAAACAGGCAGAAGGTCGGCAGACTAGATTGCACTACGATCAGGAATAGTAGGCCGCCTAGAATGGACCAAACTGCTGAGACTAGGCCATAGCCACTGGAAGTCTCTACAGGAGCTAAGGTAGGAGCAGGAATGGGATCCCCTGTGGATAATCTGTGACTGGAACTGGAACAGGAACTGGATCAGCTACGGAAGGTCTTAATCAGGAACAAGGACTGGAAGTAGACAGGAGACTCCGACCAGGAACCACGGAAAAACACTGCCACAGGCCTGCTGTCAGTCTGGCTATGAGGAAATCTGACTCAAGACTGACATCAACTATTAGAAGTTGATCGCTGACTCATGCTTGCAGTCAGGACCACTGGGATCTAATACCGGACTCACGCCTGCAGTCGGTATAGATGAGAGTCTACCAGGACCCCAGGTCTGAGCCAGATGGATGTCCGCAGGAGGGAGGCAAGACTGAGACTAGCCAGACAGAGCCACAGGACAGTACCAGATGGGATGGTCAGATGCACCTGGTCATACACGGAGAGATTAGTCTGCCAGAACTGCAGGTTTGCACCAGATTGGATGTCAGACAAGCCAAGGGTCATACACGGAGCTGATAGTCAGACAGAGCCACAGATCAACACCAGATCGAGTAATCAGACAAGCCTAAGGTCATACACAGAACAGTTAGTCAGCCAGAGTCACAGGTTTACACCAGATTGGATGTCAGACAAGCAAAGGGTCATACATGGAATGGGTAGTCAGACAGAGCCACAGGTCAACACCAGAATGGGTATTCAGACAAAACCAGGTAATACACAGGGAAAACAGAAGCACAACTGCACTGGAACACCACGAAAGGGCAACTGAAGTGGTGTCCAGGAAGTTTATATACAGAGGTGGAGCAATAAATGTAATGTCCCTTTAAGAACCGGGTCACTACGTCATCACTGTGAGGCGCACCCGAGTTACCATGCGGTTGGAGCCACCAGGAGGAGCAGCAAGGAGGCCGGTCACCTGGATGAACACCAGGGCGCACCGGCACTCCTGACAGACGTGGCAAGTCGCGAGGACACAGAAACCGGCCTCCCACAGGGTCTGGCGGCCAGTTCAGAGGTAAGGGAGAGGTCGAGTATTAGAAGGAAAACGAGAGTGAAATCTCTGTATGAGGACAGGAGCATGCATATCAGTGGACGAGACCCAAGAACGGTCTTCGGGTCCATAACCCCTGAGGTGTACAAGATATTGAAACTGACACCATACTCAAAGGGAGTCGAGAATGCTCTGTACTTCATACTCTTCGTGATCTGCAACTCTCATTGGAGCCAGGCGTACAGGAGCTGAGGTATACCGGTTGCAGACCAAGGGTTTCAATAAGGAGACATGGAATACATTATGAATTTGCATATTGACCGGCAGTTCCAGGGCATAAGCGACAGGATTGGTCCTACACAAGACACGGAAGGGGCCCACAAATCAAGGAACCAATTTTTTACACGGTACTTGTAAGTTCAAGCTTCGTGTGGATAGCCAGACTCTTTCCCCCACCTGAAACACCAGTGCTGGTAGCCGTCTACGATCGGCCTGACTCTTTCGCTGCTGAGTGGACCGTTGCAAGGTTCTCCGAACACCAGGGTGCAGCGGCACTCCTGACAGACGCGGCAAGCCGTGAGGACAAAGAAACCGGCTGCCGATAGGGTCCGGCAGCCAGTTAGGAGGTAAACAACCGCTTACACCACTTAAGGGCTGTAAAACTATGCATATTGAAGAGTCTGCCTTCCAGAGACTGAACTAGGAAGGCCTGCCAGTTTCAGATGACTGCATGCGGAGGGGCAATTTTCATACAGAGCTTCAATTTCCACTGCGAGGAGGCAAGTGGAAATTTGAAAGGCAGGAAGGCAAGGAAGTCAAAATTTGTGTGCAAAAGATTTATTTTAAGTCAACCTTTCAGTGTGTATGTCTTGAGAAAGGTGGCTGTTGCCACCGAAACGTTGACTTAAAATAAATCTATTACACATGGGCACAGCTTTGCCCATCGGGATTAAGTCCTTTGAGTGCTTCAGGTGTACTAACATCCAGGTAAATCCAGAAAATGAGACTATGTTATTAATGACTAAATTGCTGAATTTTCGTGTTTTTAGTGTGTTTGTGTATTGCCTGCGTGTGTTCTGTGTTTGTTTATGTGCGTGTGTGTGTATTGCATGTGTATTTGTTGTGTGCGTGTGTTTTGCACATGTGTTGTGTGTGTTTTGCACGTGTGTTGTATGCATGTGTGTAGTGTGTATTGCATGTGTATGTATTTTGCATGTGTATTGCATGCGTGTATTGTTTGAGTATTTTGTGTTGTGTTGTCTGTTTGTGTTGTGCATGTGTATTGCATGTATATATCGCATATGTGTTGTGTGTGTATTGTGCATGTGTGTGTTGCATGTTGCATTGTGCATATGTATAGTGTGTGAATTGTATGCACGTGTGTTTTGCCCGATTGTGTTGCATTGTATTGTTTCTGTGTGTTTTGCTTGTATGTGTTGTGCTAGTGGTTTTTTTGTGCATATGTGTATTGCTTGTGTTTTTGTGTGTGTGTGTATTGAGTGTGCTTTTTTGTGCATGTGTGTGTGCTGTGTGTGTTTTTTGTGGGTGTGTGTATTGTGGGCTTGTGTGTTGTGGTCTTTTTTTTTGTTGAGTGTCTGGGTGTTTATTCTGTGTGTGCATGTGTATTGCATGTATGTATTGGGTGTTCTGTGCGTTGTGTATGATATGCATTGTCTGGTGTATGAGTGTGTGTGTTTGTTTTGTGCATGTGTGTTGTACATGTGTGTGTATTGGTGTATTCTGCATGTGTGTATGGTGTGTGTTGTGGTGTTTTGTGTATGTGTGTATATTGTGTGTGTGCATTGCATGTGAGTTTATATTGTGCATGTGTATTGAATGTGTGTATTGTGTGTGCATGTGTGTATTGCGGGCATGTGTGTGTATATTGCGGACGTGTATGTGTATATTGTATGTGTGTTGTGGGCATGTGTGTTGGATGTCTGTGTGCGTTGTCTATGCTGTGCATCTGTATAGCATGTGTGTATTGTGCATGTGTGTTGCGTTTGCATGTATTGTGTTTGTTTGTGCTGTATGTATTGTGTTGTGTACATTGTGTTGTGCATATTGTTTGTTGTGTGAGTTTTGCACGTGTGTTGTATGTGTAAATTGTGTGTGTTGTTGTGTATTGTGTGTCTATGTGTATTGCTTTTATGTGTGAATGTTTTTTTATGCACGTGTGTATTGTGTGTGTGTTTTTTGTATGTGTTTGTTGTTTATTGTGTGTGTATTGTCTATTTGTGTTTTGCATGTGTATTGAATGCATGTATTGTCTGTGTGATGCATGTGTGTGTCTGTGTGTGTTGTGCATATGTATTGAATGTGTGTTGTGTGTGTGTTGTGTGTGTATGTTGTACCTGTGTGCGTTGCATGTGTGTGTTACGTGTATATTGCATGTTGGTGTATTGCATGTGTGTGTATATTGTGTGTGTAGATTGCAAGTGTGTGTGTTGCGTGTGTGCATGTGTTGTGTGTGTGTATTGCGTGTGTGTGTATGTATTATGGTGTGTTTGTGTGTAACATAGTAACATAGTAAAATAGTAAATTAGGTTGAAAAAAGACACAAGTCCATCAAGTTCAACCTTCGCCTCATACCTCAGTAACTGAGAATTTTATAGCTTTCCTGCTACTAATTAAATTAGTCTTTATCAGACCTTCCTGATCAGCCTACTGATAAACAGTATAACTCTGTATGTTCCCTTTTGAAAGAAATATATCTAATCTTCTCTTAAATGTATCCATTGTATCTGCCATAACTACCTCCCTGGGCAATGAATTCCACAATTTGACAGACCTTACCGTAAAAAAACCCTTCCTCTGCTGAAGTTTAAACCTCCTTTCCTCTAATCTCAAGGGGTGTCCCCTGGTCACCTGATCAGGCCTTGGAATAAATAGCTCACCGCAGAGATCCTTGTATTGACCTCTCATATACTTGTACAATGTGATAAGGTCTCCTCTTAGTCGTCTTTTCTCTAGAGTAAATAAACCAAGTTTGTTTAGTCGTTCCTCATATGTCAAGTCCTCCATTCCCTTAATTAATTTTGTTGCTCTCCGCTGTACCCTCTCTAGTTCTAGTATATCCTTTTTCAGAACCGGTGCCCAAAATTGCACTGCATACTCAAGGTGAGGTCTTACCAATGATTTGTATAATGGCAAAATAATGTTATCCACTCTTGCTTCGATACCTCTTTTTATGCAAGACAGGACTTTGTTTGCCTTTGCTACTGCTGTTTGACACTGGTCACTGTTACCAAGTTTGCAGTTGACAAGGATACCCAGGTCTTTTTCTAGCAACGAGTCACCTAAAATAATTCCATTAAGTTTATAAGTAGCCTTGGGATTGTTTCCTTCCCCACATTAAACTTCATATTCCACATGTTTGCCCAATCTGACATTGTATGCAAGACCCTCTGTAGAGAGAAAATATCCTGTTCTGAATTAATGACTGCATAATTTAGTATCATCTGCAAATATTGATATTTTGTTTTCTATATCTATTTCCAGGTCATTTATAAACATGTTAAAAAGCAGCGGACCCAATACTGAACCCTGAGGTACTCCACTCTCCACTTTAACTGGATTGGAGAATTTTCCATTTACAACCACACATTGTTCCCTATCCTTCAGCCAGTTTTGTATCCAATTGCAAAGGTTATCTCCTAGCCCCAATTTCCTTATTTTATACACCAGCCTTCTGTGTGGCACTGTATCAAATGCCTTTGCAAAGTCTAGATATACTACATCTACTGCCTTGCCATTGTCTAGGTTGCTGCTTACCTCCTCATAGAAGCTGAAAAGATTAGTTTGGCATGATCTATTCTTCATAAAACCATGTTGATTTGTGCTAATGATTTTATTTTTTGTGTTGTAATCCTGAATATAGTTCCTTATTATCCCTTCTAACAGTTTTCCCACTACAGAGGTCAAACTCACTGGTCTATAATTTCCAGGTTCTGTTTTAGTTCCCTTCTTAAACAGAGGCACTATGTTAGCTCTTCGCCAATCCTGTGGCACTGATCCTGTGGTAATAGAATCTTTAAAGAGTAAATATAGGGGTTTTGCTAACACTGCACTAAGTTCCTGAAGAACCCTTGGATGTATACCATCAGGACCCGGTGCTTTGTCGGTCTTAATTTTGTTCAGTCTTCCCATGACATCACCTTGAGTTAACCCAATATCTATTAATTGTATTGTTTTATTTGTTACTTGCGGAGGCTCTTCTACCATTCCTTGCTCCCTTGTATATACTGATGCAAAGAAAGTGTTTAAAACATCGGCCTTTTCCTTATCCTCACTAACAAACTCACCCATCTCATTTTTGAATGATCCAATGCACTCCCTCTTAAGTTTTTTGCTATTTATATATTTGAAGAACTTTTTTGGATTAGTCTTGCTTTCCCTTGCAATTCGAGTTTCATTATCTATTTTTGCTACCCTAATTGCCTTTTTGCAATCTTTGTTGCACTCCCTGTATTTTAAGAAAGATTGTTCAGTTCCTTCAGACTTAAATAATTTGAATGCGTTTTTTTTCCTTGCCATTTCCTTCTTTACATGTGCAGTTAACCACATTGGCTGTGACTTTTGCATTTGTTCCCCATTGGTATATACTGTTGGGTACATTTCTGCAACCTAAATTTGAATTCTGACCATTTTTCCTCAGTATTTTTGCCTTTAAATAAAATATCCCAGTCTATGTGTTGCATTGAAGCCCTTTAACAATTTGAAGTTAGATTTTTTAAAACTAAGAGTTTTGGTTGAACGTATACATTTTTGCTTTGCCAGACTGATCTCAAATGTAACCATGTTGTGATCACTGTTTCCCAAATGTTCTCTTACCTTAATATTGGATACCATTTCTGTGTTATTAGTAATCACTAGGTCCAATACATTGTTATTTCTTGTCAGCGCTTCCACCATTTGTGACATGTAGCTTTCACTAAGTGTGTTCAAAAACCTGCTGCCCTTAGCACTCTGACAGGTCTCATTTTTCCAGTTGATATCTGGATAATTAAAATCTCCCATAATTATAGTATGCCCAAACTGGGCAGCTTTCGCCATTTGCAATAGCAGTTGGCTCTCATCATTGTCATCGATATTTGGTGGTTTGTAGCATATGCCCACCAACAACTTTTTTTTACCTTTCACGCCACATTTAGTCTCGATTTCTACCCACATGGACTCCACAATTTGGCCAGTTTCCTCACTAATATCACCTCACAAAACTGAATTTAGCTCTGTTTTCAAATATAAGCACACACCTCCACCTTTTCTATTAATTTTGTCTCTTCTAAACAGGGAATAGCCCTCTATATTTACAGCCCAGTCATGTGCATCGTTCCACCATGTTTCTGTTATTCCAATTATGTCCCATTGCTCATTTCCTATTGAAGGCCCCTGCAATTCCTTGCCTTATCACAGGAGTGGCAGAGGGTGGAAAGGGCATGTTTGTTTCTTGGAAGAGGAGATAGTGGGGGAAGACTACTCCTTGCAGAGAAATTCACTTTCCCTCCCATATGTCATGGACAAACAAAAGAGACTGGGTAGTCCCAGAATTGTGAGTTTCATTCAGGTCCAAGTCGTGGATTGCCCTAGCCCTGTCATATGGGGCACTCAAAGGCACTCAATGGCTTAGCTTCTTGCTCACTTACTATATATGTAGGCAACACAGAAACACTTATACACACTGTGTCTCACTGTCTCTCTCACCACACACACAAACACACACACACACACACACACACACACACACACACTATTTCACCTTGTGTAGAGGCTGCGGGAAGTGAGATCACATGACACAGGACATTTTGAGCATTGTAACTTGGTGGGGGGGGGAGGTGGTAAGAAGGGAAAACACAGGGAAGACCCGAGAAGCAGTTTGAGTAAATGGGAAAGACACAGAGTGGAGGAACTTGATGAACCCTTGCAGCATAATGTGCTAGACACTTTGTTTGACACTGAAAGGACACAGGTGTTCTAACTGTGCTAACCCTTTCAGTGCCAAAGAGGCAGTTATCATAATAACTTACCCAAGTGAATGCAAGCAGTGTTCAGTGCATTGTTTAATGAAGAAGCAATGCGTTGAAAACTACTTTGGCACTGAAATGGTTAATTGTTACTGTTAAGTTGCCCTTGGGGTTAGTCTTGGCATTTAGATTGTCATAATTATGAACTGTGGCTTAAAAGTTGTTTCTTTCATATAACACAACTGCCTTGCTGTGTGTGTGTTCTGTTGCAGTGTCTCATTGTGTGTGATGTCTTGAAGTCTGTCCGTGTTTGCGTGGTGTTTTGCAGTCTGTGCCTTGCTGTATGTGATCTCTTGCATTGCCATTCCCATTGTGTTATGTGATATCTTGCAGTCTCTTTCTTGGTTTGTCTGTGTGATGTTTTGCTGTCTGTTTCGTGGTGTGTGATGTCTTGCTGTCTCTTTCCTGGTTTGTCTGTGTGATATCTTGCAGTCTGTTTCGTGGTGTGTGATGTCTTGCAGTGTCCGTCCCACTATGTGTGTGATGTCTTGCAGTACTTTTCCTGCTGTACATGTGATGTGTTTTTGGCCACATGTCTGTCCCTTAGCTGTACAATTATCTCTTTGAGAGCTGGAGAGGTACGCAACACATTGGAAAGCACTGCTTACCATTGTGGCACTGAAAGGGTTAAATAATTGCACATTTTGTTGGATGGTTGTATAAAATTGTTTTGTCCAATTAGGGGAAAATGTATTTAATCCCCTGTACGTTTGCCTGCTGACAAAGAAATGATCAGTCTATAATTTTAATGGTAGGTTTATTTGAACAGTGAGAGACAAAATAACAACAAAACAATCCAGAAAAATGCATTTAAAAAAGTTATAAATTGATTTGCATTTTACTGAGTGAAATAAGTATTTGACCCCTTTGCAAAACATGACTTTGTACTTGGTGGGAAAACCCTTGTTGGCAATCACAGAGGTCAAAGGTTTCTTGTAGCTGGCCCCCAGGTTTGCACAAATCTCAGGAGGGATTTTGTCCCACTCCTCTTTGCAGATCCTCTCAAAGTCATTACGGTTTTGATGCTGACTTTTGGGAACTTGAACCTTCAGCTCTATCCACAGATTTTCTATGGGCTTAAGGTCTGGAGACTGGCTAGGCGACTCCAGGATCTTAATGTGCTTCTTCTTGAGCCACTCCTTTGTTGCCTTGGCTGTGTGTTTTGGGTCATTGCCCTGCTGGAATACCCATCCACATGGGCGTCCGGAGGGGGGGGCAAGGGGGGCACTTGCCCCCCCTACAATTACCCTCCTCCATATAAATAAAGGGGCTAGATGGGCTGGCCTGGGGGTCATATTATGGCTTTGCCCCCCCCTGGAAAAATGTCTACGGACACCACTGCCCATCCACAACCCATTTTCAATGCCCTGGCTGAGGGAAGGAGGTTCTCACCCAAGATCTGACGGTACATGACCCCGTCCATCATCCCTTTGATGCGGTGAAGTTGTCCTGTCCCCTTAGCAGAAAAACACCAGAAAAGCATAATGTTTCCACATCCATGTTTGATGGTAGGTATGGTGTTCTTGGGGTCATAGGCAGCATTCCTCTTCCTCCAAACATGGCAATTTGAGTTGATGCCAAAGAGCTCGATTTTGGTCTCATCTGACCACAACACTTTCACCCAGTTCTCCTCTGAATCATTCAGATGTTCATTGGCAGACTTCAGACGGGCCTGTACATGTGCTTACCTGAGCAGGGGGACCTTGCAGGGGCTGCAGGATTTCAGTCCTTCACGGCGATCACGGTGCCCGTGCTTCCTTGTTGTTGTTTTGCTGTCAGTTATCCTGTGTAATGCTCTCATTGGTTGCCCTGTGTTAAGCCTGTCCAGAATGGCCTTTATATACTGGGCTCCTGCAACCACGCAGTGCCCTTTTGTGGTGTTCCTGTACCAGTGCTAACTGCTGCTCAGAATTCCCAGTGTACCGACTTCGCCTGCCTGACTACTCTTCAGTTCCTGCTCCTGTGTACCGACCCGGATTTCCTGACTATTCTTCAGTTCCTGCTCCTGTGTACCGACCCGGATATTGCCTGACTACCCTTCTGGATCTGCTCCTGTGTTTCGACCCGGCCTGGCTGACGTTCCTGCTCCTGTGTACTGACCCGGACCGGCTGACGTTCCTGCTCCTGTGTTTTGACCCGGCCTGGCTGACGTTCCTGTTCCTGTGCACTGACCCAGCTTGATCTACGTTCCTGCTTCCTTGTGCTTGTCGCCTCGGTGACATTGTTACATCCGGTTACCATTGGCTTGTCCTCCGCTACTGCTCCGGCAGGTTGCCAAGTGTTGTCTCAGTTACTGCTCCGGCAGAGCACCTCTGGCCTATTCCTCAGCTGCTGTCATATTGGTTGCAAGTGTTGCCTCCGTGATTTCTCCGGTAAAGTGCCATTGGCTTGTCCTCCACTACTGCTCCGGCAGGTTGCCAAGTGTCATCTCAGTTACTGCTCCGGCAGAGCGCCTTTGGCCTAGTCCTCCATTACTGTCATACCGGTTGCAAGTGTTGCCTCCGTGATTGCTCCGGTAAAGTGCCATTGGCTTGTCCTCCGCTACTGCTCCGGCAGGTTGCCAAGTGTTGTCTCAGTTACTGCTCCGGCAGAGCACCTCCGGCTGAGTCCTCCGTTACTGTCATACCGGTTGCAAGTTTGTGCCTCCGTGATTGCTCAGGTAGTGCTCATTCTACCTCAGTTTGGTTGGCAGTTCACGTATGTTTGCTGACCTTGGCTTGTTAAAGTATCTATCCAGTACCTTCACACATGGGACTGTTTACCATCATTGATGAACATTAACTCCTGCAGTGCCGGAATCCTGTGAATCTACTTCTCTTGCCTGACCTGTGTCAGTATATACTGTCTAGTCATTCATGTTATGCTGGACCTGTGTGGGCATTGAATAAATTACCTGTTGTGTGTCTGTACTATACTGTTATTATTAACCAACTTGAAATATTTTTGGAGTTAACTCCTCATGCCTTTCCCAATGACCGTAGTAAAGTCGGGTTTATGATTTGCTTACTGACCGGCAGAGCCCTGGCATGGGCCAATCCCCTATGGGAGAATGCTAAACCTTGCACCAGGAATTTCAGGGAATTTGTGCAAACATTGCGGAGAGTATTTGAAGTTCCTGGTAGAACCGACTCTGCTGCTAAACGTTTGATGGAGATACAACAGGGCAATTGTACGGTGGGCAACTACGACATAGAATTTCGTACATTAGCAGCAGAGGTAGGTTAGAATAATGAGGCATTGGTGGCAGCATTTGCCCAAGGTCTGGCTGACCATATCAAAGATGAGACCGCAGCGAGAAAATTGCATAGTGATTTGGATTAATATATTGACTATGCCATTCTGATTGACTCTCAGATCCGTGAGAGACTTGTGGCTAAAGACCGTAGGCTACGGCCTAAAAGCAGAGGGCATAGCAGTCTTTTGAGCCTACCCACCCCTCCCTCTTTGCCTAAAACTCTTGACCTTAAACAAGAATCGTGTGAACCTATGCAACTAGGTTTTACCAGGGAGGAATGGACACACCGCAGGAAGCAGGGGTTATGTTTGTACTGTGGTAAAGCTGGGCATATGCTACGTACCTGCCCCATACGTCCAGGAAACGAATGCACCTAGGGTACCTTGGGGGACAGGCCCTAGGTGGTGTTCAACAGTCCCTAAACCCAATCATGCAGAAACCCACGATCCAGGTGGTATTTTCTTGGGCAGAACACTCAGTGGAGGTTGTGGCTCTGATTGATTCCGGCGCGGCCGGTTATTTCATGGATAGTTCCTTTGCTGCGCTACATAAAATTCCGCTGGTTAAAAGGGAATTGCCTCTAGCCATTGATGGCAGACCATTAGAACCAGCTCAGATTATGATGGAAACCATTCCACTGCCTTGGATGATTGGGGCCCTCCACAGAGAGGAACAGCAGTTCCAGATAATCCATTCCACTCACCATGTGGTCATTCTGGGGTTCCCTTGGTTGCATCTGCATAACCCCCAGTTTGATTGGCAGAGTTGTGAGATTACGTCCTGGTCCCAGTATTGCATGAAGCATTGTGTGTCTCATCCTGTCAAGATCCTGTGTGCCTCTCCCTCCTTGCCAGCTGAATACCACCAATTCAGTGATGTGTTTAGCAAGGGAGAGGCTAGCACCTTGCCCCAGCACAGGGCATACGATTGTGCCATTGATTTACCCCCGGGGATGGTGCCCCCTAGGGGACGCACATACCCACTGTCATGCAAAGAAAATCGTGCTATGGAGGAATACATTGAGGATGCCCTTAAGAGAGGGATCATTAGGAAATCTACCTCGCCTGCTATCACGGTGCAGTGGTTTCTCTTCTGTCACTCTCACTTGTGCTGCGCTCCGATTGGTTGAGCCTGTTTGTCCCGCCCCTGGTGACCTTTTTATACTTGGCCATTGGCACCTGGCAGATGCCCTTTCGTGGTGTTCCTGAGCCAGAATTGCTGTGCTGTGTTCCTACGTTCCTGATTTCCAGTGTACTGACATGGCTTGCTCTGACTACGTTCCTGTGTTCCTGCCCCGTGATTTGACCCGGCCTGGCTGACGTTCCTGCTCGTTACCTGATCTGGCTTGTCTGAGAACCTGCTCCGTGATTTGACCCGGCCTGGCTGACGTTCCTGCTCGTGACCTGATCTGGCTTGTCTGAGAACCTGCTCCGTGACCTGCACCGGTTACATCTGCCCAGACTACGCTTCAGCTTCCCGCTGTCGCCGAGGCGACATTCTGACTTCCTCCAACTACTGTCCTACTACGGCTGCAGTTGTTAACCCGTGCTGAGCTGAGATCCTGCTACCGAGCTGTTTCATTGCAGAGCTATCCTCCTCTTACGAGCCGTTAACCCGTGCAGAGCTGTGCTCCTGTTACTGAGCCGTTAACCCGTGCTGAGCTGTACTTCTCCTACTGAGCCATTTACCCATGCAGAGCTGTACTCCTCCTCCTGAGCCGTTAACCTATGCAGAGCTGTGTTCCCGGTTCTGAGCCTCCAGTCTGGTACAGAGCGTTGCTATTCTTGCTTAGCCGTTTCTCTTCCAACCACTATTACTGCTGAGCCGGTTCAGTAGGCCTTGTAAGGCGACGGTTCATATCACTCCTTACAGTATAGTTGGTTTACGGTACCGCGCCCGGTAGGCGCTACGGCTTTAGCTGCTACTGTGCAAGCCTCTGTTATTACGCCCGTGGGGGCTATTGGCTCAAGCTCTTGCAATTCAGTTGCTTCCATTATCACGCCCGTGGGGGCTATTGGCTCAAGCTCTTGCCATCCAGTTGCTTCCGTTATCACACCCGTGGGGGCTATTGGCTCAAGCTCTTGCAATCTATTGGCTCTTGCAATTCCTTCCATTATCACACCCGTGGGGGCTATTGGCTCAAGCTCTTGCAATCTATTGGCTCCGTTATTACGCCCGTGGGGGCTACTGGTTCAAGTTCAGCAGGCTCTGGGTTGCAGGTTCCTCTTTGCTGGACAGTTATCTCAGTATTATGAACTTTTGGTGTTGAGTTTCCTCCACCATTTACTTCCTATTATCACCCTGGGTGTGCCAAACACCACAACTGAGACGGACTGATTACTGTATTAACCCTTGTAGCTCTGTACTCAGTATCTGCTTATCTGTCTGTGCTGTTAAGTCAGTATCTGTATATTGGTCCAACTGTTGCCTCCTTGCTGCTACTCAGTGCTGCCTATAGAGGGTGATTCTGCCATTAATTTTGTTCTTAATAAAACTGTGTTTTATTTCACCTACTGGTCTGAGTGTCTTGAAAACCATGACACCTGCTGGCGCTGGGTTCTTCTTTGTTAAAAAGAAGAGTGGCGAGTTAAGGCCATGCATTGATTATCGTGGTCTAAATAAATTTATGCCCAAGAACGCTTATCCTATACCACTCATCACCGAGCTATTTGACAGATTGAAGGGCTCCTCCATCTTTAATAAGCTTGATTTAAGGGCTGCCTATAACTTGATAAGGATAAGGGCTGGTGATGCGTTGAAGACGGCATTTAATACCAGATCCGGGCATTATGAATATCTCGCTATGCCATTTGGTCTCTGTAACGCACCTGTGGTGTTTCAAGAATTTATTAATGATATCCTCCGTGATATGCTACAATCCTGTGTGGTAGTCTACCTTGATGATATACTGGTACACTCGGCTAATTTGTCCCAACACATCAAGGATGTGTCCGAGGTGTTGCTCTGCTTGCACAAAAATAAATTCTTCTGTAAAATGGAAAAATGCGAGTTTCACGGGTCCAAAGTACCTTTTTTTGGGTTTCGGGATCGCTAAGGAGGGTATAGCTATGGATCAGGAGAAACTTGCAGCCGTATTACAATGGCCACGGCCCAAGGGGTTAAAGGCGATCCAGCGCTTTTTGGGATTCGCCAATTATTACAGAAAGTTTATCCAGAAATTCTCCACTATTGTGAAGCCACTGTCTGACCTCACACACAAGGGTGCTAATCCTTCCCAACTGTCTGAAGCAGCCAAGCATGCCTTTGAGACACTGAAATCCGCTTTCGCATCTGCTCCTGTACTGTCCCACCTCAACCTGTCCCTTCCATTTACTCTGGAGGTCGATGCCTCTGAGATTGGGGTAGGGGCAGTACTATCTCAATGCCCGGTGGCAGGGGGCGCTCTCAGACCATGTGGGTTTTTCTCTAAGAAGTTGTCTAGTGCCCAGAGTCATTATGAGATTGGTGACAGAGAACTGCTGGCTATCATTCTTGCCCTGAAGGAATGGAATCACCTACTAGAGGGTACCAAAAGTCCTGTGTTAATTCAAACTGACCACAAAAACCTGACCTATCTTTCAGAGACTAAGAGGTTGTCCTCTCGTCAGGCCAGATGGGCTCTGTTTTTGTCCCGATTCAACTTCGTAGTGTCATATTTGCCGGGCTCCAAGAATGTTCGGGCTGATGCCCGTCTAGACAATTTGGGCCTGAAACTGATAGGGACGAGGTCCCGGTACCCATTATACAGCCTGACCGCATCCTGGCTACCCTACATACCAGTATCACTTCGCCACTGGGGGAAGAGATTCTGGCTACCCAGGCTACGGCCCCCCCGGAAACCCCAGTGGGCAAGTGTTTTGTTGATGAGCCATTCCGTACCCGTTTGCTCAAAACGTACTACTCATCTAAGGCTGCTAGGCATATTGGGAGGGACCAACTGATATGGTCTCTCTCACAAGTTTTCTGGTGGCCCTCTCTGAGGGCTGACTGTTCTGCATTTACCGCAGCCTGTGCCACCTGTGCTCATGCCAAAACTCCCAGACACCTCCCAGTGGGCCTGCTCCAGCCAGTGCCTAATGGTGAAAGTCCTTGGTCCCACGTATCCATTGATTTCCTGGGAGAATTGACAGTGTCTAGGGGGTATTCATTCATCCTGATGGTGGTTGACAGGTTTTCTAAAATGGCTTATTTCGTGCCCCTCCCTGGCCTTCCCTCTGCCCAGGAGTTGGCTGTTGTTTTCGCTAAGGAAGTGTTTCGGTTGCATGGTGTACCTAGAGTTCTGGTATCCGACCGCGGGAGCCAATTCGTATCCAGATTTTGGAGAGAATTCTGTGAACAGATGGGCATTCAACTGTCCTTTTCATCTGCCTACCATCCCCAGACCAAATGGGGCCGCTGAGCGTGCCAATCAGGGACTGGAGCAGCTCCTGCGCTGTTTTGTCTCAGACCATCATGATAATTGGGCAGACCTGTTGCCGTGGGCGGAGTTTGCCAGGAACTGTGCGGTCAATTCATCATCCGGGAGCTCCCCGTTTCTCTTAAACTACGGGTTCCAGCCTTGTTTGCTCCCGGACTCCTTCCAGTCACAACAGATTCCAGCTCTGGACGAGCACATAGAGCAGCTCCGCTCCACTTGGGCACAGGTTCAGAGGGCCCTCAGTCAGTCATTCCAGCGTCATCAGCGCCACTCCAACAGTAGACAGCTGCCAGCGGTCTCCTTTCAGGTTGGGGACAGGGTATGGCTCTCCTCCAGAAACCTCAAGTTGCAAGTTCCGTCTAACAAATTCCCTGGTTTATTGGTCCATTCAGGGTGAGCCACAAAATTAACCCTGTTTCATATGCCTTGGATCTCCCTGCGTCTATGCGCATTCATAATGTGTTCCATGTATCTCTTTTGAAACCTTTGGTATGCAACCGCTACACTACCACTCCTGTGGTTCCCGGCCCAGTAGAGGTGGAGGATCAGGAGGAATATGAGGTTCAAAGCATTATTGATTCACGCAGATTTAGAGGAAAATTGCAGTACTTGGCCCATTGGAAAGGCTATGGCCCTGAGGAACGTTCCTGGGTTGATCAGAAGGACCTTCATGCTCCTAGATTACTGCGCATTTTTCACTCTAAATATCCTCGTAAGCCAGGTCCCTCTTCCAGGAGAGGGGGTCTTTGAGAGGGGGGTACTATCACGGTGCCCGTGCTTCCTTGTTGTTGTTTTGCTGTCAGTTATCCTGTGTAATACTCTCATTGGTTGCCCTGTGTTAAGCCCGCCCAGTATGGCCTTTATATACTGGGCTCCTGCACCCACACAGTGCCCTTTTGTGCTTATTTTTTCTCTTTAGCAATGGCTCTCTTCTGGTTACTGTTCCGTGAAGACCAGCTCTGTGGAGTGTATGGCTTAAAGTGGTCCTATTGACAAATACTTCAGTCTCTGCTGTGGAGCTCTGCAGCTACTTCAGGGTTTTCTTTGGACTCTTTGTTGCCATCTCTGAATAATGCCCCCTTTGCCTGGTCCATGAGTTTTGGTGGGCGGCCCTCTCTTCACAGGTTTGTTGTGGTGCCATATGCTTTCCATTTTTTAATAATGGATTTAATGGTGCTCTGTGGAATGTTCAAAGTCTTCATGGTGCTGCTTGCTTGGTGTTGTTGCAGACTCTGGGGCCTTTCAGAACAGATGTATATATACTGAGATCATGTGACACTTAGATTGCAGACAGGTGAACTTTATTTAACTAATCATATGACTTCTGAAGGTAATTGGTTGCGCCATTTTTCCATTTTTCATTTTTTAGAAATTTTTAAACAAGTTATTTTCTTCTTTTCACTTCACCAATTTGGACTATTTTGTTCATTACATGAAATCCATATTAAAATTAATTTTAATTCCAGGTTGTAATGCAACAAAATAAGGTAATAATTCTGGCAACTGAGGTACACATTTGTGTGCAATGTGTTCTGCCCCTATGATGCATTCATGGGGGTTAAAGCGTAACTACCACTGCACAACATCTTTAGCTTAATTAAGTCCCCATATGGCGACTAGCTGCTTAGTAGCGCTAGTCACCAGAATTATTACTTTATTTAATAGATTTATGCTTTCTTCCATGGCTGACAGTAGCATGAAGCGCAGACATCTTGCCATAGTGATGGCTGCGAGTGTGCGCTGTCAGCCCCTTTTGGAGCCGGCTGGCTCCTAGCAACACCTCCTACACCCAGCTGGGACTGACAGCACAGGCGCGCGGACGTCACTATGGCAAGATGTCTGCGCTCCATCCTGCCTGTCACCCATGGAAGAAAGCTTAAATCTATTAAATAAGGTAATAATTCTGGTGACTAGTGCTATTAAGCAGCTAGTCGCCAGATGGGGACTTAATTAAGCTAAAGATGTTGTGCAGTGGTAGTTCCGCTTTAACCCCCATGAATGCGTCATAGGGGCAGAACACATTGCACACAAATGTGTACCTCAGTGATTAACCCTTTTATGCCAGATAGGTGCAGTCAATAATACACAACTGTCTGGCATACAAGGAGTTAATCACTGAAAAACCAAATTCCCACTGATAAAAAAAAACAAAACAAAAAAAAACTAGTTTTTCAAGCTCAGTAATAGGGGCCGGACGGAAAGTGAGAAAAATTTCTCGCATGAAAATAAACTGGCCGATTATTCTCTTTTTTCGTGAACGTTTTCTCCTTTTCACCAATGCAAATTTTTCCTCCTTTTCTCCTATTTTCACAAATTTTTCTCCTATATTTCCTGTGTGTACTTTATTTCCCACTGCAATATTATTTCTTCTGAGGACTGTAGTGGAGAAATAAGTATCTGAAAGTCAAAGCTGTGAGTCCTGCAGCAAAATATATGCCTTGAAAATGTATTTGCATTCAAAGTGCATTTGTCCTTTGCCCGTAACACTAACTTCCTGCTTACATGACACTGGCACATATTCATGATGATGTCAAGTGATAAAATAAATAAATAAAATAAATTACAGCCTATAGATGTGTATGGCAGATGTGTATGGTAGTGGTGTTGGGGGACTGGCATGGTGTGATATATTTCTGTATATATATATATATAATTTGTTCAGGCTGCGTCTGCATTTGTGTGAGGGGCTGCTTCTTCAATTATGCACATTTGCAATTAATGACAGTCAGGTAGCCGTCTATACTCATGTCTCCTCTTTACAGGTACCCTGTCTGACTCCCCGCAAGACAATCCAGAACTAGTCTCCAGTATTACATATCTCGCCATTCCTCCTGTCAGAGGGTCTAGGTGCCACCCACCTTACGGTGTTTCATATCACTCTCATCAGTAATGCCTAACAGTCCAATCCTTACCTTCTATCAGAGGCCAAGGTCACTTCCTTGTCTTTAAGTCATCAATCAACCACTGTGAATTTTAGCATTGGCTATTCATTCCCCACTTCATGTCACAGCCTCCTCCACGCTCTTCTCCCCACCACCTCCACCCTCCCCTTATCTCCCCCTGAGTTGATATCCTTCTCTGTCCTGATAGTGAACAGGCCAGCCCAGATGTCAACCTGCAGGGAGTCCTCACTTGAACCAGCTTGATCCTGCAGCAAGCTCAAGGCAGTCAGCTGCCACCTCGACCCAGCCTCTTCAGATACCATTTCAGCTCAAGTACAACTGGAAAAGAAGAGCCGACCATTCCTCGCTTGTTCTGCTTCACACATCAGACAGCATGCTCACCTCACCCCCTTCTTTATCCTAGCCCCTCTCTGCTAACCAGTTTTGTTTCTCTTCAAGTCCTGATGGAAGGTGATTCGCCGCAAGCAGCTTAGGATCACAGAACCCCCAAGAAGACTGCCCATCTACACCCAGGAACTGCAATCCATCATACAGGGAAAGGACTATTCCGAGGATCACATAGAATTGTCCCTTTAGACACATCCCCTACTCCACATCAATCAGGAAACCAGAACTCTTCCACCTCCTCTCCCTCCCCATCCCTTCCCCGATCCCTGCCCCTCCACCTTTCCCCATCTAGCCCCCTCCACAATCTGACCACTCAGCTCAGTTGGTCCACATCACCCTGTTGCTCACCAGCATGTCATTGGCCATGACAGACACGCAATCCAGGATCATCATTCTGGAAAATAACTCTCGATCCCCAATTCAATCAGCTCCTTCTCTAACGCCACGACCCAGACAAGATACTTCTGCTCCGGCCCCTAGCCCACAAATTACCCCCACTCATGTGGTGCCTGCCCACCTCTGCAAAGACATCCTGGAGGGGAAGGATGTAAACATGGTGTCCCTGTTAATCACAACCTAAGACATGGCTGAGAACCGCATGGTGCGCTGTGGAGATGTATCCATCACTTTGAAATATAAAGACCCGCGGCTCTCCAAAAAAAGTATTCCTGAATTTGTCTTGGTTTTTAGCATCTTCAGGGACATCTTGTGTTCATCATTTCCCTCCAGGAGGCAGGAACTAGACCAGTACCTTAACTGCTGCTAGACCTAGGATACATTTATGGAGGGTTCACCTTCTATGATTATCACATAGCATTTTAAACCAAGGCAGCAGCCACCTTGGAGGAGTTCCAGTTCATGGTTGACTCGTGCTCTGTAGACCACAAGCTGTTCTGCAACTATTTTGCTGGTCTTAAAGGGATAGTAATGTTTCATAATAAAAGCAGCTCTAATTAATCTTCATAGTATTTGGGCTTTGGAGAGTATTATTTCATTTCTGTCAGAGTTGTAGTTCAAGAGTAATTAAATGATAAAATATTCCGCTCCCGCCCCTTTTACTGATGTAACACTGCTCAGCTTAGAAGAGCATGGAGTGTCCAGGTAGATTGCAGAGTAGGACAAGCTTCAGTTAAGATAAGGGAAAAAGCTGAAAAACCTATCTAGGGAGGCAGGGTTTTCATTGTTCTCACAGTAGAATATAGATCCTTGATGTGAGCTGTCTGGTCTATGGACTGCATTCCACATCTGAGGAGTGGAGGCTTACAGTAGGTAAAAGGGGCGGGAGGGGGAAACTTTATCTTCCAATTACTCTTGAACTACAATGCTCACAGTAATGAAATAACACTCTCTATGTCTCAAATACTATGAAGATTAATTGGAGCTGCTGTTTTTGTGAAACATTTCTATCGCTTTAAGACTCCTGTCTGCCCATCCTGCCAGTCGGCCAGTAACACGCTCAGTCTCTGCCTCGCCGTACTACCAGACACATCAGCTAGCTCTACTCCATCTGCCCCTCTAACTCTCCCAGCCAACACCATTCCACCTCCCAGCCCTCTCCCAAGCAAGGACAAGTTGGGACGCACTATATATTACATGGGGTCCACACCTTTCTGCACAACTTGCATGCTAGAGGTTGCTTTTTTAACACCTGCCGCATGCTTCATATTTGTTCATTGTGCCACAAGGCAAACTCTTGTTCCATCTGTCCACGTAATCCTATTCACAATAAATGACTAGGCAGCATTAATATCAGTCTTCTGCAATCCAATCCAAACCACATTAGCTGACCCTACTGTCATAGATGCACTGCTAGCGAAAGAACTGAGCAAGGACTTCTTCATAGGCCCCTTCCAGGCGCCGCCCTTTCCCATCTGGCACACAAATACTATAGGTATTGCCACAAGGAAATTCTCCCTCAAAAAAAGGCTAATCATTAACTTCTCTGGCCCCCATTCCTCCCTCATTCCCAACATCAACTCACTCATAACCTCCGAAGAGTATTTCTTGGAATATCATAGCATTGAGGATACCATCTCTCATTCGTTAGGCAGGCCCCAACTGCTGGCTTTCAAAAATTGACATTGAATATGCATTCAAATTGCTCCCAGTGCACCTCTCACTATGTCATCTCCAAGGAATCAGATGGCAAGGCAGTTCGTCTGAAATTTGACTCAAAAAGTAGTCCCAAACTATTTGAGTACTTTGCAAAGCTCTAATCTGGCTACTTCTCAACCACTGCAGGTGCCCCATGGTGCTTCACTATTTAGATTACTTTTTACTAATAGAGCCTGCCAGTGTCCAATCGCTAGTCCTAGAGTTTGCCAATAAGACATCCTGCTCCAGTAGTGAACTACAGTCACTGCTAGGATACTTAAACACCACCACTAGGATCATCCCCTAAGGCAAATCATTTATCTCTTACCTCCTGTCCCTTTTATCAGCCACAGAGAAATTCTCATCCCCTATACTCATCAGCAGCTCAGCCAAATCTGACCTAGCCATGTGGTACAACTTTTTTAGCCACTAGAACGGTCAATCTATTTTTCCACATCCCCTCTCCCCATCATCTCCCATTATATTTTCATATGCCTCAGAGGAATTTGGCTACTCAGCCATTTTCCATTCTGAATGGTTTTCAGAACACCTGCCCCCAGACATTCTCCATTTTCCCCAGTTCTTCAACTCACACACCCTAGTGGAGCTATAGCCCATCTTATCAGCTGCAGTCATTTGGGGCCATCACATAAACCGTCATCAGTCACTCCAGCGTTTCACCAACTGACCCTGGAATGATTCATTTCTCATCAGCAGCTGATTCCATTATGGATCTCTCCCTCACCCCCAACACTAGAAAGGCCTACTCCAGAACATGGGGGGGGGGTTTCAGAGACTCTTGAGAAAGTAGGCTGGTGCTTACAAAATGCTTTAAGGGTTTATATCTGTTTTTGTTTGTTGTAATTAGCGTTGCTATTTTAAAAGTATCAAGTATATTTATACTTTGAAGTAAATATTTAATATATCCTGTGACTCCATGCCCTAATATTATTATAAAAGTGAGAGTGAGTCATATATTAATACACCTAGCTGCCATAGAGGTAAATCTATTCACTCAGTGGAGGAGAGCCATATCCTGGAGAGGAGAAGGTGATCACACTGAAGAAGACTGACTAGATGAGGGATATCCGTGGAGGAGTCCGGGGGAGCTGAGTGGTGCTAACCATCCTGGGGTTTAAACCAGGAGTGCTGTTATTACTGAGAGGCAGTCTATAACCTCTCATGAGTGAGTACCTTTCTAAAGAGCACGTGGTGAAGATGAAGGGAGAAAAAAAGAGTTTTGGAAAATACTACGCTTTGAGGAAATCTTTTGCTCTGTTTTTATCTTTTGTTTCAATGTGTATTGTTGGGGGTCCCCACTATAATAGCTGCATAGGACCTGAGAACCATCACTGGATATCCTTGTTACCTCCTTGATGGACTATTTGTGAGATCTTATTAATTGTATATTATACATTGTGATTTACATAGTAACATACTAGTAATTTAGGTTGAAAAAAGACTTGCGTCCATCTAGTTCAACCCTTTAACTGTTCCTGTTTACCATCGTTGATCCAAAAGAAGGCAAAAAAAAAAAAACCTCAATACAGCAATTTCAAATTCTACCCTGAATGGGGGGAAAAAATTCCTTCTTCATTCCAAAGGGCAATCAGATTTCTCCTTGGATCAACAAGCCCAAACTAAATATTGATCCCAATACTAACGTACATAGCCCTCTATGTTATGCTCTTTTAAATAATTATTCAGGCCTTTTTTAAAAGCATCTAATGTATTCAATAGCAACACCTCCTCAGGCAGTGAATTCCATATCTTTATTGTCCTTACTGTAAAGAAACCCTTCCGCTGTTGTAGATTAAATCTCCTTTCCTCAAGTCTAAGCAGGTGGCCCCTTGTCCTTTGTACTTTTCTGTTAATGAACAGGTCTTTGGAGAGCCCTTTGTATGGGCCCTGAACATATTTATATAGTATTATCATATCCCCTCTAAGACTCCATTTTTCTAGTGTGTACAAGTTTAACTTTTCTAGCCTTTCTTCATAACTAAAACTTTCCATTCCCCTTACTAGTTTTGTAGCCCTCCTCTGCACTCTCTCTGCTCTCTCTAGTTCCATAATGTCCTTTTTCAGAAAGGGCGCCCAGAATTGAACAGCATATACTAGGTGGGTCTTACAATGGACCTGTAAAGAGGTATAATAATATCTTCCTCCCTTGAGTCAATACCCCTTTTAATACATGCCAATATCTTATTGGCATTTGCAGCTGCCAGCTGGGACTGCATGCTACTGCTAAGTCTATTGTCTACCATTACTCCCAAATCCTTTTCATTAGTAGATTTCCCCAGAGAAACACTTAATTTAATCTATATGTTGCATTTTTATTATTATACCCAAAATGCATAACTTTACTCTTGTCGATATTGAATCTCTTTTGCCATTTGACTGCCCAGTTAAAATTTGTCCAAATCCTCTTGTAATGAAGACACATCCAGTTCAGACTTTATTTCCTTACTTAATTTTGTGTCATCAGCAAACACTGATACATGGCTCACTATGCCCTCTGGGAGGTCATTAATAAACAAATTAAAAAGAAGAGGACCCAGGACAGATCTCTGAGGTACTCCACTTATCATATTTATCCAATTGGAGAACTTGCCATTTAATACCACTCTTTGCATTCTGTCTTTCAGCCAATTTCTAATCCACACACAAACATTTTCCCCTAAGCCGATTTCATTCAATTTGTACAGTAACCTTTTGTGTGGAACCATAACAAATGCCTTGGCAAAGTCTAAATAGATCACATAAACCGCCGCTCCCTCATCTATATTTTTACTTACTTTTTCATAAAATGCGATCAAGTTAGTTTGACAAGACCTGTCTTTCACAAAGCCATGTTGGCTCCTGCTAATGATATTCCTGTCCAAGCTGAATTCTTGAATATATTCCCTTATCAACCCTTCAAACAGCTTCCCTACCACAGATGTCAAGCTTATAGGTCTGTAGTTTCCTGGCTGTGACTTTGATCCCTTTTCAAATATGGGCACCACATCTGCTTTACGCCAATCCATGGGCACCATACCTGAAATAAAAAAATCCTTGAAAGTCAAATATAAAGGTCTGGCCAGGGCCTGGTAGGGCTCTTTAAGTACACGTAGGTGTATACCATCTGGCCCCGGGGCTTTGTCTACCTTAACATCATTCAATTGTTTTAACACTTTTTCTTGTGTTAGCCATTCGCATGCTTGCTGTGACTGTTCTGTAAAAGTAGTTTGCAGATTCTTGTCCAGTTGGTCTTCCTTAGTAAAAACAGAAGAAAAGAAATTATTTAAAATATCTGCCTTCTCTCTGTCCCCCTTGACCATCCCACCCGTTTCAGATAACAAGGACCCAACATTATCAGACTAATTTTTTGCCATTAATGGATTTAAAGAATTTTTTTGGGTTGCTCTTGCTCTCCTTAGCAATATTTTTTTCATTCTCCAGTATAGCTAATTTAATAGCATTTTTTACAGGTTTGGTTGGCATTTTTGTATTCTGCAAATGCCTCTGCTGATCCTTCAGCTTTATAATGTTTAAATGCTGCTTTCTTATTATTTATTTCATAAATTACTTTACTGGTTAGCCACATTGGTTTTAATTTGCTTCTTTTGTATTTGTTTCCAACAGGGATAAATTTATATGTATATTTTTGCAATGTTATTTTGAAGGCATTCCACTTACCTTCTGTGTTTTTTCCTGAAAATATTCTATCCCAGTCAACAAGACCAAGGGATGAATTAAACCTGCTAAAGTTGGCCTTTTTAAAATTCAGTGTTTTGGTGGAACCCATACCAAAATGCTTTTTTGAATTAATCTCAAACGATACCATGTTATGGTCACTCTTCCCCAAGTGCACCCTAACTTGGATGTTAGAGATAAGTTGTTCATTGTCAGTTATTACCAGATCCAGACACGCATTTCCTCTGGTTGAGGTCTGCACTAGTTGAGACAAAAAATTGGCATTCAACAAGATCAGAAACTGACTGCTTTTAGCAGAATTAGCTGTTCCATTTTCCAGTCTATTTCTGGATAATTAAAATCCCCCATAATTATAGTTCTCCCTATTTGAGAAGCCTTTTCTATTTGTATTAACAGCTGTGATTCTTCAACATCACCAATGTTTGGTGGTTTATAACAAATTGCCACTAATATTTTCTGGGCAGTTTTACCCCCAGTCACTATTTCAACCCACAGGGATTCCACATGTTCACTACTGTCATCACATATATCTTCCCATAAATGAGGCAATAATGCTGGTTTGACATACAGACAGACCCCACCACCTCTTTTGTTTGACCTATCTTTTCTAAGTAACATGTAGCCAACCAAATTGATTTTATCAATCATGTGTGTCATCCCACTATGTTTCTGTAATGCCTATCAAGTCATAGTTTTCGATTTCAGCTACCAGCTCCAGTTCCCCTATTTTACCAGTTAAACTTCTGGCATTTGCAAGCATACAATTTATGCCACTGCTATGTTCCATTTGTGATTTAATTTTGATGTGGTTTGTAGGCTTCTCCCTATCATCTGTACTAACCCTGCCCCCAGATCCACCCACCTGGTTATTAACTACATCACCTTCCCTTTCTATACTATCTAGCCCAGTATCTATTGACCCCTCACCCCCTTCCTAGTTTGAAATCTCCTCCAACCGTCTAGTCATCCTCTCCCCAAACACTTGAGACCCTCTTGCATTCAGGTGCAATCCATCCTTACTATAGAGATTGTACCACAAAGCAAAATCAGCTCAGTGCTCTAAAAACCCAAAGCCCTCCTTCTTACACCAAGACTTCAGCCATGCATTGAGCTCCCTAATCTCCCGCTGTCTCTCTGGCGTAGCGCATGGCACAAGTAGTATCTCTGAGAATACTACCTTGGAGGTCCAGTTCCTAATCTTACTCCCTAAATTCCTAAATTTACCTTTTAGGACTCTTCACCTTCCTCTTACTTTGTCATTGGTACCAATATGCACCAAGACAGCTGGATCCTCTCCAGCCCCTCCCAATAATCTGTCCACCCTGTCTGCAACATGCCGAACCCGGGCACCCGGGAGACAGCAAACCATTTGTTTGCTGTGATCAGAGCCACAGATTACCTTATCTGTTCTCCTAATAATAGAGAATATACATAAGTATGGAGCGCTCACTAATATATCATGAGTGTAGGCTCAATACAGGGTTAAGATCAAGAATCATATGAGACAGTACAGAGAGTTAATGCAGAATATTAGTCAGAAAAATATGATAATCATGTAAGTCATATAATATTTACATGCAAATATAGCCAGAAAAAAAATATACTGAGAAAATATAACTAAATGAGAATAATATATAAATGATATAATCTATATCGATATGCAGTTCACAGTACCTTAATTTCTGATATATAACAAATGTCTATTCATGAGGATTTAGGCATGTATAAATGAAGCAGATGGAGAGGTGAAGAAAAAATGGTTCATGAGGATGAATGATGAATAATGAACAAATGCTGATGAAATATGATGAAAAAGGATAAGATGGATGGATGGAGCGATCACAGGTCCAGATAATTCTTAAATCCTTAGATCTTCTTGTCAAGGGCTCGGAGTCCACTCGAGTACATACATAAAAACAGAAAAAAAGAGAGACAGCACACCAATAGTCTAAGTGTAGTAGTTGTTACTCCTTATAAAAAAAAACAGTTAACATATATAAATGAGGTGGAGGGTAGGGTATAATAAAATCTATAAGACAGAACACCAAAAAGAAAAATAAACCTATAAAATGAAAACGATTCAATCTTTAATAAATATAAACAGTATTAATAATCACTGCATAAAAAACAAATATGCTATTAAAATAATCAATACCAGTATGACAAAACATGGAATTCTATGTAGATAGAGGTGGAACAGAATCTACAAGGTAATACACAGGGGTATGTGTATAACTGGTTGTCAGGCTAGTATCATGCACTTAGCGAGGAGAAATTGAGTGAGTGCGAGTGGAAATTGAAGCCCTGTATGAAAATGGCCCCTTTCTCTGCAATCCCTGTCTAATTGTAAAAAGTGCGTCTGGGTGCTTTAGGAGGACGGATCAATAGTTAAGAGAGTGTCCGGGTGCATTAAGAGGACAAGAGATGGTATCATGTGAATGTCCTGTGACAAACGCCCAGAGAGGAACACAATCTGGCTTGTACAGAGGTGATTTAGGAATATGGAGCCTGGTGGCGTCCACCCCTGAATTCATCTCCACACTACATGCTTCATCACACTAGACACTGGATCCATTGGCCACATATGCGTGTCGGATGTCAAAAAATTTGCAAGCACGCAACGTAATAGTCCATCCATGCCTCCGGTGTAGCAGCATGCTATCAAAATGAGTGAGTCAGTGAGAGGAGTGAGCTGAAGTGCGGGAACAGCTCAGAGAGCTCAGGGGCATCAATGCCAGGCTGAATTCAATCAGGCCATCAGGTACTATGGGAATTAAACAGAGTTAATATCTGCATGTATAAAACAAAGCCTAGTGCTCTAATACTGTGAGACTCTCTTTTGCTGTCTTTGTGTCTTTCTTATTTACTTGCTTTATTGCAGCCTTTGTGATTTTTTATTTTTTAGATAATTGACCTTATGGTGTTACTGGGTGGACTAGGATTAACTGGCCCATGTTTACTAAATAACCTCTACAAACTGAACAGGCCTCTGATTTTAAATAGGCTACTTAAGTAGTCTGATTTAACTTTAAAATATCATGTACATGCAGCAAACATATGAAACAATCAATTATTCATATGTTACATCCCTAAAATATGATCCTAAACTTGCTTTTAACATGTGTAAACCGTCCTATACAGAAAGCATTTATTTAAATAAATGCCCAGTGCTTATAGCAACATTCCTGATTACATCACTCAGTCTTGGCCTGGGACTGGGATACCTGATAAAATCTCATTAGACTGCACTGCAGACTTGGTATCCCAGTCTTCCCTGCCTGGCATGTTTCCTCTGCATCTATGTCAGCAATGGGGTGCACCCAGTAAGAAAACTGATTGGCAGATATTGGGAAACACTGATTTGTACACATGGTTTAGTTACACCTTGAGGGGAACACTGATTTGAATACCCGGTAACCATGTGTACAAATCAGTGTTCCCCACTTCCCCTCCTAGGTGTGACCAGGTGTAAATTTTTGTTAATTTTATTCTGAATAAAACAGAACAACAGTGTCATTTCATCAAACAGAAATTGATATGGGTGGGGTTAAAGGCGGGGATATGGGTGGGGTTAAAGGCAGGGCTATGGGTGGGGCTAGGTGGTGGTTACTGGTAGCGAGTAACTTTTCAGGTCTGGCTAGTAGCTCAGGACTTGAAATTTTGACCCCTGGTATAATTAATGATGAGAGGTCATTAGTTCATATGCGCTCACCAGAAGCATGAAATAGTCAAGAATATAACACAGTTACAATTTCCTGCTCACCAGATTTCCCCTGGAAGACTTGCTTATCGAATATTGTAGGAACACCATGGATCTCCTTGCAGTCTGTCGAATGTTACCATTCTCGAAGGTTGCTATTCGAGGGGTCCAGGTCCGACAGTCCGCATCCAGTTTCCCTTGGAGGACTCGTTTGTAGGTCTCCTTGTAATCTTTCGAGGGTGACCGTTCTCAAAGGTTGCTGCTCGAGGGATGTAAGTCCGAAAATCCACAGCAAATCTCCCCTGGGGGACTTGTTTGTCGACCGATGTAGAAACACAATAGATCTCCTTGAAGTCTGTCGGAGGTTGTCCGAGTCCGGTAGTCCACAGCTAGATCAGAAGCTTTATAAATCTCTGCTACTACGGTGTTCTGATAACCACCTATTCGACTAGTATCATGTAAAAAATAATAAAAATAGATATATCCTAATGTATGTTCATCAACGAGTTTCTGGGCTTGCAGCCCCTTTGTCAGGATAGTTCAGGAATATCGTAAAAGCCGCCAAAATGGCGGAACCATAGTATTTAAAATCTTGTCGTCCAATCATTGATCACGGTTTAGGGTCAAGGGTTCAAAGTTTAACTTGCAAGTTCATAACATCAAAAAATGTTAGGAATGTGACCATTTGCAAAACAAGTGATACATATGTTACATTTTCTGGTTATGATTATAACATTAAACATTACACAGGTCAATAATCATTTTCTGAGGGAGTGATGAATACCTCTATATAATATAGAAGGTACTAAAAACTCCCTATTTTTTCTACAACAGAGATGTCAATAATGTTATAAGGATTATTTCAAGAAAAAAGGATACTTATAATAATATCTAATCAAGAAACGGCTGTAGATTGTTTTAACCTATAATAATCTCCATGACAGATGGTCCATTATGAATATGGAAATATTTGGATTACCCAATAGAGCATTAAAATGAGGAGTAGGTAGAAATATGATAGATCATAATTTAATATTCGGCTAAGGATTTAAATAATTTTTTCATATAACTAATCTTATAACTATATCGTTGAATGTCAAGTACAGTTCATTTCCAAGTAATAAAACAATGAAATGTGATTCTATCTCTAATAGTGATTGATCAGGTATTGATCTGTTGCTGTAGAGGGTAGAGGATAAGCAGATCCTAATGAAGGATAATGGGATATAGGATGTAGCTACTCCAGTTGTTATCATAATTATGATTAAAGGCACCATAGATCTAGTTCCTCATTGAGCCCCTCCGGTTGTAATGTGTGTAGTTTGAAGATCCAGTAACTCTCTCTCCTAGCAAGTAATTTAAACCTTTCTCCTCCTCTTTTTGTGGGACTGATGTTCTCTATACCCATAATCTTAATATCATCAATATTCTTGAAGTGTGGACAGTCGTTGCAATGCTTAGATACTGAGTGTTTTCTGTTGTTCTTAATATTATTATTTCAATGCTCTAAAAAAGGTTGTTTCAATGTTCTAATTGTTCTGCCCACATATTGGATGCCGCAGGTACATTCCAACATTATATAATTAGTATTACAGTTAATAAATTGTTTTACCGGAAAGTTTTCTCCAGTGATATATGAGGAGAAAGATTTAGTTTTATTTTAATGAAAGAACATGTAATACACTGTAGATGTCTGTATGTATAATTTCCTGTGTTACATAGATCTGTTTCCTGAGTGCTCTTGTCTTGTTTTTTATGTCTTATCACTGAAGGTGCCAGTTTGGTTTTTAGATCTGCTGCTTTCCTGTATATAAACCTTGGGTTCTTCGGTATTAGATTAATGTTATAATCATAAACCAGAAAATGTAACATATGTTAGATGAATAGTGAATGAGTTTTAGCTATTATTGTATAGGTTTAATGAATATGTATCACTTGTTTTGCAAATGGTCACATTCCTAACATTTTTTGATGTTATGAACTTGCAAGTTAAACTTTGAACCCTTAACCCTGAACCGTGATCAATGATTGGATGACAAGATTTTAAATACTATGATTCTGCCATTTTGGAGGCATATACGATATTCCTGAACTATCCTGATGAAGGGGCTCCGAGCCCAGAAACACGTTGATGAACATACATTAGGATATATCTATTTTTATTATTTTTTACATGATACTAGTTGAATAGGTGGTTATCAGAACACCGTAGCAGCAGAGACTTATAAAGCTTCTGATCTAGCTGTGGACTACCGAACCCAAACCTCTCGATTAGTAACTTTCGAGAACGACAGCCTCCGACAGACTACAAGGAGATCCATTGTGTTTCTATATCGGTCGACAAACAAGTCCCCCAGGGGAGATTTCCTGTGGGTTTTCGGACTTACATCCCTCGAGTAGCAACCTTCGAGAACGGTCACCCTCGAAAGATTACAAGGAGACCTACAAACGAGTCCTCCAAGGGAAACCGGATGCGGACTGTCGGACCTGGACCCCTCGAATAGCAACCTTCGAGAACGGTAACAGTCGACAGACTGCAAGGAGATCCACGGTGTTCCTACGACATTCAATAAGCAAGTCTTCCAGGGGAAATCTGGTGAGCAGGCAATTGTAACTGCGTTATACACTTGACTATTTCATGCTTCTGGTGAGCGCATATGAACTAATGACCTCTCATCATTAATTATACTGTCAGCATGATACTAGCCTGACAACCAGTTATACACATACCCCTGTGTATTACCTTGTACATTCTGTTCCACCTCTATCTACATAGAATTACATGTTTTGTCATATTGGTATTTATTATTTTAATAGCATATTTGTTTTTTTATGCAGTGATTATTAATACTATTTATATGTATAAAAGACTGAATCTTTTTCATTTTCTAGGTTTATTTTTCTTTTTGGTGTTTTGTCTTATAGATTTTTATTATACCCTTCCCTCCACCTAATTTATATATATTAACTATTTTTTATAAGGAGTAACTACTACATTAGACTATTGGTGCGCTATCTCTCTTTTTTTTTCCTAATAATAGAGTCCCCTACCACTACGACCTGCCTTGGCTTCACTTTCCTCTGGATCCCCTCTGTGCTACAGGAGCTGTTCTCCCGGCTGTTAGGGAGAACAGTCTTCTCTTGTAATTCCACTTCTGAGTTTGCCTCCCCAACATCTTCACATAAATGAGCAAATTTGTTGGGATGGAAAAACTCAGGACTGGCTGCCCTCTTCCTCTTCCCCCCCCCCCCCACTACAACCACTTCTAACTGTCACCCAACTATGTGCCTGGGTCCCTTCTAGCTGATCGCCTCCCTCTTTGCTAGGTGACCCAGCTAGACTCTGCTCAGTTAGCAAGAGACTCCTCTCAAGGTTGTCAATATCTCTCAGTGTTGCAATATGACTCTCTAAAGCTCCAATCTGAGCTTCCAGAAAGGCCACTTGTTCACACTTGCCACAGCGGTATGGACCCTGGAACTGCTGTTCCAAGCATGCATACATATGGCATGATGTGCACTGAGTGAGATCTCCAAGCTTGCTCATCATGTATGGTGCAAAGGTGAGTTCTTACAAAATGTAAACAATTAATTTACCTGTGTTCCTCTAACTCCTGTGTTGCACTAACTGCTCTGTTTCACAAACTGTACACTTATTACAGAGCACTTAGTAAAGAGCGCACTGTATTTGTGAGCAAGCTCTGTGAGTCCTCTATCTAGATTTATACAGGCCTACACAGGTGATTGTTCACAAACCCCACCCTTAATTAACTACTCACACTCCCAGAACAAACAACCCTTTGAACTTTAACCCTTAACCTTCTTACTGCAGGTTAGAATGTAAACCCAATTGTTGTTCTCTGTGGCCCTTCCTGTAATATCCCAGGGGTGGCACTTGAATTAGTGCCAAACTTTAGGGATATATATACATATGGACATCATTCAACCACTTCCTGCTGATTTAAAAAAAAAAAACAATGATAATTCCATACAAGCAATTTTAGCCTATACTGTTCAATGCTATCAGTCACTAGGCCTTTCTCCCTTCACCATCAGATTACATCTAACAGGTATCCGTCACCACCTGGCATTTCTCCAGCCCTCCCGTCTATCCATATTATCATCCTACTAGGTGAAGTTATTCCTAAAAGATATAATGAAAACTTTCCACCCCCCAGAACCCGGGCTGCCTCTCAACGGTGCCCTATTCAGAAAGCTATACGATGCCATCTCTGCTAACCTATTCAACCCCAACACCAGCTGTATCCTCCTGGCTACTGTCGCCCGGCGCTTTTAGGGATTCTTAAGGCCTGGCCTGGTCTCCTCTACGTCCTCGCTTTTCTAAAAACAAGCAGTCCTGCATATCCATCCAGACCACATTACTCTATACCTGTCTCAATCTAAGACTGACCAGGCTCGAGTAGGGGCTCTCATCCCCTTCTACCCTACTCACAACCAATGGTGTCCATTCTCAGCCCTTCTACATCTTTCAAATATGCTGTCTTGTAACGCTGATGACAGTCTGCTACTTCCAACCCCGAACGGTCTACTATCCACCTCAGCTTTCATCAAAATGTTCAGGTCCATCCTTTTCTATTTAGGTGACAACCCTCAATCCTTTTCAGGCCACTGTCACGCCCTCACCTCCATTTTGGAGTCCTTCCCTATTTAAGTGTGGAAATCCTTACCTGTGCTACCCGATTATTCCGGTCCGTTGTCTGCTCTGCTTCTGGATCCTAGCCTTCTTCCAGTTTGGCTCTCAGCGTTGCTCCTTTCTAGTTGCAGCTTGCTGCCTCCGAGTGCTCAGCTCCTGCACGGTGTTGTGGCGGGCGTCCGCCTTCCTGTCTTTTTTTCTCCTCCTGCCAGTGGTGTCAGCGGGCCCAGAAGTAGTTTGGGTCCCTGTCTCCTAGCGGATTGACGGGCATCGCCGCTACGGCAACCTTGGGTCCTTGTCCCCATTCCGCCAGCACCGTGGTTCGGGCTGGCGGGTTGATATTTGATCTTGGTGACCTGGAGGTGCATGCCCTTCGCTCCCTCTGGTAGGCTTTTGGCCTTGCTGCTTGTCCTTTCCTGTGGTCTGGCGGCGGCGTCCGGGATCAGTGGTCCTTCCTCTCCCTTCTCTAGGGTTGGACTGTGCCTCTCCCGGACTGCCTCTACCAGTCCCTGGTTGGGGCTGTGGCTTAGGGCCTCGCAACCTTGCGGTCAGGCCTGGTGTTCCCCTGCCTCCTGGGCCTCTCCTTGCCAGCTGTTCCTGGGGGTCGTCTTGATTGCAGTTCCTGGCTTCTATCACAAGGATTCGTTGGGTAAGTGATCCACTTGCTGAGTTCCTATATCTGTTCTTCCCTGGTAGGTGGGTGGTCACTTTGGGGAGGGCCTAGGGGTTCTTCTCATTCCTGCTGGTCCCAAGGTTTCTCAGTGGTGGGTGAGAGTGCCGCTGGCCATACCCTGTTCGCCCTTCTATTAGGGACAGGGGTTTTTCTCCTTGCCTCCTGCCCGTCTCTGTGGGGGTCCTGGGGGGGAGTTTTCTGCAGTCTTCCAGTCGAGTCCCTCTCTGCGGGTCTCGGTGGTGGTAGAGTGTGGTCTCTCCTCCTCCTTGGATCCTCTCCCTTCCTTAGAGTGGTGCTTCTAGGAATTCCACTGTGGTGTGGCCTTCCGCTTGCAAACCCCTCCATAGACCAAGGTGGGCCTCCCGCTCCTCGGTGGCTTTTTCACTGCCATTCCATCCACAGCATCAGTCTTCCTTTGGCGGTTGCCGTTGGTTGATTGGCACATCCCTTTCTGGTAATCATCGCTTGCTTCCGCCTCCTCTGCGATCTGGGGTCCAGGGGCTGGTTTATCTTCAAGTTACCTGCGCCCTGACAGCCACTCATTTTGCATCAGAGCTGCCTCAGCCACCTCCATCCAGACCACATTACTCTATACCTGTCTCAATCTAAGACCGTCCAGGCTTGAATAGGGGCTGTCATCCCCTTCTACCCTACTCACAACCAATGGTGTCCATTCTCAGCCATTCTACAATTAATGTTCCACCTTACATAATCCAAAGACTAGGGCGTTGTAAGTCTCAATGCTTCTCCCGTTACAGGCCTTTTTTAAAAGCATCTAATGTATTCAATAGCACCACCTCCTCAGGCAGTGAATTCCATACCTTTATTGTCCTTACTGTAAAGAAACTCTTCCGCTGTTGTAGATTAAATCTCCTTTCCTCAAGTCTAAGCAGGTGGCCCCTTGTCCTTTGTACTTTTCTGTTAATGAACAGGTCTTTGGAGAGCCCTTTCTATGGGCCCTGAACATATTTATATAGTATTATCATATCCCCTCTAAGACTCTGTTTTTCTAGTGTGTACAAGTTTAACTTTTCTAGCCTTTCTTCATAACGAAAACTTTCCATTCCCCTTACTAGTTTTGTAGCCCTCCTCTACACTCTCTCTACTCTCTCTAGTTCCATAATGTCCTTTTTCAGAAAGGGCGCCCAGAATTGAACAGCATATACTAGGTGGGTCTTACAATGGACCTGTAAAGAGATATAATAATATCTTCCTCCCTTGAGTCAATACCCCTTTTAATACATGCGAATATCTTATTGGCCTTTGCAGCTGCCAGCTGGGACTGCATGCTATTTAAACTATATGTTGCATTTTTATTATTATACCCAAAATGCATAACTTTACTCTTGTCGATATTGAATCTCATTTGCCATTTGACTGCCCAGTTACTCAATTTGTCCAAATCTTGTAACGAAGACACATCCAGTTCAGACTTTATTTCCTTACTTAATTTTGTGTCATCAGCAAACACTGATACATGGCTCACTATGCCCTCTGGGAGGTCATTAATAAACAAATTAAAAAGAAGAGGACCCAGGACAGATCTCTGAGCTACTCCACTTATCACATTTATCCAATTGGAGAACTTGCCATTTACTGCCACTCTCTGCATTCTGTCTTTCAGCCAATTTCTAATCCACACACAAACATTTTCCCCTAAGCCGATTTCATTCAATTTGTACAGTAACCTTTTGTGTGGAACCATAACAAATGCCTTGGCAAAGTCTAAATAGATCACATAAACCGCCGCTCCCTCATCTATATTTTTACTTACTTTTTCATAAAATGCGATCAAGTTAGTTTGACAAGACCTGTCTTTCACAAAGCCATTTTGGCTCCTGCTAATGATATTCCTGTTCAAGCTGAATTCTTGAATATATTCCCTTATCAACCCTTCAAACAGCTTCCCTACCACAGATGTCAAGCTTATAGGTCTGTAGTTTCCTGGCTGTGACTTTGATCCCTTTTCAAATATGGGCACCACATCTGCTTTACGCCAATCCATGGGCACCATACCTGAAATAAAAAAATCCTTGAAAGTCAAATATAAAGGTCTGGCCAGGGCCTGGTAGGGCTCTTTAAGTACATGTAGGTGTATACCATCTGGCCCCGGGGCTTTTTTCTACCTTAACACCATTCAATTGTTTTAACACTTTTTCTTGTGTTAGCCATTCGCATGCTTGCTGTGACTATTCTGTAAAAGTAGTTTGCAGATTCTTGTCCAGTTGGTCTTCCTTGGTAAAAACAGAAGAAAAGAAATTATTTAAAATATCTGCCTTCTCTCTGTCCCCCTTGACCATCCCACCCGTTTCAGATAACAAGGACCCAACATTATCAGACTTTAATTTTTTTCCATTAATGTATTTAAAGAATTTTTTTGGGTTGCTCTTGCTCTCCTTAGCAATATTTTTTTCATTCTCCAGTATAGCTAATTTAATAGCATTTTTATAGATTTGGTTGGCATTTTTGCATTCTTCAAATGCCTCTGCTGATCCCTCAGCTTTCTAAAGTTTAAATGTTGCTTTCTTATTATTTATTTCATGAATTACTTTACTGGATAGCCACATTGGTTTTAATTTGCTTCTTTTGTATTTGTTTCCAACAGGGATAAATTTATATGTATATTTTTGCAATGTTATTTTGAAGGCATTCCACTTACCTTCTGTGTTTTTTCCTGAAAATATTCTATCCCAGTCAACGAGACCAAGGGATGAATTAAACCTGCTAAAGTTGGCCTTTTAAAATTCAGTGTTTTGGTGGAACCCATACCAAAATACTTTTTTGAATTAATCTCAAACGATACCATGTTATGGTCACTCTTCCCCAAGTGCTCCCTAACTTGGATGTTAGAGATAAGTTGTTCATTGTCAGTTATTACCAGATCCAGACATGCATTCCCTCTGGTTGAGGTCTGCACTAGTTGAGACAAAAAATTGTCTTTCAACAAGTTCAGAAACTGACTGCTTTTAGCAGAATTAGCTGTTCCATTTTCCAGTCTATTTCTGGATAATTAAAATCCCCCATAATTATAGTTCTCCCTATTTGAGAAGCCTTTTCTATTTGTATTAACAGCTGTGATTCTTCATCACCAATGTTTGGTGGTTTATAACAAATTGCCACTAATATTTTCTGGGCAGTTTTACCCCCAGTGACTATTTCAACCCACAGGGATTCCACATGTTCACTACTGCCATCACATATATCTTCCAGTAAATGAGGCAATAATGCTGGTTTGACATACAGACAGACCCCACCACCTCTTTTGTTTGACCTATCTTTTCTAAGTAACTTGCAGCCAACCAAATTGATTTTACCAATAATGTGTGTCATCCCACCATGTTTCTGTAATGCCTATCAAGTCATAGTTTTCGATTTCAGCTACCGGCTCCAGTTCCCCTATATTTCCAGTTAAACTTGTGGCATTTGCAAACATACAATTTATGCCACTGCTATGTTCCATTTGTGATATAATTTTGATGTGGTTTGTAGGCTTCTCCTTATCATCTGTACTAACCCTGCCCCCAGATCCACCCACCTGGTTATTAACTACATCACATTCCCTTTCTATACTATCTAGCCCAGTATCTATTGACCCCTCACCCCCTTCCTAGTTTGAAATCTCCTCCAACCGTCTAGTCATCCTCTCCCCAAACACTTGAGACCCTCTTGCATTCAGGTGCAATCCACCCCTACTATAGAGATTGTACCACAAAGCAAAATCAGCTCAGTGCTCTAAAAACCCAAAGCCCTCCTTCTTACACCAAGACTTCAGCCATGCATTGAGCTCTCTAATCTCTCGCTGTCTCTCTGGCATAGCGCATGGCACAGGTAGTATCTCTGAGAATACTACCATGGAGGTCCAGTTCCTAATCTTACTCCCTAAATTCCTAAATTTACCTTTTAGGACTCTTCACCTTCCTCTTATTTTGTCATTGGTACCAATATGCACCAAGATACCTGGATCCTCTCCAGCCCCTCCCAATAATCTGTCCACCCTGTCTGCAACATGCCGAACCCGGGCACCCGGGAGACAGCAAACCATTTGTTTGCTGTGATCAGAGCCACAGATTACCTTATCTGTTCTCCTAATAATAGAGAATATATATAAGTATGGAGCACTCACTAATATATCATGAGTGTAGGCTCAATATAGGGTTAAGATCAAGAATCATATGAGACAGTACAGAGAGTTAATGAAGAATATTAGTCAGAAAAATATGATAATCATGGAAGTCATATAATATTTACATGCAAATATAGCCAGAAGAAAAAAATATACTGAGACAATATAACTAAATGAGAATAATATATAAATGATATAATCTATATCGATATGCAGTTCACAGTACCTTAATTTCTGATATATAACAAATGTCTATTCATGAGGATTTAGGCATGTATAAATGAAGCAGATGGAGAGGTGAAGAAAAAATGGTTCATGAGGATGAATGATGAATAATGAACAAATGCTGATGAAGTATGATGAACAAGGATAAGATGGATGGATGGAGAGATCACAGGTCTAGATAATTCTTAAATCCCTAAATCTTATTGTGCTGCTTGTCAAGGGCTCGGAGTCCACTCGAGTACATATATAAAAACAGAAAAAAAGAGAGACAGCGCACCAATAGTCTAAGTGTAGTAGTTGTTACGCCTTATAAAAAAAATAGTTAACATATATAAATGAGGTGGAGGTAAGGGTATAATAAAATCTATAAGACAAACCACCAAAAAGAAAAATAAACCTAGAAAATGAAAAAGATTCAATCTTTAATAAATATAAACAGTATTAATAATCACTGCATAAAAAACAAATATGCTATTAAAATAATAAATACCAATATGACAAAACATGTAATTCTATGTGGATAGAGGTGGAACAGAATCTACAAGGTAATACACAGGGGTATGTGTATAACTGGTTGTCAGGCTAGTATCATGCTGACAGTATAATTAATGATGAGAGGTCATTAGTTCATATGCGCTCACCAGAAGCATGAAATAGTCAAATGTATAACACAGTTACAATTGCCTGCTCACCAGATTTCCCCTGGAAGACTTGCTTATCGAATATCGTAAGAACACCATGGATCTCCTTGCAGTCTGTCGAATGTTACCATTCTCGAAGGTTGCTATTCGAGGGGTCCAGGTCTGACAGTCCGCATCCGGTTTGCCTTGGAGGACTCGTTTGTAGGTCTCCTTGTAATCGTTCAAGGGTGACCATTCTCGAAGGTTGCTACTCGAGGGATGTAAGTCCGAAAATCCACAGCAAATCTCCCCTGGGGGGGTTGTTTGTTGACCGATCTAGAAACACAATAGATCTCCTTGTAGTCTGTCGGAGGTTGTCGTTCTCAAAAGTTACTAATCGATAGGTTCGAGTCCGGTAGTCCACAGCTAGATCCGAAGCTTTATAAATCTCTGCTACTACGGTGTTCTGATAACCACCTATTCGACTAGTATCATGTAAAAAATAATAAAAATAGATATATCCTAATGTATGTTCATCAACGCATTTCTGGGCTCGCAGCCCCTTCGTCAGGATAGTTCAGGAATATCGTAAAAGCCGCCAAAATGGCGGAACCATAGTATTTAAAATCTTGTCGTCCAATCATTGATCATGGTTCAGGGTCAAGGGTTCAAAGTTTAACTTGCAAGTTCATAACATCAAAAAATGTTAGGAATGTGACCATTTGCAAAGCAAGTGATACATATGTTAGATTTTCTGGTTTATGATTATAACATTAAACATTAGACAGGTCAATAATCATTTTCTGAGGGAGAGATGAATACCTCTATATAATATAGAAGGTACTAAAAACTCCCTATTTTTTCTACAACAGAGATGTCAATAATGTTATAAGGATTATTTCAAGAAAAAAGGATACTTATAATAATATCTAATCAAGACACTGCTGTAGATTGTTTTAACCTATAATAATCTCCATGACAGATGGTCCATTATGAATATGGAAATATTTGGATTACCCCAATAGAGCATTAAAATGAGGAGTAGGTAGAAATAGTATAGATCATAATTTAATATTCGGCTAAGGATTTAAATAATTTTTTCATATAACTAATCTTATAACTATATCGTTGGATGTCAAGTACAGTTCATTTCCAAGTAATAAAACAATGAAATGTGATTCTATCTCTAATAAGTGATTGATCAGGTATTGATCTGTTGCTGTAGAGGGTAGAGGATAAGCAGATCCTAATGAAGGATAATGGGATATAGGATGTAGCTACTCCAGTTGTTATCATAATTATGATTAAAGGCACCATAGATCTAGTTCCTCATTGAGCCCCTCCGGTTGTAATGTGTGTAGTTTGAAGATCCAGTAACTCTCTCTCCTAGCAAGTAATTTAAACCTATCTCCTCCTCTTTTTGTGGGACTGATGTTCTCTATACTCATAATCTTAATATCATCAATATTCTTGAAGTGTGGACAGTCGTTGCAATGCTTAGATACTGAGTGTTTTCTGTTGTTCTTAATATTATTATTTCGATGCTCTAAAAAAGTTTTTTCGATGAGCTAATTGTTCTGCCCACATATTGGATGCCGCAGGTACATTCCAACAGATACATTATATAATTAGTATTAAAGTTAATAAATTGTTTTACTGGAAAGTTTTCTCCAGTGATATATGAGGAGAAAGATTTAGTTTTATTTTTAATGAAAGAACATGTAATACACTGTAGATGTCCGCATTTATAATTTCCTGTGTTACATAGATCTGTTTCCTGAGTGCTCTTGTCTTGTTTTTTATGTCTTATCACTGAAGGTGCCAGTTTGGTTTTTAGATCTGCTGCTTCCTGTATATAAACCTTGGTATTAGATTAATGTTATAATCATAAACCAGAAAATGTAACATATGTTAGATGAATAGTGAATGAGTTTTAGCTATTATTGTATAGGTTTAATGAATATGTATCACTTGTTTTGCAAATGGTCACATTTCTACCATTTTTTGATGTTATGAACTTGCAAGTTAAACTTTGAACCCCTGACCCTGAACCGTGATCAATGATTGGACGACAAGATTTTAAATACTATGGTTCCGCCATTTTGGCGGCTTTTACGATATTCCTGAACTATCCTGACAAAGGGGCTGTGAGCCCAGAAACGTGTTGATGAACATACATTAGGATATATCTATTTTTATTATTTTTTACATGATACTAGTTGAATAGGTGGTTATCAGAACACCATAGCAGCAGAGACTTATGAAGCTTCTGATCTAGCTGTGGACTACCGAACCCGAACCTCTCGATTAGTAACTTTCGAGAACGACAGCCTCCGACAGACTACAAGGAGATCCATTGTGTTTCTACATCGGTCGACAAACAAGTCCCCCAAGGGAGATTTCCTGTGGGTTTTCGGACTTACATCCCTCGAGTAGCAACCTTCGAGAACGGTCACCCTCGAAAGATTACAAGGAGACCTACAAACGAGTCCTCCAAAGGAAACCAGATGAGGACTGTCGGACCTGGACCCCTCGAATAGCAACCTTCGAGAATGGTAGCATTCGACAAACTGCAAGCAGATCCATGGTGTTCCTACAATATTCGATAAGCAAGTCTTCCAGGGGAAGTCTGGTGAGCAGGCAATTGTAACTGTGTTATACACTTGACTATTTCATGCTTCTGGTGAGCGCATATGAACTAATGACCTCTCATCATTAATTATACTGTCAGCATAATACTAGCCTGACAACCAGTTATACACATACCCCTGTGTATTACCTTGTAGATTCTGTTCCACCTCTATCCACATAGAATTACATGTTTTGTCATATTGGTATTTATTATTTTAATAGCATATTTGTTTTTTATGCAGTGATTATTAATACTGTTTATCTTTATTAAAGATTGAATCTTTTTCATTTTCTAGGTTTATTTTTCTTTTTGGTGGTTTGTCTTATAGATTTTATTATACCCTTCCCACCGCCTCTTTTATATATATATTAACTATTTTTTTTATAAGGAGTAACAACTACTACACTTAGACTTGCTGCACTGTCTCTCTTTTTTTCTCCTAACAATAGAGTCCCCTACCACCACGACCTGCCTTGGCTTCACTTTCCTCTGGACCCCTCTGTGCTACAGAAGCTGTTCTCCCGGCTGTTAGGGAGATGTTACGGTTTTCTGACACTCAGACAAAGGTTTAAAGTAAAAACACAGTTTTATTGAAATAAAATCAAAGGACAGCACCCCTGGTGGCCAGGACAGGCATAAACAGTAATGACAGTAGTACAGACTCAAATACATATGAGCAAACTATAATGATCAGAATAAATGAATGGACAAGGGTTAATGTGAGAGCAACTGAACAGTCTCTGTGATGTTAATTAGCCAATGCCCAGAAGTTAATATCAGTCTCTTGATGGTGCAAAGGAAAGGTGTAGTAGGCAACTGAACTGAATCACTCTCAGATAGCTGTATAATAGGATGCCCAAGTGAACAGCAAAGATTTGACCAGAGCTGAGCTAATACCTCCTTAGAGGAATGTAATGGATGAAAGCCACTGCTGGAGCAAATGGAACAAGAACCTGAAAAGCCCTTAGCACTCGCAACTGGAAGAAACCCTGCGTGCCAACGGGAACAGAGCCAGAACACCCCTTGGGCGCCAGTACGAACCAACACTGCACAAGTGATAGTGAGCCAACGCACTGGTAGTGCAATAGATAGCATAACACAGTGAGCACTTGGAGACCAGAGCCGAGACACCCTTCTGGTGCCATCACGGAGCAACACACTGCAAGAGCAAACAGGAGGCCACTAGCACCGGGAGGTGCAACCACGGTGCAGACCGAGCACTGTAACGGAAACTGCTCTGCTCGTGTAAACGGATAGGCTAGGTCAATAAGGCACAGGCTCAGTAAGTGTTAATTGGCTCGGATGAAACACACAGCCTTGGCAAGTGTACGGATGCAGGCTCAATAACGGAGGCAATCAGCACAGCAAGGGTATAAGGCAGGTTCGGTAACGGAGACAACAGCTCAGCAAGGCTATAAGACAGCTCGGTAACGGAGGCCACAGCTCAGCTTAGCAGAGAAGTGATTAGTCAGAGCGATACTATGCACAGTTCAGAATGTCACCGGTAGGCGACCGGGATCACACTGGAATACAGGATACAATCACGGAGCAGGAAGCGTCAGCCGGAACCGGGTCAATCACGAATCAGGAACGTCAGCCAAAGCCGGGTCAATCACGGAGCAGTAACGTCAGCCAGAACCCAGCTGAATCACGGAGCAGGAACGTCAGTCAAAGCCGGGTCAATCACGGAGCAGGAACGTCAGCCAGAACCCTGTCAAATCATGCAGCAGGAACAGTAGAATGGTCAGACGAGCCGGGTCGGTACACAGGAACGCAGGAACACAGCAACAAAAGTGCAGGATCAGGAACACCACGAAAAGGCATCTGACAGGTGGGCGGGCCAATCAGCCTCCTCCAATGCACAGGTATCATCACAGAGATTGACAGGGAATAACGGGGACCGTGATAGGAGAACAGTCTTCTCTTGCAATTCCACTTCTGGGTTTGCCTCCCCAACATCTTCACATAAATGAGCAAATTTGTTTGGATGGAAAAACTCAGGACTGGCTGCCCTCTTCCTCTTCCCTCCCCCACTACAACCACTTCTAACTGTCACCCAACTATGTGCCTGGGTCCCTTCTAGCTGATCTCCTCCCTTTTTTGCTAGGTGACCCAGCTAGACTCTGCTCAGTTAGCAAGAGACTCCTCTCAAGGTTGTCAATATCTCTCAGTGTTGCAATATGACTCTTTAAAGCTCCAATCTGAGCTTCCAGAAAGGCCACTTGTTCACACTTGCCACAGCGGTATGGACCCTGGAACTGCTGTTCCAAGCATGCATACATATGGCATGATGTGCACTGAGTGAGATCTCCAAGCATGCTCATCATGTATGGTGCAAAGGTGAGTTCTTACAAAATGTAAACAATTAATTTACCTGTGTTCTTCTAACTCCTGTGTTTCACAAACTGTACACTTATTACAGAACACTTAGTAAAGAGCGCACTGTATTTGTGAGCAAGCTCTGTGAGTCCTCTATCTAGATTTATACAGGCCTACACAGGTGATTGTTCACAAACCCCACCCTTAATTAACTACTCACACTCCCAGAACAAACAACCCTTTGAACTTTAACCCTTAACCTTCTTACTGCAGGTTAGAATGTAAACCCAATTGCTTTTCTCGGTGGCGCTTCCTGTAACATCCCAGGGGTGGCACTTGAATTAGGGATATATATACATATGGACATCATTCAACCACTTCCTGCTGATTTTAAAAAAACCAATGATAATTCCATACAAGCAATTTTAGCCTATACTGTTCAATGCCACCAGTCACTAGGCCTTTCTCCCTTCACCTTCAAATTACATCTAACAGGTATCCGTCACCACCTGAAATTTCTCCAGCCCTCCCGTCTATCCATATTATCATTCTACTAGGTGAAGTTATTCCTAAAAGATATAATGAAAAATTTCCACCCCCCAAAACCCGGGCTGCCTATCAACGGTGCCCTATTCAGAAAGCTATACGAGGCCATCTCTGCTAACCTATTCAACCCCAACACCAGCTGTATCCTCCTGGCTACTGTCGCCCGACGCTTTTAGGGATTCTTAAGGCCTGGCGAGTTCCTGGTCTCCTCTACGTCCTCGCTTTTTCTAAAAAAAAGCAGTCCTGTATATACATCCAGACCACATTACTCTATACCTGTCTCAATCTAAGACTGACCAGGCTCGGTAGGGTCTCTCATCCCCTTCTACCCTACTCACAGCCAATGGTGTCCATTCTCAGCCCTTCTACATCTTTCAAATATGCTGTCTTGTAACGCTGATGACAGTCTGCTACTTCCAACCCCGAACGGTCTACTATCCACCTCAGCTTTCATCAAAATGTTCAGGTCCATCCTTTTCTATTTAGGTGACAACCCTCAATCCTTTTCAGGCCACTGTCACGCCCTCACCTCCATTCTGGAGTTCCTCCCTATTTAAGTGTGGAAATCCTTACCTGTGTTACCCGATTATTCAGGTCTGTTGTCTGCTCTGCTTCCAGATCCTAGCCTTCTTCCGGTTTGGCTCTCAGCATTGCTCCTTTCTACTGGCAGCTTGCTGCCTCCGAGTGCTCAGCTCCTTCACAGTGTTGTAGCGGGCGTCCGCCTTCCTGTCTTTTTTTCTCCTCCTGCCGGTGGTGTCAGCAGGCCAGGAAGCAGTTTGGGTCCCTGTCTCCTAGCGGATTGACGGGCATCGTCACTACGGCCACCTTGGGTTCTTGTCTCCATCCCACCAGCACCACGGTTCGGGCTGGCGGGTTGATGTTTGATCTCGGTGGCCTGGCGGTGAGCACCCTTCGCTCCCTCTGGTAGGCTTTTGGCTTTGCTGCTTGTCCTTTCCAGTGGTCCGGCGGCGGCGTCCGGGATCAGCGGTCCTTCCTCTCCCTTCTCTAGGGTTGGACTGTGCCTCTCCCGGACTGCCTCTACCAGTCCCTGGTTGGGGCTGTGGCTTAGGGCCACGAAACCTTGCGGTCAGGCCTGGTGTTCCCCTGCCTCCTGGGCCTCTCCTTGCCAGCTGTTCCTGGGGGTCGTCTTGATTGCAGTTCCTGGCTTCTATCACAAGGGATTCGTTGGGTAAGTGATCCACTTGCTGAGTTCCTATATCTGTTCTTCCCTGGTAGGTGGGTGGTCACTTTGGGGAGGGCCTAGGGGTTCTTCTCATTCCTGCTGGTCCCAAGGTTTCTCAGTGGTGGGTGAGAGTGTCTCTGGCCATACCCTTCTATTAGGGACAGGGGTTTTTCTCCCTATCTGTCTCCTGCCCGTCTCTGTGGGGGTCCTGGGGGGGAGTTTTCTGCAGTCTTCCAGTCGAGTCCGTTTCTGGGGGTCTCGGTGGTGGTAGAGTGTGGTCTCTCCTCCTCCTTGGATCTTCTCCCTTTCTTAGAGGGGTGCTTCTTGGAATTCCACTGTGGTGTGGCCTTCCGCTTGCAAACCCCTCCATAGACCAAGGTGGGCCTTCCGCTCCTCGGTGGCTTTTTCACTGCCTTTCCATCCACGGCATCAGTCTTCCTTTGGCGGTTGCCGTTGGTTGATTGGCACATCCCTTTCTGATAATCATCGCTTGACGTTCCTGTGTTTCCTGTGTACTGCTCCTTTACCGACTGATCTGGCTAAGAACCCGCTCCGTTGCTGAACTGATCTGGCTGAGAACCTGCTCCGTTACTGACTGATCTGGCTGAGAACCCATTCTGTTGCTGAACTGATCTGACTGAGAACCTGCTCCATTACCGACTGATCTGGCTGAGAACCTGCTCCGTTGCTGAACTGATCTGGCTGAGAACCCGCTCCGTTGCTAAACTGATCTGGCTGAGAACCTGCTCCGTTACAAACTGATCTGGCTGAGAACCCGCTCCGTTGCTAAACTGATCTGGCTGAGAACCTGCTCCGTTACCGTCTGATCTGGCTGAGAACCCGCTCCGTTGTTTTTCTGCTCTGGCCATTGTCCCTTTGCCATCCATGTATGGCCGTGCCTCCTCCGTTGTCTTACTGGCCAGCATTACATTCAATGGATTCTGGTTGCCTTGTTGGGGTGCACCACGTGGCGCTAATCTTATTTTGTCGACCGTAGGCATAGTATTCATGCTATAGCCACTTACGCCTACTTCCTGTGGCAGTGTGTACATGAGAAGTACTGGTACAGTGCTAGCAAGTGCTGACTGAGTTACTCTGATCTCTCTGTGTCTCCCTCTGTGCTAATTGCTGGGCTCACTCCCTGTGGGAGTTCCTGTGTATCTCTGGGCATCTCCTGTTAACTAGTTCAGTGCCTAGACTGTCTAGGCAATCCTTGTGCTCCTTCGTGTTGCAGTGCCTGGGTGAGGGCAAGCACTTGCATTGGCACGCACTGCCTGGTTTGTGGAGACCCTGAGCTCTTATCCCTGTCTAGAGGCTAGTGGGCCTAGAGCCAGCATTTGCGCTTGTTCCACTGTCCTGTGAGGGGACACCTGTGGCCTTCCAGTGTTCACCTACGAGCCACCTCTAGCGCTCTAGGGTTTAACCTTTTTAAGTGGTGGCCTCGGTCACCCTGGGACCCCTGTCCCGTGGTCAGTGCTGCCTTGTTGCCTCTTTGGGTTCTGTGCCACCCAGGCGTCTGGGTCTCGTTCCTATTACCATCTCCAGGACTTTCTGCCATCCTCTGTCCTGCTGTCAGCCGGGGTCCAGTAGCCTGATCTCTCCAGGTTCTCTAGAGGAAGGTTGCCTGCCTTTGATACCTCCTGTGCCTGTATCCCATCTAAGTCATTCTGTTCACAGTCATTGCTTATTGACTATATATCCATTATATAGTGTTGTTTCGTGTTGTGGGCCTGAGGCCTTATTCCTTGTATGCACTTTACTCAATAAAGTCATTTTAACCTTACTGTTCTGTCTGAGTGTTCATCAAAAACCGCGACACAAGTATGCAGAAACCATCTCACATGCAGTGGGACCACTTCTAGGAACTACACGATGTTCCTTAGTATAAGTTACCAACCCATACTCAAAGAGCAAGTCCCAAAGATATGTGCCGCCACCACCACCAATGTTGGGTTTTTGCCACCCCTGCTGAGACCCTTGAATTGCCCTGCATTCAGAATGGGAAATTATGGTTGATGATGTTGCTGCTTTTCCTGGTTGAAATGATTCACTGCCTTCTTCACTATGCTGCCTAGATGTATTTGTACCTTCACTTTCTCCCTCTCATCCTCCACAATGCAACCCTCCATTAGATCAAAAGCATATCTTGATATTCCCTGACAAAATCCGATTCCTCAGAAAGTTGCTGCTGATCCCATTGCTGCAGTTTGAACTACTACTTTACTCTAACGTCCCTGCACTGCTCCACCCTTTCCCCTCCTCCTTGTGCATTTGCTGGACATTACTCAACTACTGTGTGTGTTTTTACTCTGCAGTACACAACACAACTGATGGAGTGTGATGTCTTGCCTTAGTCCAGTCAGTTATCTGTCACCTAATATATTTAGTTGTTTGTTTATTTCTTTATTCTTTTTTATTTATTTTATTATTATTATTTCTTTTTAAGTTGTCCACCCTGTCCACCCCTGTCCAAAAAAAAATTATAACAAAATCAATAACTTTTTTCCCAGCTATCCCCAGCACAGAGACAATAACAGCAAGATCAGCAAGCAAATGGGTCCCCAGCTGCCTGTGTCTTGCTAGTCAGGCACATGGAATTTTGGGGTCAACCTCCTTCCGCCCTTCTTCTCCCCAGAGTGCCCCCAGGCTTTCCTAATACAGAGAGCAAACATCCTACCTAAAAGACACCCAAAACTAAACTTCAATTCCCCTCAACATGACATGCTGTGAGAGTCTGACACGCTTGTATATGGCTGTAGAAAACTAGAGAAAAATTTCTTTTTGTGGTGAAAAATGTTTCTTCCCATTGATTTCAATGTAATGAGCTAGATGAAAAAATCTGAAAAACGGCATTTTTTGCGAGAAATTATTCTCCATGAGGGAAGTGCCATTTTTCGCCAATTTCAGTTTGAGGCGAATATTTTCACCCATCCCTAATCAGTAAGCCATCCAATTATCTGTGCTGTGAAAAAATTACAGAAGAACATGTTGGGAGCTAAATTTGCACCCATTGGAAGCAATGAAAAAAATTAACTCCACACATTATACACTAACACGTTTTAAACCACCAACATTGGAAATTAAATGAAAAAAGCTTGGAAAAAAAACAAAGTGACCAGTGGATGTATTAATATGGGGCCCTTAGCCCCTTATCAATACGTCCAAAGGACAGAAAAAATGTGTGTAATGCAAGAATCATTAACCATTTGAGTGCCATCAATATATGCAAAGCATTGCATACCCCACTGGCACTAAAAGGTTTAATCCCCCCTAAAGCTAACAACATCCCATGAAAAAACCCTTACCTGTAATCCTGATGTGCAGCGTGGCCTTCAGCACCTTGCTAATCCCCTTTAAGTCTTCTTATGTAATTTTCTGTCCTCTTCATCTGCAATCTTCTTTCTTCTTATCTTCCTTCTTCTTAGTTTTCTAAATTATCGTGCCTCACTATAAAAATAAAATTGACAATTAGATACGCCTCCTTGAGAATTCTGCTCCATAAATGTACGCTGTCACTAGAGGTGGTGGCAGACAGTCAGCTAAACAATAACCCCCTCCACCCCCTTGATACCTCTTGGGCCATTTCCGAAGCCACACCGACATAAATTTGAACAGATACTGGCTTTTATATTGCTTGTCTCTGTTCAAAATGGTTCCCAGGCCTCCATTGGCTGGGATGTGGAGTTACACAGCCAATCAGGGAGGGATGACGACACCAGCTAGAGTTTAACCCCACATCCCAGTCAATGGAGGCCTGGGAACCATTTTGAACAGAGATTGTCCATTAGGGATGGGCGAAAATGTTCGTCTCAAACCAAAATTGGCAAATAATGGCAATTCCAGCTTGGCGAAAAATTTCCTGCAAAAAGTGCAGGTTTTACACTTTTTTGTCTTACCTAGCTAGAATTTGTTTTGGGGGGTCAGTTAATAAAAAAATAAATAAAATAAGAAATTTGTATGTAATGTGATAGAGACAGGGACTCCCAAACATACAGTGCAACTGGGGTAGACTGATACTTGATGTGACAGAGTTTTTTGTAGAGGATGATTGGTAAGATTTGTTGTTAGAGGCCCAAGCCCTGAGGAAACAATGATTTGTAGGACTTACACTTATTAGAGGCACAACCCTGAGGAAAAATTGATTTGTAGGACTTCGGCTTGTTTGGGTTGTGTTTATTTTTTCTTAGACCTGCGTTTTATTTTGTTGTTGTTTTTTTTTTTTTTTTCAAGCACAAGCTCTGAGAAAAAAAAGCGCTACTTGCCTAGTACCAGCAGGTCATATCATGTTGACCAGTGGCCACTGCCATTGTCAAATGCCCTGATGTAGATGCAGAATTTGAGACTGTTGTTCTTGCTGCTACTGCTGTTGCTGCTGAGTTGTTTAAGCAGCAGGATGATTAGGCAGCTCAAAGGCAATGGGGTCAACAACTGCAGTAAGAAGGGTGATGGATGATGAAGGTTCCACATGTCACGACTAGCTCCAGTGATGTGCCACTTCAGGTATAAGTGGAGAAAAGAAGTTGGCCTATAATTCTTTGCGACCTGCACCTCCTCCAAAATGATAGGTGTGTTGTTACTACAATTGAAATTTTTAGACAGCAGGAACTGTGCCTCTACTCAGCAACTGCAATGTGCAAAGTGTATGTGGTAAATAACACCTGGCACAACTGTATCAAAACACTATGACACCAGATACCAAGTACTGCTTCTGTCACTATGCCCTTTGTCCACGCCCCGCTAAGTACACATGACAACTTACTGACAGTTTAATAGTAATGATAAACCCTCCCTACCACTAGCTTTGCATATTGCGATTCTCTTCCACCACACTGCATTGTGTGGTCAGTGCACCACACAGTGTTCAATGGGTGGACACAAACTGCCACATTATAAAATCTACAGAATGGATATCATTTGGAGGTAACAATGAACAAGGTGGATTAGATGAAGATGTGGTTACCCTAGAGCAAGAAAGCAAGAAGGTGATGGCGAGCTAGTTTATTTATTTAGAAAATGTATTACCAGAAAGAATACTTTGAAATTTCTCTAGTTTTCAAGTATGTGCTGGATAGTTTTCAATAAAGGGTTACATATTTACACAAATTGAGAAACATTATATATTACATATTATATATATGAGTTGGGTCCGCACTAACTGGGTGGCACCCTGGCAGGGGGATGGGGTGCTGCGATATAGGAGGCCATTCTCCCAAAGGAACTTTTCACCCCCTGGGCCTGCCTCCCCAGAGTCTGCAAGTCTCCTGTATCCTGCTAACGTGGGGTCATCTAAGAGAGCTGCGCGGAATTCCGCAGGGGGTAACCAGTGGAGGGGATTGTCAGCGTCAGGGTCTACGGGTGGGGGTGTCGGGGGGCTTACCATCTGGCTCTGGGCAGCCGCTCGGGTGATCACCTGACAGTTTTCCTGAGGCGGGTTGAGGCATACCAGCTTTGCAGGTGGCCCAAGTCGTTCCCCAGCAGTACTTCAGCCGGTAATCCTGGCATCACTCCCACGCACCGATCGCCTTGTCCGGAACCCCAGTTGAGGTGCACATTGGCCGTGGGTAATTGCTAGACTCTACCCCCTGCTACGCGTACCCCCACGATCCGATTGGTCTTATAATGTGGGGACAAGCAGCCGGGCTGGACCAAGGTTAGAGTGGCCCCTGTGTCTCGCAGACCAGTGACTGGATTCCCGTTGAGGTATACCGTTTGCCGGTGTTGTTGCCGGTTATCCTCCACAAGATCCTGAGTTAGGGCAATTTCTTGCGATAACCCCCACTCAGGGGGTCCTCCCGGTGAAGCGTGGACCTCCACTGGCTGGGGCCATTCCTGGTCGTAAGATCGGGTGAAGTTCCCATAGGGACCAGTGTCTTGGATGCAATGGGAGTCCTTGGGGGGCATCCTGGTCATCTGAGGTACGATGCTAAACCTGGGGGCCGCGGGATACCGGTTAGATTGTTCCCTTGGATCTACATTCCTGGTAATGTTCTTGCGGCCCAGGGGACAAGTATATTGGGTGTGGCCCAGCTGGTTGCAGGAGAAGCAGCGAGGCCCGGGGTTGGGGTCCCTCCGTTGAGAGGTAGGGGCGTGACCCTGTGATAGTCCGTGCCGGGTGGACAGGTTCCCGGTAGTTGCTGTCCTAGGCCCTCCCCCGCTTACCAGCCGCTGGGATCGGTTACCCATTTTCCTGGTGTCCTCATAGTTATCTGCCAGCTGCGCTGCCTCCGTAAGGGTAGAGGGCTCGCGGTCCCAGACCCAATCCCTAATGTGATCCGGTATGTTTAAGAAGAACTGTTCTAGCATCATCTGCTGACAGCAGTCCTCAAAAGACTGGGCCCCGCATCCGTGCATCCAGTTGCGAGCGGCCCTTTCTAACCCATAAGCCCACTCCGTGTGTGACTCCTGGCTTTTCTTTAGTGTCTCCCGGAACTGCCGGCGGTATGTGTCCGGAGTAATGGTGTACCGGGCCAGGAGTCTCCTCTTGACTTCCTCATAGTCCAATATGTCCGTCTCCGGTACAGCCCGGTAGGCTTCCATAGCCCGCCCCGTGAGCTTCCCTGCGAGAATGGCAGTCCATTGGGTTTCATCTACTCGCGTCAACTGGCACATCCTTTCGAAGTCGAGCAAAAACCCATCAATATCCCCTTTCCGATCATCAAAAGTAGGGAAAGCTTGAAAGCTAATAGGCAAAGTCACCTTTCCTGAGTCAGAGCTGGTCTCTGGGGTTGTAGCAGATCGAGAGCCCCCCGGTAGGGTCTTCGCCCAGTCCGCCCTGGCTTCCGCCATCAACCTATCGATGACCTCTGTTGTCGGGTTCGGACCATACAAATCCAACCTCTGAGCTACTATGATGGTGACTGGATCTTCACCGTCGATCCATCTTCGTGCTCCGACACCTCCCCCTTGCAAGCGGTCTGCCATCGGATCGAGCACCCGCTGTGTCGAACCGGCCGGTTCGGGTAGACCGGTGAACGGTGCAAAATTGTCCTCGGACGGTAACTCCGTTCGTCTGGCCAAGTCCGTTGCCTCCGTATCAGTTTCCAGCAGTATTTGGCTCAAATCCTGTTTTCGTAGATTAGCTGCGTTGCGGCCTCGTTGCCCCACCAGTTTTTGTAGGGTGGCCAGCGGAGCATATTTATACAGATACGCCATTAGTTGGGAGCTCGGACCCTTCCTGACACTCTAAGACCTCTTTTGGCTAGATTCGTTCGTTGCTGAAACCGGGGTCAAGCCAGCGGCTGTATCTCCCCCTGGATGCTGGTTTCAGTTCGATCACCGTTGATGAAACCGGGGTCAAGCCAGCGGCTGTATCTCCCCCTGGATGCTGGTTTCACTTCGAATCGATCCCGTCGCCTGCCACCACTATAACGGTAACCCTAGCCACCGGTATGGGCTGGGCCGTCGTTCCCGGAATCTCGCCTTCGAGGTCGGCCGGTCAACGTCGACGCCTTCGATCTTCGAGGAGTGAATGGCTCAATTGCGAGTGAGGGATGGGAGTCAAAGAGGACTCTTTAGACCACCCCAGTCAGAAAGTAAACTCAGAGACAGTTTACTCCCAAACAAGAACACTTTATTGAACACATCACACATCTTTTATACAGTTACACATGGTTATCACAATAGGGAGGGGAAGGGCCAGGCATTCTAATGCAGGCTTGGCCCAGTGACCAATCCAACACAATGGGCAAATACAACAGACCAATGGTGACAGGGAACAATGGACCAATGGCAGAAGGTACAAAGGGACCAATAGTAACTACGGGAAACAGACCAATGGGAGATGGGTTACTGAACACAATATTGACAGTGGTAGACTTAACATGATTAATCAACGTCTGGACAAAGACAATGGGCTGACTAGAGGGAATACACATCTGAGAACTGGGCCAGGGGTTGAAGCACGTACACACTAGTTTGAATATGCGGCTTCAACCCTGGCCAATCAGTGTGCGCAGTGAGTCGTACGTCGGCCAATCCGGCGTCGACTCACTTCCTCCGGTTAACCGCGTTCGAGATGGCGTGGATACCTCGAACAAAGGAACCGGGGAATCACCGGCTTCGGTGTTTGTGTATCCCTTAATACATAAAACATACGATATTCGACATTCGACCATACAATACATTAGACTTTCGACATTCTACAATATACAAAACGTACAACATTCGACATGAACCCTTGTAGCATAGGGCTAGGGGAACCCCTATCATAGTTCAAATAAGGCCACAGGCCCATAGTCTTTGAAACAACTGTTTGAGGTCCGGTCAAGGACCCAAGTAACGGCCTAGGATCCGTTACACTGACTGTTATCAGCCAACCCTCTCAGGGTATTTATAGCAGCTTGGCTCACTTCCCCATTGTCCTTGTGTTTGTTTGCTGAACTGTTGCTGCTGTGGATTTTACTGCCCTCCTGTTTGCTGTGTTCCAGATCCTTGGCTTGTTGCAGACTTCCCTGACTTCTGTGCTTCTGATCCTTGGCTTGTTCATGACATTGCAGACTTCTGGTTTCCTGACTCCGGCTTGACTGAATACCTGTCCTGGTTCCTGACCCTGGCGTGTCTTTTGGTTTATGCTCTTGGATCATACTTCTGTTTTTTGTTGCACTAATAAAGGTGTATTGCATTTTACCTTTTTGTGTCCTGTCTGGTTCCTGGTCCCTAACACTGACACATACTGCATTCTGTATGATAAAAAGTATCGGAACCAGTTTAGAGAATTATTACCCAATCCTGAGCTTTCGAGTTTGCTCATTAGAATATTTTGGTCTGCTGAGTCAAAGGCCTTGGCAAAATCTAGGAAAATAGGTCCAGTGAGTTCACCATTTCCCATGCCAGTCTGGATGGTTACTTTTAGGAGGGCCATGACTGTTGAGTGATTTGGACAAAAGCCTGTTTGAAGGGGGGGCAAAAACTGGGCTGTCGGCAATACTTATATAGTTGCACGTGTACACATTTCTCTAGAAATTTAGATAAAGTGGGGAGTAGAGATATTGGTCTGTGATTTGATACTACATTTTATCCCCACTTTTGTGGATAGGCACAACTCTAGCCACCTTCCAGGCTTTGAGCATATACTCTAGTATTAAAGATGCAATCAGTCGGGCCTTGACCATAGCACTGAGCTTCAATAACATTGGTAGTTGGTCAGGGCTAGATTGGAATTTCATATTTGGGTTGAGGAGGTGATCATATATTTTGCTTTCATTTACTGGCATGAAATTGAATTCATTTGTATAATTGGACCAGGTAACAGGTGTCTGTGACTGTTCTGTACACGGTTTAACTTCAGAGTTACCTTTGTTTTGTGTAATCAGGGTGGTGGCACATCCAACAAAGTATCTGTTAAATGCATTGGCTATGGCTATGGGCTACTGTATTGTTTCTTTGTCTATTGTTATAGTTGATGGGTGAGAATGGTTAGGGGGGTTGTAGACATTTTTAATAACCTTCCAAAAGTTGGCTGGTTTTATATAATATATTATTGTCAAGTTGTCAGTAAAATATTGTGCTTTTGCTAATTCTGTTTCTTTTGTGCATGTATTCCTTAATTGCCTGTATGTAATGTGAACATAAAGGAAGCTGGTTTGATTAAATTTTGTCCATAAGGCATCTCTGAAACTGTATAATTGAATCAAGTCAGCTGAGACCCAGGGTAGATGTGTCCCCTTAACCCTGACCTTCCTTAGTGGTCATGGGTATTACAGACCTGTAAGAACTCTGTAGTTGTTTAGCTTGTCATAGAACTTCCAGCCTCTGCCTGGGTTTCTCTAGTCTTCCTCCTCTTTGATCTCCGCCTCACCTCTAGTTGCCTCTCTGGAGAGTCAGGGGGTACAGCAACAGTGGTGCTCAATTTCTGTGGTGGGTGTTTTGCTTTAACATGTTTTGCATAAATGTCTTGGCATCTGTATTTCATATGTGTTATCAGGATGGTTGTGCCAAGGCACTGTCCCTCCTTTCCCCTTCTCACTGACTTGTCACAAATTGTGCACAGTACCTTTGTTTATGACTGCAGTGTGCCTGCCACAAGAGAAAAATAGTCCCACACCTATCACTACAAGGGGGTGGGAAAAGGTGGAGAAGAATGGGCTCTTTCTTCTCCTCACATTCCCCTTCATTGTCTGGTGTAGAGGACGATGTTGCTGCTACTGCCTCAGAATCAGCATTGCAACTAGGACCAGGAGTATTGCTGCTAGTGCTGCTGGTAAGTGGACCCTGTCCTAAACCCACATCTTTTTTTGACCCCATTCACACAGATTCTGTCAGGGGATGTGTGTGGGCCAGTGAAGGTGTGTGGTGTGTGTATATGGGCAGGGCATGTTATAGATTTTTTTTCCTCTCTGTTAATTAAAAATACATGCACACATGTCCCCATGCACACTCACATTCTCAGACCCATACACACACACACTCACCCATGCACATAATCACTCATACACTTACACTCCCATACATCCCCCCAAACCATTAAAGGGGACAGAGCAGAGTAATACACCATTATAGAAGACCAAGCAGGGCACTACATCATTATAAAACTCTAGCAGGCCAATGCACCATTACATGACACCATTACCACCTCAATCCCAAGCCTTTTCCCCTCTCCCACAGTATTTTATTCTCTCTTTCCCTCCTCAGTCTTCCCCCCTCTCTTTCTCTCTCTCCTCCAACCTTTCCTTAATACACTTTTTTCCTCCTCGCCCCACCAGTTCACCTTTCTCTTCCTGCACTCTCCTCTAGTCCTTGATCCCCTGTCTCTCCCTCAGTCCCCCTCATCTCCTTCCACCAGTATCTGAATGGAGAATGCTGTATGACCTCCTTGTTCCACTGTCCACTGGTAGTCAAAGACTGACATATATTTGAGATCCCATTCTTGTTCTACTGTCCACTGGTAGTCACAGACCCAGACGTACACTGTCTGATACCCAACCATTGTTTCACTGTCCACTGGTAGTCACAGACCCATGCATACACTGTCTGACACTCCAGCCTTGTTCCACTGGTAGTCACAGACTCATACATACACTATTTGATATCCCAGCCTTGTTATTCTGGTAACCACCAGTCTCCCTAAGTCTTTCAACCCAACTGCCTCTCCCACAGTTATTCAAAGCTCCTCTCCTTCCCTCCTCTAGTCTTTACCCAAGTTTTCTCCATCACTTTTTCACCCCTTCAAGCTCCCTTAGTTTTTCATCCCCCTCTCTCCTTCGCTCCTCCAGAATTTTAACATTTTTTCTCCTCTCTCCCCACTCAAGATCCATCTTTCAACCCTCTTTCTCTCCCTCCTGCAGCATTTTCCCCTATTTTTTCTCCTTTCCACTACTTTTTCACCCCCTCAGCCCCCCTAGTTTTTCAACCACCCTTTCTCTCCCTGTTCCAACCGTTTTCCCTTTTTTCCCTCCTCTGTCACTCACTCAAGTTCTGTCTTTCAACACCATTTCTCACGCTACTCCAGTCATTTCCCCTATTTGTTCTAGTCTTTTCCCCACTCTTTCACCCCCTCAAGGTTCCCCAGTCTTTCAACCCCCTCTCTCCTTTCCTCCTCAATCTCCCTAATAATACAGAAAGATGTGATATGATGTCATATCCCAGCATCCTGCATTATTTTAATATGCTGAAGCTGGATACATAGAGGTCTGTTCCGGAGGCAACACAGACCTCTACGGCACTGTTGGAGAGATAAGTATTATATCCCCAACAGGATCTTTGTTTTTCATTGCTTCCAATGGGCGCAAATTTAGCTCCCAACTTGTTTTTTTTTTCCTTCTGTAATTTTTCATAGCACAGTTAATTGGATGGCTTACTAAGCTTTAAAAACTACATTTTTTTGTTTATTTTACCAGTAGGAATTGGATCGAGCACCTAGATAGGAGATACCGACTGATGAATTATTCTTCTCTAACAAAATTATTTAGTAATTAACTCCTTGTATGCCAAAAAGTTATGCATTGCTGTGTGCACCTATCTGGCACAGGGGTTAATCATTGATGAATATGCCTTTGTAGCATAAAAGAGATACACATTTGTGTGCAGTGTGTTCTGCCCCTATGCCACATTCAAGGAGGTTAATCTCAGAATAACATTGTTGTATACAACTCTGGCATACAATGGTTTAATAGTTGATAATGTATTGCTTTTTATAGCATATAGTGGGTTAAATCATTATGTATGTCTCTCTAACATTGCATATAGTTGAAAGGAATAAAGGAGATTATCCCTAGAAGTGATGATGGTAGGAATAAAGAAGTCTAACCCTGTAAACTATGATTTATGCAACTGTAGAAAATGTAGTGTTTTAATAAAGTAATTTAGGCCTAGATTTAAAGGCAGCCGTTAAACCATCCGCTAAGTAAAAAAGGCACGTCGGCCGCAAAGAACACATGGTTTACGGCAGATTCAAAGGTAAGCGTTCAAGAATAGCTATCGGGCGTAGGCACTACAAAAACACGTTAAACAAAAACCAGCGACGCACCTGATTTTGCATCACCGTGCGTCCCAAACACCCGTTAAAACACAACTTAACTCAAAATGTTACATTACGGCTGCTGTTGTCTAGCAACCCTGATAGATGCACAAACAAAATTCAAACCTACAGCCAATCCCAAGGCCCCAAAGTATCAAAATTGTTCAAATACACCTATATATACCTCAAAATAACGGTTACACCCTGTCTGTGTTTCGAGTTTCAGCAAGCTAGAGCACAGGACCCAGGAGTGGAGGATAGCATTTAGAGAGAGAGAGAGAGATAGAGAGAGAAGCATACAGAGGAGTAAGGTAGAAGGATTTTGGAGAGGAGAGAGTTACATTTAAATAGACACATAGCACACTTTTGCACATAGCACATACATCCATACAAACACATACACATACATACACATAGTCTTTTTTTTTCATCACACCTTACACATTTTAAACTTTATTTTCACAGTGTGAATCCGTGAGTGAAAGTGTGTGACAGAGAGTGAGTGGGATCGAGTGTGTCTGTGAGGGCGTGTGAGAGTGCCTGGGTGTGACTGGGTGAATGATGGCCAGGAGAGGAGGACAGGAGAGAGGGATGGGGAGACTAGTGGAGGAGGAGGAAGGTCAGGAGGGGATCCCTCAGCAGAGCAGGGGTGGGAGAGGGAGATACGCAGGGCGGAGGGGGACCAGGCCCACAAGAACAGGCACACGAAGAAGAACAGGGACAGATCCTGCAGTGGGACGAGGGGTAGTGCCTGGGGACCACCACACACAGGCAGGGGCAGAGCAGGCAGGACACTCCGGGTCTGACTCCTCGCATGCCGGAGCTGAGGGGGACAGGGTCAGGGATCCCCGATATACCGAGGAAGAAAACACGGCCCTCGTGGAGGCTGTGCTGGAGAGGGAGAGTGTCCTCTTCCCGGGGGACAGACTCCCTGGCCTGTCTGCGAGGAGGAGAGCTGCCTGGAGTCAAATCTGCAGCAGAGTTAATGCGGTGGCCACCTGCAGACGGGATGTGGACTCAATCAAGAAGAGATGGGGCGACTGCAAAAGGCAGGTGAAGAGGAAGATGGGGGATGCCGCCCTGCAGGCCCGAGCCACCGGAGGTGGGCCACCTGTCCCCATCACCTTCAGCGCATGGGAGGAGAGGCTGCGGCAGACACTGTCGTCTACCCTCATTGAGGGGGTCCCTGGAGGATCAGACACTGGGGAGGAGAGGAGCCTCCACACCACCGGTAAGTGCATCACCCCAAAACCACACACCACCCCAAACCACACACCCATCACAAACAAGCACTCACATCCCAACATCTGCCCTTCATTCAACCACACAATTGCACCAACACAGCACCCTGAGGGTTTAAACAGGAATCAAGACAAGGACAAATGTCAATGTTCAACAAGGCCAAAACCTGTACAACTCCCTGGTTAACCCTCATGTTGCAGTGCTGATCACACACAATACACACAAACCATGCTCAGTAAAGTGTTGTATGTCAAACATCACAATTGTTGTCACACAGTGTTACCCATGTTCACACAGGGAATCCAGCACATAACCCCATGAGTGCGAGAGGGATCATCAATGCATCGATCAACAATGCTTTGGCAACCCCTCTGGTACTCAAAGGGTTAACCTGACAACAAACATATGTCGATAGGTTAACAATTACATGACACATAGGGGACATTCACTAAGCGGTGAAAAAGAGCTGATGTAGAGAATTTGACACTTACATACCCTCACTTTACCAATTACAATGTTAGTCTATGGAGAACATCCAATAACAGGATTCAAGCTGCACAGGCCCCATTGTGTGGACTCCATAGAAAACATTGCAGATGGGGAAATGAGGTCAGCGGAGAAGTCAGCATCATAATCAGTTCATCAGGTCCACTTAACCGCTTACTGAATCACCAACAGGATGGATCAGGTCACAAATCACAGTGCCACTGAGAATAAATGCTTGTATGTGCAACACACACGCCAAAAACAATCACACATAACTAAAGGTGAAAAAGTTGACCTTGGTGTTGTGTATGCAATCATTTACGCTAACTTCAATTTACATAGCTCACATTTGATTCACATATAGATCCTCAGGAGTGCTGATGCCATGGATGGATGGTACACCACACACTATTTGCAGGATACATATGGGAACCAAATATGAACCATTGAGGTTTGGTCAATAACAGGCCAGTGATTATGGATATCTATGATCGGGTCTGGCTGCCTCACACAGAAGGATGGATGGGCTGATCCAGGAAAAAAAAGGCCTCAATCAATGATATCCTTCAATACTGGCTTGATTGTTGCCCCTCAGGATTCAACTTGAACAGACCTCATGGACAGAATCCTGTAATGTACATCAATCCCTGATTGCCACGGTGGTATCCCATGCATCACAATGCAATGCATAGGATACCATCATGACAACCAGAGAGGGACATGTCTAATCTGACAAAATCCAGCACTGTACAGGATGAACTGATAACATAGGGATGAATACTACTTGAATCACACTGCAGATCTATTCAAAAAAGATATGTACAGAAAGAAAAACAACCAGATTTGTATGTGGATATGTCCCTTTCAAATGGGTACAAATAGGTCCCAACAAGATGTAAACCCAGAGTTCGGTTCAGTACGTGTGATTGTCCAACTGCCCATATATGTGCACCCTCAACAAAATAACTCATATTGATATCATCATCAGAGTACATATACCCAGTATATTACACCTACTTGGATGGGTATCACTTGTATCTATGAAAGTTCATTTGTGATGGCTGTACATATATAGGCAGTTAGATAATCACATGTTCTGAACAGATCTCTGGGTTCATATCTATCAAGGTTATGTTTGTAACCGTATGAAAGGTACATATACACACATATCAGACCATATTCCTCACTGTGTACCTTGGCATGGCAATGGTTAATTTCACTTGATGTAACCTTGCAGGCATCATAAAGAGATGTTTTGAAAGATGTTACTGTATGTGACAGCTGGAGATGTCAGTCATATGACCACACGGAGGCTCTTCAGCAGACCCAAAATTGAACCAATTGGAGATGGATCCATCATTGACATGGTCCACAGAGCGTGCTTACAAACCAGGAACACTTAGTAGACAATGGCAAAGATGTAGTTATCTCCAAATGGGTCAATGTGGAGTCTGCTGAAGAGCCTCCGTGTGGTCAAATGACTGACATCTCCAGCTGTCACATACAGCAACATCTTTCTAAACATCTCTCTATGATGCCTGCAATGTTACATCAAGGTGAAATTAACCATTGCTATCCCGTTAAAGAGATAGTAATACCTAAAATGTGAAAGGAAAAATACATGTCATAGGATTGATCCACCGGGTAATGCAAGGGTATTCCCACTAGGTGTTTCATCACAAGAGTATAACAGCTCAAAGTTGAATATTCCATGGACAATATCACTGTGGCCTGAAAATGTACTATGCCAATGTTGCCAGACCATCCTCTGGCTAGCTTTGGTCCAGGGAGCAGATATCCACAAAGGATGATGTGGCAACAGCGCAAATGTACAATTTCAGGCCACTGGGTTGTGGCACCAAAGGAATTCAACTCTGAGCTGCAATACATGTAGAATACAACACCCATCACCAGTAGGAGTACCGTTGTTTCACACAGGGGGATACACCATACAACATATATGTTCCTTTACACATTTCAAGTATTAATATCAATTTGACACCATCATGGCTAAGTTTACTGATCACACAATCTCAATCCTCCACACAGGTTATGTGTCTCCAGCACATCAGGAGCCCATGGAGGAGGCCACCTCACCACCCAGTGAGGAGTATTTGGAGGAGGGGACCAGCCAGTGGGCACCGTACCCAACGACATCCACACCTCTTGGCCAGCTGGATGCACCAACCCTGCCTGCATCAACTCTGCCTGCACCAACTCTGCCTGCATCAACTCTGCCTGCACCAACCCTGCCTGCATCAACTCTGCCTGCACCAACCCTGCCTGCATCAACTCTGCCTGCATCAACTCTGCCTGCACCAACTCTGCCTGCATCAACTCTGCCTGCACCAACTCTGCCTGCACCAACTCTGCCTGCACCAACCCTGCCTGCACCAACTCTGCCTGCACCAACCCTGCCTGCACCAACCCTGCCTGCACCAACTCTGCCTGCACCAACTCTGCCTGCACCGACTCTGCCTGCACCAACTCTGCCTGCACCGACTTATTACAGTGACTGGATGCCCCCCACCACCTCCAGGAGCTATTATCCCCCAGCAGCAGCAGCACCACCACCACCACCAGGGAGGCAATGGCTACCCGGTGATGTGGCCACCACCCAATACGGGCCATACCCACAGATTGACCTACCCTCCTGGATGGCTCCCCAGCATGGCCCCAGGTATGATCCTAGGTGGGGGCCAAGCACATACCAGTGGCCAAGGTTTGACCCTTGGCCACTCGACTACCAACACCTGGGCCTGCTTGGGGAGCCCCAACAGCCTATGCGAAGGGACGTGTTTACCCCACCACCTCCACCAGCACAGACATCGGTGGGCAGCAGTGGGTCAATTGATGTGGTGGGCACATACCCATCTGCAGCACAACCAGCACCAGCAGAGGAGGACACAGCAGCAGCAGAGGAGGACACAGCAGCAGCAGAGGAGGACACAGCAGCAGCAGAGGAGGATACAGCACCAGCAGAGGAGGATACAGCAGCAGCAGAGGAGGACACAGAAGCAGCTGATTCACCAGGCACAAGCATCACCAGCAGTGAACGGCCCACGGGGATGGAAGCTGAGTGTATGGCTCTGCAAAGGAGACTACTCAGGTCAAGCCTCCGCACCAATGACAACATCACCAGGAGCCGTAGGGAATCCCGTATAAACACTAACAGGACAGAGGCAAGGATCCATGCCCTGGAGTCGGAGGTCATGAGGATCAACACTCAACTCCATCAGCTACACACGGGGGTGATGGACCTGCTTGCACAGCTACTGGTGGAGTTGAGAGAGCTGAACCGCAGGGAGGACTTACGTTTGGAGAGGGAAAACCTGCGCTCCACAGAGGGATCCACTGCCCCCACCACCCCCTCTAATGTGACCCCCGAAGCCACACCTAGGGGGCAAAGGGTGACCAGGAGATCATCCAGGTTATCCACTTCTGCCACACAGTCTAAGCCCCCCCCCCCAAGAAAAAAAAATAAAATGCCCAACATGTTAAATTTCCCCTGAATAAAGGAACATTGTGCTTTTGAATCCTGTCTGATCTGCTTTGAATTTGGTCATAGATTTGGGTGGCAGAGTTGTCTCCAATGCATTGCCAAACAATTCAGTGAATACAACTCCTGCCTAGGTAAGATGTTTGTGGGATGTTACAACATGGGTTCACACACACATCGTTGTACAAAATCAACTGTAAAAACATCCCTGTTGCCATATTACACAACTGTGTTATATGGCAATGTTGTGTGTTGATTTTGCATAACAAAACATTCCCCTTAGCCCAACATTTGGTACAACATTGAACATTCATCTACATCATATGTTGTGTTTAACCCTTTGATAGCCAGAGTGGTAGGCAACGCATTGCAAAGAAATGCGTTGGGTACCACTCTGGCACTCAGAGGGTTAAGGGGATAACCAAACAAACGGCTTAGCGGTGAGATAACAAGCAGGACAGATAAATGGGACATGTATCCATATTGTCTTGGATTCACACACTCATTGTGCAACAGACTGACTGGGGAAGCCAATGTTTTCAAACTAGGATTTCAATGTGTAGCACACACATTGATATCCTGGGGTGAGCATTGGGGCCTCCAGTAAGTTGACTTGTTGTTTTTTCTAAGGGTGTAACAGACTTCCCCAGTGAAAACACTTGTCCACTTGGTCATGTACTGTGATATGTCCCAGTGGAGCAATATCACTGAACATTGATTATACTGAGCAACACATTAACTGTGGACAGGAATTCACTATGGAAGTATGTCCCCTTTATCACCTCTTTACCACTCCCACAACACATTAGTGTATCACTGCCACCATCTGTTAGCGTGAATACATCACTGAGTCCACTCACTTGCAAACAAGTGGTGGAGTCCTGTGATATGGGTGATGCCTTTCCATGTATGGGGATACTCTACCCTGGGTGTGGTAACGCATTGACAACTGTGTTCTCAAATATATCCTCCTACAGACATAGATAGAATGGTGATGGTTCATCTTTATTGTGTCTCAAAGTACATTAGGATGTACATGTGTTTTCTGTGTATTGCCTATATGCATTGAACACCTGTATGAGAACACTAAATGTACTTTGAAACAAAAAAATAGTACTTTAGTAACACTGCTGCCCAGCTCATGTGTTGTCCACAAGGTTTGACAACTCTGTAGCTGAGCATCCTAACTGTACAGGTTATAAAACTCAGGAATTAGTGTTTTCTGTGTCTATATGAAAATGATCCAGTAGAGGTTTGTGTGAACCTCCGGTCAAACTTTGCATCACCAACAACATCACCATAAACAGCAAGGGGTGATCTTCATGAAGGTGTTGTCAAGACATCAATCCAGTCACATGGAAGATCTTCAGTTCAAGGATGGATCATGTTACGGATGCCTGTGGGAGAAGAGGACAGGATTTGGAGCAGTAGACCTGAACTGATCATCAAGCAACAACAATTTAGTCTTTTTAATCCCCTCAATTTTCACAGTTACAGGTGAGTACACAAACCATTGCTTGACAATGTGTTGTGTACTCATCTGTAACAAATTATGTGGAGAACTAAGGACATGTGCCCCAGCCCTATGGATATGTGCCCCTGACATGGATACACACATCAACAAGTGTTCTGAGAGCTCCATGGAAGTAATGAATTTGGGCTGCCACTGTTAATGTGACAGTGGCAGCCCAATGTCATTTGTTCCATGGAACTATTAGGACACATTTGTTGATGTGTGTATTCATGTCGGGGGCACATATGTCTGCACACTCACAGGTCAGCATGGTGTCCCTGGTAATCTGATCTATGTCTCATGACCTCTACATTGTGTGCCCATAGCACTGTACATCCACCCCTGTGCTGCTCTTCTCAGCTGTAGCACAGTACAGGTCCCATTTTGAGTCCAATGGCCCTTTAACCCCTGATGTGACGGCGTATTATCCAATGCATAGCATTGGATAACACTCTTTCGCTACAAGGCTAGCATGGTTGCTCTGGCTATGCTCATGGCAAATCAAGTTAGCTGCTGTCAATCAAGCCCTGTAAGGCGATGAACATGGGTTATGTGTTGTACCTTGTTTCTCCTGAGGGTGTGCGTGATATCCTTGGGGTCTGTATGTCAACGTGGAGAGTGGAATGGAGGATGGTTTTTGAGTCCACACACACAATTTGCCACGTCCGCTGCCAGTGCAGTGCTGTGTCACTGTTCCTGTGGGGTGAGACAGAACAAAATGTGCAGTGTGGTTAGTGTCACAGGACTGATGGGGGACTTGCATGGATTGTTTGCATGCCTGTGTTATACTCACATGTAAAGTGTTCCGTGATGAGCCTGTCTCTGATCTGTGTCCCTCTCAGGGTCTCCTCAATGTGTCCGATGTCCATGGGCACTTCCTGTATGGGGGGGGCCTGGATGTGCTCCAGCAGCCTGGTGTCCACTGCGATGTTGTGCAGTATTGCGCACGCCACAATGATGTCGCACACCTTTCCAGGTGCATACTGCAGTGCTCCCCCTGAGTGGTCCAGACATCGGAATCTTGACTTGAGGAGGCCAAAGGTCCGCTCAATGGCATTCCTCGTTCTGCCATGAGCCTGGTTGTAGCTTTCCTGGGCATGTGTTCGAGGATTGGCCAGTGGGGTCAGTAGCCAGGACTTGCATCTATAGCCAGCATCACCTGTGTAATGTGAGTGACATGGTGAGACAGGGAGCACATGTTGTGTGAATGATGTTTTGTGTGGTAGACGTAGTAGCTGTGGGTCAGGAGCATGCTAAGCAGCGTTGTGTGTACGTCTGTGTATGTGATGTGATTTTGTATTGTGAACTCACCCAAAAGCCATCCCCCTGTAAAAGTTCCATTCTCAAAATCTCTGTGGACTGAGGAGTTTTGGAGAATGTATGAATCATGTGAGCTGCCAGGATACTTTGCACAGACATTCATTATCCTCATATGGCTGTCACACACCATCTGCACGTTGATGGAGTGAAAGTTCTTCCTGTTGATGAATATCTGTGCGTCACGTGCTGGGGCCTTAATTCGGACATGGGTGCAATCTATAGCACCCATGACCCTGGGCATGCCTCCCCTGGCGTAAAAGGCCTGCTTGACTTGTATCCAGTCCATGTCGGTGGTGGGGAAATGTATATAGGTACTGGCCTTGCTTTTGAGGGCTGGCAGGACCTGGGCCAGCACCCTGGAGAATGTGGCCTGTGACATGCCAGATGCGTAACCCTCTGTGGACTGGAAGGCCCCGCTTGCCATGAAGTGCATGGCACAGAGTAGTTTCTGCAGGCCAGTTAGGGCATGGTTGTGGATGTAGATGGGATCCACCTGCTCCTTGATGACCTCATACAAGGCAATGATGCTGTCAGGCCTCAACCTGTAACAATCAATTACCTCATCATCGGTCATTCCAAAGAGGGTGACCCTTGGGCGGTATACCTTGGGCCTTGGTGGTCGTCTATACATCCTGTGCCCTCCAGGTGGGGATGGGCTCCTGTGTGGCTGCTGAGCCAGAGCCTCCTCACTTGCAACAGGTGGTGGCTGTTGATCAGGCATGCTTGGAGGTTGCTGATGTTCCCCAGCTCTCTCCCTTGCACGCCTTCTCCGCAGCCTTTGCAACAATATGTAACCCAACATACTGTTTGCTCTCTCTATCTGTCTCTATATGTCTCTATCTATCTCTCTCTCTCTCTCTCTCTCTCTCTATCTCTCTCTCTCTCCCTCCCTGAGTGGAAAACAAGCCACAAGTGAGTGTGTTGAGTTGTCCCTTTAAGTACTTGCTAGGGCGTTGTGTGGGTGTGGTGATGAGGTGAGTGCTGACCAATGGTGAGTTGTTTTTGTCCAGGTAAGTGTTTGCAGGTGTGTGTGTGTTATAAGATGTGGTGTGTTGTGCTTGTTCTGTGTGTGCCATTTGCGGACGTGCAGTTGTGGGGTGCAGGTGGCGTGTTGATGTTGCCCAGGTGAGCTTGTATTTGCAGGTGTCCGCTTTGTGTGATGACCCCCATTGTTCCGTGCCATGTTGTGTTGTTGTTTTTTTGTGTGTCGTTGTCCCTGTGGTGTTGGTTGTCGTTGTGTGTGTAGTGATTTGTGTTGTGTGTGCATGTTTTTGTGTTGTTTTGGCATTGCACGGGTTAATTTTCCCATTTACATGGTTGTGCGGTAAGCCTTTTGTGTCTTTTCCTATGTAACGGGTGTTTTGTTTTGGCCGTTAAGTGTCTAACGGCTAAAAAAAGTGGGTCTTAACTTTTAGCCGTTAGGTGTGTCTTTTTTTCAGCCGTTATCAGTACCGCAAGCCTTTGAATAGCTCTGGGGTATGTTTTACCATGCGTCTGAATGCACGTAAGTGTATCGGCCGTAAGGATTCTACAGCTGCCGTTAGCTGGTCTTTAGACAGATCTTTGAATTGCAACATGTCACTTAACGCACCCGTTAGTGATTTTTTTTGCTAACGGCTGCCTTTAAGTCTACCCCTTAGTCTTCCAAATGATTAGAATGTGTATTTTAAAGGGATAGTAATACTTCATTTTAACTTTATTTTATTTTGTAGGCATTAAAAAAACATGAAGAATGATATAAGTCTTATCTCTGAAACATTTATGGTTTAAGAGATATTCACAAATAAAGTATCCCCCCCCCTGTTCAACCAGATCAGAAGGGAGATGCCCAGGTAGACTGCAGAGAGGGACAATCTTCAATTAAGATAATGGAAAAAGCTGAAAAACTTGTCAAGGGGGGAAGGGCTTTCATTGTTTTCATACAAAGAAAATTGTCCCCTTCTGTTATCTGTACTGTCATACAACCAGACTCACATCTGAGAAGAGATGGCTTACACTAGGTAAAAGGGGCGGGGAGGGGAACTTTGCTTGTGAATATCTCATAAACCATAAAGGTTTGAGAGATAAGACTTATATCATTCTTCATGTTTTTTTAATGCCTACAAAATAAAATAAAGTTAAAACGAAGTGTTACTATCCCTTTAAGTGCCAGAGGGATTTCCAACGCATAGCAAAGCAATGCATTAGACACTCATCTGGCATTGAAATGGTTAACCCTCTAAATGATTATTTTTGCCACTAGTGTTTGGTAAAGGAATTTGCCAATTTCAGAGATTAACCCTATAAATACTGTTGAAAGGAATAAAGGCATTTAACCCTCTAGATGATAATTTATGCCACTGTAGAAAGATTTAGTGTTTAACTTCTTGAGTGCCAGAGGGGTACACAATGAATTGCTTTGCAATATGTTGCGTACCTGTCTGGCACTTAAAGGGTCAATAAGTAGAGTAACCCTATACATGAGTAGGTTCACCCTTTCAGCGCCAAAGGGGGTGTCCAATGCATCGCAAAGCAATATCTTAGACACCCATCGGGCAGTGAAAGGATTAACCCACTAAATGATGATTTATGCCACTCTCTAAAACTTTGTACTGATAAATAATGCTTATTCCTCTAAAATATGTTTTGTACCATTCTAAAAAAGTAGTATTGAAGATGGCAACCTGTAAGCCTTAACACTTTGAGTGCCAGAGAGGTATCCAATGCAATGCATAGCTCTCTGGCACTCAAAGGCTTACTGTGTAGTATCGAAGATGGTAACCTGTAAGGGTTAAACTTTTGAGTGCCAGTGAGGTATCCAGTGCATTGAGTTGAGATGCAATGGATATTTTCCTGGCACTTAAAGGGTTACTGTGTAGTGTTGAAGATGGTAGCCTGTAAGCATTAGTCCTGTACTGGATACCTCTCTAGAACGCAAAGGGTTAAAATGTAATGTTGACGCTGGACCACCAGGGAGGTAGGAAATGGACACTGTGGGACATTGGGGCAATTTCGAGGTGGAGAGAGGACATTAGGGCAGAAAGTGGTCGGGGGTTCCCAATGGCAATTTTTGCAATAGGGCCCGGTGGCTTCTGAAGATGGTAACCTGTAAGCCTTAACTCTTTGAGTGTCAGAGATGTATGCAATGTATTGCACACCTCTCTGGCACTCAGAGGCTTACTGTGTAGTGTCGAAGATAGGTAACCAATGCATTGTCTAATGTGTTGATTTGCAATGTGTTGGGTACACCTCTGGTACTTAAAGGGTTAACCTGCTTTATTAAACAATGCACTTTCTAATCATCATTTGGATGGCTAAATTATTTTATTAAACTCTAAAGACATAATTCATTAGTGATTAAGCCCTTTTATGCCAGAGAAGTGCACACAGCCATGCACAAGGAGTTAATTACTGATGAACTTTGTTAGAGGGGCATTATTAATAAGTTATTAAACTACTGAATGCCTCATTTGTGCACAACATTGCACAGAAATGTGTTCCTCACTGAAAGACCCCTTGAATGCCACATGTATATTTATGTATTGATTTAATCCCTTAAGTTCTAGATAGGTATAATTCCTATGTGACTAGATGTGTATATGTTCCCTCTTGGCCCACAACAGTCCTGAGAGGGGTCAACGCCTACTTATTATGGACAATATCCCCCTTCTGTACTACCCACTCCAAACACACCTGACCCATGTACACAAACCAACCAACCACCTTCACTGGCCCATACGCATCCACTGACAGAATTGGTATCTCCTGACTAGATGCATATCAGATCCTTCTGGTCCAACCAGGTAATGATTCGGGTTTTCACTCATTATGAGCACTATTCGCCCGCTAGTAAAACCCACTTAAAACACACCTGACCCACCTACACACACCAGTCACCCTTCCTAGACTATGCAAATCACCTAACACAATCGTTATCCCATGACTAGATCCAAATGTGCTCCCTCCTGGTCCAACCAGTACTGCTTTGGGTCTCCACTCATTATAGACACCAGTGGGCTGCTAGCAAACTCGCTCAAAATACATCTGACACACATACACACACACCAACCACTGTCAGCAGCCCAAAGACATCCCCTGCCAGAATCTTTATCTCCTGTCTAGATGCATATCCACTCCCTCTTGGTCCAAAGAAATTACTGCATTGGGTCTGTATTCATTATGGACACCATATTCTTGCTACCAAACCCACTCAAAACACCCCTGATCCATATACAGGGCTGGTTTGAGGCTGGTGTCAAGGGTGCAGTGCATCTAGCCCCGGCCCCACCAACAGAGTTCCTGTTGGGGAGATAAGACATACCTCCCCAACAGTGCCACAGTGGTCTGTTTTGCCTCTGGAAGAGACCTCTATGTATCCAGCTTCATCATAGTAAAATATGCAGACAGTGTATGTGTGGGTATGTGACTATCAGTGGACAGTGGAACAAGGCTGAGGTGTCAGACAGTGTATGTATGGGTATGTGACTACCAGTGGACAGTGGAACATGACTGAGGTGTCAGACAGTGTATGTGTGGGTCTGTGACTACCAATAAACAGTGGAACAAGGCTTGGGTGTCAGACAGTGTGTGTGGAGTTCTGTGTCCACCAGTGGACAGTGGAACACAGCTGGGGTGTCAGACATTGTACGTCTGGGTCTGTGTAGCAAGCACCCGTCATCATTTCTGAAATATTTAATGCAAGACAGATGATCTCAGGGTTTACTATGGGGGGACAAGAAGAATTTTCAGCAATGGTGGAGTGCTATGCCAACTTCTAACTTGAATGATTGTACTCGCTGGTTCCAGAGAACAGTTGAAAAAGCAGAAAAAGGAGGGCTGAGGGCAGTTGAACAAGGCTGTGTCAGACAGTGTACGTGTGGGCCTCTGACTACCAGTGGACAGTGGTTCTGTATTATTAGGTAGATAGAGCACCACACAGGAGCTGGATATAGAGGTTTGCTCTGAAGTAGGCAGAAGCACAGCTGGTAACATTGGTGTGTAGCAATGCAATAGGGGGATAAAAGGAGAATCTGTTGCCTGGTGTAGTCAAAGAGAGATTGCACTTTGGGAATTTGAACTGTTATTTTTGGCTTTCTTTATAAATATAAAAGTAGATGGACCGTTGGAATTGTGTTTTATTACATATAAATAAACTAATTATTTCAGAAGTTTGTGTGCAAGTATTTTTAATTATATAAGCTGCAAGAGAAAAAGGAAAAAAATCTAGAATCTGCCCTGCCCATAGACATAAATACAACACACCTTCAGTGGCCCACACACATGCCCTGACAGAATCGTTATACCCTGACAAGATGCGTATCCTCTCCCTAATGATCCAATGAGTGTACACTCAAAATGGACACCATTCCCCCTGCTAGCACACACACTCATAACACAACTGTTCCATATAAACACACCAATCACCTCTCCTGGTCCACACATATCCCCTGACAGAATACATTTCTGTAAGCAGGGGTGGCTTCTAGGGGGAATATACTGTGTGTGAGAGAGAGAGAGAGAAAACAGGAGGAAAGAATGGAGGAGAGAGGGAGAAAGGAGGACTGAAAAGTGAGGTGAGCTTGAGGGGCTGAAAGAGTGAGCGAAAGAGGATACGACTGTTGGAGAGGGAGAAGTGTTGAAGAAACAAATGTAAATACACAATGCGCAGTAATCTCACACAGGGCAATTAACAAAAGTCTCACAGTATTAGAGTTCCATCAGATGTGTCCTTTCCACTTTGCAGCTTCCCCAACTGGTGTCCAGCAGTCACCCTTCAGGACAAAGTCCAACACAGAACCAAAACTAGAAAAACAGTAGCGCAAGGATATCTGAGAGGAGCATCTGTATAACAATCTGCAAATATAAGTGATTCCACTCAAAGGAACATGAAGATATAACATCTCATAGATTTAAAGGAAGCAATCTTGCTCAACAATCCACCATTCTATCGGCCCCTTGCATTTAGCTATTCCAGGATTTAAGGATACTTCTATATATAAGGAAAACACAGCAAGTGCAAGGAGAAGCCCTCTAAGAGTAATACCATAAAACAAATGGTGCCTCTAAGGAGTACAAATGTCACTCACCAGATGTATCTGTTGTGTCAAGCCTTAAATATAATAGAAGATCCAAAGGATTGCTCGTCAAATGAAAATACCAAATATAAAATGATTTATTCAATAGTAACTTCCCAACATGTTTTGTGAGCTTACTGCTCACTTCATCGGGGGCTAAAAATGGCATAAACATACATAATTTATATAAAAAAATATAGGCACATACCATTATTCCCCACAGTACAGGAGCCCCTGCAGTGTAGCGTCTCATCATTGCATGTGATTTCCTCATCTGCCCTTCTTCCGTGTCGCCGGGTCCCAAGCCTCGATTTCAGGTTGCTACGCACCAGGACCGATGCCTAGTATATCGTCTGACACTGAGGGAGCTGGGCGGATAGGCCACTACATGCCTTTAATTGGGCATCCCAAATGTGGGCCAGATTGATTTATAAACTATACATACATTGAGATAAAACAGATTCAAATTCGAAACCGGAACAGAACCAGAGAGCAAACTCAAATCAACAAAATATAAAAAAATAAATAACTAACTTGTAGATCCAATATGCCTCCCTATTACACAATTTCTTGTCCCTGTTGGGAGCTGATGTGGCTACATATTCAATACCACATATTTTAAAGTTAGTAAGCCCACCTTGCACACGGATATTAAAATGGCATCCTCGTTTGACTTTCTTTTTGGCTTCCATTTCTAAAAAATGTGATGGGGATGAATTTAATATAATTTCACTCGATTCTAGGACTGTATTCTCAGAATCTGAAATATGAGATCTAAGGGTCTCAAACGTGTTCTTGAGGGGTAGGCCTGATGTACTGGATTCTGAAACTGTTCCATCTTCCTTTTGTTGTATTATGGTTTCTACAGCTGGTGCTGACACCTTTATCACTTGGGGTATATCAATCGGATTAGGATGAATAATGACGTTAGGTGCTGACACTTGCTCTACTGGTTGTAAACGATTAGCTTCTCGTGTGTTTAGTCTATTGGTTTTAGATTTAGTAAATCTAGACCAATTTTTCTTTCTATTGTTGGCATAATCGTTAATATCTCTAGAATATTTTCTATCTTTAAGGTTTTGTTCCAGGGTGTCTACCTTATTTTGGACCGCCTTGTCCAAATTTCCAAAATCTGGATGCTCCTCTAACGTTATATTAATTCTATCTCTATTTCTATCTCAACCAGTTTGGATTCTCTGTATGTAATGATGTGTTACATTAGTGAATAAGAACAATTGTATAAAATGTTATCCCATTCTGTTATAAAATTGGTATCAACAAAACTACATTTTTTAAAATTCCTAAGACCTCTAGGAATAATTTTGTGGTCAATATATTGTTACAATGATAGCACATCCCACCACTGCATCAATTCCATACAAAGATTATATTTACAGATTGTTATACAGATGCTCTTCTCAGATATCCTTGCGCTCCTGTTTTTCTAGAAGTGTTGAAGGACTGGTTGTAGAGAGAGGGGGAGAAAAGGCAGGGAAAAAAAGATTGGGGGAGATTGGTGATTAGCAGTGGAAAAAGGCTGAGTGTCAGACAGTGTATGTGTGGGTCTATGACTACAAGTGGACAGTGGAACAAGGCTGAGATGTCAGACAGTGTATGTAAGGGTGTGTGACTATCAGTGGTCAGTGGAACAAGGGTTGGGTGTCAGACAGTGTGTGTGGGGTTCTGTGTCCACCAGTGGACAATGGAACACAGCTGGGGTGTCAGACATTGTACGACTTGGTCTGTGCAGCAAGCACCCATCATCATATCTGAAATATTCAATGCAAGACAGATGATCTCAGGTTTTACTAGGCAGACACATCCTATGTCTAAGGGGGGACAAGAAGAATTTTCAGCAATGGTGGGGTGCTATGCCAACTTCTAACTTGAATGATTGTACTCACTGGTTCCAGAGAGGGATTGAAAACACAGAAAAAGGATGGCTGAGGACAGTAGAACAAGGCTGGGGTGTCAGACAGCGTATTTGTGAGTCTGGGACTAATAGAGGAGAGTGGAACAAGGCTGGGTGTCAGACTGTGCATGTGTGGTTCTGTATTATTGTGGACAGTGGTTCTGTATTATTAGACAGATAGAGCACCACACAGGAGCTGGATATTGAGGTTTGCTCTACGGTAGGCAGAAACACAGCTGGTGACATTGGTGTGTGGCAATGCAATATGGGAACAAAAGGAGAATCTGTTGCCTGGTGTAGATAAAGAGAGATTGCACATTGGGAATGTGAACTAATGTTTTTGGCTTTATTTCTAAATATAAAAGTAGACGGACTGTTGGAATTGTGTTTTATTACACATAAATACATTAATTACTTCAGGAGTGTGTGTGAAAGTATTTTTAATTCTATAAACTACAAGAGAGAAAGGAAAAAAATCTAGAACCTGCCCTACCCATAGACACACACCACACACCTTCAGTGGCCCACACACATGCCCTGACAGAATCGATATACCCTGAATTGATGTGTGTCCTCTCCCTAATGATCCAATGAGCTACTGCATGGGGTGTACACTCATAATGGAAGCCATTCCCCCCTGCTAGCACACACACTCTTAACACACCTGACCCATACACACACACCAACCACCTCTCCTGACCCATACACATCTTCTGACAAACTAGATGCATACCCCACTCCCAACAACAAGTCACATTCAAGTGTTGATTATGCTGGCAATAGCATAATAGAGTAAGGTGTAGCAGCTGAACCACCTGCTGCTCCAGATAGTGAGACAAACAAGCAACAAAACAGCCATAGAAGGAAACTTTGTGACAGTAAAAGTAAAAAGAAATTGTTTGAGACCTCCAAAAACTTAGAGGAATATAAGGGTACTAGTGGACAAGAACTGTCAGGTGATGCTGATGCTGCTGAGGATGACCTAATGATGATGCAGATCTAGAATATATCCCTCCAGCATCATTCTCTTTTTCAGATACAGTTGAAGTTGAGAGTGAGGGTGAGGGTGATGACATGGCTATAAGGTTAGCAGAAAGTCAAAGGCTGAATCTTCCACCACTTTTAAGGAGCGCTGTGCCTGTCTATAAATTGTTTGAGAAAGCCATTGGAAAGTCTGACCCTGGGCAGGCACAGATGTCAAAAAGCACACAGTCACTCTATCAGTCACAAGCAGCAATGTTGGGAGACTAACATTCTTAAAAATGAACCAACATCTCATACCATCTGAGTATCAGGTAGTAGAAACACACATATGACAGATAAAGCCAGGGCAAATATATTAACAGCAGCACAGATGAGGAGGTGAAAGAGGGACGTGAAGAAGGGTTGCCACCATCTACCCCACTTGGGACAACTGCTACAACCGATAAGTAATGTGTGTCAATAATCTGAGAAGGGTTTTTTCTGAGCTGCTCCCATTCTGTCTATTGATTCTATTGTCTGAGCAAATCTAGTGCTCTGCTATCCATTGCTGCTGTCTGCTGAGTTCCTGGCTCAGGTACAATCAGCTGACCTCTCTGATTACTCACCTGACTGTTATCAGCCAACCCTCTCTGGGTATTTATAGCAGCTTGGCTCACTTCCCCATTGTCCTTGTGTTTGTTTGCTGACCTGTTGCTGCTGGCTGCTGTGGATTATCCTGCACTTCTGGTTTCCTGATTCCGGCTCGGCTGAATACCTGTCTGGGTTCCTGACCCTGGCGTGTCTTTTGGTTTATGCACTTAGATCATGCTTCTGTTTTTGTTGCACTAATAAAGGTGTATTGCATTTTACCTTTTTGTGTCCTGTCTGATTCCTTGTCCCTAACAGGAGGACAATGGTAAAAACAATATACATATACAAATCACATCATGCCAGTCCCCCACCACCACTATTACCATACACATCTGCCACATTGTAGGTTGTACTTTCTTTTTTTATTACTTTATATCATCATGAATATGTGCCACTGTCACTTAAGCAGTAAGTTAGTGTTGTGGGCAAAGGACAAATGCAATCTGCATGCTAACACATTTTTCAAGCCATATGTTGCTGTAGGATTCACAACTTTGACTTTCCGCTACATATTTCTAAACTTCAGCCCTCAGAAGAAGTAATGTTACAGTGGTAAATGTAGTAGCTATAGGAAATATAGATGAAAAATGTGTTAAAATATGCCAAAAATGTGTTGTAATAGGCTAAAAGGAGGACATTTTTGCATAGGGAGAAAGGCAAAAATGTTTTCATGGGAAAAGAGGAAAATCAGCAAGTTTTTGCGAAAAGTCATGCAGGAAATTTTTCACCCACCCCTAATTATATGTATATTTTAATGCAAATCTCTCTGCTCCCCACTCTGTCTACCGGTCTCAACTGTATGCTCCTGTCTCTCTCGCTAAGTCTATCCTCTGCTCCTGAGCCCTGTGCAGTAGCTCTGAGATGCTCCAAACACAAGCAGTATGTTTAAGTTATTTTGGGGTATATATAGGTTTATTTGAATGTAGTTGTTACTTTGGTGTGTTGTGATTGGTTGTGATTTTGAATTTGTCTTATAAACGTTTAGCATCGCTAGATAGAATAGACCGTTAGCTTGTTTACTTTGAAGTTGACGTATCTTGCATTGGTTAGTGACTGAAATGAATGCACATTGCGGGCAAAAAGGGCATGATGCACATTATGGGGCTACATGTATTTGTTTGGCCTAAGCTCGTTGACCATTCTAGTAGACAGCTTATTGAATAGCTGTGCTACACAGACATGGCTAACAATTTTTGTCTTACCAGCACTTTTACCGTACTTTATTGAATCAAGCCCCTGGTTCCCACTTTCTTTCCTTCTTCCAGGATTCTTTGGATTCCAGCTGAGTTGTGATTTTGATTATTCACAGCAGAAACACACACACACGCAAGTAGTTTAGAAGCCAATTCCATCACCTTCTTTTGTTTTTGCCCTTCCTTCCATATTTGTCATTTATCTCTCACACCATTCTCCTGAATGACTGTTTCATCTGATGATTGTCAGGGTACACTTAGGATAAGAAAAACACAACACAGGTACAGGTGAATTTACCCAGTTTGTTAAGATAAGAGTACAAGAACAAATACATTTCCCCAACTTTCCCAGGTACAGGCATGAGGACAGTGTACAGTCCATTACCCAGGAGTTGACACTGAGCTACACTCTCTGCCCACAGATCGCCAAGGCAGCAAGGTGGTAGAACCAGCCTATGATTCTACTGAGTGAATACTTGCAGAAGACTAGAGAGCTAGGGATCCAGGTACAGGAGCAAGACCAGGGACCAGCAGGTAGTAGCCAGGAGATAAAGCTAGTCTGGGGATGCAGGAGCGTAGACTGACCAAGCAATACCTTAGGTGAGACTAACCCGGTGACTGCAGAACGGACAGTAGTCACCACAATACCAGGGAGGTACAGATATTCTTAGGCTGTAAGGAGCGAGAGACAGCGACAGCCGATTGAGACAGAGTGGAAGTCAGACAATACCGGGGTCATGCATGGAGCGGGCATACAGACAAGGCCTAGGTCATACACAGAGTGGTTAGTCAGACAAAGCCTAGTTCATACACGGAGCGGGTAGTCAGACAAGGCCTAGGTCATACACGGAGCGGATAGTTAGATAAAGCCAGAGGGTAATCGGAAGCTAGGCAACTGTCAAACGAGAGGCTACAGTAGCAATGCACAGGTACACCAAGAAAGGGCACTGAAGCTCAGTCTTCAGGCCAGATATAAGGCCAATGGAGAAGGCGGAACATCAATCCACCAATTAGTGGCGAAAGTACAAAACAGCGAGCGCGACGTCAGTGACATGCACCCGCAACAGAGAGGCCATCAGTCAGATCGCAGCAATCAGCAGTGCCGTTGCTCGTCCACCAGTGGGCACAGGAGAGATAACACAAAAGCAGGCCAAATCATTGGCACTGTGACAGTACCCACCTCTCAATGACCTCTCTCAAGCGGAAGAGGACCAGGCTTAGAGGGAAACCGAGAATGGAACCTACGGAGTAAGGCAGGACATGGATATTGCCACTGGATACCCAGGAACGTTCTTCCGGCCCATAACCCTTCCAATGTACAATGTCCTCTGGCTCTACATGAGTCTATAATATTTTGCACCTCCTACTCCTCATGACCCTCGACATGTACCGGGCCAGGCTGGACTGGTGCAGAAGTGTAGCGATTACAAATCAATGGCTTGAATAAAGATACATGGAATACGTTGTGGATGCGCATCCCAGCAGGAAGGTCCAGGGCATATGTGACAGGGTTGACTCTAGAAGAACCCGGTATGGACCTACAAAACGAGGATCCAGCTTTCTACAAGGTACTTGGAGATTCAGATTATGAGAAGATAACCATATCCTCTCTCTCACTTGAAAGACGGGAGCAAGAAGTCGTTGGCGGTCTGTGTGCCTCTGATAGTGGTGCATGGACCTCTGCAAGTCTCCCCAACCCGTAACCAAGTAGAGTGGAGTTGCCTAAAATGCTCGTCCAGAGCCGGAACGTCTTTTGCCTCAGGACTCGGGAAGCAACGATGGTTGAAAACCATAGTTGGGCAGAAACAGAGAATTCTGAGAGGAGGAGTTCACGGCACAATTACTGGCAAACTCAGCCCACAGTAACAAGGTTGCCCAGTTATCATGATGTTCCGAATGAAGCAGAGCAGAAACTGTTCCAAACCTTGGTTGGATCTCTCAGCAGCACCGTTAGACTGGGGATTATAGGCAGAAGAGAAAAAGAGTTGGATACCCATCTGATCACAGAAAGACCACCAGAAACGGGATACGAACTGGCTCCCTTGATCCGAGACCAGCACCTTGGGAAGTCCTTGGAGCCAAAACACCTCCTTAGCAAAAACCTCGGCCAACTCCCTGGAGGAAGTCCCTTAACCCCTAGAGTGCCAGGTGGGTACAATGTACGAGTGGACACAGTTGTACCTGCTGTGCCACGCTCGTACATTTGACAGCTAAAATGCGGTCACTGCTTAAGCCGGTATAACCGGCTGGCAGTGGCCTCATTTCAGCTGAAATGCAGTCTGGCACTCTTGGGAGGACATGAGGATTACTCCTCGTGTCCTCCCAGGTATTGATCTCCCAGCTGATCGCGCTGGGAGATCAATATCGCCAACGGAGAAGCAGAGCTTCTACGGGCGGGACTTGGGGAAACCTCCTAACGTCATCGGTGACATGATCACCGATGACGTTAGGGACGTTTCCTTTACCCAATTCACTCCTACCGGTGGTAGGAGTGAAAGGCAGGAGAGCTTTTGCAGTCGCCTATCGGCTGGGAGATCAATAACTGGGGGGACACCAGGAGGGGTCCTGATGTCCCCCACGAGGTCTGAAACTTGAAAAAAAAAAAAAAAAAGTGTAAATAACCCTATGAGTGCCGCAGGGGTCCCCAGCACATTGCTTTGCAATGTGCTGGAAACCCCTGTGGCACTCACAAGGTCACTTCTTTTGGGGGGATTTTTTTTTTTTGCAAGACCTCATTGGGGGGATCAGGGGTGGTCCTGGTGCCCCTCAATGAGGTCTATGAGTAAAAAAAAAAATACAATTTTTTTTTAACCCTGTGTGTGCCACAGAGGGGTCCAATGCACCCCCCTCCTCTGGCACACACAGGGCTTTTATTCCTTTGTTACCAGAGATTACCAGAGATTGTTGGGGGGCCATCAGGATTGGTCCTGATGGCCCCCCAACAAGCTCCGATTACAAAGTAATAATAATTAAAAAAAAACCCTCTGAGTGCCACAAGGGTCCAATGCATTGCTTTGCAATGCGCTGGAGACCCCTGTGGCACTCACAGGGAAATGTATTTTTATTCCTTTTTTTTTTTTGTAAGACCTCATTGAGGGGAATCAGAGGGGTCCTGATACCCCCCAATGAGATCTATAATAAAAAAAAGTAAATAAAATAAAAATTAACCGTGTTTGCCACGGGGGGCCAATGCAGCCCCCCTCCTGCGGCACACACACAGGGCTTTTATCATTACTTTGTTACCAGAGATTGTTGGGGGGCCATCAGGATTGGTCCTGATGGCCCCCAACAAGCTCTGATTACAAAGTAATGATAAAAAAAATTAACCGTCTGAGTGCCACAAGGATCCAATGCATTGCTTTACAATGCGCTGGAGACCCCTGAGGCACTCACAGGGTCACTCCGTTTGTGGACATGTATATTTTTTTTTTTTACTAAGACCTCATTGGGGAGGGATCAGGGGGTCCTGATGCCCCTCAATGAGGTATATAATAAAAAAAAATTAAAGGGATAGTAATACCTAAAATGTAAAAAAAAATATGTTGTAGGGTTTATCCCCCTGAGTAAAACAAGAGTACCCCCACTGCTGAAAGATGTTTCATTCAAAAGTTATTAATTTTCAAAGTTGAATTTTTTAGGTGCAATATCACAGTGACCTGAAATTGTACAGTGGTGCTGTTGCTACACGATCCTATGGACAGCTCTGGTCTCAGGACCATAAATCTCCATAGGATGGTGTAGCAACAGCGCCACTGTAAAATTTCAGGCCACTGTGATATTGCACCTAAAAAATTCAACTTTAAAAATGAATAACTTTTGAATGAAACATCTTTCAGCAGTGGGAGAACTCTTGTTTTACTCAGGGGGATAAACCCTAAAACATATTTTTTTTTACATTTTAGGTATTACTATCCCTTTAAAACAAAAATTAACCTTGTGTGTGCCACTGGGGGGGGGGTCAATGCAGACCCCCTTCCTGTGGCTCACACAGGACTTTTTATCATTACTTTGTAATCAGAGCTTGTTTGGTGGCCATCTGAATACAAAGTAATGATAAAAAAATTAACCCTTTGTGTGCCACAGGGGCCCAAATGCATTGCTTTGCAATCCACTGGACACCCCTGTAACACACAAAGGATTTTTTTCCCCCTTTATTTTTTATTTAGAACTCATTGTATGGGTTCTGATTCCCCCAACGAGGTCTACCCAAAAATATTGGGGGAAAAAGCCCCAAAAAATGCACATGCCACAGGAGGGGGGTCCAACGCAGTGCTTTATATGAGGGGGACATACAGTGCACACTGGTAGTCACAGATCTCCCATACACACTATCAGACACTGCCCCACCATCACCACCATCCATGCTTCTCTGCTCATACCTACACACACTGCCTAATCCCCCACCCTCCCACACACTTTGTTACACTTGTAGTCACAGGTCCTCATGTACACCGGCTGACACCCTAGCTTCTTTCATCTGTTAGCCATAAAATCACACATACACTGTTTGCTTTCCGATTCCTGTTTCACTGGTAGCTTAAATTGGTATGTCAACCCACAGCAGTGGGATATAATTTTTCTTAGGCTGGCAAGAAGTCCTCCTAGGAAATCCCACTCCATTGAACCATTTTAGTATCTTTGAAGTGACTGATGTGTAAAACAAATGTTTGGTTTTTTTTCTTGTAGCACCACATTCTGGAAATAGTTGTGCCCACTAACTTAGGGGTAAAAAGGCAAGTGACCTCTCATTAGATGCGGCAGGTTGTCTTCTTTCCAAAATGGTATGGTTTATCTACCTTTTCTTCAATTCTGAAGGTGTTATAGCCATTTCCATACAGGCAAGTTAGGTTTGAGAAAATGTTAGAAACATCAGAGTTTGTAGTAGGTGTAGTTTTCTACTTCTAGCACCCCCTAAGGTAGTTCCACTCATACCAATGGGGTGTCGTTTGACTCCTAAGAGCACTAGCAAACAAATGCAGTTGAAAATTCCATGGTTTTCACAGAGCTCCATACATTTGAAGGGGCAGAAATGTAAAAAAAAATGCTATTTTTTTCCTATATTGCCTCCTTCTGGAAACATATAAATGTTTCCAGAAGGAGGCAATATAGGAAAAAAATAGCACACCAGTATTGGGGTAAGAAGGCAAGTGACCTCTCATTAGATGCGGCAGGTTGTCTTCTTTCCAAAATGGTATGGTTTATCTACCTTTTCTTCAATTCTGAAGGTGTTATAGCCATTTCCATACAGGCAAGTTAGGTTTGAGAAAATGTTAGAAACATCAGAGTTTGTAGTAGGTGTAGTTTTCTATTTCTAGCACCCCCTAAGGTAGTTCCACTCATACCAATGGGGTGTCGTTTGACTCCTAAGAGCACTAGCAAACAAATGCAGTTGAAAATTCCATGGTTTTCACAGAGCTCCATACATTTGAAGGGGCAGAAATGTAAAAAAAATGCTATTTTTTTCCTATATTGCCTCCTTCTGGAAACATATAAATGTTTCCAGAAGGAGGCAATATAGGAAAAAAATAGCACACCAGTATTGGGGTAAGAAGGCAAGTGACCTCTCATTAGATGCGGCAGGTTGTCTTCTTTCCAAAATGGTATGGTTTATCTACCTTTTCTTCAATTCTGAAGGTGTTATAGCCATTTTTGTACAGGCAAGTCACATTTGAGAAAATGTTAGAAACATCAGAGGTTGTAGTAGGTGTAGTTTTCTACTTCTAGCACCCACTAAGGTAGGTAAACTCATGCCAATGAGGTGTCGTTTGACTCCTAAGAGCACTAGCTAATGAATACAGTTGAAAATTCCATGGTTTTTACAGAGCTCCATACATTTGAAGGGGCAGAAATGTAAGAAAATGCCTTTTTTTTCATTAGCGCCACCTCCTGGAAGCATTTGTGCACACCAGCCTTTGGGTAAGAAGGCAAGTGACCCCTCATTAGATGCGGCAGGTTGTTTCCTTTCAAAAATGGCATTATTTCTCTACCTTTCCTGTATATCTCTTATGGTTATAACCATTTTAGTGCAAGCAGATAATTTAAAAAACAAAAGTGTCAGGTTTACGTACGTGTTCCTAGCACCCACATATTGTATGTTAACCCACACAAATGGGCTACCATTTTTCTCATGTTGGTAGCAGGTACTGAATACAGCAGGAAATGTTATGGTTTTCAAAGATTTTAGTATCTTTGAAGTGGTGGAAATGTAAAAAAACATGCATTTATTCCCATAGCGCCACCTTTTGGAAATATTTGTGCACTTCAGCCCAGGGGGTAGAAAGGCAAGTGACCCCTCACTTGATGCGGGAGAATGTCTACTTTCCAAAACGGTATACCTTTTATACCTTTCCTTCATATCTCTAACAGTTATGAACATTTTAGTACAAACAGCCATTTTCGAAGAAGCAAACAGGTAGGTGTAGTTATGTGCTTCTGGCACCCCTAAGGTAGGTCGACTCATTCCAATGGGGTGTCATTTTTCTCCTAAGAGCACTAGCTAATGAATACAGTTGGAAATTCCATGGTTTTCACAGATTTCCATACAGATGAAGGGGCAGGAATGTAAGAAAATGCCATTTTTTTCCTATAGTGCCACCTTCTGGAAGTATTTGAGCACAACAGGCTTGGGGTAAGAAGGCAATTCACACCTCATTTGATGCGGCAGGTTCTCTTCTTTCCAAAATGGTATGGTTTGTGTACCCTTTCTTCACTTCTGTAGTTGTTATAACCATTTGTGTACAGACAAGTAGTGTTTGAGAAAATGTTAGAAAAATTTGAGGTTGTAGTAGGTGTCATTTTGCACTTCTAGCGCCCCCTGAGGTAGTTAAACTCATACCAATGGGGTGTAATTTTTCTCCTAAGAGCACTAGGTAATGAATACAGTTGGAAATGCCATGGTTTTCACAAATTTCAGTACATTTTAAGGGACAGAAAACTAAGAAAATGCCTTTTTTTTTCATTAGCGCCACCTTCTGGAGGCATTTGTGCACTCCAGGCTTGGGGTAACAAGGCAAGTCACCCATCATTAGATGCAGCAGGGTGTCTTCTTTTCAAAATGGTATGGTGTGTGTACCCTTTCTTCACTTGTGTAGTTGTTATAACCATTTATGTACAGACAAGTAATGTTTGAGAAAATGTTAGAAAAATGTGAGGTTGTAGTAGGTGTCGTTTTGCACTTATAGCGCCCCCTGAGGTAGTTAAACTCATACCAATGGGGTGTCATTTTTCTCCTAAGAGCACTAGCTAATGAATACAGTTGGAAATGCCATGGTTTGCACAAATGTCTGTACATTTGAATGGGCAGAAATGTAAGAAAATGCCTTTTTTTTTCATTAGCGCCACCTTCTGGAGGCATTTGTGCACTCCAGGCTTGGGGAAACAAGGCAAGTCACCCATCATTAGATGCTGCAGTGTGTCTTCTTTTCAAAATGGTATGGTTTGTGTACCCTTTCTTCACTTCTGTAATTGTTATAACCATTTTTGTACAGACAAGTAATGTTTGAGAAAATGTTAGAAAAATTAGAGGTTGCAATAGGTGTAGTTTTGTACTTGTAGCACCCCCTGAGGCAGGTGAACTCATACCAATGAGGTGTCATTTTTCTCCTAAGAGCACTAGTTAATGAATACAGTTGGAAATGCCATGGTTTGCACACATTTTAGTACATTTGATTGGGCAGAAATGTAAGAAAATGCCTTTTTTTCATTAGCGCCACTTTCTGGAGGCATTTGTGCACACCAGGCTTGGGGTAACAAGGCAAGTTACCCCTCATTAGATGCAGCAAGTTGTCTACTTTCCAGTATATAGTTTTATATAGTTATTCCACTGTTTTAGAGTAGCTTTATCACAAAAACCCTAGAATGTGAATATTATTTTATAAAGTTGAAAATGTCATTTTGCGCTGCTGTTGATTAGGGCTCTACGCTAGCCATGGACGTAGGTAAAACTATACAAGTTTGGTATTTTTTTACTCGGCGGATTCGGGGCTTTTTCAAATAATTGAAACTTTTTCAATCAAAGTAAATGCTTTTGATACATATAATGTGATTTTAGCAAAATTAGTAAATTTTCACTTTTTTTGTCATTATGACATCATAGCTTTTTGCACAATGTAAAATTCTCTTCATGTAAGGTACCACGAGAAAGCTCAATTTGTTCTGAAAAAAACAATATATAGTTTTCCATATTTAACTAAAAATCCCCAGAGGAAATCAAGCATAAACAGAAGGATAGCAAAAATGCTGAAAAAGTGTCTGGCCTGCAGGGTACAGGAAATGGCCCGAGCCTCTGGCACTGAAGGGGTTAAGAGGTACAAAGTGAGCCATTTTGAAAAACCGATCAACAATCATTATGATGACTGTGTATCCCTTGGAAGCAGGTAGCTTGAAAATAAAATCGATGGACAAATGAGACCACGAGCACTCGCCATTAGGAACTATTTGAAATAGGCCCACCGGAAGATGTCTAGGGGTCTTGGTACGAGCACAAGTGGAACACGCTGCTACAAATGCTGAGAAGTCTGCCCTTAGACTAGGCCACCAAAAGAGCAGAGAGATAGACCAAATTAATTGGTCACGTCCAATATGTCCAGTGGCCTTCAAAGAGTGATATGTCTCCAGTAACCGAGTACGAAGTGACTCGGGGACAAAGCATTTACCACTGGGTTTCTCTACCGGTGCATCAGCCTGAGAGGACAAAATTTCCTCACCCAAGGATGAGGTAATGCTTGTACGAATGGTGGCCAAGATATGGTCAGAGGGAATGACAGGCACAGGAGGACTCTCAGCCTCAGGATTAGACCCAAACTGTCGGGAAAGAGCATCCACTCACACATTCTTAGTACCAGGAAGATAGGAGACCACATAATTGAATCTTGAATCTGGCCTGCCCTGGAGACAGCCGTTTTGCTTCAGACAGTAGAACCAGAAAACAAAAAACACAGAGGGCGCCAATAGTGCCTTATCATTGACTAGCCAAGTATTAACAATAAAAGAATATAAATGCACTGTACTCAGCCAAAAAACAAAAAGGGGGAGAACATCATAGTGTATCTCACTGTCATTTGATCATACAAAAAATACAATAATAGAAACACTCACATTTGTTTCATGCTGCTAAATAAATACAAGCAGCAAATGGACCTGTGGAGGATATTTTCACTGCCTCAACACAGATATCCCTGGTCAGCTCGCTCGATCGCTCCAAAAAACTCCAAGTTACTCACGTGCTGAAGAAAAAAGACAGAAATATACACACACAGGAGGAGAGCTCTTCACAACATACGTGATTTCTTCAAATCATTTATACATCCATAAGACTTACTTCGAGTCGTCTCACCGGTCTGTTTATTATCCAGAACCGGTGTCAACGCTAGCGGGAGATATCTCACCATCCCCCCCCGCAACAGGACACAAATGCTTCCGTGAGCGAATAAGGACTAGATACCGCAGACCAAAATAAAATCAAATGAATTCCTTTAATATAAAAACACATCCAATAAAAAATAACAAATAGTTATCCTAACATATTTCGTAACCCACTGGTTACTTCAACAGAGGAATCTATCTGTAATGCTGTACTGATATATATATATATATATATATATATATATATATATATATATATATATATACAGCAATGCACACTTTCAGGGTGTATTATACCGTCCCTGCTCAGTAATATGCTTACATATCCCTCGAGAGGATCTTCAATCTCCACTCCTCGATCTCCAAATCCAAGGAATAAATCCAGCACAGAAAGAATGCCACTCCAACAGCAATCTCCAGTAAAATGTATTTATTAATGATAAAATCTATAAAAACATCAATTATAATTCCTACAAAGCTACGCGTTTTGTAATGACCTAGCGTTACTTTCTCAAGTTCTGCAGGAAATCCTAATGCGATACAGCTGGAGCGGCTATTTCAAACTTCCTATTCCTATTGCGGGTCACGAGTCGTAAGACTTTAACCTCTTACTTAGCTCCCCACATCAAATCTCTACTGTTACAGGCAAAATGACTCATAACCCACCATCAATAGACAGCTAATATTCCCTAAACACATAATAACTAACATATATAAACAGTACTCTTATTTGTATATCCAACAATCTATTATCGATTTCACAGAATCACAGATCCCTTTAATTCTGTCTACATATAACAAAAGACTCCTATACACCTAAAGAGTCAAATATACTTTGCAGACAGGATCTCTTCCCGTAAAAAACCTATAACGGATAAAGTCCTCTATCAGAAAATCTCATATCCAAAGGATCATAGTATATTAACCCCTCGAACACCAGAGGGGCACTGAACGCACCGCTAGGGCCATGCGCTCCCTGCCCAACCGGCACCCAAAGGGTCAACCCAAACAACCATCCTACCTCATCCACCCCCAAAAAACGACAATATAAACGTCACATACGTGAACCTATACCTCTAGTAAATATATATAAATATATATAAATATATATATATATATATATATATATATATATATATATATATATATATATATATATACACATGTTGACATGTCTAGACAAAAATAGTAATATTTAAACATATAAAAACTACACTAAAATATATCACCCTCCTACATAACCTAATTCATTGGCAATGTAGTAAAAACAAATTACCAACAGTGCCAATTAATAAATCCACTAGATCCCATCAGACTATGAGCACTCCCACACACAAAAAGTATATCAACGTGGTGTGTCAATGTCTGATGGAATCCAATACAAATGTGTATAAACATAACGTTTCTATAATAAAGTGCTCTAATCAATACTCCTATATAAATAGTGTAAAAGAAGGAAAAAATTGCCACTAACATAAACAGTTACCATTGGTGTTCCACCATCTCGTTAAGACCCTGTGGATAAAGAGTCTGCAACCTAAATATCCAGAAGGCCTCCCTACTCAACAAATATTGTGCTCTATTTCGCTTGTCCGGTGGTATGTATTCTATCGGTATTACTTGTAGACCCTTTGGGTTCTTGTCTGAGGGAGCCATTGGTTGTTGAGTGGCCTGACCAAGGTGTGCGGTTCGGTTCAAGAGTGTTTCCATGGTAAACGACAACTGATCGATCCTTTGATCCTGTGCGTCTATTCTGGCCAAAATTCTCTGAACTGGTTCACCTGCACCTTCAGTACTCATGGTCCTTTCATACTGTCAGGGTACACTTAGGATAAGAAACACACAACACAGGTACAGATGAATTTAACCAGTTTATTGAAATAAGAGTACAAGAGCGAATACACTTCCCCAACTGAAATCAAATCCCGCTATTTAAAAGAATATGTTTATTTATATAGCGCCACAAGTGTATGCAGTGCTTTACAATTTCAGGGTTTAAACTATACAAGGTTACAGGTGCTTTGTAGAGTAAAACATTGGGTGTGAGGTCTCTGCCCGAAAGCTTACAATCTACTCCTAAGGTGCTTCACCCAAAACCCCCCAGGGGAGCTTTAGACAGCACACCAGTTGCAGCAGATCTCTGGGCCTAGGCACCTGGGGACATGAAGCAACAGACACACCAACAAGTGTATGTGCTATAATCTCAGTTCAGCTTTATTGCAGTCGTGCACAAGCTTTTATTGGAATACATATATGGGTGGGTCACACATCCCAGAATATCACACCTCCAGGACATGGGTCACAATCTTGCAGTTACAACATTTGCATATCATTACATATCATTACAGCTTATGCAGCTCATTACTACTATGCAGAGTTTGACATTTTATGCAGACCATTATATCCTATGCAGAGTCTTATTTCTAATTTATTTATTTCTAACATCTTGGAGAACTAACCACAGTTCTTCTGTGGATTTAGGCAACCTCATTTTTTTCTCTCTCTTCATGTAATCCCAGACAGACTCAATGATGTTGACAACAGGGCTCTGTGGGGGCCATACCATCACTTCCAGTACTCTTTGTCCTTCTTTATACTGATGCTATTTCTTATTTACTTTGGCTGTATGTTTGGGATCGTTGTCATGCAACAGAATAAATTTGGGGCCAATCAGATGCCTCCCTGATGGTATTGAATGATGGATAAGTATCTTCCTGTACATCTCAGCATTGAAGAGACCATTAATTCCGACCAAATGCCGAACTCCATTTGCAGAAATGCAGTCCTAAACTTGCAAGGAACCTCCACTGTGCTTCACTTTTTCCTGCAGACACTCATTCTTGTACCGCTCTCCAGCCTTCAGCAAAACAAACTGCCTTCTGCTACAGCCAAATATTTAAAATTTTGAGTCAATGGTCCAGAATACCGATTCCCATTTTTCTGCACCACAGTTCCTGTGTTTTCTTGCATAGCTGAGTCACTTGGCCTTGTTTCCATGTTGGAAGTATTGCTTTTTGGCCACAAGTTTTGCATGAAGAACACTTTTGACCAGACTTCGCCGGACAGTAGATGGGTGTACCAGGATCCCACTTTTTCTGCCATTTCTGAGATGATAGCACTGCTGAACATCTTCAGATTGTGAAGGGAAGTAAGCATGATGTGTCTTTCATCTGCTGCACTAAGTTTCCTTGTCCAACTATTGCGTCTACGGTCCTCTATGTTGCCTGTTTCTTTGTGTTTCTTGAAAAGAGCTTGGACAGCACATCTGGAAACCCCTATCTTCCTTGAAATTTCTGTCTGGTAGAGAGAACGCTGATGCGGTATAACTACCTTGTGTCTTGTTGCTGTGCTCAGTCTTGCCTTGGTGTATGACTTTTGACAGTAAACTGTCTTCAGCAACCTCACCTTGGTAGCTGAGTTTGACTGTTACTCAGTTTTATTCCTCCTACACAGCTGTTTCTATTTCAGTTAATGGTTGTGTTTCAGGCTTCATATTCAATTGATAATCACTAGCACCTGTTTGGTATAATTATTTAATCACACACCTGACTATATGCCTACAAAATCCCTGACTTTGTGCTAGTGTACCTCGAAGAATTGATGCTGTTTTGAAGGCAAAAATTAATTTAATTTAGATTTTTTTCCTGTTCACTCATTATCAGTTTGTTAATTGATAAATATAAACTATTAACATGTCTATTTTTGAAAGCATTCTTACTTTACAGCATTTTTTCACACCTGTCAAAGACTTTTACATAGTACTGTACATATACAAGGAACAACGAGCCAAGAAGATAGGGAAATGTGAGAAGATGGGGAGAAGTGAAATGAAATAGGAAGCCGGGGGGGACCTAACACTAAACAAACGGAGCAATATCAGTGTCTACATTGAGACCCCTAGGAGTCAATGTTTGCATTTCATGTATCTAGAAAGTTTCTCATTTGTGAAGCTTCAATAGCTGTCCCCTTCCCTTCTATTCAAGTCTGTCGTTTCCAAGGACATAATAGAAATATTATCCCCCTTCCCCTCATGCCTTTCAAAAAATGCTTAGACACAATGTGTGTATTTTAATATTTCTGAGATATTCCTTAAATCTTACTTTTGAATGTTCTGTATACTGTTGGCCACATTGACAGGTCAACAAATAAAGCACATCATTGGAATTACTGTTTAAAAAAAGTTTCCATCTCACATTCCTTATTCATTACTTTAGACTTAAATTTGTGTATTATATCACAGCACCCTTTTCTATTACACTTCAAATTAAAGGGATTTGCCTTCCTAGAATAACCCACCTTTCCATTTGCATACATTACTAGACGTCACAATATTTTTTATATTCCTACTCTTCCTGAAGTATATATTAGGCCTGTGGCTCCACAAAATGACCCAAAACAAGGTCCCCCTTTAGGATATTCCAATGTCTCCCCAGAATGGATTTAATCTTATTAGCGCCATCACTATATTTTGTCGTAAAAAAACAGGTGCTTATAACTATCATCTCTTCTCCCTATTTTTTACGTTTATATTGAATAAGTTCAGGTCTTGGAATAATATTCACCATTATAATTACTTAATCACATAACTCCTTATCATAACCTTTCTCTACGACTTTACTTATTATTATTCCTGCTTCTTCCTTAAATTATTCCTTTTTATTACAGTTCCATTTGATCCAGGTTAATTGGCCTAAAGGTATGTTATTCTACCACCTCTTTAGATGACTGATTTCATAATATAAATATATGTTACAATCAACCTTTTTCCAGTGATTCCTTGTTAGAATTGTATTACTCTCATGATATAACTCAATATATAACTTAAATTATAACTTAATTTTATTCCAAATAATGAAAATATCATCAATATGCCATCTATATAACATTAGATGAGTACTGTAAGGATTGTTGTTTTACAGATATACAAATATATATATATATATATATATATATATATATATATATATATATATATACATTTTTTCCCCATATAAACTGGCATATGAGAGCAGCCCCTAGTTGATCCAGTTATCTGCTTGAAGAAGCACTCCTCAAGCAGAAAAAAATGATGAGCTAGTACAAAATCTATAGCCTTAATGATGCTGCAATACTCCATTTTGCTGAAATAATCTTGTACTAAAAAAAGTTCTCTGCCTTCTTGCAATGATAATGAGGTATACAGGTATATAGTGATGATGCATCACATTATCTTCCCAAGACAACTTTTCTATGATTTGGACCACTTGAATTGACTATGAGCTGAAGCGATAAATCCACATACTGAGACATAAGTATGTAAGTGAGTCTATGCCTGACACAACAGGCTGCCTTGGGGATTGTGTAATGGTTTGTTACGACTCTCAGACACAAGGTTAGGTAAAAACACAACTTTATTGAAAATAATTAAAAATGATCCCTTAGGATTCCAACATGACATACAACATTTAATAATTAAGAAATACAAATTACAGGCTCTACCGGCCTTGCCAATATACCAGGCAAGACAGCCAGATAGACTTATAACAATAGGCTCTACCGGCCTTGCCAATACCGGGTAAGGCAACCTGCAGATGGAATATGTACCAGGTTCTACCGGCGTTACCAATACCGGGCAAGGCAGCCCAAAGGAGCTTTGCGTAGGCTCTACCAGCCTTGCCAATACCGGGTAAGGCAACCTGCAGATGGAATATGTACCAGGTTCTACCGGCCTTACCAATACCGGGCAAGGCAGCCCAAAGGAGCTTTGCGTAGGCTCTACCGGCCTTGCCAATACCGGGTAAGGCAACCTGCAGATGGAATATGTACCAGGTTCTACCGGCGTTACCAATACCGGGCAAGGCAGCCCAAAGGAGCTTTGCGTAGGCTCTACCAGCCTTGCCAATACCGGGTAAGGCAACCTGCAGATGGAATATGTACAAGGTTCTACCGACCTTACCAATACCGGGCAAGGCAGCCCAAAGGGAGCTTTGCGTAGGCTCTACCGGCCTTGCCAATACCGGGTAAGGCAACCTGCAGATGGAATATGTACCAGGTTCTACCAGCCTTACCAATACCGGGCAAGGCAGCCCAAAGGAGCTTTGCGTAGGCTCTACCGGCCTTGCCAGTACTGGGTAAGGCAACCTGCAGATGAATATGTACCAGGTTCTACCGGCCTTACCAATACCGGGCAAGGCAGCCCAAAGGAGCTTTGCGTAGGCTCTACCGGCCTTGCCAATACCAGGTAAGGCAACCTGCAGATGGAATATGTACCAGGTTCTACCAGCCTTACCAATACCGGGCAAGGCAGCCCAAAGGAACTTCACTCTAGGAACGCCCAACAGAGAGCACATCTTAAATGCTCTTGGAGCAAACCAGCGTCCACACACTGGAACCAACAAGTAAATTGTATAGCAAATAAGCTTGGAGCAAACCAGCGTCCGCACACTGGAACCAACGAGTAATTTGTATAGCAATAAGACTCCAGAAGCAAACCAGCGTCCGCACGCTGGGACCTACAAGTAATTGTATAGCCACAAGGCTTGGAGCAAACTAGCGCCCGCACACTGGGACAAACAAGTAATTCGTATAGCCGCAAGGCTTGGAGCAAGCCAGCGTCCGCACGCTGGGACCAACAAGTAATTCGTTTAGCCGCAAGGCTTGGAACAAACCAGCATCCGCACGCTGGGACCAACAGTAATTCGTATAGCCGCAAGGCTTGGAGCAAACCAGCATCCGCACGCTGGGACCAACAGTAAATCGTGTAGCCGCAAGGCTTGGAACAAACCAGCGTCCGCATGCTGGAACCAACAAGTAATTCGTACAGCCACAAGGCTTGGAGCAAACCAACGCCCGCATGATGGGTCTACAAGAATGTCGCCAAAGCGACCAGGCGTCAGGAACACATCTGGCTGAACCAGAGACGACAGGAACTCGCTGAAAGGCCAAGCAGTCAGAAAGTCTCAGCGAAGGCGATCAGCAGAAAACATCAACCTCTCAGGACTAGGCTGGAACCACTCTGGAACAACTCTGCAGACCGAATGACTCAGGAACAAGATGTATTCTGGAACTCAGGAACACATCTACAGGTACAAACGAATACTGGAACATGGTCAAGGCTAATGTGGTCAGAGACACCACGAAAGGGCAACCATAGGGTGCCCGGACCAGGTTTAAATAGATTGAATGAGGCGGGTTAAAGGCAGACAACCAATAGGAGCCCCCTAATGGTGACTGACAAGGAAGTGCAACAATCACGGGCACCGTGATAGATTTTGAATATCCTGATGTAACTGTGGAAGATGATATAATATCGGTATTTTTAAATTCTGCCTCTTGATAAATTTATATTCCTCAATACTAATAAATTTTCCTTATATTCTATATTCTCCTAAGAGTTTCAAGATCCTTCATATATCTTCTACGGGATTATATTTAAATTTTACATATGTACCTCTGTCTTCCAACAACCTGTATGCCTTTCTTGAATAATCACACTCATTCTGAACACATATTCCCTCCCTTATCTGCTTGCTTACATAAATTTTGGAATCATTCCATCAAATATCGAAGACTCTCTTTTCACTTTCCTTCAAGTTCTTATTCACATATTCTTGTTTCCCTGTCATTTTCTCCAGATCCCTTAAAACTAATTGTTTGAATACTTTTATGAATGTATGTAAGTCTTTATGTGGCACCACACAGTAGTATGATACAATTAATAAATGAGCATAAAATAAGTGTCAAAGTCATAGAAACAATAGGAGAGAGGTCCCTGCCCCAAGGAGCTTACAGTCTGAATGGGTAATAGGTGACAAACAACAGGGTATGGGGGTGTAAAGTGCTGTGAGTTCAAGTGCTGAATTTGCTAAAGGGTAGTGAATGATACTAGTGCTACAGAGGATAGGATTTCAGGGTAGACTTAAAGAGAGAGAGGGATTGTTCTAGACGTAGTGAGAGAGGTATGGAGTTCCATAGGTAAGGAGCAGAAAGTGAGAAAGGTTTGAGATGACAGAGGGTGTGGATGATGTAACAAGAAGGGTGCTGTATTAGAGCAAATAAAAGAGTAGATGAGGGGAAAGATTTAAGGGGGGCAGCAGTATGGAGAACATTAAAGGTAAAAACAAGGACTTAGTAAGTGATGCTTTGCTGAATAGGGATCCTTGATCCTATACATATGGTTGGTTGCATTTCTCTTAAAGCTCTTGGATTTTTCTCAGATATAACTTTTGTAAATTTTAAACCAACTATTACCTCCAAACCTAAGAGACAGAGATGGGGTCCAATGTGACCCCATTGTACGCTAATCTTTACATACATTGGTTTGAAAAAAGATACATCCTCAATGACTACAGGAATCATATTTATTGTTATTAAACATATATCAATGACATATTGCTCTTTTGGATGGGTGATCAGTCATCTTTGACTAATTTTCTTGATCCCATCAATGGTTTGGAAAATTCCATTAATTTACTGTCATATCATAAAGATGCAGTGAGTTCCCGTCTCATGTGTCCTCTCTTTTAAACCCCCCCCCCTCCCAGTTTCGTTTAACTGGCGAATGCCATCTTTCCTCACTCACTCCCAAGAGTTCAAATCGAGTTTGAAATCGGCTTGGGAGCTGTACTGTGCAGATAATAGCGCCCATGCACATGACACCCTTACATTTTGGCCTGCTGCTAAAGCAGTCCTCACGGGTCACATTATATCATATTACGCCAAGCTGCGACGGGACACAAAATCCAAATTAAATACTCTCCAAATGTGCCTAATCTCAAGTTACACTGCATATCTTTGATCTGCGACTGCCCAAAACAGAAAACGATATCACGAAGTTAAAAAACCTTACGGCAGCTATGGAGCAATGGTATGTTAATAGACGCTTAGCACATTATTATAAACATGCTAATAGACAGGGCAGACTTTTGGCATATGTTGTTAAAACCTCCAAAGGCCCCAATTCCATTGGCTCTCTTGTCACACATCACGGCACTATCTCCACGGATACCACACAAATCAATAACACATTTGCAGCTTATTATAAAGATCTGTATGCAGGAGAGGATGATTGCATACAACTGCGGGAGCAATTTCTATCTGATATTGAGCTTCCCAAACTCTCCAAGACTCAAGCCGATACACTAAATGCACCAATCACCTTGCCAGAACTGCAGGCGGCGCTACAATCCCTCCCTTCAGGGAAAGCTCCTGGCCCGGATGGTCTTCCGGGGGAATTTTATAAGGCCATCTGCCCTGATATAGCACCCTCCCTTTTAACTCTGTACAACACAGCTCTTATTGATCATCACCTCCCCAAAGAATTCACTTTAGCCAGGATCGTAGTCCTCCCCAAACCAGGTAGAGATCACACAATGGTCGAATCTTAGAGGCCTATCTCTCTACTTAACACTGATTACAAGCTTCTAACTAAAATCCTGGCAACAAGATTGAATCGCATCCTTTCTCTTCTCCCCCGAGCAGACAGGTTTCCTCACTGGTCAACATTTTGTCACTAACATCCGTACTGCCTTAGCGGTAATCATGAAAGCTAATGATTTTCCCCAGATTCCACATCTTCTAGTTAATTTAGACGCAGAGAAAGCGTTCGATAAAATCCTCTGGCACCATTTATATCATCTTCTTTCGGTTCAAGATTTTGGCCCTCGTTTTACTGGTTTTGTAAAACTCTTGTATACTTCCCCCAGAGCCACCATCACCACAAACAATCTTAATTCTCCCCTGTTCACTCTTTCGAAGGGCACCAGACAAGGCTGTCCGCTCTCCCCTTTATTATTTAATCTTGCTTTGGACCCTTTGTTGAGGAAGCTTAACCTACTTAGTACGTTTCAAGGGGTGTCTTTGGGTGGTTGGGAGGTCAAGCTATCGGCGTTTGCCGATGATCTCCTTCTTTTTATTCGTAATCCACAATCTGCACTGGCTGACATCACGACCATCTTGGGAGACTTCCAGTCCATAGCAGGGTTCAAGGTTAATTTTAAAAAAACGGAGGCACTTTGGCCAACGCCCCACTACCCTCACCTCACAGCCCCCTTATGCACTTTCTGCATTGTTCAAGATTATATTAACTACCTGGGAATTCATTTACCATGGCAAATCACTCAGCTGTATAAGAAAAACATCCCTCCTTTACTTAGACAAATTGCCTCGGATCTCCACACGTGGCGTTCACTTCCGCTTTCGTTCATTGGTAGAACTCAGTTGATTAAGATAGTGATTTTCCCCAAACTGTTGTACAAATTACAGACAATGACATTATATTTGCCCAATTCGGATGTGCAACTTCTTAACAGGAAATTTCAGGGTTTAATTTGGCAAGGCAAAAGGCCTAAAATTAGTATAACCAAATTGCAGATGAGGAAGGAACGTGGGGACTGGGACTCCCCAACATTAAGCTATACAATGTTGCATGCCTCTTACGCATTGCTAAAGACTGGATTAACCACACAAACACCTTTACAGATTCTACCTGGGATCAGGCTTTTACACCACATGTTGCACTAAGTTACCTCCTACATGCCCCACTCTCTCACATCCCTTCTCATTGCTTAGAAAATCCTTTAATCATCCCAACAAAGTATGGCAACAATCCCGACAGCTGCTGTATAAAACGAAAAACATTTCAGTTTTTCTCCCTTTTCTTCATAATCCTCTCTTTCAACATGGTTCCCCAGATAGGTGATTTTACACTTGGCAGAAAAGAAGATCTTCTATATAGGGGCTCTTCTAGCTCCTAATACCGGTAAACCCTTTCATTTTCAACTAAAACATGACCTCCTGTCTAGTCATCTATTCACGTATCTTCAAGCCAAACACTATGTTCATCCTCTCCTCCCTATGCTACACTCTCAAATTTCTGATAACCCACTTGACTGCCTATTACAGGCCTCATACCCCCTTCCCTTCACAATTTTCAGAGCTTATAACCTTCTATTAACGGCGAATTCTACCCGCATGAGCTGTCCCTTCATAGATAAATGGATCACCGACATACCGTCCTTGACCCCAGACATAATACTTCGAGGTTTCCGTGGCCGCCTCCGATATTCCCCAGCATCATATTTTCAGGAGGTCTCATACAGACTTCTACATAGGACTTATGTCACCCCCAAGTTGGCACACACTGTTGGATTAACCACCTCCCACTTCTGTCCTAGATGTGGAGACTCTCAGGCTGTTCTAATGCATGTTCTTTACCTTTGCCCACCTATTTTTTCCTTTTGGACTAAAATCTTTGCATATATAACAGAGAAAATGGGTCTTCCGGGTAGATTTCTCCACCCCATCATTTCTTTTGGGGGTCTATGAGACCTCAATCTCACTAACAGTAGCCCAGATTACACTATTGGATTACACAATATTAATCTCCCTTAAGGTGATCCTGACTCTTTGGCTCAAGCCCGAACCTCCTACACTACTCCAATAGAAATCCCACATGCTACACTTTACAAAATTACATTGGATTCTCTCACTGGAAAACAAAGAGGCACTAGGGGAGAGTTTTGTGAAAACATGGGATCCATTAATACTCACATTAGCTAAGTCGCAACAGGAAGAGTTTTACACATGCTTTCGATACACAAGATGGATGGATGAACGGAAAGTTTGTCAATTAGACACATCTTCGGACGCACAGAGAGACTGGTAGAGTTGGCGGGGGGTGAAATCATGTACTCCTGGGAGTCAGTTTGGGCATCCTCACTGCTTAGCGAGTCTGAACCTTTTAGTTACTAAAGACACCAGTTTATTTGTTAGTTTATTAGTTTCTATCTGTCATCTTTGGCAGACTCGGTTGGAGTCTTATTCCAATGGTATTCTGACATCATTGTTATACAGGAGTTATATTTTTGCAACTAGCTCCCCAGCAATACCAATATCTTTATACCATCTGCATATTTCTGTGTATGATGCAATGTACTTTAATACGCAAGGGTGCTTTACATGTAATTGCAGTTCACTCTCTGTGTCTGGACTGCTGCTTAATACTGGGTATGTTATGTTGCAAACTCTCTACGAATGTTATTGGAATCTATATAACCATCTTGTATGGTTATTGTTGTATTTTTATTGTAAAATAAAAAAGTTTATAAAAAAAAAAAATATGCAGTGGGTTTTTGGACTTAAAAATCTTTGTCCTTGAGAGGCAAATTGCTACCAGCTTATTCTCAAAACCTACTGATGTCAAGAAAATAAAAACCCAGGTAGGATCATTAAAATGGGCTACATTTAGAGAACAAAATACAATAATACATAAAAGAGAATCCAGACACTCTGACCTGTGCATGCACTCTAGCAGCAAAGAAAGAGGAGGAGTTACAGTGTGGAGGGTCTTATATGGTCTAGAGTGCCGTTTTTTTGATTGGTTAGGGTAATGATCTGTGCTGCTATGGTTACAGTAAAGAAAGATTAAGGAAAATATGAAGCCTCCTGTCATGTGGTAAAATTTATTGGCACTCGAGTACCTAGGGTTTATAGTGAACTGCAACAGTCTTTGCTAAATGGACCTCAGTGTCCTATGTTACAGGGCTCTAGCCATGGTCTTTGGCCAATGTTACAGTCTGATGCTTCCTTATCTTTTGGTGATACATCTGCGCCATTGATGGGCTATCGAAGAGGCCGGACTTAGTGGTCTATAATGACCCATTGGTGACCATAAAAAGAAAAAAAGGTTCTCTAAAACCCTGAAAACTGACAGTGTATGATGTGTCACTGTACTACCTGAAGACATTTATTGATGGGTTTTTCTTTTCACCATTCACACACAAATGAAATCATCTCTATCAAGCACAAGCTGACATGTACCACTATATCACGGTGCCCGTGATCCTAGCGACAGGGTGACATTGTTACTTCCGGGTTTTCCCTTGCACGATTCTTATTGGCTATTGGGCTCTGGCTCCTCCCAGTGTTAGCCTTTTTTAATCTCTCTCCTGTCATCTTTTCAGCACCCTTTCGTGGTGTACCTGTACCTAGCGTTTGAGTTACTGCTTTTTCCTGTTCCGTGCATGACCCGGTTCTCCTGACTACACTCCTGACGCTCCTGTTCCGATTCCGTTGCTGACTAGGACCATTTGACTACCTCCGTGTGTACCGACCTGGCTTGGCTGAGTATCCGATTCCATTGCTGACTAGGACTGGCTGATTATTTCCGTGTGTACCGACGTGACTTGGCTGAGTATCTGTGTCACGGTTTGTTATGACTCTCAGACACAGAGTTAAGATAAAAACACAACTTTATTGAAAAGTTTAAAGGGAACCCTCGCGGGTTACACATGCAACATACATCTTCAATGCATAGACATAGTGAGTAGTGGTATACAGAATGTAAGACAGGCTCTACCGGCCATGCCAATACCGGGTAAGGCAACCTTAGACTGGCACAAGATGGAATAGGTTTTACTGGCCTTACCAATATACCGGGCAAGGCAGCCTGGAGACTGCAAGTACTGGAACACAGAGAGGGATGGCCTCAGCGACTGGCATAAAGGTGTAACTATCCAGACAGACAGAGGCCAGCTGGGTATCAAGATGTAGAGAACACCCAACGAAATAATGGAGCGAACCAGTACTCTCATACTGGGGTTACACAATCTCTACCGGTGCTGTAAGGAACGCAGCAAGCAGCCGGTGAACATGGAGCGAACCAGTACTCGCGTACTGGGGTTACACAATCTCTACCGGTGCTGTAAGGAATGCAGCAAGCAGCAGGTTAACATGGAGTGAACCAGTATCCGCGTACTGGAGTAACACAATCTCTACCAGTGTTGTGAGGAACGCAGCAAGCAGCCGGTTAACATGGTGTGAACCAGTACCCCCGTACTGGAGTTACGCAATCTCTACCGGTGCTGTAAGGAACAAAGCAAGCTGCCAGTTAACATGGAGCAAACCAGTACCCGCGTACTGGAGTAACACAATCTCTACCGTGCTGTAAGGAATGCAGCAAGCAGCCGGTGAACATGGAGCGAACCAGTACCCTAGTACTGGAGTAACCAAACAAAGTGAATGAAAATGTTGCCAAATGTGACTGGAGGAAGGAGACACTCTGCAGGCATCCAGGAGCAGGAATACAGCCAGTACAGGAGAGGAAGCAGGACCATCAATGGCAGTCAACCGGAGCAGGAACGGCAGCAGGAACAGCAACCCCAACCGGATCAGGAGCGGAAGCTGGAACCGAGGAAGCTGTCAGACAGGAACTCAGGCGATCACTGGAGAGCATAGATAGCAGATGGCCCAGGAAGCTCAGGAACACAATGCAGGTGCAGGCGACATAGAGACACCACGAAAGGGCAACCAAAGGGTGCCCAAGCCCAGTCTAAATAGGCAATACTGGGCAGGTTGAAAGCAGACAACCAATGGAGAGCCATTCAGGTAACTGACAGGAAAGGCAGCAAATCACGGGCACCGTAATAATCTGATTCTGTTGCTGACTAGGACTGGCTGACTACCTCCGTGTGTACCGACCTGGCTTTGGCTGAATACCCGATTCCTTTGCTGACTAGGACTGGCTACTACCTCTATGAGTACTACTGGGCATTTCTGGCTTCAGACCTTTCAGGGTGCGTACCCTGTGTTCCGTTCCACCTACTGTCTCTTACAGTAATACCGCTACAGCGCCTGCATGGCCTGTCACTCTCAAAGTCATCTGGGAGACTGTGCTGTGAGTAGCTCTGGTCACTTGCCAGTATCTGTAGTGCTGCCTCCGCTATCCCTAGCATTATAAAGATTGAGTCTCTTGCCAGTGTCCTATCTGTGCTGCCTTTGCTATCCCTAGCGTTCTAGGGATTTAGGTCTAGATTTAAAGGCAGCCGTTAAACCATCCGCTAAGTAAAAATGGCACATCGGCCGCAAAGAACACATGGTTTACGGCAGATTTAAAGGTAAGAGTACAAGAATAGCTATCGGGCGTAGGCACAACAAAAACACGTAACACAAAAACCAGAGTCGCACCTGATTTTGCATCACCGTGCGTCCCAAATACCCGTTAAAACACAACTTAAGTCAAAACATAACATTAGGGCTGCCGTTGTCTAGCAACCCTGATAGATGCACAAACAAAATTCAAACCTACAGCCAATCCCAAGGCCCCAAAGTATCAAAAATGTTCAAATACACCTATATATACTTCAAAATAATGGTCATACCCTGTCTGTGTTTCGAGTTTCAGCAAGCTAGATCACAGAACCCAGGAGTGGAGGATAGTGTTTAGAGAGAGGGAGAGAGAGAGAAGCATACAGAGGAGTAAGGTAGAAGGATTTTGGAGAGGAGAGAATTACATTTAAATAGACACACAGCACACTTTTGCACATAGTACATACATCCATACAAACACAATCACATACTTACACATAGTCTTTTCTTTTTATCACACGTTACATATTTTCAACTTTATTTTTACAGTGTGAATCTGTGAGTGAAAGTGTGTGACAGAGAGTGAGTGGGATCGAGTGTGTCTGTGAGGGCCTGTGAGAGTGCCTGGGTGTGAGTGAGTGAATGATGGCGAGGAGAGGAGGACAGGAGAGAGGGATGGGGAGAGTAGTGGAGGAGGAGGAAGGTCAGGAGGGTATCCCTGAGCAGAGCATGGGTGGGAGAGGGAGATCTGCAGGGCAGAGGGGGACCAGGCCCACAAGAGCAGGCACACGCAGGACAGGGACAGAACCTGCAGTGGGACAAGGGGTAGTTCCTGGGGACCACCACACACAGGCAGGGGCAGAGCAGGCAGGACACTCCGGTTCTGACTCCTCATATGCCAGAGCTGAGGGGGACAGGGTCAGGGATCCCCGATATACCGAGGAGGAAAACACAGCCCTTGTGGAGGCTGTGCTGAAGAGGGAGAGTGTCTTCTTTCCAGGGGAGAGGGTCCCTCGCCTGGCTGCGAGGAGGAGAGCTGCCTGGAGCCAGATCTGCAGCCGAGTTAATGCGGTGGCCACCTTCAGACGGGATGTGGACTCAATCAAGAAGAGATGGGGCAACTGCAAAAGGCAGGTGAAGAAGAAGATGGGGGATGCCACCCTGCACACCCGAGGCACCGGAGGTGGTCCACCAGTCCCCATCACCTTCAGCGCATGGGAGGAGAGGCTGCGGCAGACCCTGTCATCTACCCTCATTGAGGGGGTCCCTGGAGGATCAGACACTGGGGATGAGAGGAGCCTCCACACCACTGGTAAGTGCATCACCCCAAAACCACACACCACCTAAAACCACACACCCATCACAAACAAACACAGTCACATCCCAACATTTGCCCTTCATTCATCCACACAACTGCACCAACACAGCACCCAGAGGGTTTAAACAGGACGCAAGACAAGGACAAATGTCAAGGTTCAACAAGGCCAAAACCTGTCCAACTCCCTGGTTAACCCTCATGTTGCAGTGCTGATCACACACAATACACACAAACCATGCTCAGAAAAGTGTTGTATGTCAAACATCACAATTGTTTGCACACAATTTTACCCATGTTCCCACAGGGAATCCAGCACATAACCCCATGAGTGCTAGAGGGATTATCAATGCATCGATCAACAATGCTTTGGCAACCCCTCTGGTACTCAAAGGGTTAACCAGACAACAAACACATGTCGATAGGCTAACAATTACATGACACATAGGGGACATTCATTAAGTGGTGAAAAAGAGCTGATGTAGGGAATTTTACACTTACATACCCTCACTTTACCAAATACAATGTTAGTCTATGGAGAATATTCAATAACATGAATCAAGCTGCACAGGCCCCAATGTATGGACTCCATAGAAAACATTGCAGATGGGGAAATGAGATCACTGGAGAAGTCAGCATCATAACCAGTTCATCAGGTCTACTTAACCGCTTACTGAATCACAAAAAGGATGGATCAGGTCACAAATCACAGTGCCACTGAGAATAACTGGTTGTATGTGCAACACATAGGCCAAAAACAATTACACATAACTAAAGGTGAAAAAGTTGGCCTTGGTGTTATGTATGCAATCATTTACTCTAACCTGAATTTACATATCTCACATTTGATTCACATATGGATCCTCAGGAGTGCTGATGCCATGGATTGATGGTACACCAGCCACTATTTGCAGGATACATATGGGAACCAAGTATGAACCATTGAGGTCAATAACAGGCCATGAATTATGGATATCTATGATCGGGTCTGGCTGCCTCACACAGAAGGATGGATGGGTTGATCCAGGAAAAAAAAAGGCCTTAATCAAATATATCCTTCAGTACTGGCTTGATTGTTGCCCCTCAGGATTCAACTTGAACAGACCTCATGGACAGGATCCTGTAATGTACATCAATCCCTGATTGCCACGGTGGTATCCCATGCATCACAATGCAATGCATAGGATACCATCATGACAACCAGAGAGTGACATGTCAAATCAGACAAAATCCAGCACTGTACGGGATAAACTGATAACATAGGGATGAATACCACTTGAATCACACTGCAGATCAATTACAAAAAGATATGTACAGAAAGGAAAATGACCGGATATGTATGTGGATATGTCCCTTTCAAATGGGTACAAACATGTCCCAACAAGATGTGAACCCAGAGTTCAGTTCAGTACGTGCAATTGTCCTACTGCCCATATATGTGCACCCTTAACAAACTAACTCATATTGATATCATCATCAGAGTACACATACCTAGTATATTACTCCTTACTTGGATGGGTATCAGTGGTATCAATGAAAGTTAGTTTGTGATAGCTGCACATATATAGGCAGTAAGACAATCACATGTACTGAACAGATCTCTGGGTTCATATCTATCAAGGATATGTTTGTACTCATATGAAAGGTACATATACACATATATCAGACCATATTCCTCTCTGTGTACCTTGGCATGGCAATGGTTAATTTCACCTTGATGTAACATTGTAGGCATCATAAAGAGATATTTGCACAGATGTTGCTGTATGTGACAGCTGGAGATGTCAGTCATTTGACCACACGGAGGCTGTTCAGCAGACCGAAAATTGAACCATTTGGAGATGGATCCGTCATTGAAATGGTCCACAGAGTGTGCTTACAAACCAGGCACACTTTGTAGACAATGCCAAAGATGTAGTTATCTCCAAATGGGTCAATTTTGAGTCTGCTGAAGAGCCTCCATGTGGTCAAATGACTGACATCTCCAGCTGTCACATAAGCAACATCTGTCTAAACATCTCTTTATGATGCCTACAATGTTACATCAAGGTGAAATTAACCATTGTTATCCCATTAAAGAGATAGTAATACCTAAAATGTGAAAGGAAAAATATATGTTATAGGATTGATCCACCAGGTAAAGCAAGGGTATTCCCACTGCTGAAAGGTGTTTCATCCCAAGAGAATAACAGCTCAAAGTTGAATATTCCATGGACAATATCACAGTGGCCTGAAAATGTACTATGCCAATGTCGCAAGACCATCCTCTGGCCAGCTTTGGTCCAGGGAGCATAAATCCACAAAGGATGATGTGGCAACAGTGCAAATGTACAATTTCAGGCCACTGGGATGTGGCACCAAAGGAATTCAACTCTGAGCTGTGATACATGTAGAATAAAACACCCTTCACCAGTAGGAGTACCGTTGTTTCACACAGGGGGATAAACCCTACAACATATATTTCCCTTTCCACATTTCAAGTATTAATATCAATTTGACACCATCATGGCTAAGTTTACTGATCACACAATCTCAATTCTCAATTCTCCAGCACTCCAGGAGCCCGTGGAGGAGGCCACCTCACCACCCAGTGAGGAGTATATGGAGGAGGGGACCAGCCAGTGGGCACCATACCCAACAACATCCACACCTCTTGCCCAACTGGATGCCCCACCTCTGGCTGCACCACCTCTGCCTGCACCACCTCTGGCTGCAACACCTCTGGCTGCTCCACCATATTACAGTGACTGGATGCACCTCACCACCTCCAGGAGCTATTACCCTCCAGCATCCGCAGCACCACCACCAACACCAGGGAGGCAATGGCTGCCCGGTGAGGTGGCCACCACCCAATACGGGCCATACTTGTCCCCGATCGACCTACCCTCCTGGATGGCTCCCCAGCATGGCCCCAGGTATGATCCCAGGTGGGGCCAAACACATACCAGTGGCCAAGGTCTGACCCTTGGCCACTCGACTACCAACACCTGGGCCTGCTTGGGGAGCTCCAACACCCTATGCGAAGGGACGTGTTTACCCCACCACCTCCACCAGCACAGACATCAGTGGGCAACAGTGAGTCCATTGATGTGGTGGGCACATGCCCATCTGCAGCACATACAGCACCAGCTGAGGAGAACACAGCAGCAGCTGAGGAGGACACAGCAGCAGATGAGGAGGACACAGCACCAGCTGAGAAGGACACAGCACCAGCTGAGGAGGACACAGCACCAGCTGAGGGGGACACAGCAGCAGCAGATTCACCAGGCACAACCATCACCAGCAGTGAATGCCCCACAGGGATGGAAGCAGAGTGTATGGCTCTGCAAAGGAGATTAATCCAGTCAAGCCACTGCACCAATGACAACATCACCAGGAGCCGTAGGGAATCCCAGAGAACACAAACAGGATTGAGGCAAGGATCCATGCCCTGGAGTCGGAGGTCATGAGGATCAACACTCAACTCCATCAGCTCCACACGGGGGTGATGAACATGTTTGCATAGGTACTGGTGGAGTTGAGAGAGCTGAACCGCAGGGAGAACTTACAGTTAGAGTGGGAGAACCTGCGTTCCACAGAGGGTTCCACTGCACCCACCACCCCCTCCAATGTGACCCCCAAAGCCACACTTGGGGGCAAAGGGTGACCAGGAGATCATCCAGGTTATCCACTTCTGCCACACAGTCTAAGCCCCCCCCACTAAGAAAAAAAAAATGCCCAACATGTTACATTTCCCCTGAATAAAGGAACATTGTGCTTTTGAATCCTGTCTGATCTGCTTTGTATTTGGTCATAGATTGGGTGGCAGAGTTGTCTCCAATGCATTGCCAAACAATGCAGTAAACACAACTTCTGCCTAGGTAAGATGTTTGTGGGATGTTACAACATGGGTTCACACACACACACACACACACACACACACTGTTGTACAAATCCAACTGGAAATACATCTCTGGAGCCATTTTACACAACTGTGTTATATGGCGATGTTGTGTATTGAATCTGAACAACAAAACATACCCCTTAGCACAACAAATGGTACAACATTGAACATTCATCTACATAAAATGTTGTGTTTAACCTTTTGAGTGCCAGAGTGGTAGGCAACGCATTGCAAAGAAATGCATTGGGTACCACTCTGGCACTCAAAGGGTTAAGGGGATAACCAAACAAACAGCTATGTGACTTAGCGGTGACATAACAAGCAGGACAGATAAATGGGACACATCAATATTGTCTTGGGTTCAAACATTCATTGTGCAACTGACTTACTGGTGAACCCAATGTTTTTAACCTAGGATTTCAATGTGTAGCACACACATTGATATCCTGGGGTGAGCATTGGGGTCTTCAGTAAGTTGAGTTGTTGTTTTCCTAAGGGTGTAACAGACTTCACCAGTGATAACACTTGTCCACTTAGTCTGGTTGTTTGTTGATGTAGCCCATGTACTGAGATATGTCAAAGTGGAGCAATATCTCAGAACATTGATTATACTGAGCAACACAGAAACTGTGGACAGGAATTTACTATGGAAGTATGTCCCCGTATCACCTCTTTATCACTCCCACAACACATTAGTGTATCACTGCCACCATCTGTTTGCATGAATACATCACAGAGTCCACTCACTGGCAAACAAGTGGTGGACTCCTGTGATATGGGTGATGCATTTCCATGTATGGGGGATACTCTATCCTGAGTGTGGTTACGCATTGACAAATGTGTAATCCAATATATCCTCATACAGACACAGATTGAATAGTGATGGTTCTTCTTTACTGTGTCTCAAAGTACATTAGAACGTACATGTGTTTTCTGTGTGTATTGCCTATATGCATTGAACACTTGTATGAGAACACTAAATGTACTTTGAATCTAAATCATACTACTTTAGTAACACTGTTGTCCTGCTAATGTGTTGTCCACAAGGTTTGACAACTCTGTAGATGAGCATCCTAAATGTACAGGTTATTACACTCATGAATTTGTGTTTTCTGTGTCTATATGAGAATGTTCCAGTAGAGGTTGCTGTGAACCTCAGGTCAAACATTGCATCAACACCAAAATCAACAGAAACAGCAAGGGGTGAGCTTCATGAAGGTGTTGTCAAGACATCAATCCAGGCACATGGAAGATCTACAGTTCAAGGATGGATTATGCTATGGATGCCTGTGGGACAAGAGGACAGAATTTTGAGCAGTAGACCTGAACTGATCATCAAGCAACAACAATTTCGACTTTATAATCCCCTCAGTTTTCTTAATTACAGGTGAGTACACAAACCATTGCTTGGTAATGTGTTGTGTACTCATCTGTAAACAATTATGTGGAGAACTAAGGACATGTGCACCAGCCCTATGGATATGTGCCCCTGACATGAATACACACATCAACAAGTGTTCTGAGAGCTCCATGGAAGTAATGACATTGTGCTGCCACTGTGAAAGTGACAGTGGCAGCCCAATGTCATTTGTTCCATGGAAATATTAGGACATATTTGTTGATGTGTGTATTCATATCAGGGGCACATATGTCTGCACACTCACAGGTCAGCATGGAGTCCCTGGTAATCTGATCTACGTTTCATGACCTCTACGTTGTGTAACAATACCACTGTACATCCACCCCTCTGCTGCTCTTCTCAGCTCTAGCACAGTACAGGTCCCATATTGAGTCCAATGGCTTTAACCCCTGATGTGACGGAGTATTATCCAATGCATAGAATTGGATAATACTCTTTCGCTACAAGGCTAGCATGGTTGCTCAGGCTATGATCATGGCAAATCAAGTTAGTTGCTGTCAATCAAGCCCTGTAAGGTGATGAACATGGGTTATGTATTGTACCTTGTTTCTCCTGGGGGTGTGCGTGATCTCCTTGGGGTCTGTATGTCAACGTGGAGAGGGGAATGGAGGATGGTTTTGGAATCCCCACACACAATATGCCACATCCATGGTATGGTTGATGTTTGGGGCCATGCTGCAGCCAGTGCAGTGCTGTGTCAATGTTCCTGTGGGGTGAGACAGAAGATCATGTGCAGTGTGGTTAGTGTGTTGGCACCAATTCACAGGACTGATGGGGGACTTGCATGGATTGTTTGCATGCCTGTGTTTTACTCACAGGTAAAGTGTTGCATGATGAGCCTGTCTCTGATCTGCACCCCTCTCAATGTCTCCTCAACATGGCTGATGTCCATTGACACTTCAGGTATGGGGGGGTCCTGGATGTGATTCAGCAGCCTGGTGTCCACTGTGATGTTGTGCAGTATTGCGCATGCCACAATTATGTCGCACACCTTTCCAGGTGCATACTGCAGTGCTCCCCCTGAGTGGTCCAGACATCGAAATCTTGACTTGAGGAGGCCAAAGGTCCACTCAATGGCATTCCTTGTTCTGCCATGAGCCTGGTTGTACCTTTCCTGGGCATGTGTTTGAGGATTGGCCACAGGAGTCAGTAGCCAGGACTTGCAGCCATAGCCAGCATCACCTGTGTAATGTGAGTGACATGGTGAGACAGGGAGCACATGTTGTGTGAATGATGTTTTGTGTGGTGGACATGCTAGCTGTGGGTCAGGAGCATGCTGAGCAGCGTTGTGTGTACACCTGTGGATGTGGTTTGATTTTGTATTGTGAACTCACCCAAAAGCCATCCCCCTGTAAAAGTTCCATTCTCGAAATCTCTGTGGACTGAGGAGTTTTGGAGTATGTAGGAATCATGTGAGCTGCCAGGATACTTTGCACAGACATTCATAATCCTCATATTGCTGTCACACACCATCTGCACATTCATGGAGTGGAAGTTCTTCCTGTTGATGAATAGCTGTATGTCACATGCTGGGGCTTTAATACGGACATGGGTGCAATCTATAACACCCATGACCCTGGGCATGCCTCCCCTTGCGTAAAAGGCTTGCTTGATGTGTATCCAGTCCATGTCGGTGGTGGGGAAATGTATATAAGTACTGATTTTGCCTTTGAGGGCTGGCAAGACCTGGGCCAGCACCCTGGAGAATGTGGCCTGTGACATGCCAGATGCGTAACCATCAGTGGACTGGAAGGCCCCACTTGCCATGAAGTGTATGGCACACAGTAGTTTTTGCAGGCCAGATAAGGTATGGTTGTGGATGTAGATGGGATCCACCTGATCCTTGATGACCTCATACAAGGCAATGATGCTGTCAGGCCTCAACCTGTAGCGATCAATGACCTCATCATCGGTCATTCCAAAGAGGGTGACCCTTGGGGGGTATACCCTGGGCCTTGGTGGTCGTCTATACATCCTCAGCTGCTGTGGAGCATCCTGTTGCTGTGGAGCATCCTGTTGCTGCAGCTGTGCATCTGCAGGCAGGTGCTGTCCTCCAGGTGCGGATGGACTCCTCTGTGGCTGCTGAGCCAGACCCTCCTCACTTGCAACAGGTGAAGGTTGTTGATCAGGCGTGCCTGGGGGTTGCTGGTGTTCCCTAGCTCTCTCCCTTGCACGCCTTCTCCACAGTCTTCGCAACAATATGTAACCCAATATACTGATTGCCCTCTCTGTCTCTCTATATCTCTCTCTATCTCACCCTCCCTGAGTGGAAAACAAGCCACAGGTGAGTGTGGTGAGTTGTCCCTTTAAGTACTTGATAGGGCGTTGTGTAGGTGTGGTGATGAGGTGAGTGCTGACCAGTGGAAAGTTGTTTTTATCCAGGTAAGTGTTTGCAGGTGATTGTGTGTGTTATAAGATGTGGTGTGTTGTGCTTGGTATGTGTCTGCCATTTGCGGGTGTGTAGTTGTGGGGTGCAGGTCGCGTGTTGATGTTGCACAGGTGAGCCTGTATTTGCAGGTGTCCGTGTCGTGTGATAACCCCGATTGTTCCGTGCCATGTTGTGTTGGTGTTTTTTGGGGGGTCCTTCTCCCTGTGGTGTTGCTTGTTGTTGTGTGTTGAGTGATTTGTGGTGTCTGTCCATGTTTTTGTGTTGTTTTGGCATTGCACTGGTTAATTTTTCCATTTACATGCTTGTGCGGTAAGCATTTTGTGTTTCTTTTTTTCATCCGTTAACAGTACCGCAAGCCTTTGAATGGCTCTGGGGAATCTTGTTCCATGCGTCTCAATGCACAAACCTGTGCAGGCATCAGTGGCTGTCACGCACATGGTGGGTAGGGAACCATGTGTGTGCCGGCTCTGGTGCAGATGCGTGTGTGTGTAGCTGGAGTGCAGAGCTGGTGAGCGGTGACGGTGTGCCAGGCACTCCTTTGCTGCAGCCGGAGCTGGTTAGAGATGCTGGTCGCGAAACCAGATTGTTACACCCCGGCTGAACCGGGGTGCAGCCAGGACGGGAGTACCTGGGAACTGCTGGAAACCAGGCCGGCAAGACAGACTGGATACAGAGCTGAGAGGGGTAGGCAATAGGAATGGTACAGAGAAGCCAAAGGTCAAACCAGGAGTTGAAGTCAAGTGTAGCCAAGCGAAGCCAAAGGTCAAACCAGGAGTACAGATCAGGCGTAGTCAAGTGGAGCCAGGGGTCAAACCAGGAGTACAGATCAGGAGTAGTCAGGTGGAGCCAGGGGTCAAACCAGGAGTACAGATCAGGCGTAGTCAGGTGAAGCCAGGGGTCAAACCAGGAGTACAGATCAGGCGTAGTCAGGTGGAACCAAAGGTCAGACCAGGAGTACAGGTCAGGCATAGTCAGGTGGAGCCAGGGGTCAAACCAGGAGAGCAGATCAGTTACCACTGCAGCAGAAGCAAACTGACATTCAGAAGCCCAGAACAAAGCCTAAGCCTGGGGTAGCCCATTTAAATACAGAAGGCAGCCAATGGAAGGAGTAGAGAGGGAGGCTCGCCTGGGAGCCGCGCGTGATAGGGGAAGCCCGACAAATGGAACACCGGACCTGATGCATGCGCATCTGCCAAGCTGAAGGCAGAAGCGTACTGCGCATGAGTGGCCTGACTGAGCCGCGAACCAGAAGAACCGCCGGCGCCGCCGCAAGAGAGATGCAGCCAGGGGAACACAGGCAAGCAGTGACAGTGGCCACCCCAGTTTTGGCACCGATGGCACAAACTATGGCTCCAAGTAGAGGGTTGTCCGCAACCGCTCCTCTCTGTAACGGTTTTTCAGACACTCAAACAGAGAATTAAAATAAAACACAGTTTTATTAGAAAAAAAACAATAACAAGATTGCCCTCTACAGGCAGTACTGTGAATAGCAGAAATAGGCTACGTAGGCCTTCTCAGGACCAGGATACAGAAACAGGGCTAAAACATATACTGTCACAGAATAGGTAAACAGCGACTGGCAATGAATAGTTAAGTACAAAGAATCATCAGTCTCAAATGTGGTGTTAGGCACGCCCTAGGTGATGAGAGGCAGCAATAGGTGCTAGATCACACAACACCTTAAGTCCATATATGTACAGAGCTTCTGGATAGAGCGGAATCAGAGACTGAAGCTGCAGGGTAGTTGTTTGATAGCCCCCACGGGCGTATAACGGAGACCAACAGTATTGGGATCACTTGAGCCAATAGCCCCCACGGGCATAACGGAGACCAACAGTATTGAGATTGCTTGAGCCAATAGCCCCCACGGGCGTAACGGAGACCAACAGTATCAGGATGCTTGAGCCAATAGCCCCCACGGGCGTATAACGGAGGATGCTGTACTGCAAGAGCGTGAGCCAATTAGCCCCTTGGGCTTGTAACGGAGACCAACAGTATCGTGACAGCTTGAGTCAATAGCCCCCACGGGCGTATACCGGAGACCAACAGTATCGGAATCACTTGAGACAATAGCCCCCACGGGCGTATAACAGAGACCACCTGTTGCTGCACTGCTTGAGACAATAGCGCCTACCACGGGAGCGTTAATGGAGAACTACTGCTCTGTAGATGACAATTGAGCCGCCGACAACCGAGGCCCAGAACACGGCCGACTCAGCAGAAGCAGTGTAAGGTAACGGCTCAGCAAGAGTTAACAGTAGCAGCGAGGAAGGTGAAGGCAGTACAAGTGATCGGAGGCTCAATGAGTAGCGAGATAGCTATACATAATACAATGCACCAGAGAAACAGAAGGCTCAGCTCAGGAGACACGGCTCAGCAGGAGTTAATGCAGCAATCTCGAAAGGCTCAGGCACACACGCTGCAGCAATCAGAATGTTGCCGAGGCGACAACAGGAGCTGTAGACTGGAACAGTAGTAAGCCGGAACAAGTCTAGGAGCAGGAAGTCAGCCGGACAGGGTCAGATCATGGAGGAGATTCGCAGACAAGCCAGATCAGCAACGAGCAGGAATGTAAGCCAGGCCGGGTCAGATCACGGAGGAGATTCGCAGACAAGCCAGATCAGCAACGGGCAGGAACGTCAGCCAGGCCGGGTCAGATCACGGAACAGGAACACAGGAGCGTAGTTAGTACAGGCCAAATTGGTACACAGGAGATCAGGAACACTGGAACACAGCAACAGCAACACTGGCTCTGGAACACCACGAAAGGGCACCTGACAGTTGCCAATGGCCAGAATAAAAAGGTCACCAGGGGACGGACCCAACCAGCTCAACCAATAAGGGAGCAGCACAAGTGAGAGTGACAGAAAGATCACGGGAACCGTGATACTCTCCCATTGAGATATGATGGGGATCCTACCTTGTACCATGGCTTCTTGAACCAGCTAGAAATTTTTTTGGAACTGGTACCCCAGGCTTTCCCGAGTGAGAGAAGCAAGCTGGGATTCATGATATCCCTGTTGACAGGCAGAGCACTGGCCTGGGCTAATCCGATCTAGGAAACAGCCAAACAAATTACTACAAACTTTACCGAGTTCGTAAGGGCCTTCCGTAGTGTATTTGAGGTTCCTGGGTGCGCCACCTCTGCAGCATAATGATTAATGAGAATCCAACAGGGCACACGTATGGTTGCAGACTATACGATTGAATTTCGCACGCTTGCTGCAGAGGTTGGTTGGAACGACGAGGCACTTGTGGCAGCCTTCGCACAAGGCCTCGATGATAAAATAAAAGACAAAATCGCAGCTCGTGAGTTGCTGGAAGAGCTGGACAGATTCATTGCGTTTGTTACCTTGATTGATACTCGCATAAGGGAAAGGAGCCATTATAAAGACCGTAAGCAGAGGCTTCCAACTGGGTTGTTGCCCAGCCCTAGTTTCCCACCTGTGCCTCCCTCACCTCCCATGCCTCCTGGTACCACAAGCAGTAGTATTGAGCTTATGCAGCTGGGTTTTACATGTTTGTCTAAGGAAGAGCGGCTCTTCAGCTGCAGGCAAGGCTTGTGTCTGTATTGTGGGAAAGCTGGACACTTGTTGTGGTCATGTACTGTGGGGACAGGAAACTAAAGCACCTAGGTTCCAGTAGGGGCCAGGTCCTAGGTGGTGTATATCAGTCCCCAGAAGGTACACAATGTAAACCCGTGGTGGAGGTCATGGCATCCTGGGCAGGGTCTTTCTTTACTGCTCCTGCCTTGATTGTTTCCGGTGCAGCCGGCTATTTTATGGATAAGGAGTTTGCTGTCCTGCATAATATTCCATTGGTTGAGATGGAATCCCCATTGGACATTGAGGCCATTGACGGAAGACCTTTGGTGCCTCCCCAGGTTACTCAGGAGACATGTCCATTGGTGATCCATATTGGAGCGCTTCACACGGAGACTTTGAGGTTCCAGATTCTTCAGTCTCATCACTAAACGGTCATTCTGGGATTTCCATGGCTGCATACACATAATCCCAGAGTGGATTGGACGTCTAGTGAAATCCTGGCCTGGTCTGACTACTGAATGGAACATTGCTTACAGCAACCTACCAAGATCTTGTGTACCTCTCCCTCATTACCGCTTGAATACCAGTCATTCAGCGATGTGTTCAGTAAAGGAGAGGCTAGCACTTTGCCACAACATCGGCCATATGACTGTGCTATTAATATTGTGCCTGGCTCCATGCCTCCTAAGGGCAGAACCTACCCATTGTCCTGCGAGGAGAATCCGGCAATGGAGGAATACATCGATGATGCTCTGGATCGCGGCATAATTCGTAAGTCTTCCTTGCCTGCGGGGTCTGGATTCTTTTTTGTCAAAAAGAAAAATGGGGATCTCAGACCCTGTATCGACTATAGAGGTCTGAAAAAGATAATAATCAAGAACGCTTACCCCACCCCACTCATTATAGAGTTGTTTGATCGACTCAAATTGGATTTAAGGGCAGCATATAACCTAATAAGGATCAAAGAGGTTGATGAGTGGAAATCCGCTTTCAATACTCGGACAGGGCACTACAAGTATTTAGTGATGCCCTTTGGGTTATGCAATGCTCCGGCCGTATTTCAGGAGCCTATAAACAATGTTCTTAAGGACATGTTACAGTCCTGTGTAGTGGTCTACTTGGATGACATTTTGATTCATTCTCCTGATTTGGAGACTCACCGTAAGCATGTCACTGCAGTGTTGCAGAAGCTGAGAGAGAATAAATTATTCTGTAAACTGGACAAGTGCGAATTTCATAAGTCCAAGGTACCGTTCTTGGTCTATGTGATTTCCAAAGAAGGCATTGCTATGGACAAAGACAAACTCACTGCTGTGAGCAATGGCTGCGTCCCATTGGTCTCAAACCCTTGCAGCTGTTATTGGGCTTTTCAAATTATTATAGGAAATTTATTTGTGACAATTCCATGATTGTGAAACCATTGACAGACATGACACATTAAGGAGCTAATGCTTCTATGTGGTCTCCAGAGGCAGAGAGGGCGTTTGAATCCTTAAAATCCGCATTTTCCTCAGCACCAGTACTGTCGCATCCTATGTAGGTGCAGTGCTGTCACAGAGGCCTGGGCCTGAGAAGACAATAATGACATGCAGATTTTTCTTTATAAAGATGACCAAGGCCCAAAGTGTCTATGATATTGGAGATCACAAATTATTGGCGATCATTTTGGCACTACGTGAATGGCTCCATCTGCTGGAAGGCACCAGGGTGCCGATTCTGATTCTGATGGACCATAAGAATCTTACCTACCTCTCTGAGGCAAAAATGTTATCTCCCGGACAAGCCAGATGGGCCTCATTCCTTTCACGCTTCAATTTCATTGTTTCTTATTTACCTGGTACCAAGAATATAAGGGCTGACTCCCTATCCAGACAATTTGGCCCAGATCCGGAGTCCGAAACTGAACCTGTGCCTATTATACCTCCTGATCGTATCCTTGCCACACTATGTACCAGTATCACATCCCCATTGGGCGAGGAGATCTTGGCATCCCAGGCCAATGCGCCTCCAGTGAAACCCATGGGCAAGTGCTTCGTGGCTGAACCATTTCGGGCCAAGATGATAGAGACGTATCATGCCTCTCATGCGGCTGGTCACATGGGCAAAAATCAATTGATCTGGTCCTTGTCCCGAATATTCTGGTGGCCTACGTTAAGGGTTGACTGTGCCGCATTTACTGCAGCCTGTTCCACTTGTGCTCCCCAAGGCACCTTCCTGTCGGGCTTTTGCAAGCTGTTCCTAATGGTGACCGCCCATGGACACATGTATCTATCGATTTCATGGGAGAACTGCCTGTATCTAATGGGTACACAGTCATACTTATGGTGGTTGATAGATTTTCAAAAATGGTCCACTTCGTGCCATTCCCTAGCTTGCCTTCGGCCAGAACATTGGCCATGGTGTTTGCGAAGGAGGTGTTCCGACTCCATGGAGTCCCCAAGGTCCTGGTCTCCGATCGCGGGAGCCAATTTGAGTCCAGGTTCTGGAGGGCGTTCTGTGATCAAATGGGTATCCAATTGTCGTTCTCATCTGCATATCATCCGCAGACCAACAGGGCCGCTGAATGCTCCAACCAGGGATTGGAGCAATTTCTAAGTTGTTTCAATTCCAAATATCACGACAACTGGGCTGACTTGTTGCCATGGGCAGAGTTCGCCAAGAACTGCACGGTTAATAGTTTGTCCAGGGGAGCTCACCCTTTCTTATCAACTATGGGTTCCAACCGTGTTTGCTCCCGGACACCTTCTAAGCGCAGCAGATTCTGGCTCTGGATGAGCACATTAGGCAACTTTGCTCCACTTGGGCACAAGTTCAGAATTCCCTACGTGACTCCTTTCAACGGTATCAGCGGCATGCCAATAATAGAAGGTTGCCTGCCCCTGTATTCCAGGTGGGGGACAGGGTATGGTTATCCTCCAGGAACCTTAGGTTGCAGGTTCCATGCAATAAGTTGGCTCCCTGATTCGTGGGTCTGTTCCAGGTACACTGCAGGGTCAATCCTTTTTCCTATGCCTTAGAGTTGCCTGCATCTATGCGTATACACAACATGTTCCATGTATCTTTACTCAATCCTTTGGTATGTAACCAATACACTTCTTCTCCTGCAATCCCTGGTCCAGTTCGTATTCAAGACCACGATGAATACGAGGTACAGAGTATTCTGGATTCACGTAGATTCCATGGGGGATCCAATATTTGGTGAACTGGAAGGGATATGGTCCAGAGGAATGCTCACGGGAGAACCACTCTGGCATCCATGCGCCACTGTGCTCCACTATTGTTGCGTAGATTCCATGGACCTCCTCCACGGGGAGGGGGTCGTTGAGAGGGGGTACTATCACGGTGCCCGTGATCCTAGCAACAGGGCGACATTGTTACTTCCGGGTTTTCCCATGCACGATTCTTATTGGCTATTGGGCTCTGGTTGCTCCCAAGGTTAGCCTTTTTTAATTTCTCTCCTGTCATCTTTTCAGCACCCTTTTGTGGTGTACCTGTACCTAGCATTTGAGTTACTGCTTGTTCCTGTTCCTTGCATGACCCGGCTCGCCTGAATACGCTCCTGTCGCTCCTGTGTTCCAATTCCATTGCTGACTAGGACTGGCTGACTACCTCCGTGCGTACCGACCTGGCTTGGCTGAGTATCTGATTCCATTGCTGACTAGGACTGGCTGACTACCTCTGTGTGTACCGACCTGACTTGGCTGAGTATCCGATTCCATTGCTGACTAGGACTGGCTGTCTACCTCCGTGTGTACCGACCTGGCTTTGGCTGAATACCCGATTCCGTTGCTGACTAGGACTGGCTACTACCTCTGTGAGTACTACTTGGCAGTTCTGGCTTCAGACCTTTCAGGGTGCATATCCTGTGTTATGTTCCGCCTACAGTAATACCGCTACAGCACCTGCCTGGCCTGTAACTCCTGAAGTCATCAGGGAGACTATGCTGCGAGTAGCTCTGGCCACTTGCCAGTATCTGTAGTGCTGCCTCCGCTATCCCTAGCATTCTAGACATAGGCGTGCGCAGCCAATTGCATTAGGGTGTGCACCCAAAAGCACCAACACACACGTGCGTGCGCGTATGTAATATATATTTGTGTGTGTGCTAGCTAAATAAATTATTGCCCCCCATCTGCTCCATATTGCCCCCATCAGCTCCAACTTGCCCTAACATTGCCCCCATAATCTCCACATTGCCCTCAGCTCCGACTTGCCCCCATCAGCTCCAACTTGCCCTAACATTGCCCCCATAATCTCCACATTGCCCTCAGCTCCGACTTGCCCCCATCAGCTCCAATTTGCCCTCACATTGCCCTCATCAGCTCCAACTTGCCCCCATCAGCTCCAACTTGCCCTAACATTGCCCCCATAAGCTCTAACTTGCCCTCAGCTCCAACTTGCCCCCATCAGCTGCAACTTGCCATCAGCTCCAACTTGCCCTCACATTGCCCCCATCAGCTCCAACTTACCCTAACATTGCCCCCAACAGCTCCAACTTGCCCTCACATTGCCCTCATCACCTCCAACTTACCCCCATCAGCTCCAACTTGCCCTAACATTGCCCCCATCAGCTCTAACTTGCCCTCAGCTCCAGCTTGCCCCATCAGCTCCAACTTGCCCTCACATTGACATCAGCTCCACATTGCCCTCATCATCTGCACATTGCCCCCTTCCATAATGCCCCTTCATCTCCACAATGCCCCATTCATCTCCACAATGCCCCCTCCATCCCCTACCTTCAGTCCCTGGTGGTCTAGAGGTGTGCCATAAGGGAGCATTGTGCCTCCTTCGGCACAGAGCTGAAGCTCCCGCGCACTGCTCTCAATAATGCAGAGCGCTGGGAGATGATGTCATCTCCCAGCGCTCTGTATTACTACAGAGCCTGAGTCTCTCTGCGGCTTGTCACATAGATGCCGCGAGGGAGCGCTTGGTAGTTTAAATCAGCGCTCCCTCGCGGCAGATATATTTAAAAAAAAAAATCCCCAGCTTCCTGGCTGGTGCGCACGGGGCCGATTAGGGTGTGCCTGGGCACACCCGGCACACCCCGTGCGCACGCCTATGGTTCTAGAGACTGAGTCTCTTGCCAGTGTCCTGTCTGTGCTGCCTCCTCTATCCCTAGCATTCTAGGGATTTGGTCTCTTGCCAGTGTCCTATCTGTGCTGCCTCCGCTATCCCTAGCATTCTAGGGATTTGGTCACTTGCCTGCGTCCTATCTGTGCTGCTTCCGCTATCCCTAGCATTCTAGGGATTTGGTCACTTGCCAGTGTCCTATCTGTGTTGCCTCTGCTATCCCTAGTGTTCCAGGGATTTGGTCACTTGCCAGTGTCCTATCTGTGTTGCCTCTGCTATCTCTAGAATTCTAGGGATTTGGTCATTTGCCAGTGTCCTATCTGTGCTGCCTCCGTTATCCCTAGCATTTTAGGGACTTAGCCATTTGCCAGTTTTATATCTGGGTTGCCTCCGCTATCCCTAGCTTCCTTGGGAGTTGCCCTGCAGTTACCCACCACTATATCAGGGCATTGCCGCGGTGTGGTGCTGATGTGGTTTTCTTTGTTCCTGTAACCTGTCTACAGATCAAGCCAGCAGAGACCTACTGTTATTTGCCCACTGATATTTCTGTCCATCCTGACCTGCATCAGATTTGGGAAGTACCATGGTACAGACCTCATCTGGACCTGAGTAAGGTGATTGCTTATTATTTATTTTCAATAAAGCTTTTCTTACCTTACCTAACTGTCTGAGTGTTCTTACAAAACCGTGACACACTACACGTGTGATCTATATTTTGTTGTTCCCTTGTGGCTTGGCCTCTGTTGCCTCCGTTCACAGACCAAGTGGTGACATACACATATTTTATCATTCTTCTGTTGTCCCACTTCAACTGCTTCTCTAGTCTCAAGATCTTGAGTAGTGTAGTGCACAGCTCAGTGTGCAACTCCGGAGGGACCTTGGGTCCTATTTACATATGTCTGGTGTTCTGTGTGGGCTCTAACATTATTGTTGTTATAATAAATAAAGGTGGTTATATTTTATCTCTGTGTCTGTCCTTATTTGCCTGATTACTGTGACAGTACATAAGGGCCATGACTAATGAAGGTACAGGCAGTCCACCTAATCAGAGCATCCTGTCCAGGATGGATTCTCAAGACCAGAGAATTGACAAATTGTCTTTTGCTATGCAGACACTGTTAAATTGCACAGCTCACCTAGACCGCTTTGCTCCACAACCAGCGGCGTCCCCAGCATCTGCACCGTTTGTGGCTACTACCTCTGAAGCTGGCATAAGTAGAGGGCTGTCTGGCATCCTTTTGGAGAGTTTATGATGTTTCTCGGTGCGCAACCTCCGCTGCCAAACGACTTATGACAATATGGCAGGGTGCATATACAGTAGCAGACTAAGCTATTGAGTTTCGCACTCTGGCAGCAGAGGTAGGATGGAACAATGAAGCCTTAGTTGCAGCATTCTCCCAGGGCTTGTGTGATGCAATTAAAGACAAGACAGCAGCCCGAGACCTGCCTGGTGATCTGGAGGAGCTGATCTCAGTCACCATCTTAATTGATATACGAATCCGTGAAAGGCCTTCGTGTAAGGAACAAAGCTGTAAGACCTTGCATCAGTTGACACCTAGATTCTTACGTCCACCCCGTCCTCCCTTGCCTCCTAATTCCAACCCTGCCTGGGTAGAACCTATGCAGCTAGGCTTCACACTCCTTTGGGAGGCGGACAGGCCTTGGTGCAGGAGGGGGGCCTTTGCTTTAACTGTGGAGAGCTGGGTCATGTCTTCCGTGCTTGCCTTGTATGGCCGGGAAAATGCTCGCACCTAGGGTCAAGTGGGGGGACAGACCCTGGGTGGCATTTCATAGTTGTACTATCTTGGGCCAAGTCCTTTGCTGCCTTGCTCCGCTCCGTTGGCTATTGAGGCTATTGATGGCAGACCCTTACAGCCAGCACACATTACTCATGAGACTCACCTCTTGTCTCTAAGGGTAGGGGCACTCCATGTGGAGACACAGCAGTTCCAGGTGATACATTCTCCCCATCATGCCATCATTCTGGGTTTTCCCTGGTTGCAGACTCACAACCCTAGAATTGACTGGCAGACCTGTGATATCCTGTCATGGTCACCTCATGTAATAAATCTTGCCTCCAGCAGCCTATGAGAATATTGTGTACCTCTGCCTCGTTACCGACTGAGTACCAGTCCTACAAAGAGGTATTGTCACAGCATGTACCTTATCCCAGCAGAAGCAACGCTGGGCACCTGTAGCCTGAATGAACCAGGCGTCACTCAGCATGTTGCCGAGGCTTCGGGCCTGGTTGCGTCCATCTGGTGTTGCGGCTGCTGGTTCGGTCACGGAATGTGACGCGTCCCTGCTCTGTTGCGTCTCCACCCATCTACTTCCTGGCTGCCTATAAAGGGGAACTGGATCTTCATTCAGTTACCCTTACGTTGTTGTTCACTGCAGTTCTAGTTCCTGTTGTTCCTGTATCCTATGTATGACCCAGCTTGTCTGACTATACTTTCTGGTGCTGACCTGTGGCTCTGTCTGACCATTCTCCCGTGTGCTCCTTTGGCTATAGACATCCAATCTGGTGCAGATCTGTGGCTCTGGCTGATTACCCGCTCCATGTAAGACCCTGGCTTGTCTGACTATCCAACCTGGTGCTGACCTGGGGCTCTGTCTGTTCACTCCACTGTGTTGCCATTTCCTACAGACACCCATCCTGGTACAGGCCTGGGGCTCTGGCAGACTCAGGCAGGAGTCAATGTTCTCCATGTAGCTACCTAGCGGGAGACTTCGAGTCACATCCGGTATGCCACTTACTACCATTGAGACTACCAGTTGGCTCTGGCCTAGTCTGCAGCAGATGTGGTTGACCCATTGGCAGACTCCTATTTCTGATAGAGTATCTGGCCTTTTTCGTCACCCTCTGCTCATTCTCGTTATTCTAGCTATTTGTATTGCTACCTATTATTTTAATAAAGGTGATTTTAACTATATCGTCTGACTCCTTGTCTTGCTTGATACTGTAACAGGTATTTAATAAGGTAGAGGCCAGTAAATTGCCACCACACAGGCCTTATGATTGTACTGTTGATCTGGTAGCGGGGGCCAGACCTCCTAGGGGGCGAGTTTATCCCTTGTCGGTGGAGGAGAACAAGGCCATGGAGAATTATGTGGGAGACGCTCTAGCCAGGGGCATTATCTGGAAGTCTTCCTCCCCAGCGGGTGCAGGCTTCTTTTTTTGTTAAGAAGGATGGGGAGCTTAGACCATGTATTGATTTCAGGGGCCTAAATAAGCTGATGGTAAAGAACGCTTATCCAGTTCTGTTGATCATGGAGCTATTCGATCATATCAAAGGCTCAACTGTTTTCACGAAACTGGACTTGAGGGCCACATACAATTTGGTGTGAAAAAGAGAGGGCGATGAATGGAAGACAGCGTTTAACACCCGGAGCGGGCACTATGAGTATTTAGTAATGCCTTTGTACAACGCCCCCGCTGTCTTCCAGGAGTTCATTAATGACGTGTTAAAAGACCTACTTCAGAGTTGCGTTATAGTATATTTGGACGATATACTCATCCATTATCCCACTTTGGATGCACAGAGAGCAGATGTAGCACAGGTTCTACAATTGCTAAGAGAGAACAAGTTGTTCTGCAAACTTGAATTCCACAAATCCTAGGTGACCTTCTTGGGATACATGATTTTATCCACAGACTTGGCCATGGATCTGCAAAACTTGTCTGCTGTCTTGCAGTGGCCACTTCTCATGGGGTTACGATCCATACAGAGGTTCCTGGGCTTCACTAATTATTATAGGAAGTTCATACAAAACCTTTCCTCAGTCGTGAAACCATGCACAGATATGACTTTGAAGGGCGCAAATCCTTCAATCTGGGCACCTGAAGTGCTTCAGGCCTTTGAGGACTTGAAGTCCGCCTTTGCAAAGGCAACGATATTGTCCCACCCAAATCCAACCCTACCGTTTACCCTGAGGGTGGATGCCTCAGAAACTGGTGTAGGTCCTTTGCTGTCCCTGTGCACGGGCCCAGGGAGACCGTTGCTGTGTTGTGGTTTTTTCTCAAAGAAACTGTCAAAAACTGAGACTGTATATGATGCAGGTGATCGTGAATTACTCGCTATCATCCTGGCCTTGAAAGAATGGCGTTATCTGTTGGAGGTCACGACTTTTTGATCTTGATACTGACTGATCACAAGAACCTCACTAGTGATGAGCGAGCACCCCAATGCTCGGATGTTCGGGTGCTCTGACCGAGCACCCCCTGAGGCTCGAGTGCTCGGCCGAACACCCGAGCCCCATTGAAGTCAATGGGAGGACTCGAGCATTACACCAGGCACCCCCTGCTCTGATGAGGGGAGGGTGCCTGGTCCATAGGAAAAGGGCAGAAAAAGATGGAAACACTACAGAAATGGTTCAGGGACAGCATAGGGAGGATGTCTGGATGCACCTTGGACTCCAACATCGCTGCTGGGAACGATCTTTCGCCCGTAGTACGCCATTTTTACAGACTGACCGTAAAACACACAAAAAGGAAAATAAAAACGACTTTAGGCGAAAAATTGTTACCAAACAGTATTTGCTGTATATTTACTTGTATATCATCTGCAAATTCTCCCAAAAATTTCATCGATTTTCTGAAGTGAGGCCATGATTAAGAGGGAAACGTGCGCAGAGGCAAATTATCCCAAAAATTTCCTTGATTTTCAGAACTGAGGCCATGATTAAGAGGGAAACGTGCGCAGAGGCAAATTCTCCCAAAAATTTCCTTGATTTTCAGAACTGAGGCCATGATTAAGAGGGAAACGTGCGCTGAGCTGACCATCTAAAACATTATGGGTGAGGGTCTGCTGCAGAGCTGACCATCCTAAACATTATATGCGAAGGCCCGCTAGTGAGCTGACGCTATAAAACATTATATGAGAGGGCCCGCTAGAGAGCTGACCCAATAAAACATTATATGAGAAGGCCCGCTGGTGAGCTGACCTATATAAAAATTGGCAAACAGGGCCCGCTGGTGAGCTGGCCCTATATAAAAATTATATCACAGGGCCCGCTGGTGAGCTGGCCCTATATAAAAATTATATCCCAGGGCACGCTGGTGAGCTGGCCCTATATAAAAATTATATCCCAGGGCATATGGAAGAGGAGGAGGAGGATGAGAACATTAAGAGTCAACCATATACCCGTTTTTGGGGTGGAAGGGGTGAATGGGAATACAGAGTATTCCCATCATTGTAAATAACATATATAAAGTGAGTTTATGTTCCCCCGGGGCTTTCCTCCAGTGGAGTGGAGAAGTCAGGGGAAATCCAGGCCTTGTTCATTTTTATAAGTGTCAACCTATCAGCATTGTCGGTGGAAAGGCGGATACGCTTATCTGTTATGATGCCACCAGCAGCACTAAATACCCGCTCAGACAGAACGCTGGCGGCAGGGCAGGCCAGCACCTCCAAGGCGTAGAGTGCCAGTTCATACCACGTGTCCAGCTTGGACACCCATTAGTTGTAAGGCACAGAGGGATCATTGAGGACGCTGACACGGTCTGCTACGTACTCCTTCACCATCTTCCAAAACTTTTCCCTCCTTGTGACACTAGGCTGCGCATCAGGGTGAGGGTGCTGGCGGGGTGTCATGAAGGTGTCCCACGCCTTGGAGAGTGTTGCCCTGCCTTTCTCGGAACTGCTGTGTGCTCCCCTTTTCTCCCCTTCTCGGTTGGCCAAGGTAGCACGTACTCTGCCGCCAGCGTTGTCAGATGGAAAATTTTGGAGCAATTTTTCAACAAGAACCTTCTGGTATTGCACCATTTTGCTTGTCCTCTCCACCGGAGGAATGAGAGATGAGAAATTCTCTTTGTAGCGGGGGTCCAGAAGGGTGAACACCCAGTAATCCGTGTTGTCTAAAATGCGTACAACGCGTGGGTCACGGGAAAGGCAGCCTAACATAAAGTCAGCCATGTGTGCCAGAGTACCAACAGTCAAGATTTCGCTGTCCTCACCAGGAGGCTGACTCTCAATATCCTCATCCTCTTCCTCCTCTTCTGCCCACCCACGCTGAAGAGATGGAACTAAAGTTCCATGGCTACCCTCTGTAGCGGAGGCAACCGTGTCTTCCTCCTCCTCCTCCTCCTCCTCCTCCTCCTCCGCCTCCTCCAATTGTCGCTGAGAAGACGAAGTAAGGGTGCTCTGGCTATCACCTTGTGTAAGCTCTTCCTCCCCCATTTCCACCTCTTCCACATGCAAAGCGTCGGTTTTAATTGTGAGCAGCGAGCGTTTCAGTAGACACAGAAGTGGGATGGTTACACTGATAATAGCGTTATCGCCGCTCACCATCTGTGTCGATTCCTCAAAATTGCGTAAAACCTCGCAGAGGTCTGACATCCATTCCCACTCCTCACTTCTGATTACAGGAAGTTGAACGGAGAGGCGACGACCGTGTAACAGCTGGTACTCCACTACTGCCCTCTGCTGCTCACAAAGCCGGGCCAACATGTGGAAGGTGGAGTTCCAGCGCGTGCTCACGTCACACAGCAGCCGGTGAGCTGGCAATTGTAAGCGCTGCTGCAGCTTCAACAGGCCGGCCGAAGCTGTAGATGACTTACGGAAATGTGCACACACGCGGCGCACCTTGGTCAAGAGATCATGCACATTGGGGTAGGTTTTTAGAAATCGCTGCACCACTAAATTAAATACATGCGCTAGGCATGGTACGTGTGTGAGCTTGCCGAGCTCCAAAGCCGCCACCAAGTTACGCCCATTATCACACACAACCATGCCTGCTTGCAGGTTGAGTGGCGAGAGCCACTGCTCGGTCTGGTGACTAATCCCCTGCAACAGCTCTGAGGCCGTGTGCTGTTTGTCCCCAAGGCAGATCAGCTTCAGCACGGCCTGTTGACGCTTCCCCACTGCAGTGCTACACTGCTTCCAGCTACTGGCTGATGGGGGAGTGGCGGTGTGTGTAGAGAATTCGGAGGTGGAAACGGAGGAGGAGGAGCCAATAACGTAGGTGCTGGTGGAAACCCTGATGGAGGTAGGGCCCGCAATCCTCGGCGTGGGTAGCACCCGTGCCATCCCAGGGTCCGAGTCGCTCCCAGCCTCCACGACATTCACCCAGTGTGCCGTCAGGGAAATGTAGCGTCCCTGGCCACAAGCACTTGTCCATGTGTCAGTCGTTAAGTGGACCTTCCCAGTAACTGCGTTGGTCAGGGCACGGGTGATGTTACGGGACACATGGTGGTGTAATGCGGGGATGGCACACCGGGAAAAGTAGTGGCGGCTGGGGACCGCGTACCGAGGGACAGCTGCTGCCATCAGGCTGCGGAAGGACTCAGTGTCCACAAGCCTAAATGGCAGCATTTCGATGGCCAGTAATTTTGAAAGGTGTGAGGTTAGTGCTATGGCCTGTGGGTGGGTGGCTGGGTATTTTCTCTTGCGCTCAAATGCCTGGGGTAACGACATTTGGACGCTGTGCTGGGACAGGGAAGTGGATGTGGTCGCTGATGGTGCTTCAGATGCTACAGGTGCAGGGCGGGAGGTATGCGGGCCTGCGCCTTCGACAGGCGATTGGCCGGCACCGAAAACAGGGGAAGAGGAGGCAGTGGTGTGGCCTGCAGACACAGATGGGCGATCCAGGCGTTCCTCCCACTTACTACGGTGCTTGGATGCCATGTGTCGGATCATGCTGGTGGTGGTGAGGTTTCTAGTGTTCATGCCTCGGCTCATTCTGGTGTGGCACAGGTTGCAAACTACAAATCTTTTGTCGTCCGCACTTTCCTTAAAAAAACGCCATACCGCGGAACACCTACCCCTTGGCAAGGTAGATTTACGCAAGGGGGTGCTCCGTGGAACATTTGCGGGCCGGTTTGGTGCGGTCCGCCTTCTTTCTGTAGCCACACCACTGCCTCTTCCAGCCTGTTGCGGTGCTGCAGATGGCTCACCCTCAGGACTGCTGTCATCGCTCGGCTCTACACCTTCCCAGGTGGGGTCAGTCACCTCATCGTCCACCAAGTCCTCCTCCACTTCCTCACTCTGATCATCCTCCTCAAGTCTTGATCCCACCACATACTCGGTCATTGACAACTGTATAACATTCTCCTCAACAAGGTCTTGAGAAGGAAATAGTGGTTGATTTAATGGCAACTGTGTCTCATCATCATCATCATCATCCACTACTTCCTTTGACCTTAAATGCCGTTCACATCTGTCATCTTCTTGTGATTGGGTAGCCTCTAGAGGTTGTGAATCAGGGCACAAGATGTCATGTTCCTCTGCAAGCGTGCTTGGAGAGAGGGTCAAATGAAGGATTGGTGATGAGACGAGCTCATCACTATATCCCAGTGTGGGATCACTTCTTTGACCAGACCGTGTATGGTGGGAGGAAGGATGATCAGAGTGAGGATTATGTTGACCAGACTCTTGGCTACTGAGAGTGGACTTGGTGGAAGACAGGGTGGTGCTTAACCGACTGGAAGCAGTATCAGCTGTCATCCAACCGACCACCTGTTCGCACTGGTCGGACCTCGAGAGTGATGTCCTGCGACGCCCTGTGAAATCAGACATGAAGCTAGGTATGGTGGATGTCTTTCTTTCTTGTGCTCTGGCACCAGGCACAGTTTCTCCGCGTCCTGACCCGCGCCCTGAACTTTCAGGATCACGTCCACTTCCCCGTCCCTTTTTACCCGCCTTCTTCATCTTACACGATATATATGACTTTAATATATATGAGTTTGAAAACTTAACAGTATTTCTTACTATTCTGCAACTCTGCAGAGTACACAGAATAGGCTGCTAAACGGCGGTGAAACACACTGAATGGAATATGTGACTTTAATATTTGAGTTTGAAAACTTAACAGTATTTCTTACTATTCTGCAACTGTTCAGAGTACACAGAATAGGCTGCTAAACGGCGGTGATACACACTGAATGGAATATGTGACTTTAATATTTGAGTTTGAAAAATTAACAGTATTTCTTACTATTCTGCAACTCTGCAGAGTACACAGAATAGGCTGTTAAACGGCGTTGAAACACACTGAATGGAATATGTGACTTTAATATTTGAGTTTGAAAACTTAACAGTATTTCTTATAATTCTGGAACTGTACAGAGTACACAGAATAGGCTGTTAAACGGCGGTGAAAGACACTGAATGGAATATGTGACTTTAATATTTGAGTTTGAAAAATTAACAGTATTTCTTACTATTCTGCAACTCTGCAGAGTACACAGAATAGGCTGTTAAACGGCGGTGAAAGACACTGAATGGAATATGTGACTTTAATATTTGAGTTTGAAAAATTAACAGTATTTCTTACTATTCTGCAACTCTGCAGAGTACACAGAATAGGCTGTTAAACGGCGTTGAAACACACTGAATGGAATATGTGACTTTAATATTTGAGTTTGAAAACTTAACAGTATTTCTTATAATTCTGGAACTGTACAGAGTACACAGAATAGGCTGTTAAACGGCGGTGAAAGACACTGAATGGAATATGTGACTTTAATATTTGAGTTTGAAAACTTAACAGTATTTCTTATAATTCTGGAACTGTACAGAGTACACAGAATAGGCTGTTAAACGGCGGTGAAAGACACTGAATGGAATATGTGACTTTAATATTTGAGTTTGAAAAATTAACAGTATTTCTTACTATTCTGCAACTCTGCAGAGTACACAGAATAGGCTGTTAAACGGCGTTGAAACACACTGAATGGAATATGTGACTTTAATATTTGAGTTTGAAAACTTAACAGTATTTCTTATAATTCTGGAACTGTACAGAGTACACAGAATAGGCTGTTAAACGGCGGTGAAAGACACTGAATGGAATATGTGACTTTAATATTTGAGTTTGAAAACTTAACAGTATTTCTTATAATTCTGGAACTGTACAGAGTACACAGAATAGGCTGTTAAACGGCGGTGAAAGACACTGAATGGAATATGTGACTTTAATATTTGAGTTTGAAAAATTAACAGTATTTCTTACTATTCTGCAACTCTGCAGAGTACACAGAATAGGCTGTTAAACGGCGTTGAAACACACTGAATGGAATATGTGACTTTAATATTTGAGTTTGAAAACTTAACAGTATTTCTTATAATTCTGGAACTGTACAGAGTACACAGAATAGGCTGTTAAACGGCGGTGAAAGACACTGAATGGAATATGTGACTTTAATATTTGAGTTTGAAAAATTAACAGTATTTCTTATAATTCTGGAACTGTACAGAGTACACAGAATAGGCTGTTAAACGGCGGTGAAAGACACTGAATGGAATATGTGACTTTAATATTTGAGTTTGAAAAATTAACAGTATTTCTTACTATTCTGCAACTCTGCAGAGTACACAGAATAGGCTGTTAAACGGCGTTGAAACACACTGAATGGAATATGTGACTTTAATATTTGAGTTTGAAAACTTAACAGTATTTCTTATAATTCTGGAACTGTACAGAGTACACAGAATAGGCTGTTAAACGGCGGTGAAAGACACTGAATGGAATATGTGACTTTAATATTTGAGTTTGAAAAATTAACAGTATTTCTTACTATTCTGCAACTCTGCAGAGTACACAGAATAGGCTGTTAAACGGCGTTGAAACACACTGAATGGAATATGTGACTTTAATATTTGAGTTTGAAAACTTAACAGTATTTCTTCCTATTCTGCAACTCTGCACAGTACACAGAATGTGCTGCTAAACTGCGGCGAAGCACACTGAATGGAATATGTGACTTTGATATTTGAGTTTGAAGACTTAACAGTATTTCTTCCTATTCTGCAACTCTGCACAGTACACAGAATGTGCTGCTACACTGCGGCGAAGCACACTGAATGGAATATGTGACTTTGATATTTTAGTTTGAAGACTTAACAGTATTTCTTCCTATTCTGCAACTCTGCACAGTACACAGAATGTGCTGCTAAACTGCGGCGAAGCACACTGAATGGAATATGTGACTTTGATATTTGAGTTTGAAGACTTAACAGTATTTCTTCCTATTCTGCAACTCTGCACAGTACACAGAATGTGCTGCTACACTGCGGCGAAGCACACTGAATGGAATATGTGACTTTGATATTTGAGTTTGAAGACTTAACAGTATTTCTTCCTATTCTGCAACTCTGCACAGTACACAGAATGTGCTGCTACACTGCGGCGAAGCACACTGAATGGAATATGTGACTTTGATATTTTAGTTTGAAGACTTAACAGTATTTCTTCCTATTCTGCAACTCTGCACAGTACACAGAATGTGCTGCTAAACTGCGGCGAAGCACACTGAATGGAATATGTGACTTTGATATTTGAGTTTGAAGACTTAACAGTATTTCTTCCTATTCTGCAACTCTGCACAGTACACAGAATGTGCTGCTACACTGCGGCGAAGCACACTGAATGGAATATGTGACTTTGATATTTGAGTTTGAAGACTTAACAGTATTTCTTCCTATTCTGCAACTCTGCACAGTACACAGAATGTGCTGCTAAACTGCGGCGAAGCACACTGAATGGAATATGTGACTTTGATATTTTAGTTTGAAGACTTAACAGTATTTCTTCCTATTCTGCAACTCTGCACAGTACTCAGAATGTGCTGCTAAACTGCGGCGACGCACACTGAATGGAATACGTGACTTTGATATTTTAGTTTGAAGACTTAACAGAATGTGCTCTAATCTGCAACTTTGCACACTAAACAGAATGTGCTCTAATCTGCAACTTTGCACACTAAACAGAATGTGCTCTAATCTGCAACTTTGCACACTAAACAGAATGTGCTCTAATCTGCAACTGTGCACACTAAACAGAATGTGCTCTAATCTGCAACTTTGCACACTAAACAGAATATATATATATTTTTTTTTTTTTTTTTGTTTTTTTCCCCCCACACCAAATAACCTGCTGCCCCCACACACAGTAGTCCTAAAAAGGACTTTTGGTTCTTTTTTTTTCACAATTTTTGTTTTTTTCCTCCCTACACTGCCTTTCCCTTCCTATCCTCAGCTCTCCCTGGCTCAGACTGAGCCGAACTCGCTGGTCAGGTGCTATACAGCACCTGACCACGGGTTCTGGCCAGCCAATCAGTGTAATGCCAGCAGCCAACATGGCTGCTGGCATTACACCGATGTCAGAGCCTCCCTGCACGTTTATTGGCTGCGCAGCAGCCGCAAAACGTGCGGGGAGGAGACCCGAACATGGCGGGCGAGCACATGCGGTACTCGTACGAGTACCGCCATGTGCCGAGCAGAGCGATGCTCGAGCCGATCCGAGCATCGGCCGAGCATGCTCGCTCAACACTAAACCTCACATATTTGTCAGAGGCTAAGAGGTTGTTTTCACATCAGGCCACATGGCCATTTTTTTTCTTCTTTTGAGCTTTAATTATGTGGTTTCTTACCTGCCTGGCAGCAAAAATATTAGAACAGATTCTCTCTCTCTCTCTCTGGACAATTTGGGGCTGAGTCCCAGGAGGAGTCTCCTCTGGTGCCTATTATTCCTCCTAACCGCATCTAGTATTACATCTCTGCTGCGCTAGGAGATTCTGGCTGCTCAAGCTTCCACCCAGGCAGAGAGGCCTAATGGGAAATGTTTTGTGCCCGAATGTCACGGTTTATTATTACTCTCAGACACAAGTTTTAGGTAAAAAATCAGTTTTATTGAAATAATAAATTGATAACGTAGGATGGCAATCACATACATACAGATATATTAAGAATATAACAAGGCAGAAGGCAGACTCTACCGGTCATGTCAATATACCGGACAGGACAGTCTGAAATAATAGAATGTTAGGCTCTACCAGCCTTGCCAATACCGGGTAAGGCAACCTGCAGATGGAATCGCATAACGGTTCTACCGGCCTTACCAAATTACCGGGCAAGGCAGCCTCAATAGATTCATAATGTAGGCTCTACCGGCCCTGCCAACACCGGGTAAGGCAACCTCAGATGGAATGTGGCAAAAGGTTCTACCGGCCTTACCAATACCGGGCAGGGCAGCCCAGAGATAGTAGCAGTAGTCAGATGGTAAAGGCAAATTGACAGGATCGTAAGCAACCCAGTGTACACACACTGAGACGAACAGGGGGATCGTAAAGCCGCAAGGCTTTGGAGCAAACCAGCGTCCGCACGCTGGGACCAACACTGAATTGTATAGCCGATAGGCTTAGGAGCAAACCAGTGACCGCACACTGGTGTAACAAGCGAGTTAGTATAGCCGCAAGGCTTAGGAGCAAACCAGCGTCCGCACGCTGGGACCAACACAGAATTGTATAGCTGATAGGCTTTGGAGCAAACCAGTGACCGCACACTGGTGTAACAAGCAAGTTAGTATAGCCGTAAGGCTTTGGAGCAAACCAGCGTCCGCACGCTGGGACCAACACAGGATAGTACAGCAGATAGGCTTGGAGCAAACCAGTGACCGCACACTGGTGTAATAAGCGAGTTTGTCTAGCCGCAAGGCTTTGGAGCAAACCGGCGTCCGCACGCTGGGACCAACACAGGATTGTATAGCCGATAGGCTTTGGAGCAAACCAGTGACCGCACACTGGTGTAACAAGCGAGTTTGCCTAGCCGCAAGGCTTAGGAGCAAACCAGCGTCCGCACGCTGGGACAAACACAGAATTGTATAGCCGATAGGCTGTGGAGCAAACCAGTGACCGCACACTGGAGTAACAAGCAATGTCGCCGACGCGACCAGGCAGGAGGTCGCCAGGATACAGGAGACAGGCGATGCGATGACAGGAACCAGCAACGATCAGTCAGGTCAGGAAACAGCAGAGAAGAAGTTCAGCAGGAACTGCAACACCAGAGACTAGGCCGGAACCAGGACTGGAAGTACTTCAGCATGCAGGAAACACTGGAACAGTAGAGATCAGGAACTCAGGAACACATGAGATCAGGAACTCAGGAACACTGGAACAGAGGCCCAGCTATCACTGGCATAGTGATAGCAAGAAGGTCAGAAACAACACGAAAGGGCACTCAAAGGGTGCCCAATCCAGGTTTAAAAAGGCAATAAGAGGCGGGCTATCTGCAGACAGCCAATAGCAGCCCCCTACTAGTGACAGACAAGGAACTGCAGCAATCACGGGCACCGTGATAGTACCCCCCCTTCAAAGACCCCCTCTCCTAGAATAGGGTCTAGGTTTCTGTGGGTAATTGGCATGAAAGGCCCTAGTTAGCCTAGGTGCATGAAGGTCCGTACTATCCACCCATGATCGATCCTCAGGACCATACCCTTTCCAATGTACCAGGTACTGTACCCTTCCTCTAAGCCTACGGGAATCAATAATGCTCTGAACCTCGTACTCCTCCTGGCCCTCGACCTCAACAGGTCCATTTTGATAAAAATCGAAGCGCCCTTAAGCCTGTCAAAAAGCTCGGTGATGAGTGGTATTGGGTATGCGTTTTTTGCCATTAGCTTATTCAAGCCCCGGTAGTCAATGCATGGTCTTAATTCGCCATTTTTCTTTTTTACAAAAAAGAACCCAGCCCCAGCTGGAGAGGTAGATTTTCGTATGATCCCTCTAGCAAGGGCATCAGAAATGTAATCCTCCATAGCCTTATTTTCCTCACAAGATAATGGATAAGTGCGTCCTTTCGGAGGTACTGCCCCAGGCTGCAATTCAATGCAACAATCATAAGGTCTATGCTGAGGTAGCAAACTGGCCTCTCCTTTGCTAAAAACATCGCCAAACTGTTGGTACACATCCGGAATAGCCGAGGAGGTGCACAGGACCTTAACAGGCTGGATGACGCACTTGTCCATACAAAACTGGGACCAAGCAGCAATTTCACACTTTTTTCAATCAAATTGTGGGTTATGTAACTGTAACCACGGAAAGCCCAATATTACCGCATGGTGCGGAGAATTAATCAGTTGAAACTGCTGCTCTTCTCTGTGAAGTGCCCCAATAGTCATAGACAGTGGCATAGTTTCAAACATAACCTGAGGCGGTTCTAAGGGTCTGCCATCAATCGCTTCAATAGTCAAGGGATTTTCTCTTTCAATGCGTGGAACTCCGTGCAATTCAGCAAAGGTATTATCCATAAAATACCCTGCTGCACCAGAGTCAACCAAGGCCAAAACCTCCACGGAGCGTTGTGCCCAAGATAATACCACCTGTATGGTGGGTTTCATTGTGCCCGACACTGGGGACGATTGTACACCACCTAGGGCCTGTCCCCCAAGGTACCCTAGGTGTGTGCGTTTCCCGGACGTACCAGACAGGAATTTAGCAAATGCCCTTTTTTACCGCAGTATAAACACAACCCTTGTCTTCTGCGATAAAGTCTCTCAGCCTTGGTTAGTCTAGTGAAGCCTATTTGCATAGGTTCACTTGTCTCCCGTACAGGTTCACTAGACTTCAATGCCAGGGGAGGGATGGGTGGGCAAAACATGCCACTAGGCTCATTATTCTTTGACCGTAACTTACGATCTCTGGCAATTGATCTCTCACGTATTCTGGAGTCAATTATCATAACATATTCAATGTAGTCATCTAGATCAATAAGTAGATCTTTAGCAGCGATTTCGTCCTTAATGTGGTCATTCAGGCCTTGAGAAAAAGTTGCCAATAATGCCTCGTTATTCCAACCTACCTCTGCTGCCAATGTGCGGAATTCGATGGCGTAGTCGCCTACTGTACGACTGCCCTGATGTATCTCCATAAGGCGTTTGGCAGCAGAGGTGGTTCTACCAGGAGGCTCAAACACTCTTCGAAAGGATTGCACAAATTCTCTAAAGTTTTTAGTACAAGGTTTAGCATTCTCCCACAAGGGGTTAGCCCAAGCCAAAGCTCTGCCAGTGAGCAAGGATATTGTAAACCCCACCTTACTACGATCATTGGGAAATGCGTGTGCCGTCAATTCCATAAAAATCTCGAGTTGGTTGATGAACCCTCTGCAGAGACTAGGGTCACCATCGTATCTTAGCGGCAAGGGTGCAGAAGCCGTTAACCCTTTAACAGTGCCCCCTAGGGGTCTGGTATCACTCTCCGGTGTCTGACTTGGCGAGACCACCGGGCTAGAGCTAGATTTGTCAGCAAGTACCGTGCGTTCAAGGATAGTTTGAATTGCAACTGCCAACTGATCCAAACGTTGCTCGTGCACATCCATCCTCCAATGGATATTCTGTGCATTACCTTCACCTTTGCTGTCTGAGGTCATGGCCCTTTCATACTGTCACGGTTTATTATGACTCTCAGACACAAGTTTTAGGTAAAAATCAATTTTATTGAAATAATAAATTGATAACGTAGGATGGCAATCACATACATACAGATATATTAAGAATATAACAAGGCAGAAGGCAGACTCTACCGGTCCTGTCAATATACCGGACAGGACAGTCTGAAGTAATAGAATGTTAGGCTCTACCGGCCTTGCCAATACCGGGTAAGGCAACCTGCAGATGGAATCGCATAACGGTTCTACCGGCCTTACCAAATTACCGGGCAAGGCAGCCTCAGTAGATTCATAATGTAGGCTCTACCGGCCCTGCCAACACCGGGTAAGGCAACCTCAGATGGAATGTGGCAAAAGGTTCTACCGGCCTTACCAATACCGGGCAGGGCAGCCCAGAGATAGTAGCAGTAGTCAGATGGTAAAGGCAAATTGACAGGATCGTAAGCAACCCAGTGTACACACACTGAGACGAACAGGGGGATCGTAAAGCCGCAAGGCTTTGGAGCAAACCAGCGTCCGCACGCTGGGACCAACACTGAATTGTATAGCTGATAGGCTTTGGAGCAAACCAGTGACTGCACACTGGTGTAACAAGCGAGTTTGTATAGCCGCAAGGCTTTGGAGCAAACCAGCCTCCGCACGCTGGGACCAACACAGAATTGTATAGCTGATAGGCTTTGGAGCAAACCAGTGACCGCACACTGGTGTAACAAGCGAGTTTGTATAGCCGCAAGGCTTTGGAGCAAACCAGCGTCCGCACGCTGGGACCAACACAGGATAGTACAGCCGATAGGCTTGGAGCAAACCAGTGACCGCACACTGGTGTAATAAGCGAGTTTGTCTAGCCGCAAGGCTTTGGAGCAAACCGGCGTCCGCACGCTGGGACCAACACAGGATTGTATAGCCGATAGGCTTTGGAGCAAACCAGTGACCGCACACTGGTGTAACAAGCGAGTTTGTCTAGCCGCAAGGCTTTGGAGCAAACCAGCGTCCGCACGCTGGGACCAACACAGGATTGTATAGCCGATAGGCTTTGGAGCAAACCAGTGACCGCACACTGGTGTAACAAGCGAGTTTGCCTAGCCGCAAGGCTTAGGAGCAATCCAGCGTCCGCACGCTGGGACCAACACAGAACTGTATAGCCGATAGGCTGTGGAGCAAACCAGTGACCGCACACTGGAGTAACAAGCAATGTCGCCGACGCGACCAGGCAGGAGGTCGCCAGGATACAGGAGACAGGCGATGCGATGACAGGAACCAACAACGATCAGTCAGGTCAGGAAACAGCAGAGAAGAAGTTCAGCAGGAACTGCAACACCAGAGACTAGGCCGGAACCAGGACTGGAAGTACTTCAGCATGCAGGAAACACTGGAACAGTAGAGATCAGGAACTCAGGAACACATGAGATCAGGAACTCAGGAACACTGGAACAGAGGCCCAGCTATCACTGGCATAGTGATAGCAAGAAGGTCAGAAACAACACGAAAGGGCACTCAAAGGGTGCCCAATCCAGGTTTAAATAGGCAATAAGAGGCGGGCTATCTGCAGACAGCCAATAGCAGCCCCCTACTGGTGACAGACAAGGAACTGCAGCAATCACGGGCACCGTGATACCGGATCCCTCTGTACAAGGTTAATAGAGACTTACCATTCCTCTAAGGCTGCAAGACACGTTGGTAGAGACCAGCTAATATGGTCTATGACCACACTCTTTTGGTGGCCCAGCTTGAGGGCAGATCGTTCCGCATTTGTTGCCGCATGTTCCACTTGTGCGCGGACCAAGATTCCTAGACACATGCCGGATTGCCTCCTGTAGCCCATCCCTAATGGGAAGCCTCCATGGTCTCACTTGTCAATAGACTTTATGGTAGAGATGCCTGTCTCGGAGGGTTACACGGTCATGCTGATGACTGTGGACAGATTTTCCAAACTGGCCCATTTTGTGCCACTGAAGGGACTCCCCTCCACCAAGGAGTTGGCCGAGATCTTTGTGAAGGAAATGGTTCGTCTTCATGGTATACCCAAAGTGGTAGTCTCGGATAGTGGGAGCCAGTTTGTGTCACGTTTCTGGAGAGCCTTTTGCGGTCAGATGGAGATCCAGCTCTCGTTCTCCATCCACAGTCTAACGATGCTGCAGAGAGGTTTAATCAAACGCTGGAACAGTTTCTCCATTGTTTCATTTCTGACCATCATGACAACTGGGTGAACCTGTTACCATGGGTGGAGCTTGCCAGAAATACTGCAGTAAACTCCTCCTTTCTTAACTCCAGGTGTCTTGTAAAAAGCTGGCTCCCCGAATTTGTGGGCCCCTTTCGGGTTCTCCTCAGGATTACCCTAATCTATACCCTTGAACTCTCTGCCAATATGCGCATCTCTAATGCTTTCCATGTGTCGCTATTGAAACCATTGGTCTGTAACAGATATACTGCTGCTCCTGTCCGTCCCATGAGGAGTATGAGGTACAAAGTATTTTGGATACTCGCAGGGTCAGAGGCTAGGTACAATATCTGGTGCATTGGTATCAAGGTGCCAGCGATCCTGGCTGCTGCGTGGCAACATTCCTACTTCCTTGTTTACTATGCTGCATTCTTATTGGTCCCTGGACTATCATAGTTTCCCTTAGGAGCAAAGTCTTCCTGTGCTTTCTACCTATGTATGGCCGCTGGCTGGCATGGCCTCCGGCCACTTCCTCACTGCTGACATCAGGTAACAGGCACTAGCACGGACGCCTGTTTATGGGCTTATTCTGGGTGGCCTAATTGTGTCCTGCCTCCTTCTGCTCCTTTATAAACCTCCCTGGTGTCACAATACCTACCTTAGTAACAGCATCTTCTGGCTGGGTGCTGCTGGGGAACTGGGTCCGGTGTCACTACCCGCGTCTTTCCGTGCCTGCGGCCGGACCTCGTCTGGTGTCTCCCACAGCCGGCCGTGTCCTTCTCCCAAGTGGTGCTGATGTTCATTATGACGCTGGTCGCGACACATGTTCGTTTTGCCATGTCATATGCAGGCGCGCTTCTGTAGAGTGACACTAGTACTCCTTATACCTGGGGTTTCCTGAGACTCCTCCTTGCTACTTCCTGGGTGGATTTAAAAGGGTGAAGGACAGTCATTCCAGTCGCCCTTAGCTTGGTGTCTGATGTAGTTGTTTAATTCTTTGGACCTCTCAGTGTATGACCTCGACTATCCTTTGGCATAGTAGACACCCAGTCTGGTGCAGACCTGTGGCTCTGGCTGACTACCCGCTCCGTGTATGACCTAGGCTTGTCTGACCATCCATCCTGTTGCTGACCTATGGCTCTGTCTGAGTATTCTTCCTGCATTATCCTTTGGCATAGTAGACACCCAATCTGGTGCAGACCTGTGGCTCTGGCTGACTACCCGCTCTGTGTATGACTCAGGCTTGTCTGACCATCCATCCTGGTGCTGGCCTGTGGCTCTGTGCACTATTCTTCCTGCATTATCATTTGGCTTAGTAGACACCAAATCTGGTGCAGACCTGTGGCTCTGGCTGACTACCAGCTCCGTGTATGACTTAGGCTTGTCTGACCATCCATCCCGGTGCTGACCTGTGGCTCTGTCTGACTATTCTTCCTGCATTATCCTTTGGCATAGTGGACACCAAATCTGGTGCAGACTTGTGGCTCTGGCGGACATCCCACTCTAGAATTGACCACTGGCTGTCCTACTCTTGGCCCTGGCTGAACATCCGATCTGTTTCTCCCAGGTGGTCTGTACCCACTAGACTGACTTGTGGTTGTCTTACTCGGTACTAGGCATTCTGCCTAGTCTCTTGCAGAGAGGTTCCCCAAGTGGCCTCCTATTTCTAGTAGGAAGCACTGGCTTCTTCTGGTACCCTCTGCGCCTTGTTGTTATTTTAGTACCGATATATATATTACCAATCAATAAAGGTGGTTTTACTTACAGTACTGACTCCTGGTGTATTTGACACTTGGGCTTGGAAGTCATTGCCCTTACATGGTGTTCCTGCTTGTTACTCTTTGCTCTCCGTTGTGTACCCTCTGTGTATGACCCAGGCTTGTTTGACCACCCACATCAGTTCTGACCTGTGGCTCTGGCTGACTACTCGCTCTTTGTATGACCCTGGCTTTTCTGACTACCCACATTGGTTCTGACCTGTGGCTCTGGCTGACTACTCGCTCTGTGTACGACCCTGGCTTGTCTGACTACCCACATCGGTTTTGACCTGTGGTTCTGTCTGACTATTCGCTCTGTGTATGACCCTGGCTTGTCTGACCAGTGGCCCTGGCTAGTATCTGGTCAGTGTAGCCTCAGGTTGACTTCCCTGAGGGCCTGGTTACTTTAGCTCCTCATAGTCCTCGGTTTGCCTGACCAGTGGCCCTGGATCCTACTCGCTCAGCATAGTCTACGATTGTCTGACCAGTGGCCTGGTTACTCTCGCTCCGTGTAGTCACCGGCTTGTCTGACCTGTGACTCTGGATGCCTACACACTCCCTACACTACCTGCTTTCCTGACCTGTAGTCCCGGTGCCTCCTGGCTCTGGTCTGCTCCTGCTCTCTGTTGCCTCTGTTCACAGTCCAAGTGGTGACTTACACATATTCTACCATTCTTCTGTTGTCCCACCTGAGCCGCTTCCCTAGTCTCGAGATCTTGAGTAGTGCAGTGCACAACTCAGTGTGCAGCTCCGGAGGGACCTTGGCTCCTATTTACATATGTCTGGGGTTCTGTGTGGGCTCTACCATTATTGTGTTTATAATAAATAAAGGTGGTTATATTTTATCTTTGTGTCTGTCCTTATTTGCTTAATTACCGTGACAAGCAGTCCATAGGATGGTGTAGCAACAGTGCCACTGTAAATTTTCAGGCCACTGTGATATTGCACCTACAAAATTCAAGTTTGAGCTGTCATAATTTTTTAATAAAATATCTCTCAGCAGTGGGAGTACCCTTGTTTTACTCAGGGGATAAACCCTACAAAATATATTTTTTTACATTTGAAGTATTACTATCCTTTAGTTTATAATTTTATTTTTATTTTCCTTACCTTTTTTTCCTTTTTTTTTTTTTTTTTATACATTTTTATTGGGTAAAAAATGGGATACAGGAAAGGAAAAACACATATCAAGGAGGGGGTACACAAATAAAACAGGGAACGTATACACAAGCAAGATAACATACAATGTAATGTGACTTCAGAAAGCTGTAATTAAGCCTTACAGAGTGACAGTGAGATCCTAAAATACACCAGGAATAAAACAAAACAAAAGCGAAGTAAATAGTGCAGTTATTACTTGGTCAGTCAGCAATGTGTTCCAGAGCATATGGAAAATTAAAATAAAGGAGAAAAAAGAAAAAGAAAACAAAAAAAAGGAGGGTAAAGGGATGTAGACAAAACGGAAGGGCGAGGGGGAGAGGGGAGCACAAGGACAAAAGAGAAAGTAAGTAGAAAAGAGATAGGCAATAAAAGACAGAAAAAGAAGAGTAATGAGAAGAGAGAAAGAAGACAGCCCCATGGAGAGTGGGCGTTTAAACCTCAGAAAAGTCATCAGCATTGACACTGGGAAGCATGGCCTGGCAATAATCACGCCACAGTGTCCATGCCTCCACGAACTGAGCAGTGTGTCTCCCCTTCGGTTGTATCAGATTTTCCAAAATCAAGACTGCAGAGAGGCGGGAGATCCACTGCTGAGGGGATGGGGAAACAGAAGACTTCCACAGTACTGGTATACAAAGTTTCGCAGAATTCAGCATATGAGTAAACAATAAATAATGAGCAGATGAAGATTGAAGACTATCAGGGACACTGCATAGAAAAACATGCTCCGCAGTCAGAGCAATATCAGTAGATAGACAAGCAGAAATATGATGGTTTACTTCCTGCCAATACGACCGTATCAAGGGACATGACCACCATATATGTTCCATAGATCCCACCTCGACCTGGCACCTCCAACACAAAGGGGATACTGAGGGAAAGAAGCGATGTAAAGCTTCCGGCGTTCGATACCAATGATTAAGCACTTTGTAATTCATTTCCATAGTTTGGACATTACGTGAACTAAAAGCAACAGAGCAAAGAATCCCCTTCCAACGCTCCGGAGTCAACACACATCCCAAGATCTTTTCCCAATTCTGTCTAGAGTCTGGGGAAGAAGAAGTCTGTAGAGAAAGCAAGCAACGATAGAGCATAGAAGTGGAACACCGTTTGGGAGAGCACTCCAATAAGAGTTGTCCAAAAGCGGTAAGCGGTCGAAGAACCTTCTCCTGACGACAGGGGGAAGACACATAACTATGTACCTGACGATATCTCCAGAATTCCCCAGAAGATAAATGCATGCAATCCTGGAGATCATTAAAAGAAAACAAAGTCCCTTTGTTCAAAAGATGCGCAATTAAGAGAGTACCATCGGACCACCAGTCATGCATAGCAGCGTACGAACAACCCGGAGGAAAATCAGGGTTGTGAAGTAAAGAGGGTCTGGTCGAGCAGGACGGAAAACAGGGAAGTAGCATGTCAAAAGAGCGAAGGATAGAGCGACGTATAAGGTTAGGTGTAGAAAAGGTAGGTCTCGCAGGGCGAGGATACCAAGGCAGACAAGAAAGGGGGATTGAAGATGACATATCAGACATAATACGAATCCAATGTTTGTCCTCCCCGGGGTGAAACCACCACCCCAGCAAAGACAGTTGAGAAGCCGAATAATAGTGGCTAATTAGAGGCAGTGCAAGACCACCCTGCCTTCTACTACGGGCAAGTATGGAAGACCTAATCCGCGCAGGTTTAGACTGCCACACGAATTTACCTATCATCCCCTGTATTAATTTCAGAAAGGAGACTGGGAGTCCAATTGGTACTGTATGGAACAAATACAGCAATTTAGGTAAAACAATCATCTTTACTAAGTTGATCCGTCCCACCCAAGAGACATACAATTTAGATCAACGATGAAAATCGGCGCGAATAGCCATGAGAAGAGGAATATAGTTAGCGGAGTATAGATCCGAAAGGTTAGGGGTCAAACGTATTCCAAGGTATTTCAAGCCATCAGACACAACACGAAAAGGAGAGGAATGTACCAGTTCACACCAGCGAAGGTGTGGAACTGATACATTCAAAATTTCCGACTTAGCTAAATTAGGCTTAAAGTTAGATGCCCAGCTAAAACGCGTAAGCTCACGGTCCACCGCCAAAAGAGAAGATTCAGGGTTGGAAAGGATAAGTACGAGATCATCAGCAAACAATGCCAATTTATGTTCACGAGAACCAGATTGAACACCCACTACCAGAGGATTGTTGCGTATCTCATTGGCCATTATCTCAATGGTCAACACAAAGATAAGTGGTGAGAGGGGGCAACCCTGACGAGTGCCATTATAAAGAGGAAAAGATTTAGAAAGCCCACCGTTAATCCGCACACGAGCAGTAGGACAGGTATATAAAGCCCGGATGTAGGCAAGAAATTTAGGACCAAGACCAATATGAGACAGAACATCTGAAATAAAAGACCAGGATACCCTGTCAAATGCTTTCTTCGCATCTACAGATAAAAGCATCATAGGGATGTTCCGACAGCAAGCCAGTTCCATAAGTTGAATCAGTTTAATCGTGCTATCCCTGGCCTCCCTCCCAGGCACAAACCCCACCTGGTCCGGATCTACCAATGACGGTAAAAGAGGGGACAATTTGTTAGCCAAAGACTTGGCATATAATTTAGCATCAATGTTTAGCAGGGAGATAGGGCGATAACTGGCAGGGAGTTTCGGATCCTTACCTTCTTTTAAGATTAATGTGATGTGGGCCTCCATAAAATCATTATGCTCAGCAATCAATTCTGGGAGATCGTTGAACACCCGGGTCAAAAGAGGGAGTAATAAGCGGGAGAATTTTTTATAGAAAGCTACAGGAAAACCATCAGGTCCCGGCGCCTTACCAGAGGGCATCGAGCACAAAGCCTTCAGTAGATCTTCCGTTGTTAGATCTGCCTCCAGGTTCTCCGATTGTGCCGCCGTAAGCTTGGGCATATGAGATTGAGCTACATATGCAGAAGAGGAAAAATCTGCAGGAACATCCAGGGGCGGAAGATGATAAAGATCAGAGTAAAATCTTTCAAAAGCCTCATAAATAGATGGGAAATCTCGAGATACAACCCCTGGTGCTGTCTCTATCTGTGTAATAAAAGGAGGAGGATTACGAGGTTGCGTTTGTAAGGAGAGAAGGCAACCACATTTATTACTGAATTCATAATTCTACGCCCGAACGCGTGGAACAACATCCAGCTCAGTGGAGCGGAGGAGATCAGAAAGTTGTGACCGTAGTCGAGACAAAGATCTGAGTTCTTCAGGATCTAAGGAAGCCTTGTGATGAGATTCCAAGGTAGAGATCTCAAGTAACAAGTTGTCCACATCCTTGGTCTTTGATCGTTTCAAGAAAGCCATCCGCTTAATAAGAAGCCCCCTCACAAAACACTTCAAAGCTTGCCAAACAGACAAGGAGGATGAAACCGAGGGCTCATTGACAGTGAGAAAATGGGCTATATGACCCTCTAACTCTTTGCAGAACAGATCGTCATCCAGTAGGGATGGGTCCAGTCTCCATGAGGAACGAGGAGGAAGAGAGAGAGAGATTAGCAAATCAACACGGACAGGTGAGTGGTCAGACCAAGTCATAGGGAGTATCTCAGAGTCCGCCAAATAGTGTAAATGAGCCTGTGAAAGAAAAAGACAATCCAGTCGAGAGTAGGACTTAGCAGGGTGGGAAAAAAAAGTGTAGTTCTGAGAAGAGGGGTGCTGAAGTCGCCACGCATCAATAAGATGCAGCTGGTGGAGTGAATGTTGAATGGACATAAGATCTGAATGAGATAGCAGTGGAACAGTCTTCAAGTTGGAATCAGGGGTACATTAAAATCACCACCTAGGATGATCAAACCTCTAGCAAAATCAGCAAGTCGCAAGAGAGATCTCGTCAAAAACAGAGCCTGTCGCTCATTAGGGGCGTACAAAATAGCAAAGGTGACAGCCAAGTCTCCCACAGAACCCCGTACGAATAAAAATCTACCCTCCGGATCTACAAGCTTATCATCTAAGACAAATGGAAGGGAACGATGAAGTAAAAGACCCACACCACACTTCTTCTCCACTGCTGAGCTAAAGAACTGGAGTGGGAAATCGCGATTAGCTAACCGGGGTGGTGAAGAGGAGGAGAAATGAGTTTCCTGTAAAAAGTAGACTTGGGCACCCAGCCTCCTGCAATCCTGAAGGAGCATACTCTGTTTAAATGGGGAACTGAGACCCTTTACGTTCATGGAGACACATGACAAACGCATGTCACCTGCCATTATCCTGACAATGATAGGAAACCAATGTCAAAATCTGCACACTCTCCAAGGAATGACAAAGAGAACAGATCAAAAAGACGAGTAAAAAGAGGAAATCAAGAAAGATCAAGAGAGACAAAGGACGAGAAACAATAAGGAAGAGAGGGAAGGGAGATGACACCTGGGGGGTCCAGAGGATCGCAGCAATCCACAGCCAGACCTGACACACCAGGAACCCAAACCAATGCTGGGCTCCTCGATCTGGCATCTGCACGGCACACAAACCTCCAGTATCCACCAGGGTAACATCCATAGGGGATCAGAAGACATTAAGCCGCAAAAAGGCAGAATAGAACATAAGGTAACAATAACTTCAAAATGCGGACGGCTCCAGGGGACGGAAGCCAATGTGAAGCGCCAAGGTGATCACAAAATGTGAAGACCATCAGAGGACACAGTGGCCCAATGTCCCCGGAGAATATTGACAGAGGGGGAGACCAACCAGCGGCCGCAGACAACAGATGATCTCAAAAAAAAAAAAATTAAAGAGGAACAAGTGGCCACTAACCGGTCCCCCCCTGTGAGCAATATATAGTCCCAGAAATAACAATAGCATGAAATTTAACAAGAAAAAACACGCAACAAAGTGCTGCAATGAAAGGGAAAATATTCCCTGCATCTGGTCCCAGTACATGGAGATGCATACCCAGGAGAGGCCAAAATTGGCCCCCACCCGGGAACGCCCCCCCACCATATCCAAAGTGAGAATGACAGTCAAAACGTACAAAATATGCAAAAAGAGAAATTCTCAACAATAGTAGGAACAAGGTAGAAAATATGGTTTGTAGATAGCAATATCCTAACACACAGGCTGTCAGGGAAGCACATTCTAGAGCTCTAACAATAGGCAACGTATCGACCGCGCCCGCCACAGCCCCCCCCGGCACACAGGATCAGAAGACCCCAAGCACCGCAAAAGAGGCCGCAACCGCCGCGATCAACAGGCAGCAGAGAACAACCTTAAGCAATAAAGTGGTCTCGTGGCTATAAGCCCACAAGACTAATAAAAAATTCAGCATCATAATAGAATACTGTGCAATAATCCATGTCAGGGCACCGGTTCCCCGCGGGACCCAGCAGTGCCGGAACCAGCGGGAGACCGCCGCCCAACACCCCCAGGCTCCCACGAGCAGTACCCACACATTTAGAGCCATCCCACACAGGAAGAGCCCACAGTTCACATAATAGGTATCTAAACATGGTGAGCAGAAATCAGTGAGCAGTAAAGTCCTACTATAAAAGAAAATAGGACACAAATACTCATCAAGAGACCGTCCTTCACTCCGCAACCACTACAGTCTTAGCAGGAGAACCCGCCGTCGGTGTCCCAACTAGTCTCCTCTTCACCGGGACCTCCTTCCAGCGTAGAGGCGGCTTTGGCAAGTTCAAGAGACGTTGCTTCTTCTGAATACAAGGGTCCGTCAGTTGTACCGGAGCATAGTTCATATGTTCACAAAGACGGGCCGCGTCTGCAGAAGTCTTCAAGATATGAGTGGAACCTTCATAGGATACAATCAAAGCAAAGGGGAAGCCCCAACGGTATGACACATGATTCTCACGAAGAACATCAGTTAAGGGCTTGAATGCACGTCTCATCTGCAAAGTATAAGGTGAGAGATCGTTGTAAAGTTGTAGAATAGAGCCCTCATACTTAAGCTCATGTAGTTGTCTAGCGCTTCTCATCACCGCTTCTTTTTGCGAGAAAGACAGTAAGCAACAGATCACATCACGAGCTCTATCGGAATCAAGCATTCTCGGCCTGAGAGCTCTATGCGCCCTCTCAATCTTAATGTCCGCCACAGGGCAGGATAGCAATGGAGCAAAGATGTTTTGTAGTGTGGTAAGTAGCTCCTGATTAGTGATAGTTTCGGGAAGGCCGCGTATCCTGATGTTATTGCGTCGACCTCTATTCTCCACATCATCTAGGAGAGATCGCAGGTGGAGGAGTTCATCCTCCTGTGTGTTGAGTCGGGTATGTAGTTCATGATGGGAGGACAAGAGGCCTTCCGTTGATTCTTCCAAGAGCTCCACCCGCGTACCCACCAGCTTGACATCCTCACACAGTGAGGAAATGTCCGCCTGAAGAGCGGAGCATAACGAGAGCATCATCGTCTCAAGGTCTGAGCGGGTAGGCAATGCCTGGATATCATCCTTACGAAGGAAGTGTTTTAGGTCGTCCCTTGTAGGCAAGGCCAAAAGATCTGCCCGCGTAATAGTGTCCGACTCACCATGCGGCCTATTCTCCTTGCCCTGAGTGGCCATCTTGGTCTCAGCGTGCCTCCTAGAGACCCAAGTGTCTGCGTCTATTTCGGTAACAAATATTCTTGTATAGAGGTTGATTTTCGCCTCTTACTAGGCATCTCCAACTCATGAACCAGAATAGTAAATGCGTGCCCCTCACAAGAAGTGAGAGTAATGCTATGGGACGCTGTTAATTTCCCGGGGACGGGAGCTCACTTAACAAGCAGCCATCTCTTGCACAGGCAGGACACGCCCTTTTTTTCCTTTTTATATGTATTGATTTAATGTGATACAAGGTAGTATATCTAGACTTTGCAAAGGCATTTGATACAGTGCCACACAGAAGGTTGGGGTATAAAATAAGGAAATCGGGGCTAGGAGATGACCTTTGCAATTGGATACAAAACTGGTTGAATGATAAGGAACAGTGTGTGGTTGTAAATGGACAATTCTGCAATACAGTTAAAGTGGAGAGTGGAGTACCTCAGGGTTTAGTATTAGGTCCGCTGCTTTTTAACATGTTTATAAATGACCTAGAAATAGATATAGAAAGCAAATTATCAATATTTGCAGATGACACTAAATTATGCAGGGTAATTAATTCAGAACAGGATAATTTCTCTCTACATAGGGATTTATATAAAATGGCAGATTCGGCAAACAAATGGAATATGAAGTTTAATGTGGGGAAATGTAAAGTCATGCATTTAGGAGGAAATAATCCCAAGGCTACTAATAAACTTAAATGGAATCATTTTAGTGGACTTGTTGCTAGCGAAAGACCTCTGTATCCTTGTCAACTACAAACTTGGAAACAGTGACTAGTGTCAAACAGCAGTAGCAAAGGCAAACAAAATCCTGTCTTGCATAAAAAGAGGTATTGAAGCAAGAGTGGATAACATTATTTTGCCATTATACAAGTCATTGGTAAGACCTCACCTTGAGTATGCAGTGCAGTTTTGGGCATCATTTCTGAAAAAGGATGTACTAGAACTAGATAGGGTACAGTGAAGACTAACAAAATTAATTAAGGGAATGGAGGACTTGACGTATGAGGAACAACTAGACAAACTTGGTTTATTTACTCTAGAGAAAAGACGACTAAGAGTAGACATTATCACATTGTACAAATGTATGAGAGGTCCATACAAGGATCTCTGAGGCGAGCTATTTATTCCAAGGCCTGATCAGATGATCATGGGACACCCCTTGAGATTAGAGGAAAGGAGGTTTAGACTTCAGCAGAGGAAGGGTATTTTACAGTGAGGTCTGTTAAATTGTGGAATTCTTTGCCAAAGGGGGTGTTTATGGCAGATACAATGGATACATTCAAGAGAAGATTAGATACATTTATTCCAAAGGGAACATACAGAGTTATACTGTTTATTAGTAGGCACTAGGCAGATCAGGAAGGTCTGATAAAGACTAACTTATTTGGTAGCAGGAAAGCTATACAATTACTGGGGTATGAGGAGAAGGTTGAACTTGATGGACTTGTGTCTTTATTCTACCTAATTTGCTATGTTACTATGTTAAGGTACGCGTGATGTATTTATTTTTATTTTTTCATTTTATTTCTTTTCATTTAATTTGTTTTACCAACACTATTTGCCAGTAGATACAACAGGCTAATTGGGTAATGGTTATGATGGTGGTGTGTAACGCAATTGCTTTATTGTTTTTTTTTTTTGTCCACGAGGAAGGTCTTTTGTAGAGACCGATACGTCGATATCTGAATAAAATTTTGATATTTTTTAAAAATCCCGTGAGTGTGATCCTTTTGCTTGTTGTCATTACGTCTGATCTGCATGTATGGAACCTGATACGTGAATGCACCCATTAGACTTTATATATACTGGACAGTATGGACTGGAATCCCAGCTCCTGACGGCTGGGTAACCCAAGGAAGGCAGCAGGAAGAAGGGAGGTGGCCAGACAGGTCAAATTCCCCACCACCAAGGGTAGAAAGTAGACAGCTTCCTGATTGGCCACATAACTGGGGGTAGTATGTAACCATGTAATTATCATGGTGCCCATGCTATGCTGGTAACATTCTGTCAGTCTTGTTCTCAGCTGGCTCCTATTGGTTGCAGTGGTATTGGACCGCCCAGTATTTGTCCTTAAATCCAAATCTACAGAGCTGAGAGCGCAATCATAGAAAAAAATAAAGAGAAACAGAGAGAAAAAGTACTCTAAGTGTAGTAGCTTTAATAAACATAAATGCAAAGCAAGCAGAGCAGAAAAGCCCCCCTTCTCCCCATGCACTTACAAGATGCCCGTCTTGGGCTGTAGCGTCTCAAGGGTCCCTGCCCTTAACTGCCACGAAACTGTGCCTTCTTTATAGTTCTTAATAAAGTATCCGTCCGTGTGAGCGCTGAGGTAGTGATAATAGATCCTTGCTGGAAACAAAGTATCTCCACATCTTGGGTACCACAATAACATATATCAAGCTGGAAACAAAGTATCTCCGATTCTCAGGTACCAAGTGGTTGATACAGATGAGGTGTATATTGGCTGCAAAGGATGGTGTCCTTACACGTAGGGATGATGTTGTCTAACAGCCAGGCTCCACGTGGAGAAACCAAACTCTGAGATAGCGTTACCGCTGTTTCCTCGGTCGCTCCGGACCAGAACTGTAGGTTCTCACGGGGGGCATGGCGGGACCCGGTACAATGCGTGAGGGGGGAGGGGAGGTCAATGCCCAACGCGTATCGTGGATGCTCGGATCCACTTCTTCACACGGACGGATACTTTATTAAGAACTATAAAGAAGGCACAGTTTTGTGGCAGTTAAGGGCAGGGACCCTTCAGACGCTGCAGCCCAAGATGGGCATCTTGTAAGTGCATGGCGAGAAGGGGGGCTTTTCTGTTCTGCTTGCTTTGCGTTTATGTTTATTAAAGATACTACACTTAGAGTACTTTTTCTCTCTGTTTCTCTTTATTTTTTTCTGTGATTGCGCTCTCAACTCTGTAGATTTGGATTTTCTCTTTGAGGTACACAAGGATACCTTTGACAGAGAGCTGCACCAGAAAATATTGAGACTACGGAAAGAGACTGCTTTCACTGACTAACTCATCCTCATCTTCTCATCTCATTAATCATACATCATCTCATTTTAACCCATCCATTCATCAGGACCACTCATCTGAAATGACTGTGTGTATCTTATATTGGGACAGTGTACAGGCATTTTAATATTCCAATATTACATTTTTTGTTTAAACTTGATATTTCTTTTGACTTTATTAATACCTGTGGTTAGTCATATACATCTCCATTTTTTACAACTGTTGAGCAGAATTTTTGTTTGTGTATCTAATTTGTCCTTAAATACTGGGTCCTGTCACTTAGCTGTTGTCACGGTTTGTTAAGACTCTCAGACGCAAAGTTAGGTAAAAACACAACTTTATTGAAAAGTTTAAGACAACCCCATAGGGTATCATACACATTCATACATATATCTTTATTGACGGGAAAAGCAATAATAATAATAGCAATACAGGCTCTACCGGCCATGCCAATATACCGGGCAAGGCAGCCTGGAGACTAGTACACGGAGGAATAGTTGGCTCTACCGGCCTTGCCAATATACCGGGCAAGGCAGCCAGGACTGGTACTCAAGGATAGAGGCTCTACCGGCCCTGCCAATATACCGGGCAAGGCAGCCAGGAGACAGACAGCGATTATACAGGCTCTACCGGCCTTGCCAATACCGGCAAAGGCAACCCAAGATGGACAATAGAATTAGGTTCTACCGGCCTTACCAAAATACCGGGCAAGGCAGCCTAATAAGGAGTGAATGGCAACCACTGAAGCCTCAGTGACTGTAAAGGTGGCAACAGCAGTCACAAGGATGACATAAGAGGCTAAGTCAGCGAACCAGTACCTTGTACTGAGAGTGCTATTCGTATCTAGCAATAACAGCCAGATGGCTAAGGAGCGAACCAGTGTCCACACACTGGGAAAGCTAATCGTATGTTGCAATAACAACCGGGCGGCTGTGGAGCGAACCAGAACCCACACACTGGGAACGCTATTTGTATCATGCAATAACAGCCGGATGGCTATGGAGCAAACCAGTACCACACACTGTGAGCGCTATTCATATCGTGCAATAACAGCCGGGTGGCTATGGAGCAAACCAGTACCACACACTGGGAGCGCTATTCGTATCGTGCAATAACAGCCGGATGGCTATGGAGCGAACCAGTACCCACACACTGGGAATGCTAATCGTATCCTGCAATAACAGCCGGTTGGCTATGGAGCGAACCAGTACCCTGTACTGGGAACGCTAATTGTATCCTGCAATAACAGCCGGGTGGCTATGGAGCGAACCAGTACCCTGTACTGGGAATGCTAATCGATCCTGCAATGACAGCTGGGTGGCTATGGAGCGAAGCAGTACCCTGTACTGGGAATGCAATTGTATCCAGCAATAACAGCTGGGTGGCTGTGGAGCGAACCAGTACCCGCGTACTGGATAAACCGCCAAGGCGACCCGGGAACAACAGCTGACTACAGGCGAACTGGATAGGAACCAGCAGGTGGAAACAGGAACCAGCACTCAGACGATCAACCGGATCAGGAACGGCAGCGGGGACTGGCAGCAGGAAGCGGTGACCAAATGGGAACTCCAACTGGATCAGGAACGGAAGCAGGAACCACTGGACGGGTAACTACAGGAACTAGACAATCTCTGATAGCAGGAACACAGCAAAGGGCCCAGGAAGCTCAGGAACATAATGGAGATACGAGCAGCATAGAGACAACACGATAGGGCAACCAAAGGGTGCCCAGGCTCAGTCTAAATAGGCAATGCAGGGCGGGCTGAAAGCAGACAGCCAATGGAGAGCCCCCTATAGGTAATTGACACAAAAAGGCAGCAATCACGGGCACTGTGAAAGTACCCCCCTCTCAAAGACCCCCTCTCCTAGAAGAGGGTCTAGGTTTCTGAGGATATTTAGAATGAAAAATTTGCAGTAATTTGGGCACATGAAGGTCCTTACTATCCACCCAGGATCGTTCTTCAGGACCATAACCATTCCAATGCACCAAATACTGCACCTTTCCTCTAAGTCTGCTGGAATCAATGATACTCTGAACTTCGTACTCCTCCTGACCTTCAACCTCAATAGGCCCTGGCACCACGGGGTTAGTAGTATAACGGTTGCATACAAGAGGCTTGAGGAGGGATACATGGAAGACATTATGAATACCCATGGACGCAGGGATGTCCAATGCATACAACACAGGATTAATTTTGCAAATTACTCTGTAAGGACCAATGAATCGAGGAGCCAACTTATTAGATGGGACTTGAAGTTTAAGGTTCCTGGAGGAAAGCCACACTCTATCCCCAACCTGAAAGGAAACCTCTGACAGTCTCCTGCTATTAGCATGTCGCTGATGACGTTGGAATGACTGAGCAAGTGCCCTCTGTGGAGCAGAGTTGCTCGATATGCTCATCCAGAACTGGAATCTGTTGTGCCTGAAAGGAATCCGGGAGCAAACAGGGCTGGAACCCATAACTGATCATAAACGGAGAGCTCCTGGATGACGTATTAACCGCACAGTTCCTGGCGGACTCTGCCCAGGGCAACAGGTTGGCCCAATTGTCATGATGGTCAGTAATGAAACAGCTCAAGAATTGTTCCAAACCTTGATTGGCACGCTCAGTGGCCCCATTGGTCTGGGGATGGTAGGCGGAGGAAAAGGATAATTGTATGCCCATCTGTTCACAAAATGCCCTCCAAAACCTGGACACGAACTGGCTCCCCCGGTCGGACACCAGCACTCTGGGTACTCCATGCAACCGAAATACTTCTTTAGCGAATACCACTGCTAATTCTTTAGCAGAGGGAAGGCCACGGAGGGGCACGAAATTATCCATTTTAGAAAACCTGTCCACTACCATAAGTATAAAGGAATACCCTCTAGACACTGACAATTCTCCCATAAAATCAATAGAAACGTGGGACCAGGGACGTTCACCATTGGGTATCGGCTGAAGTAGGCCCACCGGGAGGTGTCTAGGGGTCTTAGCACGGGCACAAGTAGCACAGGCATTCGTAAAATCAGCGCAATCTGCCCTCATAGAAGGCCACCAAAAGACTTGCGAGAGGGACCACAACAATTGGTCTCTGCCAATATGTCCTGCAGCCTTAGAGGAATGGTATGTCTCGAGTAACAGAGTGCGGAATGGCTCATCAACAAAACACTTGCCCACTGGGGTTTCAGGGGGAGCAGAGGTCTGGGAGGCCAAAATCTCTTCCCCTAGTGGTGAAGTGATACTAGTGCATATAGTAGCCAATATTCGATCAGGCTGAATAATAGGTGCTGGCACCTCATCTCTGTCAAATTCAGCCTCAAATTGTCTTGACAGCGCATCAGCCCTAACATTCTTAGACCCAGGCAAATAAGATACAAAGAAATTGAATCGAGACAAGAACAGTGCCCACCTGGCCTGGTGTGAGGACAGTCTTTTCGCCTCAGAGAGATAAGTCAGGTTTTTGTGATCGGCCAAAATTAAGACAGGGTTTTTTGTGCCTTCAAGTAGGTGACGCCATTCCTTAAGAGCAAGGATAATGGCCAGTAATTCTCTGTCCCCTATCTTGTAATGGCTTTGAGCCCCGGACAATTTTTTAGATAAAAACCCACAAGTTCTGAGAGTTCCTCCTTTAATAGGTCGTTGAGAAAGCACTGCCCCAACCCCAATATCTGAGGCATCCACCTCCAATGTAAATGGGAGCGATGGGTTGGGGTGAGATAACACAGGAGCGTTAACGAAAGCAGACTTCAGATTCTCAAAGACCTCCTCAGCAGCCACTGACCATTGAGATGGGTTAGCACCCTTGTGCGTAAGGTCAGACAATGGTTTAACAATAGTAGAGAAGTTCTTAATAAACTTTCTATAATAATTAGCGAAGCCCAAAAATCGTTGAATGGCTTTAAGACTCTTGGGGCGTGGCCATTGTAGAACTGCCGTTAGTTTCTCTTTGTCCATGGCAATACCTTCCTTGCCAATTACGAACCCCAAGAATGGCACGCTAGTTCTGTGAAACTCAAATTTTTCCAGTTTAAAGTATAATTTGTTTTTTCGTAGACGAAGCAACACCTCAGACACGTCTTTAACGTGTTGTGACATATTCTCGGAATGAATGAGTATGTCGTCAAGATAGACAATGACACAAGACTGCAGCATATCTCTGACGATGTCATTGATTAATTCTTGAAATACTGTGGGTGCGTTACAAAGACCAAATTGCATGACTAGATATTCATAGTGCCCAGATCTCTTGTTAAAGGCAGTTTTCCACTCAACACCAGCTCTGATCCGAATTAAATTACACGCAGCATGCAGGTCCAGCTTGGTGAAGATAGAAGAACCTTTGAGCCTGTCAAATAGCTTGGCAATGAGTGGTATCGGATAAGCATTCTTTGACATTAACTTGTTTAAGCCATGGTAATCAATGCATGGTCTCAGCTTGCCATTTTTCTTCTTTACAAAGAAGAATCTGGCCCTGTCCGGAGAGGTGGATTTCCTTATGATCCCTCTCTTAAGGGCATCAGAAATATATTCCTCCATAGCTTGGTTCTCCTCACAGGACAATGGATACGTGCGTCCCCTAGGGGGCACCACCCCCGGAGGCAATTCAATACAACAGTCATAAGTTCTGTGCTGGGGTAGGGTGCCAGCCTCTCCCTTACTGAATACATCACCAAACTGTTGGTATTCATCTGGCAGTGAAGGGGAGGTACACAAGATCTTAACCGGGTGGGTTATGCAATGCTCCATACAAGACTGAGACCAAGCAGAGATTTCACACTTTTTCCAATCAAACTGTGGATTATGCAACTGTAACCAAGGAAATCCCAAAATTACTGCATGATGAGGAGAATTGATAAGTTGGAACTGCTGTTCCTCCTTATGAAGTGCCCCAATAGTCATAGATAATAGCATTGTTTCAAAGGTAACCTGTGCAGGTTCTAAGGGTCTACCGTCAATTTCTTCAATAGCAAGAGGGGTCTCTTTCTCAATACGCGGAACCCCATGCAATTCAGCAAAGGTATTATCCACAAAATACCCAGCTGCGCCGGAATGAACCAGGGCCAAAACCTCCACTGAGCGTTTTGCCCAAGAAAGTACCACCTGTATGGTAGGTTTCAGTATACCAAACACTGGGGACAATTGAACACCACCTAGGGCCTGTCCCCCAAGCAGGTGCCCATTCTTGCCACAATATAAGCACAGCCCTTGTCTTTTGTGATATGTTCTCTCCTCCCTGGTTAGCCTAGTGAAGCCTAATTGCATAGGTTCACCTGGTTCCTATGACTGTTCAATAGGCTTAGATGCCAATGGGTGGGCAAAATGTACTGCTAATCCATTACTTTTTGACCGTGACCTGCGGTCTTTAGCCATTAATCTCTCACGAATCCGTGTGTCAATTAGAATGACATATTCAATATAGTCATCAAGATCAGTGGGCAATTCTTTAGCTGCAATCTCATCTTTAATCTGGTCACTCAGACCCTGAACGAAGGCTGCCAATAATGCTTCTTTGTTCCACCCTACCTCTGCCGCCAAGGTGCGAAATTCAATGGCATAATCGCTCACCATACGCCTGCCCTGCTGTATTTCCATAAGGTGTTTAGCAGCAGAGGTGGTTCTACCAGGAAGCTCGAACACTCTCCGAAATGACTGCACAAACTCTTTGAAACTCCTTGTGTAGGGTTTCGCATTTTCCCATAACGGATTGGCCCATGCCAATGCTCTCACAGTCAGCAGAGATATCATGAAACCAACTTTACTGCGGTCACTGGGGAAGGCATGAGCAGTCAATTCCATAAATATTTCAAGTTGGTTAATAAACCCTCTGCAAAGATTAGGATCACCATCGTATCTAAGTGGCAAAGGTGCGGAGGCAGTTAACCCCTTGACTGCAGCCCCTGAGGGCATAGTATCATTTTCCGGTGTCTGACCTGGGGAGACCACCGGACTAGGAACAGCCATGTCTGAGAGTACAGTGCGTTCAAGAATAGTTTGGATCGCTTCCGCTAGCTGATCCAAGCGTTGCTCATGTACATCCATCCTCCAATGGATATTTTGTGTGTTACCATCACTCTTATTGTCTGAGGTCATGGCCCTTTCGTACTGTCACGGTTTGTTAAGGCTCTCAGACGCAAAGTTAGGTAAAAACACAACTTTATTGAAAAGTTTAAGACAACCCAATAGGGTATCATACACATTCATACATATATCTTTATTGACGGGAAAAGCAATAATAATAATAGCGATACAGGCTCTACCAGCCAATATACCGGGCAAGGCAGACAGGAAGTTGGTACAAGAAATAGATAGGCTCTACCAGCCCTGCCAATATACCGGGCGAGGCAGCCTGGAGACTAGTACACGGAGGAATAGTTGGCTCTACCGGCTTTGCCAATATACCGGGCCAAGCAGCCAGGACTGGTACTCAAGGATAGAGGCTCTACCGGCCCTGCCAATATACCGGGCAAGGCAGCCAGGAGACAGACAGCGATTATACAGGCTCTATCGGCCTTGCCAATACCGGCTAAGGCAATCCAAGATGGACAATAGAATTAGGTTCTACCGGCCTTACCAAAATACCGGGCAAGGCAGCCTAATAAGGAGTGAATGGAACCACTGAAGCCTCAGTGACTGTAAAGGTGGCAACAGCAGTCACAAGGATGACATAAGAGGCTAAGTCAGCATAAGTGGCAAGCCAAGGAATGCCAGGGGACCACCCATACCCGCGTACTGGGGAACACAGTAATGCACAAATCGGTAATAGACTCAAAGGTGGTGGAGCGAACCAGTACCTTGTACTAGGAGCAAGTCTACAAGGTGCAACAGCAGCCGGGGGGCTAAGGAGCGAACCAGTACCCGCGTACTGGGAAACCTGAACACATGAGTTGCAATAGCAGCCGGGAGGCTATGGAGCTAACCAGTACCTTGTACTGAGAGTGCTATTCATATCTAGCAATAACAGCCGGATGGCTAAGGAGCGAACCAGTGTCCACACACTGGAACGCTAATCGTATGTTGCAGTAACAGCCGGGTGGCTGTGGAGTGAACCAGTACCCACAAACTGGGAACGCTATTCGTATCGTGCAATAACAGCCGGATGGCTATGGAGCGAACCAGTACCCACACACTGGGAACGCTATTCGTATCGTGCAATAACAGCCGGGTGGCTATGGAGCGAACCAGTACCCTGTACTGGGAACGCTAATCGATCCTGCAATAACAGCCGGTTGGCTATGGAGCGAACCAGTACCCTGTACTGGGAACGCTAATTGTATCCTGCAATAACAGCCGGGCGGCTATGGAGCGAACCAGTACCCTGTACTGGGAACGCTAATCGATCCTGCAATGACAGCCGGGTGGCTATGGAGTGAAGCAGTACCCTGTACTGGGAATGCAATCATATCCTGCAATAACAGCCGGGTGGCTGTGGAGCGAACCAGTACCCGCGTACTGGATAAACCGGTAGAGAGTAGAAATGTCGCCAAGGCGACCCGGGAACAACAGCTGACTACAGGCGAACTGGATAGGAACCAGCAGGTGGAAACAGGAACCAGCACTCAGACGATCAACCGGATCAGGAACGGCAGCGGGGACTGGCAGCAGGAAGCGGTGACCAAATGGGAACTCCAACCTTATCAGGAACGGAAGCAGGAACCACTGGACAGGTAACTACAGGAACTAGACGATCTCTGGTAGCAGGAACACAGCAAAGGGCCCAGGAAGCTCAGGAACATAATGGAGATACAAGCAGCATAGAGACAACACGAAAGGGCAACCAAACGGTGCCCAGGCTCAGTCTAAATAGGCAATGCAGGGCAGGCCGAAAGCAGACAGCCAATGGAGAGCCCCCTATAGGTAACTGACACAAAAAGGCAGCAATCACGGGCACCGTGATAGCTGTTGCCCTTTCGTGGTGTTTCTGTACCAGCACTTGTTCCAATTTCTCGTGTGATCTCAGTGTAGACCCTGACTGCTGGACTACTTTGCTGCTTCTGTTCCTGCTATGTGTACCGACCCGGCCTGGCTGACGTTCCTGCTCTGTGTAATGACCCGGATTGGCTGATGTTCCTGCTCTGTGTACCGACCCGGCCTGGCTGACGTTCCTGCTCTGTGTACCAACCCAGATTGGCTGACATTCCTGCTCTGTGTACCGACCCGGCCTGGCTGACGTTCCTGCTTTGGATACCGATTCCGGTTGGCTGTTGTTCCTGATCTGTGTACCGACCCGTTGGGCCTCCTTTTACTATCTGTCCAGGATTGCCTGCTGCTCCTTCTGTGGCTCTGTTGGTCTTGGCATCCGGGCAGTGTTGCATACCGTACACTCATTCCTGCAGCCTGGTCTCGGTTACGTTCCGGGTCGCGCGGGAGACATTCCGGTGTGAGCCTTCCATTCTGTGCCACATTACGCTAGACCTATACTCCTGCCATCAGCTGAGGTTGGGTTTCCTTAGGCGCCTCAGGCTACTTCCACCCCGGCAGTCGACATTGGTCTGAGCGTCCATCTATCCCCAAGGGAGAAAGGGCCGTTCTCCACCGGTTGTTGGAATTGTAGTCTCCGTTGGGCAGCCTATGGGAATACAGTCTGTCCTCCTCTACTGCTACAGCAGTCTATAAGTTTACTAAGGGCCTTCGCTTATTCCTGTGGCATTACTCGCTGTTTCTACTCTCCCTCCCTAGTGAGAGTCCTAAGGGCCTTGCTCTGATAGGGCCTGTCAGTCTTACTGGACTATCAGTAACCCGTTCACTGCTACCTCGTTGAGAATCACACGTATTACCTGACCTGTGTCAGTATATTGTTATTACTGTCTGTACAATTGTTGGACCCGTGTGGGTAATTACTACTGTAACCTGTCCCGTGACAGTACTATATTGTATACATATTACTGGACCCGTGAGGGTTATTGCCATTTTTATTTGTTCAATAAAACTGTCTTTTTTACCTAACTTACTGTCTCGGAGTGTCAATAAACCGTAACAGTAATGTTGATGTGTAATTGTGTTTTTGACCAGTAGGTGGTTCCCTGTACAGTATGTGATGTAAATACTATACTATGTGTTCAACAGGTTGACGCTTGTTGAGTGTCTCTGTGATTGGTCACCACTTGCCTCTATCTTGTTGCTCCGGTTCCCATTTCAACAAGATGGGATTAGTCTGTCGGGCCCGGTTAATTCGATCAGAGTACAAATACAATAGCTGGGCCCAGATTGGTTGCCTATCCCTTGTGACTCTGATCCCCATTGGCTGGAGATCGAAGTGGCAAGATTGATTGTATTTTAGCTTCCCTTTTGTTCCCTTTGTGTTTTCACTATATAAAATGTCCTAATGTCCCCAAATAAAGTGTTAGTCATTTTGCACTAGATGTCGATCCTGTTGCTTTATTTCTGAATGGTGTAAAGGATCCCCTTTGACCCCATTCACAGATCCTGGGTTCCAGTCTTCCCGCCCCAACTACGAATCTGTACCTGCATTCAGGAGGGAGAAAACTGGCACAACGGCCCAAGACAACTCAGCATCTTGGGTTCAAGTTGTGTTGTCCCTGCCCTGGTGATTGTGACTAAGGTCCTCATCAGCTGCCCTGTTACTCCTAGCCTGGTGAATGGGACCGAGGTTCTGACCAGTCCCTGTGTTGCCCCTGTCCTGGTGAGTGGGACTGAGGTCCTCACCAGTGGCCCTGATCTCCAAAGTCTGGTGAGTGGGTTTGTGGTCCTCACCAGCTTCCTTGATGCCCCTAACCTGAGGAGTGGGACCAAGGTCCTCACCAGCTGCCCTGTTACTGTTAGCCTGGTGAGTGGGACCGAGGTCCTGACCAGTCCCTGTGTTGCCCCTGCCCTGGTAAGTGGCACTGATATCCCTGGCCTGCTGAGTGGGCCTAAGGTCCTCACCAGTTCCTTTGTTGCCCCTGCCCTGGTGAGTGGGACTGTGGTCCTCATTGGTTCCTTTGCTGCCCCTGCCCTGGTGAGTGGGACCGTTGTCCTCATCAGCAGCCCTGTTACCCCTGCCATGGTGAGTGGGACCGAGGTCCTCACCAGTGGCCCTAAAACCCAAAGCCTGGTGAGTGGGACTGTGGTCCTCACCAGCTCCCTTGATGCCCCTACCCTGGGGAGTGGGACCAAGGGCCTCACCAGTTCCTGTGTTGCCCCTGCCCTGGTGAGTGGGAGTGAGGTCCTCAACAGCCGCACTGATACCCCTGGCCTGGTGAGTGGGCCTGGCGCAGACGTCATTATGGCAAGATGTCCACGATCCGTCCTGCTGTCAGCCTCAGAACAATGCACATTTCTTTGGAATAAGGTAATAATTCTGGCGACTAGCCCTACTAAGCTGCTAGTCCTAGATGGGAATTTATTGAAGTTAAATTCTTGAAGAGTTGGTAGTTCCCCTTTAATCAAGTTAGTCTCTCATCCCTTTAAATTAAAGAATTATCCCCTTTAAGGTGACTTTCAATAATTTTTGACTGAGAGTGCCAGAAACAGTTCGAACTCTTAACTGCTGATGTTGAATATATGTTAACTCCTTGCCAAACAAATGTGCTCTACCAGAAGGACGGTAATGCACAAATACAAGGTGAACTGGCAGCACCATTGGTATAGGCAATATAGAAAAGTCCAGCAAACAATACCAAATAACACTCACTGCCAATTCTCGTTGCTCTAAACAGTGCAGATAAGGAAATTTCAATCCATAGCACAAGAAAATACCGCACTCGTCCAGGCAGCAGGTTCAGGATAAAAGCAGATTTATTTCACCATCAAACACAGATGACATATAATATCAATCTAACGTGTTTCGCACATGTGACGCTTAATCATAGACCTGATTCAAACGACTGACACAGTAACTTCCTATACCAATTTAACCAATCACAATGGTCATAACAATCAAAGACAAATTGACCAATAGATTAAGGTAATCATTTCAATGTGTGGAGAAAGTCTGTGTCCCACAAAAACAGTTCCAAAGTAAATAGGGAACAGTGTGTGTGGTTGTAAATGGACAATTCTCCAATTCAGTTAAAGTTGAGAGTGGAGTACCTCAGGGTTCAGTACTAGGTCCATTGCTTTTTAACATGTTTATAAATGACTTGGATATATATATAGAAAGCAAAATATCAATATTTGCAGATCATACTAAATTATGCAGGGTATTTAATTCAGAACAGGATATTTGCTCTCTACATAGTATAGATAGATATTCTCCTTATTTTTGTTTTTCTAAGGGAAAGAATGTTGAGATATCTTAAGCCACTGTAAACTGGAGCATTATCGCCTTCATCATCCTCATTTTCCAAAGCTCCCAATCTTCTCAATGCATATTGGTCAAGCTATGGAATTAAGGGAAGCTTTCCTCAAAATAGCATTATCCTTAGAAAGGAAATATCTCTTTAATGTAAGAGTCCTAGTAAACTTCTGTAAATCTATATACATTTCAAATGTACTAGGTCTCATTGTGGGAGGAAAAGACAGTCCATTTCTTAAAATTCCTTCCTCCTCTTTAGAGATATCATATCCGAAAGATTAAAAATACCATACATCTTCTTTTCAATTCTATTCTTTCTATTATGTCAATCTTACCTTATCTTTCTTTCTCATCTACATTTGCTCTCCTGCTATTTTTATTGTCCCTTTTATTATATTCTTGAAGATGCACCCCAAAAATAACCTATTTTATCTCTTTTGAGTTATTCACGTTATCTTCCCTTATTTTATCATTTTTATTTTATTCTCATTTTATTTGTTCTCATCGCCCTTTTTATTAGTTAAATATATACTTCATTTCAGGTAGTATACAATATTTAAAAATCTATGTGTATTGGGGGTCTCTCTTAAAAAAGATTTCCCTTTTTGGGCAGTTGATCCATCTTTTTAACAACATTGGTCCTTTTAAAATTATTACTATTTTCTCTTTTAGTAATCCTCCCTAACTAAATAGAATTGAAATTCTTCCCTCTTCCACATTTCTTTTTCTCAATCATGTGATGAAGCCCATATAAAGGGGAATAATATGCCAATATGTGAGCTTATCCAAAATAAAGATTAAAAAGAGGAAGAAAAGTTGATAGTTGTGAGCTTCTGTTTTTTAACACAAAAACACTAATAAGATCAAATCCATTCTGGGGAGACACTGGCATATCCAAAAGGGGGATCCTCTTTTGGATCTTTTTGTATGGGTAGGCCTAATTTCTAATTCAGGACAGTAGGAATATAAAAAATATTGCAGCTCCTAGTGATATAAGTGAAAAAGGAAAGGTCAATTTAGAAAGAGAAATCCCTTTAATTTGAAGGGCATGTATAAGTATGGCAGAAAAGGGTGCTTTACTTGTAAGTATGTTATATAAAACACAAATTGAAGTCTAAAGTAATAAATATGGAATATGAGGCACAAACCATTTAAAATTGTAATTCTGATTATGTAGTTTATTTGTTGACCTGTCTGTGTAGCCAAGAGTATATAAGCTGTATGAAAAGTTGAAAGTAAGATTTAAGAAAAATCTGAGGAATACTAAAATAGAACTTCTTACACACAGTATATTTAAGCATTTTTGAGAGGCATGAGGGGAAGCGGTATAATATTTCTATTTTGGCTTTGGAAAAGATAGACCGATAGAAGGATGTTCGAACAGACTAGTGAAACTTCGCAAAAGAGAAACATTTTGGATACAATATTTGCAAACATTGACTCCAGGGGGTCTCAATGTAAATATTGATATTGCTGCGTTTGTTCATTGTTTGTTCACCCTCCCCCACCTTCCTATTTTGTCTCACTACTTCCTATCTTCTGCTCTCACTTCTCCCCATCTTCTTGGCTCATTGTTCCTTGTATTTGTATATTAATTAAAATGCTTATGTATGTGTGTGTATATTTTTTATGAGGATGGGAATCTGGATATATAGATTGTACATATGTATATAGGTGTAGACTTAATTGTACATCAGTGCGTGTATATGCATGTGTACAGGTTTTTTTCCTATTCATTTTGCTAGTATAGGTTCTAAGTGTTCAGTGTTTTTATTATTTATTCATATGACTTATTCCAGTGAATTCATTTTATATTTCATTTGATTTTATTGGGTTTATATTTTCAGTAATCTTAATATATTATATAAAGGATTTTATATAATGTAAATTTTCTTTTTTAAGTTTAGCTCTTTTTTCACTTTTCATGGCGCTATTGACAAATGCAAAATTTAATATTAGATATATTTTGGCTTTATTGATTTTATTGAGTCAATTATTAGGTACAGTCAGTTAATTGGTTAATATTTTTTCACAATTAATTCATTTTGAATGGACATAAAAGGGCGCTTCTGTGTAAACTCTGAGAAAGTGGACAGCTTGCTCACAATACTCCTTGAGTATGGATCTCTATGGAGATCCTGGACCTATGTCCCTTCCAGTCATGACTCCTGTGAGAAATAACAGGAGTCCTTTGAATAGCGACCGATAAAATGCTGACTAGCCAACATTTGTGCTGACAGAAACATTTTTTGGACACATACTTTTTTCTTTTTTAAGAAAAATAAGTAAAGTTACATAGCATAATACAAAAGAAAGCACTATGAAGAAGCAAAACAAGCATGTGCAACAAAGAATCAAAAAGTCACCAGTACATGAAATATAACATCTGTGTAGTAGGGATGACCAACAAGTGGTACATGTACCAGCTACGCAGTATACGTTGCTGCAGAAACAAAGTAAGAAAATATCCAATAAGTTCTCTGGATATGGGGTGAGCGGAGTAGTGTAACTGTTACATAATGCTTTAAATCCAGAGAAATCTATAGTATAAAGGGTGATGGGAGGAGAGAGAGAAAATTATAAGTAAGAATGAGAGAGGAATGGAGAGAGTAAAAGGTAAGCGGGTGGTGGCCTGGCAGCCATACTGAGCGGACGTCTATTGGAAAGGCTCCACTAGATTTGCTTTTTTATCCAATGCAATCCTGCTTCTACAGCCACATTTTCAGCTATATTTCCCTGCACACTTACTGCCCAGCAGCTGAGCTCTCCGAGGAGGCCCTTCTTTCCCTGATCTGGTGTCTGTGGTGATGTACGGACGCATAGGCCTAAGCTGCAGCGGGGCGCCGGGATACTGCGGAGGTGGCGTCTCGATCCTTCTCCCCACTAGCTGCTGATCGGAGATGCGGAGGGGAGGCGCACAGGGCTGCAACGAATTCCAGCTGGAGGAGAGCCGCGCACAGTGAGGGTGCAGGGGTGGCGTGGAGGCCCTGCTGGCTTCATTCTTCACTACTGCGGTGAGTGCCTGGTTGCTGCTACAATTACTGGCTCAGGGGACGTCTGCCTGCCATTCCCCTCTCCCTCTTCTTGCTCACATTAGTGCACCTCCTGTTTTTTTGTTTTTCTCCCAGTGCCCTTTCCCTGCCAGAAGGTCCTTTTGTATAGCCTGTTGTCTTCTGGGGCCATTGTGAGCTTGTTATCTAGTGCATTGGAGCCAACCTCATAACTCCAAATTGGATATCCCCCTGTCTGTGTTTTTCCTGAATTTGTTCCCCCCTCTGCCCCGTGTATATTTTATCTGCTGCACTTCCAAAAGAAAGGAAAAAGAGGAGGAGGGGGAAGGAGCAAGGAAAGAGGGGAGAGGAGAGAGAGGAGGAGGAGAAGTGGAGGGAAAGAAAGGAGAAGAGAGGGGAGAAAGGGAGAAAGAGAGGAAAAGTTGCTGATCTTCGGCTGACATACTGCCCTATGGAGTTGCGTACCACTCTTTGCTGTGTCTAGTGGGATTGCCTGCCTCGGTGGAGAAGAGCTGGCTGGAAAGCCTATTGTTGCTGCGCTCCTGAATGATAGCAGCCAACTCTCTGCATGTGATACAAAATTCCCCTGTGTGTGCTCTTTCCTGTATATGGTCTACCCCTCTGCCCCATGTATATTTAAGCACTGAAGCTCCAGTCGCTGATTCTTGCTTGCTTCTACCAATTCACATATGTGCACCTGAGTATATTCCATACCGTGGCTGATCTCTGAGGCTGGGGATCTGGTGCTAATTTGCTGGCATACTCTTTGGAGATACTACTAAATACTACAGATCATATATCAGCCTGCACTTTCTCGGATGCTGGATTCCCCTGTTTGTCTTCTCTCCTGCATATGTTCCCCTCTACTGCCCCATGTTTATATTAAACCATCCAGTCCTGCCTTACTGGATGCGTCTTACTATCGACAGTTCCTGTATGAGGTTTTGAGACGACCATACGCTGCAATCTCCCTTGTTTGTCTACTCTCCTATATATGTTTTCCCCTGCTGCCCCGTGTATACTTGCTTCACACACTGCTATTTCACTATGAAAATATGAGACAAGCTATGTGTGTCATTTGAATTTTAAGAGGTCCTGCCTGCACCTACCCGCCCTGACAGCGGCTGTCCACCCGGTACTGTCTCTGGTCTCCACTGTTCTGCCCTGCATCTGCTTCCTTGACCCCACTATGGTGAAAAAGTCAGCGGAGTATAGAAAGAAATTAAGTAAATTTGCCAGGAGAGCCATGGCGGCGGAGGAGGTCTCGGCTATGATGGAGGCCCCTTCAGCGGCTACGTCTCCGGCTCAGTCTTCGGCTTCTGAGGAGGATGATTCGAAATCTCAATTTGCGGAAATAATCTCAGCCATTGCTACCTGCCAAGCAGTTTTGACCAACAAGATTGACACTGTGCAGGTGGAAATCAACCTTTTACGTGCAGATCAATAAACCATGCGTGAAAGCATTACTGACGTGCGACAATGTGCATCTACTGTGGAGGACACACTTCCTCCTATGGTTTCCTCGGTGGATAAATTGAAGAATCAAGTCCGTTCCCTACAATCCAAAGTGGAACATGTCGGCACTGATGGTCTCTCGTTATCCTTCACTGTTGAACGGGCACATCATATACCAACTGGTCCTAGACCTCCGGGCTCACTGCCGCGCCAGATGATTGTCAAACTCCTGAATTACAGGGATCGGGATGCCAGGCCAGGATAAAAGGTCAAGTTCTCTTTGAAAATCACCGAATATTCTTCTATCCAGATTTCTCGGCAGATGTTCAACGTCAGCGGTGTAAGTTTCAGGAGGTGAAGAGTAAGCTCGGGGAGAAAAACATCTCCAATTCTATGTTGTTTCCTGCTAGGCTGAGAGTTGTTCATGAAGGCAACACCATCTTTTTCACCTCGGATTCGGAGGCTAGGGACTGGGTGGACACTCATTAAAGTCATATCATCGTTTCCTCTTTTCATGACCCTGCTTCTGCGGTTTCCAATTCGTGGGTCCTCGACTGCTCTGTTTCTTGGTTCACGGTGCTCCCGGGATAGACCTCGGAGAACATGGCACTCACTTGAACTGCTCCATTTCCTACTGTACTATTCAGATGTGGATGACTTTCAGTGGGACTTGACAGCGTGACTTCAGGTCAAAGTATGGAGCGCTGCTGACGCTGGATACCGCCTTCACATGCTGACGCAGGACATAGCCTTTCCATGGTTGAACTATGGGATGAACTGCTATAAGATCTCTGATGGAGTGGAGAGGTTGGAGGCGGAATGTTATGATATATTCGCATGTATAATTTTAAATGTCTGTTCTCAAACTGCTACCATTTCTCTGAATATTTACGTATTTAATGATGGAAAGGAAAAGACAAGACAGGAAAAAAAAATGTTTTTTTCTCCCTTTTCCTCTCGCGTGTTCCTAGGGCGGTGGTTGGATGTCTTGTGACCATGATTAGTTACTTGGCTTCTTTCACAATTTCAGATTTTGTTTGCACATTGTGTGACGCCTCTGACCCGCCCTGTGACCACAGCGACGGGATGGTTAGATGGGGGAAAGAGAGCAGGTAAGGGGGAGGGAGGGGGACAAGAGGAGGTAAAGGAAGACTTTCCCCTTTTGTTGTGTGTGTTTTGTTTTTTTTATGGGTACCTACTACTGTCGTGCGCACCTTGGGTGGTGGTTTGAGGTTATATGGCTGTATTTCAGCACTTGGTATTTTTTGTGTCATTCTAAACCCTGTTCCCTTTAAGTTGGGATGCCTCTGATCCGTCCAGGGAGTGTCAGGACTGAAGGAATATTTAGAAGGCTCATCTAGCACCGTCTAGAAGTCTTGCCTTAGTGTTGGGTTTAATGTTATTATCGTTGCTAAGTATATGCCTATGATCACATGTTTATCTGTTGAGCTGATGTAGCCCTGCATTGGGCAGTGATTGGACGCTGTATCACCTTGCTCGGCACTCGGGTCCCATGGGACTACTGGTGCATGTTTATCTGGTAGTGCCTCCGGTCTGCCCGGGGAATGATAGGGCAAAGGGGATGGGAGAGTGTACTGTTGGGATTTTAGTTTGGGATTTGACTAACTGTTATGTGGGGGATTTTGTGTTCTAAAGACGGATGTGGTGGCTGGGTCGGTTTGTCCTTGCTTCCTTTTTGTTAAGAGGAAATGAAGTCATTATTGTTTATTCTAATTGCTGCTGTGGGGGGCCGGGGTGTGGGGGGGATAGAATGTGATCACCTGTTCAATGGTTTTCTGGTTTTTGAATGCTGGGCAGGAGGGAGGGGGGGAATATTTTGGCTGCCAGTCCACGGTTTTGGGTTAGTTTTGGTATAAAATCTCTGTCAGGTTGGGGGAGATAGAGATAGGGTGGGTTATTTGGTTAGGGGTTACGTTTCCGGGGTTCCTCTCTCCCGGGCGCTCTTTGCTGCTCGTTTGTCTGGCCAGCTGGTCGAGGCTGTAACTGATACCCTCTGATTCTACTATGTCAGCAATAAGCTGTAAGTTCTTGTCATGGAACGTATGTGGATTAAATGATGCTGTTAAGAGGTCTTTAATTTTGAACCACGTCAGGAAACAATCTCCTGGGGTGGTTATGTTGCAGGAGACACATCTATCTGCTAGTAGAGTCCTGTCTCTTAGGAGGCAGTGGATACAGAGCCATTACCATGCCACATACTCCACATACTCAAGAGGTGTCTCCATCCTCATTACTAAATTAGTTTCCTTTGAATTCGTTGATCTCAAGTTGGACCCCCAGGGCCGCTATCTTTTTTTAACGTTTAAATTGCAGGGAGCTCTCTTTGTTCTGCTAAATGTTTATATACCGCCACCTTTTGACCCCTCGGTCCTTAAGGAAATGCTTGTTTACATTTCCGATAAACCCTGTCATCGTATCGTTTGTATGGGTGACTTTAACATAACTACTAACCCTGATTTAGATAGATTAGGTGGAACTGTTGTTGACTCCAGACTACACAGGAATGCATTCCTTGGTCTTACAGGCGACATGGACTTTATAGATGTGTGGAAGACTTTACACCCACAAGCCCAGGAGTTCTCATGCCATTCGGCTATGTACAAAACTCTATCGAGGATTGATTATGCATTCGTTAATCGGTCGACCTTGCCTCAGGTTACCGGTTGCTGTTTTTTGACTAGAGTAGCTTCTGATCACTCCCAGTTTTTATTAATGATACAGTGCGATCAGAGACCTAGGTCTGGGGTGTGGAGGTTTGGCCCTGCATGTTGACTAACACGCATTTAGTATCCAAGCATAGGGAAGATTTAACTGAATATTTTGATAACAATGTGGACACTGCTTCCCCGAGCATTGTTTGGGAGGCTGCTAAAGCGACTGAAAGGGGCTCCTTGATCTCTCTTATCTCTTTGAATATTCGGCTTGGGACTCGAGAGGTGAAGGAGTTGGAGTCGGAAGCAGTTGAAGCGGAGAAACAATTTGTGGAGAAAAAGGACTCAATATCCTATTCTAATTTTATATCTTGCTCCCTAAAATACTCTATAAAATTATCTGACTTGAATGCCCGTCGTATTTTTTATTTGAAACAAAATATTTTTGAAAATGGCGACAAGGAAGGAAGGCTGATGGCTCATCTTGTTTCTCATAGTAGGGGATCTTCGTCAGTTTCCTCACTAAGGGACCCTGGGGGGGCACTTGTTCTTGATCCACAATTGATTCATTCACAGTTTCGGTCTTTTTATTCTAGACTTTACGAATCCCGACTGACCCATTCTGACTCTCAAATTTCTTCTTTTATTGATAGTTGTAAACTTCCGCAGCTTTCTCATGAACATAGACGGATGTTAGATGCTCCTATACTTCTGAGAGAGGTTGTGGAAGCTGTTCGTAGTTTACCGATGGGCAAGGCGTCGGGCATGGATGGTCTTCCTGCGGAATGGTATAAAAAATTTGTGGCTGTCTTGGCCCCACACTTGTTAAAAGCCTTTTATGCTGCTATTGATGAGGGCCATCTCCCAGAGTCTATGAACAATGCCTCCATTATTGTACTGCCTAAGCCAGGGAAAGATCTGGAACTGTGCGATTCTTATAGACCAATATCTTTATTGACTACGGATGCTAAGATTGTGGCGAAGATCTTGGCTTCCAGACTGAATACGGTATTGGGGACCTTGGTACATGAAGATCAAACCTGCTTTATCCCGGGTAAATCTACATCACACAATCTTAGATGGCTATTTATGCACTTGCAGCTGCCTCACGACAATATGGGGTCTAGGGTAATCGCATCTCTTGACGCGTCTAAGGCCTTCGACTCTGTCGAATGGCCTTATCTTTGGCAGGTGCTCCGGGGGTTTGGGTTTGGCCCGTCTTTTATTAGATGGATACATATTCTGTATAGTAGTCCTAGGGCATCCGTGGTGACGGGTGGGCTGTCTTCGCAGCTTTTTTCATTACATCGTGGTACCAGACAGGGCTGCCCGCTCTCGCCCGGCTTGTTTGCCCTGGCCTTGGAGCCCCTGGCTGTCCTCATTCGCGCAAATCCTTTGATCAAGGGCCTTGTGATGGAGGGCAGGGAGGAGAAGATTGCACTTTACACGGATGACATTTTGCTTTTTTTGAATGATGATGAAGGTTCTCTGTGGACCACATTACAGTTGGTGGATGATTTTGGCACCTATTCTGGCTTCCAGATCAATTGGACTAAATCCTCTTTGCTTCAACTTGATAATAACTCACGGGAATCTTGTCGGCCTGATATCCCACTTTCATGTGTGGATGTATGCACTTACTTGGGGATTAAGGTGGCTGCAACGACAGATTCTTTTTTGGAGATGAATTTGGTGCTCACCATTCAATATTTTCAGGACAAAACGTCTACATGGCTTCATTTGCCTTTGAATGTTATAGGCAGATTGAATCTTATCAAAATGATTTTTTTGCCCAAATTTCTGTACATCTTTCAAAATACGCCAGTCCCTATACCTAAAAAATACTTCCGACAAATGGATAAAATTATCTTACACTTTCTATGTCGAGGGGGTCGAGCTAGGATCAGGCTGACTACTCTTATGAGATACAAACGTGAGGGGGGAATTGCTTTGCCCAACTTCTACAGATACTATTTAGCGGCACAATGCCGTTATGTGTTGGATTTTGTTTCTTCCCAGCCCCGATATCAGACTACTAAGCTTGACACATTACTGTTGCGGCCTGCTTATACACTGTCTCAATTCTTGCATGGAGGCCCTGCGATTTTCAAGACTCGATCTCAACTAGCGGCGGCTGTATATGAGGCTTGGCTGGAGATAAAGAAACTGTCGAGACATGTTGCGATGGACCCTGATACCCCCTTGTGGGGCGTTGCGGGGCTACATCATTTATCCAATTGCGAGTTTGGCCCACTATGGGCCAGACACGGGTTTACTACCCTTGGTCAGTTGTACCAGGATGATCAGCTAAAGTTGTTTGCACAGTTACATGACGAATACCGTCTACCGCATACTCTTTTTTTATTCATATTTGTGTGTTAGACATGCTCTTAGTGCTCAGTGGGGTGACTGGATTCCGATGATCTCTACTTTCCCGCTTCTGACTAGACTGTGGCTACTGGAGCCGTCGAGACCCCTCTCTTTCATTTATCAGTGGATAGAATCTCACGTGGGATGTCAGGAGTTCCCTTTCCGGAATAAATGGGAACAGGACGTGGGTCCGTTAGAGGACTGGGAATGGGATATGGCCAAGGAAGGACCAGCGATGGTGGCAATGTCGACTAGACACCAGATGATACAGTTCAATATTCTCCATCGAATTTATTACACGCCTGTCAGACTGCATAAAACGGGGAATTCTGGCACCGATAGCTGTCTCCGGTGTTCTAATACTTTGGGCACGTACCTCCATATGATTTGGGATTGCCCTGTGGTGGGGAGTTTTTGGAAAGAAGTCATGCATGTTGTGGCCCAGGTGTTGGGGAGACCTGTTCCTGTGACTCCGAAACTTTGTTTATTGTCTATCTTCCCTGATGAGATTGAGGGTGCAGCTGACAGTTCCCTGCTAAGAGAGCTTTTGGTGTTGGCAAGAAAGGTGGTGGCCATGAACTGGATGTCGAACGGTGCTCCCACTTGCAGGGCGTGGATTAATTTAGTTCTACAGTGTCTCCCACACTATAGGCTGGTTTACTTGCATCGGGGCACCCCAGATAAGTTTGACAGGACATGGGAACGTTGGCAGAATTGGTGGAAGCGTAGTGCCGATGCTCACTAGGCAATTGATGCTGTACATTTTGATGATGATGAATGAGTTGAGTCATCTTGACTGGTTGGGTGCGTAACTGTGTGGCGGGGTCGGCGAGTAATGATGTGGTTGAGCTCTGTACTTTTTGAGCTCCTACGGCTTTGCTGGCTGGCGGGGGCGGGCTGGAGGGGTGCTGCGGGCTTGGGGGAGAGAGGACTCGGGAACAGGGTAGGGGTGTTTACTTGAGGCTTAGTTAGGTTAGTTCTTTTTGGGGGGTTTTGGTTTTTACATAATAAAAAAACCTCAGGTTGGCACTGTACGATCCTTTGATATGTTTATGTTCTTTTTACTCTTATATATGTCTATATACTTCTTCTGTATCTGACTGATTTGCATGTATTTCCCTGTATTTTTTTTTTTATTTGTATGGAGCGATCTGATAATAAACATATTTAAAAAAAAAAAAAAAAAAAGGTAAGCGGGTATGTCGAGTTGGAAAGGTAGGGGAAACAAGAGACAAGCGAAGGGGGGGAGAAGGAGATGGGGGGAAAGGGGGAGAACCGCCGACACCCAAGTATGAAAGTAACAGATCACGAAGCAAGTAACCTCTGTAGCCGAGGGAGATAGTTTATTAGGGCTGCCATCTAGAAAGAAATAGGGGGAGAGAAGCAGTAGAAAGAACATGTAAGTGTAGCATATCATGGAAGAAAGAGACCCGAGTGTACCACAGCGCTATCGAGGGTGAAGTGGTGGTTTTCCACAGGGTTGGTATCACACTTCTAGCCTCGTTAAGAAGCTGAGTGAGTAAAAATCGTTTGAAGGGGTCTTGATCAATAGCACTGGGACACATACTTTTTGGTATGTATATCCCAGCATTATATGGAGTTATAGAGTTAAGCTACTGTGGTACAACACAAAAGCAGAGATGCAGCATCATTTAGTTGTCTAGAGGACCAGAGAGCTACACAGTATCAAGGTTTCCTTGGACTGGGAGGGAGACAGGCCATATTACACTGGGATTCCTGTAAGTGCATAGATGTTATGCGTCAATTAGTTCTTCAGTATACACTGGTTTTAGATTTTCTTGAACTTTCGTGTCTTTTAATAATATAGATTAACCAAGGGGATGGAAAATCCCTCATTAGATAGCTGCAGAAGGAAATCTGAAAAGAGCTGTATCGGTCTGCGAAAAATTCCTGGGAAAAGTGCAGATTTTTTCGCCTAGTTCATTGCATTAAAATCAATGGGTAGAAAAAATTTTCTCCACAACACCATATAAAAGGCTCTCAGGCTGTCACAGCATGCCATTCTATGTTTGTGACAAGAAAGAGCAGCATGTTTTTTGAGCTACAGAAGAAGGGGAGAAGAAGGAAGGAAGGAGGTTGACCCCAAATACCCCAAAATTTGGTGTGACTGACTGGAAAGACACAGACAGCTTGGGTCCAAATTGCTTGCTGATTTTATTTTTAATGTCTCTGTGTTGGGGAAGTCAGGGGAAAGAAGTTGTAGTTTTTGTTATATATTTTTGGGGACTAACTATGATAAGATATGGGGGACAAATAAATAAAAATATAAAAAAATAATTAAACAAATAAATATATTAGACAGCTGACTGGGAACTCTGTGACTGAGGCAGACCTGACTTTGAGAATTTTGTTGACAGCCAAGGCAAGACATCACATCAACTGTGTACTGTAGAGAGTAATAACACACACAGTAGTTGAGTAATGTCTAGCAAATGCACATGTGGGAGGGGAAAGTTGGAGGAAGTACAGGGGCATGGGAGTAAAGTGTTAGTGCAAAAACTGACTGCAGCAATCATTGCTGCAGCATGTACAGTAAATGATAATGATCCCTCTCTTCCTGGGGTGGATGCAGTTTGTCAAGATCCCACCAATCACATCACGCCAGTCCACCTCTACCGCACACATCTGCCCCACTGTTGTACTTTATTTTTTTTTTTTTAAATCACTTGACATCATCATGAATATGTGCCAGTGTCACTTAAAGGGATAGTAATACTTCATTTTAACTTTATTTAATTTTGTAGGCATTAAAAAAACATGAAGAATGATATGTCTTATCTCCCAAACCTTTATGGTTTATGAGATATTCACAAGCAAAGTTTCTCCCTCCCGCCCCTTTTACCTAGTGTGAGCCATCTCTTCTCAGATGTGGAATGCAGTCTATAGACCAGACAGATAACAGAAGGGGACGCTCTTATTCCTATGAAAACAATGAAATCCCTGACCCCCTTGACAAGCTTTTCAGGTTTTTCCCTTATCTTAATTGAAGATTGTCCCTCTCTGCAGTCTACCTGGGCACCTCCATTCTGATCTGGCTGAACAGTATGACATCAGTAAAAGGGGCGTGAGGGGGACACTTTGTCATTGAATTACTCTGGAACTACAACTCTGACAGAATTGAAATAACACTCTCCAAAGTCCAAATACTATGATGATTAATTAGAGCTGCTTTTATTATGAAACATTACTATCCCTTTAAGCAGGAAGTAAGTGTTGTGGGCAAAGGACAAAGGCACTCTGCATGTTAACACATTTTTCAAGGTATAATTTGCTGTAGGACTCACAATTTTGACATCCAGCTACTTATTTCTCCACTACAGCCCTCAGAAAAAGTAATATTGTGCTGGGAAATGTTGTACCATATTAAACATAGGAGAAAATGTGTTAGAATAGGAGAAAAATGTGTTGAATAGAGAAAAATGTTTTAGAATAGAAGAATAATGTGTTGGAACAGGCGAAAATTTGCTGGAATAGGCGTAAAGGAGGAAAATGTTGCATTGGAGAAAAAGAGAAAACTTTCACGAAAAAAGTGAAAAATCTGCCGCTTTCTGCAAAAAGTCATGCAGGAAATTTTTCTCACTTTCTTTCGTCCACCCCTACTTAGGTGCTGATACTGTAGCTAAGTGTCATTAACGAGTATGCAAAATTTCTAGTGAAAGGCAATGATGTGGAGACAATCTTAGGTTGTGGCATGCCTAGGGACTGGACATTGAAAGAAAGGCATGACTAAAGGACTGGAAGAAAAAGAGAGACAGCAGAGACTCTCTAAGCACAGCTATATATTGATAAAAGGTGTCCACTTGGTCAAATCTCCCTCAATCAGTGTACTCACTTGTTTTAGATGATTCCACTGCATCTCAGTAGAATTCTCCCAGACTGATTTGGAAAGCACTCCTTATCGGTATTCACCCCACAGCTCCATATAGATCAGCTCCACCTCATGTAAATGTTGCTCACACTCTAAAGCCGCCTTATATACCAGAAATATATAGGTGCCAAAAAAGCAACCACTTAGTGTTACCTGGGAACACTTATACAGAAGCAGATGGAGCTCCAACAATAGATTGTTATGGAGCTCAAAGATAAAGTGGTTAAAAATAAATACAGTATATCCTTTAGTTTAAGAAAAAGGTCTGTGTATATAGATAAAAGACACAGTACACTATGTTGCAGGGCCTACAAAAGCACCAATGCTCAAAAAATTCCTTAAAGTAAAATAAATAATAAATGATACATTAAACCACTAAAAGCCTCTATAAAGCTTTTGTGACTCTCATATTTATGTCACTTTCTCTGGAACATAAAATGACTAAAGGACTGAGCTATTAACCATTTGAGTGCCAGAGGGGTACGCAATGCATTACAAACCAGGCACACTTTGTAGGCATTTCCAATGAAGTAATTATTTTGCAATACCGTGATTTAGGCTCTGCTGCAGAGCCTCCTCGAGTCGTACTTTCAGTGCATATATCTCTCAAACCATATCGGTTTGTGAGATAGGGTTTGCACCATTCTTCTTATTTTCTTCTGCTCTATAAAAGTATAAAAAGTTTTTACTGGACATTACTGTCCCTTTAATAAACATTAAAATGATATGACCTCTAAGACAATAAATAATAGTAGATGTGCTGAAGGGATCTACTTAATAGACTTGCTACATTTTATCAGTATAATCTGCACAGCTTGTTGTGTACCCCTCTGGCATATAAAGGGAATAAAGAAATAACTATAAAAGAAAATAATTAATGCAATCTATTTTTCTTCTTTTCACTATACCGTTTTGCTGGTATTACTAGAGATTTGTGAGTGCACTTCAAATTATATTGCTGTACTAAACACATATAACATATTTATTGGCCTTTGTACTTTTGTACTAGCATGTATCATCACTAAATAAAAACATTGGTTAGATAAGACAAAGTTATTGCTGATATATAAACTAGATATAAATCAGTGTTATCAAAAAATAAATAACAAAGAGTGACACCACATGAACTTGTAAGAAAACATCTAAAAAAAATGGAAGCCAGAAATAAGTATTTTAGGAGCCTACATTCCTGAGATTTATACCCCAACCTCCTGTGTGCCATTGTATCAAATGCCTTTGCAAAATCTAGATATGCTACATCTACTGCCTTATCCTTATCTAGGTTGCTGCTTACTTCTTCATAGATGCTGAAAATATTAGACTGGCATGATCTATTCCTCATAAAACCACATTGATTCCTGCTTTTAATCGTATTTTTATATCCTGAATATAATCCCTTATTATCCCTTCTTTCATTTTTCCCAGTGATGCGCTTGAGGCAGTAGCAGCACTAGCCTCCCCCTCGCACTTCAGGTATATGTGGAGAAAAGAAGAACTTGACCAATAATGCTTCTTAACCTGACATGCCTCCAAAAGCATGGGTGTGTTGTTAGAACAGAATTTTTTCTTCTTGAGAGCAGTAACTGTGGCCCTCATCGGCAACTGCAATGTGCACAGTGTGTGCGATAAATAGGGCAAGGAATGGGAACAAGGAGAAAATCTGGACTCACATCAAACACCTGGCATAAATGTAACCAAACCACATAATGCTCATGGTTCCCAATGTGAATTCCTCCCACCAGAACCCAAGTACTACTGGTGTCACTATGCCCCTTGTCCACTCCCAATGAAGGTTCACGTAACAACGTGACAACTTTCAGGCATATTCCATTGCAATAGTTGGACACAAATTGCCACATCCTGACATCTACTGAATGGCTATTAAATGGCTGGGGAGATAAAGATGAATGAGGTGGATCACCATAAGATGTAGTTACCCTAGAGCAAGAACATGATGGTGAGCCAGGTATTTCGCTTGCCATCGAACTTCCAACCTCTGGCTCAGTTTCTCTATTCTTCCTTCTCTTTCATCTCCACCTCGCCTCTTGTTGCCTGTGGGGAGAGTCAGGGAAGTTGTGCCAAGGTTCATTTCCTCCTTTCCCCTTTTCACTGACTTGTCACAAATTGTGCACAGTGCCATCGCTGATGACTGCCCTGTGCCTGCCCCAAGAGAAAAATAGTCCCACACCCAGGACCTCAGGGGAGAGGTGAAAGGTGGAGAAGAACGGCCTATTCTTTTTCTCCCCCATATTCCCATTTACTGGCTGGCGCAGAGGGTGATGTTTCTGCTCTTCCTTCTACTGCCTCAGAATCAGCACTGAAACTAGGAGCATTGTTGCTTGCAAGTGAAACCTGTCCTAGTCCAGCATCACTTGACCCCATTTCCACTGTGTCCACGGTTGTCTGTGGCATATTAGCCTACTCCTCAGCATCCTGCTGCCCTTGCAACTCAGCAGCAGGAGTAATTAGAGCATTAGCAAACTGTGCAAATTCCAAAAACTCATTTCTGGTGGTGGTGTTGATGCCCACCCACATTCCTGTCTCTTGTTCCTCCACGGTTTGGGCTAAAAATGCCATTAATGTCTCTTCCTCCCCAGCTTCTCCACCATCATCATCAACACCACCACCAGTCCCTCCTTGCTGCTGCTTTATTACAGACATCTCACTGGTTGGGGGCGTTTATGAGAAATGTTACAGAGGGTCCCCTAATGCCACACACTTGACATTTCTTGTTGACCTGAAAAAGGCAGTACTAGCAGCAGGCACAGGCAGTTGATCTGTGCTGGGGGTGGTAGTATTATTGCTGCTAGGCAACAATTCTGCCTTCATCAGGATCATGTTCCACCTGGACAATGCCACGGGGGGAAGGGGACTCCCATGGTCAGGGAAATGTTGTGGGCTCCCTTGATTGATAGTCTGGTGGTCTGCATTACTTCTCCTCCTACTCCCCTAATGCTAGACCCACCAGCTACTTCACCATCACTGTTACTACTGCTAACACCACATCAATTTCAGTCCCTGAGTCTTCCTCCTCACTAGTAAATAGCATCACCTCTTCCCTCACTCCTAACAACCTGTACAAGCTGCCGGACCTCCTTAATAGTAGTACTAGTGGCAAGACTGCTTGGGGATGGCAAGTGTGACTTAGGGTCACCTGCGGTCACACTTGGCATTATCTCCTGCCCCCCCCCCCTCCTGAGAATTACAAGACATCCTGGCAGCAGTTGCAGCACTAACAGCAGGCACAGCACTGGCAGCAGACACAAGTAGCTGACTTGTCCTGCACACATTACTACTACCCTCTTCTTCCTCCAGTGAGACAAATTTCCCCAAGAACACTTGGAGTGATGTAAGGGGACTGACCATCACTGCGCCTAGAGAACAGGGCATCCACAGCCTTTCATGTTGGTGGTAGTGCTCACTTCCTCCTCCTCACCCTCACTGGATGCATAACTGTCCTTCTTCCTCCTCTTATTATTATTAAACTTGCTCATAGTGATAGCCTCTTCTGCCTCAATTTTGCAAACCAACCAACAGCACAACAGACTATCACCTCTCTCGCACTCTGTAGCTGCTTGTATTGTGTTTCACATCCTGGAAAATTGCACATTTTTATAGAGAAAAGACAAAAAATGTGATTAAAGGGGTGATTATGTCCAAGCTCAACCTTTGCTACATATCCTAGTAAAGGAAACATAAATAACTAAATAATCTTTCCTGACACCAAAATGGGCATTTGACAATTTTCCTTAACAGCCTCCTATTTAACAGTTGGAAAGCTTTTCACATGTATCTGGGATCGAAGGGGTTAATATAATGAAACATAATGTAACACTGTGTACCATATTTAGCTAAATATGCAGTAAAAGGTTAACAAGAATATACTATGAACTGAACCCTCATTTTCAAGTTAAGTTTTCTCTTGCTGTACATGTTTCATCATTGATAACAATGTCTCCATGTTTCTTAAAGTATTTAGGGCTATATTTAAAGGCAGCCATTAGCAAAAAAAAAAAAAAAATAACGGGTGCGTTAAGGTGCAGTAAGCGATTCAAAGGTCCGTCTTATGTTCAGCTAACGGCAGAGCACAAATCACAATGGCCGATACATTTACATGCATTGGGACCCATAGAACAAAATTCCCCAGAGAAATTCAAAGAATCGCGGTACTGCTAACGGCAGAGAAAAAGATACATCTTACGGTCAAAATTTAAGACCCAGTTTTGTTAGGCGTTAGACACCTAAATGACAAAAAAGAAACCTGTTACATGGTAAAACAGATGAACAGCTCCCCGCACAAGAATACAAATGGGAAAATTAACCCGAGCAATGCCAAAATAACACAAAAAACATGCCCACACACCACAGATCACTAGCACACACAACACAACAACCAAGCAGCACCACATGGACATGGCCTAACAAAAAAACACCAACACAACATGCCACGGAACAATGGGGGTTAGCACACAACACGGACACCTACCAACACAAAACAAGCTCACCTGTGCAACATCACCACACGATCCAGACACAACCTGCATCGCAAAGCTCCACACCCGCAACTGACAGGGACACAGCAACCACAACACAGCACAATTTTAAACACAGACACACCTGCAAACACTTTCCTGCACAACAAACACCTTCCCATTGGTCAGCACTCACCTCACCAGCACACCTACACAACGCCCCACCACCTACTTAAATGGAGAGCTAACCACACTCACTTGTGGCTTGTTTTCCACTCTGGAGAGATAGAGAGAGAGATAGAGATAGAGAGATAGAGATAGAGAGAGAGAAAGCGCAATCAGTATGTTGGGTTACATATTGTTGTGAAGACTACGGAGAAGGCGTGCAAGGGAGAGAGCTGGGGGACACCAGCAACCCCCAGGCACACATGATGAACAAAAATAGAACCCTAAAAAGGGAAATAGGCGGCGCTGTACGTACCTCAAAGTATATATACTATAATAAGAGCTGGAGAAAGGATCCGAAGGAAAACCTATCTAATATACCACATATAATATACAAATATCGCTACTATTCCTAAAACAGGGGTGTGTTCCCTATATACAATATATACAAAACGACCAAAATTCACCTAAGTGAAAAAATTGAGATAAAAGAACAAAATTGAGATAAAGTGAAAAACAATTTCAATAGCGTCCACAATAATATTGTATTGTGGACGCTATTGAAATTGTTTTTCACTTTATCTCAATTTTGTTCTTTTGTATTTATATATTTCTTATATTTCATTAAGGGTACCCTTGATACATTTTTTTGATCATTGTATTATTAAATATTACATATTTTTACAACTAGCGCTCTTCCAGCTTTTTTCACTTAGGTGAATTTTGGTCGTTTTGTACACATGATGAACAGCCTGCATCTGTTGCAAGTGAGGAGGCTCCAGCTCAAGAGCCACACAGGAGCCCATTCTTACCTGGAGGACACCTGCCTGAAGATGCACAGCTGCAGCAACAGGATGCTCCCCTGCAGCAGCTCAGGATGCATAGATGACCACCAAGGCTTAGGGTATAGCGCCCAAGGGTCAGTCTCCTTGGAATTACCGATGATGAGGTCATTGATCGCTACAGGTTGAGGCCGCACAGCATCATTGCCCTGTATGAGGTCATCAAGCATGAGGTGGATCCCATATGCACCCACAACCATGCCCTAACTGGCCTGCAAAAACTTCTGTGTGCCATACACTTCATGACAAGTGGCGCCTTCCAGTCGACAGAGGGTTACGCATCTGGCATGTCCCAGGCCACATTCTCCAGGGTGCTGGCCCAGGTCTTGCCAGCCCTCAAAGGCCAGGCCAGTAGGTACATACACTTCTCCACCACGACATGGAGTGGACACATCTCAAGCTGGGCTCCTATGAAAGGGGAGGCATGCCCAGGGTCATGGGTGCTATAGATTGCACCCATGTCAGCATCAAAGCACCAGCACGTCGGGGACATGTGTTCATCAACCGAAAAAACTTCCACTCCATGAATGTGCAGATGGTGTGTGACAGCAACCTGGCCATCATGAATGTCTGTGCCAAATATTCCGGGAGCTGTCACGATTCCCATATACTCAGAAACACTGGCGGATGGCTTCCGGGTGAGTTAACAATACTAAATCACATCACATACACATGTGCTAGTACGTTCACCTCATGAAACAGCATTCACACAACATGTGCTCCTTGTCTCACCATGTCACTCACTTTCCACAGGTGATGCTGGCTATGGCTGCAAACCATGGTTCCTCACCACACTTACCAATCCCCAGACTGATGCCCAGGAACAATATAATCAGGCTCATACCAGAACTCGCAATGTCATTGAGCAGACCTTCGGCCTCCTCAAGTCCAGATTCTGTCTGGACCACTCGGGGGGAGCATTGCAGTATGCACCAGGCAAGGTCTGCAACATCGTCATGGCATGTGCCATCCTCCATAATATCGTGGTGGACACCAGACTCATCGACGATGTCCAGCCCCCACCCAGACCTGAAGACCCTGTGGACATTGTCCAGGGTGAGGAAAGCCTAACAGGGATGCAGACAATAGACAGATTGATCAGGGATCACTTCAGTTGTGAGTATAATACATGTATGCACACAATCCATGCATACACACCCACCACAACACACATCTTCTGTTTCACCCCACAGGATCAGTGACACAGCCCTGACACTGGCTGCAGTATGGACCACCAACATCAAACATTCCATGGACCAGTCAGATTGGGGCTAGAGATTCCAATGACAGCTGACACCCTGTCCTCCATGTTCATACTGCTACCTCAAGGATATCATGCATGCCCCCCTGGAAACCAAGGTACAACACTTAACCATGTTCAGCATATCCCATGACTCCCTAGGCACCAACTAAAATGCTTTGCTAGGATCAGACCCATAGCAACCATGTTACCCCCGTAGCGAGGGAGTCCCATCCAAGGCAATGCATTGCATAGCACTCTGTCATATCAGGGGTTAAGGGGACATTCGAGGGGGACATGGGACCAGTAGTTTACTACAGCTGAAAAGAGCAGCAGAGGGATGGCTCTTCAGTGGTAGTGTGTTACTCAACATAGAGCTCATGAAATGTGTATCACATCTCCAAGGACACTATGCTGACCTGTGTGTGTGTGTGCAGTGATATGTGCTCCAGACAGAAATACACACATCAACAAATATGTCCTAATAGCTCCATGAACCAAACATATTTGGGCTGCCTCTGACAGTGGCAGCCCAAATACACTAGTGTTATGGAGCTATTAGGACATATCTGTTGATGTGTGTATTCATGTCAGGGGCATATATCCCTAAGGATGGGTAACATCCCCTTAGTTCCCCCCATAATGGTTTACAGACCAGTACAGAACACATTACAAAGCAATGGTTTGTGTACCCCCCCTGGAACGAGAAAGATTAAGGGGATCATGATGTTGTAGCTGTTGCATGACGATCAGTTCGAGGGTGCTGTTCCAAATCCTGTCCTCCTGTCCCACAGGCATTTATAGCATGATCCTTCCTAGAACAGAGGAGTTTCCATGTAACTGGACTGAAGTCTGGACAACACTTCCATGAAGATCACCCCTTGCTGTTTCAAGAGATTGTGTTGGTGATGCAATGTTTGACCTGATGTTCACAGCAACCTCTACTGGAACATTCACATATGGACAAAAATTCATGTGTGTACTAACATCCAGGTATCAGACCTGTACAGTAAGACTGCTCATCCACAGATGCCAATCCATGTGGACAACACATGAGCAGTTCACTAGTGTTTCTAAAGTATTCCTATATAGTTTAGATGTACCGTTTTTGTGCTCATACAAGTTTTTAATGCATATAGGCTATATACCCATGAAACACATGTATGTTTGAGACACAATAAAGGAGAACCATCACTATTCAATCTATGTTTGTATGAATGAATGTTGGATCAAACATCTATCAATGTGGAACCATACCCAAGGCTAGAGTATCCCTCATACAAAGGAAGGCATGACTTATATCACAGGAGTCCACTAGTTGCCTGACCATGAGTGGACTTTGTGATGTATACATGCAATGACATGATAGCAGTGATACACTGATGTGTGTTGTGAGTGATTAAGTGGTGATACAGGGGACACACTTCCACTGTGATGTGACGTCCACGGTTTGTGTGTTGCTCAATATAATCAATGTCCTGAGATTGCTGTAGCTTGACATATTTCAGTACATGGGCTACATCAACAAACAACCAGACCAAGTGGACAAGTGTTATCACTGGTGAAGTGTGTTACAACCTTAGTTAAACAACAACACAACTTAAAGGGATAGTAAACCTTGAAAATAAGTTTATTTCATATTGTAGCCCTTAAAAAAACATGAAAAATGATATGTCTTATCTCCCAAACATTTATGGTTTGGGAGATAAGACTTATATAATTTTTCATGTTTTTTAAGGGCTACAATATAAAATGAACTTATTTTCAAGGTTTACTATCCCTTTAATACATAACCCAATGCTCAGCCTAAGGTTTCAATGTGTGTGCTACACATTGAAATCTTAGGAAGATCATTGGGTTATCCAGTAAGTTAGGCTGTGATTCAAACTCCTATTGTGTAAATGACTTACTGGAGAACACAATGCTCACCCTAGGATCACAATGTGTAACACACACATTGAGATCCTAGGGTGTACGTTGTGTTCCCCAGTAAGTCAGCTGCACAATAGAATTTTGATTTAAAGACCATATTGATGCATGTTCCATCTGTCCTGCTTGTTATTTCCGTGCTAAGTCACATAGCTGTTTGTTTGGTTTTCCCCTCAAACACAAGAACTGATGCAGATGAATGTTCAGTGTTGAACCAGTTGTTGTGATAAGGGGTATGTTCTGATCAAATCTGACACACATCATGGCCATGTAACACTGGCATGTTATATGGCTACAGGGATTGGTTTCCAGGTGAATTTGTACAACGGTGTGGGTGTGTGTGTGTGTGAACCCATGTTGTAACATCCCACAAACATTTCCCCCAGGCAGGAGCTGAGTTCGCTGCATTGTTTGGCAATGCATTGGAGACAACCCTGCCACCCAGTCTATAACTGAATACACAGCAGATCAGACAGGATTGAGGGGGCAGATGACAGGTTGGGCCTTTCATTTCTTCTTTTTTTGGGGGGGCCTTAGACTTGGTGCCAGAGGTGGATGCCCTGGCTGATTGCCTTGTCACCCTCTGTCCCCTAGGTGTGGCTTCAGGGGTAACATTGGAAGGGGTGGTGGGTGAAGTGGACCCCTCTGTGGAACGCAGGTTCTCCCTCTCCATCCTCAGGTTCTCCCTGCGGTTAATCTCTCGCAACTCCACGAGCATCTGTGCAAACATGTCCATCATCCCCGTGTGGAGCTGGTGGAGTTGTGTGTTCCCCCCGGCAACCTCTGACTCCAGAGCTTGGATTCTGGTCTCCAACCTGTTCGTGTTCCTCCGGGATTCCCTCTGGCTCCTTGTGATTATGTCGTTGGTGGAGTGGCTTGCCCGGAGCTGTCTTCTTTGAAGGGTCATGCACTCAGCCTCCAGATCCGTGGGGCATTGACTGCTGGAAATGGGAGCACCTCATGTGCTGTCTCCCCAGCTTCAGCTGTCTCCTCAGCCTCTGTTTCCCCAGCTTCAGCTGTCTCCTCAGCCTCTGCTGTCTCCTCTGATGGTGCTTGGTGTGCTGTGGGTGCTACTGCTGTGACAGCTGGTGGAGTGGCTTCAACAGACGGTGTGTGGGTGCCCACCACATCAAGGGACCCACTACTGCCCAATCATGTCTTTGCTGGTGTTGGAGTGTACACGTCCCTCGGCAGAGGGCGCTGGGGCTCTCCAATCAGCCCCAGGTGTTGGTAGTCAAGTGGCCAAGGGTCATGCCTTGGCCACTGGTAGGTGTTTTGCTCCCACCTGGGATCATACCTGGGTCCATGCTGGGGAGCCATCCAGGAGGGTAGGTCCATCTGTGTGGAATATGACCCATATTGTGTGGTGGCCACATTCCCGGGCAACCATTGTCTCCCTGGTGGTGGTGGTGCTGCTGCTGCTGGAGGGTAATAGCTCCTGGAGGTGGTGGGATGCATCCATCTCCCCCCCTGCATCCAGCCACTGTAGTGGTGTGGTGTAGCCAGTTGGTGTGCAGCCGGTTGGGGGCAGCCAGTTGGTGTGCAGCTGGTTGGGGGGCAGCCAGTTGGTATGCAGCCGGTTGGGGGGGAGGTGTTGAAGTTGTGTATGGTTCCCATTGGCTGGTCCCCTCCTCAGTATACTCCTCACTGGGTGGTGTTGTCGGCTCCTCCATGGGCTCCTGCTGTGATGGAGGCCCATAAGCTGTGTGGAGAATTGAGATTGTGTGATTAGTAAACTTAGCCATGATGGGATTACAGGGATACTAATACATGAAATGCGGAAAGGGAAATATATGTTGTGGGGTTTATCACCCTGAGTGAAACAAGGGTACTCCCACTGCTGAAGGGTGTTTTTTTCAAGAATTATCCCAGCTCAGAGTAGAATTGCTTTGGTGCAATATCCCAGTGGTCTGAAGTTGTACATTGGCACTGTTGCTACATTATCCTATGGGGATTTATGGCCCCTGGACGAAAACTGTCCATAGGATGGTCTAGCAACATCGCCATTGTAAAGTTCCAGTCCACTGTGATATTGCCCCTGGAAAATTCAACTTTGAGCTGTGCTACTTTTTGAATGAAATACCTTTCAGCAGTGGGAATACCCTTTTTTTGCTCAGGGGATGAACCCTGCAATATATATTTCTTTTCACATGTTAGGTATTACTATCCCTTTAACGGAATAGCAATGGTTAATTTCACCATGATGTAATATTGTAGGCATCGTGAAGAGATGTGGATTGATGTTAGTCCTATCCCTCCAACCCTCATGGTTAGACAGCTGGAGATTTCAGTCATTTGACCACACGGAGGCTCTTCAGCAGAGCTTAATTGCCCCATTCAGAGATGTAAACTTCTTTGGAATGGTGCACAGAGTGTGTTTGCAAACCAGGCACACTTTGTCGACCAGATGTATTTATCTGTGAATGGGGTGATTTAGGCTCTGCTGAAGAGCCTCCATGTGGTCTAATGACTGATATCTCCAGCTGTCAATTACAGCAATATCTGTCTAACCATGAGGGTTGGAGGGATTGGACTAACATCGATCCACTTCTTTTTACGATGCCTACCATATTACATCATGGTGAAATTAACCATTGCTATCCCATTACAGTTGCACACATGGAGAAATGGTCAGATATGTATGTGAATATGTACCTTTCATATGGCTACAAAGCCAGAGATCAGTTCAGTACGTGTGATTGCCCTACTGGCTATATATGTGCACCCATCAAAACATACATTTGATTGATATCATGGATATGAACATACCTCGTATATCCCATCTACGTAGAGTGGTATCAATGTAAGTTAGTTTCTGATGGGTGCACATATGTGGCCATTAAGGCAATCACATGCAATGAACTGATCTCTGGGTTCACATCGTGTTGGGACATATTTGGAGGCATTTGAAAGGTACATATCTGACCATTTTTCTTTGTGTGCATATCTTTTTTGAACAGATGTGCAGTGGGATTCAAGTGTTATTCAACCCTACCTTCTTAGCTGATCCCGTACAATGCACAATTTTTAATTACTTGACAGGTGACTCACTGGTTGTCAGGATGATATCCTATGCATTGCATTGTGATGCATGGGATACCACCCTGGCAATCAGAGATTGATGAACTGGACAGGATCCTGTCCATGTCATGTGTTCCAGTTGAATCATGAAGGGCAAAAATCACACCAGTAGTGACGGATATCTGTGAGTGAGGCCTGTTTTTCTTTGCGTATGAGCCCATCCATCCTTTTGAGTGAAGCAATTGTACTCAATCCGAGATATCCATCATTCATGGCCTGTTGGTGACCAAGGTACAATGGTTGATATTTGGTTCCCATGTGTATCCTGCAAACTGTGGCTGGTGTACTATCCATCCATCCATGGCATCAGCACCCCTGAGGATCCATGTGGGAATCAGATGTGAGATATGTCATTTCAAGTTAGAGTAAATGATTGCAGCCACAACACCAAGGCCTACGTTTCCCACCTTTAATTCTGGGATATTGTTTGAGGCCTGTGTGTTGCACATACAACCAGTTATTCTCAGTGACACTCTGATGTGTGACCTGCTCCATCCTTTCTGTGATTCAGTAAGCGGTGATGTCGACATGATGGAGTGAACATGATGCTGACTTCTACAGTGATCTAATTTCCCCATTTCCAGTGTTTTCTATGGAGTCTATACGATGGGACCTTAGCAACTTGATTCATGTTATTGCATATTCTCCATAGACTAACACTGGTATTGGTGAAGTGAGGGTGTGTAAGGGTTAATTTTTCTCCACCATCTCTTTGTCACCGATTAGTGAATGTCCCCTGTGTAGCATGTGATTGTTGGCCTCTTGACTTGTTTGCTGTCTGGTTAATCCTTTGAGTCCCAGAGGGGTTGCCAAAGCATTGTTGATCGATGCATTGATGATCCCTCTAGCACTCAAGGGGTTAGGTGCTGACTTCCCAGTGGGGACATGGGTGACATTGTGTGTCAACAGTGATGATATTGAACAGACGACATTTTGAACAGCATGGTTTGTGTATTGTGTGTGATGAGCACAGCGACAGGAGGGTTGAAGTAGGACTTTGACAGGTTTGTCACAAGTTGGACCTTGATATTTGTCCTGGTGTTGTGTCCTGTTTTTAGCCCTCAGGGTGCTGTGTTGGTGCAGTTATATAAATGAATGATGGGCATGTGTTGAGGTGTGACTGTGTTTGCAGCTGGTGTTGGTTGATGTAGTGTGTGGCTATTGAATGCTGCACTTACCGGTAGTGTGGAGGATCCTCTCATCCCCAGTGTCAGCTCCTCCAATGACCCCCTCGATCAGGGTCGGGGACATATTCTGCCGCACCATCTCCTCCCAGCCGCAGAAGGTGATAGGGACGGGTGGGCCACCTCCAGTGCCTCTGGCGTGCTTGGCGAGCTCTGACAGATTGTTCTTCACCACCCTCCGGCAGTCGCCCCATTGCTTTTTGATGGACTCCACGTCCCACCTGCATGGAGCCACCGCGTTCACCCGGCTGCATATCTGGTTCCAGGCTGCCTTCCTCCTCGCTGACAGGCCAGGGACCTTTGCCGTTGGGTGGAGAACACTCTGTCTCTTCAGGACAGCCTCCACGAGAGCCGTGTTCTCCTCCTCAGTATATTTCGGATCCCTGACCCTGCCCTCGTCAGCTCCGGCATGCGAGGAGTCAGAACCAGAGTGTCCTGCCTGGTCTGCCCCTGCCTGTGTGTGGTGGTCTCCAGGAACTAACGCTCGTCCCACTGCAGGTTCTGTCCCTGTCCTCCATGTGCCTGCTCTTCTGGGCCTGGTCCCCCTCCGCCCTGTGGATCTCCCTCTCCCACCCCTGCTCTCAACAGGGATGTCCTGCTCTCCTTCTTCCTCCTCCACTACTCTCCCCATCCCTCTCTCCTGTCCTCCTCTCCTGGTCATCACTCACCCACTCACATCCAGGCACTCCCACAGGCCCTCACAGACACACTCGATCCACCCACTCTCTGTCACACACTTTCACTCACAGATTCACACTGTCAAATAAAAATTAATGAAATGTGTAAGGTGTTGGAAACAAAAAAGACTATGTTTATGTATGTGTAAATATTTGTGTTTGTATGTGTGTATGTAATATGTGCAAAAGTGTAATATGTGAATAGTTAGTGCACCTCTCTCCAAACTCCAAACTCAAAATCTCCTTCTACCTCCAATGAACGGTCCTGTCTCTCTCTCTCTGAACACTATCCTCTGCTCCTGGGTCCTGATATCTAGCTTTCAAGAACTCGATAACAGACAGTGTGTGATGGTTATTTTTGGGTATATATAGGCGTATTTGAAGTTTTTGGATACTTTGGGGCCTTGGGATTGGCTGTGTGTTTGAATTTGTTGTTGCATCAATCAAGGTTGCTAGCCAACGGCAGCAGTTATGTTACAAGTTGTTTTGAGCTATGTTATCATGTGATTTGGCCGTCCGTTGTGCATTCACATGAGCGACAACAGGTTTTGTGTTACGTGTTTTGGCTGTGCCTACGCTCGATAGCTATTCTTGTAGAGTACCTATTGAATCTGCCGTAACTCATTTATTATTTGCGAGTGATGTGTCTTTTTCACTTAGCGGCTGGTTTAACGTGAGCCTTTAAATCTAGCCCTTAGTGTTTAGTGAATCACAGTTACACTCTTTATGCTCTTTAAATATATGTAATAAATTCCCTTTTATGTACTTCCAGTTTCACCACTATCTGTATGTTATCATTTTGGGGTGGAAAGTTATTTTGATTTAATAAACATTAAAATTATATGACCTCTAGGAGAAGAAATAATAGTAGATGTGCTGAAGGGATCTACCTAATGAATTTTATCAATATAATCTGCACAACATGTTGCGTACCCCTCTGGAACTCAAAGGGTTAAAAGAAAAACCTGTAAAGAAAAAACACTGAATTATTGCAATCTATTTTTTTTCTTTTCACTATACCTTATTGCTGGTATTACTAGAGATTTGTGAGTGCACTTCAAATTATATTGCTGTACTAAACACATATATTAAGTGCCCTTTGTACTTTTGTACCAGCATGTTTCATCACTGAATTAAAATATTGGTTAGATAAGACAAAGTTATTGTTGATATATAAACTAGACATAAACCAGTGTTAGCAAAAAATAAAAAATAAGGAGTAACTCCACATGAACTTGTAAGAAAACATCTAAAAAAACACAAATTGGAATCCAGAAATGAGTATTTTACAAGCCTAAATTCCTGGGATTTCTCCAAATCTAACTGGGTCAATAACATTAGAGCTGAAATTGACTACACAGACAATAATCCCCCACACACACACACAAACACACACAAAAACACATTGTTCAGGAGAATTTTTGTATTTTGAGCAATTAAATTTTAGTCATTCAACATCATTGGCGGTAGATAAAACCACCAGAGAATTCCACAGATTCAGGAATAAAAGTTATTACACTGCAAAGGATCATGAGTTCTGATGTTAGTTTGGTTCCGGTAATTTTAACTTCAATAACTACAGGTTGTTGAAGCACCTAGATTGCACTTGTCTGATAGAAATGCATGTTTGATAGTCTAAGCAGTAAAAGTACACAAGATCCCAAATGGAACTCATCTTGATTTCAAATAGCTATGGACCCCTCTTTTTGAATATTGTAAGATTTACAGTAATATGCTAATGTAGAGATTTTGTAACAAGGCATAAAATGTTGCAAGTGCTCTCCTAGGTAGAATGTATTTCTATAGTAGGTTATATCTGGTGGTTAAAATACTAGATAAATACAGATGATGATAATACAGTCAGTAATTGAGTGGAGATGATCTCTGTCTAGTCAATTGATAGCTCGGCTGCTCACTTTAACGATGCAATGTACTATTAATTAACTTAAACGATACAATGTAAAAGTATAGTGACATGCAAGTATGTAACATAGAAATGTCCCAATGAGAGATTCAATTCCGTATGTTTGTATTAATAATAGTCATTATAAAACAGAATTAAGTCTGTTAGTATGGTAACTTGATGAGATGGGATGAAATGAGATGAACAGTATTTGGTTAGACGTTAGTATAAACCAAACCCTTCCTTTATGAGTTCATGCAGATGAAGGATGCAGGTGAAATGAGAATGATGAGATGAACAGGAGTAAACAAAGGTCCAGTCATTCCTTGCTGGGCTGCTATCTGATATAACACCAGGATCCCCAAGTGTACAGGTTAAATTCTCAAACGAAGTATTCAAGCGCTCCAAGCGCGGGAATATGAAAAATAAACAATACAAAAATAAAGGGCAAATCTAAGTGTAGTATGCAACTACAAATAAGGCGATAATATATCAGTAAATACTAATATATCATGGAATACAACAAAAAGAGTTCTTAAATGACATTATTGAATAAAAAGATTTCTTTATTAAAAGTTACTGGTTAAAAATAGGCATGCTGGTAGTTCAATGTAAAAAATAAAAATCGAACATATGGGGATTAACTGGAAAGATCAAAAACAAACAACCCGTACATATCAAAGACTATATTCTAAACATAATAATAATACCCATAGATACAATCAAGGATCTAATCACTATCATAATCAGTATCGATTTGAAGTTTTGGAAGAAACAACATCTGACTCAATTACCAAAAGTACTAAATCCCCTCCTACGAGTTCTGGAAACAAGAAGCTACAAAAAGAAGACACAATAATAAAAGGCATCTACAATCTAGCCAATTTCCCCCTAAAGAAAGAGGATCTAAGTTTGCTACAAAGGGGATTAAAATTTGCTCCAAGCTGCAAACCAAATCATTTTGAGGTATATGTGGATGTACAGAAATATATTCAAAAATTGACTCTTGAAAGACATTATCAAATACAAAAAGAAAAAAACCCCAACACAACAAAGAAAATAGAGAAACAAAGATTGAACATGAAACATCAAGTTTCAAAAGAGAAGAAATCCTAGAACAACTGGAAGCTTTATGGGAAGAAGGCAATATTCCAATTACTTTGTCAGAAAACCAAAGTCTACCGGATCTAAAGATACAAAATGAGATGGGTGAGTTGGTTAGTGAGGATAAGGAAAAGGCTGATGTTTTAAACACTTTCTTTGCATCAGTATATACAAGGGAGCAAGGAATGGTAGAAGAGCCTCCGCAAGTATCAAATAAAACAATACAATTAATAGATATTGGGTTAACTCAAGAAGATGTCATGGGAAGACTGAACAAAATTAAGACCGACAAAGCACCGGGTCCTGATGGTATACATCCAAGGGTTCTTCAGGAACTCAGTGCAGTGTTAGCAAAACCCCTATATTTACTCTTTAAAGATTCTATTACCACAGGCTCAGTGCCACAGGATTGGCGAAGAGCTAACATAGTGCCTCTATTTAAGAAGGGAACTAAAACAGAACCTGGGAATTATAGACCAGTGAGTTTGACCTCTGTAGTGGGAAAACTATTAGAAGGCATAATAAGGGACTATATTCAGGATTACAACACAAAAAATAAGATCATTAGCACGAATCAACATGGTTTTATGAAGAATAGGTCATGCCAAACTAATCTTTTCAGCTTCTATGAGGAGGTAAGCAGCAACCTTGACAATGGCAAGGCAGTAGATGTAGTATATCTAGACTTTGCAAAGGCATTTGATACAGTACCACACAGAAGGCTGGTGTATAAAATAAGGAAATTGGGGCTAGGAGATAACCTTTGCAATTGGATACAAAACTGGTTGAAGGATAGGGAACAGCGTGTGGTTGTAAATGGAAAATTCTCCAGTATAGTTAAAGTGGAGAGTGGAGTACCTCAGGGTTCAGTATTAGGTCCGCTGCTTTTTAACATGTTTATAAATGACCTGGAAATAGATATAGAAAGCAAAATATCAATATTTGCAGATGATACTAAATTATGCAAAGTCATTAATTCAGAACAGGATATTTTCTCTCTACAGAGGGACTTACATACAATGTCAGATTGGGCAAACATGTGGAATATGAAGTTTAATGTGGGGAAGTGTAAAGTCATGCATTTGGGAGGAAACAATCCCAAGGCTACTTATAAACTTAATGGAATAATTTTAGGTGACTCGTTGCTAGAAAAAGACCTGGGTATCCTTGTCAACTACAAACTTGGAAACAGTGACCAGTGTCAAACAGCAGTAGCAAAGGCAAACAAAGTCCTGTCTTGCATAAAAAGAGGTATTGAAGCAAGAGTGGATAACATTATTTTGCCATTATACAAATCATTGGTAAGACCTCACCTTGAGTATGCAGTGCAATTTTGGGCACCGGTTCTGAAAAAGGATATACTAGAACTAGAGAGGGTACAGCGGAGAGCAACAAAATTAATTAAGGGAATGGAGGACTTGACATATGAGGAACGACTAAACAAACTTGGTTTATTTACTCTAGAGAAAAGACGACTAAGAGGAGACCTTATCACATTGTACAAGTATATGAGAGGTCAATACAAGGATCTCTGCGGTGAGCTATTTATTCCAAGGCCTGCTCAGGTGACCAGGGGACACCTCTTGAGATTAGAGGAAAGGAGGTTTAAACTTCAGCAGAGGAAGGGTTTTTTTACGGTAAGGTCTGTCAAATTGTGGAATTCATTGCCCAGGGAGGTAGTTATGGCAGATACAATGGACACATTTAAGAGAAGATTAGATACATTTCTTTCAAAAGGGAACATACAGAGTTATACTGTTTATCAGTAGGCAGATCAGGAAGGTCTGATAAAGACTAATTTAATTGGTAGCAGGAAAGCTATAAAATTCTTAGTTACTGAGGTATGAAGCGAAGGTTGAACTTGATGGACTTGTGTCTTTTTTCAACCTAATTTACTATGTTACTATGTTACTATGTTACAACATAGTAATTTAAAAACGTCCTCTAAATTTTATCCAATACAATCTAGAGACCCCTTTATAGAAGTATTTATGGAAGTAGTACTCAAGGACTCAAAACCAATTAAATTTAAGAAAAATCTTACAAATAAGGAAGAAATAAGTTTAAAATTACTTACGAACAATACTAATCTTGTCTTCAGAGAAGCAGATAAAGGAGGGGCACTAGTGATTCAAACAAGAACTCAATACTTAACTGAAGCATATAGGATTTTAGGGGATGAGAAATTTTACAGTAAACTAACTGTTAACCCATTACCGCAATTTCAAAAAGAATATTTACAATTAATCAAAGATGCCTTTGAAGATAACATAATCACAAAACAAGAATACATATTTCTGAAGATTGAACATCCAAACATACCCATATATTATCACATTCCAAAGATCCATAAGGACTCCATTAATCCACCAGGTCGTCCTTTTATATCAGGAATAAATTCACTCACTAGTAATTTATCTCAACTTTTTGATTTTCATTTGCAACAATACGTATTAAAGCTTCCTGCATATATGAAGGATACAGGACATGTACTTGAAAAATTACATCAAATCCAGTGGAAGCAAGACTATATCTTAGTGACCTGTGATGTAACATCACTTTACACCAATATAGAACACCATTTGGGTATACATGCAGTATCTCATGTTTTGGAACAAGACCCTAATATGTCAGAGGAACAGAGGATATTCCTACTGAATGGAATCTTTTTCATACTATCCCATAACCATTTTATGTTTGAAGAAGAACATTATATACAAAAGTGCGGGAACCCATTTTGCACCTAGTTTTGCGAACTTGTTTATGGGTAAGTGGGAGGAGGAATACATCTGGCCCCATTTTAGTGATCAACTAGCATTATATCTGAGGTTCATAGATGACATCTTTATCATTTGGAAAGGAACGGAAGAACAACTAAATACATTTTTAAATAACATCAATAAGAACCAAATGGGTTTGTCCTTCACTTCAACATACAGTCATACATCAATAGTATTCCTAGATTTACAGATTAACATAGAAGGTAACCATACCATTGAAACTAGAACACACTACAAACCAGTAGAGTCCAACAGCTATATACAAGCAAATAGTAACGACAGAAAATTATGGTTAAACAATGTGCTCTTTAGCCAATTCCAGAGGATAAAGAGGAATTGTAGTAAAGAGGAAGTATTTGAAGAAAATGGATACAGACATGAGATCATAGAAGGAGCACTACAGAAAGTAAAAGAAATACCCAGAATCAATCTACTTAAAACTAATGAAATAAATACAAACAATAAAAAATATAAAAAAATAATAAATTCAGTGAAAAAAACAGAATTATCTTTTATCACCAAAATTACAAATGGATCAAAGAAAATAGAAAAAAATCTTAAACAGGCATTGGAATATTCTAAGAGGGGACAAATATCTGCATGATGTAATTCCAAGGAAACCAAAAATAACATATAAAAAAGCAGAAGATCTAAAAAAGGAACTTGCTCCCAGCGCTCTAAAACAAATAAAAAATTCTGATCAATCGTCAACTATGAGATTAAATCCAATAAATGGCAATTTTAAATGCAGACACAAGAGATGCATTACATGTCAACATTTTGTTGAAACTGAAAAAACATTTCAATCTCATATAACCAAAGAATCCTTTTCTGTTAAACATTTGGCAAACTGCAACACTCCATATGTGATTTATATGCTACAGTGTCCCTGTCAAAAACAATATATTGGTAGGACTACCAGACCATTGAAAGAAAGGTTTAGAGAACATAGGAACAATATACTGAAACTATCTTCCACACATTGTGTCTCAAGACACTATAAACAATATCATCCCAATAACCTAGAACAAATCCAAGTACGAATTATTGATGTCATTCCACCACATCCTAGGGGAGGAGAAAGATTCAGAAGATTAGCCCAGAAGGAAACATTCTGGATTTTTAAATTACAAACAATGGCTCCACAAATGAAGAGATGGATTTGTGGTGCTCTTAAATACATATTTTTGTACCTAGTAACTAGGAAAAATATTAAATATAAAATAAATATAAATTTAACCTCCTTGCACTGTTGGATTACTCTACATCCACCGAACCATATATGTCCAAAATAATATTTTACAGCTTAAAACAAACAAATTATATAAAGTCCAGCTACACTTTTCCTGTCAATTGATGTTGTATTCCTTTTTGTTTACAATAGTCACATACTATTATTTTCATTATTTATATGGGAGCCTTCTTCATATACTGGTGAATAATCCTTGAAGAATAGAACAACATATACATCCTAGTATATTGTTACTTCAATTCAGTAGAATGCTGTTTGATCTTTTTATGTACAAATCATTGTATGATCACATAAGGATGGTAGGAATATGCGTTCTGTCAAAACATCATTTTCAGAATATAAAAGATGTGTGTAAGCTCATTATGTTACAACATGGCCTTCAACTAAAGGGTAAGCAAACGGAAGATGAACGGGTACTATGTTTGATTTACATATTGACCTTGCTTTTATCACACAGTAAACACTACGCCTTATTTTAATGTATTAGATATAGTGTATATGTAAATTGGAAACTTCTCTTATTCTAAGTTACAAGGTACTACCAAGGATTGCAATCTCCGCCCACAACCATTTGAGTGACATAAGGACACACGTAAATACAAGGATGATGGGGGCATGTGCCCTTTAATCACACTAAAAAAAAATTTCCCTGAGGAAGGGACTACATGTCAGTCCCGAAAAGCATTGGATATTAGTGGATATTAACCGCATCTCTACGAGACGAACGACCCAGCTAAAGGACCCACTTCACAGGAGGAATTGTGGATAAGCAAATACACCTGTAGCGGGATCCAGAAGGAGTGGGGAGCGAGTACTCGGACAGTGTGATGCGCAGAATACAAAGAAGATTACAAGTAAGCAGACTATAAAAAGGGGGGTAGTCATCTGTTTGACGGATTGGGAAAAATTTCTACTGCAAACAGTACACTATAGATGAGGTAATTATATATATATATATATAACCTGTTAACCTGAAAACCACTAAAAACTACTCAACCCACTCATTCTGCTTGAACATTTAAACCATGACAATGGACTGAGATATAATTAGGGCTGGTATAGAAGTTTTATGTGATAACTTAATCCCCATATGTTCGATTTTTATTTTTTACATTGAACTACCAGCATGCCTATTTTTAACCAGTAATTTTTAATAAAGAAATCTTTTTATTCAATAATGTCATTTAAGAACTCTTTTTGTTGTATTCCATGATACATTAGTATTTACTGATATATTATTGCCTTATTTGTAATTGCATACTACACTTAGATTTGCCCTATTATTTTTGTATTGTTTATTTTTCATATTCCCGCGCTTGGAGCGCTTGAATACTTCGTTTGAGAATGTAGAGACTTTGCAGCTCTCTCCACAGCAGAACTCAGAAATGTCTATTATACTTGCTATGCTAATCTATAGGGTATTCCCAAAAATTATCCACTTATTAGATTCATTGTATCTTGACACCCATTTCATTCATTGCCTATTTAACACTTCCCATCCCTATACATGCACACTTGATCAATAATTACATGCACTCCTGGACATATATGCATGCAGATTTATAGTACACAGACATTATAGAATCACCTCACTATGGCCATATAACTTATTTGCTCAATCAAACAACTGCAGTCACCAATTTCATGAATTCGTGAGTGCGTGATAATGTATCAATGTATGTGATTGTGTGTGTGTTTAAGAATGTATCTGTCTGTTTGTGTTTGTTCGAGACAGAAAATGTATCAGCATCAGTTTGTGTTTGAGAATGTATTTGTGTTTGTAAGAATGACAGTGTGTGAGTGTATAAGAATGTGTGAGTGTGTAATAATATGTGTGTTCGTGAGCGCAAGAAAGTATCAGTGTGTGTGCATGTGTGTTTACCAGAGGTATGTATATAATAAAGAACATTTTGTAACTTCTTATAGTCGCTTAAAAATAGTCCTTAGTCTTTGTTTACAATAAGAGATTAACATTGTGAATAACGTTTATCCCATAATGTAGCAAAGGTAAGCAATATATACAACATATATCTACTTCTTAACATTTTTAAATATATTTGTGTTCCTTTAGGTGAAAATTAAGAGAATTTGATTATCATCATTAACTCCTTGGATGCTAAAGAGGTCTCCAAAGCCTTGAGAAGAATTGCGATGGACTCCTCACCAGTAATCTAAGGGTTAATTGTGTACTGTGTATTGACAGGCTCAGGGCAGACAGGATAACAGGACTGAGTACTGTCAATAAGTCTGTGTTTTGAGTGTTAGGCGCTGACAATGCTAGGCAATTATTTGTATCTCTGGTTCTAGATACCAGTGGTAAGGGGGTGTCTTACCCAGGCTGCTGGAGTTGATCTGTTCCACCTTCCTGCTGGTCTCCTCCAGTACCAATTCTTCAGACTTGCTCCAGGAAGGCTACCTGTGGACACACTGCATGCTGGACCCACGCACTGAGTGGCGGGAGTAGGGGACACTGCTCAGAGACATCCCGACGCTGTCTAGAGTGGCAGTAGGCACCCAGAACTGTAAGGGGGAGGGCAGGAGAGATGGCTGGAGCTGCTAGGGCAAGGAGAAAGGATGAAGCGCATACAGAGAATGGGACCCACGCACAGATTGGAGGGAGTAGGGGACACTGCAGAGAGATCTTCCAGAGCTGTCTATTGGGAGGTAGGCACCTGGGAATGTAAGGGGAGGGCAGGAGAGATGGACTGGAACAGCCAGGGCAAGGAGGAAGGACAAAGAGCATACCAAGAGTGGGAAGAGGAGACACTGCAGGGAAGCACAGTTTATACCTTTGAGTTCCAAAGGTGTAAGCAACGCATTGCAATGGCACTCATAGGGTTAAGGCAGATTTCGATTTGGACTGATGGTGGTGGAGGAGGGCAACAGCCGGGGACACGCGGAACATAATGTGCAATGTTAACCCTATGAGTGGCAGAGGGGTAGGCAATGCATTGCTTTGCAATGCTTTGTGTACCCCTGTGACATTGAAAAGGTTAAGCAAGGTTTCCTTTGGTGGACTCAGAGAGAGTGTGTGTGTGAATGTGTGTGTCAGTCATGTTGTTTTGTTTTGGGACATGGAACTTGGGGAGGGCTAACTCCTTGCAGAGATTTTCACAGGAGTAGGTTCTGAGTCTGATGCATTATTTAGAACATAGAGGGACAGAGATACTGTTTATTCTCCATAAGATATTCTTTTCTTCTTTAAGCTCGTTTATATATGGTTTTAGTGACCATTATTCGTCTGTTGTGTGATTTTTGGCCCCTTTGCTGGCATTCATGCTGGGAGGAGGGTCTTTTTTCACCTTTCACTTTTGTATATCATGTTTTATTTGTCACTTGTTTTCAACATTGTCTTTTATACTTTTGACACCATGTATCTGCTCACACTCTGGCAGAGTATCGATATGGAGCCGACTGGGTTTGCATATTTGTTTAGCCTTCTCTTCTAGGGTTAAGTCCTTTTCTTTGAATGTTTGACGCACTATGATGTCACATACCTTGTTGTTTATTTGTATTGTGTGTCAGTTGTCTTGATGAATGCTCTGCAATGAAGCCAAAATACTGACTATACACCTAAAAAATCTCTCTGTTTGCCTTTAAACAAAGAACTGTGAGTGCTCTTGTGTTTGGTAGTCTCACCATTTACATCTTCTATATATTCTATTTTATAAGAAGCACCCAGGCAGATTATATTTATTTATTTTCATTTTTTTTGTTTTGGAGTACCCACCTTTTGCTATGGCAAGAGAACAAAAAAAAAAGAAAAAGACTGCGCACAGAGAACTTCTAAGTGTAGCATTTGTAATTAAGCAATGCTCAAACTTATAATTTAAAAAAAAAGTTGTATTTTATTAAAAAAACTGTTATACTTAAAAAATAATACATGGAAGTAAGCAATCTTGGCTTAAAACAATCAATTATTGTCTTTGAAATAATAATTTTTTCCTAATTCCACAATGTCTCTGTATCTCAATATAATATAGAGTATTAGAGTGGATGTCGGATAGTGGCACAGTAGATCTTATACATGGGGAATGAAATGGGACCTATTTAAGGGGTTAAAGTCCATGCACCTATACTTGGTAATCTGGGGTGTGAGATGTTTGTCTGCCCTCCTAGTGCAAGATACTATTGTTAGGTCATGTGTGGCTCATAGATGAGTTTGTAGTCTGCTCACCGGAATGCTTCTTGATGTATAAGCCCATAGTTCAACTACTCCTGACAGAATGGGATAGTTTCAGTGCTCCTATGACCCCCTGGTTCTCAATCTTCCTCAATCACTGATCTTGCTCACTGATGTAGAGGTGATTGTTTTTACTCCAGTCCAATTTGACACAAATTCAAATTTTTTCTACTCTTTTACTGGAATTGAACATATTTCATCTACCACCAGAGGGGGAGATCGCTTCAAAAAATATATGAACTGGGGTCTGCTGTTGCCCTCTTACCCATGGCTATCCTGATTTGCTACTGGTGTTCCATTCCACCTCTGAGTGAGCCACGTTATGCCTTAGCTATCATAAACCTGCCTGCCCCCTTTACTTAATCAAGCATCCCCTTTGAGCTTGCACTGAATGAACTACTACTTGCTTCTTCCTGACACCTGTTAAGGGATATGCCTAATAAATCTCATAGACACACACAGAAGCTTCTGTCTACATATTTCTCTTCTTCCACACTCATCCAGAGTCCACCGCAAAAACCTCTGACTACATATTTCTCTCTTTCCACGCACATCTAGAGTCCACTGCAGCCGCTCTCTGCTGTGCGCTCTTCACCTACCGTTATGGCTTTCCAAGCTCCCCTTTCTTCCCCCCTTACCTTCATCCCTCATATAGACAGGTGTTATTTCTCCTTATCTGCGTTGTTAGCCTATGTTCTGTTCATTTCTGTTAACTTGCACTGTTTGGTTCTTCTCTGGACAATTCCAGTGACCAACTGTTGTTTTGTCTCCACTTTGGGGTGAAACTCTGTCACTGGACTTCTCACAGGGACCTGCCTATTGGATTGTGCTGATTCGAGCCGTCCAATCTCGTGGAGGCCTTTGACGCTTCCTCCTTTGGGAGGGGGGATTAGGATGCCTCACATTGCTCTTATTGTAGGTATTGCTACCTTTATTGTTGTTGGTGTTTGTGTGTGAATGTGATACCATCTCCTCCTACCGTTCCTTCCCCATGACTTGTTTGCCTCCAGTGCTTCCCTCTAACTTTCCCCTTTCTTCTGTCCCCCCCTTTGTCTCCCTCTTTCCTTCTCAGCCTCCTTCTCTTCTCCATTTCTTTTGTGGCTCCATGGATACACTCCAGCGTCTTTCCTTTGAATGTCAAGGGCCTTAATGCAGACAGGAAGCGCTGCCTGGCTCTCTTGGAGTGTAGGCATGCTGGAGCACATGTAGCTTTCCTTTAGAAAATCCATTTTTCTTGTGTTACATCTTATTGGCAAGGGTTACCAGCAAGCATTTCTGTCTTATGCATCCATGAAAAAGGGGGGCATAGCCATTCTCTTACATCATGATTTCCCCTCCCAGGTGCAGTACCTGTACTGTGACCCAGAGGGCAGTCTTCTTAAAGGTTACCTTGCTTTCCTGTATGCACCCAGTTCGCATCAGGTGCACTTTCTCCAGAAAGTTTTCCCTAAGTCTTCTTTTCAGACCTCCTCAATAATCTTGGGGGGGGAGCTTTAGTCTGGTTCTTGACCCATATATGGATTGGTTTCAGCCAACCTCTGCACCTCAGGCAGAGCAGGTGGTAGTCTCTTCCTCTCAGTTTGCGGACCTCCTTTTCTGGAATAGACTATTAGATGTCTGGCGCTCTCTTCATCCCACAACCAGAGACTACACATTCTACTCCTCGGTTCACAACTCTTTCTCACACTTCAACTACATCGTGGCCTCCCCGGAACTTATTGGGTCTTTTAGGGACGCTTGGATCCTCCTGATATCTTGGTCTGATTGTGCTCCAGTACTGAGTTCCCTTAAATTCTTGCATCCTCTTCCTCGTTTTTACAACTGAAGATTAAAGTGAATCTCTCACATATAGAAAAGTAATGCTCATTCGTTAGAGCATTTAGCGAGAAAGTTGAACACGTTATTCTTTTTTTTTTTTTTTTAAATGTTATCTGCGCAAAAATGTATGTTTTAAAAGTGGCCAGCAGCCTATTTCCGAATTGCCGAAGCTTGCCACACAGAAGCTGCTCCTGTTCCACTACCCAGCATCCTCCAAAGATGGAGGCTGTCTGTCTCTAAGCTGGAGCAATCTCATTGGCTAAATATCGATCTTTGCCAATGAGATCACTCCAGCTTAGAGAAAGAAAGCCTCCGTCATCGGAGGATGCTGGGTAGTGGGACAGAAGCAGCTTCTGTGTGGCAAACTTTGGCAATCCGGAAGTAGGCTGCTGGGCACTTTTAAAACATTAATTTTTGCTCAGATAAAGGATATTTTTTAAAATGAATAACGTGTTCAACTTTTTTGCTAAATGCTCTAACAAATGAGCATTACTTTTCTATATGTGAGAGATCCACTTTAAATGAATCTCTATTCCTTAATCCAGAGTTCCTCCCCTATCGAATCAAATTAAACAATACTATTCCCTGATTTCTAGCTCTGTTTGCAGTCCGGTGAATCTGTGGGATGCTTGTAAGGCATACCTCCGGGGAGCGAAAGTGTCATTCACATTAAAAGCCAAAAAAGCTAGGAAGTAGGAATGCACTGCTGCCTTTAGCCAATTGGAAATCCTTGAACGGGTCCACAAGAATAACTCTACATTGCCTAATCTCCCTAAGGTTCTTGTTGCAAGGGAAACTCTTAACAAATTTTACTTTGCAAATATCTCGAGCCAGATGCAGTGAATGCAGCAGCTTTACTATGAACTTGCAAACATACCATACAGGATCCTGGCCAGGAAGTTGTACGAGGTTCATCAGAGATCACAAGTACTACCCTGTGTACACACTCTGGCAAATGATTGTATTAAACTTCTGACATTTATGATGAGTTCCTTCAATACTATTCCAACCTTTACAATCTCAACACCAATAATCAGGCCTTGGCCCCAGCTTTCCGGGATCTGCTGGAAGCTTTTCTACAAGATCTAGCGAACCTGTCTCTGGATGATGCTGTCTGTTCCAGTCTGAATTTCTCCTATTCCCGTGATTAAATTATCCAAAAATGTTAAGACTCCTGGTCCAGATGGCTTACCTAATTGTTGTACATCCCTCGTTGACTCTTTGCTTGTAGATTTTAATGCCCTGATGAGGGGGTAAGGAGATGTCCTTGGACATGTCTAGGGCCAGTATAGCGGTCATCCCTAAGCCGGATAAAGACCATATGGACTGTGCAAGTTATAGACTCATCTCTCTATTGAACTCCAGTCTAAGAATTTTTAGCAAAATTTGGGCTAATAGGCTTGCTGCCTTCCTTCCCTGTTTGGTCCATGATCAGGTGGACTTCATCCCTCACTGGATGGCCAATGTCAACACCTGTAAGATTATTAATCTTATCTACATTACATCTTAGTCCCACCTGGGGTTGCTCCATCTCGGATTGGATGCAGAAAAGGTGATCGACCAAGTGGACTGGCTCCATCTTGAGGCTGTTCTTGGGTGGTTTGGTGTTGGAGGCCCTTTTCTCACTGCTGTCCAGTCCCTGGATCACTGTCCACAGCCAACATTAAACTGCCAACGGACTCCCTGGCTCAGTTTCATATTCATAATAGGACTCACCAGGGCTGCCCATTGTCACCTCTCCTTTTTGCTCTTCCAGTTAAACCCCTGGCTATCAAGATACGACACCATCCCGAATTCTCAGGAGTTTCACATCATGGTGTGACACATAAAATCTCTGTCTTTGCTGATAATATCATCCTCTCTTTGACCTCCCCTCATCAAGTATCTTGGAGTGCACCTTACACCAACATTTGCCTCCTTATATCGGGGGAATTTTGCACCTTTGTTTTCTGCCCCTTGAAAAGACCTGACCCGTTGGTCTCAGTACAATATTTCTTGGGTTGGTCGCATAGCGCCAGTTAAACTGAACTTCCTCCCGAAGCTTCTATATTTTTTTTCCAACTCCTCCCTGTCCGGATTCCTAAACCGGCTTTGCAGGCTTGCCAGCGGTCTATCATGCACTTTATTTTGAATGGCAGAAAACCGAGAATCGCCCCTTAGATTCTGACTCTTCTGAAATCTAGAGGAGGCTTGGCTGTCCCTGACAGAGGCAGGTATTATTTGGCCTCACACCTGAATCAATTACAGGCTTGGGTTTTTCCTTTGGTTTGAAAAATTTGGAGTCTTCAGCCCTGGCCCCGATAGCTCTTCTGAGGCAAGGTCCAGACGATCCTTCGCATCATGAAATCCTATCAACATCCTTACAATGTCCAGAAAATGTTTACCAACGATATTTGAGAGCCCCTCCCAGCTTTCTCATTTTGCAATCCAGACTTTCCGCCGGGCGTTCACCCACAAGCCTTTTTTTCATGAAGACAGGGAGGTTTATCTTGGATTCATGACCTGCTGTATGGTGGGATATTCTTAGATCTCCCGTCCCTCCTGCAAAGACACCCGTATCTGTCTCTTGATGGTTTCCAATACCTTCAAATCCATCATTTTGCCCAGGCTCTATAGCCGACCTTGACTTTTCCACCACTCACAGTTTTTGAATGCATTTGCCTTTACTCCTCCTTAGTGCAGGGATTCATTTCCAGACTCTGTTCAGCATCTCCCCTGAAACATAAGTATGATGAACAGTGTAAGAGGGACTTGGCTAGAGAGTTGGGTGACAAGACTTGGGTGAAGATCTGGGAGTCGGCCATCCGGACATCTATTTGCACCACTGTCAGGGAGAACATCTACAAAATTGTCCTCCGGTGGTACTACACCACAGTCAGGCTTCATTCCTTTTCCTACAATCCGCTCTTCTGGCTGCTTGTTAGAGAGGATATGGTAACCCTGAGAGTCTTTACCACTTCTGGTGGTCATGACCGACCATTCAGAGCTTTTGGAAGTGCATTCAGACCCTTACACACAAGCTCACTACGATTTCTCTTTCACACGATCCAGTGGTCGTGGTTTTAGGCACCCCCTGCCCGGATATCCCCCAATCCTTACAGATTTTGATTAGACATATTCTCACTGCAGTGAGGTGTTTGGTGGCACAGCTTTGGAGGTCACCTGCTTTAGCTTGCTCAAATCCTCTCTAAAATTACACATATCGAATTAATGGAGTGTTTGATTTCAATTTTAAAGGACTCCTTACCTCAACACACAGCTCTTTGGGGCATTAAATAGGGATGTTGTTGAGGTTGAGGGACTTTAGAGGTGCTCCTATTTGAACTGCACCCCGTTGACTTACGCACCCACTTGTGGCCTCGGCTTCCTGTCCTATGTGCAGGGAATGTACAGTTGTCATCAAACACAATGTGCAAACTATGTAGCAAGCTTGTAAAGAGGGAGAAGGAGCAGACACGTCTTGGGGCATGTGCCCTGATAAAGAACATGCAGTAGATGGCAAAGGCAAGAACTCCTGTATAATCTTCCTTATCTTGTACTATGGTCCATGATATATGCCTTTTGCCCCTCCTCAAGATCCCCTTTGTCACTGGTAGTACTACCAAAAGACATTGACTCTGCAGTTGTGTTGACCTGGAAATATGTCTCCACTCATTGCACATTGTGTGGTGCAATGACCACATATGGCAATGCTGTGTAGACCAACACAATGCAGGGAATAAGGGAGTATCTGCAGACTTCCCACCCTATACAATATGTCAAGGTCATAGTAGGGAGGGTACTTTTTATTGAGTGTTTTGACCCATGAGAAGTGTTACTCACCTATGACTAGGGATGGTAGAAAACTTTCGCATCAAACCAAAATTGGAGAAAAATTTCCCAGAGAAAAGTGCAATTTTCCTGCTTATTTTGCCTAGCTCGTTGCATTAAAATCAATGGGAAGACAATTTTTTCTTCACCACATGAGTTTTCTCTACTTTTCTACAGCCATATACAAAGGTGTCAGGCTCTCACAACATGCCATTCTGTGTTTGTGAGAGGAGAAAGCATCATGTTTTTGAGGTAGAGATGATTGGCAAATAAAGGAGAATTGGACCTTAGTTTATGGACCTTTTAGGTAGGACATTTCTTCTCTGTATTAGGGGAGTCTGGGGGCGAAAAAGGGAGGAAGGAGGTTGACCCCAAATACCCCAAAATTTGGTGTGACTGACTGGCAAGACAAGGCAGCTGGGGTCCAAACTGCTTCCTGATTTTACTTTTATTGTCTCTGTGCCAGGGAAGTATGGAGAAAGAAGTTGTTTATTTTATTTTTTAGGTTTTTTTTTTTTTTGGACTGACTGTGATAAGATAGGGTGGACAACTTAAAAAAATAAAATAAAAAATAAATGCATAAATAATAAAAAAAAACATATATTAGGTGACAGACAGCTGACTGGGAGCCTGATGTGAGCTCTGTGACTGAGGCAGATTTGATAGTTAGCAGACGACATTGAGAATTTTGTTGAGGGCTAAAGCAAGACATCAAACTCCATCAGTTGTGTATTGTAGAGAGTAAAAACACACACAAATGCACAAGAGGGAGGGGTAAAGGTGGAACAGTGCAGGGACGTGGGAGTAAAGTGGTAGTTCAAAAATTGACTGCAGCAATGGTTGCTGCAGCATGTGCAATAAATGATGATGATCTCTCTCTTCCTGGGGTGGATACAGTTTGTCATGGTCCCACCAATCACACCATGCCAGTCTCTCACTACCATATACATCTGCCACATTGTAGTTTATACTTTTTTTTTTTTTTTTTTTTTTAATCACTTGACATCATCATGAATTTTTGCCTGTGTCACTTAAATGGATAGTAATGTTTCATAATAAAAGCAGCTCCAATTAATCTTCATAGTATTTGGGCCATGAAAAGTGTTATTTCAATACTGTCAGAGTTGTAGTTCTAGAGTAATCCCCCTCCCGCCCCTTTTACTGATGTCTCTGCTCGGCTCAGAGCAGCAGGGTGGTATCAAAGTGCATTACAGAGAGGGACAATCTTCCATTAAAATAAGGGAAAAACCTGTCAATGTGGGCAGGGCTTTCATTGTTCTCACAGTAAGAAGATTGTTCCTTGCTGTGAGCTGTCTGGTCTTAACTCCAGATTCCACATCTGAGGAGAGGGGGATTACACTAGGTAAAGGGGGCAGGAGGGGGAAACTTTATAATTCAATTACTCTTGAACTACAACTCTGATAGTATTGAAATAACACTCTCTATGGTTCAGATACTATGAAGATTAATTGGAACTGCTGTTTTTGTGAAACATTACTATCCCTTTAAGCAGGAAATAAGTGTTGTGGGCAAAGGACAAATGCACTCTGCATGCTAACACATTTTTCAAGATAGGACTCGTAACTTTGACTTCCAGCTACTTATTTCTCCACTACAGCCTTCAGAAGTAATATTGTGCTGGTAAATGTTGCACCATAGGAAAATGTGTTAGAATTGGATAAAAATGTGTTGAATTGGAGAAAAATTTGCTGGAACAGGCAAAAAGGAGGAAAATTTTGAAAAAAAGGAGAAAACTTTCGCGAAAAAAGAGAAAAATCATTTGTTTTTCACGAAAAGTCATGCAGGAAATGTTCTCACTTTTCACCCACCACTGACTACAACTAACCCAGTGACTTGTATTTTGTGGAACGGACAAAGGCCACAGTGATTAATAGCTGATTTCTTGGGGGTGGTTTAACACAGTGGTGATTATGTTGGTTGGGCTTAATGATTAGACATACCAGTTGTGATCACATTCCTTATTCCACTTTCACAACATGCTAACACTGTGTACATTGCAGATATCTACACAGTCTTTTCTTGGCCCCATGTCCCCAGTACAGCTGCTGCTGGTTCCACCACTTCAGTCTGTGGGAATGACGAGGATAGTGCCACTCCCATCACCATTACTACTACTCACAAGTGTTCTGTTTACAGTGGAGGAAAGGTGGTATCACTGCTTTTTAATTGTATCATACTAAATACATGTTCACTTAGATTTGAGGCAGACAGGTACTTGATTAAATCTGGGGTACCTTGATGGGGCAGGCAAGCTTATCATAGTTTTGGCCAGAAACATGTTACTAAACACCACTATATTATCTATAGTAAATCACAGGTTATTTATTGGTAAAGGTGAGCAGACTTTTTTTGTTTACTTTGTATATGTAGCCAAGATACATTTCCTGACGATCACCTGACTACACATATATATAACTATTTAAACAATATTGAAAAATGCCAGTTTGAACTTGCCAGGAACCTGCATATTATATTTTTGTATATATTTTTGGGAGGTTTTGGTTCCACTCCTCATGTTTGGTAGCTCCCTGCATCAGATGCAGCTGTGTTTAAAACATTGACATGGGAATCTTGCACTGCAGGAAAGCATGAGATTCTCATGTTGCAGCATGAAGCTTTGCCTTCTATGTATGAAAGGTAAAAGTATAAAAGGTACAACTCCCATCATCCTTACCAAAAAAATCCTCTAAGTCCAGTAACTTATCAAATGGCACTTACTGACTGCGTTGTCCTGTGTAAGTATTCTTATCCCTATGAATGCGTTGCTCATCCCCTGGCACTCATAAGGTTACAACCTGCACTGCACATAACCTCTTCTTAATATTGCTGAGAGCTGCCTCGGCTGTCTCTCCCCTTGTCTGCATGCTGTCATTCTGCAATCAGAGAAAGGGAGAGAGAGCAGGGGCAGCGCTCAGCAAGATTGAGAAAAGACTAAAGTTGTACTGGGAAAACAGCAATGAGCAGCTCTGTTTTAATGAGCATACATAGGGTTAAGAATACTTCCACAGGACAGCGCAGTCAGTACATACAGTTTGATATTACTGGACTTAGAGTAAGGATGATGGGAATTGTAGTACTGCTCATTTTACTTTTCCCTTTCATACACTGAAGGCGATGTTTCATGCTACGACATGAGAATCTTGCTCTTTCTTGCAGTGTGAGATTCTCATGCTGCCATTTTAATCACGGTGACATGTTGAATGCACAGTGTAGTTGCACACTGTTTTGCATGCAACATTTTAAAAGTGAACCATAATTATGGATGGTATAAATACTTGAGCCAAGTAGATTGGATTGCAGCGGCTCTACTGTAAACCAACTAGTATGCTGTGAGAGATAAAGTGTTCATGAATGCCTTCTATATATGTGAATATATCCCTGCAGCAATATATAGTCTTTTATGGCCAAGTTCACAGAGTTGCATAGAAGGAGACTTACGGGGTCAGTAACAATTGTGGTGGGGAATGATCATTTCCCACCATGATTTTTACCCATCCCTTAAGTCTCCTTCTGTTGTCTATGTCCTGCAACACACATGTAAGGCACCTTCTATCTGTGAAACAATAAATGAGATGGTTTTATATTCTCATGTGATTACCTGTTTTGTTAGGCAGTGTGGAGTTTTAGTGGACACACCTCTTTTCTTTTCTATGCAATTCTGGGTATAAATACTTACCTTTTTTCCTGTAAAAGGGGTTTGTAGAGGGTAGAGGTTAGGTGATATCACTTCTTTTTTAACTGCATTATATTAAATACATATACATTTTGATTTGAGGCAGATAGGGACTTGCCTAAATCTGGGGTGCCTTGATGGGGTAGCAGGCTAATCATGGTTTTTAGCCAGAAATATGTAATTATGCCTTTGAGTGCCAGAAAGGTATTGTCGCATTATGTTGCAATGTGTTGGATTTATCACTGGCAGTCAGAGTGTTTATTATCTATAGTAAACCACAGGTTATTTGTTAGTAAAGGACTGGATTTGATGTACAGGCATATTTGTTTACTATGTATATGAAGCCAAGATACAATTCTTGTTGCTCTTCTGACTACAAACATATGTAACTATTTGAACACTCCTGATAAATGCTAATTTGAACTCGCCAAGAACATGCATTTTGCCTTGTGCAAGCCTGCTATCAATTTCTTCAAGGCTTGTCTTGCTATAAGACTGCTAAAAATGATTTTCAAAAATTGTTTTGATGTAAGCCTGCTAAAAGATTTTCACAAAGATAAATAAAAGGTTGAATTTACTGTGGCGATGTGGATGACTGTGGAGAATATATCATGATGATGATGATGATGATGATGATGAAAAGGAAGGAAATGATATGCAGTATAATGCATGTTTCCAGTTTAACATTACCTTATAATTTGTCATTCTTCCAACAGTATTCATAGCACTGGCCCCAACTGTTGTAAATCACTCCTCCTCTTCAGTGCTACTGACACCGTTATATAGTTACATAGAAAATTAGGTGGAAAACAGACTAAAGTCCATTTAACCCTTTGCCACAGCATAACCCAGAAAACGAGAATTGCATAAGCTTTCCTGACTCCAAGATGTTAGTCTGCTTACCAGAACTTCCTGTTTAACCTGCTAATACAAAGTCTAACCCTGTATGTTCCCTTCTGCTAGAAATGCATCTAATCTTCTTTAAGTTTATTCATTGTGGCTGCCATTATCCGCTTGTTGGGCAAAGCATTCCACAATTTAACATACCTTACTGCAAAGAACCCCTTCCTCTGCTGAAGTTGAAACCTGCTGTTCCCTAGTTATTTGATCAGGGCTTGATCAGCACAGGAGGATGGGGTATAAAATAAGGAAACTGGGGCTAAGGGTTAACCTTTGCACTTGGATAGAAAAATGGTTGAAGGATAGGGAACAGTGTGTGATTGTAAATGGACAATTCTCGAATACAGTTAAAGTTGAGCGTGGAGTACCTCAGGGTTCAGTATTTGGTACACTGCTTTTTAACATGTTTATAGATTACCTGGAAATAGATAGAAAGCAAAATATCAATATTTGCAGATGACACTAAATTATGTAGGGTAATAAATTCAGAACAGGATGTTTGCTCTCTACTTTGGAATTTATATAAAATGGCAGTTTGGTTAAACAAATGGAATATAAAGTTTAATGTGGGAAAGTGTAAAGTCATGCATTTGGGAAAAAAAAATCCCAGTGTTACTTATGAACTTAATGGAGTCATTTTAGGGGACTCGCTGATATAAATATACAGGGGAATCCTTGTAAATTACAAACTTGGAAACAGTGACCAGTGTCAAATAGCAGTAGCAAAAGCAAACAAAGTCCTCTCTTGCATAAAAAGGGGTAATGAAGCATGAGTGGATAACATAATTTTGCCATTGTACAAATCGTTGGTGAGACCGCACCTCAAATATGCAGTGCAGTTTTGGGCACCAGTTCTGAAAAAAGGATATTCTAGAACTGGAGAGAGTACAGCGAAGAGCAACAAAATTAATTCAAGGAATGGAGGACTTGACGTATGTGGAACTACTAGACAAACTTGTACACAAGAAAAAGACTTACAGCACCACCTCTATAATGTATAAGGGTAAAATACACTAATAAGTGAAGGTGCCTGGTAGTAAAAATGGTTAGAACAACAAAAAAGAAGAGAAAAGTAACTACCTATAATGGCACTATTATTTTCCCAAAAAAATAATAATTATACATAGGATCACATGGACACTCTCAACAGACCATAAACATTGGGAATTAGACATATAAGCTAATTAAAACAAATAATCTTTATTATCAAACTATATAAAAAACTCAAAAAAAAAGAATAAATAAATAAAAAATAAATCACCCCAAGAGAGAAAGTGGATCACCACATCCCAAAGGAATAATGCCCTGCTGCTTATAATTATTGCAAGCTAAAGGCTAGGAAACAGGAACACTGTACTCTAAGTACTAACAAATAATCTGTTACCTAGGTAGATTATATACAAGGCTAACAACAACAAAAAAAGGGGGAAAGGGGTAAATGAAACAGCAATCAAGGCTGTCAAAAATTCTAAAGGAGAGATGGGAAGGGTACTTAAAAAGTAATGCCTATCAGCAGATCTAAGAGGAGATGTTAAACAAATAATAAAGAGCATATGTAGAAAATTCTGTCTCATAAACCCAGGACAGATAGTAAATGAACAAAAATCTAATTTCCAAAAAGCTTGACTTGGTTAGTGTAGGCGAATTAAGGAATTGCAAAGAAATATACAGCAACCCTATCTATCTACCTACACCCCTATTATAGTCAGTGAGGAAGAAATGACATAACTTGTCAATATGTATCCTTCATTAAACGGACAGGCAAAGTAGAAAACCAAAATGCTCAATGATTCAAACGTCGGTAGTGTAAGGAATCACTATTCAAACCAGTGACCCTATCGCTAACTCAAGTACACTCACGTCTATGAATGAACACCTCTGTCTGCTGAATAGTCGGAAATGGCTTGCTATGACTGAGAGTCCGCTCTGTCACCTACTATAGGTAACTATAATATATCAAGTCACACAAAGACGTGCCCTATTATTCACATTCCCACATCCAAAAATATCTCTCTTGGGAAATAGTAAAATAATAAAATAAAAAACCTAACGCGTTTCACACATTATTCGGGCTTCATCAGAGGCGACAAACCGAGTGCAGTAAGTTTAAATAGTATATCCGGCAGACATGATTGGACGAAAACACACCGAATCCACAGATTGGAAAAGTCTCCAATGATTGGCTATTAAGTATGTCAATGATAGAGACAAAACAGAGAACAAGTTCACTAATTTTCGCTTCGCTCCACTAAAACTTTAGAAAAGTAGAAGTCTGCATTAGCATTATCCTATAATATATGTATTATTTATATCAATCCATAAGGAGAAAATAAACATGAAGGGGCGAAAAATACATCCCTTCACAATACATAAAAGAACACCAGATGAAATAAATGCAGAAAAAAAACTTTTCTGATCTAATACACCAGTCCACCAGTATTCGCATTTAGTTAACCCTTAAAGTGATTCCTAATACCAACCTACATCAAAGGGTACTATAGAACAGAGGGGAGTTACAATAACACATGTAACTCACTAAAAAGGTAAACTCCCTCATCAAAGAATGAAAAAGTAAAGAACCCTCTGTAATTATATCTAATAAGACACTACTGGGTATTGCTGGTGTATGTCCCCAAAGTAGTTAAAGCCAAGAAAAATAAATATATGTTTATATCTCATACCCAAATGAATCAACGCTAGATGGGTAAATATCCCCATAGATAACAAAACACCAAGAAATAAGGGTAATATACAAATGTAGATTGTCAATGACAAAGAACAAATTAACAGACAATGAACATGTTATATAAAGACTCCAAAATTAAGAGTCTCATTCATACCTGCAGGATGTAATGTGGCAAGATTATAAATCCATATACATTCTTTTTTCTGCAATGCTTGAACCAAGTCACCCCCTTTAATGCCAAGGGAGACCTGTTCCAACCCCCAGCAATTAAATTTTAACAAATTTCCCTGATGTGATACTTGGAAATGTCTAGCCACTGGGGAAAAATGTTTGCCATGAGCCATAACACGTTCGGCATTCCTAATATCTCTTACATGTTCTCTCATGAAGTGTTCTTTTGGTCATGTCCACATACTCATGGGGCAATCACATTCAACGCAATATATTACCCCCTTAGTCTTACAATTAATGTACGTTTTAATGAGGCATATGTTACCAAAAATGTCAGTCACATTCTGCATTTTTTTCGTATATCTGCATGTGCTACACCCATAACAAGGAAAAGAACCCTTAATAGGATACTCACATCTACGTCTTGAATAGTGACTTCTCACTAATTTATCACATAGATTTGGCAACCTTCTAAAGGTTACTGGTATATGGGTACCCACTACCTCCTGTAAATCAGGATCAATGGACAAGATTTTAATATGCTTATTTAAAATATTTTTGATCATTTGGGAATTTCCTCTAAAGTCTGTGATAAATCTAATAGGTCCCAACTGAGAACCATTATTAGGTTTTTTATATAGTAGTGTTTCTCTGTTGGTGCGCAATGCACGATGATAAGCCTTTTTGATTAAATTATTTGTATATATCCTTTCAAGGAGACGAGTGTTCAAATCTTTTGCATTGATTTTAAAAAGATCTATTGTAGTACAATTACGTCTTAAGTGCAAAAATTCTTCGACTGGTATGTTGTTCTTAACCAAAACAGGATTATGGCTGTCATAGTGCAAGATGGAATTTGTAGATGTAGGTTTCCTATATAAATTAGTAATAATTTTATTATCTGACCCACGCATGACTTGTAGGTCTAAAAAATCCACTAGTTGGCTACCAAACACATATGTCAAATGTAAATTGGCATCGTTGTGATTAAGCTTGTCAATGAATTTTTGCATGAGGGGGGTGGGACCATCCCAAAATAAAAGGATGTCATCTATATGCCTTATATACGAGATGTATTCCATGTATTCATCATTAGTTGCACAAAAAAACATATGCATGTTCCCACCATCCCAAAACGATGTTAGCATAAGTGGGGGCACACAAACTACCCATTGTAATCCCCCTCAACTGCAGAAAAAAGTTATAATTGAACGTAAAGTAATTATGCATAAGCACAAATTTTAATAGCTCAATGATAAAATTATTCTCAAAAAAATATAGCTGTGGATTGAGAATCCAGATAGTATTGGATTGCTTTACAACCTTTGTCATGGATAATGCTGGTATAAAGTGATTCTACCTCACATGTTACTAATTGCGTATGGTCAGAAATATATAGATCTTGTAACCTACTTAATACCTCCATGGTATCTTTAATAAATTAGGGCATTGATAGTACAAATTCTCTGAATCTATAATCAAGATACTGACTGGCCCTTTCTGTAAGGCATCCAATTCCTGCAATAATCGGCCTGCCAGTAGGTTTTTTTAATATTTTTGTGAATTTTAGGAAGGAGGTAAAACGTGGTGACCTTGGGACTTGAAATGTTAAGAAATGTCATTTCTTTGATACCAATGATATTAGTGACACTTGCTTCATGTATTAACTCAAGATATTGATTAAGAAAATCAGAGGTGGGATCACTAAACAATTCCTTATAACAATTTACATCTTTTAACTGGCGATATGCCTCTTGCATGTACATTTCAAGTGGCCAGAGCACCACGTTACTTCCTTTGTCCGATTCCTTTATCACAGCATCTTCCCATGTAGCAATGTCACGTAATGCATCTCTCTGAATCTTAGATAAATTATGCTGACAGTTAGAGAGTTGATATTGCATAAAATCAGATTTAACCATTTGATGAAACACTTGTAGTTGTGGGGAGATATTGATGGGGGTGTAAAAGCAGATTTTAATTTAACTTTATTTTTCCATAATTTAGAGGGAGTTTCCTCGTTGGAAATCAGATCCTCTAAAATTTCCAATGTCTGTAGATCTTATTCTGACATTTGAGAAGTAGTCTCATTTTTAGACGCAAACATTTTTTTTTAGTAACAATTTGCGTGTAAAAAGATGAAGGTCTTTAACTAAGGAAAACTTAGATAGTTTCGCTGCTGGTAAGAAAGATAAACCTAATTCCAGCACTGAAATTTGTGCTGGTGTAAGTACTTTATCTGATAAATTTACAACTTTTAATCTGTTTTCTCCTCCTCTGGCATCTGTCTGTTCTCCATATGTGTTTTTTGTCTCGTATAATATTGGTGTTGAGACCCTCGATCTATGTTTTTGGCCCCCCCCGCCTCGTCTTATGTTTTTTCCTCTTCTGTTTTTGAAATGACGTCCCCTTTAAAAAGGCACCGATTGTGCTCCCTCAGCATCCGAGGAGTCAACTTCAGAGCTAGAGATATCTGTATCTTCTACGGACTTAGTAAAACCTCCCCATCTATATACTCGTTTATTTGCGTAGTTATTAAGGTCTCTCATAAATTTTCTTTTTTCATTCCTTATGACATCCTCCTCAATTTTATCCACTCTAGTGGTCATCAGTTTATATGATTCCTCAATTATATTAACATTCTCAAAGGTCTTTAATTTTAGTTCAATTTCATCAATTTCCTTTTGTAGATCTTTTAATCTTATTTGGTCATATTCAACTAAAAGCTTCAAGTCTTTGAAACACTGATTTAATACTGTTTGCCATTTTTCTTTGAATTCTACATCATCTTGAATATATGAAGGAAATATCTGGACCCTGAGACCTACATAGTAACATAGTAAATTAGGTTGAAAAAAGACACAAGTCCATCAAGTTCAACCTTCGCTTCATACCTCAGTAACTGAGAATTTAATAGCTTTCCTGCTACCAATTAAATTAGTCTTTATCAGACCTTCCTGATCAGCCTACTGATAAACAGTATAACTCTGTATGTTCCCTTTTGAAAGAAATGTATCTAATAGTGATGAGCGAGCACCCCAATGCTCGGGTGTTCGGGTGCTCTGACCGAGCACCCCCTGAGGCTCGAGTGCTCGGCCGAGCACCCAAGCCCCATTTAAGTCAATGGGAGGACTCGAGCATTACACCAGGCACCCCCTGCTCTGATGAGGGGAGGGTGCCTGGTCCATAGGAAAAGGGCAGAAAAGGATGGAAACACCACAGAAATGGTTCAGGGACAGCATAGGGAGGATGTCTGGATGCATCTTGGACTCCAACATCGCTGCAGGGAACGATCTTTCGCCCGTAGTACGCCATTTTTACACACTGACCGTAAAACACACAAAAAGGAAAATAAAAACGACTTTAGGCGAAAAATTGTTACCAAACAGTATTTGCTGTATATTTACTTGTATATCATCTGCAAATTCTCCCAAAAATTTCCTCGATTTTTCTGAACTGAGGCCATGATTAAGAGGGAAACGTGCACAGAGGCAAATTCTCCCAAAAATTTCCTTGATTTTCAGAACTGAGGCCATGATTAAGAGGGAAACGTGCGCAGAGGCAAATTCTCCCAAAAATTTCCTTGATTTTCAGAACTGAGGCCATGATTAAGAGGGAAACGTGCGCAGAGGCAAATTCTCCCAAAAATTTCCTTGATTTTCAGAATTGAGGCCATGATTAAGAGGGAAACGTGCGCAGAGGCAAATTCTCCCAAAAATTTCCTTGATTTTCAGAATTGAGGCCATGATTAAGAGGGAAACGTGCGCAGAGGCAAATTCTCCCAAAAATTTCCTTGATTTTCAGAATTGAGGCCATGATTAAGAGGGAAACGTGCGCAGAGGCAAATTCTCCCAAAAATTTCCTTGATTTTCAGAATTGAGGCCATGATTAAGAGGGAAACGTGCGCAGAGGCAAATTCTCCCAAAAATTTCCTTGATTTTATTGAACTGAGGCCATGATTAAGAGGGAAACGTGCGCTGAGCTGACCATCTAAAACATTATGGGTGAGGGTCTGCTGCAGAGCTGACCATCCTAAACATTATATGCGAAGGCCCGCTAGTGAACTGACGCTATAAAACATTATATGAGAGGGCCCGCTAGAGAGCTGACCCAATAAAACATTATATAAGAAGGCCCGCTGGTGAGCTGACCTATATAAAAATTGTCAAACAGGGCCCGCTGGTGAGCTGGCCCTATATAAAAATTATATCACAGGGCCCGCTGGTGAGCTGGCCCTATATAAAAATTATATCCCAGGGCATATGGAAGAGGAGGAGGAGGATGAGAAGATTAAGAGTCAACCATATACCCGTTTTTTGGGTGGAAGGGGTGAATGGGAATACAGAGTATTCCCATCATTGTAAATAACATATATAAAGTGAGTTTATGTTCCCCCGGGGCTTTCCTCCAGTGGAGTGGAGAAGTCAGGGGAAATCCAGGCCTTGTTCATTTTTATAAGTGTCAACCTATCAGCATTGTCGGTGGAAAGGCGGATACGCTTATCTGTTATGATGCCACCAGCAGCACTAAATACCCGCTCAGACAGAACGCTGGCGGCAGGGCAGGCCAGCACCTCCAAGGCGTAGAGTGCCAGTTCATACCACGTGTCCAGCTTGGACACCCAGTAGTTGTAAGGCACAGAGGGATCATTGAGGACGCTGACACGGTCTGCTACGTACTCCTTCACCATCTTCCAAAACTTTTCCCTCCTTGTGACACTAGGCTGCGCATCAGGGTGAGGGTGCTGGCGGGGTGTCATGAAGGTGTACCACGCCTTGGAGAGTGTTGCCCTGCCTTTCTCGGAACTGCTGTGTGCTCCCCTTTTCTCCCCTTCTCTGTTGGCCAAGGTAGCACGTACTCTGCCGCCAGCGTTGTCAGATGGAAAATTTTGGAGCAATTTTTCAACAAGAACCTTCTGGTATTGCACCATTTTGCTTGTCCTCTCCACCGGAGGAATGAGAGATGAGAAATTCTCTTTGTAGCGGGGGTCCAGAAGGGTGAACACCCAGTAATCCGTGTTGTTTAAAATGCGTATAACGCGTGGGTCACGGGAAAGGCAGCCTAACATAAAGTCAGCCATGTGTGCCAGAGTACCAACAGTCAAGATTTCGCTGTCCTCACCAGGAGGATGACTCTCAATATCCTCATCCTCTTCCTCCTCTTCTGCCCACCCACGCTGAAGAGATGGAACTAAAGTTCCATGGCTACCCTCTGTAGCGGAGGCAACCGTGTCTTCCTCCTCCTCCTCCTCCTCCTCCTCCTCCTCCGCCTCCTCCAATTGTCGCTGAGAAGACGAAGTGAGGGTGCTCTGGCTATCACCTTGTGTAAGCTCTTCCTCCCCCATTTCCACCTCTTCCACATGCAAAGCGTCGGTTTTAATTGTGAGCAGCGAGCGTTTCAGTAGACACAGAAGTGGGATGGTTACACTGATAATAGCGTTATCGCCGCTCACCATCTGTGTCGATTCCTCAAAATTGCATAAAACCTCGCAGAGGTCTGACATCCATTCCCACTCCTCACTTCTGATTACAGGAAGTTGAACGGAGAGGCGACGACCGTGTAACAGCTGGTACTCCACTACTGCCCTCTGCTGCTCACAAAGCCGGGCCAACATGTGGAAGGTGGAGTTCCAGCGCGTGCTCACGTCACACAGCAGCCGGTGAGCTGGCAATTGTAAGCGCTGCTGCAGCTTCAACAGGCCGTCCGAAGCTGTAGATGACTTACGGAAATGTGCACACACGCGGCGCACCTTGGTCAAGAGATCATGCACATTGGGGTAGGTTTTTAGAAATCGCTGCACCACTAAATTAAATACATGCGCTAGGCATGGTACGTGTGTGAGCTTGCCGAGCTCCAAAGCCGCCACCAAGTTACGCCCATTATCACACACAACCATGCCTGGTTGCAGGTTGAGTGGCGAGAGCCACTGCTCGGTCTGGTGACTAATCCCCTGCAACAGCTCTGAGGCCGTGTGCTGTTTGTCCCCAAGGCAGATCAGCTTCAGCACGGCCTGTTGACGCTTCCCCACTGCAGTGCTACACTGCTTCCAGCTACTGGCTGATGGGGGAGTGGCGCTGCGTGTAGAGAATTCGGAGGTGGAAACGGAGGAGGAGGAGCCAATAACGTAGGTGCTGGTGGAAACCCTGATGGAGGTAGGGCCCGCAATCCTCGGCGTGGGTAGCACCCGTGCCATCCCAGGGTCCGAGTCGCTCCCAGCCTCCACGACATTCACCCAGTGTGCCGTCAGGGAAATGTAGCGTCCCTGGCCACAAGCACTTGTCCATGTGTCAGTCGTTAAGTGGACCTTCCCAGTAACTGCGTTGGTCAGGGCACGGGTGATGTTACGGGACACATGGTGGTGTAATGCGGGGATGGCACACCGGGAAAAGTAGTGGCGGCTGGGGACCGCGTACCGAGGGACAGCTGCTGCCATCAGGCTGCGGAAGGACTCAGTGTCCACAAGCCTAAATGGCAGCATTTCGATGGCCAGTAATTTTGAAAGGTGTGAGGTTAGTGCTATGGCCTGTGGGTGGGTGGCTGGGTACTTTCTCTTGCGCTCAAATGCCTGGGGTAACGACATTTGGACGCTGTGCTGGGACAGGGAAGTGGATGTGGTCGCTGATGGTGCTTCAGATGGTACAGGTGCAGGGCGGGAGGTATGCGGGCCTGCGCCTTAGACAGGCGATTGGCCGGCACCGAAAACAGGGGAAGAGGAGGCAGTGGTGTGGCCTGCAGACACAGATGGGCGATCCAGGCGTTCCTCCCACTTACTACGGTGCTTGGATGCCATGTGTCGGATCATGCTGGTGGTGGTGAGGTTTCTAGTGTTCATGCCTCGGCTCATTCTGGTGTGGCACAGGTTGCAAACTACAATTCTTTTGTCGTCCGCACTTTCCTTAAAAAAACGCCATACCGCGGAACACCTACCCTTTGGCAAGGTAGATTTACGCAAGGGGGTGCTCCGTGGAACATTTGCGGGCCGGTTTGGTGCGGTCCGCCTTCTTTCTGTAGCCACACCACTGCCTCTTCCAGCCTGTTGCGGTGCTGCAGATGGCTCACCCTCAGGACTGCTGTCATCGCTCGGCTCTACACCTTCCCAGGTGGGGTCAGTCACCTCATCGTCCACCAAGTCCTCCTCCACTTCCTCACTCTGATCATCCTCCTCAAGTCTTGATCCCACCACATACTCAGTCATTGACAACTGTATAACATTCTCCTCAACAAGGTCTTGAGACGGAAATAGTGGTTGATTTAATGGCAACTGTGTCTCATCATCATCATCATCATCCACTACTTCCTTTGACCTTAAATGCCGTTCACATCTGTCATCTTCTTGTGATTGGGTAGCCTCTAGAGGTTGTGAATCAGGGCACAAGATGTCATGTTCCTCTGCAAGCGTGCTTGGAGAGAGGGTCAAATGAAGGATTGGTGATGAGACGAGCTCCTCACTATATCCCAGTGTGGGATCACTTCTTTGACCAGACCGTGTATGGTGGGAGGAAGGATGATCAGAGTGAGGATTATGTTGACCAGACTCTTGGCTACTGAGAGTGGACTTGGTGGAAGACAGGGTGGTGCTTAACCGACTGGAAGCAGTATCAGCTGTCATCCAACCGACCACCTGTTCGCAGTGGTCGGACCTCGAGAGTGATGTCCTGCGACGCCCTGTAAAATTAGACATGAAGCTAGGTATGGTGGATGTCTTTCTTTCTTGTGCTCTGGCACCAGGCACAGTTTCTCCGCGTCCTGACCCGCGCCCTGAACTATCAGGATCACGTCCACTTCCCCGTCCCTTTTTACCCGCCTTCTTCATCTTACACGGAATATGTGACTTTAATATTTGAGTTTGAAAACTTAACAGTATTTCTTCCTATTCTGCAACTGTGCAGAGTACACAGAATAGGCTGCTAAACTGCGGTGACACACACTGAATGGAATAAGTGACTTTAATATTTGAGTTTGAAAACTTAACAGTATTTCTTCCTATTCTGCAACTGTGCAGAGTACACAGAATAGGCTGCTAAACTGCGGTGACACACACTGAATGGAAAATGTGACTTTAATATTTGAGTTTGAAAACTTAACAGTATTTCTTCCTAGTCTGCAACTGTGCAGAGTACACAGAATAGGCTGCTAAACTGCGGTGACACACACTGAATGGAATATGTGACTTTAATATTTGAGTTTGAAAACTTAACAGTATTTCTTCCTATTCTGCAACTGTGCAGAGTACACAGAATAGGCTGCTAAACGGCGGTGACACACACTGAATGGAAAATGTGACTTTAATATTTGAGTTTGAAAACTTAACAGTATTTCTTCCTAGTCTGCAACTGTGCAGAGTACACAGAATAGGCTGCTAAACGGCGGTGACACACACTGAATGGAAAATGTGACTTTAATATTTGAGTTTGAAAACTTAACAGTATTTCTTCCTAGTCTGCAACTGTGCAGAGTACACAGAATAGGCTGCTAAACGGCGGTGACACACACTGAATGGAAAATGTGACTTTAATATTTGAGTTTGAAAACTTAACAGTATTTCTTCCTAGTCTGCAACTGTGCAGAGTACACAGAATAGGCTGCTAAACGGCGGTGACACACACTGAATGGAAAATGTGACTTTAATATTTGAGTTTGAAAATTTAACAGTATTTCTTCCTAGTCTGCAACTGTGCAGAGTACACAGAATAGGCTGCTAAACGGCGGTGACACACACTGAATGGAAAATGTGACTTTAATATTTGAGTTTGAAAACTTAACAGTATTTCTTCCTAGTCTGCAACTGTGCAGAGTACACAGAATAGGCTGCTAAACGGCGGTGACACACACTGAATGGAATATGTGACTTTAATATTTGAGTTTGAAAACTTAACAGTATTTCTTCCTATTCTGCAACTGTGCAGAGTACACAGAATAGGCTGCTAAACGGCGGTGACACACACTGAATGGAATATGTGACTTTAATATTTTAGTTTGAAGACTTAACAGTATTTCTTCCTATTCTGCAACTCTGCACAGTACACAGAATGTGCTGCTAAACTGCGGCGAAGCACACTGAATGGAATATGTGACTTTGATATTTTAGTTTGAAGACTTAACAGTATTTCTTCCTATTCTGCAACTCTGCACAGTACACAGAATGTGCTGCTAAACTGCGGCGAAGCACACTGAATGGAATATGTGACTTTGATATTTTAGTTTGAAGACTTAACAGTATTTCTTCCTATTCTGCAACTCTGCACAGTACACAGAATGTGCTGCTGAACTGCGGCGAAGCACACTGAATGGAATATGTGACTTTGATATTTTAGTTTGAAGACTTAACAGTATTTCTTCCTATTCTGCAACTCTGCACAGTACACAGAATGTGCTGCTAAACTGCGGCGACGCACACTGAATGGAATATGTGACTTTGATATTTTAGTTTGAAAACTTAACAGAATGTGCTCTAATCTGCAACTTTGCACACTAAACAGAATGTGCTCTAATCTGCAACTTTGCACACTAAACAGAATGTGCTCTAATCTGCAACTTTGCACACTAAACAGAATGTGCTCTAATCTGCAACTGTGCACACTAAACAGAATGTGCTCTAATCTGCAACTTTTCACACTAAACAGAATAATTTTTTTTTTTGTTTTTTTCCCCCCACACAAAATAACCTGCTGCCCCCACACACAGTAGTCCTAAAAAGGACTTTTGGTTCTTTTTTTTCACAATTTTGGTTTTTTTCCTCCCTACACTGCCTTTCCCTTCCTATCCTCAGCTCTCCCTGGCTAAGACTGAGCCGAACTCGATGGTCAGGTGCTATACAGCACCCGACCACGGGTTCTGGCCAGCCAATCAGTGTAATGCCAGCAGCCAACATGGCTGCTGGCATTACACCGATGTCAGAGCCTCCCTGCACGTTTATTGGCTGCGCAGCAGCCGCAAAACGTGCGGGGAGGAGACCCGAACATGGCGGGCGAGCACATGCGGTACTCGTACGAGTACCGCCATGTGCCGAGCAGAGCGATGCTCGAGCCGATCCGAGCATCGGCCGAGCATGCTCGCTCAACACTAGTATCTAATCTTCCCTTAAATGTATCCATTGTATTTGCCATAACTACCTCCCTGGGCAATGAATTCCACAATTTGACAGACCTTACCGTAAAAAAACCCTTCCTCTGCTGAAGTTTAAACCTCCTTTCCTCTAATCTCAAGGGGTGTCCCCTGGTCACCTGATCAGGCCTTGGAATAAATAGCTCACCGCAGAGATCCTTGTATTGACCTCTCATATACTTGTACAATGTGATAAGGTCTCCTCTTAGTCGTCTTTTCTCTAGAGTAAATAAACCAAGTTTGTTTAGTCGTTCCTCATATGTCAAGTCCTCCATTCCCTTAATTAATTTTGTTGCTCTCCGCTGTACCCTCTCTAGTTCTAGTATATCCTTTTTCAGAACCGGTGCCCAAAATTGCACTGCATACTCAAGGTGAGGTCTTACCAATGATTTGTATAATGGCAAAATAATGTTATCCACTCTTGCTTCAATACCTCTTTTTATGCAAGACAGGACTTTGTTTGCCTTTGCTACTGCTGTTTGACACTGGTCACTGTTTCCAAGTTTGTAGTTGACAAGGATACCCAGGTCTTTTTCTAGCAACGAGTCACCTAAAATTATTCCATTAAGTTTATAAGTAGCCTTGGGATTGTTTCCTCCCAAATGCATGACTTTACACTTCCCCACATTAAACTTCATATTCCACATGTTTGCCCAATCTGACATTGTATGTAAGTCCCTCTGTAGAGAGAAAATATCCTGTTCTGAATTAATGACTTTGCATAATTTAGTATCATCTACAAATATTGATATTTTGCTTTCTATATCTATTTCCAGGTCATTTATAAACATGTTAAAAAGCAGCGGACCCAATACTGAACCCTGAGGTACTCCACTCTCCACTTTAACTATACTGGAGAATTTTCCATTTACAACCACACACTGTTCCCTATCCTTCAACCAGTTTTGTATCCAATTGCAAAGGTTATCTCCTAGCCCCAATTTCCTTATTTTATACACCAGCCTTCTGTGTGGTACTGTATCAAATGCCTTTGCAAAGTCTAGATATACTACATCTACTGCCTTGCCATTGTCAAGGTTGCTGCTTACCTCCTCATAGAAGCTGAAAAGATTAGTTTGGCATGATCTATTCTTCATAAAACCATGTTGATTTGTGCTAATGATCTTATTTTTTGTGTTGTAATCCTGAATATAGTCCCTTATTATGCCTTCTAATAGTTTTCCCACTACAGAGGTCAAACTCACTGGTCTATAATTCCCAGGTTCTGTTTTAGTTCCCTTCTTAAATAGAGGCACTATGTTAGCTCTTCGCCAATCCTGTGGCACTGAGCCTGTGGTAATAGAATCTTTAAAGAGTAAATATAGGGGTTTTGCTAACACTGCACTGAGTTCCTGAAGAACCCTTGGATGTATACCATCAGGACCCGGTGCTTTGTCGGTCTTAATTTTGTTCAGTCTTCCCATGACATCTCCTTGAGTTAACCCAATATCTATTAATTGTATTGTTTTATTTGTTACTTGCGGAGGCTCTTCTACCATTCCTTGCTCCCTTGTATATACTGATGCAAAGAAAGTGTTGAAAACATCGGCCTTTTCCTTATCCTCACTAACCAACTCCCCCATCTCATTTTTTGTTACTATGTTACCACCTCTATAATATATAAAGGTAAAAGACACTAATAAGTGAAGGTGCCTGGTAGTAAAAATGGTTAGAACAACAAAAAAGAAGAAAAAAGTAACTACCTATAATGGCACTCTTATTTACCCAAAAAAATAATAATTATACATAGGATCACATGGACACTCTCAACAGACCATAAACATTGGGAATTAGAGACCTTGAATATAAAGGACATATAAGCTAATTAAAACCAATAATCTTTATTATCAAACTGTATAAAAGACTCAAAAAAAGAAAAAATAAATAAAAAATAAATCACCCCAAGAGAGAAAGTGGATCACCACATACCAAAGGAATAATGCCCTGCTGCTTATAATTATTGCAAGCTAAAGGCTAGGAAACAGGAACACTGTGCTCTAAGTACTAACAAATAATCTGTTAACTAGTTAGATGATATACAAGGCTAACAAAAAAAAAAAAAAAAGGGGGGGTAAGGATATCCCTATCATTTAACAGCAATCAAGGCTGTCGAAAATTCTAAAGGAGAGATGAGAAGGGTACTTAAGAATAAATGCCTATCAGCAGATCTAAAAGGCGATGTTAAACAAATAATAAAGAGCATATGCAGAAAATCCTGTCTCATAAACCCAGGACAGATAGTAAATGAACAAAAATCTAATTTCCAAAAAGCTTGACTTGGTCAGTGTAGGTGAATTAAGGAATTGCAAAGAAATATACAGCAACCCTATCTATCTATCTACACCCCTTTTACAGTCAGCTAGGAAGAAATGATATAACTTGCCAATATTTATCCTTCAATAAATGGACAGGCAAAGTAGAAAACCAAAATGCTCAATGATTCAAACGTTGGTATTCTAAGGAATCACTATTCAAACCAGTGACCCTATCGCTAACCCACCTACACTCACATCTATGAACTAACGCCTCTGTCTGCTGAATAGCCAGAAATGGCTCGCTATTGTGTTCGGCATTCCTAATATCTCTTACATGTTCTCTCATTCTCTCATGAAGTGTTCTTTTGGTCATGCCCACATATTTCATTACCCCCTTAGTCTTACAATTAATGTATGTTTTAATGGGGCATATGTTGCCAAAAATGTCAGTCATATTCAGTGGCTAGATATTTCCAAGTATCTCATCAAGGAAATTTGTTTAAATTTAATTGCTGGGGGTTGGAACAGGTCTCCCTTGGCATTATAGGGGGTGACTTGGTTCAAGCATTGCAGAAAAAAGAATGTATGTGGATTTTTAATCCTGCCACATTACATCCTGCAGGTATGAATGAGACTCTTAATTTTGGAGTCTTTATATTACATGTTCATTGTCTGTTAATTTGTTCTGTGTCATTGACAATCTACATTTGTATATTACCCTTATTTATTGGTGTTTTGTTATCTATGGGAATATTTACCCATCTAGCGTTGATTCATTTGGGTAGGAGATATAAACATATATTTATTTTTCATGGCTTTAACTACTTTGGGAACATACACCAGCAATACCCAGTAGTGTCTTATTAGATATAATTACAGAGGGTTCTTTATTTTTTCATTCTTTGATGAGGGAGTTTACCTTTTTAGTGAGTTACATGTGTTTTTACTTTAGAGAAAAGACAGCTAAGAGGAGATTTTACCACAATATACAAGTATATGAGGTCAATAAAAGGATTTCTCTATTGAGCTATTCATTCCAAGTCCTGAGCAAATAACCATGGGGCCACCCCTTGAGATTAGAGGAAAGGAAGTTTCGACTTTAGCAGAGGAAATGGTTTTTTACAGTAAGATCTGTTAAATTATGGAATTCCCTCCCAAGGGTGTGGTTCTGGCAGATACAATGGACACACTTAAGAGAAGATTAGATAAAATTATTTCAAAAGGGAACATGCAGGTTATACTGTGTATTAGTAGGCAAAACAGGAAGTTCTGATAGACTAAATTATTTGGCAGCAGGAAAGCTGGAAAGCTATATAATTCTCATGTCTCTGGGTTATGAGACATGGTCTGAACTTGATGGACTTGTATCTTTTTTCAACTTAATTTACTATGTTACTATGAAAAGCTCACCAGACATCTCCTTGTATTGAACAACAAAGAAAAAGCAACACTAGAATGCGCACACAATAATTAAATATGACTCAAAAAAGTGAATCTATATAAATAAGCTGCTAAAAGATATATATTACCACTCCTACCTAAGAAGTAACTCTAGAAAAAGAAAAAATAGAAAAGTTATATATCTTAGCGCAAGATATCAATAGTGCCATATATAAAATGTTATAATAATATATAAAAAAGAAAAATATATATTTATTAGTGTGAATGCCAATAAACAGCACAGAAGAGATTAAGAAAAAATGGATCCACAAACAAATGGACAAATCACAACACAATGAAAGTAAAATAAATAAATAAATAATATTCTGCCAATATTAGGTAAATTCCTATATCAAAACACCAACCACCCACTTATGTGTCTGATACAGGTAGCAACCCAAACTAAAAAAGATAAGCGGAGATAGAAAAACACCTGCCGCATTAGGAAAAAAAATAGTGGTGCCGCAAGGGCCCTAATACACCACCACATGTAACAATTAAATAATAATTTGACAAAAGCAGCAGGCTACAATAACATGTAAAATCACTAACAATGGCCAGAACACAAATAAAAACACATATAAATGTAGATAACTAATGGCTAATTTGACAGGTGTTTTTATACCTCTGCTAAGCTCTTTTAGATTGGGTTGCTTCCTGTATCTGACATATAAGTGGATGGTTGGTGTCTTGATACAGAAATGTACTTAATATTAGCAGAATATTATTCATTTTTTTACTTTCATTATGTTGTGATTTGTCCATTTGTGTGTGGATCTGTTTTTTCTCGATCCCTTTTGTGCTCTTTATTAACATTTGCACTAATAAATATTTTTTTTTTATATATTATAATATATTTTTATTTATAGCACTATTGATATCTAGTATATATAACTTTTCTATTTTTAACTCCTTGGCCTAGATGCACTAAAGATCGAAAAGGGCTATGAATGTCGATGTTCTATCGGAGTAGTGTCATAGGCACATCCTCAGTATTCACAAAGTGTCTACGACATCACGTCACCAGAACTCCAACAAAAAAATACCCAGATTGACATCAGTCTGACATGCCTTCACCATGTCTACGAATTTGGATTCTTTGAATCGACAATTGCTTAAATCCATATGGAAATGAAGCATAATCAGATACATTCGTATGCAAGGAGGTGTGTTGACATTATGATGTGACACTTCGACTCATTGAGGAAACTCCGATAGCAGCCTCTGCTGTTGGAGTTCACTGTCTCCACTTCACCTAAGTCAGGCTGTTGTAGCTGGGAGATCCCCTGTACTCTCCTATGGAGTAACAGCAGGGAGAGCTATGACAATTCTGAACAGCATTCTCTGTGCTTCCCTACCCAAACAGTAGGGGAATACAGAGAATACTTTTAGCACCATGGACAGCATTGAATGCCATAGGGATGTGCATTGCTCACCCCTGTGGCAGTCAAAGGGTTAAGACCCAGCTGCAGTTTGTCCACTTCCTTTCGGATATTGGTATCTGTTATATCAGTAGATGTGCTGCAGGTCTAGAATAATAATATACATGCAGGAGATCTGGAAAATAATGCTAGAGATGATGGGTTACTTCACTATAACTATATGTATTCTGGAGGAATACAAATCCTGAAAGAAATGTTTAATCTCAGCATTAATCAGAATTGGATTAGATGCAAGGACAAAATTATGTAATCAGACTAGAGGGATACTGAGGGAAGGAGCTGTGGTACATGACCAAGGATTTACTGCTTTTATCACCCTCAACAAACAATTTCTGGGTATTTAAATAGAAGGTGCCTCTTAGTTTTTGAGAATTCTACAGTGCGGAGGATCTTGGAGGAGAGAGAGACATTGGAGGAAGTGGGTGGCAAGCTTGTATTTGCCGCCTGCTTCCTCCGATACCTCTCTCCCTGCCTCTACATCGACATTGTCAATACAGAGGTGTATGAGTGACAAGGGACAAAGTTGTTCAGTGTGCGACCATGCAATGGACAATGTCACTGTGCTTGGAACTCTAACTCCAGTCATCAAGCTTTTAATGATACGCTATAAATAATGTCACACAGCATTAGCACTATTAAGGGTATTTTCCTTTTCAATCAATCAAATTAAGAGTTATGTATTTGTTTGCCACAAATGCATAACTTTGCATTTTCCTACATTAAATGTCATATTCCTTTAGTTTGCCCCAAACTGCCATTTTAAGAAAATCCCTTTGTAGAGAACAAACATCCTACTCTGAATTTATTACTCTGCATAATTTAGTGTCCTCATCAAATGTTGCAATTCTGCTTGGTATATGTATTTCCAGGTAATTTATAAATATGTTAAAAGGTAATGAATGGGCCAAGTATTGAACATGCGGTACGCCTATCAAAGCTATTATATTCAAGGTATTGCCAGTAGACACAAACCCATCTTTCAAGGAGCAGGGTACAAGCCATTTTTTCTATCAACTGCACTATATTTAACACATCGGCAGATTTGTGGTATTATCTCTCAAAGCGCTGCTGCACACAGTGCCAAGCTAATGTTATAGACTACCTTGCTGCTGGCTTTTATTACTGGAGATGACCTGCTGCTGATATATGCTGCTCCCTACTGATAGAAAAGATTCCCAGGGAGCAGTGCTATTCAAATTTATAGTAAGATTCCCAGTGAGCAGTGCCATTCACATCAAATGGTCAGCATATCAACTCTCAACATTATGGCATCCTTGATATTCAATGAGAATACCTATACATTGTTTTTATGCAGTGGATTCAGTAAGGGTGCATCGCCAGCACATAAAATTATTATATTACAGTCCTTGTTCTAACAACAGGACTAGTGGTGTTGGAGGAGATAGTGGTGGCAGCATGCATGGGCACTCTGTAAGAATTGCCAACTCCTCCAACTAAATCAGTCATATACCTCCATATTTTGAATGAATGAATGAATGAATGAATATGTTTATTTATATAGCAACACAAGTGTACGCAGCACTTTACAGTTTAGGGGTTTAGACAATACAGGGTTACGAGTGCTTTGCAGAGTGAACACTGGAAGTGAGGTCCCTACCCGAAAGCTTAGAACCTAAAGTCGTAATGGGAGACATACAGAGTACATAAGTGTCAAGTGCTGAATACTGTGGCAGAGTACTGGTTAGGATAGGGGACATAAATAAAGTAAATCATTTATAAAGAGCGTTCATTGTACAATGTCATTGCCTTCTAGTATGTTTAAGCTTTGTTAAGGAAGTATTGTTTCAGTCATGAAATGAAGATCATGAGAGAGATGCAGTGGTGCAAGGTAGGACAAAGAGAATTCCATAGATAAGGAGCAATGTGAGAAAAAGGTTTGATACAAGAGAGGGCTGTAGACACAACAGGTGCTGAGAGTACATTGTTGCTGGCTGATCATAAGTGGTGGGATGGGGTATAGCTGGAGATCAAAGTGGAAATGTAGGAAGGGTAGAGGAGAGAATAGCTTTAAATTAGAGAAGCAGAATTTTGTAAGAAATCCAGAGTTTTATAGGCAGCCAATTGAGATTTGAGGAGGAGGGGGGCAGGGACAAACCTAGGTGACAATAGGGTCAAAAGCAGTCAAAAGCAGCAGACAGATCAAGAAGGGTAAGTATAGAATAGTGACCTTGTGAATCAGCAATGTGTAGCTCATTGACCACTCTGTGGGCTCGATTCTATTACCCACGCTAAAACTGGCGTTACAAGAAAAACAAGTAGCACGAATTTTGCAAACGTGTTACGTCGGTATTCTATTGCAGAACCACAGTAAAACAAAACGGGTGTAGACAGCACTTTTCAGAGTAGTAACAAAACTGACACTGTCTGCTTTTTTCCGACTACCTCCTACAAAAAACACGGAAAATGTCAAAGTCCAAGGAAATAGGCATACATTTGACGGCAGAAAGATCAAGTTCAGTGTTAGATGTGTTCTCCACATAACAAAATCCAACAGAGTGCCCCCCATGACATATTAACCCCTTTTAAAAGTCGACTTGCAGTGCTTTCTTCCACCACATTAATCCGATAAATATTTTTCATAGTTGACAATTAACCCTTCCCCTTCCAAATCCGATTTATAGTGCTTTCTTACACAACATTAATCCGACAAATATTGTTAATAGTTGACAATTAACCCTTCCCCTTCCAAATCCGACTTACAGTGCTTTCTTTTACCATATTCAACGAATATTGTACATTCGACATTTTAACCCCCCCTCCCCCTTGAAAAGTCGACTACAGTGCTCCTATGGCTTTCTTTCACCATTTTTATCCCACATTTTTCTTCTCCTATTATATTCGACATGCCCTCGTATTTTGTATTGCAAGATTAACCCTATGAGTACCAGAGAGTTATTGTAATGTATTTGCTACCCCTCTGGTACTCATAAGGTTAATAGGCAACCTGTATATGAATAAAAAAAGGTGTTTGTTTTTATTATATATGTAATTTGTGTGAAAATGTAATTAAATATTTAATTCATGTGCAACAATGATTTTCTTTTTTTAAATTAAATATGTAATTTGTATTAAAAAAGTACTTCAGACCTCAAGAGGATGACCCCTCATGACACCCCCGCATGAGGGCGACAATTGTCCCCTTTATTAATTAAAGAGCATATACCCTATGTGAAACATATTATTATTAAAAGGGGCAATTGTCGCCCCCATGCTAGGGGGGTGTCATGGAAGTTATGATACCCCTCTTGAGGTCTGAAGTACTTTTTTAATACAAATTACATATATAATTTAAAAAAGAAAATCATTGAATTAAATATTTAATTACATTTTCACACAAATTACATATATAATACAAACAAACACCTTTTTTATACATATACAGGTTCCCTACTAACCCTATGAGTACCAGATGGGTAGCAAACACATTACAATACCTCTCTGGTACTCATGGGGTTAATCATGCAATACAAAATACAAGGGCATGTCGAATATAATAGGAGAAGAAAAATAATAGGAGAAGAAAAATGCGGGATAAAAATGGTGAAAGAAAGTCATGGGAGCACTGTAGTCAACTTTTCAAGGGGAAGGGGGGGTTAAAATATCGGATGTACAATATTCGTTGAATTAATATAGTGAAAGAAAGCACTGTAAGCCGGATTTGGAAGGGGAAGGGTTAATTGTCAACTATGAACAATATTTGTCGGATTAATGTGGGGGAAGAAAGCACTGCAAGTCGACTTTTAAAAGGGGGGGTTAATATGTCGAAGGGGGGGCGCTTTATGTCCGATTTCTATGCTGTATACCATATTATACACTGCTTTTGTGCGAACAACGATGGTTTTGAAACTGTCGTTATGGCTTCTAAGCCTCAACCTCTGAGGTGCAAAATTTCTGACTTAAATGTAACCACAAAACAGGTGGTAATACTGACCGTGGGTAATAGGATACTAATTGCACGTTGTTTTTAGTTGTTTCCTATGGGCTTTTTTTTAGTCTGGTGGTAAGTATAATTACCTCTGATTTTGCTTTCACAAGTCGGGTAATAGGATAGCAAAAACTGACTTAAAAAAAATGCCTGTTTTATTTTTAGAGCTGGTAATAGAATCGAGCCCTGTGGGAGCAGTTTCAGTGGAGTGAGCAGTGCAAAAGCCAGATTGTAATGGGTCAAGCAGGTTGTGCGTGTTAAGGAAGTCAAGGAGGCGGGAGTAGGTTAGGCAAAAGCAATAGAGAAACCAGTAGATGGCCAGAGGGTGTGGTACTGTCAGAGGAGTTGTTCTTGAGGATAGGTGTTACTACGGCATGTTTGAAGTGGTCAAGAAACGTAGCAGTGGCAGAAGAGGAGTTAAAAATCTGTAAAAGGGTAGGGATTAGTGTGGGGGAGAGGGACTGGATGAGGTGAGAGGGGATCGGATCAAGTGCAAATGTAGTGGAGGGAGAGAAGGATAGGATGTTTGTCAATTCTTTCTCCATGACGTGGGAAAAAGAGTCCAGAGTGGCAGGATGGGAAAGAGGGAGGATAGGATGATATTTACATAAATGGAAATTATTCCAGATGGAGTCTACCTTGGCTTTGAAGAAGTCAGCAAAGTCTTGTGGTTGTATACAGTTTGAGAGGGAGGTATATGGAGGGAGGAGAAGGGAGTCAAATGTAGACAAAGGGCAGCGGGGTTGGATTTATGGGTGTTAATTAGTTGTGAAAAGTTGTGTTTTTTTTGTCAGGGAAAGAGCAGAGTTAAAGCAAGAAAAAAAGAATCTGTAAAGAAGGAAGTCTGCCAGAGAGTCTGATTTTCTCCAGAGTCATTCAGCTGAACAGGTACAGGAGCAGAGGAAATTGGTGTCCTTATTAAGCCATGGCCGTGAATTTATTTTACGGGTGCATTGGTGAGATAGAGGAGAATGCAAGTTCAAAGAGAAGGACAGGACTGAGTTGTAGGTTTTGACAAGGATGTTAGTATCAGGATTTCAGGATTAGTGGGAATGGACGAATGTCCAGTAGCCAGGGAGGATTGCAAATCAGTGATATTAAGTGATTTACATAGTAACATAGTAGATAAGGCTGAAAAAAGACATACGTCCATCAAGTCCAGCCCATGCCAAAAACAACCCTGTTGATCCAGAGGAAGGCAAAAAAAAGTCCTCTGGAGCCATTTCCAATCCAGTCCCAAGTGTGTGTGTGTGTGGGGGGGATTATTCCTTCCTGACTCCAATTGGTAGTCAAATAGTTCCCCGGATCAATATCCTATTTGCTTTGAAGCCATCTGTCATAACTGTCAATATTGTTCTGTGCTAGATAGGCATGCATTGCTTTTTTGACTGCAGTTGCATTATCTGCAAGCACAACATCCCGAGGCAAAGAATTCCATAGCCTTACCGTCCTTACTGTAAAGAATCCCTGCCTTTGTTTTAATCGAAAGTGCCTTTCCTCTAGTCTTAATGGATGACCTCTTGTTCTTAGCTCAGCTCTTTGCATAAATAATTCATTGGATAGTTCTTTGTATTGACCTTGAATGTATTTGTAAATGGTAATCATATCACCCCTTAGACGTCTCTTCTCTAATGTAAACAAATCCAGTTTGGCTAGTCTCTCTTTGTAACTCAGATCCTCCAATCCTTATATCAGTTTTGTTGCAAGTCTCTGCATCTTTTCCAGTTCAGTAATGTCTTTTTTTAGAACAGGCGCCCAAAATTGCACTCCATATTCTAGATGAGGCCTAACCAAGGAATTATACAGAGGTAGGATAATATTAGCATCCCTTGCTTCTACACCTCTTTTTATGCAGGCTGCATGTGAAGCTGGGAGAGGAAACAGGGATTGCAGAAGGTGTATAAGCAATGCTGAATGTTAGAAGATGGTGGTCAAATAGTGGAAGAGGAGAGATATTAAAATCCAAGAGTGCGCAGGCTCTAGTGAACACAAGGTCTAGGAAGTGTCCATCCTTATGAGTACTAGCATCTGTCCACTGTTGTAGTCAAGATGTTTGAGAAAGAAAGCAGGATGCCCATGAGACTGAAGGATCATCAACATGGCAGTTGAAGTCCCCCAGAAGAAGAGAAGGTGTGTCTAATGACAGGAAAAATGATATACGTCTTATCTCCCAAACCTTTTTGGTTTGGGAGATATTCAAAAGTAAAGTTTCCCCTGGAGTGATGTCATTGCTCCACCCTTTAGATTTGGAATCCGGTCCCCCGACAGGCAGTGCCTCTCCAGAAGTGCTGAGATCATGACCTTTAAAAAGAATTTCTTAATTGGAATGGTCTACAAAGTGTGCTTTCAAGCCAGGCACACTTTGTACACAGTTCCAATTAAGTAGTTCTTTTCAAAGATCTTGATCTCGGCACTGCTAAATAGCTGCCGGTTGCTCTGTGGACCGAATTCCAAATCTGTCCACTAGATGGCAGACTTGGCTGAAACAGCCAGGAAAAGAGAACTTTACTATATTTTACATATGAATATCTCCCAGACCATTTTTCATGTTTTTTTTAAGGGCTATAATATAAAATAAAATTATTTTCAAGTATTACTATCCCTTTAAAAAATATCCAGGCCCTTTTTAAAGGCATCTAATGTATTCAATAGCACCACCTCCTCAGGCAGTAAATTCCATACCTTTATTGTCCTTACCAGAAGGAATCCCTTCCGCTGTTATAGACAAAATCTCCTTTCCTCAAGTCTAAGCGGGTGAACCCTTGTCCTTTGTACTGTTCTGTTAATGAACAGGTCTTTGGAGAGCCCTTTGTATGGGCTCTGAACATATTTATATAATGTTATCATACCTCCTCTAACAAGCCATTTCTCTAGTGTGTACAATTTTAACTTTTCAAGCCTTTATTCATATCTAAAACTTTCCATTCCCCTGTGGCATAAACTGTATGCTTGCAAATGCCAGAAGTTTAACTGGTAAAATATGGGAATTGGAGCTGGTAGCCGAAACTGAAAACTATGACTTGATTGGCATAACAGAAGCATGGTGGGATGACACACATGATTGGTCAATCAATTTGGAGGGCTATATGTTGTTTAGAAAAGATAGGTCAAACAAAAGAGTTGGTGGTGTCTGTCTGTATGTCAAACCAGCATTACTGCCTCATTTGCAGGAAGGTATATGTGATGACAGTAGTGAACATGTGGAATCCCAGTGGGTTGAAATAGTCAATGGGGGTAAAACTGCCCCAAAACATATTAGTGGGTATTTGTTATAAACCACCAAACATTGGTGACTTTGAAGTATCACAGTTATGTAATGCAAATAGAAAAGGCTTCTCAAATAGGGAGAACTATAATTATGGGGGATTTTAATTATCCAGAAATAGATTGGAAAAATGGAACAACTAATTCTGCTAAAAGCAGTAAGTTGCTGAAATTGTTGAATGACAATTTTTTGTCTCAACTAGTACAGACCTCAACCAGAGGGGATGAGTGTCTGGATCAGGTAATAGCTAACAATGAAGAGCTTATCTCTAACATCCAAGTAAGGGCGCACTTGGGGAATAGTGACCATAACATGGTATCATTTGAGATTAATTTAAAAAAGCAATTTGGTACGGGTTCCACAAAACACTGAATTTTAAAAAAAGCCAACTTTAGCAGGTTTAATTCATCCCTTGATTTCGTTGACTGGGATGGAATATTTTCTGGAAAAAACACAGAAAGTAAGTGGAATGCCTTCAAGATAACAATGCAAAAATATACATATAAATTTATCCCCTTTGGAAAAAAAATACAAAAGAAGCAAATCAAAACCAATGTGGCTAACCAGTAATGTAAATCATGAAATAAATAACAAGAAAGCGGCATTTAAATATCATAAAGCTGAGGGATCAGCAGAGGCATTTGCAAAATACAAAAATGCCAACAAAACCTGTAAAAAGGCGATTAAATTAGCTAGACTGGAGAATGAAAAAATTATTGCTAAGGAGAGCAAGAGCAACCCCAAAAAATTATTTAAATACATTAATGGGAAAAAATTAAAGTCTGATAATGTTGGGTCTTTGTTATCAGAAACGGGTGAGATGGTCAGTGGGGACAGAGAGAAAGCAGATATTTTAAATAATTTATTTTCTTCTGTTTTTACTACGGAAGACCCAATGGACAAGAACCTGCAAACTATTTTACAGAACAGTCACAGCAAGCTTGGGATTGGCTAACCCAAGAAAAATGGTGTTAAGGTAGACAAAGCCCCTGGGCCGAATGGTATACACCCACGGGTACTTAAAGAGTTAAACCAGGCCCTAGCCAGACTGTTATTTTCCTTTTATTTCAGGTATGGTGCCCACGGATTGGTGTAAAGCAGATGTGGTGCCCATATTTAAAAAGTGATCAAAATACCAGCCGGAAAATTACAGACCTGTAAGCTCGACATCTGTGGTAGGGAAACTGTTTGAAGGGTTGCTAAGGGAATATATTCAGGAACATCATTAGCAGGAGTCAACATGGTTTTGTGAAAGACAGGTCTTGTCAAACTAACCTGATTGCATTTTATGTAAAAATGAGTAAAAATATAGATTTGGGAGTAGTGGTTGATCTCCCAGTGGGCATAGGGAGCCATGTATCAGTGTTTGCTGATGACACAAAATTAAGTAGGGTAATAAAGTCTGAACTGGACGTGTCTTCCTTACAAGAGGATTTGGACAAATTGGGTAACTGGGCAGGAAAATGACAAATGAGGTTCAATATAGACAAGTGTAAAGTTATGCATTTTGGTTATAATAATAAAATTGCAACATATAGTTTAAATTGTGTTTCTTTAAGGAAATCTACTAATGAAAAGGATTTGGGTGTTATGGTAGACAATAGACTAAGCAGTAGCGTGCAGTTCCGGCTGGCAGCTGCAAAGGCCAATAAGATATTGGCATGTATTAAAAGGGGTATTGAGTCATGGGAGGAAGATATTCTGGTAAGACCCCACCTAGAATATGCTGTTTAATTCTGTGTGCCCTTTCTGAAAAAGGACATTATGGAACTAGAGAAAGTGCAGAGGAGGGCTACAAAATTAGTAAGGGGAATGGAAAGTTTTAGTTATGAAGAAAGGCTAGAAAAGTTAAAATTGTACACACTAGAGAAATGGCATTTTAGAGGGGATATGGTAACATTATATAAATATGTTCAGGTCCCATACAAAGGGCTCTCCAAAGACCTGTTCATTAACAGAACAGTACAAAGGACAATGGGTCACCTGCTTAGACTTGAGGAAAGGATATTTCATCTACAACAGTGGAAGGGATTCTTTACAGTAAGGACAATAAAGGTATGGAATTCACTGCCTGAGGAGGTGGTGCTATCGAATACATTAGATACCTTTAAAAAGGGCCTGGATACTTTTTTAAAAGAGCAGAACATAGACGGCTATGTATGTTAGTTTTGGGATTAATATTTAGTTAGTGCTTGATCCAAGGAGAAATCTGAGCCATTTGGAATCAAGAAGGCAGAATTTGAAATTGCTGTATTGAGGGGGTTTTTTTGCCTTCTTTTGGATCAACAGTGATAAACAGGAGTAGGAAAAGGGTTGAACTAGATGGACGCAAGTCTTTTTTCAACCTAAATTACTATGTTACTACCTTGGAGGTCGAATTCCTAATCTTACTCCCTAAAATTACCTTTTAGGACCCTCCATATTCCTCTTACTTTGTCATTGGTACCAATAAGCACGAAGACAGCTGGATCTCCCAATAATCTGTCCACTCTGTCTGCAACCAGGGCACCCGAGAGACAGCAAACCATTCGGTTGCTGCGATCAGAGCCACAGATCACCCTATCTGTTCTGTTATTAATAGAGTCCCCTACCACCACAACCTGCCTAAGCTTTGCTTTCTTCTGGATCCCCTCTGTGTTATCCGGCTGTTAGGGAGAAAAGTTTTCTCCAGCAATTCCACTTCTAAGTCTCCCTCCCCAACATCTTCTTTTAAATGAGCAAATTTGCCAGGATGGAAAAACTCAGATCTGGCTGCCCCCTTCCTCTTCCCTCCCCTGCTGCACCGACTTCTAACCATCACCCAACTATGTGCCTGGTTCCCTTCTGGCTTATCTCCTCCCTCTTTGCTAGGTGACCCATCTATCTCTGTGCAGTGAGCAAGAGACTCCTCTCAAGGTTATCGATATCTCTAAGTGTTACAATATGACTCTCCAGAGCTTCAGTCTGAGCTTCCAGAGAGGCCACTTGCTCACACTTGCCACAGAGATATGGACCCTGGAACTGCTGTTCCAAGCATGCATACATATTGCATGATGTGTACTGAGTGAGATCTCCAAGCATGCTCATCATGTACAGTATGGTGCGAATGTGAATTGTTAAAAATTAAAACAATTGATTTACCTTTGTTTCTCTTACTCCTGTGTTGCACTAACTGGTCACTTATAGAATAGCACTTTGAGTTCTGTAACTTTTTTATACAGACCAACACCGGTGATTGCTCACAAACCCCACCCTTAACTAATTGCACACACTCCCCAGACATAGTAACATAGTAACATAGTAATTTAGGTTGAAAAAAGACTTGCGTCCATCTAGTTCAACCCTTTTCCTATTCCCGTTTCCCATCGTTGATCCAAAAGAAGAGATTTCTCCCTGGATCAACAAGCCCTAACTAAATATTAATCCCAATACTAACATACATAGCCCTCTATGTTATGCTCTTTTAAATAAGTATCCAGGCCCCTTTTAAAGGCATCTAATGTATTTGATAGCACCACCTCCTCAGAAAGTGAATTCCATACCTTTATTGTCCATACTGTAAAGAAACCCTTCCGCTGTTGTAGATTAAATCTCCTTTCCTCAAGTCTAAGCGGGTGGCCCCTTGTCCTGTGTACTGTCCTGTTAATGAACAGGTCTTTGGCGAGCCCTTTATATGGGCCTTGAACATACTTATATAGTGTTATCATATCCCCTCTAAGATGCCGTTTCTCTAGTGTGTACAAGTTTAATTTTTCTAGCCTCTCTTCATAACTAAAACTTTCCATTCCCCTTACTAGTTTTGTAGCCCTCCTCTGCACTCTCTCTAGTTCCATAATGTCCTTGTTAGGTGAGTAAGATATGGATACTCACTATTCGGATGCAGGAACCCAGAAGCAGGATAGTCGCTCTTACTGGAACAGCACACTGGGAGAGGGTCTGGAGAGAGAGCACAGACTCCTCCCCAGTGTGAACTGCGAGCACGAGCAACGGAGTCCAGGAATCTAGCCAAGGATCAGGGAGCCAGAGGTCAGCGGAGTCCAGGAGTCAAGCCAAGGGTCAAGGAGCCAGAGATCAACAGAGTCCAGGAGTCAAGCCAAGGGTCAAGGAGCCAGAGGTCAGCGGAGTCCAGGAGTCAAGCCAAGGGTCAAGGAGCCAGAGGTCAGCGGAGTCCAGGAGTTAAGCCAAGGGTCAAGGAGCCAGAGGTCAGCGGAGTCCAGGAGTCAAGCCAAGGGTCAAGGAGCCAGAGATCAACAGAGTCCAGGAGTCAAGCCAAGGGTCAAGGAGCCAGAGGTCAGCGGAGTCCAGGAGTCAAGCCAAGGGTCAAGGAGCCAGAAATCAGCAGAGTCCAGAAGTCAGGAAGCAAGGAACAGGCTGGGGTAAGCAAGTACTGGGAGCTTCAGTAACACTGAGCACCATGTACAGGGAGCTCAGGGTTTAAATAGGCTGTGGGTGTGTTGCAGCTGGAGAGGGGCGGAGCCGGGCGCCACGTTGCCATGGCGACGCCCGGGATATCCCAGAACCTTGTTTGAGACACGCACACAAGGAAGGGCGGGTGTGTGCGCGTCTGTCAGGGCTGCCTGCTGGATCTGAGCGGACGCCGGTCCTCAGGGAGTCAGAGGGGACCCGGCGTGGTGGCCGCCGCGGCTTCCCAGCAGGGGACCAGAGCCGAGTGCCAATGCGAGCTCGGGCACTGCGGGAGGTAAGACCGGGTCGCCGACAGGCGGCCTGACAGTACCCCCCCCTGAGGTGAGGCGGGGAATGGTGCGGGCCGATGAGGGTACCTTTTATGGAAGAATTGGATGCATGCAGGGGCATGGACCTGTGAAGCTGGTTCCCAAGAGCGTTCTTCGGGGCCGTATCCCTTCCAGTGGATGAGGTACTCGAATCTGCCTCTGCGGCGTCTGGAATCAAGCACTAGATGAACCACGAACTCCTCTTCGCCATTCACCATGACTGGGGCTGGTGCAACAGGAAGGCGTCCTGGGAAGGTGTTGGCTATGTAGGGCTTTAGCAAGGACACATGGAAGACAGGATGGATGTGATAGGCGTCTGGCAACTGAAGTTTAACCGCCACCGGGTTGATGACTTTCTGGATGGAAAAAGGTCCAACATACTTGGGACCCGACTTTTTGGTTGGACAGGAAAGCCAGATGTTCCTTGTGGACAGCCACACCTTGTCGCCCACCTGATAGACCAGAGCGGCAGAGCGATGGTGGTTAGCTTGGTCTCTGTAACTCTCCTGGACTTTCAAGAGGGTTTGTTGGAGGGTTCGGAACTGTTTTACGAGACGGGAGAGGCGTTCAGAAGCTTCTGGTACGGATAAGTCGGAAGGTAGCCCAGGAAAAGAGGATGGGTGGAATCCATAATTGGCAAAGAAGGGAGACATGCGTATGGATCTTTGGGTTTGGTTATTGTATGCAAACTCAGCGGTGGGTAGGAATTGGAGCCAATCGTCTTGTAGGTAGGTAGTGTAACAACGGAGGTAATGCTCAAGCACTTGGTTAACTCTCTCTGTTTGTCCATTGGTCTGGGGATGGAAAGCGGTGGACAATGAGGGCTGAATCTGCAAATTTCCACAGAAGGATTTCCAGAACCGTGCCGTGAACTGGACTCCTCGATCGGTGGTAATGCTCTTGGGCAGGCCATGGAGCCGGAACACGGAGGACAGGAATAAAGAAGCGGTGGTACTAGCAGAAGGAATCCCAATAACCGGTATAAAGTGGGCCATCTTGGTAAATCTGTCGATGACCACCATGATGGTATCGTGTTTGCAGGAAGGAGGAAGATCGACTATAAAATCCATTGAGATGTCGGACCAAGGCATGGAGGGTACTGGTAGGGGCCGCAACAGACCGGCCGGTGAAATGCGAGGTACTTTAGTTTGAGCACAGATTGTACATGATCGCACAAACTGAGTGGCATCTTGTTGGAGAGTTGGCCACCAGAAATGTCTTTGGAGGAGATCCAGGGTCTTTTTGATTCCCCCATGACCAGCTAAGCGGGAATCATGACATCTCTGCAATACGGATAGTCGAACAGGCTCGGGCACAAAGATCTTTCCTTTGTACAACAGGAAGTGATTGTACCATTGGATTGGAGGCGTAGTCTCTGGGTAGAGGGAACTGATAGAGCAGGAGCGGATGTGTTCCATAACGTCAGCTGTAGTAGTTATGAACACGGTTGAAGGTAAAATAGTGTCTACAACCTTGGGTTCGTTGTCACGGGTAACTGGGAGTCGGGAGAGGGCATCGGCCTTGGTGTTTCTGGTGCCTGGTCTGTATGTAATGTGCAGATTGAAACGGGTAAAGAATAGTGCCCACCTGGCTTGTCGGGGGCACAGACGATGAGCTGCACGGAGGTATTCAAGATTACGATGGTCTGTGTAGACTGTAACCAGATGAGAAGAGCCCTCGAGGAGGTGCCGCCATTCTTCCAGGGCTTGTTTAATCGCCAGGAGCTCTTTGTCACCAATGCCATAGTTCTCCTCGGCCGGGGACAATCTGCGGGAGTAGAAGGCTACCGGATGTAACTGCCCTGTCTCTGGGTGGCGTTGGGAGAGGATGGCTCCTAGAGCAAAGTCAGATGCATCTACCTCGACAAAGAAAGGAAGTGAGGTGTGAGGTTGAACAAGGATTGGGGCAGAAGTGAATTTCATCTTGAGTAGGTCAAACGCTGCTTGGGCTTCAGGTGTCCATAGAAACTGTGGTGCTTGTCGAGTCAGCGCAGTGATTGGCGAGATGATGCGGGAGAAATTGCGGATGAATTTCCGATAATAGTTGGCGAAGCCTATAAATCGCTGGACTGCCTTCTTGTCTGTGGGTGTAGGCCACTCGAGTACGGCAGAGACCTTTTTAGGGTCCATAATGACTCTTCCAGGTGTTAGGATGAAGCCAAGGAAAGTCACGGTAGTGGTCTCAAACAAACATTTCTCCAACTTGGCATATAACTGATGATCACGAAGACGCTGCAGAACCTTCTTTACATGCTCACGGTGTTCGGTGATGGATGATGAAAATATTAAGATATCGTCCAAGTATACTACTAAAAAGGAATCCAGGAAATCACGAAAAACATCATTCAAAAAATGCTGAAAGGTGGCTGGGGCGTTACAGAGTCCAAATGGCATCACAAGGTACTCAAAATGGCCGTACCTACTCCGGAAGGCGGTCTTCCATTCGTCCCCCTCCCTGATGCGAACGAGGTTGTAGGCCCCACGGAGGTCTAACTTGGTGAAGACAGTTGCATCCTTAATACGGTCTAAAAGTTTGGGTATCAAAGGGAGCGGATAACGGTTCTTTATTGTGATTCGATTTAAGTCTCTATAATCTACACATGGTCGAAGACCCCCGTCCTTTTTACCCACAAAGAAGATACCAGCCCCGGCTGGCGATGTTGACGGGCGGATGAATCCCTTTTCCAGGTTTTCCTTGATGTAGGCCTTTAGATGGTGCAGTTCCGGCTCGGATAGAGTGAAGATCCTCCCGAAGGGTATAGGAGCTCCGGGTAGGAGATCGATGGGACAATCGTACTCTCTCCTGGGAGGCAATTGGTCTGCTTTCTTTTTATCGAAGATATCTAAAAAATCGTGATATGGCTTAGGTACTGTAGTAGGTTCTGAAGTCTGGTCTTGCGAGAGGAGTAGGGTTGAAAGAGTATTTAGGCAATGATGCTGGCAGTAACTGGATGAGAACGACAGCGTGCCTTTGCCCCAGTTGATGTCAGGATTATGTAGCCGTAGCCAAGGCAGTCCAAGGATCACGGGTAATAGTGGAGATGCCACTAAGTTGAAACTTATCTTTTCTGAGTGACGACTGCCCAAGGTCATCCGGAGAGGCAGGGTTTCATGCTTAATGGGTCCGGAAGGCAAAGAAGATCCATCAACTACCTGTATGTAGACTGGAGAGGGCTTGGTTTGCGTGGGCACCCGGAGTTGTCTAGCGAGCTCCTGGTCCATAAAACAGCAGCTGGCGCCAGAGTCAATGATGGCGAGGACAGAGATGTCGTCACTGGTCCACTGCAATAACAGAGAAACAGAAAGGTGAGGAGAGCCACCGACAGGAGCAGAACTAAGACACACATCCGAATCAGAAGTCTTACCCATTGGGTTACGTGGTCTGCGGGGACAGGAACGAATCATATGACCGGGTTGGCCACAGTAGAGACATAAATTGTTTGCACGTCTGTGTGCTCTCTCAGCCTCAGAAAGTGGTCCTCGAGCAAGTCCAATTTGCATCGGTTCCTCGGAAGAAGAAGTGGAGTTAGGAGTACTGGAGGGTGGTGTAGGTAGAGCTTGGCGTCTTGGAGGAGGAACAAGTTGGGTTGACCGCTCCAGTCTTCTCTCCTGTAATCTGCGATCAATCCTGATGACTAGATGACAGAGTTCCTCAAGAGAAGGAGGGATACCCACTCGGGCCAGTTCGTCCTTCAGGGCATTGGACAAGCCGAGACGAAATTGATCCATCAGGGCAGGTTCGTTCCATTCGCTCTCGATGGCCAAAGAGCGGAATTCTGGAACATACTCCTCCACTGGCCTCTGTCCCTGCCGTAAGGCCCTCATGGCGATATGGGCAGAGGAGGCCCGGAGGGGATCATCAAACAGAAGGTCCATGGCATGGAGGAACGTATGCCAGGAAGTCAATGCGGGATCATTGGTGTGTATGGGCACAGGAGGCCCGGAGGGGATCATCAAACAGAAGGTCCATGGCATGGAGGGACGTATGCCAGGAAGTCAATGCGGGATCATTGGTGTGTAGCAACTGATGAGCCCAGGTCTGGGGCTCTCCGGAAAGCAATGAGATCACAGTTCGTATTTTAATGAAGTCAGAGGCATAAGTTCTTGGTTGAAGAGAAAACATGACCTGACAAGCTGTGATGAAGGTCTTATACTTCGTACGGTTCCCAGAGTAGCATTCTGGAAGAGGAATTCTGGGTTCGGGAGTGTACGTCCTGTCAGAGGGGGGTACCCCTACAGGTGGCATCACTGGAGCGGAAGCCCCTGAAGGAGCGGAGCTGGTCTGCAGGTCGTGTAATTGATGCTGTAGATGAGTCTGCCCGGCCTGTAGGTCCTGCATGGTTTGCGTGAGGGCGGCAATCTGTTGGGAGAGGGCGGTGATAGCGTCCGCGACTCCTGCGGGTTCCATAAGGGCTCAGTGTTTCTGTTAGGTGAGTAAGATATGGATACTCACTATTCGGATGCAGGAACCCAGAAGCAGGATAGTCGCTCTTACTGGAACAGCACACATTGCAGAGGGTCTGGAGAGAGAGCGCAGACTCCTCCCCAGTGTGAACTGCGAGCACGAGCAACGGAGTCCAGGAATCTAGCCATGGATCAGGGAGCCAGAGGTCAGCGGAGTCCAGGAGTCAAGCCAAGGGTCAAGGAGCCAGAGATCAACAGAGTCCAGGAGTCAAGCCAAGGGTCAAGGAGCCAGAGGTCAGCGGAGTCCAGGAGTCAAGCCAAGGGTCAAGGAGCCAGAGGTCAGCGGAGTCCAGGAGTCAAGCCAAGGGTCAAGGAGCCAGAGGTCAGCGGAGTCCAGGAGTCAAGCCAAGGGTCAAGGAGCCAGAGATCAACAGAGTCCAGGAGTCAAGCCAAGGGTCAAGGAGCCAGAGGTCAGCGGAGTCCAGGAGTCAAGCCAAGGGTCAAGGAGCCAGAAATCAGCAGAGTCCAGAAGTCAGGAAGCAAGGAACAGGCTGGGGTAAGCAAGTACTGGGAGCTTCAGTAACACTGAGCACCATGTACAGGGATCTCAGGGTTTAAATAGGCTGTGGGTGTGTTGCAGCTGGAGAGGGGCGGAGCCGGGCGCCGCGTTGCCATGGCGACGCCCGGGATATCCCAGAACCTTGTTTGAGACGCGCACACAAGGAAGGGTGGGTGTGTGCGCGTCTGTCAGGGCTGCCTGCTGGATCTGAGCGGACGCCGGTCCTCAGGGAGTAAGAGGGGACCCGGCGTGGCGGCCGCCGCGGCTTCCCAGCAGGGGACCGGAGCCGAGTGCCAATGCGAGCCCGGGCACTGCGGGAGGTAAGACCGGGTCGCCGACGGGTGGCCTGACAGTCCTTTTTCAGAAAGGGCACCCAGAATTGCACAGCATATTCTAGGTGAGGTCTTACCATGGATCTGTAAAGAGGCATAATTATATCTTCCTCCCTTGAGTCAATACCCCTTTTAATACATGCCAATATCTTATTGGCCTTTGCAGCTGCCAGCTGGCACTGCATGCTACAGCTAAGTCTATTCTCTACCATTACTCCCAAATCCTTTTCATTAGTAGATTTCCCCAGAGAAACACCATTTAAACTATATGTTGCATTTTTATTATTATACCCAAAATGCATAACTTTACACTTGTCTATATTGAATCTCATTTGCCATTTGCCTGCCCAGTTACTCAATTTGTCCAAATCCTCTTGTAATGAAGACACATCCAGTTCAGACTTTATTACCCTACTTAATTTTGTGTCATCGGCATTGTTTATTAATGACCTCCCAGAGGGCATAGGGAGCCATGTATCAATGGCTCCCTATGCCCTCTGGGAGGTCATTAATAAACAAATTAAAAAGAAGAGGACCCAGGACAGATCCCTGAGGTACTCCACTTTTCACTTTTATCCAACTGAAGAACTTGCCATTTACTACCACTCTTTGCATTCTATCTTTCAGCCAATTTCCGATCCACACACAAACATTTTCCCCTAGGCCTATTTCATTCAATTTGTACAGTAACCTCTTGTGCGGAACTGTATCAAATGCCTTGGCAAAGTCTAAATAGATCACATCAACTGCCGCTCCCTCATCTATATTATTACTCACTTTTTCATAAAATGCGATCAGGTTCGTTTGACAAGACCTGTCTTTCACAAAGCCATGTTGGCTATTGCTAATGATATTCCTGTTCCAGCAGAATTCTTGAATATATTCCCTTAGCAACCTTTCAAACAGCTTCCCTACCACAGATATCAAGCTTACAGGTCTGTAATTTCCTGGCTGTGACTTTGATCCCTTTTTAAATATGGGCACCACATCTGCTTTACGCCAATCCATGAATCCCTGAAAATCAAATATAACGGTCTGGCCAGGGTCTGGCTTAGCTCTTTAAGTACCCGTGGGTGTATACCATCTGGCCCCGGAGCTTTGTCTACCTTAACACTATTCAATTGTTTTAACACCTTTTCTTGTGTTAGCCAGTCCCATGCTTGCTGTGACTGTTCTGTAAAAGTAGCTTGCAGATTCTTGTCCATTGGGTCTTCCTTGGTAAAAGAAAAGAAAATAAATGATTTAAAATATCTGCCTTCTCTCTGTCCCCTTTGACCATCTCACCCGTTTCAGATAACAAGGACCCAACATTATCAGACTTTAATTTTTTGCCATTAATGTATTTAAATAATTTTTTTGGGTTGCTTTTGCTCTCCTTAGCAATATATTTTTCATTCCCCAGTCTAGCTAATTTAATAGCCTTTTTACAGTTTTTGTTGACATTTTTGTATTCTGCAAATGCCTCTGCTGATCCCTCAGCTTTGTAATGTTTAAATGCCGCTTTCTTGTTATTTATTTCATGAATTACTTTACTGGTTAGCCACATTGGTTTTAATTTGCTTCTTTTGTATTTGTTTCCAACAGGGATAAATTTATATGTGTATTTTTGCAATGTTATTTTGAATGCATTCCACTTACCTTCTGTGTTTTTTCCTGAAAATATTTTATCCCAGTCAACGAGACCAAGGGATGCATTAAATCTGCTAAAGTTGGCCTTTTTTAAAATTCAGTGTTTTGGTGGAACCCATACCAAATTGCTTTTTTGAATTAATCTCAAAAGATACCATGTTATGGTCACTATTCCCCAAGTGCTCCCTAACTTGGATGTTAGAGATAAGTTCTTCATTGTCAGTTATTACCAAATCCAAACATGCATTCCCTCTGGTTGAGGTCTGCACTAGTTGTGACAAAAAATTGTCATTCAACAAGTTCAGAAACTTGCTGCTTTTCGCAGAATAAGCTGTTCCATTTTTCCAGTCTATTTCTGGATAATTAAAATCCCCCATAATTATAGTTCTCCCTAATTGAGAAGCCTTTTCTATTTGCATTAATAGCTTTGATTCTTCAAGGTCACCAATGTTTGGTGGTATATAACAAATACCCACTAATATTTTCTGGGCAGTTTTACCCCCAATGATTATTTCAACCCACAGGGATTCCACATGTTCACTACTGTCATCACATATATCTTCCCGCAATTGAGGCAATAATGCTGGTTTGACATACAGACAGACCCCACCACCTCTTTTGTTTGACCTATCTTTTCTAAATAACATGTAGCCCTCCAAATTGATTGACCAATCATGTGTGTCATCCCACCATGTTTCTGTTATGCCTATCAAGTCATAGTTTTCAATTTCAGCTACCAGCTCCAGTTCCCCTATTTTACCAGTTAAACTTCTGGCATTTGCAAGCATACAATTTATGCCACTGCTGTGTTCCATTTGTGATTTAGTTTTGATGTGGTTTATATGCTTCTTCCTATCATCTGTACTAACCCCGCCCCCAGATCCTCCCATCTGGTTATTAACTATATCGCCTTCCCTTTCTATACTATCTATCCCAGTATTTATTGGCCCCTCCCCCCCCTTCCTAGTTTAAAATCTCCTCCAACCGTCTAGTAATCCTCTCCCCAAGCACTTGAGACCCTCTTGCATTCAGGTGCAATCCATCCCTGCTATAGAGATTGTACCCTAAAGCAAAATCAGCCCAGTGCTCTAGAAACCCAAAGCCCTCCTTCTTACACCAAGACTTCAGCCATGCATTGAGCTCCCTAATCTCCCGCTGTCTCTCTGGCGTAGCGCATGGCACAGGTAGTATCTCTGAGAATACTACCTTGGAGGTCCAGTTCCTAATCCTACTGCCTAAATCCCTAAAATTACCTTTTAGGACTCTCCACCTTCCTCTTACTTTGTCATTGGTACCAATATGCACCAAGACAGCTGGATCCTCTCCAGCCCCTCCCAATAATCTGTCCACCCTGTCCGCAACATGCCGAACCCGGGCACCCGGGAGACAGCAAACCTTTTAAAGTTTAACCCTTTAACCTTCTTACTGCAGGTTAGAATGCAAACCCACAATCAGTTTATTATACCACTTTTCAGCTGCTGTGATGCACCAACTGGTCACTTATAGAAAAGCACTTTGAGATAAGCACACTTTTTGTGAGCAAGCTCTGTGAGTTCTCCAACTTTTTTAATCCAGACCAAAACAGGTGACTGCTCACAAACCCAACCCTTAACTAATTGCACACACTCCCCAGACAAATAAACCTTTTAAACTTTAACCCTTTAACCTTCTTATTGCAGATTATGATGCAAACCCACAATCAGTATATTATACCACTTTTCAGCTGCTGTGATGCACCAACTGGTCACTTATAGAAAAGCACTTTGAGATAAGCACACTTTTTGTGAGCAAGCTCTGTGAGTTCTATAACTTTATTTATACAGACCAACACAGGTGATTGCCCACAAACCCCACCCTTAACTAAATGCACATGCTCCCCAGACAAAAGACCTCTTAAACTTTAACCCTTTAACCTTCTTACTGCAGGTTAGGATGCAAACCCCAAATCAGTATATTATACCAACTTTTCAGCTGCTGTGATGCACCAACTGGTCACTTATAGAAAAGCACTTTGAGATAAGCACACTTTTCTATGAGCAAGCTCTGTGAGTTCTGTAACTTGTTTTATACAGACCAACACAGGTGATTGATCATAAAGTCTTTAAAATATGTAAATAGCAAAAAACTTTCTGGTGTCTAAACATAGAGAAAATCTATATGAATATTTTGTCAATAATGTTGATACTGCTGCTCAGGGCATTGTTTGGGAGGTTGCCAAGGCGACTGCAAGGGGCTCCATAATATCTCTTATATCTATGTAAAATAGTCTTGGGTCTAGGGAGGTGGAGAAATTGGAATCTGATGCTGCTGAGGTGGAAAAACAGTTTGTGGAAAAAGGGGATTCGGTCTCTTATACTAATTTTGTTTCTTGCGCCTTAAAATATTCTATAAAATTGTCTGAACTGAGTGTCCGTCGTGTTTTTTACTTGAAACAAAATATTTTTGAAAATGGAGATAAGGCAGGGAAGCTAATGGCTCATCTTATTTGTCAAAACAGGGGGACTCTGTCGGTTTCTTCACTCTGAGATCCTGGGGGTGAACTGGTACTAGACCCACAGATGATTAACTCGCGATTTCGGTGCTTCTACTCTCGACTTTATGAATCTCGATTGACCTGCTCTGAGTCTCAAGTTTCTTGGTTTATTGATCAATGTGACCTTCCGCAACTTTCATTCGAGCATAAACAAATGCTGGATGCTCCTATTCTTCTGAGAGAGGTGGTGGAGGCTATTCGTGGTTTGCCGGCAGGCAAGGCATCAGGTGTAGATGGTCTTCCTGCAGAATGGTATAAAGTGGATGTCTTGGCCCCCCATTTATTGAATACCTTTTATGCTGCTATTGACGACAGACATCTTCCAGATTCTATGAATAATGCTTCCATTATTGTATTGCCCAAACCAGGAAAGGATCCGGAGATTTGCAATTCTTACAGGCCCATTTCCTTGTTGACTACGGATGCCAAAATTGTGGCGAAAATCCTAGCTTCCAGATTAAATATGGCGCTGGGAACCATAGTACACGAAGATCAAACTGGCTTTATCCCAGGTAAATCGACATCACACAATCTTAGAAGGTTATTTATGCACTTGCAACTTTCTCACGATACCATGTGGTCTCGGGTGATAGCATCTCTCGATGCATCTAAGGTCTTCAACTCTGTCAAGTGGCCATGTCTTTGGCACGTGCTCAGTGGATTTGGGTTTGTCCCATCCTTTATCAAATGGATACAGATTTTATATAGTAATCCCAGGGCGTCTGTGGTGACGGGTGGACTGCATTCACAGTCCTTCTCCTTGCATCATGGCTCTCGGTAGGCCTGCCCACTCTCACCCGGCCTGTTTGCTTTGGCCTTAGAACCCCTGGCTGTTCTAATTCATGCAAATCCATTGATTAGGGGACTCAGGGTAGAAGGCAGGGAGGAAAAGCTTGCACTATATGCTGGTGACATCCTGCTTTTTTTAGATGATGATAGGAATTCCTTGGAGACCACATTACAAATGGTGGACGATTTTGGTACATACTCTGGATTTCAAATAAATTGGACTAAGTCCTCTTTGATTCCGATTGATAGTAATCCACGGGAATCTTGTCCAACTGACATCCCGCTTTCGTATGTGGCTGAGTGTACATACTTGGGGATTAGGGTAGCAGCAACGACGGACTCCTTTTTGGAAATGAATTTGATACCTAATATTCAATACTTTAACAACAAAACAATTGCATGGCTTCATCTGCACTTAAATGTCATCGGTAGATAAAATCTTATTAAAATTATTTTTTTGCCTAAATTTTTGTACCTTTTTCAAAACACATCGGTCCCTATTCCTAAAAAATATTTCCGACAAATAGACAAAATTAGCTCGCATTTCATATGGCCGGGGGGTCGGGCTAGACTCAAGCTAACTACTCTCATGAGACCTAAATTCGAGGGGGGAATTGCTTTGCCCAATTTCTATAGGTACTACTTAGTAGCACAATGTCGAAATGCGTTGGACTTTGTTTCTCCCCAACCTCGCTACTAGACTACCCAATTAGATACATTATTGTTACAGCCTGCTTATACGCTGCCCCGGTTTTTGCATGGAGGCCCGCAGTTTTTAAAACTCGAACTCCACTGGCAACATCCCTACATGAGGCGTGGGTGGAGTTGAAAAAGCTGCTGAGATACTTTGCCATGGATCTGGATTCCCCCTTGTGGGGCGCCTCAGGGCTACGTCATCTACTTGACAGTGACTTTGGTCCCTTGTGGGCTAGATTTGGGATTGCTAACCTTGGACAGTTATACCAGGATAATCAGCTGAAATCCTTTGCACAATTACATGACGAGTACCATATACCGCACAATCTCTTTTACTCATATTTATGTATTAGGCATGCTCTTCAAGCTCAGTGGGGTGATCGAGCTCCGATGATTTCTACGTTCCCGCTTCTTACTAGATTGATGATTCTTGAGCCTTCTAGACCTCTTTCTTTCATTTACCAGTGGCTGGAATCTCACATGGGGTATCAGGCGTTCCCTTCATGGGAACAAATGGGAAATGGACGTGGGTCCATTAGAGAATTGGGAATGGAATTTGGCTAAGGCGGGACCAGCACTGGTGGCAACGTCGACTAGGCACCAGGTGATACAGTTGAATATCCTACATAGAATTTATTATACGCCGGTCAGACTGTATAGAATGGGGAATTCTAGTACCGACTGTTGTCTTCGGTGTGCTAATGTTCAGGGCACATACTTACATTTGATCTGGGAATGTCCTGGAGTCAGGAGGTTCTGGTAAGAGATAATGCATATTGTGGTCTTGGTGTTGGGGAGACCTGTTCCTGTGACTCCAAAGATTTGTTTATTGTCTGTTTTTCCTAATGAGACTGAGGATGCAACTGACAGATCTCTACTGAGTGAGCTCTTGATGATGGCGAGAAAGGCGGTGGCCTTGAACTGGATGTCAAATAGAGTTCCTAACTGTAGGGTGTGGATAAACCTAGTTTTACAATGCATTCCACACTATAAATTGGCTTACTTACACCGGGGTAATCAAAATAAGTTTGAAAAGATCTGGGGTAGAGGGCAGAACTGGTGGACGAATAGAGCAGATAATAATGTGGCACCTGATGATGTACAACTTACTGGTGATGGTTGATTGAGATCATGCCTGCTTGTTGCGTGGTTAGCTGTGATGTATAATTGATGAGAGACATGGTGTATGAACCTGTGCATGCCGGGATCTCGTGAAACTGCTGGCTGGTCGGCGGATTGGGGAGGTGCTGCGGGTTCGGGAGAGAGAGGAATCGTGGAATGGGGGTACAGGGAAAATAAAACTTAGGTTAGATTTTAGGCGTTCTGGTTATTGGAGGTTATAATAATAATAAAAACCTCAGGTTGACTCTGTACGCCCTACTGATATGCTTATGTTCTTTTCATTGTTACAAATGTCTACATACTTTTGTTGTACTTGAACGATTATACATGTACTTTTCTGTATTTGAGATGTGTATGGAGCGATCTGATAATAAAATCTATTTGAAAAAAAAAATAGCAAAAAACTTAAGAGATAGTGCATTGGACCTTTCAAAAATTAGATGGGTGAGTTGATTAGAGAGGATAAGGAAAAGGTTGCTGTTCTGAACACTTTCTTTGCATTCATATATACCAGGGAATAAGAAGTGGTAGGGGGTAGAGGAGTTCGCCTGTGATCCAAGAAGGCAGCTTGATTCTCTCGCACCATGCAGTCCAATTAGTAAACTATGACCTAACTCTTTATTAAGCTCCGGATCACCTCTCCTCTCTGGTGCGCAACTCACCTCTTATCAGCATATGTTGGGGAACAAGAAATCTAAAAAAAATTAAGGTGCACAACCCTCCGCTACTCAAATACAAGTGAGCTTGAACTCCGCAGGGCTGAGAGGCCTACATTCTATGAGCAGAGCTTCAAGCGATATTTATATTTGATATTTGACAAACCAAACCTCAGACCAAAATCGGCAAATAATAGCACTTCCTACATGATGAATAATTGCCAGCGACAGACAACACATAGCAAATATAATTTTATTTTCCAGAGGCATAGTATAAAAGGGGCATCAGGTTGCCTGTGTTGGAGGAGTGCGGGGAAAGAATCAGTTGAACAGGGAATGTTTTTTGGGGGGTTTGTTTAATGTGGGGGAAGTTAATAAAAAAAAATCCTAAATACAATTAAAAATACCCCATAAGACATGGTATAAAAGGGGTCTGAGTAGGGTGCCTGTGTTGGGGTGGAGTCTAGGGAAAGAATCACTTGAACAGGGAATTTGTTTTGGGGGGGGGTTGTTGACTGGTATTGGGGGAGGACAGTCAATTAAAAAAAAAAAAAATAAGAAATGTATATGTAACGTGATAGAGACAGGGAAACCTGACGAAAGATGCCCCTGGGGTAGACTGATACTTGACGTGACAGAGTATTTTGTAGAGGATGATTTGTAAGATTGTTGTTAAGAAGCCCAAACCCTGAGGAAACATGGATTTGTAGGACTTAGGCTTATTAGAAACAAGCCCCCCAAAAATGTTTATTTTTTTGTAGGCCTATGGATTTTTTTTTAAAGCACAAGCCCTAAGAAAAAAATCAATTTCAAAACAATTTCAGCTCTTGAGTCTTCCTCCTCACAGTCAATAGTAATATGATGATTACCCCCTCCTTCACTCCTAACACTAACAAGCTGCTGGACCTTCTTAGTAGTAGTACTAGCACTGGCAGGACTGCTTGGGGATGTCACACGTGGCATCATCTTCTCCTTCCCCCTTCTGAGTATTACAAGACTGGCAGCAGGTTCAGCACTGTTGGCAGACGGTTCAGCACTGGCAGCAGGCACAGCATTGGTGGAAGCAGGGGCAGCACGTCTGAAAGCAGGCACAGTACTAGCAGCAGGCACAGCATTGGTGGCAGCAGGGGCAGCACATCTGACAGCAGGCACAGCATTGGTGGCAGCAGGGGCAGCATGTCTGGCAGCAGACACAGTACAGGTGGTAGCAGGCACAGCACTGGCAGCAGGCACAGTACTGGTGGCATCAGGGGCAGCACATCTGACACAGGCAAAGCAATGGTGGCAGCAGGGGCAGCACGTCTGGCAGCAGGCAGCTGACATGTCCTGCTCTCACTACTACCCTCTTCCTCCCTTGACATTAATTTCCCTAAGATCCCTAGGGTGATTTAGGGGGACTAGCCAGCATTGGTTCTGTAGTGGTCACTGCCTCCTCCTCCTCCTCCTCAGACTCAGTGGACACTTAAGGTTCCTCTTTTTTTTAGTTTTAAACTTTTTCATAGTGATAGCAGTCACTATGAGCCTCGCCTGCCTCAATTTTGCCTTAAGATCACAGCAGAACAGCACAGCATGTCTACCTAGCTCTGTAGCTGCTTCTATAGTGTAGCACTTCCTGGAATATGTCACATCTTTATAGTGAAAAGGCGAAAAACATGTAAATCAATTGACGGTAATTTCTAGCAATTGAAAAAAATGGCGAAGAATTGTTGCCAATGGGCAAAAAATGCAAAGATTTCAATCTGTTTTTAAAACTGATTTTCTCAAAAAAAAGTAGACAACAACATGGTTTTCGCTTTTTTTTTTTTTTTTTTTTTGAGGGAATATAACAGGACCTTTCTCCCTCTCAATGCCGGATAGGCGCCGTTGAATGCACCGGTCGGAGGGTGGATGGACCAGTCGTCGACTCGGAGAGTCGTTGAAACACGCTATAGTCGACTCCGCATTGAATAAGGAGAGCCAAAGAAGGTCTGGATGCAAAGTCAACCTGCAGACTGGAACCAAGGGTCATAGAGAGTGAACAGCTCTACACCCGGTCGCAGGATAACTGGAGGAACAGTGGAGTCCACGTTAACAGACCTGACAGTATACAAATCCCCAAGTTCTGACTCAGCATTGAATCCGCAGGTAGCTGGCAGTCGACGATACAGGATACTTGGCTCAAATGGGCATCAGAGAGGACACTTTAAACCACAGGAGCATAAAGACACCAGGACTCCTTCTTCTCTAACAACTAACTGTTTATTAGGTGAAACCACAGCTTATTTATACATTTCAAAACTATATTGACTTGTGTATAGTACATGGTGCAGACATGACACAATGGGCAAGTTTACAGGCATAATGCAATTACAGTACAGTAGGCATAATACAGACATAGTGGATACAATAGGTCACAGCAAATGGTAACAGGCATCACACAATAGGAGCATTCATGGAGATAATACAATCACAACACCTAATACAAAAGACTAAAATCAGAAGTTTCAGGTTTACACAATGGGGCAGATGTGAGTGGATTACTACACAAAGAGTTTAGGGTGAACAATTAAGCAAAAGGGCTTGAGGGACTGCAATACACATTTGATGTAGCCTTGCCCAAATTCAAATAATTAACCCCTAACTGCCCAGTCCCTTGAAAGCAAGCCAGCAGGCTATGGTTTTTAGTCTTTTTGGCATAGCTGTCCGCCAGTATATGTAAGCTGCCTGAAAACTGACTTTGTGCAAAATCAAACGCACAAAGGTAGCAAGCAGCTAATATAATTGAAAAGGAGACTACCAAATGGAGGGATAGCCTAAATCCGGAACGGACAGGATGGGCAAAAGACAGCGGCGACCCCAAAAGCGTAACGGATAGGAGGCCAAAAGACAAGGCAAGCGGTGGACGGAGAGAAGCCAAGGCACGCTGAAGGGCAGGGCAAGCGGCGGATGGAGAGTCGCCAAGGACACGCCGAAGGACAGGGCAGACAGCAGATGAAAATACTAATAAGGAAGCCAAAGACAAGGAACCGGTAGGCAACCAAATGAGGAGACACAGGGGAAAGATGCTGCCAGGTAGGAAGCTTGACGAAAGAGCTCTGAGAGCAGGGCAGGGCTGAATATATATGCTCCCAGTGCTCAATAACGTGGTAGCCGGCTTGTCACCGATTGGGGAACACAGGCTCATGTTCTGCGCATGCACGGCCGCTCGATGCGAGTACGGGGAACTGCTCATGCGTGCATACCCGAAAGACGCACCGGACCGTGGGCAGAAGCCGAGCGCGACCCAGTGGGCGACAGAGTCCCCCCCCTAGGGACACCCTCTGGGTGGCACGAGTGCCAGGCTTACCAGGATGGGTCAGGTGAAAAGCACGAACCAGTCTCTGGGCATGTAGGTTTGTACTGGGTTCCCAAGTACGATGTTCCGGGCCATAGCCTTGCCAGTGAACTAGGTATTCCAGTCATCCACGTCGTAGTCTGGAATCAAGGATTTCCTGCACTTTGTATTCCTCAGAGTCTCCAGTGACCAATGGAGGGGGTTGAGCAGGTGTCCTGTTGGGGAAGGGACTAGGTCTCCATGGCTTCAGTTGTGAGACTTGGAAGGTTGGATGGATCTTGTAGGTGGGTGGCAAGTCAAGGCGGCAGGCCACCGGGTTAATAACTCGAGATATTGTAAATGGCCCTAAGAAACGTGGACCCAGCTTCTTGGATGAACAAGATAGATGGACGTAACAGGAGGACAACCATACTTTATCTCCGACTTGATACGTAGGAGCGGTAAGTCTTTTCTTGTCGGCCTGGGTCTTATAGACGTCTTGTGCTTGCTGAAGTACAGATCGAAGCTCCCTATGACATTGCTGTAGTTCAGTCACATGCTGGTTTACCTCCGGTACTACCGTAGTGGGAGGTAGATCGGACAGCACAGCAGGGTGATATCCATATGTGGCGTAGAAAGGGGTGGTCTGTAGGGAGCGATGCCGATGGTTACTGTACGTGAATTCCGCTAGGGGTAACAGTTGGTACCAGTTGTCCTGGAGATGGGTAGAAAAGCAGCGGAGATACTGCTCCAGAGTCTGATTTGTCTGTTCAGTCTGGCCGTTGGTCTGGGGATGATATCCGGAAGACAAGTAGCACTTGATACCGAGGCTAGAACAGAGAGCTCTCCAGAACTTCGATGTAAACTGCACCCCACGGTCAGACGTGATAGTACAAGGAGTTCCATGAAGGCGGAAGATGTGGCGTAAGTAGAGGTCCGCGGTAGCGGAAGCAGACGAGACACTTGGTACTGGTATGAAGTGAGCTAATTTGGTATAACGATCAACCACTACTAATATGGTGTTGTGTCCCTTGGAAGGAGGTAGGTCAACTATGAAGTCCAGAGCCACATCTCTCCAGGGACCGTTAGGGACAGGCAGAGGATGAAGGAGTCCTGGGGGCCGGGTGTGCCGGCTTTTGGAGCGCTGACAGATATCACAGGATGACACGTAGGATTCGGTGTCTGACCTCAAGCCAGGCCACCAAAAATGTCTTTGGATGTATTCCAGAGTTTGAGTAAAACCCCCATGGCCGGCGGTAGTGAGGTCATGATGAAAGCATAGTACCTCTTGCCGGTGGGAGGCAGGTACAAAGATGAGGCCTTGCTTGTACAGGAGACCATCGGTGTACGTGAGTGCGTGGCGTTGTACAAGAGCAGGCATAGGGGTGGACTCAGCACGCAGTCTAGTGAGAAGGTCACTGTTTAACAACAGGAAAAAATGAGGAGGGAGTATAGTGTCTGGAGTGGCTGGGGTGACAGTGGATACTGAGTCGATGCGGGATAAGGCATCAGCCTTCCCGTTCTTGGCTCCGGGACAATATGTGATGTGCAGTATGAATCTGGAGAAGAAGAGTGCCCATCTGGCTTGTCTGGGGCGTAATCTCCGTGCAGAGCAGAGGTACTCTAAGTTCTTACGATCTGTGTAAATTGTAACTGGGTTCTCAGTACCTTCGAGCAGGTGTCTCCATTCTTCGAGAGGTCTCTTGATGGCCAACAACTCCCTGTCCCCGATGTCATAGTTCATCTCAGCGGGACTCAGTCGTTTGGACAGATAAGCCACAGGGTGGTATGCTTCGATGTAAACTGCACCCCACGGTCAGACGTGATAGTACAAGGAGTTCCGTGAAGGCGGAAGATGTGGCGTAAGTAGAGGTCCGCGGTAGCGGAAGCAGACGAGACACTTGGTACTGGTATGAAGTGAGCTAATTTGGTATAACGATCAACCACTACTAATATGGTGTTGTGTCCCTTGGAAGGAGGTAGGTCAACTATGAAGTCCAGAGCCACATCTCTCCAGGGACCGTTAGGGACAGGCAGAGGATGAAGGAGTCCTGGGGGCCGGGTGTGCCGGCTTTTGGAGCGCTGACAGATATCACAGGATGACACGTAGGATTCGGTGTCTGACCTCAAGCCGGGCCACCAAAAATGTCTTTGGATGTATTCCAGAGTTTGAGTAAAACCCCCATGGCCGGCGGTAGTGAGGTCATGATGAAAGCGTAGTACCTCTTGCCGGTGGGAGGCAGGTACAAAGATGAGGCCTTGCTTGTACAGGAGACCATCGGTGTACGTGAGTGCGTGGCGTTGTACAAGAGCAGGCACAGGGGTGGACTCAGCACGCAGTCTAGTGAGAAGGTCACTGTTTAACAACAGGAAAAAATGAGGAGGGAGTATAGTGTCTGGAGTGGCTGGGGTGACAGTGGATACTGAGTCGATGCGGGATAAGGCATCAGCCTTCCCGTTCTTGGCTCCGGGACAATATGTGATGTGTAGTATGAATCTGGAGAAGAAGAGTGCCCATCTGGCTTGTCTGGGGTGTAATCTCCGTGCAGAGCAGAGGTACTCTAAGTTCTTACGATCTGTGTAAATTGTAACTGGGTTCTCAGTACCTTCGAGCAGGTGTCTCCATTCTTCAAGAGCTCTCTTGATGGCCAACAACTCCCTGTCCCCGATGTCATAGTTCATCTCAGCGGGACTCAGTCATTTGGACAGATAAGCCACAGGGTGGTATGCTTCCTTCAATCCAGTCCGTTGTGATAAAACAGCTCCTGTTGCTATTTCCGAAGCATCAACCTCTAGGAAGAAGGGTTTCGTAGGATCTGGCTGGTAGAGAACAGGTGCTTGGGTAAAAGCCGTCTTTAGGGTGTTGAAAGCCTTCTGAGCTTCAGCAGTCCAACGGAACTGGTTGTTGTAGCAGGTGAGATGAGTGAGAGGAGCGACTATCTTTGAAAAGTCCTTGATGAAACTACGGTAAAAGTTAGAGAATCCGATAAATCGTTGGACAGACTTTTTGTCACTGGGAGTGGGCCAGTCAAGTACGGCAGATACCTTTTTGGGATCCATTGTGACACGTCCTGGCGTGATGCAGAAGCCCAAGAAATCAATCCTGCTGGTCTCGAATACACATTTTTCTAATTTGGCATACAAGCCATGGTCGCATAAACGAGTCAGGACACTTCTCATATGACGACGGTGGTCAGCAAAGGAGGTAGAGTAGACAAGAATATCATCCAGGTAAACTATTACGTAGACATCAAGGAGATCCCTGAACACGTCATTAATGAATTGCTGGAAGGTGGCTGGGGCATTACACAAGCCAAAAGACATGACGGTATATTCGTGGTGCCCATACCGGGTGTGAAAAGCGGTCTTCCACTCATCCCCTCTACGTATGCGCACCAGGTTATAGGCACCACGCAGATCAATCTTATAAAAAACCTTGGCTGAAGATCTGGAATAAGAGGGAGTGGGTACCGATTCTTCACAGTGATGTTGTTGAGTTCTCTGTAGTCCACACAAGGACGTAGTTCCCCGTCCTTTTTGGGTACGAAGAATATTCCTGCCCCGGCAGGGGAAGTGGAGGGATGGATAAATCCTTGTCGTAGACTCTCGGAGATGTACTCCTTTAAGTAGCGGGATTCTGGGCCTGATAATGGGTAAATGTGTCCATAGGGGATCGTGGCCCCTTGCAGAAGGTCAATAGGACAATCATAAGCCCTATGAGGGGCAGAATAGAGGCTTTCTTCTTGTTGAAGACATCCACAAACTCCGTATAGGGAGGAGGCAAGGAAATCATCTCTGAAGCAGAAAGCGCTGATACAAGGCTGGAAGAGAGGCAATTCTTCCTACAATATGGAGATAAGAACGTGACAGTAGCCGAGGACCATCCGATGTGTGGATCATGGACCCTAAGCCAAGGAAGGCCTAGTATAAGAGGAAAGAGCAGGGACGGTATGACGTCAAACTGTAGATGTTCAGGATGGTGGCCATTGGATCGCACGTACAGCAAACAGGTCTCTAGAAACATAGGCCCGGACTGGAGGTTACTACGGTCTGCCATAAGGATTTGAAGAGGATGTTTCTTCTTCTGGACCGGTATGCCTAGTCTCCGTACCAGGTCTTGATTGATAAAGCAGCCGCTGGCCCCTGAATCTATCATGGCCGTAACAGTAGTGTGCTGGTTATTCCACTGCAAGGTGATAGGAAAAGACAGGTAAGTCGAAGAGGCAGTAGGCAGATGATTAGTAAGGCTCGTTATAGCTTGTGCAGCGACCGTCTATCTTGGCATCATCAGGATGTCTGGGCACAATCCAGTTGGCACACGCAGGGTTACTACCAATTCACATTAAGGGCGATTCAGGTTCTGGTTACTTCAGCTCTAGCAGTAGCATTCCTCCTAAGCCCACGGTGGTGGTATTGGCTCAGCTCTGGGCAATAGGTGTACTCCAATTTAATACCTTGAGAGTGATTCAGTGCAGACACTTTACTCCTTTCTCACCATCCAGAGACTGTTATCATATCCTGGGAGTTGGTCAATCTAGGACTGAGTTACTCCAGTTGCTCCTGTTAAACCTTTGGGGTTATCCCCAGTCTATATATACATATATTCCTATCTTTGTATTGCACTTACTTTACTTGGTCTGTATTTGCCAATACTGATTATACCTGTGCTGGCCTCTTGGGGCACTGTTCTATTATCCTGTTTCAATAAAACTGTGTTTTTACTTCATACCCTGGTCTGCGTGTCAGAAAACCGTAACAGTACGAAAGGGCCATGACCTCAGACGGGAAAGGTGACAGTAATCCACAGAACCTCCACTGGAGGATGGATGTTCACGAGCAACGCCTAGATCAGTTGGCACTGGCCATGCAAACCTTGCTAGAACGTACGGTACACCTTGGTAAACCGAATCAAAATACGATGGTCCCCCCAGTTATGACACCGGATAATACCACTGGGCAAATGTTGGCTCCCTCCATAAGTTTAATGGCGGTGGCGCCGTTACCGCTAAGATATGATGGCGAACCCACACTGTGCAGAGGTTTCCTTAACCAACTAGAGATATTCTTAGAACTCACACCCCATGCCTTTCCGAATGACCGCAGCAAGGTGGGGTTCATGATATCTCTATTAACGGTCAAAGCCCTGGCATGGGCTAATCCTTTATGGGAGCAGGCTAAACCATGTACTCTGAGCCTTAACGAATTTGTCAGACAGTTTCGCAGAGTATTCGAGACGCCTGGGAGAGCTACCTCTGCTGCCAAAAGACTGATGGTAATACAGATGGGCGATCGTACTGTGGCTGATTATGCTATAGAATTTCGGATTCTAGGGGCAGAAGTAGCTTGGAATAATGAGGCACTCCTGGCAGCCTTTGCCCAAGGGTTATTGGACCCCATTAAAGATGAGATTGCGGCCAGGGAAGTACCTACTGTTTTGGATGAGTATATAGATTACGTGATTCTCATCGATACCCGCAGGCGCGAAAGGCGCCTGGCAAAAAGGGCAAGTTCCAAGACCCATGGGCACTATAGGTCTTTTAACCCACCCTCTCCTCCCATTCCTCCTGACCGGGTACCTGAGACAGGTGAGCCTATGCAAATCGGCTTCACTAGGCTGTCTAAGGAGGAGCGGGCTTACAGCAAAAGACAAGGGCTATGCCTATATTGTGGAAAAAATGGGCATTTACTACGCACATGTCCGGTACGGGCGGGAAACGCACGCACCTAGGGTACCTTGGGGGACAGGCCCTAGGTGGTGTACAATCGTCCCCAGATCCTTGTTCTAAGAAACCCACCATACCGGTGAGTTTTCTCCTAGGCGACAAAGCTGTGGAGGTACTAGCCCTGGTAGATTCTGGCGCAGCAGGCTATTTCATGGGCCGGTCATTTGCTGAGAGACACAATATTCCTCTGTCTAAAAGAGATACTCCGCTAGTCATTGAGGCTATTGATGGCAGACCTCTAAAACCAGCCCTTATCACCATGGAGACTACTCTCCTCACTATGTCTATTGGAGTCCTTCACAAGGAGGAGGTTTGTTTCCAAATTATACACTCACCCCATCATGCGGTCATTCTGGGGTTCCCTTGGTTGATGCTGCACAATCCCCAGTTTGACTGGCAAACATGTGAGATTAAGTCATGGTCTGATTACTGCACTGGTCACTGCCTATCTCATCCAGTCAAGATTATGTGTACCTCTCCTTCCATGCCAGTTGAATACAACAAGTTCAGCGATGTATTCAGTAAGGGTGAGGCTAGCGCACTGCCGCAGCATCAGCCATATGATTGCGCTATTGATTTGCCCCCGGGGGTGGTGCCACCGAGGGGTAGGACGTACCCATTGACCTGTGAGGAGTACATTGAGGATGCTCTCAAATGAGGAATCATTCATAAATCATCCTCTCCGGCAGGTGCAGGGTTCTTTTTTGTGAAAAAGAAAAGTGGCGAATTACGACCTTGTATTGACTACAGTGGACTCAATAAACTGATGTCCAAAAATGCGTACCCCATTCCGCTCATCACAGAGTTATTTGATAGGTTGAAAGGCTCCTCTATTTTTACGAAACTCGATTTCAGGGCCGGAGATGAGTGGAAGACGGCATTCAATACTAGGTCAGGCCACTACGAATATCTAGTTATGCCATTTGGTTTATGTAATGCACCTGCCGTATTTCAAGAGTTCATCAACAATATCCTCCGCAATATGTTACAGTCTTGTGTAGTTGTGTACCTGGACGATATATTGATTCACTCTGCTAATTTAACCCAGCACATCCAGGATGTTTCTGAGGTGTTGCTTCGATTGCACAAGAACAAATTGTTCTGCAAATTAGAAAAATGCGAATTTCATTGTTCCAAAGTACCCTTCTTGGGTTTTGTTATATCTAAGGATGGCATAGCTATGGACCAAGAGAAGTTGGCTGCAGTCCTACAATGGCCACGACCCAAGGGGTTAAAAGCTATCCAAAGGTTCTTGGGCTTTGCCAACTATTACAGAAAGTTTATTCAGAACTTTTCTACCATTATAAAACCTCTCTCTGACCTTACGCATAAGGGCGCAAATCCCTCTCAATGGTTTGAGGCAGCTGAGAAGGCCTTCGAAACCCTCAAAAAGGCGTTTGCATCTGCTCCTATATTATCCCACCCTAATCCCACCCTGCCTTTTACGCTAGAGGTAGATGCCGCCGAGGTTGGGGTAGGGGCAGTTCTCTCCCAACGCCCCAAAGAAGGTGGTAACTTGAGACCGTGTGGGTTCTTTTCCAAGAAACTTTCTAGTGCCCAAAGCCATTACGAAATTGGTGATAGGGAATTGTTGGCTATCATCTTGGTATTAAAAGAATGGCGACATCTTTTGGAAGGCACAAGAACCCCAGTTTTAATCCTTTCGGACCATAAGAACTTGATATACCTATCACAGGCCAAAAGGCTGTCATCTCGCCAGGCTAGATGGGCCCTATTTTTGTCCAGATTTAACTTCATAGTATCATACTTGCCAGGGTCCAAGAACATTAGGGCAGATGCTCTTTCCAGACAATTTTGCACAGACATTGAGAGGGATGAGGCCCCGGTTCCCATAATTCAGCCAGATAGGATTCTGGCTATTATTCGTACCAGCATCACTTCGCCACTGGGAGAGCAAATCTTGGCATCACAAGCTCGGGCACCTCCTGAAACCCCAGTTGGCAAGTGTTTTGTGGACGAGCCTTTCCGTACCCGGTTACTCGAGACCTATCACTCATCTAAGGCAGCCGGGCACATTGGCAGGGATCAGTTGGCATGGTCATTGTCATGAACATTCTGGTGGCCCTCTCTGAAAGCTGACTGCTCTGCATTTACTGCTGCTTGTGTCACCTGTGCCCGTGCTAAAACTCCCAGACATCTCCCAGTGGGGCTGCTCCAACCAGTACCTAATGGTGATCGTCCTTGGTCCCACATATCTATTGATTTTTTGGGAGAGCTGCCGATATCCAAGGGCTATACGTTTATCCTGATGGTGGTAGATAGGTTCTGTAAAATGGCTCATTTCGTGCCCCTCTCTGGCCTTCCTTCGGCCCAGGAATTGTCAATAATTTTTGCCAGAGAAGTATTCCGCTTGCACGGGGTTCCCAGAGTGATAGTGTCGGACCGGGGGAATCAATTCGTGTCAAGATTCTGGAGGGCATTCTGTGGCCAGATGGGCATTCAATTGTCATTTTCCTCTGCCTACCATCCCCAGACCAACTGGGCCGCTAAGTGTGCCAATCAAGGACTGGAGCAGTTTTTGCGCTGCTTTGTGACTGATCATCATGATAACTGGGCCAACCTGTTGCCGTGGGGAGAGTTTGCCAGGAATTGTGCGGTTAATTCATCGTCTGGGAGCTCTCCATTCCTTGTTAATTATGGGTTCCAACCCTGTCTGCTCCCAGACTCATTTCAGTCCCAACAGATTCCGGCTCTGGATGAGCACATGGAGCAGCTCCGCTCCACTTGGGCACAGGTACAAAGGTCCCTCAGCCAGTCCTTCCACAGACATCAGCGGCATGCCAATCGCAGACGGCTGCCAGCGGTTTCCTTCCAGGTTGGGGACAGGGTATGGCTTTCCTCCAGGAATCTCAACCTGCAAATGCCTTCGAACAAACTGGCTCCCCGGTTCATTGGGCCATTCAAGATTATTTGCAAGATCAATCCCGTGGCATATGCATTGGAGCTTCCTAATACTATGCGTATTCACAATGTGTTCCATGTGTCATTATTGAAGCCCTTGGTTTGCAACCGCTATACTACCAGTCCGGTGGTTCCTGGGCCGGTGGATGTGCAGGGCCAAGAGGAATACGAAGTTCAGAGCATTATTGACTCCAGGAGATTTAGAGGCAAGTTGCAATAGTTGGTCCACTGGAAAGGGTATGGGCCTGAGGAGCGCTCTTGGGTAGACCACAAGGACCTTCATGCCCCACGATTGCTGCGCAACTTTCATTCTAAATATCCTCAGAAACCGAGACCCTCTGTCAGGGGAGGGGGTCTTTGAGAGGGGGGTACTATCACGGTCTCCGTGATTCCCTGTCAATCTTTCACTGTGTTACCTTTGCATTGGAGGAGGCTGATTGGCCCGCCCAGGATGTTTCTTTTTATACTGGCTCTTGGGCACTTGTCAGTTGCCCTTTTGTGGTGTTCCTGATCCTGTGCCTCGTTTCTGAGTTCCAGTGTCTCCTATGTACCGACCCGGCTTGTCTGACTACTCTTCTGATCCTGCTCTGTGATTGACCCGGTTCTGGCTGACGATCCTGCTCCGTGATTGACCCGGTTCTGGCTGACGACCCTGCTCCGTGATTGACCCGGTTCTGGCTGACGACCCTGCTCCGTGATTGCTCCGTTCTCCGGCTGATGTTCCTGCTACCGTATCGATCCGGTTCCGGATGACGTTCCTGTCCTGTGTGCTGTTCCGGTGTTCCTGTGCAGCTCCGGTCGCTCCGGCGACATTCTGAACTGTTTGGTATCTCGCTGATCCTCTCTCTCTCTTCCGAGCTGTAGTCTGGGGTTGCTTTCCCATCCGCTGTCTGCTGAGCTGTTCTCTGAACCAGATTAACTTGTGCAGTGCCCGTAGTCTCCGGTTACGTGCCTCATATATCGCCTGCCAAGCCTCTGGTTACCCTTTGAGCCTGCTACTCTTAGTGCCTTTAAACCAAGTCATACTATCACTTGCAGAGCACTGTCCATCCAGTGTTCGGTGTGCACCGTGTCCGCGCCGGTTGGCGCTGGTAGTCTGTCCGCTCTTGCAGTGTGGATTCTGTGCGACACCGGAAGGGTGTCCTGGCTCTGGCTCACATACGCTCAGGGTGTACGTTATCTCCTGCACTTCCCAATGCTCAGGCTTGTTATAGCTTGTGCAGCGACCGTCTATCTTGGCATCCTCAGGGTGTCTGGGCACAATCCAGTTGGCACACGCAGGGTTACTACCAATTCACATTAAGGGTGATTCAGGTTCTGGCTACTTCAGCTCTAGCAGTAGCATTCCTCCTAAGCCCACGGTGGTGGTATTGGCTCAGCTCTGGGCAATAGGTGTACTCCACTTTAATACCTTGAGAGTGATTCAGTGCAGACACTTTACTCCTTTCTCACCATCCAGAGACTGTTATCATATCCTGGGCATTGGCCAATCTAGGACTGAGTTACTCCAGTTGCTCCTGTTAACCCTTTGGGGTTATCCCCAGTCTATATATACATATATTCCTATCTTTGTATTGCACTTACTTTACTTGGTCTGTATTTGCCAATACTGATATACCTGTGCTGGCCCCTTGGGGCACTGTTCTATTATCCTGTTTCAATAAAACTGTGTTTTTACTTCATACCCTGGTGTGCGTGTCAGAAAACCGTAACAATATGCTCCCAGTGCTCAGCGAATGGTAGCCGGCTTGTCACCAATTGGGGAACGCAGGCTCATGTTCTGCGCATGCGCGGCTGCTTGATGTGAGCACAGGGAACCGCGCATGCATGCATACCCGGAAGACGCGCCAGACCGTGGGCAGAAGCCGAGCGCGACCCGGTAGGCGACAGTATAACATCTCAAAGTTCTCCATAGCCTGCGACAATGGGCTGGCAATCTGAATGCCTAGAGAAGAGGTGTTTCAGGCACAACAGAAATGTCCACAGTTCCTTGTATAATGGGCTGATAAGTCATATGCCCAGATAAGGTTTTCAGTAACGAAGTAGGATCCGTTATACACCCCCCCGTTGATATCTCTTATCATTATTTTCAAAATCAATTTCCCTTTATATAACCAAGGCATTCCATTTTTATATTCTGTACAACACACAAAAAATAACAAGACGCATGGATGCCAGCAGGAGCACAACAGACTGATATTTGTTACATGAATACAGACCTTTCTTTTTTCTATAATTAATGTTATCATTTTACAATTCAAGTCTGTATACCAGTTCAGTTTATCTGGATTATCGAAGGTTTTATCCCCTCCACCACAATTCTAAGGCTGTAGCCTACCGTGAGCCTAAACATCAGTCTAAATTTCTCGGCCAGTGCATAGAGTGCGTAACTCCCAAGAGTCTGATTGAGTTCAAAGGACACAGATAACCAGATCAGCTTCAGGATAAGGAAACAAGAAGACACAAAAGTCCACAGGCAGAAAGATGTTGGTTCAGTACCTTGTGTCCATCAACTAATCTTAACCCTTTGAGTGCAAGAAGGGTACACAAAGCCTTGCTCTGAAATGTGTTGCACACTCCTCTGGCTCTCAAAAGAGTTAAGCATGGAAATAGACAGCACTGCCTCAGCCTCCTTCTTCTCTTCTGCGAGCATGTTGGGGTCATCTAATGATGCTGCAATAAAAGAACAGAAAGGATAGTGGAATTGGAGGACCAGAAGGGCCTAATCCTAGACCAGTATCTGAAAGGTAAGATCATATCATACTATAAAAGGAAATTATACACTCTAAAATTGCCCAAACTCTATTCTAGTAAATTAGTCCACCTCTGCGTGCTTTTCAGTTTAAACCTTTAAAGACAAGAAGGGTGTACAATGCATTGCTTCACAATGTTTTGTACACCCTTCTGATACTCAAGGGGTTAAAAAGATAGTAATGCATACACACACACACACACACACAAATACATCTATCACCATGTGAGAAGTTTGAATGCATGCTGAGCAATGACTGGGTTGTAGACTGCAATCAGAATGCATTAGAACTGCTTCCTATAGATAATTCTTCAGTTAGTTTGCCTAAGAAGTACTCCTCTCTTGCCTTTATATAAATAGCCATGATTCTTATGTGGTGTGTTAGCAGTCTGCAGTCTGGTGCTCACTCTGCAAGATGGCTGAGAAACCTAGGCCAATGTTTAGGCAAGCGGTAGGCTGCAGCCTTAGAATTGTGGTGAAGGGGATAAAACCTTCCAATAATGGGAGCAACAGATGGTTGGGTGTCCAGAGGGCATGATCTGCCAATATCAGAGATGATTAGGGCCACTGGATTCACCACAGTTAATAATAACATTACATTTGTGCTATTAATAACCCCTTGAGTGCCAGAACATATCCTACGCATTGCATCGCCATGTGATGATACCTCTCTTGCACCCAAAGGGTTAATCGTGTGGTTATCTTGTTCAATACAGGCCTATTTTTACAGGCTGGAGGAGGAGAATCTTAATCCTGGGGAGGTAAGAGTTCCCACAAGCGGAGAAACACTGAACAATTGAGGAACATCAACAATGAAATTTTGCCCTCTATTTGGCAATCATTGTAGGGCGACCATTAAAGGGACACTAATGTACTGTAAACATTTTGTCTTGTTTTGTAGAGTTTAAAAAAATAAATTATGTGGCACAAATCCTATCTCTCAAACCTTTACAGTTTGAGAGATATTCACATCTAAATTTCCCCCCTCCCTCCCCTCCCTCCCAGCTATACTAGTAACCACTCAAATACAGTAGGTCTGACTTTCCCTGTATATTTGAAGGACCACTCCAGTAGTGAGATTGAGGTAATTGATCTGTCTCAGGCCAGCATCTTCTGGCCCAATTTACAGACTCACTCTACACAGTGATACAAGATAAATATCACCTTCAGCAACATACTTAGCCTTGGGTTTGATCTATCCTAATAAATCATTAGGACTATTACAGGACTGGGACTGAGGCAACCAATGCATTGTGAGAAGGGACGAATTGTACAACGTGAGCCAGGCAGCTGGGCACAATGCCAACACGTGAGGAGAGGTATCGGAGGAAGCGGGCAGCAAATTCAAGCCTACCACCCGCTTCCTCCTATGTCTCTCTCCCCTCCTCCGCTTTCTCCAATGCCTCTCTAGTCCACAGGCTGTTCTTATGCTGCGGGCTTCACAGCCACCCGCAGCAAAGGCAGTTTTCATGAATGAAGATGAGGGAAGCGCTGCAGTCACAGTTCAGCCTGCTCCCTCAGTTGTATTTTAACCCATTGAGTCCCAGAGTGGTATGCAAAAGTACTAATAGCAATGGGACACAGGAGGTAGGGCATTAAAAATGAATGAGATCTAATTTAAAGTAAGTGTAATAATAAAAAAAAAGTTTAAAACACACACACACATATATACAGGCAAGGTATGTAGTCCATACCTTGCCTATTAACCCTTTGGGTACCAGAGGGGTAGGAAACATGCTAAGCAATGCTTTCCTACCTCTCTGGTACTCAAAGGGTTAATTGTGGAATAAAATACAGATTTGTCCACTACATGGAAGTACATGAGGTGGATGTGGATGGGGTTAGTATGTCACATATATGCAATATATGTGACATACTAAGGGGGGGGGGATGTGGAAGGGGGCATTGTGTAGTGCTTGGTGTACTAGTTGTATTGATTGTAACCCTTTGAATACCACAGGGGTGAGCAGTGCACATCCCTATGGCATTCAAAGCTGTCCATGGTGCTGAAAGCCATCTCTGTGTTCCCCTAGTGGCTGAGTAGGGAAAAGCACAGAGAATGCTGTTCAGAACTGTTGACGTGGATTTTTTACTCTGCCTACTGTGCTGTTCTCCAAAAAAAATAGGCGTTAGATTTCTGGAGAGAAATGTTGCAATTTAACTTGCGTTAGCCCTAACGCCAACATTTGAATAGCTTTTGGTGTCGCTTGTACATTATCCTCTATGGGTGAGATCTTGCTGTTCTGGCGACGGGCGACGTGTGTTTCAGAACTGGCGTCGCTTCTTACTAGTGGAACATTTGCATTGCTCAGTTGACGTTAAAACCAGCGTCTCCATTTTTTTCTGCCGATGCCAACATTTGAATTGAGCCCTTAATGCTTTCTTCTTCCAGCTTATGAGTAGAATTTGTTTGGTTTCTGTGTGTTTATTTCCCTTGCCCCCTTAGGACAATTTCCACAGGCCTTAAGCCTTAAACCCTTTCACTTAAAGTAGTGAGATCTCTGACCCCTTGGCATCACCCTGGTTTAGAGTCAAGAACTGGTAATGATTGGTACAAAAAAACAAACGTAGGTAGTGGCGGGGGGGGGGGTGTGGCGGAGCTGACACAGTACAAGATGGAGTGTTTGTCTAACGCTCTCCTGATTCTGGACCCTAATCAGCTTCTACCTCCTTTTAGGAGTAGCTACCCTTACTGTTACAACCTTGACTTTCCCCTCTGATGTCTGAGTGACAAAGACACGGGGGCAGAAGAGGCCAGATTCAAGGAAGATTTCCAATTATATGCAAGCAAAATTGAGAGGCAGGCCACAGGATTAAACACCACTGAAACCACGAGAGGCTAACCTCTTCTTGGAGCCTTTGACTGAAGAGGAGTCAGCAGACACCCCAGTTGAAGCTTCCTTGAGGCCGAAACTGGTCAGGGCAAAGAAAACTTCTGCAAAATGGCTGACCGCCCTCCGGCACTGACTAGGGAGAACTTGGGGCCTTTCTTAATGAAGGAGGACATGAACATTTTTATGGCTGAAATGCATCTGGACATTAAATCTGCGGTCAAAGGAGAAATTTCAGCGCTCAAGAAAGATCTTACACAACTGGGCCAAAGGATTCATACCTTGGAGGAGTAAAAGTATACCTGGGAACTTCCAATTGAGGTCTACCCCAAGGGGAGTCCTCTGGTGCAGCAGGAAGGTGACAATAATGACATGAATCACGCCAAAAAGGGGCAGGGCTTGACGCGAGTTGGGGGAAGGGCTTAAAGGTGTCACACAGAAGGCTGAGGAAGGAGGAACACCGGGAGAAAAGCATATGTGGGCAGAGTTCAAAAGAAGCTCCCCACATCCAGAGGAATCAGCCTCTGCCCCGGAGACCCGATAAAGCTCTGTCAAAACCGGAGTCTCCAGAGCAAATCTGGAGAGTTCCCAGGTATGAGTATAAGGATGCCTCATGTTCCTAACTGCACAATCTCAAGCAATTCATCCTACAGCAAGAAGAAACGATCAACTTACTTTCCTCTAAGCTGGATGATTTAGATAACAGCTCAAGGTGGTGTAATATATATCTGAAAGACTTTCCAAAGAGATCTACTGAACTCAGTCCAGTCTTTATTCGCATAGGTTCTGGGGAACCCAATGGACCTCCTCCTAAAATCGACAGAGTGCACAGGGCTCTGAGGTCTAGGGGCCCCCCTGGTTCAAAACCATGGATGTCATAATATACTTGCATAATTTTGTGGATCAAGACTGAATTATAGCCAAGGCAAGATCAATGGGTGACATACGTTTTGCAGGATGTACAATTAAATTCTTTAATGATCTCTCTCCAGCTACTCTGTAAAACAGATGGACACTTCTTCTCCTCACAGACCACCTAAGGAACCTTGGTGTCAAATACCACTAGGGATTCCCCTTTTATCTCTCTGCACTTCATAATGGGGTGTCTTCAGTTATCAGATCACATTCTTAAATTCAGGCCTTCTGCAAAACTTTGGATATCTCTAGTCCTGCATTATCCACGGATTCTACTAACACTTCCTCTAACATGCTACTCATGCCTAAAGAGAAGAGGGAACGATGGAATGTTAAGAAAGCCAGAGTGTCTACCATCCCTTCACCAGATTCCTCCCCTCCTCGCTGGACTTTACCTGCGACCACTTGAGACAGATGCGAAGTGTCCTGGCCACCTAGATGTAGCCTCTGGGGTGAGGAAACTGAGCAGCTTTATTTACCTTTTGGTTGATTATGGGGACTGGACCTGTGTGCTGTACAGAACTTGCCCCAAAATGGCCACTGCGGTACACCTTTGTGGTTTGATAAAATTTATTAGCTTTATTAGCACTGTTATGAATGGCCTTTTTTTGGGTTGCTCCCCATTGCTTCTGATGGTGCCTGTGGCTCCTTCCGCTGAGTCGATTGCCCATTAAAGTCCACCCCCCTTGGGACGGATAGCCCTGGGTGCCTATCACTTGACTTGGATGTTCGGTGGTCCTCAGTATGGTGCAGGCCATTTCTGAAAGGGTTTTAGTATCATCTGATTATACGGTAGAGTGTAGGGATGGTTGGGATGGTGGTGGAGAGGGTAGGGTCTTGAGCAGGGTGGTGATGGGTAATGTTATGCTTCATGTTTTCTCATAACACTCCAGTGTGGTGTTTGATGTAAAACTAATCTCCGCTTCACAAAATAACCAAATATATTGGAATTTCCACTTTACCCTTATTTCATTGAAGCCTATACACTACTATACTGCCTATGTATCTGCACTGATTTTCCTGTAGCATTTCCCTCCCTCTAATGCTCTTCCTCTTCTAAGTCCTTCCTTTCTCTTTTCATGTTTCCTTCTCAGATAGCTGGAGATATGGTTTTCTCACTTACCCTTTTGGGTTTCATGTAAAGTTCCTGATTGGTTTGTTATTCGACTCCCCCCTTCATCCGCTGGCGGTGTTAATGTCGGAAGCTGTTGTGGGAAGTGCATGGAACTGATTTTGACATGATAATATGATGGCATGACACTATTTATACCTTAGTTTCCAATATCTGCTAAAAACAAGCACAGAAAGCTAGCGCAAGCACGAGGGGTCTCCACAAACACATTCAAACAATCAGAAAAGGAGCAAAAATCAACACTGTCGTACTCCAAATATACAAATATTATCAAATGTCAGTACGTGATAATAAATAAATAATCAATAATAATAATAAATAGTCAGTCTCAAGGTCTAAAGGTCTCCACCAAAATAAATAAATTAAAACAAAAAATATAGTACCTGAATATAAAAGGACATATATATACTCCAAATGGAAATAAATGGAACATGAAAAAAGGATGAAAGATGGAATGATGAAAAATGATGATGATGAATGGTGATGAATAGTAGGTAATGGGTGATGGATTCAAAGTTTCTAAAAGAAATGTCCGCTGCTGCTAAAACTTTTGGTGTCCTTGTACACCCAAGGGAGAAATCTGCAGTATGTAAAACATAGTAACATAGTAACATAGTAAATTTGGTTGAAAAAAGACACAAGTCCATCAAGTTCAACCTTCGTCTCATACCTCAGTAACTGAGATTTTATAGCTTTCCTGCTATCAGACCTTCCTGATCAGCCTACTGATACAATATAACTCTGTATGTTCCCTTTTGAAAGAAATGTATCTAATCTTCTCTTAAATGTATCCATTGTATCTGCCATAACTACCTCCCTGGGCAATGAATTCCACAATTTGACAGACCTTACCATAAAAAAACCCTTCCTCTGCTGAAGTTTAAACCTCCTTTCCTCTAATCTCAAGGGGTGTCCCCTGGTCACCTGATCAGGCCTTGGAATAAATAGCTCACCGCAGAGATCCTTGTATTGACCTCTCATATACTTGTACAATGTGATAAGGTCTCCTCTTAGTCGTCTTTTCTCTAGAGTAAATAAACCAAGTTTGTTTAGTCGTTCCTCATATGTCAAGTCCTCCATTCCATTAATTAATTTTGTTGCTCTCCGCTGTACCCTCTCTAGTTCTAGTATATCCTTTTTCAGAACCGGTGCCCAAAATTGCACTGCATACTCAAGGTGAGGTCTTACCAATGATTTGTATAATGGCAAAATAATGTTATCCACTCTTGCTTCGATACCTCTTTTTATGCAAGACAGGACTTTGTTTGCCTTTGCTACTGCTTTTTGACACTGGTCACTGTTTCCAAGTTTGTAGTTGACAAGGATGCCCAGGTCTTTTTCTAGCAACGAGTCACCTAAAATTATTCCATTAAGTTTATAAGTAGCCTTGGGATTGTTTCCTCCCAAATGCATTACTTTACACTTCCCCACATTAAACTTCATATTCCACGTTTGCCCAATCTGACATTGTATGCAAGTCCCTCTGTAGAGAGAAAATATCCTGTTCTGAATTAATGACTTTGCATAATTTAGTATCATCTGCAAATATTGATATTTTGCTTTCTATATCTATTTCCAGGTCATTTATAAACATGTTAAAAAGCAGCGGACCCAATACTGAACCCTGAGGTACTCCACTCTCCACTTTAACTGTACTGGAGAATTTTCCATTTACAACCACACACTGTTCCCTATCCTTCAGCCAGTTTTGTATCCAATTGCAAAGGTTATCTCCTAGCCCCAATTTCCTTATTTTATACACCAGCCTTCTGTGTGGCACTGTATCAAATGCCTTTGCAAAGTCTAGATATACTACATCTACTGCCTTGCCACTGTCTAGGTTGCTGCTTACCTCCTCATAGAAGCTGAAAAGATTAGTTTGGCATGATCTATTCTTCATAAAACCATGTTGATTCATGCTAATGATTTTATTTTTTGTGTTGTAATCCTGAATATAGTCCCTTATTATCCCTTCTAACAGTTTTCCCACTACAGAGGTCAAACTCACTGGTCTATAATTCCCAGGTTCTGTTTTAGTTCCCTTCTTAAATAGAGGCACTATGTTAGCTCTTCGCCAATCCTGTGGCACTGAGCCTGTGGTGATAGAATCTTTAAAGAGTAAATATAGGGGTTTTGCTAACACTGCACTAAGTTCCTGAAGAACCCTTGGATGTGTACCATCAGGACCCGGTGCTTTGTCGGTCTTAATTTTGTTCAGTCTTTCCATGACATCTCCTTGAGTTAACTCAATATCTATTGTACTGTTTTATTTGTTATTTGCGGAGGCTCTTCTACCATTCCTTGCTCCCTTGTATATACTGATACAAAGAAAGTGTTTAAAACATCGTCCTTTTCCTTATCCTCACTAACCAACTCACCCATCTCATTTTTTAATCGTCCAATGCACTCCCTCTTAAGTGTTTTGCTATTTATATATTTGAAAAACTTTTTTGGATTAGTCTTGCTTTCCCTTGCAATTTCAGTTTCATTATCTATTTTTGCTACCCTAATTGCCTTTTTGCAATCTTTGTTGCACTCCCTGTATTTTAAGAAAGATTGTTCAGTTCCTTCAGACTTTAATAATTTGAATGCGTTTTTTTTCCTTGCCATTTCCTTCTTTACATGTGCAGTTAACCACACTGGCTGTGACTTACTTCTTTTGTATTTGTTCCCTATTGGTATATACTGTTGGGTACATTTCTGCAACCTAAATTTGAATTCTGACCATTTTTCCTCAGTATTTTTGCCTTTAAATAAAATATCCCAGTCTATGTGTTGCATTGAGACCCTTAACAATTTGAAGTTCGCTTAAATAAAAGCGCAAAGCAAGACAAAACAAGAAAAAACAATAAAATCCAATCTAAGTGTAGTATTTTAATGAACCAAAATAAAAACATAAAATTTCAATAGTTACACTCACATTTTACCCATCTTGGGCTTTATGCAAATAAGAGGCCCCAACCTCTGAAAGCCTTCGAATTGCGTCCCTGTTTCTCCAATGGTACTAGTTATGATTCTCCGGAGCGTTGGTTCCTTCAACTATAGCATCAATGGTCCGGGTATATTACTCTTCCATCCAAGCTATTCGCACCAGCCTCGAATAATATCAGCCGATGACAATATGAAATACCATAAGAGCTGAATAGTCCAAGCTATACAGGGCTAGCCAGAGCCTTCGAAGTCGAACGAATCCTCGTGGCAGGACGCTAAACACCGCTCAATTGTTCGTACAACCAGTAATTGGAATCGGAGCGGGAAACTCGCAGGGGGCGTAGGAAGGGCCAATACTAGTGAGTGATGTAACCAATTAACCCGACGCGTATCGTGGAGTACACGCGCCACTTCCTCAGGGGTATGCAAAAGGGAGAACTTCGATACCCTGGGCTTATATACCTTCAGTATTACGACAATTAAGAGATACAACCCACACCTATTAATACTAATTCCCGACATTGTGTCGAATGACACCCACCATAGGGCACAATGCCAGAGGCACCAAACAACATATACAAAAAAGTAGCGGATAGTATAACAATGATGAATACTATGTATAACAATAAACCACATAATACCAATAATATAAAATAAAATAAAACAATTTTCTGATTGTTTGACTGTGTATGGAGACCCCTCGTGTTTGCGCTAGCTTTCTGTGCTTGTTTTTAGTATTGTTCCTTGATTTTTGGCTTAGCTGCATCTATTATTATAGTATAAGACAAAATCATAGAAGATCCCTGGACCTTGCGTTCCCTGGTGAGAATCACGAAGGAATGCAGGGATTGGTTTGATCTCATTTCCTTGGAAAATTATCTGAAACATAGGATTATCCCTAGAGGTCTCAGAATTTTTAAATCTCCAGCCATAAAAGTAGATGAGGTGGAATTGTTGACAGAATGGGATTCCATCCTGGAAAATTGTTCATTTAAATTAATTTCTTTATTGATTAAATATAGGGATAATAGAATTTCCTGCACTAAACAAGAAATTGAATCCATTGAAAAATCCATTAACAGTATTTCACTCTTACCAGAACACGTTAAATTGCAAGATAATATCCACAAAAGACTTTGTACTTTAGAAAAAAATATCACTTATACTAAGCAGAAAAAATTTAATAGAGATAAAACAGATTACAATAGTCATCATACACATTTGCACTCCTCTTCTTTGTATAACAAAATTACACAACCAGCAAGAGTAACACAATCACTATCTCATTCATCTTCGTCACATTCTAGACCTATTCATCAGATATCCTCTCACTCCAGACCCTTCACTTATCACATCCCCACATCGAATAGGTATCAAGTCCTTAATGACACTTCACACCATTCAGTTTCTACCAGATATGTGGCACAAGGAGCCAGACCAAAAATTCCCCACTCACATAGTAATAATAACCAGCGTTTTTTAGAACAACGTCACCAACCATGGAAGAAACACAAATATCAAAACCATCAAATAAGGAAACATTCACAACAATCGGGACAGAAATTCTACCATCCAGAGAAACCCGAAATAAGAGGGACACAATATCAAAATCAAGTAATAACGCAAGTCATACTCATGAGCATGAACACCACAGAAATTGTGCCAGTTCCAGTTCCACTTCAAGAACCACCAATACACAACAACACTATAGGGACAATACCGGTTCCGATATCCAACCCGGAGCCACAGACCATTGTGGAGGCCAGGATGGAACAGATGGAACAGGTACAGAACAGAGGAAACAAAAGAGCTTTATCTATAGAAGAGGTTGTAGAGGGAGAGTGGTAAAAATACCCAAAAAAGATTTACTACCGTAGATTCTCACACTGTTTATAATCTTAGTGATTATGTACTATCGAGAGAGGAAAATACAGTCCTATCTAAAGGTCTTTCTTTTGCCCTGCATAGGGAACCCAACAGATTCAATGTTTATATTGATGTTCAGAAATACATTAGGTCCATTACCCTTAAAAGGTTTTTTGCCACAAAACACAATAATATTTCTTCAGTTCCTACATACTCTATGGGAGATAAATATACGATCAGACATTTGGAAATTCTACAGGATAGTACTAACAATAAAGATGGTCTAGAGGCAATACATACAGACAAGAAACCAAAATCTACTTTCTGTCCACTCAATTCCCAAAATGAAAACATCAAGGTCTTTCATCAACTAATCAATAGAGATATTGAGAAAGTATGCAATTATAATTTAAGTAAACAGGAAACCTAGGCAATTAACAAGTTACAAAATAACAAGGATATCGTTATTAGAAATGCAGATAAGGGAGGGGGGATTTGCATACAGAATACTAAGGACTATATAACTGAAGCCTTGAAATTATTGAATGATACAAATAATTATTGTAAATTATTGTAAATAAGACCCTACGTAGGCATTTCTATTAGAATTGAGGTCTTTATTACAACCTGCCCTCTCTGCCCAAAATATTAATAAAAGTGAATATGGATTTTTATTTAATGAATTTCCTATTATTCCCATATTTTATCATTTGCCAAAATTACACAAATCGTTAAAAAATCCCCCAGGTAGACCCATTGTTTCGGGTATCAATTCTCTTACCAACCATATGTTCCAGTACGTAGATGAGTTTTTACAACCCTTGGTCAGTTCCCAGGCTTCCTACTTGAAGGATACTATTCATTTATTGAAGGATCTAGAGAATTTTGTGTGGAGTGAAGATTACATCTGGGCCACCTGTGATGTTAGCAGCCTATATACTAGTATTCCTCATGTACTGGGAATAGAGGCGATTCAGAAAACATTTACTAATCATAACACACTACCGGTGGCTCAGATTGAATTTTTGGTCCAGTGTATTCAATTCATATTATATCATAATTATTTTTTATTTCAAGATTGTTTGTATCTTCAAAAATCAGGTGTGGCTATGGGTTCTGTGTTTGCACCCTCCTATGCCAATTTATACATGAACCAATGGGAAGATTCATTTATTTTTCACAATAATCCTTTTTTACACAATATCAAATACTACAGACGTTACATTGATGATTTGATTTTCATATGGGAGGGAAGCCAGGACAGTTTCCTGGAATGTTTTTCCCATATGGGAAGCAATCAGTTAGGGCTGCAATTTACTTATACTACTAATAAAACTAAGATTGAGTTTTTAGATGTATTATTATACCAAGAAAATGGAAAGATCCTCTCTTCCAATTTCCGAAAATCCTGTGATGGAAATAGTTATCTTCATGCCAAAAGTGGTCACCATCGTAGATGGATCAATAATATTCCCTTGAGCCAATTCCAAACAATTAGACGTAATTGTACCAAAGATGAAGATTTTATTAGGGAATCCAATGTCTTAAAGGACAAGTTTAGAGAAAAAGAATATGAAGAAGTGGTAGTTGAACGAGCTTTTCAAAAAAGTTTAAATACTAATAGACAATATCTCCTTCAATATAGGGACCGCAATATATCTAAACGGTCAGATAATGTTCCACCTTTTTTTGTCACTATGTATAATATTAAGGCGCTCCAAATTAAAACAGTCTTAGAAAAGCATTGGCATGTACTTATACAGGATCCCACTCTCCATAGAATCCTGGGTGACAAACCACAAGTGGTTTTCAAAAAGAACAGCAATATATGCAACAGGATACCTCCTAGTGACATTCACGGTAAATTTAAAGGTAGCATATTGCCTTCACCTACTTCTATGTTTTTAACTGTCCCCAAAGGTATGCATAGATGTGGTAAAACCAATTGTAGTTTATGTTCCCACATGTCTTGTGCTAAATATTCCTCTTTCATCTCTAATAGTACTAAAAAAGAGTACCAAATTAAACAATTTATGAATTGTAACAGTACTTATGTTGTATATCTTGTGACTCTTGACTGTGGGCTCCAGTACGTCGGAAGGACTAAAAGAAAGATTAAAACTCGATTTAGTGAACACATTAGGAATATTACCAATGGTTTGGAGTCCCACAGTCTATCTAAACATTGTAGAGAACAACGCAATTGTTCACATGAAAGAGAAAGTATCGTGGGCATTGAACACTTCACATTAACTCACAGAGGTGGTGACTTATTACTTAAATTGAGGCAAAGGGAATCCTTTTGGATTTACGAACTTAAGACTTTAGAACCCCTAGGACTCAACATTGAATTTGATTTAATAGCCTTTTTGTAATTCTTTTATGTTTCTTTTTGTGTTGATCCTTATAAATCTCTTTTGTTGTGCGCTCTTGTCATTTTTTTATACCCAAAGGATTAGATGAAACTGTTCACCCATTTGGTTCTCCATGTATAGTGAGTACTAGTATAATGGATATAGAGATAAGTATTGTCTACATCCTTTATAATTCATAATTTATCATTTATGTCATTTGTTTTGGGTGAGGTTTTATTTGTATTGGTGTTCAAATTGTAATATTTATATTATATTATTCACTTTGATACATATTTTATTTATATGTATTATTATGGTCATATATAGGGATGTGATATAATATAGCATTGAAATATTGCTTTCTATTATTGCAATTGGGTTATTTTTTTAAAAAAAATTTTAATTTTGATTTTGAATTTTTATCCTTCATTTTTGAATTCTTTATTATTTATTATATATTATATATCATATTATACATTAATATTTCCATCTGTAAATTGTTTTATTTTATTTTATATTATTGGTATTATGTGGTTTATGGTTATACATAGTATTCATCATTGTTATACTATCTGCTACTTTTATGTATATGTTGCTTCTGGCATTGTGCCCTATGGTGGGTGTCATTCGACACAATGTTGGGAATCAGTATTAATAGGTGTGGGTTGTATCTCTTAATTGTCGTAATACTGAAGGTATATAAGCCCAGGGTATTGAAGTTCTCCCTTTTGCATATCCCTGAGGAAGTGGAGCCTGTACTCCACGATACGCGTCGGGTTAATTGGTTACATCACTCACTAGTGTTGGCCCCTCCTACGCCCCCTGCGAGTTTCCCGCTCTGATTCCAGTTCAGTGGTGTTTAGCGTCCTGCCACGAGAATTCGTTCGACTTTGAAGGCTCTGGCTAGCCCTGTATAGCTTTGACTATTCAGCTCTTATGGTATGTCATATTGTCATCGGCTGATATTATTCGAGGCTGGTGCGAATAGCTTGGATGGAAGAGTAATACACCCGGACCATTGATGCGATAGTCGAAGGAACCAACGCTCAGGAGAATCATTACTGATACCATTGGAGAAACAGGGACGCAGTTCGAAGGCTTTCAGAGGTTGTGGCCTCTTATTTGCATAAAACCCAAGAAGGGTAAAATGTGAGTGTAACTATTGAAATTTTATATTTTTATTTTGGTTCATTAAAATACTACACTTAGATTGGATTTTATTGTTTTTTATTGTTTTGTCTTGCTTTGCACTTTTACATACTGCAGATTCCAATATCTGCTATTTGATTTTGACTCTTCTTTACTGGCCTGGCAGCACTTTCTTCCTGCTTCTTTATGACTCCCCCTTTTCTTCCTATTTCTTCCTACCTCTTTTTACTTCTACCTCTTTCTTTCTACTTCTCCATACTCGCATGTAACCACCAACCTCTATGCTATCCACTGATCATCTCGGCTGCATCCTGTCCCTTCCCCCTATATGCACCATCCTTTCTAGCTATTGAGTAAGTCTCCTCTTTTCTTTCGGTCATTGTGTTCTGGGTCAGATCAAGGTATATCTGTCTATATTCTCTGATGGTAATTCTGACATACCCTTTGGAGAATGATCCCTCCCCTCCAGCCCTCTGGGCAACCATGTCTCTCTGGACATAATCGCACGTCTTATAGGACCTCACAGATAACACTGTTCTATTGTTTTTCAGATTTACGTTTTTTTTATTTTCTTCCCTTATCCATTCCCTCCATTGGCACTGTCTAGTTCCGCCTGCAGTACTTCTCTGCCTTTTTCTCCTCGTTTCCTCAGAGAGAACCCAAAATCTTTTTACCTCATATTTAAGACATCACACTAGACCTCCCTTCTTCACCTCGCAATGTCAGGTAAACAAATTTCCTTTCTATCTCTTAACACCAGAGGTCTGAATTCCCCTGAGAAAAGATCTATGATATTAAAGGAGGGGCAAAGACTGTGGGCCAATGTATATTTCATACAAGAGACCCATTTCCTCTCCACTCGGCCAACCTATTTAGGGAATACCTATTACACTAACCCCTGGCAAGCTTCTGTGCAGGAAAAGAAAAGGGGCATTGCTATTTTGATTAATAAGCATACTCCTTGGTCCTTTGAAGGTGAGCTGCTTGACCCGGCAGGGAACTGTTTCTGAAAGGAAAGTTATATGATATACCCTTTACACTAGCACATATTTATGCTCCTAACACGGGTGTCCCCCAGTTCCTCGCTAAGACTTTGAATTTGTTAGATGATTTTAAAGGTTGGGAGGAGTTTGCTGTTGAGTGGTGATTTGAATGTGGCATTTGATGTGCACCTTGACTCCACATCGGGTAAATCCCAATATATCTATAACACCTTGAAGGCTATTGAGAACCATTTTCATAAGCTCCACTTGGTAGGCGCCTGGCACACACTTAATCCTTCTGTAAAAGCTATACTTATTTTTCGGCACCCCATAACTCTTACTCAAGGTTAAACTACCTTTTTGTAGAACAATTTTGAATACATAATGTCCGCAAGGCGGATATCCATTCTATCTCACTCTTGGATCATCAGTCTTATACTAGATTTACTGTCAGTAGTGCAGGGGAAGCCCCAGTGGTGCATTAATGACGCTCTTTTGAATGATAAGTCTATTCACGTGACTGTTCTGTCTCACATTCAAGATTTTTTTGCTTATAATGTTACTCCTGATGTATCCGCTCCAATTACATGGGAAATGCATAAGTGTTACATCTGGGGTCTTCTGCAAGACATAGCAATGCTAGAACTTCTACATAAACGCTCCTTGTCTGAATCCATGTTGCAAAATTTGGCAGATAAACATATGTCACTGGCCATGTTACTTCATAGTCAGACACAGAAGACCTTTATGAGAAAAAAAATATAAGCATTATCTAAGAAGCAAACTCTTATCATCAAAATAAAACAAAGAGACAGGTATATTACACGGGTGAAAGATCATACTGGAGCTCTTTTGTCACACCTTCCCCCAAATGGCCTAGGCATTTCGGAGGTTTTATGAAGACCTTTATAACCTCTCCTTACTGCTCCTGGAGAAAAACAAGGCCACCAGAATTGCTCGAGTTGACCATTTTTTGAAAGCATCACAGATACCCACTCTTTCTCTCACATATAGGTTCTTCAAAGGTTGCCCTTTCTCGGAACAAGAGATATATATGCAGCTTTTAAAGGGATAGTAATACTTAAAATGTAAAAAAAAATATGTTGTAGGGTTTATCCCCCTGAGTAAAACAAGAGTACTCCCACTGCTGAAAGGTGTTTCGTTCAAAAGTTATTCATTTTCAAATTTGAATTTTTTAGGTGCAATATCACAGTGGCCTGAAATTGTACAGTGGCGCTGTTGCTACACCATCCTATGGAGAATTATGGTCCCAGGACCAGAGCTGTCCATAGGATCGTGTAGCAACAGCGCCACTGTACAATTTCAAACCACTGTGATATTGCACCTAAAAAATTCAACTTTGAAAATTAATAACTTTTGAACGAAACACCTTTCAGCAGTGGGAGTACTCTTGTTTTACTCAGGGGGATAAACCCTACAACATATTTTTTTTTACATTTTAAGTATTACTATCCCTTTAAACAATTTCCTGCTGGTAAAAAGCCGGGGCCTGATGACTTTCCATCTTATTACTACAAGCAGTTCTCCCAACAACTGATCCCACAACCTTTAAACAAGTGGCACTTGGAGTATCATTTCCTACTCAATCTTTAGAAGCTCATATCGCTGTTTTAATTAAACTAGAGAAGGATCCTCTTAAATGCGGCAGCTACAGGCTTATACCTCATCTCAGTTCCAACGTGAAGTTATTTGCTAAAGTGATGGCCAACAGATTGAAAGTTTTTCTCCCTTTTTTGAGTAATGCGGATCAGGCAGGCTTCACTCCCAGACAGGAGCCTAAAGATAAAAAGATAATATTTCTAGGGATATCTCTTTAATGTATACAAAATGTATCCCCACATGACTTCTCTCCTTTGATGCTGAAAAAGCATTTGATCAAATTGACTATATTTGAGATCTGTGCTGCAGCAAATAGGTATAGGTTCTAGCTATGTGTCTTCTATAATGAATCTTTACTCCTCATCCTCTGCTAGAGTTTCAGTTAATGGCTTATGATGAGAGTAGAACCATAAAAGTTTCTTAAAGTTGTATTCATTGTAAGGATATGTTAAGGTGAGTTGGCGCTGTGAGTTTCCTCTTTTTTTCTTTGGTTGTGCACTTCTCCTCTTCTCACTATAGCAGCCTCTTACCTATCCTAGTTAATTATGTAATCACTCATGTAAATTCACATTTATTATTCACTTTTATTTATATTTCTGTTTTCATTCTGGCCCTTTAAGACTAGACCTTAAGCCTGTCATGGTTAGCATGCTCCTTGTATGTTTGATATCAACTACTACACATGACTTGTGGGTAGTTGGATAAAAGGTTATTTAAGGAGAGTTCTGTTGGATCCACAGTCCTCTTACTTCTACACAATGCAGGCCCCTTTTTGGGGCCTGATGTACCAGGTAAGTCCCTCATACAAACCTTTTTATTACTTGTATGTCTGTTTTTAATTGCATTACCCTTGGACCCACACAAATGAAAAAGAGCATATTTAAAGGTTTCCACGCTTGCTAACACGTTCATAAGAATATTTTCTCAAGGCTTTTTTGATTTTAATTTTTAGATAGGGCTTTTAGGTTTGTTAGAGTAGGACTTGCCAAAAGTGAAATACCTTGATGTTGGTGGCAAGCTTACCCACAACTTGGCCAATCTGTGACACAGAATTTCACTCATTTACTAAGAATTATTATATATGCCCATTTCAGGGCACACATTAGTTTTTTATATAGAGTAGCGCAGGACTGTCTTTTCACTTTGGGTTTCTGGCCTAATGTTTGGGGGACTGGATAACCCCCTCATTCCATGCTGCTTTCTATATATCTATCTTTATAAGTTTCGTAAAGTTGTATTCATTGTAAGGATATGTTAAGGTGAGTTGGCGCTGTGAGTTTCCTCTTTTTTTCTTTGGTTGTGCACTTCTCCTCTTCTCACTATAGCAGCCTCTTACCTATCCTAGTTAATTATGTAATCACTCATGTAAATTCACATTTATTATTCACTTTTATTTATACTTCTGTTTTCATTCTGGCCCTTTAAGACTAGACCTTAAGCCTGTCATGGTTAGCATGCTCCTTGTCTGTTTGATATCAACTACTACACATGACTTGTGGGTAGTTGGATAAAAGGTTATTTAAAGGGATAGTAATTCTTCGTTTTATCTTTATTTTATTTTATAGGCATTAAAAAAACATGAAGAACGATATAAGTCTTATCTCTCAAACCTTTATGGTTTAAGAGATATTCACAAGCAAAGTATCCCCCCCTGTTCAGCCAGATCAGAAGGGAGATGCCCAGGTAGACTGCAGAGAGGGACAATCTTCAATTAAGATAAGGGAAAAAGCTGAAAAACTTGTCAAGGGGGGAGGGGCTTTCATTCTTTTCATACAAAGAAGCTTGTCCCCTGCTGTTATCTGTCCAGTCTTACAACCAGATTCACATCTGAGAAGAGATGGCTTACACTAGGAAAAAGGGGCAGGAAGGGAAACTTTGCTTGTGAATATCTCTTAAACCATAAAGGTTTGAGAGATAAGACTTATATCATTCTTCATGTTTTTTTAATGCCTACAAAATAAAATAAAGTTAAAACGAAGTATTACTATCCCTTTAAGGAGAGTTCTGTTGGATACACAGTCCTCTTACTTCTACACAATGCAGGCCCCTTTTTGGGGCCTGATGTACCAGGTAAGTCCCTCATACAAACCTTTTTATTGCTTGTATGTCTGTTTTTAATTGCATTACCCTTGGACCATAGGGTTACCACCCAGCCGGTATTTTACCGGCAGGCCGGTAAAAAATTGGCTTCTGTCCAATGTTAAGTCTATGGAGGGAATGCCATGGCCGGTGTTTTTTTTAAGCAAAGGTGGCAACCCTATTGGACCCACACAAATGAAAAAGAGCATATTTAAAGGTTTCCACGCTTGCTAACGCGTTTATAAGAATATTTTCTCAAGGCTTTTTTGATTTTAATTTTTAGATAGGGCTTTTAGGTTTGTTAGAGTAGGATTTGCCGAAAGTGAAATACCTTGACGTTGGTGGCAAGCTTACCCACAACTTGGCCAATCTGTGACACAGAATTTCACTTATTTACTAAGAATTATTATATATGCCCATTACAGGGCACACATTAGTTTTTTTTTATAGAGTAGCGCAGGATTGTTTTCTTGTCTATAAAAGAGAAGAAACCGCCACAATAGTATAACACCATTATGATGTACCAAATTGTGAAATAAAATGCTTCTACTCACATAATGTGTAGGTCAGATAGTTGTTATCAACAAATCTGACATCAGGGCACACAGAGCATTACACCGTCTCAGGTTCAGGTTAAACCAAGGGACTTCCTCTGGATGAACAGGCGGAGGCTTGAATGTGTAGTAAAATAAAAGTTTATTATGATTAAAATAGTCTATATAACAATTACATGTTTTGCAGCAAGAACTCCTCTTTATCAGAGCTAAAAATAACCTGTACACTTAAAAATCTGAAAAAAAACCCAGAAGCCGCCGCCCCAATATTCCCCAATTAAATATTTTGTGAGAAAAAATATTGGTAGAATGAGCCTATCACTCCACATACGATGCAGCCAATTACGAGCTGGCACTCACACTGACAACAAAGCCGGGATTCGTTGTGTCACCCAGTAATTGGCCGCATCGTAATCACAAAAATATGAGAGCTATACTAAGTATAACAAAACGTAAAAATGACAAGGATTATAACAAATTATAATAAATACAAAAAATAACTAACAACCACCTCAGGGAGTCATACAATAAATAAACAGATTGACATAATTAACCCTCCGGGTGCCGGATGAGAACACCACGTCCAGCCTCAATGCAAGACGCACTGTTCATCCCCTGGAATCGGAAGGCCAAGCTAAATGCAATATTTACAATACCATAATGGAAATACATCCCTTGAAATAAATAATCCAAAAAAATAAAATCAAAACCCTAAAGATATATGACAACCTTTAACCCTCTGGGCACCAGTCGAAAAAAAATCACGCCCGAACACAATGGGGAGCAGTGCGTATCCCCCGGCCCCACGGAGGCCAAAAGAAGCCAAATATCATATAATTACAAAATCAAATCTAATATAAGACCATTAGTCGATATAAATAAATCCAAAAATTACAAGAATGCACAAGACAAATTCACAGAACGTAAAAATGATCCATTAAATAATTGATTAATTATCCCAATATTTCTGATTACAATGTAATAGTAAAACTGATTATTTCTTGTGTAACAAAGATACTCTAAACATGAAATAATGCATGAATAGTTTGGTTATTTGATAACCCCAGTGTTACTGACAAAAATTCTGCTAACGAATATAAATAAGTGCTCCTCCTGATTGTTACTTTGATATGTGACAAAATTACTCTGAAAGACTTGATTCGAATCGCCCCTCTATATTTAAATATATTCCTAATACACTACTTAGGTAATATAGATGATCAACTCTTCTGCTACAGATGTGGAAGTGTGAATATTTATTGTGTATCTGAACTGACCTGTGGTGATAAATATACACCAATGAACTGTATGTCAATAAAAATAAATGTGTGATAAAGGATATTTAGGTGAATGTGCACATCTGAAAAGTGAAAACCCAAATAGATTATTGACTGAACCTAATATCTAAAGCCTAACTGTCATTTGGAGGAATGGCGCCATCAGGCTGGAGGAGTTTGTGCAATATGTGAATAGCAATGTGTGGGGTTTGGAGTTTACCAGTAAAATCAACAAAGATACCATTGAGTTTTTAGATCTAGAATTGTCAGGGAGTATGGAGGGTAAGGCTATTTCCAAAACTCATTTTAAGGAAGTAGACAAAAACAGCTTTTTGCGCTTTGATAGCTGCCATCACAAAAAGTGGCTCAGAAACGTTTAATATGGCTAGTTTTGAAGGAGCAAAAGAAATTGCACAGTTGGAGGACTATGATGCACAATCTATGCTTCTGATAGATCGTTTTTTGGCCAAGGGCTATCCTGAGAAACTGGTGATGGATGCTTATTCAAGGGCGAGGGAGTTTGTTCAAGGGGAACATGTTGTCCGGCATAAGGAGGACACTTGGACCCAAATACCGGCTTTTATAACCAGATTCAGTGGCAACTCTAGGAGAATCTCAAGAATAGTTAATAAGCATTGGGATCTACTACTGACTGATCCATTATCAAAAGAGGATTTTAGTCTTACCTGTTAAATCCTTTTCTCTTAGTCCATATAGGTTACTGGTAACTTTGGGAAGGTGACCGCCCCTTTAAGTAGACAGGAACAATTCTGGGAAGAAATTGCTGGGTGGAGCCTTCCTCCTCTCCTTAGCTGCTTCTCAGCCAATTCCCTCCAGTAAGATTTGAAAACTCACTACTGACTAGGTAGTAAGAAGGGAAAAGAAGACTCCTGTGAGCATGAACGCAAAAGGACTCCCAATTTCAGACAAAGGAGAACCAAGCGTGGTCCGTTGACAGGGTGGGAGACCAGTTACCTATATGGACTAAGAGAAAAGTATTTAACAGGTAAGACTAAAATCGTCTTTTCTCTGTCATCCAATATGTAACTGGTAACTTTGGGATCTCCAAACATTGAGTTTCCCAGAGGTGGGAAGTAAGGCAAGGACCAGGTGCAGGTCCCCCAGAGTCACCAGAGCATATATGAACCATCAGATAATAAAGCAGCCCTACAATGATGATAAAGTGTCAACGGACACAAAACTGGGGTATAACACACCAGGAACTGTAACACAGCACACAGAACTAGAGCCAACCGGGCTCAACAGTTAAGGAGTACTGAAGAGACGAGGAAGACCCTAGACAGGCAAGACTCTAGGATCTTTCTCCCAAAGCTGGCATCAGCCAATGCCAGCACATCAACATGGTAGTGTTTAGAGAAGGTGTGCACAGATGACCAAGTAGCCGCCTTGTACAGCTGATCAGCTGAGGCCTGATTCTTGTATGCCCAAGATGCCCCAATAGATGTAGTGGAATGAGCTGTGACGCGAAATGGAACTGGCTTCTTCCTCAATTCGTAAGCCTTACGAATAGTAGACTTAAACCAAGACTCTATGGTCACCTTGGATGCTGGTCTCCCTGCCCTGGGACCCTCAAGAATGACGAAAAGTGCGTGCATCAGACTGACAAATGGACTCATAGAGCTTAAGGCAGCGCACCAGATCCAACAAGTGAAGATTCCTTTTCTTGTCTGATGTAGGGTCAGGACAGAAAGACGGCACCATGATTTCCTGATTAATGAGGAATTCAGAGACCACCTTTGTTAGAAACTCCTGTGCAGTGCGAAGAACCTCCTTATCTTTGTGAAACAGCAAAAAGGATGGTTTACAAGACAGGGCATGCAAATCTGCGACTTGGCGAACAGACGCAATCACTAGGAGAAAAGCCAGCTTCCAAGTCAGCAGACATACAGGAATAGTAGCCAAGGACTCAAATGGAGGTGCTGAAGGACGCCCAAAACCAAATTAAGATCACACTGAAAAGCAGGAGTCTTAAAGGCAGGACCAGCATGAGCCACGCCCTGAAAGAAAACCATGACATCTGGAAGGCTGCGATGCACCTCTGAAAGAACACAGAGAGCGCAGAGGTCTGAACCTTCAGGGAACTCAAGCTGAGCCCCTTATCCACCCTGTCCTGCAAAAAAGACAGGATCGTAGGAAGATCAAAGTCTTGAGAAAGATCCATATCAGCATGCCAAGAGAGAAACCAGAGTGGACCAAACTCTATGGTACACCTTAGAGGAAACAGGCTTGAGGGCACTAAACACAGTGGCTACCACACGCGAAGAGAAACCCTACTTCTTCTATATTGAGAATTCAATTTCCATAACGTCAAACCCAGACGGTCTACATCCTACTTCTACAGGTACCCCTGTAGAAGAAGATCCGGACAGCGGGGAAGCCGGAAGGGATCCACCACGGAGAGATCCACAAGCTCCGAAATCCAAGCCTGACAAGGCCAGTACGGAGCAATAGAATGACTGGAGAACCTTCCAGGGGCAGTTTCCGCAACACCCTGTATAGCATGTGATTAGCAGGAAAGGTACGCCAGAGGGAAGTGCCATGGGATCGACATGGCATCCACTGCTAGAGCTAGAGTGTCCCTCCAGTGAGAGCAGAACAAAGAGACCTTCTGGTTGGGCCGTGTCACCATAAGGTCGATGCAAGGAAGTCCCCACTTCTGTACAACGAGGTTGAACATTTCTTGATGCAGTTCCCACTCTCCGCTGTCCATAGTGTGCCGACTTAGGAAGTCAGCCAGAACGTTATCTACGCCGGGAATAAGAACTGCGGATATGGCAGGAACATATTCTTCTGCCCAAGACAAAATAGCTTTGACTTCCAACCAAGCTGCAAGACATCTTGTTCCGCCTTGCTTGTTGATGTAAGCCACAGCCGTGGCATTGTCAGACTGCATTCGAACTGGGCAGTCCTCCAACTTGAACGTCCAGTACCAGAGAACATGAAATAATTGCTCAAAGTTTTGGGGCGTTGATGGGAAGGAGAGATTCCTCCAGAAACCACTGACCCTGGGCATTCATGTGACACAGGACTGCACCTCAGCCAGATAGGCTGGCATCCGTCATCACTGTTGTCCAGAAGGATATCAGGAAGGTTCTGCCCTTCAGGAGATTGTATAGGTTGAGCAACCACAACAGGCTCAGCTCCACATGTAGAGGAAGAGAGACCGACATCCGAAGGAGATCCATCTTGCCCCTGCAAACCTGGATCACAAACCTCTGCAGTTCCCTCGTGTGAGCCATGGCAAATGGGACCGCTTCTATGGTGGATATGAACTTCCACATTAGGGAGATCAACTTCTTGGTAGGCACTGGATCAGAGGCCACGACCGCAGACACTTTTTTGGTGATATGGTGAGCCACCTCGTCCGTGAGAAACACCATGCCTTACCTGGAGTCGATGAAAAGACCCAAAAACACCAGTCTCTGGGATGGCATCAAGTCCTACTTGTCCATGTTAAGGATCCATCCATGATGTGTGAAAGCATGAATGCAGTCCACGACCTGCTGATGAAGAAGTTCCGGAGAGGGGGCCTTCAGGAGCAAGTCATCCATGTATGGAGTGACTCTGATGCTGTCCCTGTGAAGGACAGACCCTAATGCACCCAGGACACGATTGATGACCTGGGGGGCTGTAGTCAGACCAAAGGGAAGAGCAGAAAACTGAAAATGCCCTTGATCGCAAGCAAACCTGAGGTGCTGCTTGCTATCTGGATGTATGGGGATATGCAGGTATGCATCCTGAAGGTCCAGAGAGGTGAGAAAATCCCCAGGAGACATGGCTGTAATTACCGTCCTCAGGGACTCCTGGTGATAATGAGTCTTGACCACAAAGGAATTGAGATGCTTGAGGTCCAAAATCGGACAACAGCCGCCGTCCTTCTTGGAAACCATAAACAGGTTGGAATAGAAACCCAAACCTTGTTCCTGGTCGGGAACTGGTTCCAGAACCTCCTTGTCTAAAAGGGTCTGGCTGGTGCCATTGAAGACACAGCGTTTCTCTGCTCCTTGAGGAGTGTGAGAAAGAAAGAACCTGAATGGAGGAAGAGAAGTGAAAGGGATCATGTAGCCCTCTGAGACTACATGCAAAATCCACGGATCCACCGCGGTGTCTGTCCAGACATCGAGGACGTGCACAGATGGCCACCCACCGGTGCATGGGGACCGAGGTTTGGCAAATCATGCCAAAGAAGGCTTGGAGGCCTTGGGCTTGGTGGAGGACTGCTTGGACCTCCACTGCTGCCTGGGCTTGGAGGAGGAGTACGGGGCCTGGGGAACCACCTGGTTTGCAGGATATGCTTCAGCCTGAAAGGGGCGAAACGAGGATTACTTTTAACCAGAGGATTCTTCTTGGGGACCAAGGGTAACAGTGTACTCTTACCCCCTGTGGCCTCATTTATGAGGTCCTTAAACTCTGGCCCAAACAAGGACGTTCCCTGAAAAGGTAACGACATCATGGCCTTCTTGGAGGAGGTGTCAGTGGACCAGATCTTGAGCCAAAGAGCTAGTCTGGCTACAACAAACATGGTAGAAACCCTATCCACCAACCAGATGGCATCAAAGATGGCTGCAGAATCATAATGCTGTGCTTCAGAGATGTTGGCCAGAAGTCGCAGCAAGTCAGCAGTGGAAGCACCCTGACAGACAGCAATAGTGAGCTGTTCAGTTCAAACTGCAATGGCCCTGTTCACCCAAGCAGCGGCAAATGAAAGACACAATGAAGTGTCCACAGCTGCAAAGGTAGTCTTCAGCAGGGTCTCAAGCTTCCTGTCAGTCCAGTCCTTAAGGACAGAAGCGTTGATCTGTGAGGGACCAAATTCAAACACCTGCTGGTCTACATTATGAATGCCGTACAGGTCTCTCTCCTAACTCTGTGACGTTTCAAGAGTGTGTTAAGGTATCTACATTTTTACTATGTTACAATAAAACTGATTGCTTTTATTTCAACTTGCAGTTTGTTCTTATGAGCGATTTGTTCTCTAATGTTAGTATTCAATAGAGGAGCAGTGGAGAAGCTCCTTCATCACTAAGTTCAAATACTGCAAGTTTTTCTCATCCGGAGTAACACACTATTGTTTCTTATCTGTGGGTAATAGTGCTTTTACAGAGTCGAAAGTCTACTGTAAGTCCTGTGAAATTAGAAGTAAGAGCTGCTGAAGTGTTGTTTCTTTGTTCCAAACTGTAAAATACCATAGAGGTGAATGGAGCATGGCGTCTATACGGTAAAGCGCACCCTTAACTCAAATAAGCCAAAATTTACAAAGAGTGTAAAAACAGCGCACATAAGCATCAGCAGATAGTAGAAAGATGAAATAAACACTGGACCCAGTAGGGAAAGTGCCATAAACCCTTCAATGAAAGGGTACATTTACCGCAGAAAACCCATTGCTCCAAAACCCCTCAGACATACAAATAAACCCAAGGAGTGCAGGAGTATGCAGTAGGAACTCCAAAAAAGGGAAACCATGGGACAAGTGGACCTCAGCACTCAAAGGGTTGCTCACCTTTTTAACAAGTCTTCTGTCTTCAGATTACCATTGCTAAAGAAGAAGTCTCAGTGAGCTTTTCCGTCTCAGGGCTAACATGTCAACAACAGTACCTGGAAACTGAGCTATCCACTTCGGAATTGTCAGTAATGGTAAACCTCCTAATGGTGGTATTCCATATCTAACAGAAAAATAATAAAAAAACTAAAACTATAGCAGAACTGTTCTCATGCCTTGCTTTATCAAGGAGCAAATCTTACTGGAGGGAATTGGCTGAGAAGCAGCTATGGAGAGGAGGAAGGCTCCACCCAGCAATTTCTTCCCAGAATTGTTCCTGCCTACTTAAAGGGGTGATCGCCTTCCCAAAGTTACCAGTAACCTATATTGGACGACAGAGAAAAAAGATTCTACCCAAAAAACTAAGGCTTATATCTACAAGGACAAAAACTCTAGAAAATGTAGTAGCACTAAGTAGATTTAAGAGTAGAGAAGCTATTGACAGAGTATAATACCTCACTTCTTTGGACAGGGTTTAGAGATCAACTCTCAGGTTAATCAAAATACATTTGGAGCTTTCAAATGTAGTTTGAAGAGATGTTTAACCTGTCCATTTATAATGGATAAGAACAAAAGTTTTAGTTCTACAGTTACTCTGGAGAAATTTGAGATTAAAACGTTCATGAATTGCGGGTCACGTTTTGTAGCTCATATACTGACTTGTCCTTGCAATTTACAATATGTTGGGTAGGACAACACAAAAATTAAGAAGAATTGGGCAACATAAAAGAAATATATTGAATGGGTTTCAACAACATAGTGTGTCGAGGCATTTTTTAAATTGCCATGAGAAAAATCTGCAAGGTTTAAAAGTGATGCCTATTGAATATGTACCACACTCACTGATATATAATAGGGTTAAACAATAGGGAGTCATATTGGATTTTTAGGTTATCAACGTTGGTTCCTTTAGGTCTTAATATTGAGTTGTCTCGTTAAGTTTCTTCTTTTTTTTTCCTTTCTCTCCTGTGTATAATAAGAGGAAGAGGATTTTATGTTTGTAGGAACAACTAGTCTATTGATCATTTTTCATCTTTTTGGTAACCTCTCTTATCTGTTTAGAATGATGTACTGTATTTTTGGGATGGATATATATTTATTTTCATGTTATCCTTAATTTATATGAGAACAATCAGGATACAGGTTCTAGATGGCTATAGAGCTCACATATATATGAGGATTTTAGACTTCTTAAATCCTTTTCTCTTAGTCCATATAGGTTACTGGTAACTTTGGGTAGGTGACCGCCCCTTTAAGTAGGCAGGAACAATTCTTTAAAACAATGCTGGGTGGAGCCTACCTCCTCTCCTTAGCTGCATCTAGCCACTCCCCTCAGTAAGATTTGAGACACTAACTAATGACTAGGTAGTAAGAAGGGAAAAGAAGACTCCTGTGATCATGAACCCAAAAGGACTCTCACGATTGGTCACAGGAGAGCCAAGTATGGTCCCTTGACAGGGTGGGAGACCAGTAACCTATTATAACGGGAACCCAAGACACTGGGAAGTCCTGGACCATCGTAGTTGGAATCTCTCTCTCTCAAGGTCGGATGCCGGTTGTCGGACGCCCCGGTTGTAGGTTACGAAGTTAGACACTCTTCACTTGTCGAATATCGAGTCCTCGTCGAACAACTCAGTTGAACAACGGGTTGAAGCATCGAACCCTCCAGTCGAACCAGCCAGTTGCTGAGGGGTCATGGGCGAGTCGTGCAGAGCAGAGAGGAGGTCGGAGGATGAGCGGGTCGACATCGGTAGCCCCTGGAGGTGAAGCGTGAATTAGCTCGAATGCCCTTGGTGGATGGGAGTCAGAGAGGTCTCTTTAGACCATCCAGGCAAGAAGTAGACATGGAGACTGCTTATTCCACAAGAACACACTTTATTGATTACCAGCACACCTTTTATACACCGCAATACAATACAACAATGGGGACAGGAGGGGCCAAGTAGTATAATTGCTGGCTTGACATAGTGACCAATGGGCAGGGGAAGTGGCCACATGAAGTGGGACCTGAGTGGTCCGTTTCCAAGCCTTAGTATAATTAGGGGTTGGGTTAGAGGGCTGAGACCTGATCATTTCAGGAGACAAAGGAGTTCCCAGTGTGGGGCACAGTCTCAATAGGTTACAATCCGCATACATAAAGACCAACGGTTACTACCATTGATCAGTATCCTGTAATATCCCACCTTAACCGTGCCCAATCCGTGGCAAAGGTTTGAATTTGAACCCAAGGGTTAAGCAATGGCGATGACAGCCAGAGGTTCCTTTGTCATACGACTCCCACCATTTTGAATTCCGTTCGAGCTTATGTTGAGCAATCGACGGACCAAAGTCATTTAGGATCAGGGATGCCCCAAACAACATTAATAGTTCCAAATGTATCAGCCATAATTACCACATAACCACAGTCCATGGGAAACCCAGGGCCTCAGTAACGGTGGGGATCCGTTACACCTATATGGACTAAGAGAAAAGGACTTAACAGGTAAGACTAAAATCCTCTATTCTCTGTTATCCAAAATAGTTTACTGATAACTTTGGGATGTCCAACCATTGAGTTTCCCAGAGGTGGGAAGTAAGGCAAGGACCAGGTGCAGGGCTCCCAAAATCACCAAAGCATATATGAACCATCAGATCATAGACAGCCCAACAATAACAACAAAGTGTCAACGGACACAAAACTGAGGTATAAACACACCAGGAACTGTAGCACAGCACACAGAACTAGAGCCAACTGGACTTAAAAGTGAAGGAGTACTGAAGAGACGAAAGGAGAACCTAGACAGGCAAGACTGCCTCCAGGATCTTCCTTCCAAAGCTAGCATCAGTCAATGCCAGCACATCAACGCAGTAGTGTTTAGAGAAGGTGTGCACAGATGACCAAGGTGCAGCCTTGCACAACTGATCAGCTAAGGCTTGATTTTTGTAAGCCCAAGATGCCCCAATAGATCTAGTGAAATGAGCCAAAACCCTAAATGGAACAGGTTTCTTCCGCCATTCGTAAGCCTTATGAATAGTAGACTTAATCCAAGACTCTATGGTCACCTTGGATGCCGGTCTCCCTGCCCTGGGACCCTCAGGAATAACGAACATGGCGTCAGACTGGAGAATAGACTCAGTGCGGTGCACACAGAACTTGCACCACATCCAGCAAGTGAAGATCCCTCTCCTTGTCAGATGTAGGGTGAGGACATAAAGAGGGCACCACAATTTCCTGATTAATGTGAAAGTCAGAGACCACCTTTGGAAGAAACTCCTGATTAGTGTGAAGAACCACTTTCTCTTTGTGAAACACCAAAAAGGGTGGTTAACAAGACAGGGCATGCAACTCCACGACACAGCGAACAGACACAATTGCCAGGAGAAAAGCCATTTTCCAAGTCAGCATACGCAGAGGAATAGCAGCAATGGCTCCAATGGAGGGCGTTGAAGGATGCCCAAAACAAGTTAAGATCCCACTGAGGAGCAGGATGTCGAAAAGCAGGGCAAGTATGAGTGACGCCCTGAAAGAACACCTTAACGTCTGGAAGGATAGCTATGGGTCTCTGAAAGAAAGCAGAGAGAGCAGAAGTTTGAAACTTAAGGGAACTCAAGCTGAGGCCCTTGTCCACGCCACCCTGTAGGAAGGAGAGGACTGTTGGCAGATCAAATTCCTGGGAAAGATCCTTATCGGCGCATCAGGAGAGAAAGGAAGACCAGACTCTGTGGAAAAAGTTTTGCTTGCACTAAGCATAGTAGCCACTACAACCAAAGAAAAACCCTTCTTCTATTGAGGATTCAATTTCCACACCAACAAACCCAGATGGTCCACATCCTCCTTCCACAGGTACCCCTGCAGAAGGTCCAGATGGCGGTGAAGCCGAAAGTGCTCTGCCACGGAGAGATCCAGGAGCTCCGTAAACCAAGCTTGACTAGGTCAGTACTGAGCAATCAGAATGACTGGAGAGCCCTCCAGACGCAGTTTCCGCAATACCCTGTGTAGTGTGGGAATGGGAGGAAAGAGGTACGCCAGAGGGAAGTGCCATGGGATCAACATGGCATCCACTGCCAGAGCTAGAGGGTTCCTCCAGCGAAAGCAGAACATGGAACCTTCCGATTGTGCCTTGTCACCATCAGATGCAAGGAAGTCCCCACTTCTGAACAATGAGGATGAATACTTCTTGATTCAGTTCCCACTCTCCGCTGTCCACTGTGTGTCGACTCAGGAAGTCTGACAGCATGTTGTTCACACCGGAAATATGAACTGCGGTTATGGCAGGAACATGTTCTTCTGCCAAGGTTAAAATAGCTTTGACCTCCAACCAAGCTGCGAGACTTCTTGTTCTGCCTTGCTTGTTGATGTAAGCCACGGCCGTGGCATTGTCGGAGTGGACTCTGAATGGGAATCCCTCCAGGTGGTGCGTCCTGTGGCAAAGAGCATGAAATATCGCCCGAAGCTCCAACACATTGATGGGAAGGAGAGATTCCTCAGGAGACCATCGACCCTGGGCATTGCTGTGACCCAGGACTGCTCCCCAGCCAGAGAGGCTGGCATCTGTCGTTACGATAGTCCTGAAGGATATCAGGAAGGGACTGCCCTTCAGCAGAATGGAGAGGTGAATCCACCACGACAGACTCCATGTGAAGGGGAAGAGATACCAACATCTGAAATAGATCTGTCTGACCCCTGCACACATGGATCACAAACCTCTGAAGTTCCCTGATGTGAGCCATGGCAAACGGAACCGCTTCTATGGTGGAAATTAACTTCCCCACTAGGGAGGTCAGCTTCTTGGCCGCAACTGGATCATGAGCCAAGACAGCAGACACTTTGTGGACGATCTGGTGAGCCACCTTGTCCGTGAGAACACCATACCCTGTTTGATGTCGAAGAGGAGACCCAGGAAGACTAGTCTCTGAGATGGTTCAAGGTCCGACTTATCCATGTTGAGGTTCCATCCGTGATGGGTCGGGGCATGAATGCAGTCCTTGACCTGCTGATGGAGGAGTTCCAGAGAGGGGGCCTTCAGAAGCAAGTCGTTCATGTATGGAGTGACTCTGATGCCGTCCCGGTGGAGGACAGCCACTAATGCACCCAGGATGCAATTGAAGACCTGGGGAGCTGTAGTCAGACCAAAGGGAAGAGCAGAAAACTGAAAATGCCCTTGGTCGCAAGCAAACTCGAGGTACTGCCGGCTTTCTGATGAATGGTAATATGCAGGTATGCATCCTGAAGATCCAGAGAAGCGAGAAATTCCCCAGGAGACATGGTCGCGATCACCATCCTCAGGAACTCTTGGTGATAGTGTGTCTTGGCCACAAAGGAGTTGAGGTCCGTGAGGTCCAAAATTGGACGACAGCTGCCGTCTTTCTTGGAAACCACAAATAGGTTGGCATAAAAACCCAAACCTATTTCTGGTACTGGAACTGGTTCTAGAACCTCCTTGTCCAAAAGGGTCTGGATGACGCCGTGGAACAGATAGCGCTTCTCTGCTCCCTGAGGAATGTGAGAAGGAAAGAACCTGAATGGGGGAACAGAGTAAAAAAGGATCCAGTACCCCTCTGACACAACCTGCAAAACCCACATATCCACCACGGTGTATGTTCAGAAACTGAGGAAGTGGCACAAACAACCACCCACTGGTGGGTGGGGACCGAGGTTCGGTGAGTCATGCCGAAGGAGGTTTGGAAGCCTTGGCTTGGTGGAGGACTGCTTCTCCCTCCATCGCTTGGGCTTGGAGGAGGAGCGCCGGGCCTGGGGAACCTCCTGGTTCGTGGTGCGCACCTCAGCCTGAAAGGGACGAAAAAGCCGATTCTGCTTTGCTGGAGGCAACTTCCTAGGCACTAAGGGCAGCAGGGTACACTTACCCCCTGTGGCCTCACTAATGAGGTCTTTAAGCTCCAGCCCAAACAGAGACTGAAAAGGTAAGGAAAGCAAGGCTTTCATAAAGGTAGTGTCTGCAGACCACATCTTGAGCCAAAGAGCTCATCTGGCTACCACAGACATGGTAGAAACTCTAGCCACCAAAGATAGCAGCAGAAACATAATGCTGAGCCTCAGAGATGTTGGCAAGGAGCCACAACATATCAGCAGTAGGTGCTCCCTGACGGAAAGCCACAGTCAGCTGTTCAGTCCAAACTGCAATGGCCCTCTTCACCCAAGCAGCGGCGAACGCCGGGTGCAACGAAGTACCAGCCGAAGCAAAGATGGTCTTTAGGGATGTCTCAAGCTTCCTGTCAGTCCAGTCCTTGAGGAGAGATGTGTCTGCCACAGGCAAGGTGGACTTAGAAAGTCTAGGGACAGGAGTGTCAACCTTGGGTGGATGAGCCCATTGAGCTAATGCCGCTTCTGAAAAGGGGTACAACTTAGCAAACTTCTTAGATACAGAAGGCTTCTTGTCAGGATCTTTCCACTCATCAGACACAAGACGGTCAAGAGTGGGGGGTTAGGTGAAAAACAGGTAGACTGCGTCTTATGCTCCTGAAACACATCAGAGGGGTCCGTGGGAGCATCTGGAACCAAGGGGATGTTTAGCGTGTTTAACACTGCTCTGATCAGGCCCTCAGCTGAGGAATCTGGATCAGCTTCAAAGGGGTCCCCAAAGAATTGGGAAGAGACCACCACAGAACATTCCCCATTATCAGAATCCACCAACAGTTCCTCCCCAGAGGAGTCAGATACATCAGGTATGCCCTGCGGTTTTGGTAGGGAAGATCTGATAGGAGTGGTGGCTGCCACGCCTGGAAGACCCCTGCAATTAGGATGGAAGGAGTTGTGAGGTTGACCTTAAGTCTCTAGTAGTGTCCTTAAACTCTTGCATCCACAGTGGCTCTAGTGAATGGATGGAGGTCCCTGGGGGAGACGCAGGGGCAGCAGTGCATGCTGGGCATAAATGACCTGAGTATTCTCTAGGTAACCCTGATTGACAGTGCACAATGGGGGACACAGACACCCCAGTATCCCTAGTCTTAGGTCTAGCCCCAAGTTCCAATGAAGTTTACATCCTCACAGTGTCAAAACATCCAGAGTATAATGAAACAACCAAATACAGTGTGAAGGATTAAAATTTCACCTCAGAAATTGCTAATTTGCACTTATCTGACAGGCGAAGGGTTAATCGGCTGAGGAGAGAAGGAGAGTCCAAGCTCTGCATAGGATACTCCTGAAGGGAAAGCAGAAAATGGCTGCTGCAATGGGAGGCAATCAGAAACTTGCGAACGAAGCAAGCGATCACGGGAAATGCAGTTTTACCTAAAAAGTACCCTAACAGTGCCCTGAGCCCCCTAAGACCCCCAAAATACACAGAATGGTGACCAGATGATAAACCAAGGGCAGACAAATGAAATGAGCCATCTCTGAAGTCACAACGTTGAGCGGTTGCAGAGATATGTCCCAAACTGTAAAGTCCCATAGAGGTGAATGGAGCATGGCATCTATGCGGTAAAGAGCGTGGAACTCAAAAGATACTAAATTAGCAGACAAAGGGTTAATTTACCACAGAAACTCTGCTCTAAACCCCCAACAGACAAACTCAATGAGTGCAGGAGTACGTAGTAGGAACTCCAAAGGAGACCCATGTGCGGAGGGGAAGTGTGGGGCAAGTGGACCTCAGCACTCAAAGTGTTGCACACCTTTTTAGCAGGTCTTCTGTTTTCAGATTACCATTGATAAAGAAGAAGCCTCAGTGGGCAACTCCTAGGGAAAGAACTTGTTAAACAAGATTTCCCCCCCCCGGGCTGAGAGGTCCACCATAACACCTGGAAACTGAGCTAGGGAATGTCAGTAATGGTAATCTGCCTAATGGTGGTATTCCATATCTAACAGAAAACAAAAAATAAGCTAAAACTATAGCAGAACTGTTCTCTTGCCTTGTATATTCATCAAGGAACAAATCTTACTGGAGGGGAGTGGCTAGATGCAGCTAAGGAGAAGAGGTAGGCTCCACCCAGAATTCTCTTCAAGGGTAGGTTGCCTACCCAGAGTTACCAGTAACCTATATTGGATGACAGAGAGTATTATGGCACTTACGAATGTATTTTTATCACTTTCACTGACAAGAAACATACACAGTTAGGCTTTAGATATTAGGTTCAGTCAATAATCTATTTGGGTTTTCACTTTTGAAATGTGCACATTCACACTAAAAATCCTTTATCACACATTTATTTTTATTGATATACAGTTCATTGGTGTATGTTTAGCACCACAGGTCAGTTCAGATACACAATAAATACTCACACTTCCACATCTGTAGCAGAAGAGTTGATCATCTATATTACCTAAGTAGTGTGTTAGGAATATATTTAAATATAGAGGGGAGATTCAAATCAAGTCTTTAAGAGTTATTTTGTCACATATCAAAGTAACAATCAGGAGGAGCACGCCTTTTCCACTCATTTATTTTCGTTAGCATAATTTTTGTCAGTAACATTGGGGTTATCAATTAAACAAACTATTCATGCATTATTTAGTTTTCAGAGTAAAAAAAAATCAGTTTTACTATTACATCATTATTACATCATTAATCAGAAATAATGGGATAATTCATAAATTATTTAATGGATCATTTTTATGTTCGGCGAATTTGTCTTGTGCATTCTTGTAATTTTTGTACTTTTTGGATTTATTTATATAGACTAATGGTATTATATTAGATTTAATTTTGTAATAATATGATATTTTTTTTTTGTTTAATAACTCTTTATTGATTTTATGATTAAAGTTTTACAACAAGAGAAGAAGGACATATAAGACAACAAAGTGCAAAGAACAATTGCAGCAATATAAACACAAATTGCATCCATAATAGGAAATATATACTATAATAAAATCAAGTGCGAACTAAAAAGCAAACCGGTGACCCAATCCCTCGCCAATAGGGGGGACGAAGCCACCGGCCAAGCCTCCGAATCTAAACTGCCGGACCCACAACCCTCATCATTCAGGGAACCAGCCGCTCGGGACCCCGCGGCAAAGGCATTAGATCATCGCCACGACACCCCATCGACCGGTCCCCATCATATACCCCAGAACTAGGGATCGGGATCCGTCAGGAGATCAACCAGCATTGCACATAAATCACGAACATGAAGGAGCATAGTGCATAGGGAAAGACTTGAGTCGCCTAAGCTAGGGAAGAGTTTAGAAAAGAAAAGAAGGAAACAGGAGAAGCAGAGCAGGTTAGAAGAAGAAGAGTAGGACAGGATAGAAGTAGCAGAAAGAAAGAAGAAAAAAGGAGGAGCACTGCAGGAACCCGTGGAGAGGCCCGACAAGAAAAGCTACATGTTAACTATGCTGAGGCAATCTCCTACGGAAGGAATCTCCCCTCATAAATTCATCCCAGTGGAACCACCGAAAAGCATGGATTAATCCCCTACCATCCGCAGAGTGTATCAGGTTTTCCGAGGACCAAATCTCCTCTATAGAGGCCACCCAATCTCCAAAGGAAGGAGCACACGACTGCTTCCAAAATCTAGGAATCAAGACCTTAGCTGCTTTAATAAAGTGTATAGTGAGAGATCGAGCATGTGCGTATAGGGTGTGTAGTATGATGTAATAAGAGAACCAAAGGATCCGTAGGAATTGTAGGGTCCGAAACCTCTCTGATCGTCTCAACCACCATTTGCCAGAAGGGTTGCAGAGCCGGACAAGACCACCACACATGAATGAAGTCGCCCCTATGGCGTTTACATCTCCAACATATATCTGGGACAGTGGGATAAAGTTTGTGTAACAAGGCCGGAACCCTATACCATCGAGTTAATACTTTGTAAGCATTTTCCTGAATCCTGGAGGACACAGAGCACCGATGTGTCAGAAGAGAAATCTTGGACCACAATCCAGTTCCCAGGAACGAATAAAATGAGGGTTAGAAGAATGTTTTAAGGTAAGTAAAAGACCATGAAGGGTGGATATTAGCTTACGGGGGGATCCAGGAAGGCATATATCCTCAAAAACGTGTCGAACAGGAGAAGGAGACGGAACCGGATTCAAAGAATGCACAAAATGCAAAAGTTGGGCATAAAAATATGGTGCGGAGGGATGGACAACCCCTCCACCAAGCAGGGAGGACAGGGGTAAGAGTACCCCCCCCCCCCCGTGTAACATCTCCCAATCTGGGGAACCGCGGACCCCCCAAGAGGAGTCGATTACATATTGCACCAGATCTCCCTGGTGGGAAGGCCGAGTTGCAAGTGAGAGACAAGAGATGTGAGGGACTAGTCAAGACCCTCCGTTGGGGATATCCTACTGCATATCCGCAACGTATTCGGAACTGTGGGATGCGTCGAATCAAGTGATATCCCCCGGTCAGGCGACACCCACGCTGCAATCTGAGTAGGTACCGAAAGAAAACCCTGTTCCAACTGGACCCACACCTTGTCGGCCGGGATGGTCCATTCCACCACCCTTGCCAGCATGGTAGCTTGGTAGTATGTCTCCAAGTCCGGGAAACCCATGCCTCCACTCTCTCTCCTCCAGATCAAATAGGTGTAACCCAAACGACGAGACCCGGACAACCACACAAAGTTGGACAGCATTCTCCTAACACTACAGAAGAATGATCTAGGAAGGGAGATCGGGAGCGTCTGAATAAGGTACAAAAACCGCAGCAGAATATTCATTTTCACCACCGCCATCCGACCAAACCAAGATAAACGTCGTTTAGCCCACATCCGAATGTCAGACTGCACAGAAGACTGAAGAGGAATAAAATTACTCTTGAATAAAGAAGACGGAGTAGACGAATCGGTCAAAAAAGTCCCCAGATATTTAATCTTATGTGAGGCCCACCTAAATGGAAAAGAGGACAGTAAGGAATCACGTAAAGCCTCAGATAACGAGACATTCAAGGCCGACGACTTGTCCATATTAACCTTAAAATGTGAGAGGCAACCATAAATCTCAAGTTCACGTAGCAGATTAGGAATCGAAATCAGAGGCTGAGTCAAGGAGAATAATAAATCATCCGCAAATGCAGCGATCTTGTAGGTGTGAGAAGAGAGAGTGAGACCATAAACCGACGGGTTGGAGCAGATGGCATTAAGGAAATTGTGGAATTCATTGCCCAGGGAGGTAGTTATGGCAGATACAATGGATACATTTAAGAGAAGATTAGATACATTTCTTTCAAAAGGGAACATACAGAGTTATACTGTTTATCAGTAGGCTGATCAGGAAGGTCTGATAAAGACTAATTTAATTGGTAGCAGGAAAGCTATAAAATTCTCAGTTACTGAGGTATGAGGCGAAGGTTGAACTTGATGGACTTGTGTCTTTTTTCAACCTAATTTACTATGTTACTATGTAAAGGTTCCAACGTTAAAACAAATAGAAGCGGAGACAGAGGACATCCCTGCCTGGTGCCGTTCGACAGAGTGATAGGTTTCGACAGGACACCATTAACCCGAACCCGAGCCACAGGAGAGCGATATAAGGAGACTATCCACTGAAACATCCGATCCCCCAAGCCAATATGGCGGAGGACCCCTCTCAAAAAAGGCCAGCTCACTCTATCAAACACCTTTTCGGCGTCCGTAGAGAGTAACACAGTCGGGATATTCCGAGATCGAGCAAGATGAATCAAATTAATGGCTTTAACAGTATTGTCTCGGGCTTCGCGGTCGGGGAGAAATCCCACCTGATCTGGGTGGATTAGGTCAGGAAGGAACAACCGTAAACGCATGCTCAGGACCTTGGCAAATAGTTTGACATCGACATTTAGGAGCGAGATGGGTCGGTAGCTGGAGCACAACTCCGGATCCTTATCCTGTTTTGGTATAACCGTAATGTGGGCATCCAATGAGTGAGTGGCTAGATGTTCTGTGGAGGACAGCAAGTTAAAGGCGAGAAGAAAACGTGGGAGAAGAATATCTCGGAAGGCTTTGTAGTAGGAGATTGTCAAACCGTCCGGACCCGGACTCTTGCCCGTCGGCGTACTCTTGATAGCCAAATCTACTTCTTCCAGTGTCAAAGGTCGGTCCAAAGAGGCTATCTCGTGTGTCGACAAGGTCCGTGACATATATTTATCCAAGTATGTAGAAATCGCCGACATCATATCTGGCGGATCCGGGGCTGTAGAAGGATCAACTATATTATAGAGAGACTGGTAGTAAGCTCTGAACGCCTCCGCAATATCATCAGTACGATGAGACAACAAAGACGTGGTAGATCTGATCTTAGGAACAAAAGATTGTGATTTTTTGGCTCTGAGAGCACGAGCTAGAAGTCTGGCAGGTTTGTTCCCATGCGCATAATATGAGCTGCGAACCAGTTGGCATGTCCTCTGCATGGAATCGTTACATATAGCTGCCAATTCTGATCGCAGCTGTACCAACTCCTGATACGTCTCCGGAGATAAAGACGCTTTATGAGACTGTTCAAGGACAGATATCCTGTCCAGAAGAGTCACCATGCGAGCCGCCCGCTGCCGTTTATGAAAGGTTCCCAGACTAATAAGATGTCCACGCATCACCGCCTTGTGCGCCTCCCAGACCAGTGGCGGAGAAGATCCCTCCAGAGCGTTCTCTTGGAAGTAAAGGGAAAGTGTATTCCTCAGTTCAGCCAAGACTCCAGGATCTTTCAGAAGAGATTCATTCAGTCGCCAACAAGAACTACAACCCGACAAGGAGGGGATCAAGAGCCGCAAGGAGACAGGTGCATGGTCACTCCAGGTGATATTACCTATATCTGCGAATTTGACCAGCGGTAAATGTCTATGTGTAATAAAGAGGTAATCCAGTCTAGAATACCGTGCATGTGGGGCCGAGAAAAACGTGTAGTCTCTGGCCTCTGGGTGGCCAGCCCTCCACACATCCACAAGCTGGGCATGATGCAACGCTGCCCGCACCCTACGGATCTGGGAATGGCGTACCACGGACGTGCCCGTCGAGGAATCAAGTGACGGGTTCAAAGCCAAATTGAAATCCCCTCCAAGAACTACAAGACCCTCTGCAAAAGAGTCCAAGTCTTTCAAGATAGAGCAGATAAATAAATGTTGATCTTTATTTGGGGCATAAATGGTCGCTAATGTTACTTTCTCTGCCCCAAGGGTACCTTTCAAGAATAGGGCCCTGCCATCATTGTCAGACCAAGTATCTTGGACCACCAGTGGCAAAGTCTTAGATAGAAAGATAGCAACCCCTTTAGTTTTGTGGAAGGGAGAGTGGGAGTAATACCCGTGTGGGAAAAGAGAGTGAGAACAAACCGGAGGTCGATCTCTACGAAAATGAGTTTCCTGAACCATCCCAATATCAGCTCTACGAGCCCTCAACTCCCCAATTAATCTAGAGCGCTTTCCCGGAGAGTTCAGACCTTTGGCACTGATGGAGACCACAGTAAAAGTGAAGTCCTTAGTAGCCATGTTAGCCATAGTCTTGAAACCAATGCCCCCCACTCCAACGCAGGGGGACACTTATGAGGTTAGGAATAAGCCCCATGTCAAGTCGGGAATCCCACAGTGAGACCACAGGAGTACAAGATTAGAGTAAGAATAAAGGGAAGAAGAAATAGGAAAGAAGAATGAGAGAAAAAGAAACAAAGAACAATGACAACAGACACACAAAGAAAAAAAACAGCAGCAATGCTAGGGTGAAAACCCAAACAATCCACGGGTCAGGAGGACAGGAACCCGAGATGGAGAAAATTGAAGCCTCTCTGGACATGTCCCCCTAAATACAGCGACCCAACGGTAATGTGAGGTCGCAGCGCAGAAGGCACAGAATGAAATTCTCAGAGAGAATAAAAAAATAAGAGGAATAGAGCACAAAGCCCTCTTCCCGCAAGTGCATAGAACCAATACAAGTACAGAAAAATAAGGCAATAAAGGTAATTGGTCATAAGAGCAAAACACAATAGAAGAAACATAGAAACATAGAAGATTGACGGCAGAAAAAGACCACCTGGTCCATCTAGTCTGCCCTTTAGTATTCCTTTATTGTTATCTTAGGATAGATACATGTTTATCCCAGGCATGTTTAAACTGTGTTACTGTGGATTTATCAACCACCTCTGCTGGAAGTTTGTTCCAAGTTTCTACTACTCTTTCAGTGAAATAATATTTTCTAATGTTTTTCTTGATTTTTCCTCCAACTATCCTCAGATTGTGCCCCCTTGTTCTTGTATTCAGATTCTTATTAATCACACTTCCCTCCTGAACCTTGTTCAGTCCTTTAACATATTTAAAGGTTTCAATCATGTCCCCCCTTTCTCTTCTTTCCTCCAGACTATACATATTTAGATCTCTGAGTCGTTCTTGATAAGTTCTATGCTTTAGACCTTCCACCATTTTTGTAGCTCTTCTTTGAACCCGCTCAATTTTAGTTATATCCCTTTGCAGATGAGGCCTCCAGAACTGTACACAGTATTCCAGATGTGGTCTCACTAGAGCTCTATACAGAGGGATCACAATCTCCCTCTTCCTGCTTGTTATACCTCTAGCTATGCAGCCAAGCATACGATTTGCTTTCCCCACCGCCTGGTTGCATTGGTTACTCATCTTGAGGCTGTCAGAGATGACCACCCCCAAATCCTTCTCTTCTGAAGTCTTTGCTACCACAGAACTGCCAATACGATAGTCAGATTGAGGGTTTCTTTTCCCCAAGTGCATTATTTTACATTTGGAAACATTGAACTGAAGTTTCCATTGTTTTGACCACTTATCTAATAGTGCCAGATCATTCTCCATATTACAGACACCTCCTGGAACATCAACCCTATTACACACTTTTGTGTCATCAGCAAACAAGCAAACCTTCCCTGCCAAGCCTTCCCTTATGTCACTTACAAACATGTTGAACAGAACAGGGCCCAGAACAGATCCTTGTGGCACTCCACTTGTAACCAGTCTCTGCTCAGAATACACTCCATTAACAACAACCCTCTGGTTTCTGTCCTTCAGCCAACTGCAGATCCACTGAACTATCCAGGGGTTAAGTCCAATTCTTGATAATTTATCTATCAGCTCTTTATGGGGAACTGTATCGAAAGCTTTACTGAAATCCAGGTAGGCGATATCCACAGCACCACCTTCATCCAGCACTTTAGTTACATAGTCAAAGAAATCAATGAGATTAGTCTGACAGGATCGGCCCTCAGTGAAGCCATGCTGGTTTGGGTCCATCAGGTTGTTTTTTGTTAGATGGTCAATTATCTTCTTCTTTAGAAGAGTCTCCATCATTTTTACCACTACAGATGTCAGGCTGACTGGCCTGTAGTTACTAGCTTCTTCTTTACTACCCTTCTTGTGAATGGGTACAACATTGGCCATTCTCCAATCATCAGGAACTTCTCCCGTAAGAAGGGACTGGTTATACAGATTAGTCAGGGGGCCAACTATGACAGATCGGAGTTCTTTAAGAACTCTAGGGTGGATTCCATCCGGACCCATCGCTTTATTTGACTTTAGCCGGACAAGTTCCTCTAGAACATCGGCCTCTGAAAACACTGGGGCTAAAATTATACAACTAGAGGCAATGCTGTGTTCAGCCATTTTCTGATTATGAGGGCCGCCGTCTGAAAAAACTGAGCAGAAGTAGTTATTCAGATGGTCAGCGACCGCCTTTTCCTCTTCTATAAACTGATTTTTTCCGTTGTTAATTTTTGTAATCCCGCAGTTTTTCCTCTTCCTGTCACTGATATATCTGAAGAAGGTTTTATTCCCCTTCTTAACAGATTTGGCCATTTCTTCCTCTTTTGAGGCTTTAGCAGCATTTATCATCTGTTTAGTCTTCTTCTGTATAGTTTTATACCCTTCTCTGTCCGCTTCACTTCCAGTCTCTTTATATCTCTTATAGGCAGACTTTTTATCTTTCACTATAGCTCTTACCTCTCTAGTAAACCATAGTGGATTTCTCTTTCTTTTCCTCTTGCTAATTTGTCTAACATGTAATCTTGTTGCCTTTAAGAGGACTTCTTTGAGTGTCTTCCACTGAGTACTCACTCTTGGTGTTTTATCCCACCCTTTTAATTCTTTCTTTACATATTCTCCCATATCCTCAAACTTCGTCTTCCTAAAGTCCAATACTTTGGTTGCAGAATGGGATTTCTCGTAGTCAGTCTGGATTCCGAACCACAAACATTGGTGGTCACTGGAACCTAGATTTTCTCCCACCTTCACCTCAGATACCAGGTCTCCATTTGTGAATACTAAGTCTAGGATATTGTCCCCTCTAGTTGGCGCCTTCACCAGCTGTTTTAGGGACATCCCCGTCAGGGCTTCTACGATGCTCCTACTTCTACATGTGGACGCACAAGGGATATTCCAATCAACATCAGGCATGTTGAAGTCTCCCATAACTACTATATCTCCCTTTACTGCCATTTGGGTAATCTCGTCCACTAGCATGTTGTCTTGCTCTTCAGATTGCCCCGGAGGCCTGTAGACTGCACCTATTCTTGTAACTGATCCCTTTTTATTCTGCAGACAGATCCAGAGAGTCTCCAACTCTTTACATGAATTCTGGATCGCTGTGGATTTTATGCTATCTTTAACATAAATGGCTACCCCACCCCCTCTTCTCTCAGCCCTATCTTTCCTATACAACGTGTATCCCGGAATGGCTATTTCCCAGTCATTACAGTCCCTGAACCATGTCTCTGTTATTACAATCAAGTCCAAGTCATCTCTACAAACTATTGATATTAGCTCGCTGAGCTTGTTGCCTAAGCTGCGAGCATTTGTACACATTACACGAAGAACATTACATTTATCACCAACAACAAACAATAAACATTTTAAGTAGAGCAAAGTCAGAACTAACACATAAACCATAATCCTGGAGAAACATGGAAGACTAGTTGGGTGGAGAGAGAGAGAGAGGAAAGAAAAAAAAAAAAAAAAAAGGGGGGAGGAGGGGGGGGGGAAGGGAAATACCCCATCCATACACACATAACGGTGGGGAAGGGGAAGGGAGATGCCCTCAACCTCCACTAGACACCTCTAACAGAACAATAACTGGCAATAACTGAGAGTCACCGGGAGGCCCAATACAATGGCCACATAGCGGGGCCAACCCTCCACCCCCGCGGCCCAGAGCTGAACCGCGAGAGGAGAGGGGACACCCCAGGGCCACCACCCATCCCCAGAAACCCCAGAACACACACCCGGAGCCTCCACACCTCTGAAACATGTCCCAACTAAACAAAAGTAAACATAAACAACAATAGGCAGTAACCCCAACAGGAGAACCCCCCCCAATATCCCCACACACCCCCACGAAGGACACGCACTCTCCCCGAGTAATAAAGAGAAAAAAAAGGGGGAATCAAGGAGACCTAAGTATGGGAGCCTCATCAATAAAAAGAGGGAGGGATCGTGATAGTCCCCCGATGGGTAAATGGTCAGGATAACGAATAGTATTAGCCACGGAGTCAGGAATGGGGCCACGGGGAAGCGGGAGTACCCAAAGGGGAGCGGTGGAAAGAGCTACAAAAGTAAGAAACAAGAACCAGGGAATCACCCCCCAACCCAGCCACCAACTATGGAAAGGCGTCTACCCCAATGGGGCGGACAGGTGGGCAGATCAACAGGGGCCTTGGCGCTGGGCTGGGGGGAAAGAAACAATAAAAATGCCCTCCCTCCCAATGGATAATAAGGGAAACCCTGGGCCATGGGTATAACATAATATAATAGAGGGGAAGCTCAGGGAGAATGCGTGTCCGACACAAACAGTCCCCCCCTGGTGAAAGTGCGAGGCCCGAGCCCCGGCGGAGCAGCCCAGGTTACCGGCCGGTCCACCGCAGCCAGGACTCCCCCACATCCCCGAACCCAGCCCCAAAGTGATCACCATCGACCCCAGGCCAAAGTACGGGCCGGGGGCCAACGGCCACCACAAGATCAATGTCCCAAATATATGAGGGTGACTCCGTCAAACCATGGAAGAAACGGTAGGTCACAAGAGAGAGTTCTCAGGTACGATTCCCTGCTAAACCAAAAGCAGCGTCAGGCATCTCCATCTCTCTGGGTTGACGTCTCCGACGTCTACGCTGAGGCCATCCCTGCCATGGAGAGTTCTGTAAGGCCAAAAATTGTAAGGGAGCATCCCTGGACAAGAAGGTGCGCCAACTAGTCAGGTCAGGAGTATCCAAAGTTAGTGCATCACAGAGGGGTCCGGCATCGTCTGGTGCCCGGACATTGTAGGTGGTGGAATCCTTCCTTACCTGTAGGGACAGCGGGTAGCCTCAGCGATAGGGAACTGAGGCCTTCCGCAAAAGATCAGTCAATGGTTTTAATAGTTTGCGCATCTGTAACGTAGCCCAAGCAACATCAGGCAGAATGTGAACCGAGGATCCTTGAAATATAATGTCCCGTTTCTTCCTTGCCGCTGAGAGAATTTCCTCTTTGAGGGAGAAGGAATGCATACAGCAAACTATATCCCGCGGGACGGGATTGTTCAGGTCCTTTGGCCGGAGAGCCCTATGAGCTCGATCCAGCACCATTGTAGTAGATGGGTCTCGGTCCAGGACCTGATTAAAGATCTCCATCGCCAGTTGAGTAGTATCCTCCGCACCCTCCATCTCAGGTAGGCCTCGGATCCGGAGATTATTCCGGCGTCCCCTGTTGTCTAAGTCTATCACTTGTTGTGCAAGCTGCAATGCCATCCGGCCCTGTGTCGTCACCTTACGAACCAAAGCCTGTAGGGAGGCCTGCAGGGTGGCGTGGTCTTGTTCCAGAACCTGGATCCGGTTCCCATGCTGCCGGAGATCATCCCGAATCTCTGACAATTCATCCCGAATTGTCGATCTGACCTGATCCAGGACAGACGCAAAGTCCTTTTTCAGCTGCATGGTGAAGGCCAGAAAGTCAGCCCTGGTCAGGATCTCAGGTCCGCTGAGGGTAGGGCTACCAGTAGGAGAGGGCTCCTCTTCCTCCACCTCCCCATCCGAGGAGCGAGGCGTACACTCATCCCTCGCCCCACGGTCAGACGAAATCTGTGGGTGTGATGGCGTTGTAGGCCTCAGCGGGACGAGGAGGGTCTGGTCTCTTTCGGCAGCCCAGCAGGACGGGACGTCTTCTTAGACGATTTGACCATGTTTTAAAAGTATAAAATAATAAAATTGCCTTAGATTAGCACTCGCGGGTCGGGAGCTGTAGAAGAGTGCGTCTGCTCACATCGCGCGTACGCCCCGCCTCTCAATATGATATTGTTTGGCTTCTTTTGGCCTCCGTGAGGTCGGGGGCAGTGTGCGTTTCATTGTATTCGGGTGTGATTGTTATTGTCTGGCACCCAGAGGGTTAAAGGTTGTCATATTCCTTTGGCGTTTTGATTTTATTTTACTGGGTTACTTATTTCAAGGGATGTATTTCCGTTATGGTTTTGTAAATATTGCATTTAGCTTGGCCTTCCGGTTGCCAGGGATGAACAGTGTGCCTTGCATTGTGGCTGGACGTGGTGTTCTTGTCTGGCACCCGGAGGGTTAATGATATCAATTTGTTTATTTATTGTATGACTCCTTGAAGTGGTTGTTAGTTATTTATTATCGTTTTTTATAATCCTTGTCATTTTTTTTTCGTTATACTTAGTATAGCTTGTACATTAGGATGTGGTCAATTACTGGCTGACACAACAAATCCTGGCTTTGTGGTCGGTGTGAGTGCCGGCTCGTAATTGGCCACACTAAATGTGGAGTGACAGGCTCATTCTACCAATGTTTTTTTCTCACAAAGTATTTAATAGGGGAATATTGGGGTGGCGACTTCTTTTGTACATCAGATTTTTCAGTGTACAGGCTTTTTTTTAGCTCTGATAAAGCGGCATTCTTGCTGCGAAACACGTAAGCATTATATTGCCTATTTTTAATCATAATAAACATTTATTTTATGTTTTACAATTTGGTACATTATAACGGTATTATCTTACTGTGGTGCTTTTCTTCTCTTTTATGGTTCTACTATCATCATAAGTTGATTGCCAGCTGGGAAGAGCGTGTGAGAGAAGCTGCCTACTTGAACAAACTGTGTCTGGAATCAATATCAATCTCCCAGAGCTGCCTTTGGGGTCAGTTTTGGTATATGCCACTACTGACGCAAGTCATTTGTGAATGCACACCTAGAGGGTGTTGGTGACTGCTAACTTATCCACTGATTGATATACACAGGGGCGCCCTGTTTGGTTTTGTCCCTTCTTCTTGTTACTACAGTTATTGGCTATCTTTCTGATCACTTCTCAGTTAACAATGGTACTCACAATGGCCAAGGCTGTCCCCTTTCTCCCCTCTTTAATTTGTCAATGGAGCCTCTTTTGAATTCTATTCAATTGTACCACTAGATTCAGGGTCTTCCAACAAGTTCATCACCTGCTAAGCCAGTGTGTTATGCGCATGATTTACTATTATTTGTCCCATGTTCCTGTCATCCTTATCTCCTATTATGTCCCCGTTAGATGAATATAGCAATCTTTCTATATTCAAGGTTAACACCTATAAATTAACAATCCTTAATTTGAACCTGACCCCTGCTGAACCCTGGAAAATAAATCTATGTTCCCCTTTAGTTGGACTGCTCAGGGTTTGAAATACTTGGGGATCACTCTGAACTCCTCTTTTGGCACACTGGATGAAGCAAACCTCAACCCAGTCATAAGATCTGTGTCATAAGATCTGTGAAATCCGATCTTAACCATTGGGCTCCTCTATTCCTGTCTTGGATGGGTTGTGTAAATATGACACTGCAATGGATTATTAACTCCTTTCCCTGGAAATTCAATTGTCCTATATTGCCTTTCAGGCTTCTAAAATTGCTGCGTTGTAAAGGTGGTTTTGTAGTTCCACATATTTATTCCTATTATAAGAAAACGAAAACAGACAGATGGACGTGCTTATTATATTCAGGTAAGCACTCTTCAAATTAGAACAGACACTAGTCTTCAACTCACAGTTAGTAGTCGCCCCTTTGCATTATATACAACTGGTATGTAGCGACAGAGGATATTGATCTGCCCCTGTTCAGGCAACTCTGGGAAAATAATTTCAGCAATCCAAACTTGATCCGAAAAAGATCCACAAAGAGACGATCATAACATAACATAATCCAATTTATTGGACCTCCCCATCCCTATCTGGCACGTGTCAGGCCTGAGAGTCAGTCCTGCCTGAGCTATCCTCCCTAGAATGGCTTCTAAGTGAAGGAGGTACTCTTTCCAGGTGTCGCTGAAAATAGTGATGTCATCCAGGTAGGCACAGGCAAATTCCTGGGCCCGTGCTAGCAAATGATCCACTAACCTCTGGAAAGTAGCCGGGGCATTCTTCATCCCGAATGGCATCCCATTAAATTGGTACAGGCCAAACTGGGTAAAGAAGGTGGACCTGGGTACCGCCTCAGGGTCAAGGGTTATCTGCCAGTACCCTCAACTAAGATCGAGGATAGAGACGCCAGCCCCAGCGAGCCGGTCTAGGAGTTCATCTACCCGGGGTATGGGATAGGCGTCACGTGACTGTCCGGTCATTGAGCCTCCGGTAGTCCACACAGAACCAGGTGGTTCCGTCCTTTTTGGGGACTACGACTACCGGCGAGGCCCAAGGACTGGCGGACAGCTCAGTGATGCCCAACTCTAGCATCTCCTGCAGCATACCCCTCCTGACTGACTCTGGGACCCTATACACAGGTTGATATACAGCTCTCTGTCCTGTAGTGAGAACCTGGTGTTGGGTCAGTGTAGTGAGACCGGGGTGTGGGGCAAAAAGCTGGGGCCACTTCTTGGCCATATCCTGAATCTGCTGTTGTTGTGTGGGGTCTAGCTGGGGACCTAACATGGGGAGGATGTGGGGGACGGGCCCCCGGGCAACAGCCAAGAGGTCAGGAATATCCTCCTTCTCAGGGTCTCCACCTGCCTGAGTGCATATTGCCAAAGCTACCTCCTCTTTCTGTTTATATGCTTTCAGGGCATTCACATGACAGATCTGGTGGTCCTGCATGTGGGCACCTCGGGCAAACACGTAAATCACGAAATTCTCGGTGCTGCATATGCCTATTATAATACGGTTTCTGCCGGTGTTGCGCCAGTTGGAGATGCTGCTGGGCTAATCCCGTGAGGGCGGCTAACTTCTCTTTGAGCTTGAGTACATAGGTGATGACTGGGGTTTCATCGGAGTCACACTTGCCCTCCCAGTACTCCCAAAGGATGTTCAGGGGTCTCCGGACTCTCCTCCCGGACAAGGGTGAAAAGCCTGTGAACTCCTGAAGCACCTCCCGGTAGGTGAACAAAAGATGGGGCAAATATCGCTGCGTCTCTGTGAAAGCCCTTAGCATCTGTTTCAAGGTTCCATTGAACCTTTCACAGAGGCCACTGGTCTGTGGGTGGTATGAGCTGGTGTGAATGGGTTTCATGCCACACAGCTCCCACACCTGATGCATGATCTCTGGGCACCCTGATCTGATCGAACCTCCGCGGGAAACACTACTCGTGGGAAGACTTTCCGCAGTGATGCTGGACAGCACCACGGCCTTGGGGTAGCGAGTAGCAAACTACACAATGGTAAGAATGAATTCCTTACATGTGCGGCTAGGGCGAGCTAGTGGGCCTATGAGATCGATGGATACTCGCTGGAAAGGTTCACCTATCAAGGGCAAGGGTTGTAGGGGTGCAGATGGATGGTCTCCCCTCTTGCCGACCCGCTGACAAATGTCACAGGTGCGAACATCACGGGATAGCTTTGGTCAGAAGAAAGCTCGGCTCACTCGTTGTTTGGTGCGTCGGACTCTCAGGTGGCCGGCTAGGGGAACCTCGTGAGCTAGGGACAGAAGAGCGGTCCTATGTTGGAAGGGTACTATGTGTTGGGTGTGGGCTAGCTGGGTGGCCCCTTGGCATTGGGACTGGGTGCTATGGTACAATAGACCCCCCTCCCAGATGAACCATTTTCCCCCTGGGCCTGCTTCCCCAGAGTCAGCCATTCTCCTATACCCTGCCAAGGTGGGGTCATTCATAAGGGTGGTGCGGAACTCTACAGGGGGAAGCCAGTGGATAGGGCAGTCTGCGTTAGTGGGTGAAGGGGTTGGAGTTGGGGGGCTTACCATCTGTTGCTGGATGGCTGCAATAGGGGTCATCAGGCAGTCCTCTCGAGTCCCCGGTGGCGCAAAACAGCTTTGGAGATGGCCCAAATCGTTTCCGAGCAAAATGTCAGCTGGTAGGCCTGGCATGATTCCCACGCACTGATCTCCTTGACCCGAACCCCAGTTTAAATGAACATTGGCCATGGGTAGCTGGTAAACCTTGCCCCCTACCACACGAATTTCCACAACCTGGTTGGTCTTGTAGTGGGGGGACAAGCAAGATGGCCCGCACCAAGGTGAGGGTGTCCCTGGTGTCACGTAATCCAGTGACGGTGTCCCCGTTACGGCAGACCGCCTGCAGATGCTGTTGTCCTGGCGTGTTCCTTGGGTGAAGGCAATTTCGTGATACGTGCCCCATTTGCAATGGTCCCTGGGCGGGGACTGGATTTCCAGGGATGCGGGCCATTCCTGCTGGTAGGACAATGAGGGGGTGCCGTAGGGTCCGTCGTCGGTGAAACAATGAGTAGGTCTGGAGGGTGGTTTGGCAAATTGGGGAATGGTGCTTAACCATGGGGGTGCCTGGTACTTGGTGGGCGTCCCCCAGGGTTCTGGTGCTCTGGGGGCAGTCCCACAACCCATGGGGCAGTTATATTGAATGTGGCCCTTCTGGTTGCATGTAAAACATGTAATTCCTGGATTGGGCCCCCTTCGATGTGGAGAGGAGGATCTGGCCAGGATGGGTCCAGGGTGAGAGGCCTAGGCCCTCCCCCGCCGGAAGGTTGCTGCGACCGGGTACCCATTTTCCTCGGATCTTCATATTGTTCGGCCAGTTGGGCCGCTTATGCAAGGCTACAGGGGTCAGGGTCCCGCACCCAGTCCCTAATGGGGTCTGCAATATTCAGAAAAAATTGTTCCAACATCATCTGCTGACAGCAGTCCTCTAAAGTCTGGGCCCAACATCCCTGCATCCAATTGCGGGCAGCCTGTTCCAAGCCGTATGCCCACTCCGTATGGGACTCTTGGTTCCTTTTCTGGGTCTCTCTGAACTGCCGGCTATAGGTGTCCGGAGTGATGGCATATCGAGCCAACAACCTTCTTTTCACTTCCTCATAGTCCGCTATGTCCATGTCGGGTACAACACGATAAGCTTCCATCACTCGCCCAGTGACTTTTGCAGCGTGGATAGCAGCCCACTGTGTCTGTTCAACATGTAGTAAGTGACACAGTCGCTCAAAGTAATGCAAAATCCTGTTGATGTCCTCCCTTTGGTTGTCAAAAGCAGGAAAAGTTCGGTAGGTTACGGGCAAACTCGTTCTTCCAGGGTATGATCGGATCTCCGATGTCGAAGGGTGTCGAGGGGAACTGGCCTCTGGTAAACTTTTCGCCCAGTCCTCCCTTGCTTGTGCCATGAGGCGGTCGATCATTTCCGTCAAGGGATTAGGTCCGTAGAGGGCCAGACTATCACAGTGCCTGTGATTCTTGTCACTCTTTCTTGTGGCTCTCTCTGATTTGCTGAGCCAGTTTGGCCCGCCCCTGGTGACCTTCTTATGCCTGGCCCAGAAACCTGTCAGATGCCCTTTCGTGGTGTTTCTGAGCCAGTAGTGCTGTTGCTGTGTTCCTGTGTTCCGGATTTCTGTGTACCGAATCGGCTTGTCCTGACTATTCTCCAGTGTTCCTGTTTGTGTATGACCCGGCCTGACTGCGTACCACCTTTGGATCCTGACCCGGCTTGGATGACGTTCCTGTTTGTGTATGACCCGGCTTGTATGACTACCTCCTGCAGTGCTCCAACCCGGCCCGGCTGACTTCCTGCTCCGAAGATCGACTTCCAGCCTGTTCCAGTGACCTGCGTTCCAGTTGTCGCCGTCGCAACATTCTCATCTGCTGTTGCCAGTCACCGTGTGACCGCCTTGCCTGGTGTTGCCTATTATCTGTGCAGTGTACCGCTACCCTTGCAGAGCTGTGTGTGCCTCAGTGTGCCTCCCTCATCCTGCGGAGCCTCATTGTTTTGCAGAAGCCTCGAGTAAACGTGCTTATTAACCTTAGCAGTGCTGCCTTGCTCTCACTCTCTCTATTCCCAGAACAGAGCCTCTTTCTCGGTGCTACGTCTGCTGAGTTGGCCGCTCACCGTCGGCAACTCTATCCATTCCGTTGCAGAGTAGTCACGTATTGTGGGCCGGTTGGGGCGCCAAGGGCTCTCGCCTATTGTCGGTTACTGGGCGATATCCGTTAAGCAGAGTGGCGGCAGAGAGAAGGCTTCAGCACTAGCAGATCCGGTATATACGCCCGTGGGGGCTATTGGCTCTAGCACTTCTAATACCGGTATCCGGTTAAGTCTGAGGAGGCTTAGTAGCTCTTGCATTGCAGGCCGGTTTCCGTTACGCCCGTGGGGGCTATTCGCACTTGCACTCGCAGAAGCAGATCCAGTAGGTACGCCCGAGGGGGCTAGTTGGATTCCCGTTCTGCTTATTACTCGAACACTTTGGCTAGGCAGTCACGTCTCCAGTACATGGTGAACTTTATCTACCAGCGCATCCTTATAACACCCAGGGCATGCCAAACCTCCACATCTGAGACTGACTGTTTATCAAGTTCTTAACCCTTTGGGGTGATATTCCATTCTACATAGTATTTGTACATGTCATCTTATTGTGCATTTACACTTGTAACCTATCAGTCTTCACTGTGTGTTTATTTTCAACCGCCACTAGAGGGCGAACATTTGCATTATTGTTACTCTGAATAAATTGTGTTTTATTTCACATTGACAGCTCTACCCTATTAAGGGGTATATGTTTGCTGCATGAAACCCTCACCCGATGTAGAGAGGGCCACAAAGAGCATGCGCAGGCAGCAATATAATTTGGAAGAGGGAGGAATAGGAGGATACCCAGATGCAGGACTGGAGAAACCCAGGAAGTTACCCACAGAACTATTACATATATACACTCACGGGGAACCATGCATATACATAAGAGAGAGCAACGTACTCAGTACCTGAGGCCCGCAGGGTGAGAGAACGACCCGCAACTGGAGACTGGAGCAGGAGACTGACCAGAAGAACTGAAGCTGGAGACTGACCAGAAGAACTGGAGCTGGAGACTGACCAGAAGAACTGGAGATGGAGACTGGCTGGAGAAGCTGAAGCAGGAGACTGGCCAGAAGGACTGGAGCAAGAGACTGACCAGAAGAACTGGAGCTGGAGACTGGCTGGAGAAGCTGAAGCAGGAGACTGGCCAGGACTGGAGCAGAAGACTGACCAGAAGAACTGGAGCTGGAGACTGGCTGGAGAAGCTGAAGCAGGAGACTGTCCAGAAGGACTGGAGCAGGAGACTGACCAGAAGACCTGGAGCTGGACGCTGGCTGAAGACTGGCTAAGTGCTGAGCAGGAGGCTGGCTGTACATGGAAGGAATACAACCTAACCGCTTGAGGAAGAACTCAGACTGAGCACCGGGTAGCGTTGCGCCGCAATATATATATGCTGTTATGGCAACGTCATTGCAGCCCAACGGCATGACCGACGCTGCGACGCCGTTGCCTAGCGACGTTACCTGGAAGTGAGCGTGCCACACGCCGCCCACGGTAAGCGCCGCTCCGACAGAGTCCCCCCCTGACGCGCGCCCGCCAGACGCGACAAGGACCAGGACGGTGCGGATGGAGCTGGTGAAAAGAGCGCAAAAGGGCAGGGGCGGGAATGTTGGAAGATGGTTCCCACGACCTCTCCTCAGAACCATAACCCAGCCAATGTACCAGATATTCCAAACGACCCCGGCGAATACGTGAGTCCAGTATAGATTCTACTTCGTATTCCTCGGACCCTTCCACCTGGATTGGAGGAGGACGAACAGGAGCAGATGATGGAGACAGACTAGGTTTCCAGGGTTTCAGTTGTGACACATGGAAGGTAGGGTGGACCTTCCAACTAACAGGGAGCTGCAACCGGTACGCTACTGGATTAACAACCTGTCGGATGGGAAAGGGACCCAGGAAACGCGGTCCCAACTTCCTGGTAGGGCAGGAGAGGCGCAGGTGGGAAGAGGCTAGCCACACTTTGTCTCCAACCTTGTAAGCGGGAGCAGGAGTCCGGTGGTTATCGGCCTGAGCCTTATATGAGCGTTGTGCTTGCAGTAAGGTGTCTCGTAGGGCAGCATGCCCGGAGCGAAGGTCCCGTAGACTTTGGGTGATAGCAGGGACGGAAGAAACCACTGGAAGGTTGGGTAGCATTCTGGGATGATAACCGTAGGTGGCCTGAAAGGGCGACATGCGGATGGAACGATGGTAGTGGTTGTTGTAGGAGAACTCAGCAAGCGGTAAAAGAGAGAGCCAGTTGTCTTGGAGATGAGATACAAAACAACGTAAATACTGCTCCAGGACCTGGTTAGTCCTCTCCGTCTGTCCGTTAGATAGGGGATGGTAGCCAGAGGACAAACAACGAGCAATACCCAGATCCTGACAAAAGGACTTCCAGAATTTAGAGGTGAATTGAACTCCTCTATCCGACACCACAGATTGGGGTAGGCCGTGCAGACGGAAAACCTCCTTGAGAAACAGGGTGGCTGTTTGTTCTGCTGTTGGTATCCTGGATACTGGAAGGAAATGAGCCAATTTAGTTAGACGGTCCACCACAACCATGATGGTGTTATGGTCCTGGGACATAGGCAAATCCACGATAAAGTCAACGGCAATATCAGTCCAAGGTGCTGAAGGTATCGGCAGGGGATGTAGCAGTCCGGCTACTTTGGTGTGCCGATCCTTGTTGCGGGCACAGGTATCACAGGCTGTGGTGTAGGAAAGTATGTCTCGGCCCATACCAGGCCACCAGAAATGACGTTGTACCAGTTCCTTTGTTACTTGAAAACCACCATGTCCAGCGGTTGGGAGGTCATGGCAAGTATGAATGACCCGGTTTCTAAGGGCAGATGGTACAAAAATATGTCGGTCATGAAATAGCAAACCATCCTTTATAGTTAAGCCGTAGCGCTGGGCTACGTTTGGAGTGAGGCTAGTTGTATGGCTTCTGATGGCATCTTGCAGGGAGGTGGTAAGAAGGAGGAATTGTTCAGCTTGGAGAATAGTGTCAGGGGGCCTGTGAATCGGAGTATCTGCGGTGTAACGTCGGGATAAGGCATCAGCCTTCCCGTTGCGGGATCCTGGACGATACGTAATATGCAATGAGAATCTCGTGAAAAACAGCGCCCAACGGGCTTGACGTGGGCGGAGTCGCTTAGCTGATCGGAGATACTCAAGGTTTCTATGGTCTGTATACCCAATGACCGGATGATGAGCACCCTCCAGAAGATGCCTCCACTCCTCAAGGACGCTTTTGATAGCCAGAAGTTCTCTATCCCCCACGTCGTAGTTGACTTCTGCGGGTGTTAAACGACGGGAATAGTAAGCTATGGGATGAAGGCTATCTCGTACTCCTGCTCGTTGAGACAGCACTGCACCCATGGCGATATCAGAGGCGTTCACTTCGACATAGAAGGCTTTCTGAACATCCGGTTGAGCCAGAATGGGAGCAGTAGTAAACAGGTGTTTAAGCTGATCGAAGGCATTCTGGGCTGTAGTAGTCCAGCAGAATCGAGACTTGTTGCCGGTAAGGGTGGTAATAGGTGCGATTACTCTAGAAAAGTTGCGTATGAAACATCGATAGAAATTGGCAAACCCCACAAAACGCTGGACTTCCTTAATGGTTGTGGGGGTTGGCCAATCCAATACTGCTGTAATCTTCCGAGGATCCATAGCAATCGTCCCGGGAGAGATAATAAAGCCAAGGAATTCAATGCTGGTAGCCTCAAACACACACTTTTCCAATTTGGCATATAGCGAGCTAGTCCGGAGACGTTCCAATACCTGACGTACGTGGTTGCGATGTTCCGTCAACGAAGGGGAGAACACAAGAATGTCGTCCAAATAGACAACAACAAAATGATCTAGTAGATCCCTGAAAACATCATTAATGAAATGCTGGAAGGTTGCTGGTGCATTACATAACCCGAAGGGCATAACCAGGTATTCGAAATGCCCATACCGAGTGCGAAAAGCGGTCTTCCACTTGTCGCCTTGTTTTACCCGTACCAGGTTATATGCGCCCCGGAGATCTATTTTAGTGAAAACGGTAGCGGTTGTCAACCGTTCCAACATCTCGGAGATAAGAGGCAAGGGGTGTCTGTTCTTCACCGTGATCTTGTTGAGCTCTCGATAATCAATACAGGGGCGTAGACCACCGTCTTTCTTTTCAACAAAGAAAATGCCGGCTCCTGCTGGTGACGTGGAGGGTCGGATAAATCCTTTCTGGAGGCTATCTGTTAGATAGGACCGCAGGTGTTGGAGTTCGGGTCCAGACAATGGGTATATCTTCCCGTATGGTATTGGTGCCCCTGGGAGGAGTTCTATAGGGCAATCATATGGGCGATGCGGAGGTAATACTTCTGCACCTTTCTTGTCAAAAACATCCAAGAATTCTTGATAGGGTGCTGGTACCTGACAACCCTGCGAAGAAACGGTGGCACACAGTAGTGGACTCTGCACCAGAAAACAATGATCACGGCAATAAACAGATGGGAAGGACGGAGACCCCGAAGACCAATCAATGGCAGGGTTGTGTTTCCGTAACCAAGGTAGGCCCAAGATGACTGGAAAAAGTGGGGAAGGAAGGATACTGAGGCAGAGCGATTCTTCGTGGTAAGGACCACAACGGAGACGTACAGTAACCTCATGGGTGATGGGACCCAAATGATGAGGGCGCCCATCAGCCATCAGGATGTCTAATGGTTGGAGCCGTGGTTTCATGGGAATTCGAAGACGTTCTCCAAGACAGGCGTCTAAAAAGCATCCACTGGCGCCGGAGTCTACGATAGCAGGCAGGACACAGGACTGATCATGCCACTGTAAGTACACAGAAAGGGTAAGATGAGGGGTAGCAGAAGACCAGGAAGAACCCAACATTAGGGATGAAGCAACTAGCTTACCGTTCGGGCTGCGCGGTAACTCAGCCCGTTGTGGACGGCTGGGGCAGGATCGAAGCAGATGGCCGGGACTTCCACAATAAAGACAGAGGTTTTGTGACCGACGACGTCTACGTTCCGCGTCAGACAGGGGACCGCGAACCAAACCCAATTGCATGGGTTCTTCTGGCGGCCCGTCACGAGGCGGTGCCGACGGGGTTAAAGACGAGGGGGGGACTCGAGAAGCTTGAGCGCTCACGCCGACGTTCGCGCAACCGACGGTCAATCTGGATTGAGAGAAGGATGAGGTCTTCCAACACTAAAGGAACCCCCACCCGTGCTAACTCATCCTTCAAGCTTTCCGATAATCCCAACCGAAATTGGTCCACCAGGGCTGCCTCATTCCACCCCGTCTCGATGGATAGACGCCGGAACTCGGACACATAATCTTCCGCTGGCCGACGACCTTGGCTCAGGCGTCGTAGAGCCCATTGGGAAGACGACCTAAGTAATGGGTCATCATACAAAATATCCATGGCTTAGCGAAAGGCTGACCAGGACTGTAGAAGAGGGCTATTGGTATGCAACAAATGATGTGCCCATGCCTGTGGTTCACCCGTGAGGAGGGTAATGGCTGTACGGGTCTTAATAGAGTCAGTGGAATAGGTGAGAGGCTGGAGAGAAAAGAAAAGTTTGCATGCAGTGATAAACCCTTTATATTTACTGTGTTCCCCATGGAACTTATCAGGCAATGCTATTCTAGGTTCAGGATCAGACGGGATAGCAGGATGTGGCTCCACCTGACGTTCCTGCATATGCTGCTGCAATGCTGCTTGATTTGCTTGTAGCTCATGTACGGTGGCCGCTAAGGAGGACAACTGGTTCCCCAAGGAGGATAGGGCCTCCACCAGGCCTGCGGTATCCATGTTAATGGCTCAGTCTAGATGACAGCTCTACCCTATTAAGGGGTATATGTTTGCTGCATGAAACCCTCACCCGATGTAGAGAGGGCCACAACGAGCATGCGCAGGCAGCAATATAATTTGGAAGAGGGAGGAATAGGAGGATACCCAGATGCAGGACTGGAGAAACCCAGGAAGTTACCCACAGAACTATTACATATATACACTCACGGGGAACCATGCATATACATAAGAGAGAGCAACGTACTGAGTACCTGAGGCCCGCAAGGTGAGAGACCGACCGGCAACTGGAGACTGGAGCAGGAGACTGACCAGAAGAACTGGAGCTGGAGACTGACCAGAAGAACTGGAGCTGGAGACTGGCTGGAGAAGCTGAAGCAGGAGACTGGCCAGAAGGACTGGAGCAGGAGACTGACCAGAAGAACTGGAGCTGGAGACTGGCTGGAGAAGCTGAAGCAGGAGACTGGCCAGAAGGACTGGAGCAAGAGACTGACCAGAAGAACTGGAGCTGGAGACTGGCTGGAGAAGCTGAAGCAGGAGACTGGCCAGAAGGACTGGAGCAGGAGACTGACCAGAAGACCTGGAGCTGGACGCTGGCTGAAGACTGACTAAGTGCTGAGCAGGAGGCTGGCTGTACATGGAAGGAATACAGCCTAACCGCTTGAGGAAGAACTCAGACTGAGCACCGGGTAGCGTTGCGCCGCGATATATATATGCTGTTATGGCGACGTCATTGCAGCCCGACGGCATGACCGACGCTGCGACGCCGTTGCCTAGCGACGATACCCGGAAGTGAGCGCGCCACACGCCGCCCACGGTAAGCGCCGCTCCGACACACATACTGGTCTGAGTGTCCTAAAAAAACGTTACAGTACGAAAGGGCCATGACCTCAGACGGTAAGGGTGAAAGTAATACACAGAACATCCACTGGAGAATGGATGTCCATGAGCAGCGCCTGGACCAATTGGCACTGGCTCTACAGACATTACTCGAACGTACGGTACATTTGGACAAGTCTAGTCCTAATCCGGTGGTCCCCCCAGTTCTGACACGGAGAATCCGCCTGTAGTCCCCTCAGCTAATTCTAGAGGGTTAACGGCAGCGGCGCCGTTACCGTTAAGATATGATGGCGAACCCTCCCTATGCAGGGGATTCATTAATCAGTTGGAGATATTTTTGGAATTGGCACCCCAGGCATTTCCTAACGACCGTAGTAAGGTCGGTTTTATGATATCTCTGTTGACGGGCAAAGCTTTGGCATGGGCGAATCCGTTGTGGGAGAATGCCAGACCCTGCACACTGAACTTTAGGGAATTCGTGATGAACTTCAGACGAGTGTTTGAGGTTCCTGGCAGGGCTGCTTCTGCTGCCAAAAGGCTGATGGAAATTCAGCAGGGCGAACACATATTGGGCGATTATGCTATCGAGTTTCGGACCCTGGCAGCAGAGGTGGGCTGGAACAATGAGGCCTTACTTGCTGCCTTTACCCAGGGTCTCTCAGAACAGATTAAGGATGAGATAGCCGCTCGTGATGTACCCAGCGATCTGGATGAATACATCGACTATGTCATGCTAATAGACTCCCGTATCTGTGAGAGACGGTTGGCTAAAAGGGCTAAATCAAAAAACTATGGCCAGGCCAGTTTCCTTAACCCACACACACCACCCGTTCTTCCTGAACGACCAGCCGATAGTACTGAACCTATGCAATTAGGGTTCACTAAGCTCACTAAGGAGGAGAGATTGTATCGCAGGAGACAAGGCTTATGCCTATATTGTGGCAAACCAGGGCATCTATTACGCAATTGTCCAGTACGGCCGGGAAACAAACGCACCTAGGGTACCTTGGGGGACAGGCCCTAGGTGGTGTAGAGCAGTCCCTAGATTCTAGCACCACTAAACCCACCATCCAGGTGGTATTCGTTTGGGCAGACAGGGTAATCAAGGTCCTGGCATTGGTGGACTCCGGGGCAGCCGGGTACTTCATGGACCAGTCCTTTGCCGACTTGCACGGCATTCCATTATGCAAAAAGGATTCTCCTGTGGCAATTGAGGCCATTGATGGCAGACCCCTGGAGCCTGCATTCATTACGTTTGAGACAATTCCAGTAATAATGACTGTGGGGGCTTGTCACAGGGAACAGATACGGTTTCAGATTATTCGTTCCCCGCACCATGCAGTTATTTTGGGCTTCCCATGGTTACAGGTACATAATCCTCAATTTGACTGGCAGAGATGTGAGGTTAACTCCTGGTCTGAGTACTGTAACAAGAATTGTCTCTCTTTACCTGTCAAAATTATGTGTACCTCTCCTGCTGTACCAACTGAATATGGGCAATTCAGTGACGTATTTAGCAAAGGAGAGGCCAGCGCATTACCTGAGCATAGGCCATATGATTGCGCAATTGATATGCCTCCAGGTGCGGTGCCCCCCAGGGGACGCACTTACCCACTGTCATGTGAGGAAAATAGGGCTATGGAGGATTATATTGCGGATGCCCTTGAGAGGGGAATCATTCGTAAATCTACGTCCCCGGCTGGTGCCGGATTTTTCTTTGTGAAAAAGAAAAGTGGTGAACTCAGGCCATGTATTGACTACAGAGGGCTGAATAAGCTAATGCCTAAGAACGCCTATCCTATTCCACTTATTACGGAATTATTTGACAGATTAAAGGGCTCTTCGATTTTTACTAAACTTGACTTGCGAGCCGTCTATAATCTGGTCAGAATTAAAGAAGGTGACGAGTGGAAAACGGCGTTTAATACCAGAACAGGACATTATGAATATCTGGTGATGCCATTCGGCTTATGCAATGCACCTGCAGTGTTTCAGGAATTTATTAATGATATTTTACGTGACCTGCTCCAGTCCTGTGTGGTCGTATATCTAGATGATATATTAATTCACTCTTCCAACCTCTCCCAACACATTAAGGATGTCTCAGAAGTCTTGCTCCGACTTCGTAAGCACAAGTTATTCTGTAAACTAGAAAAGTGCGAATTCCATACATCTCAAGTACCATTCCTGGGGTTCGTAATCTCCAAAAATGGCATTGCCATGGATCAGGAGAAGTTGGCCGCAGTCCTGCAATGGCCTTGTCCTAAGGGGTTAAAGGCCATACAACGATTCTTAGGTTTTGCTAACTATTATAGGAAGTTCATCCAGAACTTTTCCACGATTGTAAAACCATTATCAGATTTGACTCATAAGGGCGCTTCTCCCTCTCAGTGGTCTGAGGCAGCTGAAAACGCGTTTGTTACCCTGAAATCTGCCTTTGCGTCTGCTCCAGTGCTGTCCCACCCTAATCCCTCCCTGCCATTTTCATTGGAGGTTGACGCCTCTGAAGTTGGGGTTGGGGCAGTACTCTCCCAATGCCCTGTGGGAGGTGGCACCTTGAAGCCTTGCGGCTTTTTCTCAAAGAAATTGTCTAGTGCTCAGAGCCATTAAGAGATTGGCGACAGGGAACTGTTGGCCATTATCCTAGCCTTGAAGGAGTGGCGCCACCTTTTGGAAGGTACTCAGTCTCCAGTACTATTCCTTACTGATCATAAGAATTTAACTTATCTCTCCGAAGCCAAAAGACTGTCCTCTCGACAAGCTAGGTGTGCACTTTTTTTTGTCTCGATTTAATTTTCTAGTGTCCTATCTTCCAGGCTCTAGGAATATTAAGGCTTATGCGTTGTCACGTCAGTTCGCATCTGACACTGAGAGGGAGGAGGAACCTGTACCTATCATTCAGCCAGATCGCATTCTGGCCACTATTCGTACCACCATAACCTCGCCTCTGGGGGAGGAGATATTGGCATCACAATCTAGGGCACCTCCTGAGACCCCAGTGGGGAAGTGTGTTACGGTTTTCTGACACACAGACCAGGATGTAACGTAAAATACAATTTATTGAAATAAAAATGAACAATACTGCCCCTAGGGGCTAGTAAAGTTAAGAACAGGCAATATGAACAGAGGATGGAGTAAACTACAAACAGTAGTGCATAGAGGGTTAAGTGGAGCAACTGGTAAGGCTCAGGCTAGATTGGCCAACGCCCAGGGGATATATAGCAGTCTATGGTAACAGTCTTTAAATGTAGATCAGGAACTCAGGAAAAGCGCTGTAACACTCTTGAAGCATAAACAGGATGAGCCCCTGTTGCTCTAAGCTGAGCCCGTACCACCACAGTGGGCTTATGAGGATTGCAACTGCCAAATTCATGTAACCAGAATAGGAATCGCCCTGAATGAGGATCGAGTAACCCTGCGTCTGCCACTGAAGTATGCCAGCCCTTGGGAGGCCACAGTAGAACGGAATTGCCCAAGCTATGAAGAGCAGATGCACAGAGTAGTGCAGTTGGGATAAAACATTTAGAGCGAATGAGGTACTGCCCAGACACCCACAAGGTGTGACCCAGAATCCTTGTTGCAAGAGCGAATGGACTACCAGTGTCAACCAGCGTGATCACGATGCTCACCGGGCATCGAACAGGCAGAGCTCTGCAAGGACTGGTATAGCGTAAAGCGGAGGCTCAAATGTGTTAAGGCTCAGAGAATCACCGGAGCTTGGCAATGAATCAAATGGCACGTAATCGGAGGCTACCGGCAGTGCAAGGGTTAATCTGGTACATTTGAAATGCTCAACGAGAACAAGGCAGGCAACCTCGGCTGCAGCGTAATGAGCTAGGAAACGGAGAACAGTCAGAATGTTGCCAGCGCGACCGGAGTACACCGGAGCAGCAACCGGACAGGAGCAGTAACCGGACAGGAACAGTAGCCGGAACCAGATGTGGAGAGTGGAGCAGTCACGGAGCAGGATCAGGAGCCAGAACCGGGTCGGATCACGGTGCAGGGTCGTCAGCCAGAGCCGGGTCAGTTCACGGTGCAGGGTCGTCAGCCAGAGCCAGGTCCGTTCACGGTGCAGGGTCATCAGCCAGAGCCAGGTCAGTTCACGGTGCAGGAGCAGAAGGAGAGTCAGACTAGCCGGGTCGGTACACAGGAGACACTGGAGATCAATAACAAGGTGCAGCAACACAACACCACGAAAGGGCAATTGACAAATGCCCAAGCCTCAGTATATAAAGGCACATCCTGGGCGGGCCAATCAGACTCCTCCAATGCAAATGTATACCTACAGAGATTGACAGGGAATCACGGGGACCGTGATAGTACCCCCCTCTCAAAGACCCCCTCCCCTGCCAGAGGGTCTAGGTTTATGGGGATATTTAGAGTGAAAGTTGCGCATCAGTTGTGGAGCATGAAGATCCGTATAATCTACCCAAGACCGCTCCTCAGGCCCATAACCTTTCCAGTGGACCAAATATTGCAACTTGCCTCTAGATCTCCTGGAGTCAATTATGCTCTGAATTTCGTATTCCTCTTGGCCTTGTATATTCACCGACCCAGGAACCACCGGCATGGTAGTATAATGGTTGCACACCAAGGGCTTAAGAAGGGACACATGAAACACATTATGAATACGCATAGCCCTGGGGAGCCACGGGGTTGACCTTGCGAATGATCTTAAAGGGACCAATGAACCGGGGAGCCAGTTTGTTTGAAGGTACTTGCAGGTTAAGATTCCTGGAGGAGAGCCATACCCTGTCCCCAACCTGGTAGGAGACCGCTGGAAGGCGTCTGCGATTAGCATGCCGCTGATGTCTCAGGAAGGACTGACTGAGGGACCGTTGTACCTGTGCCCAAGTGGAACGGAGCTGCTCCATGTGCTCATCCAGAGCCGGAATCTGTTGGGACTGAAATGAGTCCGGGAGTAGGCAGGGTTGGAACCCATAATTAACTAGAAACGGAGAACTCCCAGACGATGAATTAACCGCACAGTTCCTGGCAAACTCCGCCCATGGCAACAGGTCGGACCAGTTATCATGATGATCAGTCACAAAGCAGCGCAAATACTGCTCAAGTCCCTGATTGGCACGCTCAGCGGCCCCATTGGTCTGGGGATGGTAGGCAGAGGAAAATGACAATTGAATGCCCATCTGGCCACAGAATGCCCTCCAGAATCTAGACACAAACTGGCTTCCCCGATCAGACACTATCACACTAGGAACCCCGTGCAAGCGGAATACCTCCCTGGCGAAAATTACTGCCAATTCCTGGGCCGATGGGAGACCAGAGAGGGGCACGAAATGAGCCATTTTGGAGAACCTATCTACCACCATCAGAATGAAAGTGTAGCCCTTAGACAAAGGCAGCTCTCCCAAGAAATCGATGGATATATGGGACCAGGGACGGTCGCCATTGGGTACTGGCTGGAGTAACCCCACGGGGAGATGTCTGGGAGTTTTAGCACGGGCACAGATAGCACAGGCAGCAGTAAATGCGAAGCAATCTGCTCTCAGAGAAGGCCACCAGAATGTTCGTGCCAATGACCAAACCAACTGATCCCTGCCAATGTGCCCGGCCGCCTTAGATGAGTGATAGGTCTCGAGTAACTGGGTGCGAAATGGTTCGTCCACAAAACATCTGCCAACTGGGGTTTCAGGAGGTGCCCGTGCTTGTGAAGCCAAGATTTGCTCCCCCAGTGGTGAAGTGATGTTGGTACGAATAGTGGCCAGGATCTTATCTGGCTGAATTATAGGCACTGGCGCTTCATCCCTCTCAATGTCTGTGCAGAATTGTCTGGAAAGAGCATCTGCTCTAATGTTTTTGGACCCCGGCAAGTAGGAGACTATGAAATTAAATCTTGACAAGAAGAGAGCCCAACGAGCCTGGCGAGAAGACAGCCTTTTCGCCTCAGACAAGTAAATTAGATTTTTATGGTCAGTGAGAATTAAGACAGGGGTCCTAGTGCCTTCCAGGAGATGTCGCCATTCTTTCAAAGCCAAGATGATAGCCAACAATTCCCTATCACCAATTTCATAATGGCTTTGGGCACTAGACAGTTTTTTGGAAAAAAATCTGCATGGTCTCAGGTTACCTCCCTCCCTGGGTCGTTGGGAGAGAACTGCCCCTACCCCAACCTCGGAGGCATCAACTTCCAGGGTAAAAGGCAGAGTAGGATTAGGATGGCACAGAATAGGGGCAGATGCGAATGTCTGCTTGAGAGTAACAAAGGCCTGTTCAGCTGCCTCAGACCATTGAGAGGGATTTGCGCCCTTATGCGTTAAGTCAGAGAGAGGCTCAGTAATCGTAGAAAAGTTCTGAATAAATTTTCTGTAATAGTTGGCAAAGCCCAGGAATCTTTGAATAGCTTTTAGCCCCTTGGGTCGTGGCCAGTTAAGGACTGCAGCCAACTTCTCTTGGTCCATAGCTATGCCATCTCTAGAAATCACGAAACCCAAAAAGGGTACTTGAGAACAGTGAAATTCACATTTCTCGAATTTACAGAACAATTTGTTCTTGCGTAATCGAAGCAATACCTCAGAAACATCCTGTATATGCTGGGATAAATTAGCTGAGTGGATCAAAATATCGTCCAGATATACCACTACACAGGACTGTAACATATCGCGGAAGATATCATTGATGAACTCTTGGAATACGGCAGGTGCATTACATAATCCGAATGGCATGACTAGGTATTCGTAGTGCCCTGACCTTGTATTGAAGGCTGTCTTCCACTCATCACCGGCCTTGATCCTTATTAAATTGTAGGCAGCTCGTAAATCGAGTTTAGTAAAAATAGAGGAGCCCTTCAGCCTATCAAATAACTCTGTGATGAGTGGAATGGGGTATGCATTTTTGGACATGATCTTATTGAGCCCACGGTAATCAATACAAGGTCGCAACTCGCCATTTTTCTTTTTCACAAAAAAGAACCCTGCACCTGCCGGAGAGGATGATTTGCGAATAATCCCTCTTTTGAGAGCATCCTCAATGTATTCCTCCATTGCCTTAGTCTCATCACATGACAATGGGTACGTCCTACCCCTCGGTGGAACCACTCCCTGGGGCAAATCAATAGCGCAATCACATAGCCGATGCTGCGGCAGAGCGCTAGCCTCCCCTTTACTGAAAACGTCGCTGAACTTGCTGTATTCAGCTGGCAGAGAAGGGGAGGTACACAGAATCTTAACGGGCCGAGATAGACAATGATTTGTGCAGTATTCTGACCATGCTTTGATTTCACATGTCTGCCAGTCAAACTGGGGATTGTGCACTGACAACCAAGGGAACCCCAGAATGACCGCATGATGGGGTGAACGGATAATCTGAAAACGAACTTCCTCCTTATGGAGGGCCCCCACAGTCATAGTGAGGAAAGTAGACTCCATTGTGATGAGTGCTGGTTCAAGAGGTCTGCCATCAATAGCCTCAATGGCTAACGGAGTATCTCTTTCAGACAGAGAAATATTATGTCTTTCAGCAAATGCCTGGTCCATGAAATAGCCAGCAGCACCAGAATCTATCAGGGCAAGTGCTTCTACAACCTGGTCGCCTAGCAGAAAACTCACAGGTATAGTGGGTTTCAAGGAGCAAGGATCTGAGGACGACTGTACACCACCTAGGGCCTGTCCCCCAAGGTACCCTAGGTGCGTGCGTTTCCCGGCCTCACCGGACAGGTGCGCAACAAATGCCCACTTTTGCCACAATATAGGCATAATACTTGTCTTTTACGATGCGCCCTCTCCTCCTTAGTCAGTCTAGTAAAACCAATCTGCATAGGTTCCCCAGTATCAGGTACACGGACCGGAGGAATGGGAGGAGAGGGTGGGTTAAACAATCTCTCATGCCCATGGATTTTGGAAGTTGCCCTCTTAGTCAAGCGCCTCTCGTGCATACGAGTATCAATGAGTATCACATATTCGATGTACTCATCCAGATCGGTAGGTACCTCCCTGGCAGCAATTTCATCTTTGATAGCATCCGAGAGCCCTTGGGCAAATGCTGCCAGGAGTGCCTCATTATTCCATGCCACCTCTGCAGCTAGAATCCGAAATTCTATAGCATATTCGGCTGCAGTCTGATCGCCCATTTGCATTGACAACAGTTTTTTTGCCGCGGACGTAGCTCGCCCAGGTACCTCAAAAACTCTACGGAACTGTTTAACAAATTCTTTAAAGCACAAGGTGCAAGGCTTAGCCTGTTCCCATAACGGATTTGCCCATGCCAGGGCTTTGCCAGTTAATAGGGATACCATGAACCCCACCTTGCTACGGTCACTCGGAAAGGCATGAGGTGTAAGATCGAGGAAGATCTCTAGCTGATCAAGGAAACCCCTGCACAGAGTGGGTTCACCATCGTATCTTACTGGTAACGGCGCCGCCGCCGTTAGACTTTTCTGCGGGACCAAGCATTGACCAGAACTAGTATCCGGTGTCATGACTGGGGGGACCACCGGATTTTGATTCGGCTTATCAAGATGTACCGTACGTTCAAGCAAGGTCTGCATGGCCAATGCCAACTGATCTAGGCGTTGCTCGTGAACATCCATCCTCCAGTGGAGGTTCTGTGTATTACCGTCACTCTTCCCGTCTGAGGTCATGGCCCTTTCGTACTGTTACGGGTTTTCTGACACACAGACCAGGATGTAACGTAAAATACAATTTATTGAAATAAAAATGAACAATACTGCCCCTAGGGGCTAGTAAAGTTAAGAACAGGCAATATGAACAGAGGATGGAGTAAACTACAAACAGTAGTGCATAGAGGGTTAAGTGGAGCAACTGGTAAGGCTCAGGCTAGATTGGCCAACGCCCAGGGGATATATAGCAGTCTATGGTAACAGTCTTTAAATGTAGATCAGGAACTCAGGAAAAGCGCTGTAACACTCTTGAAGCATAAACAGGATGAGCCCCTGTTGCTCTAAGCTGAGCCCGTACCACCACAGTGGGCTTATGAGGATTGCAACTGCCAAATTCATGTAACCAGAATAGGAATCGCCCTGAATGAGGATCGAGTAACCCTGCATCTGCCACTGAAGTATGCCAGCCCTTGGGAGGCCACAGTAGAACGGAATTGCCCAAGCTATGAAGAGCCGATGCACAGAGTAGTGCAGTTGGGATAAAACACTTAGAGCGAATGAGGTACTGCCCAGACACCCACAAGGTGTGACCCAGAATCCTTGTTGCAAGAGCGAATGGACTACCAGTGTCAACCAGCGTGATCACGATGCTCACCGAGCATCGAACAGGCGGAGCTCTGCAAGGACTGGTATAGCGTAAAGCGGAGGCTCAAATGTGTTAAGGCTCAGAGAATCACCGGAGCTTGGCAATGAATCAAATGGCACGTAATCGGAGGCTACCGGCAGTGCAAGGGTTAATCTGGTACATTTTAAATGCTCAACGAGAACAAGGCAGGCAACCTCGGCTGCAGCGTAATGAGCTAGAAAACAGAGAACAGTCAGAATGTTGCCAGCGCGACTGGAGTACACCGGAGCAGCAACCGGACAGGAGCAGTAACCGGACAGGAACAGTAGCCGGAACCGGATGACGGAGTCGCAGGAACACCACCGGAGAGTGGAGCAGTCACGGAGCAGGATCAGGAGCCAGAACCAGGTCGAATCACGGAGCGGAGTCGTCAGCCAGAGCCGGGTTGGATCACGGTGCAGGGTCGTCAGCCAGAGCCGGGTCAGTTCACAGTGCAGGGTCGTCAGCCAGAGCTGGGTCAGTTCACGGTGCAGGAGCAGAAGGAGAGTCAGACTAGCCGGGTCGGTACACAGGAGACACTGGAGATCAATAACAAGGCGCAGCAACACAACACCACGAAAGGGCAATTGACAAGTGCCCAAGCCTCAGTATATCAAGGCACATCCTGGGCGGGCCAATCAGACTCCTCCAATGCAAATGTATACCTACAGAGATTGACAGGGAATCACGGGGACCGTGATAAAGTGTTTCGTGGATGAGCCATTCCGTACCCATCTGTTGGAAACTTATCATGCTTCTAAAGCAGCTGGGCATATCGGTAGGGACCAACTCGTATGGTCCCTTTCGCAATTATTTTGGTGGCCCACACTGAGAGCCGATTGCTCCGCTTTTACAGCAGCCTGTACCACCTGTGCCCGTGCCAAGACCCCTAGACATCTCCCCGTGGGCTTACTTCAACCAGTGCCCAACGGAGACCGTCCTTGGTCTCATATATCCATTGACTTCTTGGGAGAATTACCAGCCTCTAGGGGTTATACGTTTATTCTTATGGTGGTCGATAGATTCTCTAAAATGGCACATTTTGTGCCTCTGGCTGGCCTTCCATCGGCCAGGAATTGGCTGTAGTCTTTGCCAGAGAGGTGTTCCGCCTGCACGGAGTACCCAGAGTGATTGTCTCCGATTGTGGGAGCCAGTTCGTATCCAGGTTTTGGAGGGCATTTTGTGGCCAGATGGGCATCCAATTGTCCTTCTCCTCCGCCTACCATCCCCAGACCAATGGGGCCGCTGAGCGTGCCAATCAGGGACTGGAGCAGTTCCTGCGCTGCTTTGTCACCGATCATCATGATAATTGGGCTGACCTGTTGCCATGGGCAGAATTTGCCAGGAATTGTGCAGTTAATTCATCGTCCGGAAGCTCTCCATTTCTCGTTAATTATGGGTTCCAGTCATGTCTGCTCCCGGACTCATTTCAGGCACAACAGATTCCTGCTCTGGACGAGCATCTGGCACAACTTCGTTCCACTTGGGCACAGGTTCAGAGGTCCCTCAGTCAGTCATTTAGGCGTCATCAGTGGCACGCTAATCGCAGACGTCTCCCAGTGGTCTCATTTCAAGTTGGGGACAGGGTATGGCTGTCATCCAGAAACCTCAATTTGCAAGTGCCCTCCAACAAACTGGCTCCCCGGTTCATTGGTCCCTTTAAGATTATCCGCAAGATTAATCTGGTTTCTTATGCACTGGAACTTCCGCCCTCAATGCATATTCATAATGTGTTCCATGTGTCGCTTCTGAAACCTTTGGTGTGTAATCGTTATACTACTACGCCAGTGATTCCTTGGCCAGTGGACATCCAGGGCCAAGAGGAGTATGAGGTCCAGAGTATTATTGACTCTAGGAGATTTAGAGGAAAGTTGCAATATTTGGTCCACTGGAAGGGCTATGGCCCTGAGGAACGTTCATGGGTTAATCAAGGGGACCTCCATGCGCCTAGATTGGTGCGCAGCTTTCACTCTAAATATCCTTTGAAACCCAGACCTCCGGCAGGGAGAGGGGGTCTTTGAGAGGGGGGTACTATCACAGTGCCTGTGATTATTGTCACTCTTTCTTGTGGTTCGCTCTGATTTGCTGAGCCAGTTTTGCCCGCCCCTGGTGACCTTCTTATGCCTGGCCCAGACACCCGTCAGATGCCCTTTCGTGGTGTTTCTGAGCCAGTAGTGCTGTTGCTGTGTTCCTGTGTTCCGGATTTCTGTGTACCGAATCGGCTTGTCCTGACTATTCTCCAGTGTTCCTGTTTGTGTATGACCCAGCCTGACTGCGTACCACCTTTGGATCCTGACTTGGCTGTCGTTCCTGTTTGTGTATGACCCGGCTTGTATGACTACCTCCTGCGTGCTCCGACCCGGCCCGGCTGACTTCCTGCTCCGAAGATCGACTTCCAGCCTGTTCCAGTGACCTGCGTTCCAGTTGTCGCCGTCGCAACATTCTCATCTGCTGTTGCCAGTCACCGTGTGACCGCCTTGCCTGGTGTTGCCTATTATCTGTGCAGTGTACCGCTACCCTTGCAGAGCTGTGTGTGCCTCAGTGTGCCTCCCTCATCCTGCAGAGCCTCGTTGTTTTGCTTATTAACCCTAGCAATGCTGCCTTGCTCTCACTCTCTCTATTCCCAGAACAGAGCCTCTTTCTCGGTGCTACGTCTGCTGAGTTGGCCGCTCACCGTCGGCGACTCTATCCATTCCGTTGCAGAGTAGTCACGTATTGTGGGCCGGTTGGGCGCCAAGGGCCCTCGCCTATTGTCGGTTACTGGGCGATATCCGTTAAGCAGAGTGGCGCAGAGAGAAGGCTTCAGCGCTAGCAGATCCGGTATATACGCCCGTGGGGGCTATTGGCTCTAGCACTTCTAATACCGGTATCCGGTTAAGTCTGAGGAGGCTTAGTAGCTCTTGCATTGCAGGCCGGTTTCCGTTACGCCCGTGGGGGCTATTCGCACTTGCACTCGCAGAAGCAGATCCAGTAGGTACGCCCGAGGGGGCTAGTTGGATTCCCGTTCTGCTTATTACTCGAACACTTTGGCTAGGCAGTCACGTCTCCAGTACATGGTGAACTTTATCTACCAGCGCATCCTTATAACACCCAGGGCGTGCCAAACCTCCACATCTGAGACTGACTGTTTATCAAGTTCTTAACCCTTTGGGATGATATTCCATTCTATTCATAGTATTTGTACATGTCATCTTATTGTGCATTTACACTTGTAACCTATCAGTCTTCACTGTGTGTTTATTTTCAACCGCCACTAGAGGGCGAACATTTGCATTATTGTTACTCTGAATAAATTGTGTTTTGTTTCACATACTGGTCTCAGTGTTCTAAAAAACCGTTACACAGACGTTGTACCACAATGGGTCCTCGCCGTCGAACAATCTCCTGGGCACCGTGTTGTCCAAGGTTTGACATGGTGTTGAACATCTGCCGAGCCGACCCTGTGGGTTCAAGGTGACCGGCGAAGGGTGTAAAGTTTTCCTCTGTCGGTAGCTCTGTTTGACGTGCTAGCTCCGCTGCCTCCGCATCAGTTTCGAGAAGAATTTGTATCAAGTCCTGTTTCCTTAAACCTGATGTAATGTGTCCTCTCTTGGCAACCAGATTCTGCAGGGTGGCCAAAGGAGCGTGTTTGTAAAGTTCCGCCATCTAGCCGCCAGCCGGGTCCCCAGTTGGTGGTTTGGATCTTTATTTAGAGAGAAGTTCCCACCGCTGTCAACCAGTATAACGGGAACCCAAGATGCTGGGAAGTCCTGGGCCATCATATCCTAATTCTCTCTCCAGAGGTCGGCTGGGAATCGACAAACTACCCGGTTGAACAGGGAAACAGATGCGTTGACTAAGTCCGCGGGGGTCGCTTCCGAGTCTTGACACTGAGTTGAACAGGTCAGTTGTCGAAACGAGGAAGGCAAGTAGAGCAGCCCTGGACAGAGGTCGAGGAGCGAGTCGGTCAATGTCGAGAACTTCTAGAAGCAAGGCGTGAATCATCTCTGGATGCCCTTGAAGGATGGGAGTCAGAGTGGACTCTTTAGACCATCCAGGAAAGAAGTAGACACAGAGACTGCTTGCTCCACATTAACACACTATTGGCAAACCCACACTTCTTTTATACACATGAGAGACAATAAAACAATGGAACCGGGAGGGACCAAATACACTAAGGGCTGGGGTTAGCTGAGGGACCAATGGGCACAGGAGCGTCAATACAGAGTGTAACCCGTTTCCAGGACTCACTGTGACTAGGGTGGCGCATGATACACAGGGTTGAGTGATTGCGTGGCCAGCCATGATTAGGTTACCATGCAGAGGGATCTCGGTGGGGGCACAGTTTACAGTGGGTCCCAATACAAATTTGTTGAACAAAGAGAGTAGTCCAAGAAGCCGTTGCTAGCAAGTTGAACATCCTGCCTTTTGTTCGAACAATCCATAGGTCGCATGCCCTGCTGGTCGCCCAATCCTGTCAATGTATGTTGGAACCCTACAACACCATGTTGAGCGTTCCTGCCGCCCCGGGACCCGTCGACCGAAAGTCGGGCAATGTGTGCAGTAGGGTCGGTTCTGGATTTCTGGATACAAGTCCTTTCTAGCCATAGTCGAACAAATGTGTCGAATAGTTCCAGTGTTCAGAGCACAAGTCACAAATCCCTCTTTCGACAGTGTCATATAAACTGATAATCCCACAAGTCCATAGTTTTCAGTAATGACCTATGGCCCGTTACATCACCCCCCCCTTTGTAGTCCACACAGGGGGGTTGTTTTTAAGTCCCTCAGACATCCTCTTGCCGAGACAGTCTGTCGGCATTCCGGTTCTCCCTTCCCGACCAGTATTTAATGGAAAAATTAAAAGCTTGAAGAGCCAGACTCCACAGCAGCAATCGGTTATTATCTCAGGTCACCCAGTTGAGGCATACCAGGGGATTGTGATCTGTGAACACAGTAAATTCCCTCCTGAACAGATAGGGATGTAGCTTTTTAAGTGCCCAAACCAATGCCAAGCACTCCTTTTCAACTGTGGCGTAGGCAGAATCCTGGGTAAAAGCTTCAGGCTCAGGTAGTAACTGGATGTTCCTCTCCGGCTGTGTAGACCTGGCTCAGCATGGCTCCTAATCCGCAATCGGAGGCGTCTGTGTGGACCAGAAAAGTTTTTTGTAAAATCTGGTGCAGCCAGCAAAGGTCCTTTCCCCAAGGCCTCCTTGAGAGCCTGAAATGTCTGTTCACAGTCTGGGGTCCAGTCCACATTGCTGGGTAGGGCTTTCCAAGTCAAGTCAGTAAGCGGTTTGGCCAGGGTACTGTACTAAGAGACAAACTTCCTGTAATACCCGGCTGTTTACAAAAAGGCCAGTACCTGCCTCTTGGTCCAGAGGGTGGGCCAGTCCAAGATGGCTGTGATCTTGGTGAGTTCAGGCCGCTGGTGCCCGCTTCCCACCTGGTGTCCTAAGTATTGGACCTCCCCCATCACTATCTGGTATTTGTCAGGCCTGAGAGTCAGTTCTGCCTGAGCGATCCTCCCTAGAATGGCTTCTAAGTGAAGGAGGTCCTCGTCCCAGGTGTCGCTGAAAATAGAGATGTCATCCAGGTAGGCACAGGCAAATTCCTGCGCCCCTGCTAGTAGATGATCCACTAACCTCTGGAAAGTAGCCGGGCATTCTTCATCCCGAATGGCATCACCTTACATTGGTAGAGGCCAAACGGGGTGATAAAGGCTGAGATGGCTGCCTCCTTAGGGTCAAGGGGTATCTGCCAGTACCCTCGACTAAGATCGAGGGTAGAGACAACGCCAGCCCCAGCGAGCCAGTCTAGGAGTTTGTCTACCCGGGGCATGGGATAGGCATCAGTGACCATCCAGTCATTAAGCCTCCAGTAGTCCACACAGAACCGGGTGGTTCTGTCCTTCTTGGGGACCAAGACTACCGACGAGGCCAAAGGACTGGCGGACGGCTCAATGATGACCAACTCTAGCATCTCCTGTAACTCCTGCAGCATACCCTTCCTGATGGACTCTGGGACACTATACTCAGGTTGGTGTAGCGCTCCCTGTCCTGTAGTAAGAACCTGGTGTTGGGTCAATGTCGAGAGACCTGATCGTGGGGAAAAAAGCTGGGGCCACTTCTTGGCCATATCCTGAATCTGCTGTTGCTGTGTGGGGTCTAGCTGGGGACCTAACATGGGGAAGATGTGGGGGACGGGCCCCCGGGCAACAGCCAAGAGGTTAGGAATATCCTGCTCCTCAGGGACGTCACCTGCCTGAGTGCATATTGCCAAGGCTACCTCCTCTCTCTGTTGATATGCTTTCAGGGCATTCACATGACAGGTCCGGTGTTCCTGCATGTGGGCCACTCGGGCAATCACATAGGTAGTCTCCCCCTGCCTGTCAAGAACCTGATAGGGACCTACCCACACTGTGTGCAGTTTGTTCTCTTTTACTGGGTGCAGAGCTAAGACTTGCTGTCCCACATGAAATTCTCAATGCTGCGTATGCCTATCATAATACTGTTTCTGCCAGTGTTGTGCCTGTTGGACATGCTGCTAGGCTAATCCCGCGAGGGTGGCTAACTTCTCCCTAAGCTCGAGTACATAGGTGACGACCGGGGTTTCATCGGAGTCGCACTGGCCCTCCCAGTACTCCCGAAGGATGTTCAGGGGTCCCCGGACTCTCTTTCTGAACAAAAGTTCAAAGGGTGAGAAGCCCGTGGATGTCTGAGGCACCTGCCGGTAGGCGAACAAAAGGTGGGGCAAATATCTCTCCCAATCTCGCTGCGTCTCTGTGAAAGCCTTTAGTGTCTGTTTCAAGGTTCCACTGAACCTTTCACAGAGGCCATTGGTCTGTGGGTGGTATGTGGTGGTGTGAATGGGTTTCACGCCACACAACTCCCACACCTGATGCTCAGAGGTAAACTGGGCTCCCTGATCTGATAGAACCTCCACGGGAAACCCTGCTCGTGTGAAGACTTTAATGAGAGAGTCTGTGACACTTTCCGCAGTGATGCTGAACAGCGCCACAGCCTCGGGGTAGCGAGCAGTAAAGTCCACAATGGTACAAATTAATTTCTTACCAGTGCGACTAGGGCAAGCTAGTGGGCCTATGAGATTGATGGCTACTCGCTGGAAAGGTTCACCCATCAAAGGCAAGGGTTGTAGGGGTGCAGCTTTATGGTTTCCCCCTCTTGCTGACCCGCTGACAAATGTCACAGGTGCAGCAAAAGGTACGAACATCATGGGATAGCTTTGGCCAGAAGAAAGCTCGGCTCACCCATTTTTCGGTGTGTCAGACTCCAAGGTGGCTGGCTAGGGGAACCTCATGAGCTAGGGACAGGAGCGCGGCTATCACGGTTCCTGTGATTCCCTGTCAATCTCTCTTGTTGTTACCTGTGCATTGGAGGAGGCTGACTGGCCCTCCCAGGATGTTCCTTTATATACTGGGTTTATGGCACCTGTCAGATGCCCTTTTGTGGTGTTCCTGATCCTGCCCCTTGCTGCTGTGTTCCTGCGTCTCCAGTGTACCGACCCGGCTCATCTGACCATTCTCTGTTCCTGCTCTGTGATTCGACCCAGCTTTGGCTGACGTTTCTGCTCCGTGATTCGACCCAGTTCTGGCTGACGTTCCTGATCCGTGATTGACCCGGCTTTGGCTGACGTTCCTGCTCCGTGAATCGATCCAGTTCTGGCTGACGTTCCTGCTCCGTGATTGACCCGGCTTTAGCTGACGTTCCTGATTCGTGATTGTCCCGGTTCCGGCTGACGCTTCCTGCTCCGTGATCGCATCCTGTGTTTCTGTGTATCCTGGTCGCCTACCGGCGACATTCTGAACTTTGCATAGATTCGCTCTGACTAATCACTTCTCTGCTAAGCCGAGCTGTGGCTTCCGTTACCGTGCTGCCTTGCTGAGCCGTTGTCTCTGTAATCGAACCTGCCCTAAACCCTTGCTGTGCTGGTTGCCTCCGTTATCGCGCCTGCATCCATACACTTTCCAAGCCTGTACGTTTCATCCGAGTCTATTACACTACTGAGCCTGTGCCTTAGCGACCTAGCCTACCCGTTCACACGAGCAGAGCAGTTTCCGTTCCGGTGCTCGGGCTGCACCGTGGTTGCACCTCCTGGTGCTAGTGGCCTCCCGTTGCTCTTGCAGTGTGTTGTTCCTTGACGGCACCGGAAGGGTGTCTCGGCTTTGGTCTCCAAGTGCTCACTGTGTTACGCTATCTATCACACACCCAGTGCGTTGGCTCAATATCGCTTGTGCAGTGTTGGTTCATACTGGCATCCAAGGGGTGTTCTGGCTCTGTCTTTTTCAGTTGGCACGCAGGGTTTCTTCCAGTTGTGAGTACTAAGGGCTATTCAGGTTCCAATTCCATTTGCTACAGCAGTGGCTTTCATCCTGTACATTCCTCTAAGGAGGTATTAGCTCAGCTCTGGTTTGTCTTTGCTGTTCACTTGGGCGTCCTATATTACAGCTATCTGAGAGTGATTCAGTCCAGTTGCCTACTGCACCTTCCCTTTGCACCATCGAGAGACTGATATTTACTGCTGGGCGTTGGCTAATTACCATCACAGAGACTGAACAGTTGCTCTCACATTTACCCTGGTCCCGTCATTTATTTTGATCATTATATTTTGCTCATACGTATTTGAGTCTGTCTATGTCATTACTGTTCTTACCTGTCCTGGCCCCCAGGGGCGCTGTTCTTTAACCATTATTTTAATAAAACTGTGTTTTCACTTTTTACCATTGTCTGAGTGTCAGAAAACCGTAACAGCGGCCCTGTGTTGGAAGGGTACTATCAGCTGGGTGCAGGCTAGCTGGGTGGCCCCTTGGCATCAGTACTGGGTTCTACGGTACAACAAACCCCCCTCCCAGATGAACCGTTTTCCACCTGGGCCTGCTTCCCGAGAGTCAGACATTCTCCTATACCCTGCCAAGGTGGGGTCGTCCATAAGGGTGGTGTGGAACTCTGTAGGGGGAAGCCAGTGGATGGGGTGGTCTGCTTTAGTGGGTGAAGGGGTTGGCGTTGGGGGGCTTAGCATCTGTCGCTGGGCGGCCACTCTAGTGGTCACCTGGCAGTCCTCTCGAGTCCTCGGTGGCGCAAAACTGCTTTGGAGATGGCCCAAGCCGTTTCCCAACAAAACATTACAAACTATAGCTTGGACAAAGAAACTTTAAAGAAGAGACTCATCCAAGGAAAGTGAGTCCCCTAATCAAGGCACACTTAACAGGAGCATAAAATTAAATAATGTAAATCTTTATTGGTACAAAATTATCAAGTATAAAGGACAACAATATAAAAGACACATTAAAACAAACACACAGAAGGGGTAATCCTGGTATTAATCCTGCAGAAATAAAGTGCATAATAATAAAGATCTTCACATAGAGTTCAAGAGAAAATAACCCTTACAGTATTATATGAAAGATATTTAATTAAATGACCTGATAATTAAAGCTCTGCAGGTAAAAATAAAAAGGTCTAAGGTCCCTCCCAGTTAAGTAAAGGGTAATAAACCCATGATAATATAGTATATAATATATACAAAAGATAAGGATATAGATACACAAAAATATACTCATCACAAAGGGAGAGCACAGAGAGCAACCAGAAAACCTCCTCTGGGATTCACTTGAAGTCTATGTGAAGATCTTTATTATTATTTTTGTACCAATAAAGATTTACATTATTTAATTTTATGCTCCTGTTAAGTGTGCCTTGATTAGGGGACTCACTTTCCTTGGATGAGTCTCTTCTTTAAAGTTTCTTTGTCCAAGTTATAGTTTGTAATACTTGTTTTTGAGTCTCTTGAAGAGCACCCCTATATTATGTTGATAGGTGTTAAGTAGGGAGCTATATATATACTTTTTAGGTCTGTGCTCACTTATTAGTTGTATACTTATTGTATTAATGTTTCCCAACAAAATGCCGGCTGGTAGGCCTGGCATGATTACCACACACTGATCTCCTTCACCCGAACCCCAGTTTAAATGAACATTGGCCATGGGTAGCTGGTAAACCTTGCCCCCTGCCGCACATACTTCCACGACCTGGTTGGTCTTGTAGCGGGGGGACAAGCAAGATGGCTGCACCGGGGGGTGAGGGTGGTCCCGGTGTCATATAATCCGGTGACGGGGTCCCCATTAAGGCAGACCGCCTTCAGATGCTGTTGTCGGTTGTCCTGGCATGTGCCTTGGGTGAGGGCAATTTCGTGATATGCGCCCCATTCACAAAGGTCCCCGGGCGGGGACTGGATTTCCAGGGGTGCGGGCCATTCCTGCTGGTAGGACAATGAGGGGGTGCCATAGGGTCCGTCATTGGTGAAACAATGAGTAGGTCTGGGGGGTGGTTTGGCAAATTAGGGAACGGCGCTGAACAGTGGGGGTGCCTGGTACTTGGCGGGCGGCCCCCAGGGTTCTGGTGCTCTGGGAGCAGTCCCATGACCCATAGTGCAGTTATATTGAATGTGGCCCTTCTGGTTGCACATAAAACATGTAATTACTGGATTGGGCCCCCTTAGTTGTGAAGAGGAGGCTCTGGCCGGGATGAGTCTAGGGCGAGAGGTATAAGCGGCATGCTGTGGAAGCCTAGGCCCTCCCCTGCCGGAAGGTTGCTGCGACTGGCTACCCATTTTCCTGGTATCTGCATATTAGTCGGCCAGTTGGGCCGCTTGTGTGCGGGTACAGGGGTCACGGTCCCACACCCAGTCCCTAATGGGGTCTGCAATATTCAGAAAAAAAATTTTCCAACATCATCTGCTGACAGCAGTCCTCGAAAGTCTGGGCCCCACATCCCTGCATCCAATTGCGGGCAGCCGGTTCCAAGCCGTATGTCCACTCTGTATGGGACTACTGGTTCCTTTTCTGGGTCTCTGTGAGCTGCCGGCGATAGGTGTCTGTGGTGATGGCATATCGAGCCAACAACCTTCTTTTCACCTCCTCATAGTCCGTTGTGTCCATGTTGGGTACTGCCTGATAAGCTTCCATTGCTCGCCCAGTGAGTTTCACAGCGAGGATAGCAGTCCATTGTGTCTGTTCGACATGTAGTAAGTGACACAGTCGTTCAAAGTCATGCAAAAACCCGTCGATGTCCCCCCTTTGGTCGTCAAATGCAGAAAACGTTTGGTAGGTTACCGGCAAAGTCATTCTTCCAGGGTCTGAGCAGATCTCTGATGTCGAAGGGTGTTGAAGGGAATGGGCCTCCGGTAAACTTTTCGCCCAGTCCTCCCTTGCTTGCGCCATGAGGCGGTCGATCACTTCCACCGAGGGATTAGGTCCGTACAGGGCCAGATGTTTTGCCACAATCCTAGTGGTTGGGTCCTCGCTGTCGAACAATCTCCTGAGCACTACATCGTCCATGATTCGACATGGTGTTGAACATCTGCCGACCCCGTGGGTTCAAGGTGACCGGCAAAGGGTACAAAGTTTTCCTCTGTCGATAGCTCCATTTGATGTGCTAGCTCTGCTGCCTCTGCATCAGTTTCAAGAAGAATTTATATCAAGTCCTGTTTCCTTAAACCTGATGTAATGCATCCTTGCTTGGTAACCAGATTCTGCAGGGTGGCCAAAGGAGCCTGTTTGTAAAGTTCCTCCATCTAGCTGCCAGGCGGGTCCCCAGTTGGTGGTTTAGACCTCTTTTTAGAGAGAGAATCCCACCACTGCCAACCAGTATAACGGGAACCCATGACGCTGGGAAGTCCTGGGCCGTTGTATCCTAATTCTCTCTCCAGAGGTCGGCTGGGAATTGTCAAACTGCCCAGTCGAACAGGGAAACAGATGTGTCGACTAACTCCTCGGCAGTCGCTTCCGAGTCTCGACACCGAGTCAAGTATGTCAAACAGGTCAGTTGTCGAAGCGTGGAAGGCAAGTCAAGCAACGCTGGACAGAGGTCAAGGAGTGAGTCAGTCGAAGTTGAGAACATCTAGAAGCAAGGAGTGAATCCACTCTGGATGCCCTTGAAGGATGGGAGTCAAAGTGGACTCTTTAGACCATCCAGGCAAGAAGTAGACACGGAGACTGCTTGCTCCACACGAACACACTTTATTGGCAAACCCACACTTCTTTTATACACATGAGAGACAATAAAACAATGGAACCAGGAGGGACCAAGTACACTAAGGGCTGGGGTTAGGTGAGGGACCAATGGGCACGGGAGCGACAATACCGAATGTAAACCGACTGGTCTGTTTTCAGGACTTACTGTGAATAGGGTGGAGCATTATACACAGGGTTCAGAGATTTTGTGGCCAGCCATGATTAGGTTACCATACAGAGGGATCTTGGTGGGGGGCACAGTTTACAACGGGTCCCAATACACCTTTGTCGAACAAAGACAGTAGTCCAAGAAGCCGTTGCTAGCAAGTTGAACATCCTGCCTTTTGTTCGACGAATCCGTAGGTCGCATGCCCTGCTGGTCGTCCAATCCTGTCGATGTATGTTGGGACCCTACAACACCGTATTGAGCGTTCCCTCCACACCGGGACTCTTTGACTGAGAGTCAGGCAATATGTGCAATAGCATCGGTTCCGGATACAAGTCCTTTCTAGCCATAGTCAAACAAATGTGTTGAATAGTTCCAGTGTTCAGACCACAAGTCGCAAAGCCCTCTTTCGACAGTGTGTTATAATCCCTCAAGTCCATAGTTTTCAGTAACGGTCTATGGCCCGTTACATCTCATTCTATAGATATGCTGCTAAGACAGCTGTGTGACCTATTACTATTGAGTGCAGTGGCTACTGACATTGGCATTGCTGGACCCATACCCCACTCTCCCTCACCTCCTCTTCCCTCTGGTTGAGGTTATTATTTTTTATCTCTTAATTTCCTTTTGTTTTATTTTTTTCATTACTTCTTTGTTATATGGTTATTTATAGGATGTGGTCTCTCCATATCCTATCTTGGGAGCAACTGTAGACATACACCTCTGCTGTTGGGCACAGTATGCGTGTTAGCTTTTTTTTTTTACAAAATTATGTCTACAGCAATTGTATCGACCAGCTTCAAGTTATGTTCACTGTCAGTTGTTCTACACTTAAGATTGTTTGTGATCAGTACTTTTTTGATCTGTTATCATCTGATTCTTTGAATCTGTATAGCAAGCTACTACTACCCTGAAATGTACTTTTTTCTATGTTGGAAAAATAGGTAGTATTGACTGTCCAGGTGTATCCAGACTTGTAAATACGTGTTCTGGAGGTCCAGGGAGGCCAGGTATTCCCCGGGCACATCACCACGATGACAGAACACAAAGATTGCCTCTTCAAGCTTGTGACTACATACTTGTTGAGACATTTGAGGTCCAGAATTTGAGGGGCAGCCGTCGTCCTTCTTGAGAACCATGAGCAGGTTGGAATACAAACCCAAAGAGCGCTCGGGGGCTGGGACTGGTACCAGCACCTGTTTCTCTAGTAGAGAGTCTGCAGGCCTCCTGGAAAGTCTTGCTTTTCCAGATCCTACAGAACCTTTGATAAAAATTAAAGATATGGAGGAAGCGATCTGAAATCTATATGGAACCCTTACAAGATTACCTCAAAACCCACTTGCCTGTCATGGAGGATGCCCAGGTGTCTCGAAAAAGGCAGACGGACCCCTACAGGCAACAATGGACCAAGATTCCACAGAAGTGGGTTTGTCAGTCTTAACCTTAACATCAGCACGCAGAGAATCAGAAAAGTTGCTCACCCCAAAAAAGCAACTCACCTGTTAACCTAGGCAGAGGCAAAAATAGGTCTTAGTGCTTCCCTGGTGGCAGCGAAGACGGCCTTGAGAAGAGAATCCAGCCTTTTATCCACTGGTTCCTTTAGTCTTGCTGCATCTGCCAGTGGGAGGGAGGTGTGTTTCACCAGTTTTGAAATAGGGGGGTTAATGGAAGGGGGAGAACTGCTCTGATGAGAGCCTCAGCCTAGGAGTGAGGATCACAGGAATAGGAAGAATCCGTGTCCTCATATCCCCCATCATCACCACTGCCCTCTTCCTCAGAGGAAACTCCAATAACCTGAGAATGACCCCTGGATACAGAGGCATTATGTTTAAAGATGGGCATAAGCTACCAAGAGTAATGAAACTCCTGGACAGAGGAAGGATTTGGGCCACTTAGGAAAGCAGTGTCGTGACCCATGCAGGCTCTTGAGCTGTGCTAGAGGGGCCAGTCGAGTAGTAGGGGTTACTGAATAAGGGGCATAGAGACCCTGAATATTCTCTAGGTGGCAAGAGAACAATGTGTGATGGGGGTAAGTAAAGCCCCTTAATCCTGTGTCAGATTTACACCCATGACCCTTAGAATCTGACCTACTTTCTAGTAAAGTGTCCCAAAGTACTAGTGAAATACTAGATAAGGTCCTCAGTACAAGAAAGCAACCCTAAATACCCAGAAACACACTTACCTGGCAACCCAAAGGCTTAATCTGGGAAGGAGAACATGGAAAGTCAGTCTCTGTTTAGGATAAGTAAGAGAGAAGTGAGATGGCCACCATAAAACTGTCAGCCAATTGGAAGAAAGCGAAACAGGCATTCTAGGTACTGTAGTCTTCCCTCTTGACTGTTAGCTAGCAATGCCTACGACTCAGTTTGCAGAGTGCTGCTACCCTCCTGGACACTCAGAAAGAGGACTGGATGATAGAGCATGAGGAGACATTAAGATAGAGCCCTCTCTGATCAATGTAGCCCAAATGTCCCATAGAAGTCAAAAGAGCAAAAATGGCTGTGGGTGGGCTCCTGTTCTTAAAGGGGGCATTGCACTAAAATCAATCTACAATTAAAAAGTCACTGAAAGACCCCAAACCCCCAGGGAACATCAGGGGGAGTCTTAAAACTAAGAACCAAGTAGTGGGGGAGTGGAAATAAGGCACCCAAAGCACTAAAACACCCATAACAGCTTTAATCAGCACAGAAAGGGTTAACTAAGAAAATAACAGAAAAAGCACAGAGAAACCAGCCATCCTCACACCAAAGCCCTCATAAGTAATTGCCAGAGCATAACTAGGCTCACATCAGCCTCTGTATGGAAAGTCAACATAAATTGGGACATAAAGTGGACCAAGGTACTCAAAGGACAGTGTCTCAAGAGACCCTATCATGAAGGAAAACTTGGCGGCAAGAATCCTGCCACAGGGCAGAATAGTTCCACAAGGCATCTGTGAACTGGGCAATCAACCCCAGTGATGGTAACCTGCCTAATGGGGTATTATACAGCCCCATATCTAATAGGTAAATAATAAAAAACCTAAGAAAAACTAAGCGGATGGTTGTGCCCTTCCAGTTTGCTTACAGAACAAATGAATTCTGGGAGTCAGCGGGTCGGGGTGGGTTTGAGCTGGAGGAGGAATTCTCCACCCTAAAGACCCTGTCTTTTGTGATGTTCCCCTGGGGGCTCAATCCCCATGGTGCCTGTGTTCCATATTGTATGTAAGATAAAGGTTCATTTAAAAAAAAAAAAGAAAAAAACACGTTTGAATTACCAATAAATTGCTTGCAAATATATATATATATATATATATATATATAAGTTCATATACTTTTTATGTATGCATTAGATGTATCCAATAATTTGGTGAACAGCCTGGGGAACCTAAGTAACATAGCAACATGTGTCCATCAAGTCCAGCCAATGCCAAATAACCCCTTTTGATACAGAGGAAGGCAAAAACAAAAAACTCCAAAAAAGCAAACATACAAACCCATTAAAGTCCATTCCAATTAAGCCACAACTGGGTTAAAAAAAAAATCATCCCTGACTCCAAATGGCAGTCAGATAGTTCCCTGGATCAACAACCTATCTGCTTTGAAGCCATCTGTAATGGATCATAGTCCATTACTGGAGCCCTTGTCTGGGCCTGAGACTGTTAAACAAGGAACACTAGGAACTGTGGACATTTCTGTCACGTCTAAAACACCTCCTGTCTAGGCGTACGGATTGCCAGCCCAGTGTTGCAAGCTATGTAGAACTTTGGGACGTTATATTGGCGGACAGCTATGCCAAAAAGAATAAAAATCAAAGCCTGCTTTCAGGGGACTGGGCCGTTATGGGTTAAGTATTTGAGTTTAGCCAAGGATGCTGCAAATGAATACTGCAGTCCCTTAAGCCTTTTGTTTCATTGTTCACCCTCACCCAAGCTCTGTGTGTATTCTAGCCACTCCAGTCATTGTAAGTTTGTGAACTGTATTGAGACCCCCTGTGGTGTGTTAACGTTCTGGCCCTTTGTATTGTGTTGTACCATTTGTTGCTAGCCTTTTGTGCAGTAATGCAATCCTGTCTGTGTTATTGTAATTGCTGGGACCTTCTGTTGTTGGTCCTTTGACTTGTATATTGTGATTATATTATCCCTGTGAGTCACCTATTGTATCCTGCCTGCCCATGTATTTCAATGTGGTTCTTGTGTATAAATGTGTGTGGTTTGCTTAATAACGTTGAGTTACTCTGAGTGAACATGGAGTCTTGTACTGCTTATGGTATAAAGTACCACTCTGATAGCCATCTGGGCCAAGTATCCTGAATCAGCGGCTGCCTGCTGCCAGCTTCCTGTGACCCAACTTCGTATGCTGTCAGGTGGCGACGTGGAAACCTTCCTGCGGTTACAGTGAACATTCGACTTGAGCTTGCATCGTGCTCGAACGTGCTCGAGAAACAGCTACCTGTAATCCTGCTCCACTTTTCCTGTTATTCGTAGACCGGGAGTAGAGGCCTCGCTATCTACTGCCCGGAGTTCCAGGCTGCGACTCATCGATGAGACCGGAGCCTTGTCGAACCCTCCTCGACTCGCATCCTTCGACGCGGAGTCAACGACACCGGGGATTTGACGATTCTGCGAGTCAACAAGAAGTCTGTCCATTTGCTCAACCGGTGCATTTGACGGTGCCAGTCCGGCGTCGAGAGGGAGAAACCCAGGAACAATGGCAGAAGGCGACGCGGTCCCTTCTTGCTTCCGTTACACTGGTGGCGAGCTGTGAGATCTTCTCCTTCTTTCATCGGTTGCATCAAATGAGATATGGCAGACAAAGTATTTCTGCTGGAGGCCCCGGGCATATACAATATGCGGTATGAGTATATCGGTTATCAGTGGGAGACCTAGTTAGGCGATCTGGTCGACGAGTTCTACAGAGAGATAACAGTATGCATCAAAGAGGAACTCCGAGTCCAGGATGAATACTGGGAGCTGGTCAAGTACCTGAACCAGGAATATGCAGAGGTTATGGTCGACTTTTTCGCATATGACTTTCGACTGGATTTCCAAGGACTGGTGTGGGCGACCTTTCATGAGGATGCCAATTTCGGCCATTCGGACTACAGTCATTACTGGGAGATCCATGAGAAAAGAGCGGCCATGTTTGGGAAATACTTTCCTCCGGACCTGGACGGAAACCTACACCTCTTAGTAGAAGAGGAATGGAACTTGGAGCGGATGTACATGGGATGGCTACAAGAAGCCAAAGAAATCCTAAAAGAGGAAGAAGAGTGTGTGTGTGTGTGGGGGCAACGCAGCTGAGGAGGACTTCAGTGACTTTGAGGACCTGGATTGTGTTACCCCTGTTCACTCTGCACTGGTGAGTGGGAACCAGCTCCTCACCAGTGACCCTTGCTTTGCCCCTGCATCAGGGAGTGTGACAAATGTCCTCTCTGATGAACCTTTTACCTGGAGTGTATTACCCCGGACCTGAGGAGTGGCAATTGGCTCCTCCTCAGCCCCAAGAATGCCCCTGCATCAGGGGGTGGGACAAATGTCCTCCGATAGGCATGTTGGCCCTTTCCTTGCTTTTCCTGCTGAGATGAGTGGGATGAAGGTCCTCACAGGCAGCAACGTTCTCCCTGAACTGGGGGGTGGGAGAGAGCCCATCAGCCCCTGTGAACCCCCTGCTGTGGAGAGTGGGAGAGAGCTCACCAGCAGCCCAAGAGTATTGACCCTTTGATTTTGGATACTGCCCTGGAGAAGGGGAAAAGTGTGCTCTCCAGGTGCAGGGATACTATTGCCAGGAGGATTGGGAATGCGTTCATCCTCATGAAGAAAAATGGCCCTGAAGTGTGTGGCCTTGAAGAAGAGGACCCCAGCGGACTGAAGGAAAACAGTGCTGCTGACCCTCTTGTTGTCCCTGTGGAGTGGTGGGTGGGAATGAGCCCACCAGTGGCCTTGTGCCTTCGGATACGGTGAGTGGGATCCAGGTCCTCACCAGTATCCAATGTGTTGGGCCTGATGCTGATGGCCCCAGGAGGCTGCATGGATACAGTGCAGCTGCCTCAAGGAACCCTGAACTGGGGGGTGGGGAGTGAGCCCACCAGCCCCTACGTGACCACTGGCCTGGTGAGTAGGAGTGAGCCCACCAAGCCCTGTGAAACCCTGGCTGTGATGAGTTGGACACCAGTCCTCATCAGCAGCCCAAAGCCTGTTGCCCCTTTCCCACGGTCCTCACCAGGGATTCCCTTATTGCCCCTGGATCTTGTTACCCCAGCCTGGTGGGTGGGAATGTGTTCCCCACCAGGACAAGTGATGGCCTTGCCCCATGGAGTGGGACTACTGTCCTCCCTGAGGGGCATACTGACCCCTTGTTTGCTTTGACCCCAGCCTGGTGGGTGGGGATTTGTTCCCCACCAGGCCAAATGTTGATCCAGCCACAGGGAGTGGGACCACCGTCCTCCCTGATGGCTCTGCGGTTTCTCCCATGGGAAGTGGGACCAGTGTCCTTCCCAGTAACCCTGTTAACCCCAGACTGGCGGGTGGGAGTACACTTTTCACCAGTCATCCGGATGCTCCTACCTTAGGAAGTAAAACCACCAGTTTTCCCAGCGGCCCTTTGAGTATTGCCCCAACTCAGGAGAGTGTAAGCAGCCTCCTCTCCTGCCACCATGGGGCACTTACCCAAGTAAAAGGGGGAGATACGCCCATCTCCCCACAGTCTGGCCCTTAGCTACACCCCTTGAGAACACAGAGGGGCTGGCAGTCACAGCCTCTTCCCAGCACAGTGACGGCAAGGGGGACCCCTTTGCCCCATGGAGACCCGCCCCATAGACTGGCTCGGGATCCAAAGCCACTGGCCCCAGATCCAGGAAGATTGGATTCCCTCTCTGCTTGGATCGTGGAGAAGCAGAGGCCTCCTAACCTGATAGTAGCATGGGCTGAACACCCTCAATTTCCCTGGCCCAGGACCAAGGGCCCCAGTTTTATTCCTGGCCCAGCAAAAGGGGCTCACCCATTGATGCCAGGCCCGGACAAGGAGCTACTGTTTTCTCCTGGCCCAGGACAAGGGGCTCACCTATTGTTTCCAGGCCCAGACAAGGGGCACAAGTTTTTCCCTGACCCAGGACAAGGGGTTCAAGTTCTGCTCTCAGCCCAGGACAAAGGGCTCCCATCAGCGGGGCTATCACAGAGTCCCAAGCCAGCATCTACTCATGCAACCGCTGGCTTGGTACAAAAAAGAAGGAGAAATGTAACGGATCATAGTCCATTACTGGAGCCCTTGTCTGGGCCTGAGACTGTTAAACAAGGAACACTAGGAACTGAGGACATTTATGTCATGCCTAAAACACCTCCTTTCTAGGCGTACGGATTGCCAGCCCAGTGTCGCAAGCTATGTAGAACTTTGGGACGTTATATTGGTGGACAGCTATGCCAAAAAAGACTAAAAATCATAGCTTGCTTTCAGGGGACTGGGCCGTTATGGGTTAAGTATTTGAGTTTAGCCAAGGATGTTGCAAATGAATATTGCAGTTCCACTCCAGTCATTGTAAGTTTGTGAACTGTATTGAGACCCCCTGTGGTGTGTTAACTTAATCACATCTGGCCCTTTGTATTGTGTTGTACCATTTGTTGCTAGCCTTTTGTGTAGTAATGCAATCATGTCTGTGTTATTGTAATTGCTGAGACCTTCTGTTGTTGGTCCATTGTCTTGTATATTGTGATTATATTATCTCTGTGAGTCACCTATTGTATTCTGCCTGCCCATGTGTTTCAATGTGGTTCTTGTGTATAAATATGTGTGGTTTGCTTAATAAAAGATGAGAGTTACTCTGAGTGAACAAGGAGCCCTGGAGTCTTGTACTGCTTATGGTATAAAGTATCCACTCTGATACCCATCTGCACCAAGTACCCTGAATTGGCGACTGACTGCTGCCAGCTTCCTGTGACCCAACTTCGTATGCTGTCAGGCGGCAACGTGGACTCCATCTTCTCCTTCCTGCGGTTCCAGACAAACAGCTACCTGTGATCTTGCTCCACTTCTCCTGTTATTTGTAGACCGGGAGTAGAGGCCTCACTCTCTACTGCCCGGAGTTCCAGGTTGCAACTCCTCGACGAGACCGGAGTCTCGTCAAACCCTCCTCAACTCGCATCCTTTGACACAGAGTCAACGACATCGGGAATTCGACGGCTCGGCGAGTCAACAAGTCCATCCATTTGCTCGACCGGTGCATCCGACGGTGCCAGCCCGGCGTCGAGAGCGAGAAGCCTTGGAACGATGGTGGAAGGCGACGCGGTCCCTTCTTGCTTCCGTTACACCATCTATCATAATTCTCAATATTGTTCTGTGCCAGATAGGTATCCATTACTGTTTTTAAAACAGTTGAAAGCATATGGGATTTTTTCAGTGAGTTGCTCATAGTTCATATAGACATGCATGGCTTCTAGAGTATGAGGAACGATATGCAACATTCTGTCCTCCTTGTATTTGCCAGGGATTTTTATTTATCCCATCACAATTCACAGACAGAAAATTCCTCATTATAAATGCCATCCCTTCATTCACAGGGTGGTGACAAAAAAAATCTAAAAATCCCAAAGTTAAGGAATCAGTGTGAGAAAATCACCCTTTATGCTGCATAATCCCACAAAACCCAGATTTGGCAGGATTTATAATACCTTACCCACAGAACATCTCTCCAATGAACAACTAACTTTTCTAATGCAACATCAGCATTAATGTGTAGCAGTATGGAAAAAAAACAAACTTATTTTTATGTAGATGGCCCCTCCTCTGCCTGAGGGGACCCCAATACATTATAACAATGGGATTAATATTAAGCAGTGTGGGTTACAAAAAGTAGATTAACAGCCAACGGTGGTATAGCCATCGGTTTAATCATAAATAAAGGCAGTTGTAAAAGCTAGGTAACTGTCTTGTGCCTGCATATTGTAAATAACCGCTTTCTTTTTAAGTCTTCGTTCCAGAGGGGTGTCTAATGCATTGCAAAGCAATAAGCTGATAACCCTACTAGAAATAAAATAGTTAAATACTGGAATCCAAGTCTATCTATATCTGTACTTTCATTTGCCACTATAAAAAACATTAAAACGTTGTGTAAAGGACAATACTGTTATATAATAATGTAATGAAAGAAGTGATCAATCAATTCAATTCATATTGCAAGGAAATGCTTTAATTAATAAAAAAAAAAAATCTTGTCAAAACAGAAATCGTGTCACTGTCTCTTTCAGAAGAAAAAACACAATTGAAATTCTTCAGAGCAAATCACTGACTAAAATAATAAACTAGTAATAATCAACAATATTTTTTAAAATAAGAGTCCTCACAATACAATGTACTTTTATATGGTTATTATACTATAATACAATACATTTTATAAAGTATATATATGGAGCGTGACAATGTTAAAGTTGAATCTTGCATTTCATTAGTGAAAATATGTGTAGATTAATCTTCTGGTTCATACCTGGAACAAAAAGAAAAGAAAAAAGTTCAGTACAATATTGTACAGTTACAATGTTTACCCTCAACTGTATGTTATTTAATCAGAAATTAACTAAACGTCATACTGTGTTGCCCCCCTCTTATTCGTTACAGCTACTGTAAGACTTTGTTTAGATCCTATGCACCATATCATTATCCCACAAAATCTATTCATTCTTGTTTTAGTTCATACCTTAATTAATGTTATATTCAAGTTAACAATTTCTCAGTTGTGCAATGTGGAACACAGGGAAGGGTACTTCAAAGAGGATAAAGTCTCTGTGATGGAGACTCCCCTCTTCCCTCCACTTTACCCCTGCTTACTTCCAGTTTTAACTAACCTGCCGCATGAAAGGGTGTTGGGCACTGTTCTTTTAGTTAGACTTCTTTTTTAGTTTTATGCTTAGTAATATGGGGATGTACAGACCTCCATTAGCATACCTGGGAACTTTCAGAATGAGCTGGCCCTGAGAACTTGTAAATATTAGTTCTTAAAATTACCCATAATATACATTCTTGGTGATATGTCCCTGCTTGATTATCACGGTGCCCGTGATTGCTGCCGTTCCTTGTCTGTCACCAGTAGGGGGCTTCTATTGGCTGTCTGCAGATAGCCCGCCTCTTATTGCCTATTTAAACCTGGATTGGGCACCCTTTGAGTGCCCTTTCGTGTTGTTTCTGACCTTCTTGCTATCACTATGCCAGTGATAGCTGGGCCTCTGTTCCAGTGTTCCTGAGTTCCTGATCTCATGTGTTCCTGAGTTCCTGATCTCTACTGTTCCAGTGTTTCCTGCATGCTGAAGTACTTCCAGTCCTGGTTCCGGCCTAGTCTCTGGTGTTGCAGTTCCTGCTGAACTTCTTCTCTGCGGTTTCCTGACCTGACTGATCGTTGCTGGTTCCTGTCATCGCATCGCCTGTCTCCTGTATCCTGGCGACCTCCTGCCTGGTCGCGTCGGCGACATTGCTTGTTACTCCAGTGTGCGGTCACTGGTTTGCTCCACAGCCTATCGGCTATACAATTCTGTGTTGGCCCCAGCGTGCGGACGCTGGTTTGCTCCTAAGCCTTGCGGCTATACAAACTCGTTTGTTACACCAGTGTGCGGTCACTGGTTTGCTCCAAAGCCTATCAGCTATACAATTCTGTGTTGGTCCCAGCGTGCGGATGCTGGTTTGCTCCTAAGCCTTACGGCTATACTAACTTGCTTGTTACACCAGTGTGCGGTCACTGGTTTGCTCCTAAGCCTATCGGCTATACAATTCAGTGTTGGTCCCAGCGTGCGGACGTTGGTTTGCTCCAAAGCCTTGCGGCTTTACGATTCCCTTGTTAGTCTCAGTGTGTGTACACTGGGTTGCTTACGATCCTGTCAATTTGCCATTACCATCTGACTGCTGCTACTATCTCTGGGCTGCCCTGCCCGGTATTGGTAAGGCCGGTAGAACCTTTTGCCACATTCCATCTGAGGTTGCCTTACCCGGTATTGGCAGGGCCGGTAGAGCCTACATTATGAATCTATTGAGGCTGCCTTGCCCGGTAATTTGGTAAGGCCGGTAGAACCGTTATGCGATTCCATCTGCAGGTTGCCTTACCCGGTATTGGCAAGGCTGGTAGAGCCTAACATTCTATTACTTCAGACTGTCCTGTCCGGTATATTGACAGGACCGGTAGAGTCTGCCTTCTGTCTTGTTATATTCTGAATATATCTGTATGTATGTGGTTGCCATCCTACGTTATCAATTTATTATTTCAATAAAATTGATTTTTACCTAAAACTTGTGTCTGAGAGTCATAAATAACCGTGACAGTACGAAAGGGCCATGACCTCAGACAGCAAAGGTGAAGGTAATGCACAGAATATCCATTGGAAGATGGATGTGCACGAGCAACGTTTGGATCAGTTGGCAGTTGCAATTCAAACGATCCTTGAATGCACGGTACTTGCTGACAAATCTAGCTCTAGCCCGGTGGTCTCGCCAAGTCAGACACCGGAGAGTGATACCAGACCCCTAGGGGGCACGGTTAAAGGTTTAACGGCTTCTGCACCCTTGCCGCTAAGATACGATGGTGACCCTAGTCTCTGCAGAGGGTTCATCAACCAACTCGAGATTTTTATCGAATTGACGGCACACGCATTTCCCAATGATCGTAGTAAGGTGGGGTTTACAATATCTTTGCTCACTGGCAGAGCTTTGGCTTGGGCTAACCCCTTGTGGGAGAATGCTAAACCTTGTACTAAAAACTTTAGAGAATTTGTGCAATCCTTTCGAAGAGTGTTTGAGCCTCCTGGTAGAACCACCTCTGCTGCCAAACGCCTTATGGAGATACATCAGGGCAGGCGTACAGTAGGCGACTACGCCATCGAATTCCGCACATTGGCAGCAGAGGTAGGTTGGAATAACGAGGCATTATTGGCAGCTTTTTCTCAAGGCCTGAATGACCACATTAAGGACGAAATCGCTGCTAAAGATCTACCTATTGATCTAGATGACTACATTGAATATGTTATGATAATTGACTCCAGAATACGTGAGAGATCAATTGCCAGAGATCGTAAGTTACGGTCAAAGAATAATGAGCCTAGTGGCATGTTTTGCCCATCCATCCCTCCCCTGGCATTGAAGTCTAGTGAACCTGTACGGGAGACAAGTGAACCTATGCAAATAGGCTTCACTAGACTAACCAAGGCTGAGAGACTTTATCGCAGAAGACAAGGGTTGTGTTTATACTGCGGTAAAAAAGGGCATTTGCTAAATTCCTGTCCGGTACGTCCGGGAAACGCACACACCTAGGGTACCTTGGGGGACAGGCCCTAGGTGGTGTACAATTGTCCCCAGTGTCGGGCACAATGAAACCCACCATACAGGTGGTATTATCTTGGGCACAACGCTCCGTGGAGGTTTTGGCCTTGGTTGACTCTGGTGCAGCAGGGTATTTTATGGATAATACCTTTGCTGAATTGCACGGAGTTCCACGCATTGAAAGAGAAAATCCCTTGACTATTGAAGCGATTGATGGCAGACCCTTAGAACCGCCTCAGGTTATGTTTGAAACTATGCCACTGTCTATGACTATTGGGGCACTTCACAGAGAAGAGCAGCAGTTTCAACTGATTAATTCTCCGCACCATGCGGTAATATTGGGCTTTCCGTGGTTACAGTTACATAACCCACAATTTGATTGAAAAAAGTGTGAAATTGCTGCTTGGTCCCAGTTTTGTATGGACAAGTGCGTCATCCAGCCTGTAAAGGTCCTATGCACCTCCTCGGCTATACCGGATGTGTACCAACAGTTTGGCGATGTTTTTAGCAAAGGAGAGGCCAGTTTGCTACCTCAGCATAGACCTTATGATTGTTGCATCGAATTGCAGCCTGGGGCAGTACCTCTGAAAGGACGCACTTATCCATTATCTTATGAGGAAAATAAGGCTATGGAGGATTACATTTCTGATGCCCTTGCTAGAGGGATCATACGAAAATCTACCTCTCCAGCTGGGGCTGGGTTCTTTTTTGTAAAAAAGAAAAATGGCGAATTAAGACCATGCATTGACTACCGGGGCTTGAATAAACTAATGGCAAAAAACGCATACCCCATACCACTCATCACCGAGCTTTTTGACAGGCTTAAGGGCGCTTAGATTTTTACCAAATTGGACCTACGGGCCGCTTACAATCTGGTGCGCATTCGAGCAGGTGATGAGTGGAAAACTGCCTTTAATACTCGAGCTGGGCACTACGAGTATCTTGTAATGCCATTTGGGCTATGTAATGTCCCTGCAGTTTTCCAGGAACTGATAAACGATGTTCTGAGAGATATGTTACAGACATGTGTTGTGGTTTATCTGGACGATATATTGATTTACTCTCAAGACATGGCACAGCACATCAAAGATGTCTCCGCAGTATTGCTACGACTCCGTGAGAACAAATTATTTTGTAAACTGGAAAAATGTGACTTTCATAGAACCAGTGTGCCATTCTTGGGGTTCATAATTGGCAATGATGGCATTGCCATGGACAAGGATAAGTTGTCAGCTGTCTTACAATGGCCAAAACCCAAGGGGCTTAAAGCCATACAGCATTTCCTGGGTTTCGCTAATTATTATAGGCGGTTTATTAAGAACTTTTCTTCCATTGTTAAACCTTTGTCCGATCTTACGCACAAGGGCGCTAATCCTTCTTGTTGGCCGGTATCTGCTGAGAATGCCTTTGAGAATTTGAAGCTGGCATTTGCTGCGGCTCCTGTGTTATCCCACCCCAATCCTCTACTTTCATTTACGTTAGAGGTGGATGCCTCAGATATTGGGGTTGGGGCAGTACTTTCGCAACGACACGAGAAAGGTGGTACTCTCAGACCTTGTGGGTTTTTCTCTAAGAAGTTGACTGTCACTCAAGGCCACTATGAGATAGGTGACAAAGAATTATTGGCCATTATCCTCGCTCTTAAGGAGTGGCGTCATTTGCTTGAAGGTACCAAGACTCCCGTATTAATCCTAACAGATCATAAAAATCTGACTTATCTCTCGGAGGCCAAGAGATTGTCCTCCCGTCAGGCCAGGTGGGCACTGTTCCTGTCTCGATTTAATTTCATTGTATCATACTTACCGGGGTCAAAGAATATCAGGGCGGATGCACTGTCAAGACAATTTGAGGCCGACAGTGACAGAGTGGAAGCACCAGCACCCATCATCCAACCTGATAGAATACTGGCTACTATACGCACGAGTATCACTTCTCCTTTAGGGGAGGAGATCCTGGCCTCTCAGGGGTCCGCTCCCCATGAAACTCCAGTGGGCAAATGTTTTGTCGATGAACCATTTCGTACTAGGCTGCTTGAAACCTACCATTCCTCTAAGGCTGCGGGACATATTGGTAGAGACCAATTGTTATGGTCCCTTTCTCAGTTATTTTGGTGGCCCTCCATGAGAAACGATTGTGTCGAATTTACGAATGCCTGTGCCACCTGTGCCCACGCTAAGACCCCGAGACATCTCCCTGTGGGCTTGCTTCAACTGGTGCCTAATGGCGAACGCCCCTGGTCTCATGTTTCCATTGATTTTATGGGAGAGTTACCTATGTCCAAGGGGTACTCCTTTATATTCATGGTGGTGGACAGGTTTTCTAAAATGGCTCATTTCGTGCCCCTCCGTGGTCTTCCTTCAGCGAAGGAATTGGCAATGGTGTTCGCCAGAGAAGTATTCCGGTTGCATGGAGTGCCTAGGGTACTGGTGTCTGACAGGGGGAGCCAGTTTGTGTCTAGATTTTGGAGGGCATTTTGCCAACAGATGGGCATACAGCTGTCCTTCTCCTCTGCCTACCATCCCCAGACTAATGGAGCCGCTGAACGAGCTAATCAGGGCTTGGAACAATTTCTCCGTTGTTTCGTTACTGACCATCATGATAATTGGTCCGACTTGTTGCCTTGGGCAGAGTTCGCCAGGAACTGTGCGGTCAATTCTTCATCTGGGAGCTCTCCATTTCTGATTAATTATGGGTTCCAGCCCTGTTTGCTTCCAGACTCATTTCAGACGCAACAGATTCCAGCTCTGGATGAGCATATCGAGCAACTCCGTTCCACATGGGCACAAGTTCAGAGGGCACTTGGTCAGTCATTTCAGCGTCATCAGCGCCATGCTAATCGCAGAAGGCTTCCAGCGGTTTCCTTTCAGGTTGGGGATAGAGTATGGCTTTCCTCCAGAAATCTCAAGCTGCAGGTTCCGTCTAATAAGTTGGCTCCCCGGTTTATTGGTCCATACAGAGTTATTCGCAAAATTAACCCTGTCTCCTATGCACTAGACCTACCTGCATCCATGCGTATCCATAATGTGTTCCATGTGTCCCTTCTTAAGCCTCTGGTTTGCAATCGCTATACTACCACACCTGTGGTGCCAGGACCTGTAGAGGTCGAGGGCCAGGAGGAGTACGAGGTTCAGAGCATTATTGATTCCCGTAGGCTTAGAGGAAGGGTACAGTACCTGGTACATTGGAAAGGGTATGGTCCTGAGGATCGATCATGGGTGGATAGTACGGACCTTCATGCACCTAGGCTAACTAGGGCCTTTCATGCCAATTACCCACAGAAACCTAGACCCTATTCTAGGAGAGGGGGTCTTTGAAGGGGGGGTGCTATCACGGTGCCCGTGATTGCTGCAGTTCCTTGTCTGTCACCAGTAGGGGGCTTCTATTGGCTGTCTGCAGATAGCCCGCCTCTTATTGCCTATTTAAACCTGGATTGGGCACCCTTTGAGTGCCCTTTCGTGTTGTTTCTGACCTTCTTGCTATCACTATGCCAGTGATAGCTGGGCCTCTGTTCCAGTGTTCCTGAGTTCCTGATCTCATGTGTTCCTGAGTTCCTGATCTCTACTGTTCCAGTGTTTCCTGCATGCTGAAGTACTTCCAGTCCTGGTTCTGGCCTAGTCTCTGGTGTTGCAGTTCCTGCTGAACTTCTTCTCTGCGGTTTCCTGACCTGACTGATCGTTGCTGGTTCCTGTCATCGCATCGCCTGTCTCCTGGCGACCTTCTGCCTGGTCGCATCGGCGACATTGCTTGTTACTCCAGTGTGCGGTCACTGGCTTGCTCCACAGCCTATCGGCTATACAATTCTGTGTTGGTCCCAGCGTGCGGACGCTGGTTTGCTCCTAAGCCTTGCGGCCAGACAAACTCGCTTGTTACACCAGTGTGCGGTCACTGGTTTGCTCCAAAGCCTATCGGCTATACAATCCTGTGTTGGTCCCAGCGTGCGGATGCTGGTTTGCTCCAAAGCTTTGCGGCTAGACAAACTCGCTTGTTACACCAGTGTGCGGTCACTGGTTTGCTCCAAAGCCTATCGGCTATACAATCCTGTGTTAGTCCCAGCGTGCGGACGTTGGTTTGCTCCAAAGCCTTGCGGCTAGACAAACTCGCTTATTACACCAGTGTGCGGTCACTGGTTTGCTCCAAAGCCTATCGGCTGTACTATCCTGTGTTGGTCCCAGCGTGCGGACGCTGGTTTGCTCCAAAGCCTTGCGGCTATACAAACTTGCTTGTTACACCAGTGTGCGGTCACTGGTTTGCTCCAAAGCCTATCAGCTATACAATTCTGTGTTGGTCCCAGCGTGCGGACGCTGGTTTGCTCCAAAGCCTTGCGGCTATACAAACTCGCTTGTTACACCAGTGTGCGGTCACTGGTTTGCTCCAAAGCCTATCAGCTATACAATTCTGTGTTGGTCCCAGCGTGCGGACGCTGGTTTGCTCCTAAGCCTTACGGCTATACTAACTCGCTTGTTACACCAGTGTGCGGTCACTGGTTTGCTCCTAAGCCTATCAGCTATACTAATCTGTGTTGGTCCCAGCGTGCGGACGCTGGTTTGCTCCTAAGCCTTACGGCTATACTAACTCGCTTGTTACACCAGTGTGCGGTCACTGGTTTGCTTCTAAGCCTATCAGCTATACTAATCTGTGTTGGTCCCAGCGTGCGGACGCTGGTTTGCTCCAAAGCCTTGCGGCTTTACAATTCCCTTGTTAGTCTCAGTGTGTGTACACTGGGTTGCTTACGATCCTGTCAATTTGCCATTACCATCTGACTGCTGCTACTATCTCTGGGCTGCCCTGCCCGGTATTGGTAAGGCCGGTAGAATCTTTTGCCACATTCCATCTGAGGTTGCCTTACCCGGTATTGGCAAGGCCAGTAGAGCCTACATTATGAATCTATTGAGGCTGCCTTGCCCGGTAATTTGGTAAGGCCGGTAGAACCGTTATGCGATTCCATCTGCAGGTTGCCTTACCCGATATTGGCAAGGCCGGTAGAGCCTAACATTCTATTACTTCAGACTGTCCTGTCCGGTATATTGACAGGACCGGTAGAGTCTGCCTTCTGTCTTGTTATATTCTGAATATATCTGTATGTTTGTGGTTGCCATCCTACGTTATCAATTTATTATTTCAATAAAATTGATTTTTACCTAAAACTTGTGTCTGAGAGTCATAAATAACCGTGACATTGATCTAATCAAGAGATGCCCCAAACAGTCACCAAGGAATCATTAACATGCAACAACTTAGATATGTCACTGACTGAGCATACACAAGACACACTGGACTTCTCCATCTGCCTTCCTAGTATCAATGGCACAGATTTAAGTGGGCCAAATCACACAGTAATTTTAATTATCCTATATAATAATTCGCTAGGATGTTTGTCAGAAGCTGTCATGCGCAGTTGAGACTGCCCAAACGCACAGAATGCTGGGTGTTCTGTGATGGGAGCATTCTGTGCTTCTGGGCAGTCTCTACAGTACATGACTGCATCGGTGGCAGGACGCAGAGCAGGACCGGCCTCTTAACCCTTTAGTGCCGGAGGGGTACGCAACTAAGTAAGGAACACTTTGGGGAATAGTGACCATAATATGGTACCTTTTGAGATTCATTCAAAAAAGCAATTTGGAATGGGTTCCACCAAAACACTGAATTTTTAAAAGGCCAACTTTAGCAGGTTGAATTCATCCCTTGATCTTGTTTTCAGCAAAAAATCACAGAAGGTAAGTGGAATGCCTTCAAAATAACACTGCAAAAATATACATATAAATGTATTCCCTTTGGAAACAAATACAAAAGAAACAAATTAAAACCAATGTGGCTAACCAGTAAAGTAATTCATGATATAAATAACAAGAAAGCTGCATTTAAACATAAAGCTGAGGGATCAGCAGAGGCATTTACAGAATACAAAAATGCCAACAAAACCTGTACAAAAGGAAATTAAATTAGCTAGACTGAAGAATTAAAAAAAAAAAAATGCCAAGGAGAGCAAGAGCAACCCCCAAAAAAATCTTTAAATATATTAATGCCAAAAAATTAAAGTCTGATAATGATGGGTCCTTGTTATCTGAAACGGGTGAGATGGTCAGTGGGGACAGAGAGAAAGCAGATATTTTAAATAATTTCTTTCTTCTGTTTTTACCAAGGAAGATCCAAAGGACAAGAACCTGCACACTGCATTTACAAAACAGTCACAGCAAGCATGGGATTGGCTAACCCAAGAAAAAGTGTTAAAACAATTGAATGGTGTTAAGGTAGACAAAGCCCTGGGGACGGATGTATACACCCACGGGTACTTAAAGAGCTAAGCCAGGCTCTGGACAGACCGTTATTTTTGATTTTCAGGGATTTTTATTTCAGGTATGGTGCCCACAGATTGGAGTAAAGCAGATGTGGTGCCCATATTTAAAAAGGGATCAAAACCCCAGCTGGGAAATTACAGACCTGTAAGCTTGACATCCGTGGTAGGAAAACTGTTTGAAGGACTGCTAAGGGAATATATTCAACAATTCATCTTGAACAGGAATATCATTAGCAGGAGCCAACACGGCTTTGTGAAAGAGAGGTCTTGTCAAAATAACTTGATTTCATTTTATGAAAAACTGAGTAAAAATATAGATTTGGGAGTGGCGGTTGATGTGATCTATTTAGACTTTGCCAAGGCATTTGATACGGTTACACACAAGAGGTTACTGTACAAATTGAATGAAATAGGCTTAGGGGCAAATGTTTGTGCATAGATTGGAAATTGGCTGAAAGATAGAATGCAAAGGGTGGTAGTAAATGGGAAGTTCTCCAATTGGATAAATATGATAAGTGGAGTACCTCAGGGATCTGTCCTGGGTCCTCTTCTTTTTAATTTGTTTATTAATGATCTCCCAAAGGGCATAGGGAGCCATGTAGCAGTGTTTGCCGATGACGCAAAATAAACTAAGGCAGTGTTTCTCAACTCCTGTCCTCAGGACCCACTAGCAGGCCAGGATTTGATGATTTCCTTGTTAGAGTACAGGTGAGTTAATCAATGTGAATGAACCTCTGATCACCACACCTGTGCTCTAGCAGAGAAATCCCTAAGTCATGGCCTGTTAGTGGGTCCTGAGGACAGGCGTTGAGAAACACTGAACTAAGGTAATGAAGTCTGAACTGGATGTGTCTTCATTACAAGAGGATTTGGACAAATTAGGTGACTGGGCAGGCAAATGAGATTCAATATAGACAAGTGTAAAGTTAAGCATTTTGGTTATATTATTAAAAATGCAACATATAGTTTAAAGGGTGTTTCTTTGGGGAAATCTACTAACGAAAAGGATTTGGGAGTAATGGTAGACAATAGACTTAGCAGCAGCGCGCAGTGCCAGCTGGCAGCTGCAAAGGCCAATAAGATATTGGCATGTATTAAAAGGGGTATTGACTCAAGGGAGGAAGATATTATATTTACAGGTCCAGGGTAAGACCCCATCTAGAATATGAAGGATATTTATATTTCAGAAACAGTTGAAAAATCATCTGAGTTAGAACACCACAATAGGTGTCGGTGCCAAGGGGAAAATGATAATAGTACACATAGAAGGAAGGGGAACCACTTTCGATGGTACTCAGAACCTAACTTCTATTGTATAGAAAGACCCTTTGATAATAGGACAATATTAGAATAAAAAACATATCTTTATTGGTAATAATTAAAAACAAAGAGGAAAAAGAAAGCAAAAGAAAATAAAAACATAAAAAGGAAGGGGAGTGGTGATGTATTGGACTAGACCCAGACCTAATTAGTTCGAATAACTACTACCCAGACTCTCTTAGACAATATATTAAGATCTTGATGTAATCAATTGTTATTATAGTACCAATATATAAGAATCAATGGGCTTAAAGCCTCTAAATAATATATCCCTAATTTTCTCCACAACCGGACATAATTATCTTAACCTAGGAACAGATTATCCGTTCACTACTACCTTAGACATAATACAGTCCATAAACCTATTAGTTGTCACTCATTAAAGATAAGAGGCTAGTGCCAAATAATTGCAGATACTTAATCCGTTCTTGAACATGACTTATGATTTACTTAGTGTTGCTACATTGTAACCAATTTCATTAAACTTGCAACAAATATAGAGCACTACCGTAAATAACGTCTATAATTCGTTCTAGACTCAAAATGTAAGCAATGTTATTAAAGGGATCAATTGAATCTAGCTCATATTAACCCTTTAGCTGCCGCTGTTCCTCGGTCGCTCAGGCGACATTTCCATCCTGTTGGTCCCCAGCGTGCGGACGCTGGTTTGCGCCACTGCCTTACGGCTTCCTATACATCTAAGCTGCTGGTTACCAGCGCGTGGGCGCTATCTCGCTTCACTGCCTCACGGCTTACTTTACATTTAGTTGTTGGTTCCCAGCGTGCGGACGCTGGTTTGCTCCACTGCCTTACGGCTTACTATACATTTAATCTGTTGGTTACCAGCGTGCGGGCGCTGGTTCGCTCCATTGCCTAAGGCCTACTCAGTATCTGTCTGTTGGTTACCAGCGCGCAGGTGCTGGTTCGCTCCACTGCCTTACGGCTTACTCTGTATCTAGTCTGTTGGTTACTAGCGCGCGGGCACTGGTTCGCTCCACTGCCTTTCGGCTTACTATCCATTCAGTTGTTGGTTCCCAGCGTGCGGGCGCTGGTTCGCTCCATTGCCTTCCGGCTTACTATCCATTCAGTCTGTTGGTTCCCAGCGCACGGGCGCTGGTTCGCTCCATTGCCTGACAGCTTACTATCATTTGATCTGTTGGTTCCCAGCGCGTGGACGCTGGTTCGCTCCACTGCCTTACGGTTTACTATTCATCTAGGCTGTTGGTTCCCAGTGCGCTGTCCAGTCCTAGACAGCTGTTCGCTCTCAGTACACGGGTACTGATGTGTGCAGACTACCTGGTACTAGCTCTCATAGCCTCTACATTCCATCTCTATACTGTCTTGTCATCTGACAGTTATTGAGGCCATAGTGGTTGGCACCAACTCCTCTAAGGCTGCCTTGCCCAGTATATTGGTAAGGCCGGTAGAACCTTCCAGTCATTTCCATTTTGAGGTTGCCTTACCCGGTATTGGCAAGGCCGGTGGAGCCTATATCACTGGTATCTCGTTAGGCTGCCTTGCCCGGTATATTGGCAGGGCCGGTAGATCCTGTATACTCCTGATAGTCTTATAGGCTGCCTTGCCCGGTATATTGGCAAGGCTGGTAGAGCCTGATTCTCCTAGTTAGCTGATAGGCTACCTTGCCCGGTATATTGGCAGGGTCGGTAGAGCCACCTTTCCTTGCTTGCCCAGGCTGCCTTGCTCGGTATATTGGCAGGGCCGGTAGAGCCTTACTCGCCATTATCCCTACTACTTGTCAGTTCTATGTATTGTATGTATGTGTATGAAATCCTATGGGATTATCTTAAACTTTTCAATAAAGTTGTGTTTTTACCTAACTTTGCATCTGAGAGTCTTAACAAACCGTGACAGGTAACCATATGGTGCGCTGCAGTCTACACAATGGAGACCGGGACTGACGGCGCAGGAGTGCAGACAAGATGTCTGCGCTGTAACCTGGGTTCCGGTCTCCTTCAATGATGGATTTCTTCAGAACGGGCTACTTTTGAAAGGTAAACTACACACCCTGTTCCAAATTATTATGCAAATGATATTTAAGTGTCACAAAGATTAAATATTTTGTTTTTCAGTTTAACTCATGGATGGCATTGTGTCTCAGGGCTCTTTTGATAACTGAAAACAATCTTGGACACCTGTGATAATTAGATTGCCAGGTGAGCCCAATTTAATGGGATAGTAATACTTTATTTTATCCTTATTTTATTTTGTAGTCATTAAAAAAACATGAAGAACGATATAAGTCTTATATCTCAAACCTTTATGGTTTAAGAGATAGTCACAAGCAAAATATCCCCCCCCCCCGTTCAGCCAGATCAGAAGGGAGGTGCCCAGGTAGACTGCAGAGTGGGACAATCTTCAATTAAGATAAGGGAAAAAGCTGAAAAACTTGTCAAGGGTGGAAGGGCTTTCATTCTTTTCATACAAAGAAGATTGTTCCCTGCTGTTATCTGTCTGGTCTTACAACCAGATTCACATCTGAGAAGAGATGGCTTACACTAGGAAAAAGGGGCGGGAGGGGGAAACTTTGCTTGTGAATATCTCTTAAACCATAAAGGTTTGAGAGATAAGACTTTTATCATTCTTCATGTTTTTTTAATGCCTACAAAATAAAATAAAGTTAAAACGAAGTATTACTATCTGTTTAAGGAAAAACTACTAAAGGTGGGTGTTCCACATTATTAAGCAGAGCACCATTTTCGAGCAATATGGGGAAGAAAAAGGATCTCTCTGTTGCCGAGAGGTATGAAAACATTAGATATTTCACGAAAACTTAAGCGTGATCATCGCACTATTAAGAGATTTGTGGCTGATACAGAGCACAGACGGGTTCGTGCAGATAAAGGCACATTGAGGAAGATTTCTGCCAGATCCATGTATCGGATCAAGAGAGCAGCTGCTAAAATACCATTACATAGCAGCAAACAGATATTTGAAGCTGCTGGTGCCTCTGGAGTCCCACGGACATCAAGGTGTAGAGTCCTCCAGAGTCTTGCAACTGTGCATAAACCTTCTATTCAGCCACCACTAACCTATGCTCACAAGCAGAAACGGCTGCATTGGGCAGAAAAATACATGAAGACTAATTTTTAAACAGTCCTGTTCACTGATGAGTGCCGTGCAACCCTGGATGGTCCAGACGGATGGAGTAGTGGATGGTTGGTGGACGGCCACCCTGTTCCAACAAGGCTGCGACATCAGCAAGGCGGTGGTGGAGTCATGTTTTGGGTCGGAATCATGGGAAGAGAGCTGGTCGGCCCCTTTAGGGTCCCCCAAGGTGTAAAGATGACCTCTGCAATGTATGTGGAGTTTCTGACTGACCACTTTCTTCCCTGGTACAAAAGGAAGAACTATGCTTTCCGTAATAAAATCATCTTCGTGCATGACAATGCACCATCTCATGCTGCAAAGAATACCTCTGCATCAATGGCTGCTATGGGGATAAAAGGAGAGAAAGTCATGGTGTGTCCTCCATCCTCCCCTGACCTCAATCCTATTGTGAACCTGTGGAGCATCCTCAAGCAAAAGATCTATGAGGGTGGGAGGCAGTTTACATCCAAACAGCAGCTCTGGGATGGTATTCTGACATCTTGCAAACAAATTCAAGCAGAAACTGTCCAAAAACTCACAAGTTCAATGGATGCAAGACTTGTGAAGCTGTTATCAAATAAGGGGTCCAATGCTGAAATGTAACGTGACCTGTTAAAATGTTTAAAATGTTGTTAAAAGTTTGACTGAAATAGCTTTTGATTTCAGTAAATATGCTGCAAACACAACAAATGACAATTTTCAGTTCTTTACAACCTATAAAGTGTTTTGAAACTTACTGTGCGTAATAATTTGGAACAGTGCATTGTAAGTTTTTTATGTTTAAAAAAAATACTGTTATCATTAGGAGGTTTGTTCAATAAAATTTGAATTGTACTCTTAATAGTTGAAAACATGAGAATTATGCTGACTGTTATTTACATCAATTATTTAGGTAAATGAGAAAAATATCATTTGCATAATAATTTGGAACAGGGTGTATATTCAGAAGCTAGTCACTACCTGATTAATTATAGCAGAGCGACTTTACAACAGATGAAAGTTCCGCTTTAATGCATTCACTGTAAGGGTTCTTTACGCTTTCTGTTCCTTATTCTGGGCATTCCTCTCTTGTAAGTAGACATCTTTGTTTCCTTCAGCTTTTCTGTTTTGCTTTATATTCAGTTTTCTACTTCATTTTTCTATTTTTTTTATGTCGTTTTCAAAATTTGACGAAGCCTCTTTAAGAGCTTCATGCCCACTCTGTGTCCATCTTTGTTTCACACAATTCTTTACAGGAACAGATCTCTGCCCAGTTTGTTTCTTGGGGGTCAGAGTGGGCTCATATTGAATTGGATTATCTATTCTTTCGAATGGTCATACTGGATACGCTATTCTGTGCATAGCAGAGCTATTTTGAATAGCTGGTAAACCACTGATTGCATAGCATATGTCTTAAAAACTACAACCTCCAGAATTCCATTTTCCGGATTTTGTGGGGTGGATAGGGATGGTTTTTTGGCAGCAATCTTGCTTTTGCTATTACATGTGCTACACAGAGGCTAGTATCTCCTCTTTTCCTGCCATTTCATCCCTTGCAGTCAGAAAAAGTACTTTTCCATTCAAATAAGTACTTTTATCTTTCTTGCTATTTTGTGCTATTTTTTTTCTACGTTACAGGGGTTCCCTTGTACATGTAAGATCTCAAAGATAAAGATTCTATGGTCCCCTTAACCCCTTCAACCTACTGCTCTTCAGGCCAGACTGGGCTTCTTCTGGTAACGGATTTCATTCTTGCACTGTGGCCCCTACTCCAACTCCAGGGCCCTCCAATGCAGAACAGAATTCAGTTTGGGTTAAGACTCAAACCTATTCAGGGTTCCTTAACTCTTGGTCTGGGCCCCCTTCGGCCCTGTTAGGCAACTAAGTCTTGTTTTTGGGGGGCCATTCAAAATTATTTGGGGATTGCTCTGAGGAGGAAGGTGAGACTGATGGGGATGAACTAGATTCCCCACGTCCTTGGAAGATGTCTATTGAAGAGGATTCTTGCCCCTGGCTGTGGGACTTAATGGTGCTGTCCTGGAGGATGTCTGATAGAAAATGGTTTCTTAACAGTAAATACACAATCAACGCTGAGCTAATAAGACAGACATATAACCAGTGATTCAGTAAAACAAACGTGACCTGAAATGTCCTTTTTTTTTCTTGAATCGTTGACGCCACAATCCTTTCGAGTTCCAGAAAAAAGCCTTCCATATACATGCAAAAAATAAAGAAAAGGAAGGGGGAATATGCTCTAAGTGTAGACTGTCGGCTGCAAAAATTAGCACCTCCACTGCAGCTGATGACACCTCTTGTGGGTAGTGTAAGGTACTCACATTTGATGGAGGCAAAGACCAGACTCAGAGTGTAAGGGCCTCCACTGGACGACCCCCAGTGTGGGTATCAAAGTGCACTCCCGTGTCTTCGCAGTCTCCTCTCACCTCTTCATCACATGTTCTTTAATGGTCCTCAAGGAATAACCTTATATCCAATATATCACTGGATTGATAGTACAGGGACCCTTAGCCAAAAAGAAGAATGGACGTGGAACTGACCAATTAGGATTAGTGCCAGATATGGGTATCAAACTGATATTTTATAAAATATTTAAAATATGTAGTGCTATGGCCAATATTGAATATGAAATAAATAGCAATAAAAAAAAAAAATACAATTACAGTAAAAACTTATATAGTCAGTAATGCTCTACACATTTTGTAGTTCCCACTTCTTGGGCATAAAAGCTGTGGCACTGTCCGACTGGACCCTCACTTCCACTTCATTAGGGTATAGTATACAAGGGCAGTCCGAGTTCGAAGACATTTATGGACTGAAGAGACTCTTCCAGAGTTCACCTACCTTGGAGCCCCAGGTGACCCAGAACCGCCCGCCCCCAACCACTCCGGCTGGCATCCTTCGTGACCACAGTCTATTCTGGTATCACATCTTTAGTTAACCCTTTCAGTGCCAGAGTGGTACCCATGCATTGCAAAGCAATGCGTTGCGTACCCCTCTGGCACTAAAGGGGTATTTTTTGTTATATCTGGTCTGCTATTCATCTTTACTATAAGATTACTCACCATATCATTCCACATGGGTGTGGCTATTTGATGCAAGTCGGTTATAATATAGTTGATGAGGCTGAAAAAAGACGTGTCCATCAAGTCCAGCCCATGCCAAAAACACCCCTGTTGATCCGGAGGAAGGCAAAAAAACAAAAAAACCCTCTGGATCAATTTCTAATTTAGCCCCAAGTGGGTAAAAAAATTCCTTCCTGACTCCAAATGGCAGTCAGATATTTCCATGGATCAACATCCTATCTGCTTTGAAGCCATCTGTCATAATTTTCAATATTGATCTGTGCTAGATAGGCATCCATTGCTTTTTTGAAAGCAGTTGTATTATCTGCAAGTAGAACATGCCGAGGCAAATAATGCCATAGCTTTACTGCCCTTACTGTAAAGAATCCCTGTCTTTGCTTTACTTGAAAGTGCCTTTCCTCTAGTCTTAATGGATGATCTCTTGTTTGGGCTCTGGTGGAGGAGCGTGGGGCCTGAGGAGCCACTGGGATCACCCCACGTCTCACCCCGGTAGGCACAAAAAAGACAGTTGAGGCTTCTTCTTGGGAACCAAGGGCAACAACGTGCTTTTGCCCTCAGTAGCCTCACTAATTAGAGTCTTCAACTGCGGAACAAAGAGGGAAGTGCCCAAAATGTGAATAGAAACCAAAGATTTCTTGGAAATGAATCAGCAGACCAGACCTTAAGCCAAAGGGAAAGCCTGGCTGCTACAGACAAGGCAGAGGTCTTAGCCTGAAGCCTGATAGCGTAAAAAATAGCATCAGTAACATAATGCTGAGCTTTAGAAATGTTAGCCAAAAGCTGCAGCAGGTCAGCTGAGGGGGCACCACAACGAACTCCGTCAGTTTGCTGTTCCATCCATATAACAATAGCCCTAGTTATCCAAGCTGAAGTGACGGTAGGACGCAGAGACGCCCCAATGGCCGCAAATGTGGCCTTCAAGATAGCCTCAAGCTTCCTGTCAGTCAAGCCCTTGAGAGCAGAGGCATCTGCCACAGGCAAAGCCGTGGATTTGGAAAGCCTAGAGATAGGGGCATCCACCTTAGGGAGAGTTCACTGAGCCAAGGCCACCTCAGAGAAGGGGTACAGATTAGCAAATCTCTTAGGCAGGGAAAGACGTTTGTCAGGGGTCTTCCACACATCTAGGACAACCTGGTCAAGAGTGGGATTAGGTGGACAGACAGTGCAATGTTTCTTACGCCTTTGGAAGACATCAGAAGTAGTCTGAGGGTCTTCAGAAATGGGGGGAATGTTCAGAGTATCCAGGACAGCTTTGTTGAGACACTCAGTGGAGGGCTCAGGGTCAGCCTCAAAAGGGTCCACCCAAAAAAAAATTGGGAGTAAACCCCCTCGGAACAGTCACCGTCATCTGAATCCACCAATAATTCCTCATTGGAGGAATCCGATACATCACGGAACCCCTGAGGTTTAGGTGCTATAGACCTGAATAATACAGGGGGTTTCCAAGCCTGGAGGACCCCATGGAGCTGCATAGAAAATTGTGACAAAATAGATTCTAAATGTTGCACCCTAGGCGGCTCTTGGTCATGGCTGGAAGGCTCTGGTAGAGACGCAGGGGCCACGGAACATGAAGGGCATAAGTGACTTGAGTATTCTCTAGGGAGCCCTGACTGACATGAGGAACAATGAGTAATGGGGTTCACAGACACCCCAGTATCCTTAGTCTTAGGTCTAGGCCCAGGTCCCAACGGGTCTGACATCCTAACTTATACCAATACTGTGTCCCAGATCAATAATTCACCCCAGAAAGAGTTAAAGGGAAAGTAATGTTTCAAAATAAAAGCAGGTCCAATTAATATTCATAGTATTTGGGCCATGGAGAGTGTTATTTCAATACTGTCAGAGTTATAGTTCAAGAGTAATTGAATGATAAAGTATCCCACTCACGTCCCTTTTACTGATGTAACACTGCTCACCTCAGAACAGAAGGGTGGTGTCCAGATGACTTGCACAGAGAGATAAACTTCAATTAGCATAAGGGAAAAACCTGAAAACCCTGTGAAGGGGGCAGGGTTTTAATTGTTCTCACAGTAAGAAGACTGCCCCTTGCTGTGAGCTGTCTGGTCTTCAGACCAGATTCCACATCTGAGAGGAGGTGGCTTACACTAGGTATAAAGGGTGGGAGGGGAATACTTTATCATTCAATTACTCTTAAACTACAACTCTGACAGTATTGAAATAACACTCTCCACAGCCCAAATACTTTGAAGATTAATTAGAGCTGCTTCTATTTTGAAACATTACATCCCTTTAAAACACACTTATCTGTCTGCGAAGGGTTAATCTGCTGCGGCGAGAGTAAGGATCCAAGCCTTGCGTAGGATACTCTTGAGCGGAAACAAAGAAAATGGGGTCCGAAGCGGCAGCCAATCAGGAAACAGCCCATGAAACGGGCGTTCGTGGGAAATATAGTTTTTCCTCAAAGTACCCAAAAACAATGGCCGAAGCCCTCCTAGCCCGTAAAGCGCTCCTTAAAGGTGCGGACTTTAATAAATGAAAATTTAGAAAAGTGTGCCATAAGTTGTAAAAATACACAGCAAACACATATAAATCATTAGAAAACACAGACCCAAAAGGGAAATGTGTAAAAACATCTTCCAAAGCACCAAACCTGGCAAGGAAGGGGTTAAAGTACTACAGAAAACCCAAAATGCTCCAAAGACCCCCATAGGCACATAAGATAAACCCAATGAGTGCAGGAGTATGGGTGTGTAGGAACTCTTATAGGAGACCCCTGTGGGGAGGGGAAGCAGTGGGACAAGTGGACCTCAGCACTCAAAGGGTTGCTCACCTATTTTTGCAGGTCTTCTGTCTTCAGAATACCATTGAGTTAAGGAGAAGCCTCAGTGGGCAACTCCTAAGGAAAAGACATAGAACACAAGGTTTTCCCCCAGGGCTGGAAGGTCCACAAACAGCACCTGTCATCTAAGCAATCCACTACTGGGAGGTCAGGAATGGTAATCCTCCTAATGGGTGATTTCTATACTCCATATCTAACAGAAAACAATTAAATAAACTAAAAACTAAGCAGAACTGTTCTCTTGCCTTGTCTGATAAAGGAACAAATCTAACTGGTTGGGGACTGGCTGGTGCCCAGCTAAGGAGGGAAGGAAGGCTCCACCCTGCATTCTTTCCAAGAATTGTTCCTGCCTTCTTAAAGTGGAGATCACCTTCCCGGAGTTACCTGTAATCTATATTGGACGACACAGAAAGGCAGCTTACAAAACATAGCCTGCAATTTAGCCACTGTGCACAGAGACCACAGACAGCAGAAAAGCCATCTTACACTTCAGAAGATGTAGAGGAATGACAGCAAGGGACTCAAAGGGCGGCCGCTGCAAAACACCCTAAACCAGGTTAAGGTCCCACTGGGGTGAGGGAGCCTTATAGGCAGGGGAAGCATGAGCAACCTCCTGAAAGAACACCTTGACATCTGGCAAGAAGGCAATGCACCTCTGGAAAAGTACAGAGAGAGCTGAAGTCTGGGCCTTCAAGGAACTAAGACTGAGCCCTTTGTTCTAACTGTCCTGCAAAATGGACAGGACCACTGGAAGGTCAAATTCCTGTGAAGACAGATCCCTGTCAACACACCAAGAATGAAAAATTGACCAAACCTGTGGTAGGCCTTAGAGGAAACAGGCTTCCTAGCCTGAATCATAGTGAAGATATTCTCAGGGGAGAAACCTTTTATCCTCAGGGTGGAGGCTTCAACAGCCATGCCGTCAAAGCCAGATGCTCCATGTCCTCCTTCTAGAGGTACCCCTGAAGGAGGAGATATTTTCTGAGTGGCAGTGGAAATGGATCCCATTCTCCAGGCTCCACCGTTTGGTGACTGAGAAAGTCCGCCATGACACTGTCCACCCCTGGAATGTGCACTGAGAAAATAGCTGGAATATGACTTCTGACCAAGTGGGAGCACTTCTTGTACCTCCGTGCTTGTTGATGTAGGCCACAGCCATGGTGTTGTCTGACTGGACACATACAGGATGACCCCTCAGCTGAAGGGACCAATATACAAGAGCATGCCGAATTGCCCTGTGTTCTACAAAATTGATGGACTGAAGGGACTCCTCCAAGGTCCACCTGCCCTGAATCCCCCGGTGACCCAGGACCACGTACCCCAGCCCCACAGGCTGGCATCCATCGTGACAAAGATTAATTCCTAGATCACAAACCGTTTTCCCTGCTCTAGGCTGGTTCTGTTCAAACACCAGAACAGATCCTGCCTGAACTCCAGAGGAAGAGAGACCCTTAAGATCCAAGAGATCTGGGTTCCCATGTCAAGAGTGGATGGTCAATCTCTGGAGCTCCCTGGTGAACACCATGCAACCTGAAAGTCATGAACTTGCGAACCGGAGCGAAGGGCCACTCCACAGCATGGGACACCAGATGCATGATCTGTTGCATGTAGTCCTCCAGCAGAAAAACTTTCCCTTGACAGGTATAGAGGCAACCGGAACAGAGTTCTCCATGTTGATAATGCACCCCTTGGTGGTGGAGAATCTGAACATAATCCTGGACATGCTGGTTTGGATTTCCCTGTATGGAGCCTTCAGCAGAAGGTCATCTATGTAGGGAATCACCTGAATCCTCCGGGTGTGAATAAGGCAATCAGGGCCCCCAGTACTCTGGCAAACACCAGAGAAGTGGGGGTAAGCCCAAAGGGCAGAGCGGTGAACTGTAAGTGCCCCAATTCGCAAGCTAAGCGGAGGTACTTCTGACTACCTGGATGTATCGGCACCCTGCAGATCCACAGATACAGGGAATTCCCCCGGCACATAACTGTGATGACAGAGTGCAAGGACTCCAGTATCCACAAAAGAACTGAGGTGCTTGAGGTCCAAGTGGCCAGCAAGAACAGGTTTGATTAAAAATCTGAACCTCTCTCTTGGGGAGAAACTGGAAGAAGCACTGCCTTGTCCAAGAGAGCTTGAACAGCCTTGTTGAAAAGTCGCAACTTTCCTGGCCCAGGGGAGTCCTGGACTGGAAGAATCTGTAGGGAGGAAGGGACTTGAATGCAATCTTATATGCTTCCGAAATAACCTGCAAAACCTACTGGGGTCCGCAACAGGCTCTGCCCACGTGTTTGAAAAATGGCAAGACTTGCCAGGCTTGGGGTTGGCTGTGGCATATTTTGAATGCCACTGCTGTCTCGGCTTGGTGGAGGGGTGCGGGGTGCTGGCCTGAGACATGCTCGGATTTGGCCTTTGCACCTTTGTTTGGTGGGGACGAAATATATGCTGTTTCCTCCATGTCAGGGCATTTGGAGACCTGAGGTAACAGGATGTTCTTGCCTCCAGTAGCCTTAGGGATCTGTTTTCGTTCAGGTCCAAAAAGAGGATTTGAGTCTTACCTGTTAAATCCTTTTCTCTTAGTCCATACAGGTTACTGGTAACTTTGGGTAGGCGATCTGCCCCTTTAATTAGGCAGGAACAATTGTAGAATTATATGCAGGGGGTGGAGCCTACCCTTTCTCCTTGGCTGCAGCTAGCCAACCAACTCCAGTAAGATTTGAGACACTAACTACTATTGACTAGAAAGTAGAAGGGAAAGAAGACTCCTGTGAGCATGACCCCGAAGGACCCCTATGGTCTGCCACAGGAGAGCCAAGCATGGTCCCTTGACAGGGTTGCAGACCGATGCCAGCACATCAACACGGTAGTGCTTCTAAAAGGTGTGCACAGACGACCAAGTGGCCGCCTTGCACAACTGATCAGCGGAGGTCTGATTCTTGTAAGCACAAGAAGCCCCAATAGATCTAGTAGAATGAGCCATGACCCAAAAGGGAACAGTCTTCTTACTGTGATCCAGGACGCAATAGTCACTTTGGATGCAGGTCTTCCTGCCCTGGGACCCTCAGGAATGACGAACAGCGTGTCAGATTGCCTGATAGACTCAGTGCGATGGACATAAAATTTGAGACAAAGCATCACATCCAACATGTGGAGATCCCTCTCCTTGTCAGAGGTAGGGTCAGGGCAGAAGGAAGGCATCACAATCTCCTGATTGATGTGGAACTCCGAAACCACCTTCAGAAGAAACTCCTGAGAAGTGTGAAGCACCGCTTTGTTCTTGTGAAACACCAAAAAAGGTGGTTTACAGGTCAGAGCATGTAACTCTGCGACACAGCGAATGGACACGACAGCCAGTAGAAAGGCCGTTTTCCATGTCAACAGGCGCAGAGGAATAGTAGCCAAGGACTCAAAGGGAGGGCGCTGAAGAACGCCCAAAACCAAGTTAAGATCCCATGAAGGAGCGGGATCCTTAAAGACAGGATGAGTATGAGCAACGCCCTGAAAGAAAACCTTGACATCAGGAAGAATGGCAATGCACCTCTGAAAGAAAACAGAAAGAGCAGAAGTCTGAAACTTAAGGGAACTCAAACTGAGGCCCTTGTCCACATTGTCCTGCAAAAAGGCCAGGACCGTAGGCAAATCAAATTCCTGAGACAGGTCCCTGTCAGCACACCAAGATAGAAAGGTCGACGAGACACGATGGTAGGCCTTAGAAGAAACAGGTTTGTGGGCACTAAACATAGTAGCCACCACACCAGAAGAAAACCGTTTCTTCTTCAATATTGAGGATTCAATTTCCAAGCCGTCAAAGCTAGCTGATAAACATCCTCCTTCCACAGGTAATCCTGTAGAAGAAGATCCGGACGGCAAGGGAGCCGGAATGGCTCAGCCACTGACAGATCCAGAAGCTCCGAAAGCCAAGCCTGTCGAGGCCAGTACAGAGCAATCAGAATGACTGGACAGCGCTCCAGTTTCAATTTCCGTAACACCCTGTGCAACATGGGGAGGGGAACAAAGATGTAAGCCAGAGGAAATAACCAAGGAGTGGACCTGGCATCTACCGCTATAGCTAGAGGATCCCTCCATCGAGAGCAGAAACTCTGAACCTTCTGGTCGTGTCTTGTCGACATCAGGTCGATGCAAGGAAGACCCCACTTCTGAACAATGAGGGTGAACACCTCTGGGTGCAGTTCCCACTCGCCGCCGTCCACTGTATGTCGACTGAGGAAGTCCGCCATGACGTTGTCTACGCCTGGAATGTGAACTGCGGATATGGCAGGAACGTGTTCCTCTGCCCAGGACAAAATAGCCTTGACCTCTAACCAGGCGGCGAGACTTCTTGTTCCGCCCTGCTTCTTGATGTAAGCCATGGCCGTGGTGTTGTCGGACTCTACGCAGACTGGGCAGTCTTCCAGCAGAGGTGTCCAATGACGGAGGGCATGAAATATCGCCCGAAGCTCTAACACGTTGATGGGAAGGAGAGATTGCTCAGGAGACCACTGACCCTGAGCACTCAGGCAACCCAGGACCTTTCCCCAGCCGGAGAGGCTGGCATCTGTCGTCACAGTGCTCCAGAAGGATACCAGGAAGGACTTGTTCTTCAGCAGATTGGAGAGGTCAAGCCACCACGACAAACTCAGTTCCACATGAAGAGGAAGGGATACTGATGTCTTCAGAAGGTCCGGCTGACCCTTGCACACCTGGATCACAAACCTCTGGAGTGACCTGGTGTGAGCCATGGCAAATGGGACTGCTTCCATGGTGGAGATGAATTTCCCCACCAGAGAGGATAGCTTCTTGGCTGGAACTGGATCTTGAGCTAGAACAGCCAAAACCCTGTGTGCGATCTGGTGAGCCACTTCCTCCATGAGGAAAAGGGTACTTGTACCCACATGGCCTCACTAATCAGATTCTTGAGATCTGGCCAAAAACATTTAAGTGCCTTGAAAAGGCAAAGAGAACAATGCTTTCTTGGAAGAAGTCAGCAGACCAGATCTTGAGCCAACGAGCCCGTCTGGCAGTCACAGACATGGTGGAAACCCTAGCCACCAAGCGGATGGTATCAAATAAGGCAGCAGAAACATAGTGCTGGGCCTCAGAAATGTTGGAAAGAAGCCACAACATATCCGAAGTAGGGGCACCCTGACGGACAGCCAGGCTGAATTGTTCAGTCCAGACCATAATGGCCCGATTAACCCATGCCGCAGCGAATGCTGGATGAGTGGCAGTACCAGCAGTTGCAAAAAATGGACTTGAGGGAAACCTGAAGCTTCTTGTCAGTCCAGTCCTTCAGAGAGGATGCATAAGAAACTGGCAAGGCAGTAGACTTTGATAGCCTGGAGATAGACACGTCCACTTTGGGGGGATTAACCCACTGAGCAAGTGCTGCCTCAGAGAAGGGGTAAAGCTTGGCAAATTTCTTGGAAACAGAAGGTTTCCTGTCCGGATTTTTCCACTCATCAGACACAACGAGGTCAAGAGTGGGGTTAGGTGGAAAACAAGTAAGGGGCTTTTTAGGCTCCTGAAACACATCAGAGGGATCTGAAGAAACCTCCTGAACTAAGGGAATGTGTAGTCAAGACAGCCCTGATCAGGCCCTCAGCCGGGGGCTGAGGATCAGCCTCAAAGGGGTCCCCAAAAAACTGAGAGGAGCCCACAGCAGAACACTCCTCAACATCTGAAGCCATGAATGGAAGACCCCCTGTAACTGGGATGGAAAGAGTTGCAATGTTGACCTAAGGTCCCTAGTAGCAGCCTTGAACTCTTGCATCTAATCTGGCTCTAATGCATGGCTGGAGGTCCCTGGGAAAGACTCGGGGACATCAGAACATGCTGGGCATAAATGACCTGAGAATTCTCTAGGTAACCCAGAATGACATGAGGTGCAATGCACAATAGGGGACACAGAGACCCCAGCATCCTTAGTCAGGCCTGGCCCCAAGCTCCAACGGATTCAATATTCTCACAGTGTCAAAGAACGTATAGAGTATAAGGAATCACCCAAATACAGTGCGTGAGATTAAAATTTCACCACAGAAATCACTAAAATACACTTATCTGGCAGGCGAAGGGTTAATCTGCACAGTAGAGAAGAAGAGTCCAAGCCCTGCGTAGAATATTCATTCTGGAAAAGGCACAAAATGGCTGCCACGTAGGAACCAATCAGAAACAAGCACATAAAGCAAGTGATCATGGGAAATGTAGTTTTCCCAGAAAAAGTAACCCAACAGTGCCCGAAACCCCCTGAGCCCCCCAAAACACTTAAAACGTTAACCGGATAACAGAGCAAGGGCACACATTAATATGAGCCATCTCTGAAGTTGCTAAGTTGAGCGGTTGCAGAGATTTGTCCCAAAGAAGTGAATGGAGCAATGGTGTCTATGTGGCAAAGCGTGCCAAACTCAAATTTTTGCAAAGTTGAAATAGTATAATAAAAGTACATGAAACATCACTAGAAGACCCAAAAAACACTGAACCCAATAGGGAAAGTGTCAAAAAACCTCCAAAAGATGCAAAACCAGCAGCTAAAGGGTTATGTTACTACATAAACCTGCTCCAAAACACCCAACAGACATACAGGTAAACCCAATGAGTGCAGGAGTGTACAACAGGAATACCAAAGAAAGAAACCCCTGTGCGGAGGGGCACTGTGTGACATGTGGACCTGCAGCACTCAAAGGGTCGCTCACCTTTCCTGCAGATCCTTCTGTCTTCAGACTACCATGTATTAAGAAGAAGCCTTGGTGGGCAACTCCTGAGGAAAAACTTGGACCCAAGATTTTCCTCCCAGGGCTTAAGGTCCACAAAAAGTACCTGGTTACTGAGCAAGCCACATCTAAGGGCATTGTCAGTTATTGTAATCCGCCTGATGGTGGTATTCCATTTCTAACAGAAAAATAAAAAAAAAGTTTCTAAAACTATAGAAAACTGTTCTCTTGCCTGTCTTCACCAAGGAACAAATCTTACTGGAGCTGTTTGGCTCGCTGCAGCCAAGGAGAGAAGGTAGGCTCCACCCCCTGCAGTCATTTCTAGAATTGTTCCTGCCTACTTAAAGGGGGGGGGGGGGCGGATCGCCGATCCAAAGTTACCAGTAACCTGCGAAAGCAGAACCTTCTGCTTTCATCTTGTCGCCATCAGGTTGATGCAAGGAAGACCCCAATTCTGAACAATGAGGTTGAACACCTCTGGATGCAGTTCCCACTCTCTGCTGTCCACTGTGTGTCGACTGAGGAAGTCCGCCATGACGTTGTCTATGCCTGGAATATGCACTGCGGGTATGGCAGGAACGTGCTCTTCTGCCCAGGACAAAATAGCCTTGACCTCTAACCAAGTGGCGAGACTTCTTGTTTTGCCCTGCTTGTTGATGTAAGTCACAGCCGTGGCGTTGTCGGACTGAATCCGGACTGGGCATTCTTCCAGCTGGGGCGTCCAGCGACGAAGGGCATGAAATATCGCCCGAAGTTCCAATACATTGATGGGAAGGAGAGATTCCTCTGGAGACCACCGTCCCTGAGCACTCAGGTGACCCAGGACCACTACCATGCCAGAGAGACTGGCTTCTGTCATCACCCTGGTCCAGAAAGATATCATGAAGAACTTGCCCTTCAAGAAATTGTAGAGCCAAAACGACAAACTCAGTTCCACATGAAGAGGGAGGGATACAGACGTCTGCAGAAGGTCCAACTGACTCTTGCATATCTGCATCACAAACCGCTGGAGCTTCCTGGTGTGAGCCATGGCAAAGGGACTGCTTCCATGGTGGAGATGAATTTCCCCACCAGAGAGGATAGCTTCTTGGCTGGAACTGGATCTTGAGCTAGAACAGCCAAAACCCTGTGTGCGATCTGGTGAGCCACTTCCTCCATGAGAAACACCATGCTCTGCTGAGTGTCGAAGAGAAGGCCCAGGAAGACCAGACGCTGAGATGGGACAAGATTCGACTTGTCCAAGTTGATAATCCATCCATGATGGGTGAGAGCGTGAATGCAGTCCTGAATCTGCTGACGAAGAAGTTCCATAGAGGGTGCTTTCAGAAGCAGGTCGTCCAGGTATGAAGTAACTCTGATGCTGTCCAGGTGGAGGACGGACACTAAGGCTCCCAGGACACGGTTGAAGACCTTAGGCATTGGAGTCAGACCAAAGGGAAGAGCTAAGAACTGAAAATGCCCTTGGTCGCAGGAAAAACTGAGATACTGCCGGCTCTCTGGAAGAATGGTGATATGTAAATACGCTTCCTGCAGGTCCAGTGAAGCAAGAAATTCCCCCAGAACCATAGCAGCAATCACCGTCCTCAGGGACTCCTGGTGATAATGAGACCGGATCACAAAGGAATTGAGATCCTTCAAGTCCAAAATTGGATGACAACTGCCGTCCATCTTGGACACTACGAAGAGGTTTGAGTAAAAACCCGTACCTCTGTCCTGAACTGGAATAGGTTCCAGAATATCCTTGCCCAGAAGAGACTGGATAGCGCCGGTGTTTTTCCATGACCTGGAGTGTATGAGAGGGGAAAAAGCGAAAGGGAGGAAGAGAGGCGAAAGGGATCCTGTACCCTTTCGCCACTACTTGTAAAACCCATGGGTCCACCACTGAATTCTCCCAAATGCTGTGATAGTGATGAAGACCACCCCCAGCTGAATGGGGACCCGGGTTCGGCGAGTCAAGCTGGAGAAGTCTTAGAAGCCTAGGGCTTGGAGGAGATCTTGGGCTTCCATTGCTGTCTGGGCTTGGAGGAGGCACATGGAGCTGTGGGAACCGCCTGGTTTGCCGGACATGTCTCAATCTGAAAGGGAATATCTAGATTTTAGGAGATTACTGTTGCACATTATATTGGGCTCATATTGTTGCTTAGAGTCACGGCACAATTACGACAGCTGAACAACAATAATATCTGTATTGTGTTAAGGATATGACTGATATGTTTTTTATGATTAGAATTCTGAATGATAGTTTCATCAATACATTATAGAATGTGCATTTATTGACAGGTTTAGTTTATAATATACAGAGAGATTTTTGAATATGCTTATCCTCTATTGTTGTTGATATAAAAGGGATATATTGGACAGCCCTTTTTTTCTCCTGATCTGTGGGTCAGATGTGTGGATCCACTCTCTCACGAATACTATATGTGCTGGAGGCAGGTGATTGTGGATGTAACACGTCAGAGTCTGGTAGAGGGGGAGGATTTGTCTGTTACTTAGTATCTGTTCTGATCACAGATAGAGGAATTAGTATTCTCATATAGTGTTTTTGTATTATATTTCTTCTGAATCGCGAGTTGAGATACATTTTATTAAAATTATGTTTTAGTTTTCCATGATACTTTGTTTTGAGTTTATTTATTTCTTCTTTGGCTGAGATTGTCACTTTGAAGAAACAGTTACTACATTATATGCGCCAGAGATTAGCTATTTCTGTATATTTTGATAGCGTGGGAGTGAGGTATATTATCTGTCTGCTTGGTTACTGTACAGACTTTTATTGGATGTACCCTGAAAGGGCAAGAACAGCAAGACTTTCTTAGAAGAGGTGTCAGCAGCCCAGATCTTGAGCCAAAGAGCTCGTCTGGCAACCACAGACATGGTGGAAACCCTTGCCACTAGGATAGCATCAAATAAGGCAGTAGAAACATAGTGCTGGGCATCAGATATGTTGGCAAGAAGCCGCAACATATCCGAGGATGAATCACCCCGACGTACAGCTAGGGTGAATTGTTCAGTCCAGACCACAATGGCCCGATTAACCCATGCCGCAGCGAATGCTGGATGCATGGCAGTACCAGCAGTTGCAAAAAATGGACTTGAGGGAAACCTGAAGCTTCTTGTCAGTCCAGTCCTTCAGAGAGGACGCATCAGAAACTGGTAAGGCGGTAGACTTAGATAGCCTTGAGACAGGAGCGTCCACCTTAGGGGGATGAACCCATTAAGCAAGCGCCGCCTCATAAAAGGGGTAATGCTTAGTAAACTTCTTGAACACAGAAGGTGGTCCAGAGTGGTGTTAGGTGGAAAACAAGTATGGGGCTTTATAGGCTCCTGGAATACATCAGAGGGATCTGAGGAAACCTCCTGAACTGGGGGAATGTTTAGCGTGTTTAAGACGGCCCTGATCAGGCCCTCAGCCTCAGAGTTCGGGATCCCCCAAAAAATTGAGAGGTGGCCACAGCAGAACATTCCTCAACATCTGAATCCACCAACAGTTCCTCTTCAGAGGAATCTGAAATATCAGGTACTCCTTGCGGTTTGGGCAGGGAAGATCTGACTGAGGAAGGGGTCTCCCAGGAATGGAAAACCCCCTGCAACTGGGATGGAAAGAGTTGCAACCTAGACCTGAGGTCCCTGGTAGCAGCCTTGAACTCTTGCACCCAAACTGGCTCTAATGCATGGCTGGAGATTCCTGGGATAGATTCAGGGACATCAGAACATGCTGGGCATAAATGACAATTCTCTAGGCAACCTTGTATGACACGAGGAGCAATGAGCAATGGGGGATACAGAGACCCCAGCATCCTTAATCTTAGGCCTGGCCCCAAGCTCCAACGGAGTAGACATTTTCACAGTGTCAACAACGTTCAGAATAATTAATCACCCAATTTACAGTGTATAAGATTAAAATTTCAACCCAGAAATCGCTAAAATACACTTATCTGGCAGGCGAAGGGTTAGTCTGCAGAGGAGAGAAGGAGTCTCGAAGCCCTGCGTAGGATACTCGTTCTGAAAAGCTCACAAAAATGGCTGCCGCGGCTGGAGTCAATCAGAAATGAGCGCGCGAAGCAAGAGCTCATGGGAAATGTAGTTTTCCCAGAAAACGTACCCAAACAGTGCTAGAAGCCCCCTGAGCCCCCCCAACACACTTGCAATTGAACCGGATGATAGACCAAGGTCAGACAATTAAAATGAGCCATCTCTGAAGTTGCTACATCGAGTGGTTGCAGAGATATGTCCCAAACTGTACAGTCCCATAGAAGTGAATGGAGCAATGGAGACCATGAGGTAAAGCGCGCCTTTAACTCAATTTTGTAAAATTAAAACTGAGAAATAAAAATACATGAAACACCACTAAAACATGTAATGAGACCCAGAAAGCACTGAACCCAGTAGGGAAAGTGCCAATAACCACCCCAAAAGATGCCAACCAGCAGTTAAAGGGTTAATTTACCATATAAAGTTGCTCCAAACACTGACAAACATATCAGAAAAGACCCAGTGACTGCAGGAGTGTGTTCAATAAGAACTCCCAGGAATAACCCCTGTGCAGAGGGGCACTGTGAGACAAGTGGACCTGCAGCACACAAAGGGTTGCTCACCTTTCCTGTAGATCTTCTGTCTTCAGATAACCATGAAGTAAGAAGTAACCTCAGTGGGTAACTCCTGAGGAATCACTTGGAATCAAGATTTTCCCCCTCAGGGCTTAAGGTCCACAAAAAGCACCTGGATACTGAGCTAGCCACATCTAAGGGTATTGTCAGTCATGGTAATCCACCTAATGGTGGTATTCCATATCTAACAGAAAAATAAAAAAGTTTCTAAAACTATAGCATAAATGTTCTCTTGCATGTGTGTTATCTTCACCAAGGAACAAATCTTTCTGGAGCTGGTTGGCTAGCTGCAGCCAAAGAGCGAAGGTAGGCTCTACCCCCTGCAGTCATTTCTAGAATTGTTCCTACCTACTTAAAGGGGCAGATCGCCTACTCAAAGTTACCAGTAACCTGTATTGGACAACAGAGAAATCAGTGACTTAGATGAGAGGTCAGCAGACCAAATATTAAGCCACAAAGTGCACCTTGCTGTGAAAGAAAAGGCAGTATTACTGCATCAAAAAGAGCATCAGTAACATATGTCTGAGAATCAGACATGCTGGCTAAGAGGGCCAAAAAGATCCTCTTTAGGGGTGCCATCTCTGACAGCCTCAGATAGAAATAGCCCTGGTTACCCAGGCAGAAGTCAAAATAGGCCACAAAGCAGCTCCAATGGCAGCAAAGTTAGACTTGAGGATAGCTTTAAGCTTCCTATCGCTTATATCCTTAAGACTTAGAGAACCTGGATATTGGAGGATCAACGGTGGGAGAAGACCACTGCACCAAAGCTGCCTCAGAGAAGGGGTACAACTTAGGTGAATTTCTCTTTCTAAGAGATTTTCTATCGGGCATCTTCCACTCATCCAAGATTATTTGGTCCAGAGTGGCACTGCATGGAAATACTGTGGAAACCTTCTTACATCTTTGAAATATGTCAGAAGAAGACTGACCCTGAAGGGTCGTTAAGACTGCCTTAATGAGACCCACAGCAGAGGGAGTGGGTAAGCATCAAAGGGATCACCAAAGGTGCAGGTGGAATCCCCTTCTTCACACTCCCCTTCCTCTGTATCATCAGCAAAAAAGTCTTCCTCAGAAGATTCAGTGAATGCATACCTATGCCCTCTCATAACTCTGTATGACAAACGGTTGCAGAGCTATGCCCCAAAGCAGTATGTGCCATAGAAATCAATGTAGGAAGTGTGGCCAAGCGGGAAGCGCAACTTAAAGGTGCCATGCACTAAAAATACATTTTGTGCCCCAAAACACCCAAATACCCAAGGGGGGGGGTGTGTGAATGAGGTAATAAAAATGTATGACCCTTCTGCTTCGCCTCCTCTGGATGGTCCTCCTCTTATGTCTCATTTCATCCTATTCTCTCACATGTCCTCAATACTTGGGTGTCACTCAACCGTCAATTCTCCCTCGCTCCTCACCCATCCCCTCTTTCCTCAATAGTAGGTAACCCTGACGTCCCTGCTGGGCTTCAGTCCCAGAATTTTAACTCCTGGCGAGCTGCCGGAACTGATACCCTACTATCATTGACCCAATCTTCTGGTTTTATTACCACATCTACCCTTCAGGACCGTCTCCAGCTTCCACTCATCCCATGGTGGACCCTTTTTCAAGTGCTACACTGATACTCTTCTTTTACCAAACATTCCACTGGCCTTCGACCCCTTACGCCATTGGAAAAGCACTTGCATACTCCCACTCCAGCTTTCAGACCCCTCTCTTTCTGTTATTCTCTTTTATCTGACAACTCCCTACATCTGCCTTACTACATTTCAGCCTGGAACAGAGATCTTAATCAGGTGCTTTCGATGCCCCAATGGACCAAAATCTTATCCCTCCAACGCAAATACCACCCTGATATTAAAACCAGGGAAATGAACTTCAAACTCCTGACAAGATGGTATCTCACTCCACTCCGCATATTCCGCTTCTCCCCACATGCATCGGATCTCTGCTGGAGATGCAGAATCCATAAGGGTTCCTTACTCCACATCTGGTGGGAGTGTCCTCTAATTACCCCCTTTTGGTCTTCTGTTAGAGACCTTATTCATCATTCTCTTTCTCACTCCCTTTCGACCCCCTCTCATTCCTTTTTTTCCCCTGCCCTTCTTGATCCTCCTCTTTCTGGTGCTCCCGAATGGTCCTGTTTACCTACCCTACTCAACACAGCTAAATCTCTTATTCCACTATTTTGGGGTAAACAGGACCCTCCATCCTTAAGCTGTTGGTTCCATACTCTTAACTCCTACCTGCTGCTTGAGAGATGGCATGCTATCTCCCATGGCACTTTAGACGATTTTCTCCCCAAATGGAAAACGTGGTTTGCTGTTCACCCATTACCCACCCATCTCAATTGATCCACTTTCTTACCTTCTCTTTGCCGGTCTGTGTGGCTTAACGTTGGGCGACTCTCCCTCCCTTTCATTTGCTTGACTCCAAAGCATCTCTCCCTGGGCTATTTTTAGCTCAGGACTGGTCTTCTTTCGATGGGTTGGTCTGCTGCAGGATCTCCGACATTTCCCTACACTCCCCTTTTCCCATTCCCCTTCTCTCGTTCCCCTCTTCCCTACTCTCCTTCCCCCCCTTTTCTCTCTCTCCCCCCTTTTTTCCCTCCTATACCTCCTCCTCTACTATTTTCTACTCTTATCTCTTCTAATACTCCTCTCTAGCGCCCTTCTTAGCTTCATCCAGGTATTCTATCTGATCCAAATTCAAATCAAAGATCAAGATCAGATCAAATTCTCCTTTGCTTCTCTCTGCACTCACTCTTTACTGCCTTTTCTTTGCCGTTACTGCTTTACTCTTTTTGATTTTCACTTTCTCTGATGGGAATTTGTATTCTTCCTCTATTTCCTTGAGCAAATCAAAGTTTTTTTTTATCTTGCATGTTGTAAAAAGTAATCAATGATTTGTCTATGTTTATTTCACACAAGAATGTAACTGCTCCATTTGCTTTTCTCTGTTATGCCTTACTTGCATGTACTGTAATTTTTTTACTAATAAAATTAAAAAAAAAAAAAAAAAGCCCAGGAAGTATCCCTTAAACCCAGTTAAACCAGTGTGGAAGGGGTTAACTACACAAAATTCAGCCATCCACGCTCCAAAAACCCAGGGACTAAATTGAATAGAATACCCAACATGAGTGCAGGAGTTCTGGACTCCAAGAATACCCCTGTATGGAGAGAAATAATGGGTCAAGTGGACCATAGCAGTCAAAGGGAAAGGAAAGAGAAACATGGGTTGCAAGATTCTCTCCACAGGGCTGCAAAGGTCCACAACAGCACCTGTCTGCTGGACAGTCCTCCAGTGGAAGCAAGGAATGGTAATCCACCTAATGGGGGAAATTGTGACTCCCAATATCTAAGATATAAATTAATCTAAAACTAAGCAGAAAAGTTCCTAGACTTTATTTTGGTATGTAACAAGTGAAACTATGGGCGAGGATAGGGTAGCCTGAGAGAAGGGAATGCTCCACCTCCAAATTCTTGTCTTTGAAATGTTCCAGCTTACTGGGAAAGGAGTTGCCTCCCCATGGTACCTGTATGCCATGCTAAAAGAGGATTTTAGTCATACTTGTTAATAATAACGATAATAATATCTAGTATTTATATATCACCCTTCTCCCAGTGGGACTCAAAGCACTTTCAGCGCAAGCTCTCTGAATTAACTGAATTGGCAGCTGAATAACAGATGTTATTATTACTCAATCAATGGTACTCATTTATCAACCTTGGAAGGACGAAGGGCTTAGTTGACCCTACCGGGATTTGAACCTGCAACCTTGAGGTTTGAAGAGGCTCTGCAGTCAGGGCATTTACCACTGAGCAATCTTACCGGCCTATTAAATCCTTTTCTCTGCTGTCCCGTATAACTTATAGGAACCATGGGGAGGCGACAGCTCCTCCCTGTAGGCTGGACCAATTCTAGAAGAAGTTGTGGGTGGAGCCTCCCCTCCCACTAGTCCTGCCCCATATAGACTTGTTCTAGCAACTTGGATAGAGGCTGAAAACTTTTCTGCTTATTTTTAGAACTTTGTATTATTTTCTATTAGATATGGGGATGTCAAAATTCCCCCATTAGGTGAATTACCATTCCTGGCTTTCCCTGGAGCAATGTCCAGCTATCAGGTGCTTTTGTTGACCCCTTGCAGCCCTGTGGGAAGAATCATACATCCCATGTCTCTCTCTCCTAATTGGGTCTCTCTGAGGCTCTTTCTTTTAAAGGGATAGTAATACTTCGTTTTAACTTTATTTTATTTTGTAGGAATTAAAAAAACATCAAGAATGATATAAGTCTTATCTCTCAAACCTTTATGGTTTATGAGATATTCACAAGCAAAGTTTCCCCCTCCCTCCCCTTTTACCTACTGTAAACAATCTCTTCTCAGATGTGGAATGCAGTCCATAGACTGGACAGATAACAGAAGGGGACACTCTTATTCCTATGAAAACAATGAAATCCCTGCCCCCCTTGACAAGCTTTTCAGGTTTTTCCCTTATCTTAATTGAAGATTGTCCCTCTCTGCAGTCTACCTGGGCAGCTCCCTTCTGCCCTGGCTAAGAAGTGTTACATCAGTAAAAGGGGCGGGAGGGGGACACTTTGCTTGTGAATATCTCTTAAACCATAAAGGTTTGAGAGATAAGACTTATATCATTCTTCGTGTTTTTTTAATGCCTACAAAATAAAATAAAGTTAAAATGAAGTATTACTATCCCTTTAATGGTAATCTGAAGAAAGATGTCACGTAAAAAGGTGATCAACCCTTTGAGTGTCATGGTCCACTTGTCACTCTGTTCCTCTCTATACAGGGGTCTTTTTGGAGTATGAAACTTCAGCACTCATGTTGGATATCTTATTTGGTTTGATCCCATGGTTTTTGGAGCTTGGATGGCTGCATCTAGGTAAATTAACCTCCTTCCTTGCTGTTTTCATCAGGTTATTGGCTTGTTTTTTGGGTTTTCCCTTAAGGATCATTCGTTTTTAGTTATCCCTACATGTTCTCTTGGGTAGTTGGGTATGTTTAATCACTTTTAAAATGTTGTGTTTTTGGTGTACTGCGTCTTTAAGGTGCATTTGCCACGCGGACAAACTTGCTCTATAGACTTCAGTGGGAGGAAGGGGATTCTACCTGTGCATGGAGTGATCCCTTTGAGGATGACCCTAAATTCTCTGCAGAGGGCCTCATTAAGGTGGTAGTAACCACCCTTCAGGTCTCTAATACCCCTGATGAGGGCCAGTATTCTTCTGACGCCTTGTGGTTCAAGAGTTGGTCTGCTGACCTTTCATCTAAGAATTGCGGGAGAGAGCTGCGGACGCATCTATTCAGTGTATCTGTTACTAGGGACAGGAATTAACCCCAGACATATGAATGCTGATTTTGGCATATGCCAGTAATCAGCCACTTGAATTGTGAGTGTACATCTACCGGGTGTTTGGTGGTGGTTGAGGAATATAATATTGATGTGCACAGGGCGCACCTCTGTTTGTCCCCTTTTCATTCTCTTTTTCATCTAAGAAGTCTCTGATTTCTCTCCCATTTCAGGGAGAATCTCTTTCTGGGCCTGAACTGAAACAGATTATCAGTGTGGGCACCGGAGGCAAGAGCACTCTGTGCCCTGACCCCTCAGCTGAAGGGACTAGTACACAAGAGCATGTCGGAACGCTCTGAGCTCCAGAACATCAATGGATTGAAGGGACTCCTCCAATGTTCTGCTTGCTCCAGAACTCTGGCAAACACCCCCGAGGAGTGGAGGTAAGCCCAAACTGGTAGTGCTCCGATCCACAAGAAAAACAGAGGTATGTCTGACTGTCCAAGTGAATAGGAATGTGTAAGTATGTGTCCTGCAAATCCAGAAACGCAAGGAATTCTCCTGGGTGATGACAGAGCATAAGAATTCCATCTTTAAGAAAGCAGTCTCCACAAAAGAACGGAGGACCAGAATAGGGCAGCCGCTACAACATCCCTCTTGGATACCACAACAGGTTTGAATAAAAACCTTAACCTCTCTCTTGGCGTGGAACTGGAACAAGAACTCCCTTGTCCAGAAGAGACTGAACCGCCTTTTTGAAAAATCTCAACTTTTCCTGACCCAGGGGAACCCTGGATTGGAAGAACCTGAAAGGACTTGAACCCATGGGCGTCCACAGAATTTTATTTTTTTTTGGGGGGGGGGGGGGCATAATTTTAATGACATCCGTGCTCTGTCCCTTTTTGACTACCAGTTGAACCAGGCTGAGGGGCAGGCAGAAAATATATGTGGTAGCTGTGACTATCCGAGGGTGCAGACTGTGTATGTGTCACTTTTTTATAGTGGCAAACACATAATTCTAACCAAAGCCATTTTTGAAATATTCCTACACTCTTCTTCCTTATCAGGCAATCAGTTTGACAGGAATTGACAGACTGTATCAGAGAGGTGTTTCGGGAACTAATGTGAAGTGGGAGACTGTACATGTATTTCCTTCTGTGAAGTCACAAGGGGCTCGATTTAAAGGCAGCCGTTAGCCAAAAAAATCACTAACAGGTGCGTTAAGTGTCATGTTGCAATTCAAAGATCCGTCTAAACAACAGCTAACGGCAGTTGCACAATCCTAACGGCCGATACACCTACGTGCATTCAGACGCATGGAACAACATACCCCAGAGCTATTCAAAGGCTTGCGGTACTGATAACGGCTGAAAAAAAGACACACCTAACGGCTAAAAGTTAAGACCCACTTCTCACACACGTTAGACACTTAACGGCCAAAACAAAACACCCGTTACAGAGGAAAACACACCAAATGCTTACCGCACAACCATGTAAATGGGAAAATTAACCCGTGCAATGCCAAAACAACACAAAAACATGCACACACAACACAAATCACTACACAAACAACAACAACCAACACCACAGGGACAACGACACACAAAAACAACAACACAACATGGCACGGAACAATGGGGGTCATCACACAAAGCGGACACCTGCAAATACAAGCTCACCTGGGCAACATCAACACGCCACCTGCACCCCACAACTGCACGTCCGCAAATGGCACACACAGAACAAGCACAACACACCACATCTTATAACACACACACACCTGCTAACACTTACCTGGACAAAAACAACTCACCATTGGTCAGCACTCACCTCATCAACACACCTACACAACGCCCTAGCAAGTACTTAAAGGGACAACTCAACACACTCACTTGTGGCTTGTTTTCCACTCAGGGAGGGAGAGAGAGAGAGATAGAGACAGATAGAGAGAGAGAGAGATATACAGAGAGACAGATAGAGAGAGCAAACAGTATGTTGGGTTACATATTGTTGCGAAGGCTGCGGAGAAGGCGTGCAAGGGAGAGAGCTGGGGAACATCAGCAACCTCCAAGCACGCCTCATCAACAGCCTCCACCTGTTGCAAGTGAGGAGGCTCTGGCTCAGCAGCCACACAGGAGCCCATCCCCACCCGGAGGACACCTGCCTGCAGATGCACAGCTGCAGCAATAGGATGCTCCCCAGCTGCCACAGGGACCCCTGCAGCAGCCCAGGATGCATAGACGACCACCAAGGCCCAGGGTATACCGTCCAAGGGTCACTCTCTTTGGAATGACCGATGACGAGGTTATTGATCGCTACAGGTTGAGGCCACACAGCATCATAGCCCTGTATGAGGTCATCAAGGAGCAGGTGGATCCCATATGCACCCATAACCATGCTCTAACTGGCCTTCAAAAACTCCTGTGTGCCATACACTTCATGGCAAGTGGCTCCTTTCAGTCGACAGAGGGTTACGCATCTGGCATGTCCCAGGCCACATTCTCCAGGGTGCTGGCCCAGGTCTTGCCAGCCCTCAAAGCCAAGGCCAGTACCTACATACGTTTCCCCATCACCGATATGGAGTGGACACATCTGAAGCAGGGCTTCTATGCAAGGGGAGGCATGCCCAGGGTCATGGGTGCAATAGATTGCACCCATGTCCGTATCAAAGCACCAGCACGTCAGGGACATATGTTCCTGAACCGCAAAAACTTCCACTCCATGAATGTGCAGATGGTGTGTGACAGCAACCTGGCCATAATGAATGTCTGTGCGAAATTTCCCGGGAGCTGTCACGATTCACATATACTCAGAAATTCATCTGTGCAGAGGGATTTCGAAAATGGGACCTATACAGGCGGATGGCTTCTGGGTGAGTTAACAGCACCAAATGACACCACATACACGTGCTAGTATGTTCACCACAATATGTGCTCCTTGTCACACCATGTCACTCACTTTCCACAGGTGATGCTGGCTATGGATGCAAGCCATGGCTCCTCACCCCGGTCGCCAATCCACAAAACGATGCCCAGGAACGATATAACCAGGCTCATGCCAGAACACAGAATGCCATTGAGCGGACCTTCGGCCTCCTCAAGTCCCGATTCCGATGTCTGGACCACTCGGGGGGAGCATTGCAGTATGCACCAGGCAAGGTCTGCGACATCATCGTGGCATGTGCCATCCTACATAATATCGCGGTGGACACCAGACTCATCGACGATGTCCATCCCCCACCCAGACCTGAAGACCCTGTGGATATCGTTGAGTGTGAGGAAACCCCAACAGGGATGCAGACAAGGGACAGATTGATCAGGGATCACTTCTGCTGTGAGTATAATACATGTATGCACACAATCCATGCATACACACCCACCACAACACACATGTTCTGTTTCACCCCACAGGATCAGTGACACAGCCCTGTCACTGGCTGCAGTATGGACCACCAGCATCAACTATTCCGTGGACCAGTCAGATTGGGCCTAGAGATTCCGAATACACCTGACAACCTGTCATCCATGTTGATACTGCTACCTCAAGGATATCATGCATGCCCCCCTGGAAACCAAGGTACAACACTTTAACCTTGTTCAGCATATCCCACAGCTCCCTAGGCACCAACTAAAGTGTTCTGCTAGGATCAGACCCATAGCAACCATGGTACCCCTGTAGCAAGGGAGTCTCATCCAAGCCAATGCATCGGATAGAACTCTGTCATATAAGGGGTTCAGGGGGCATTCGTGGGGACATGGGACCAGTAGCTTGCTACAGTTGAAGAAAGCAGCAGAGGGGTGGATCGACAGTAATAGTGTGTTACACAACATGGAGCTCATGAAATGTGGATCACATCTCCATGGACACCATGCTGCCCTGTGTGTGCGTGTGTGTGCAGTGATATGTGCCCCAGAAAGAAATACACACATTAACAAGTGTGCAGTGCAATTTTGGGCACCGGTTCTGAAAAAGGATATACTAGAACTAGAGAGGGTACAGCGGAGAGCAACAAAATTAATTAAGGGAATGGAGGACTTGACATATGAGGAACGACTAAACAAACTTGGTTTATTTACTCTAGAGAAAAGACGACTAAGAGGAGACCTTATCACATTGTACAAGTATATGAGAGGTCAATACAAGGATCTCTGCGGTGAGCTATTTATTCCAAGGCCTGCTCAGGTGACCAGGGGACACCCCTTGAGATTAGAGGAAAGGAGGTTTAAACTTCAGCAGAGGAAGGGTTTTTTTACGGTAATGTCTGTCAAATTGTGGAATTCATTGCCCAGGGAGGTAGTTATGGCAGATACAATGGACACATTTAAGAGAAGATTAGATACATTTCTTTCAAAAGGGAACATACAGAGTTATACTGTTTATCAGTAGGCTGATCAGGAAGGTCTGATAAAGACTAATTTAATTGGTAGCAGGAAAGCTATAAAATTCTTAGTTACTGAGGTATGAAGCGAAGGTTGAACTTGATGGACTTGTGTCTTTTTTCAACCTAATTTACTATGTTAAACAAATATGTCCTACTAGCTCCATGAACCAAACATATTTGGCCTGTCTCTGACAGTGGCAGCCCAAATATATTGTTGTCAGGAAGCTATTAGGACATATTTGTTGATGTGTGTAACCATGTCAGGGGCAAATATCCCTAAGGATGGTTAACATCCCCTTAGTTCCCCCCATGATGGTTCATAGACCAGTACACAACACATTACAAAGCAGTGGTTTGTGTAGACTTATGTAACGGGAAAGATTAAGAGGATCATGATGTTGTAGCTGTTGCATGACGATCACTTCGAGGGTGATGTTCCAAATCCTGTCCTCTTGTCCACAGGCATCCATAGCACGATCCATCCTTGAACAGAGGAGTTTCCATATGACTGGACTGAAGTCTGGACAACACTTCCATGAAGCTCACCCCTTGGCGTTCCAAGTGATTGTGTTGGTGATGCAATGTTTGACCTGATGTTCACAGCAACCTCTACTGGAACATTCACATATGGACACAAATTTATGTGTGTACTAACATCCAGGTATCAGACCTGTACAGTAAGACTGCTCATACACAGATGCCAAACGATGTAGACAACACATGAGCAGTTCACTAGCATTTCTAATGTATTCCTATTTAGTTCAGATGTACCTTTTTGTGCTCATACAAGTGTTTAATGCATATTGGCTAAATACACAAGAAACATCACTACTCAATCCGTGTCTGTATGAATGAATGTTGGATCAAACACCTGTCAATGTGGAACCGTACCCAAGGCTAGAGTATCCCTCATACAAAGGAAGGCATGATTTACATCACAGGAGTCCACTAGTTGCCTGATCATGAGTGGACTTTGTGATGTATACATGCAATGACATGATGGCAGTGATACACTGATGTGTGTTGTGAGTGATTAGCTGGTGATACAGGGGACACACTTCCACTGTGATGTGATGTCCATGGTTTGTGTGTTGCTCAATATAATCAATGTCCTGAGATTGCTGTAGGTTGTCATATCTCAGTACATGGGCTACATCAACAAAAACAACCATGTGGACAAGTGTTATTACTGGTGAAGTGTGTTATAACCTTAGTTAAACAACAACACAACTTAAAGGGATAGTAAACCCTGAAAATAAGTTTATTTCACATTGTAGCCCTTTAAAAACCATGAAAAATGATATCAGTCTTATCTACCAAACATATATGATTTGGGATATAAGACTTATATCATTTTACATGTTTTTTTAAGGGCTACAATATAGAATGAACTTATTTTCAAGGTTTACTATCCCTTTAATACATAAGCCAATGCTCAGCCTAAGGTTCCAATGTGCGTGCTACACAATGAAATCTTAGGAAGATTTTTGGGTTATGCAGTAAGTTAGGCTGTGATTCAAACTCCTGTTGTGCAACTGACTTGCTGGAGAACACAATGCTCACCCTAGGATCACAATGTGTAACACACACATTGAGATCCTAGGGTGTACATTGTGTTCCCCAGTATGTCAGCTGCACAATAGAATTTTGATTTAAAGACCATATTGATGCATGTTCAATCTGTCCTGCTTGTTATTTCCCTGCTAAGTCGCATAGCTGTTAGTTTGGTTTTCCCCTCAAACACAACAATTGATGCAGACGAATGTTCAGTGTTGCACCAGTTGTTGTGCTAAGGGGTATGTTCTGATCAAATCTGACACACATCATGGCCATGTAACACTGTTGTGTTATATGGCTACAGGGATGGGTTGCCAGGTGAATTTGGACAACGGTGTGGGTGTGTGTGAACCCATGTTGTAACATCACACAAACATTTCCCCCAGGCAGGAGTTGAGTTCACTGCATTGTTTGGCAATGCATTGGAGACAACCCTGCCACCCAATCTATAAGTGAATACACAGCAGATCAGACAGGATTCAAAAGCACAATTTTCATTTATTGAGGGGGCAGATGACAGGTTGGGCCTTTCATTTCTTTTTTTTTTGGGGGGGGGCCTTAGACTTGGTGCCAGAGGTGGATGCCCTGGCTGATTGCCTTGTCACCCTCTGTCCCCTAGGTGTGGCTTCTGGGGTAACACTGGAAGGGGTGGTGGGTGCAGTGGACCCCTCTGTGGAACGCAGGTTCTCCCTCTCCATCCTCAGGTTCTCCCTGCGGTTAATCTCTCGCAACTCCATGAGCACCTGTGCAAACATGTCCATCATCCCCGTATGTATCTGGTGGAGTTGTGTGTTCCCCCTGGCAACCTCTGACTCCAGAGCTTGGATTCTGGTCTCCAACCTGTTCGTGTTCCTCCGGGATTCCCTCCGGTTCCTCGTGAGGTTGTCGTTGGTGGCGTGGGTTGCCCGGAGCTGTCCTCTTTGAAGGGCCATGCACTCAGCCTCCAGATCTGGGGTGCGTTGACTGCTGGAGATGGGAGTGGCCGGTGACACATGTGCTGTTTCCCCAGCTTCAGCTGTCTCCTCAGCCTCTGTTTCCCCAGCTTCAGCTGTCTCCTCAGCCTCTGTTTCCCCAGCTTCAGCTGTCTCCTCAGCCTCTGTTTCCCCAGCTTCAGCTGTCTCCTCAGCCTCTATCTCCCCAGCCTCTGCTGTCTCCTCTGCTGGTACTGGGTGTGCTGTGGCTGCTACTGCTGTTTGTGTTGGTGGAGTGGCTTGCACAGACGGTGTGTGGGTGCCCACCACATCAAGGGACCCACTGCTGCCCACTGATGTCTGTGCTGGTTGAGGTGGTGGGGTGAACAAGTCCCTTGGCTGAGGGCGCTGGGGCTCCCCAATCAGGCCCAGGTGTTGGTAGTCAAGTGGCCAAGGGTCATACCTTGGCCAGTGGTAGGTGCTTGGCCCCCACCTGGGATCATACCTGGGGCCATGCTGGGGAGCCATCCAGGAGGGTAGATCCATCTCGGTGGAATATGGCCCATATTGGCTGGTGGCCACATTCCCGGGCAGCCATTGCCTCCCTGGTGGTGGTGGTGCTGCTGCTGGAGGGTAATAGCTCCCGGTGCTAGTGGGATGCATCCATCTCTCCCCCTGAATCCAGCCGCTGTACATTTGTCGAGCATCCTGTGGTGGGGCAGGCAGTTGAGAAGCAGGCAGTTGAGAGGCAGCCAGTTGAGAGGCAGGCAGTTGAGAGGCAGGCAGTTGAGAGGCAGGCAGTGGTGATGCAGCCAGTTGGGGAGGAGGTGTGGTGGTTGTAGACGCTTCCCAGTGGCTAGTCCCCTCCTCTGTATCCTCCTCACTGGGTGGTGTGGTCGGCTCCTCCACGGGCTCCTGCTGCGATGGAGGCCCATAAGCTGTGTGGAGAATTGAGATTGTGTGATTAGTAAACGTAGCCATGATGGGATTAATGGGATACTAATACATGAAATGCAGAAAGGGAAATATATGTTTTGTGGTTTATCACCCTGAGTGAAACAAGGGTACTCCCACTGTTGGAGGAGGTTTTTGTTCAAAAAGTCTCCCAGCTCAGAGTAGAATTGCTTTGGTGCTATATCCCAGTGGCCTGAAGTTGTACATTGGCACTGTTGCTACATTATCCTATGAGAATTTATTGCGTCTGGACGTAAGCTGTCCATAGGATGGTCTAGCAACATCGCCATTTTAGAGTTCCAGGCCACTGTGATATTGCCGCTGGAGTAGTCAACTATGAATTGTGCTACATTTTGAATGAAACACCTTTCAGCAGTGGGAATACCCTTGTTTTGCTCGGGGGATGAACCCTGCAATATATTTTTCTTTTCACATGTTAGGTATTACTATCCCTTTAACGGAATAGCAATGGTTAATTTCACCATGATGTAATATTGTAGGCATTGTAAGAGATAGATGTGGATCGATGTTAGTCCTACCCCTCCAACTCACATGGTTAGACAGATATTGCTCTATTTGACAGTCATTTTGACATGTTTGACAGTCATTTCACCACACGGAGGCTCTTCAGCAGAGCCTAAATTGCCCCATTCAGAGATGTAAACCTCATTGGAATGGTGAACAGAGTGTGCTTGCAAACCTGGCACACTTTGTTGACCATCTCAAAGATGTCTCCATCTCTGAATGGGGCAATTTAGGCTCTGCTGAAGAGCCTCCGTGTGTTCTAATGACTGAAATCTCCAGCTGTCAAATAGAGCGATATCTGTCTAACCATGAGGGTTGGCGGGATAGGACTAACATGGATCCACATGTTGGTGAAATTAACAATTGCTATGCCATTACAGTTACATACAAGGAGAAATGGTCATATATGCATGTGGATGTGTACCTTTCATATGGATATGAATATATCCTTTCCAGATATGAAGCCAGAGATCATTTCAGTAGGTGTGATTGCCTTACTGGCTATATATGTGCACCCATCAAAATGGGAAATTTACTCACCGATATTTTGATTTCCTCTGTGTCCTTCCACGGCAATGGACTGTGGGTATTGTCTCCGCCCTCAAGCTGGTAGGACCAATTATAAAATTATAAAAGTCAGCCTTGCCTCCCCTATCCTCAGTTATTCATTCTTAACCAAGCTGTAAATATATATAAGGGGAGAGTTAGTGTTATATGCACCATTCTTTAAGAAAGCGTCATTCTTTTATGATTATACGCAGTATTTAATTTTGTCAATTAAGCATATATAGAAACTTTCCAAGGTCTGGAACGATACTTATACCATACCAAAGCAAGGGTCTGGGTTGCCGTGGAAGGACACAGAGGAAATCAAAATATCGGTGAGTAAATTTCCCATTTCCTCTGTGTCCAATCCACGGCAATGGACTGTGGGACTTACCAAAGCAGTTCCGAATGTCCAGGGTGGGAAGCTATTCTGAGACAGGTATGGCTGCTTCTAGCACCTTCCTGCCATACTTAGCGTCTGCGGAAGCCCAAACATCTAATTTATAGTGTTTGATAAACGTGGACACTGATGACCACGTAGCCGCTTTACAGATTTCTTCTGGAGTGGCAATGGCCTTTTGAGCCCATGAACTTGATATTGCTCTAGTAGAATGAGCTCTAATTCCTGTTGGAGGCGAAATGTTTGCTGCTTTATAAGATAAGAATATACAGTCTCTAATCCATCTTGCTATAGAAGCCTTGGAAGCCGCTGTTCCCTTGTATTTTCCTGCAAAATGCACGAATAGGGATTCTGCCTTCCTAAAGGACTTAGTCCTATGCAAGTAGATTTTTAGGCATCTAACTAGATCCAAATTATGCAATTCCTGCTCTTTTTTATTTGCTGGGTTAGCACAAAATGAAGGTAGAATAATGTCCTGACTCAAATGAAAGGAGGATACTACTTTAGATCTGAATGATTCCTTATGTCGAAGGACTACTTTGTCCAAGTGGAATACCAAATAAGGAGGCGTGCTTAGTAGAGCCTGTAACTCCCCTACTCTGCGAGCCGAAGTCACTGCAGTAAGAAGAATCGTCTTCAATGTAAGGTGTTTTAATGATACAGATTGTAGAGGTTCAAAGTAAGAATGGGCGGCCAGCTGCTGAAGTACTAGATTTAAATCCCACGGGGGCGTAATATCTCTAATAGTTGGTTTTATTTTGGAGATAGAAGTTAAAAACCTCCTGCACACATATTGTTCAGCAAAGGGGACTGCCAATATAGCTGATATAGCAGACAACTGTACCTTGATAGATGCAGGCTTAAGCCCCTTCTGAAACCCCTCTTGTAGGAAATCCAGCACCCTTCCTGTTGTTATGCTGTCACGCTCAAATCCCTTGGATTTACACCAGTTATAGAAGACTGACCAAGTTCTATAATAAATCTTAGACGTAGACTGTTTCCGTCCTGCTAATATAGTCTTTATTACTGGTTCTGAAATTCCTTTCATTCTTAATGAACTCCGCTCAGCCTCCAAGCCTGAAGCCTCAAGAATGCTGGTTCTGGATGAAATATCGGTCCCTGTGATAGGAGATCTGGGATTACTGGAAGTTGGATGGGGGCTTGTATGGACATCCTCCTGATGTTCGTATACCATACTTTCCTGGGCCAGTCTGGGGCAATCAGAATCACCTCTGCCCTGTCCCTCCAGATTTTTAACAAGACTTCCGTGAGAAGTGGAAGAGGAGGGAAGATGTATGCCAGCCGATAATTCCATGTTCGCTGGAGGGCATCCTGCCCCATTGCTCTCCTGTTTTTCCATCTGGATAGGAAGTTTCGACACTTTGTATTTTTCTCTGTTGCCATCAGGTCTATTTGAGGCTTTCCAAACACCTTTGTGATGTCCTGAAATACTTTCTTGTTTAAGGACCACTCTCCTGGTTCTATCTGATTTCGACTTAAATAATCTGCTCGAATGTTCAGGTTTCCTGACAGATAAGTTGCTGTCAGGGATTCCAGATGCTCTTCCGCCCAGAACAAAATCTTTAGAGCCACCTGATTGAGTACCTTGCTCCTTGTGCCCCCCTGATTTCGTAGGTATTGAACTGCCGTCGTGTTGTCTGATCTTATGAGAACATGACGATTTATTAGGTACTTCTGAAGGTGTCTTAAAGTGAGCCATACTGCCTGAAGCTCCAGAATATTTATGTGGTACTTTTGCTCTTTCAATGACCATCTTCCCTGGACTGCTTTCTCTTTCCAGAGACCTCCCCAACCTGTCTTGCTTGCGTCCGTGGTAACCGTTTCCCACTGAATGGGTTTTAGGCTTTTCCCTTTCCTGATGTGGCTCCGAATACGCCACCATTTTAGCTCTCTTCTTGTTGCAGGAAGAATGGGAATTCTGAGATTCGGATTGTCTGGATCTCTTCTGTAGAACTTTATATGGTTTACTTGCGTCATCCTGGTGTGTGTCCTGGCCCAGGGAACTATCTGTTGTGCAGACGTTAAGTTCTCTAGGAGTCTGGAGAATTCCAGGGCTGTTCTGGTTGGTAGAGACAGGAATTGAGCAACCCTGGATAATATCCTTGATTGTCTTTCTTCTGATAGTGTCGCTATTTCTTGTCTGCTGTCTAGCTGTATTCCTAGAAACAGAATCTTTTGGGATGGAATTAGATGACTTTTGTCCAGATTTATTATCCAACCAAGGGACTGCAACACTTGGATACATCTTGAGGTACTCTGATTGGCCCGTCCAAAAGAATCTTCCACTACTAGCAGATCGTCTAGGTATGGAATGACTCGGATCCCCTCTAGTCTTAAAGCTGCTATGGCCACTGCCATTACCTTTGTGAAGACTCTGGGGGCAGACGCCAGGCCGAAAGGAAGTACTCTGTATTGATAATGACTGTGCAGGACCTTGAATCTTAGGAATCTTTTGTGAGAGGGATGAATGGGGATGTGATAGTATGCATCCTTTAAATCTATCCTGGTCAGAAAAACCCCCGGCTGCACCATCTTGAGCACTGTTGACACAGTTTCCATCTTGAATTTCTGAAGACGTAACTGCTTGTTGATGTCCTTGAGATCCAAGATTATCCGCAAATCCCCGGAAGGCTTGGGAACAGAGAAAATTGTTGAGTAATATCCATGGAATTCCTGCTCCCTCGGAACTGGTTCTATTACTCTGTTGTAACTCAGATCCGCTATAGCTCTTCTCATCTTGCTTGCTAATCTTGGATTTCTGATCTTTGTGTTCCTGAATCTGTTTCTGATAGGGACAGATTTGAATTCCAAGCTGTATCCCAGCCTCAGGATCTGGTGTACCCATCTGTCTGGGTTGAGATTTTCCCACGCAGTCCTGAAGTCCTCCAGTCTGCCCCCTACTGGAGAACTTGGCGGGATCAGCTGCGCTTCATTGATTGTTCTGAGTGAATTTGGATTTCCGATGGAAATCCCTGCGACCTCCTTGTCTGTTACCCATTGTAGATCCTTTCTGTTTTTGATCATAGGGTCTACCTGGCTTGTACCGTCTGGCGTCTCGAAAGGACTGTCTCCTGGATGCTGCTGACCTTGGAGATGACTGTCTAGATCTTCGCTGCTGGGGAAGAAATGAACTCTTTCCACCAGATGATTGTTTTATTATGTCCTCCAATTGGGTTCCGAACAACTTGACCCCTGAAAATGGAAGGGACACTAACTTGTTTTTGGAGACAGCGTCCGCGTCCCAAGATCGAATCCACATAGCCCTACGGATAGTAATAGATAATGCTGAAGCTCTTGCCAAACTTCTGATGGAATCCAATGATGCATCGCAAGAGAAGTTTATAGCATCTTTAATGGGTGTTAATTCTTTTATTAGACGAGATCTGGAGACAGATGAATCAAGCTTTTCTTCGAATTCATTTAACCAGATCCTTAAGGTCCTGAATACACAGGCCATGGCAGTCACCATCTTCATATTTTGGCCGATTACTGAGAACTGTTTCTTTAATGCTGCATCAGCCCTCTTCTCCATTGGGTCCCTCAAGGTAGTTCCATCTTCTAATAGTAGAGTGGTGTGTTTTGAGATTTGCGCTACTGCCGCATCCACTTTGGGAGCCGAAACCCAATTGCTTGTATCTTCGTCCTTAAAAGGATACATTTTCTGCATTCTTTTGGTATACTGAGGACGCCTTTCCCCAATCTTCCACTCAGCAGAAATTAAGTCTTGAATGGAGCTGTGTACAGGGAATGTAGGAGCTTCCTTCTTGTATCCTATAAATGCGTTATCTAACACATTTAACTCCTTCTGAGTGTCTTCTAGGCCCAAAGATTTCCTCATGGCCCGCACTAGACTGTCCATTCTTTCTAGGTTAAATACACCTGATTCGTCAGTGATCTCCCCCTCTTCTGCGGATGATACAGATTCCATTTCTGGAACACTGGGACTGTCTTCATAGTCTAGCATCTGCGAAGTCCCCTCCTCAGGATCAGATGTTCTCTGTCTCTTTCTAGAGGATTCCTGCATGCTGTTAAAAGTCTCCTGCATTGAAGACTTCATCCATCCCAGAAATTCTTGAAACTGGGATGGAACTTCTGTATTGGAGATCTTTCTTAAACATTCTGGGCATAATTTTGCAGTATCAGATGCAGGTAGTTTAGCATCACACCCCGCACAGGACTTTAGCTTAGGAGCAGACTTGTCCTCCTTGGGGTTCTCAGAGGGAGCCTTCTGTTTATCTCCCTTTGACTCTTTAGTTGACATTATATATATATATGTAATAGAATATACTTGAATAGTTATAGCATATTACAACAATAATTTATCCACATGAAAATTGTCTTATAGCTGCTATATATACTCACTTTTGAACTGCCGGCCAATTCCCCGCTTCTCACCGCTCTGGGTCAGCGTTTCAGTGCACTTCCGGTTTCCGCGTTCCACCTGTGGAACGCACGCGCTATGACTTCCGGTTTCCTCGGGTAAAAACTTTCTCTTACTGCCGCGAGCCCGCCTTAAGCGCTGCGGTCCGGTGAACCAGCGGGGAAGCCACAACAGGGAATATCCGGCATGCCCATGCTCCCATTGTGCTTTAAGCAACTGGGAGACTTGTGTAGAGTTTTCCTGTTACCTCCGGCTGAGCCGATTCAACAGGTACTTGTAGAGCCTTTGCAACGCGCAGTGTATGCGGTTGCACTGAACATTTTAGCGATGTATGTTTTATCCTGTGTTCAATCCACCTTGCCTTGGACTGAGGAGGTATTAACCTCCGTCCTCCAGCTTGGTAGGACCAACATAACTGAGGATAGGGGAGGCAAGGCTGACTTTTATAATTTTATAATTGGTCCTACCAGCTTGAGGGCGGAGACAATACCCACAGTCCATTGCCGTGGATTGGACACAGAGGAAATATACATTGGATTGATATGATGGATATGAACATACCTCGTATATCCCATCTACGTAGAGTGGGATATACTAGGTATGTGTATTTGGATGGTATCAATGTAAGTTAGTTTCTGATGGATGCACATATCTGGCCAGTAGGGCAATCACAGGCAGTGAGATGATCTCTGGGTTCATATCGTGTTGGGACATATTTTGAGCCATTTGAAAGGTACATATCTGACCATTTTCCTTTGTGTGCATATCTTTGTTTGAACAGATGTGCAGTGGGAATCAAGTGTTATTCAACCCTATCTTCTTAGCTGATCCCGTCCAATTCACAATTTTTCATTACTTGACAGGTGACTCTCTGGTTGTCAGGATCATATCCTATGCATTTCATTGTAGGGCATGGGATACCACCCTGGCAATCAGAGATTGATGAACTGGACAGGATCCTGTCCATGTCGTGTGTTCCAGTTGAATCCTGAAGGGCAACAATCACGCCAGTAGTGAGGGATATCTCTGATTGAGGCCTGTTTTTCTTTGAGTATGAGCCCATCCATCCTTCTGAGTGAGGCAACCGTACTCAATCCGAGATATCTATCATTCATGGCCTGTTGGTGACCAAGGTACAATGGATGATATTTGGTTCCCATGTGTATCCTGCAAACAGTGTCTGGTGTACCATCCATCCATGGCATCAGCACCCCTGAGGATCCATGTGGGAATCAGATGTGAGATATGTCATTTGAAGTTAAGGTAAATGATTGCAGACACAACACCAAGGCCTAATTTTTCCCCCTTTAATTCTGGGGTATTGTTTGAGGACTGTGTGTTGCACATACAAGCAGTTATTCTCAGTGCCACTGTGATGTGTGACCTGCTCCATCCTTTTTGTGATTCAGTAAGCGGTGTTGTTGACATGATGGAGTGTACATAATGCTGACTTCTCCAGTGATCTCATTTCCCCATTTCCAGTGTTTTCTATGGAGTGTATAAGATGGGACCTTAGCAACTTGATTCATGTTATTGCATATTCTCCATAGGCTAACACTGGTATTGGTGAAATGAGGATGTGTGAGGGTGAATTTCTCTCCACCATGTGTTTGTCACCGCTTAGTGAATGTCCCCTGTGTAGCATGTGATCGTTGGCCTATTGACTTGATTGTTGTCTGGTTAACCCTTTGAGTCCCAGAGGGGTTGCCAAAGCATTGTTGATCGATGCATTGATGATCCCTCTAGCACTCGAGGGGTTAAGTGCTGACATCCCAGCGGGGACATGGGTGACATTGTGTGTGAACAGTGATGACAGTCGACATTTGGAACTGCATGGTTTGTGTATTGTGTGTGATGAGCACAGCGACAGGAGGGTTGAAGTAGGACTTGGACAGGTTTGTTCCAAGTTGGACCTTGATATTTGTCCTTGTGTTGTGTCCTGTTTTTAACCCTCAGGGTGCTGTGTTGGTGCAGTTGTGTGCATGAATGATGGGCATGTGTTGAGGTGTGACTGTGTGTGCAGCTGGTGTTGGTTGCTGTAGTGTGTTGTTCTGTAGTGTTGCACTTACCGGTAGTGTGGAGGGTCCTCTCATCCCCAGTGTCAGCTCCTCCAACAACCCCCTCGATCAGGGTTGGGGACATATTCTGGCGCACCATCTCCTCCCAGCCGCAGAAGGTGATAGGGACAGGTGGGCCACCTCCAGTGCCTCGGGCGTGCTTGGCGAGTTCGGAGAGCTTGTTCTTGACCACCCTCCGGCAGTCGCCCCATCGCTTTTTGATGGACTCCACGTCCCGTCTGCATGGAGCCACCGTGTTGACCCGGCTGCAGATCTGGTTCCAGGCTGCCTTCCTCCTCGCTGACAGGCCAGGGACCTTCGCTGTCGGGTGGAGAACACTCTGCCTCTCCAGGACAGCTTCCACAAGAGCCGTGTTCTCCTCCTCTGTATACTTTGGGTCTCTGATCCTGGCCTCATCAGCTCTGGCATGGGATGACTCAGAGCCGGAGTGCCCTGCCTGGTCTGACCCTGACTGTGTGGGGTGCTCCCCAGCAACTACCCCTCGTCCCACTGCAGGTTCTGTCCCTGTCCTGCGTGTTCCTGCTCTTGTGGGCCGGGTCCCCCTCCGCCCTGCGGATCTCCCTCTCCCACCCCTGCTCTGCTGAGGGATCCCCTCCTGAGCTTCCTCCTCCTCCACTACTCTCCCCATCCCTCTCTCCTGTCCTCCTCACCTCGCCATCATTCACCCAGTCACACCCAGGCACTCCCACAGGCCCTCACAGACACACTCGATCCAGTCACTCTCTGTCACACACTTTCACTCCCAGATTCACACTGTCAAAAATAAAAGTAAAATGTGTGAGGTGTTATAAAATAAAAGGACTATGTGTATGTATGTGTATGTGTTTGTATGTGTGTATGTAATATGTGCAAAGGTGTGCTATGTGTCGTATTCTGTGCAATGCTCTCCTCTCTCCAAACTCCAAAACTCCTCTACCTCCAATGAACGCTCCTGTCTCCCTCTCTCTGATCACTATCCTCCTCTCCTGGGTCCTGATATCTGGCTCTGAAGAACTCGATAACAGACAGTGTGTGGCGGTTATTTTTGGGTATATATAGGTGTATTTGAAGTTATTTGATACATTGGGGCTTTGGGATTGGCTGTGTGTTTGAATTTGTTTTGGCATCAATCATGGTTGCTTGACAACGGCAGCCGTTATATTACATGTTGTTTGGAGCTCAGTTATCGTGTGATTTGGCCGCCCGTTGTGCATTAACATGAGCGACAACGGGTTTTGTGTTACGTGTTTTTTGTGTGCCTACGCTCGATAGCTATTCTTGTAGAGTAGCTATTGAATCTGCCGTAACTCCTGTATTATTTGCGAGCGATGTGACTTTTTCACTTAGCAGCTGGTTTAACGGTTGCCTTTAAATCTAGGCCAAGATCACTTAATTTTCCTCTCTCATGCACCAAGAATTCCCACATTTTACACAATACCTCAGTATCTCGGTAAAATTTAACCTAGACATACACCAGACGTGTGCTGCTTGCACGGTGCCACCCAGGAAAATTATTGAGTGGGCAGGCTCAATACTTATTGCAATTCAGTGAGGGTGGGTGCATCCACATACCTCCAAAAAAATGTTTAAATGGAGAGACTTTTTTGGCGGGATGGATGTTGCTGGGAGAGTGGCTGGTGGGTGGGGAATTACTGAGAATTTTTAGGTATTTTTATGACCTATTGACACCTATGTGTGTAACTGAATAAATGATTTAGTGCAAGACCCAAGTATTTTATTTACACAGACTAATGTTTAAACACACATACTGTAATTTAAACAAACATTAATGTGAGTTTTATTGCTGTGGCAATGTGATGCACTTATATACACATCACACAGTCTGATCTGCTAAAAAGAGGGACAGATGGATTTTGGTCTGTAAGAGGGACACATGGGAGGTATGGCAAAATGGATTGAATGCCTGCACCTTCCATAGACCTGATAGTTTGTTTTCTGTTCTTTTCACTTCTGCACCCACAGAACACCCATATCAACTAACTGAGGCTACAGAATTCCATTCAACATACTCTACTTTTTATTTATTTTTCATTGTCATTTTTTATGATTGTACTTTATCACTGTCCTGCACTGCTAGTAGACTGACCAAAAAACTCTGGCAGAAATGATTTCCAGGAGGCTTTCATAAAAGTGTACAAATTTGCAGTAACTGAGAAAAAGAGTATCATCAGTTTTTGAAAGAGTTAATTATTGGACCTCCTGTAGTTGGGAACTACAACTCCCGACAGCTGGTTTGGGATGCTAGAAATTGTAGTCCCAGTCAGCTACAGAAGGTCCAACAATTAACTAGCCCTATATAAAGGGAATGATACTAAGAAGAAGAACAGACACATCAGATAATGGGCAAGTGCTGAGGTAGCATGTGTCTCTCTACAACTGTTGTTGGACTACAATGGAAAGCAAAGGCTGATTTGAGTTGCATTATAACAACAGCTACACAGTGACTGGGTAAATACTTCTCACAACAAACAGCCCAATCTACAGGCAGGACCACAGACAAGTCTCTGAGTCACTCACCAGATCCTTGGTTAGCCTCTCTCAAAAGTCTTCCAGAGAAGCGCTGCATCATGGGTATCTTTCTGGCACAGATGTGTTAATGAAGAGAAGAAAGATAGAAAAGTATAGACGCACCAATACCAATTTTTTAAGCCCGCGTACCAGTACCAATACCTTTTTTCAAGTACTCACCGATACCAATTACCGATATTTTTGCGATGTCATTTGAAAGTTTTCAAAGTACCTAAAGCAGACAAATGATTTTTTATTTATATCTATATATATATATATATATATATATATATATATATATATATATATATATACACACACACATATACATACATACATATACACACACCACCTCTTGATTCTCCCCTTTTGCCTCTTTCTCCCCCTCTTGATTCCCACCTTTTGCTTCATTCTCCCCCTCTTGATTCCCCTACTTTTGCCTTTCTCTCTCCCTTTTGATCCCCCTTTCTCCCCCTGCTTGACTCTTGATCTCACTCCTTTTGCCTTTTTCTCCTCTCCCCCATTTTCCTCTCTCTTGATCCCCCCTTTGCCTCTTTCTTCCCCTCCCTCATTGACTCTTGATCCCCCTTACATTTGCCTCTCTCTCCCCTTCTTGACTCTTGATCCCACCCTTTTGCCTCTTACTCCCCCTCCTGATCCCCCCTCCTTTTGCCTCTTCTTGCCCCCCCCTCCTTTTGTCTCCTGATCCTTCCTCCTTTTGCCTCTTTTTTTTTCTCCCTTAGTCCCTTTTGCCTCTTTTTCTCCCTCTTGACCCCCTCCCTGCCTCTTTCTTCACCCGTTCTTGATGCCCCATCTTGCCTCTCTTGATCCCCCTTTGTCTTCCTCCCCCTTTTGAACGATCTCCCTTTTTGCCTGTTACAGTAACTTTCCCCAATTCCCCTTCTGTCTTTTTCTCCCACTTGACCCCCCTCTGCCTGTTTCAGCCGCTCTTGCCTCTGATCCCCCTTTGCCTTTATTGGATCCCCCCCTTTTGGTGATTGATTGCAGCCTGTTAGTTTCCCCAACTCCCTTCCGTCTCTTACCTGTCTGCTTAGCTGACTATCTCCTCTGCTCCCGCCTTCCACTCAGCGAGCTCTCCTGACTGGATCTGGGTGCACAGACGCAGACTCGCAGTGCTCTTCATCATGCCGCTGCGTAGCCTGCGTCTGACATCACGGTTCTGGCCTGCCTGCACACTGACAAGCTGATGTGGCCCGGCGGCTCCCAATCCATCTTCCGCAACTTCCAACTTCACAGGTCCGTGGATTGAATTGCCCTGCCCTGGTATCAGCCCTGGTATCGGCCCCATTTGCATGAGTAAGAGTACTCGCGCAAATACGGGTATCGGTACCGAAACGGTATCAGTATCGGTGCATCTCTATAGAAAAGAATATGTGGGTGATTTTCAGGAAACAATATTTTTAATTTATCATACTATTTCACCTAACTCACATAGAAACAGGAGAACAGTTCAGCGCTTTATCAAAAATGTGGGGTATCAAAAACAAAAAACTTTATTCAAATATAATTATTTAAAAACTTTAACAATATTTTATATCCATATAAACTTCTGAGTATATCATAGAGCATTACTTCCGCAATACAACTATTTTGATTCAAAGAATCATTGTTATAATGCACGCTTTTTATTATGGTAAACTGTTATTTAAAAGCGTTAGTTAACCATTCAATCACTGCAGGCGCCCTGCTGGTAACAGTTTCTACTGGCATTCGTGATCTTAGTCACATAAGTTTATTCTTCAAATAAACTTCTTTTTTCATAAGTTTATATGGATATAGAATGTTTAAAAAGTTTTTAAATAATTATATTTGAATAAAGTTTTTTTGTTTTTGATACCCCACATTTTTGTTTTAGGTGAAACAGTAGGATAAATAAAAATATTGTTTCCTGAAAATCACCCACATATTCTTTTCTATCTTCATTAACACATCTGAATGATGAAACCTGCAGCGCGCATGTAATATGTAAAAAGTGACACCTGCGAGTAATTACTTTTCTGGCACTCAGGCTCAGCGCTGGCATCCACTACTGGAGGAGGGCCCTGACTAGTATTCAGAGGCAGGCAAGGAATGTTAGGATGCAAGCTGCGTAAGCGTTCATGCGCATAAGCGCGACGCGTATGCACAGTCCAAATTTTGGCATCTCACTACAAGGATGCTGGCAGTGCAGGGAAGTGTCCAAGCGGGCAGGTGCGAGTGGCTTTTTATGCAGCCCCCAGGAAAGTTCCGCCTCTAGGCCTAGATATGTTGCTGGTGACGTTGCCTGCAGACTACAGAAGTAATGCAAGCTCACCAGCATAGCAAGGCGCTTTTTTAAAGGGCAAGATGAAAATCCAGGAGGACGCATACACCCCCCTTGCCCCCCCCGTGGACGCCCATGCAGTTGAACCCTATTCTGTACCCTTCAGAAACTCCCTGCAAATCCCACTGGTCTGCTCAGGATGCTGCCCATGCATTATAAAAATGGAGCAGACGCCCACCCACAGACATTTGTGGACCAGGATTCTGCAAGTTTTTTTGGATACTTGGTTTTGGCAGCGGGATGCTTGGAGTGCCACTGCTGCCTGGGCTTGGCAGAGGAGAGCGAGGTGAAGGCCTTTGCTCCTCTATTTGGCGGAGACAAAAAAGACGCTGCTTTCTCACCATGTTAGGGGGTTTGGAGACCTGAAGTAACAAGGTGCTATTGTCCCTATTAGCTTCACTTATGATCTGCTTGAGTTCAGGCCCAAAAAGAGACTTGCCCTGAAAAGGGACAGCAACAAGTGACTTTTTAGATGATAGGTCCTCAGATCAGATCTTGAGCCACAAATTGCATTGTGCCGTCACAGAAAAGGCAGAGGCCTTAGCAGACAGCATCAAAAAGAGCATCAGTGACATACGTCTGACCCTCAGACATGTTGGCTAAAAGGACCAAAAGATCCTCCTTAGGGGTGCCATGTCTGACAGCCTCAGTAAGTTGTTCAACTCATATAGCAATAGCTCTGGTGACCCAGGCGTAGGCCAGAATAGGCTGCAATGCAGCGCCAATGGGAACAAAATTGGACTTGAGGATAGCCTCCAACATCCTATCTGTCATGTCCTTAAAGGCCGTAGCATCTGCAAAACTATCACATAGAAATTTGGGCTATTTTGGGTAAACCTCCTTTCCTCCCTTCTCCCTCACACCCCCAGACTCCCCCCCCGCCACCACCACCGCCAGCACAGAGATAATAGCAGGAAGCTCAGGAAGGAACTTGGACCACAGCTGCCTGTGTCTTTCAAATCAGTCACACAGAATGTTGGAGTACTTGGGGTAAACCTCCTATGCTTCCTTATCACTTGCATTCCCAGATCCCCCAGCACAAACATAATCACAGAAAGATCAGGAAGGAACTTGGACAACAGCTGCCTGTGTCTTTTCAATCAGTAAGACACTGTCACAGTGTTCCTCACCTTAGTTCCAGTGCCGCTTGGCTGATCACTGCAGTGTGCCTGGGGCTGGGTATGATGCTTCAGCATCATTACCTGCGTCTCGTCTGGCTTGCGGTCTGACCGCTTTTGGAGCCTACAGTGGCCGTCCATGTCCTCAACCTAAGCATCACGGCTGGTTCAGATGACGCAGGTTTGGGCGCGAGTTTCGACGCATCTCTCTGTCCGCTGCGTCACTTACAGGAGCGAGGCAGCAGTATTGATGCAGGTGTTGTCTTATACCTTTGGACCTTAAACCTCCTCCTCTCTACTTCCTAGCTGGGTATAAGAGGGCTCTGGACACAAGTTCAGTCGCCCTTACTTTGGTGTCTGATGCAGTTGTTTATTTCTTTTGAGCGCTCCATGTATGACCTAGGCTTGTCTAACCATCCATCCTGGTGCTGACCTGCGGCTCTGTCTGACTATTCTTCCTGCATTATCCTTTGGCATAGTAGACACCCAATCTGGTGCAGACTTGTGGCTCTGGCTGACTACCCGCTCCGTGTATGACCTTAGCTTGTCTGACTATCCATCCTGGTGCTGACCTGTGGCTCTGTCTGACTATTCTTCTTGCATTATCCTTTGGCATAGTAGACACCCAATCTGGTGCAGACCTGTGGCTCTGGCTGACTTCCCACTCTGGTATTGACCCTTGACTAGTCCTAGGTTCCTCTTGACTCTTACTGTCGGCTTTGACCGAACATCCTCTTTGTCTCTCCCCAGGTGGTCTCTACTAAGTATATTGACTGCAGGCGTGAGTCAGAAAGAGCCTCCCTTGTTCCTTATCCTGTGGGAGAACTCTGTTGCTGTGCTACTGTGGTTCCCTTACGCGCTCCTCTGAGACTACCATTGGCAGTCTGCCTAGTCTCTAACAGAGAGGTTTACTCCAAAAGGCCTATTTCTGGTAGGTAGCGCTGGCTTTGCCAGTTAACCTCTGCACCTTCTTGTATTCATTATCTATGATATATTACTTTTCAATAAAGGTGGTTTTACGATTACGGTACTGACTCCTGGTGTATTCTTGTTAACCGTGACACTACGTAAGGGCCATGACCACGGACGGTACTGGTAATCCACCCTTTCAGAACACCCTAGACAGGATGGAGGCTCAAGATCAATGCATAGGTCAATTATCCTTGGCCATGCAGACCTTGCTCAATCAAACCGCACACCTTGAACGCGTTAATCCACAACCGGTGGCCCCTCTCTCCCCTTCCCCAGGACTGGCGGTTCCTATCGCTCCTGATGCAGGCGTGATCAGAGGGTTGTCAGGTGCTGCTCCACTCCCACAACGCTATGGTGGGTATTCGGAATTATGCTGGAGGTTCCTTAAACAATTGAGCATATACTTCGAAATGGTACCACATGTATTCCTTATTGAGTAAGGTTGGTTTTATGATATCACTCCTTTCTGGTAAAGCTTTGTCATGGGTTAATCCCTTATGGGAGATGGATAAACCCACAGTTCATAACTTTACGCAGGGCCAGCGCTACCATTAAGGCAGGACAGTCATCTGCCTCAGGGCGGAGGGGCGCCGAAAAGGGGGAGGCTGGGAATTTTTAACATAAAAAAAAAAAAAATTATATATATATATATATATATATATATATATATATATGCATGTGTATGTATGTATATATCTCTGCTGCGAAGGACAGCTGATTTACACTACCAAGTGCTCCCTCGCGGCGTCTATGTGACACTGACAACGCAGAGTGACCCAGGCTCTGACATCATCTCCCAGCGCTCTGCATTACTGAGAACAGCTCGCGGGAGCTTCAGCTCTGTGCCGAAGGAGGCAAAGAGCTCCCTTATGGCACGCCGCTAGACTACCAGGGACTCAAGGTAGGGGATCAAGGGGCATGTGGAAATGAAAGGGGCATTGTGGAAGGGGCATTGTGGAGATGAAGGGGCATTGTGTAAGGGGCAATGTGGAGATGAAGGGGTAATGTGAAGAAGAAGGGGAATTATGGAAGGGGCATTGTGGAGATGAAGGGGCATTATGGAAGGGGCAATGTGGAGATGAAGGGGCATTGTGGAGATGAAGGGGCAATGTGGAAGGGGCATTGTGGAGATGAAGGGGTAATGTGGAGATGAAGGGGCAATGAGGAAGGGGCATTGTGGAGATGAAGGGGCAATGTGGAGATGAAGGGGCATTATGGAAGGGGCAATGTGGAGATGAAGGGAGCATTGTGGAGATGAAGGGGCATTGTGGAGATGAAGGGAGCATTGTGGAAGGGGCAATGTGGAGATGAAGGGAGCATTGTGGAAAGGGCATTGTGGAGATGAAGGGGCATTATGGAGATGAAGGGAGCATTGTGGAAGGGGCAATGTGGAGACGAAGGGAGCATTGTGGAAGGGGCAATGCGGAGGTGAGAAGAGTGTGGAGGTGAATATGTGGGCGGGGGGCAGAGGACTGTGTCCGGGTCGGAGGGGGGGGGGGGCATCAAAATGCACCTTCGCCAGTGTATACAAAAAACCTTGCACTGGCCCTGACTTTACGGAGTTTGTAGCCTCCTTCAAAAGAGTTTTTGATGTGCCTGGTCGCATGACCTCAGCTTCTAAACACTTAATGACCATCCGCCAGGGCGCTCGAACAGTGGCGGAGTATGCTATCGAATTTTGTACTCTGGCAGCTGAAGAAAGCTGGAACAATAAGGCCCTGGTAGCAGCCTTTTTAAGAGGACTGTGCGATACTATAAAGGATGAGATTGCTGCCTGTGAATTGCTTAAGAGTTTAGACAATCTCATCTCATTTACTATCCTAATCGATACCAGGTTCAGGGAGCGGCCCTCATTTAAGGAGAGCCTGCGGAGGCCTCCATCCAGACTGGCTCCTCACTTTTCTCGCCCACCCTGTCCTCCCTCACCTCCCAAGCCTTCTGGTTCCGACTTAGGGGGTAGTGAACCTATCTATGCAAGTTGGTACTACCCATCTTTCTGTGGAAGAGAGGGCTTTCAGAAGGAGGGAGGGACTGTGTTTGTACAGTGGCAAACCAGGTCACCTGCTGAAGTCCTGCCTGGTATGTCCAGGAAAAGCTTGCACCTAAGATCCTGTCGGTGACTGGTCTTAGGTGGAATTTCTCAGTCCCCAGAGATCACTTTGGACAAACCCATTCTGGAGGTGATCCTGTCTTGGGCAGATTCTTCTATCTCTGCCCCTGCGTTGCTGGATTTGGGTGCCCCTGGGTACTTTATTGATACAGAATTTGCCTTCAAAAATTCTATTCTGTTGCAGCCTCGCTCATCTCCTCTGGCTGTAGAGGCAATTGATGGTAGACCCCTACTACAAGAGCATATTACGCAGCAGACGTCCCTGCTATCCTTAAACGTGGGGGCGCTTCAAACAGAGGTCCTGAAATTTCAGGTGATCAACTCTCCTCATTATGCCATCATTCTAGGGTTCCCTTGGTTGCAGGCTCATAACCCCAGGATCGATTGGTGAACCTGTGACATTGTGGCTTGAGCTCTGCAGTGTTTTGATTCCTTTCTGTCCCGTCCTGTGAGACTGGCTTGTGTCACTACCTCAGCCCTGCCTGAGGAATATTCAGCTTTCAGTGATGTATTCAAGAAAGTTCAAGCCGGGACGTTACCTCCGCATAGGACTTATGATTGCTCTGTGGAATTGATGCCTGGTACTACACCTCCTAAGGGTCATATCTACCCTCTGTCTGTGGAGGAGAATAAGGTCATGGAGGAATAAGTTTCCAATGCCCTCACAAGGAGCATTATTTGAAAGTCCACTTCCCCTGCTGGTGGTGGATGCTTTTTTTTTTTTTTTTTAAAAGAAGAAGGACGGAGAGTTACGTCGGTGTATTGATTTCCGTGGATTAAACCTATACCCTTGATTACTGAGCTATTTGACCGATTGAAGGGTTCCAAAATATTTACTAAACTTGATCTAAGGGTGGCATACAACCTTGTCCAAATGAAGAAGGGCCACGAGTGGAAGACAGCTTTTAACACCCAGAGCAGGCACTATGAGTATTTGGTTATGCCCTTCGGTCTCTGTAATGCTCCCGCTGTCTTCCAGGAATTTATCAATGATGTTTTGAGAGAATTACTAAAAAGTTGTGTGGTGGTCTATCTGGACGACAATAGGATTTTAGTCTTACCTGTTAAATCCTTTTCACTTAGTCCATACAGGTTACTGGTACACTGGGAGGCGATCCGCCCCTTTAAGTAGGCAGGAACATTCATCTAAATGTATGCAGGGGGCGGAGCCTCCCCTCCCTCTTAGGCTGCACCTCAGTCAGAACAAGCCAGAATGATTTGAGACACTGACACTGACCAGAGATAGAAGAGAAGGAGAAGACCCCTGTGAGCATGCCCCAAAGGACTCCCACAGCATGCCACAGAAAAGCCAAGCATGGTCTCTTGACAGGGTGGGAGACCAGTAACCTGTATGGAGTAAGTGAAAAGGATTTAACAGGTAAGACTAAAATCCTATTTTCACTGTCGTCCAATACAGGTTACTGGTACACTGGGATGTCCAAACATTGAGTTTTCCCAGAGGTGGGAAGAAGGCAAGGACCAGGCGCAAGGCCCACAGAGTCACCAGAACCTCTATGAACCAACTGGTCATAGATCCCAACAATCAGAAGTGTCAACGGACACCAACTAGGGGTAAGAACAGACCCCAAGAACGAAACACAGCACACTGAACCAGAGCCAACAGGGCTCAACAGTAAGGAAGCACTGAGAATCTAAGAAGAAGAAGATCCTAGACAGGCAAAACTGCCTCCAGGACCTTCCTCCCAAAGCTGGCATCAGCCGAGGCCAGCACATCCACACGGTAGTGCTTCGAAAACGTGTGCACAGAGGACCAAGTGGCCGCCCGGCACAGCTGACCAGCACATGCTTGATTCTTATAGGCCCAAGAGGCCCCAATTGATCTGGTAGAATGAGCAGTGACCCGAAAGGGCACATGTTTATTCCGCAATTCGTAAGCCTTACGAATAGTAGATTTTATCCAAGATGCAATGGTCACCTTGGATGCCGGTCTCCCTGCCCTAGGCCCCTCAGGAATGACAGACTTCCTGATAGACTCAGTGCGATGAACATAAAATTTGAGACAACGCACTACATCCAACAAATGAAGATCCCTCTCCTTGTCAGAGGAAGGGTTAGGGCAGAAAGAGGGCACCACAATCTCCTGATTGATGTGAAATTCGGAGACAACTTTAGGTAAAAATTCTTTGGAAGTGCGAAGAACAGCCTTATCCTTGTGGAACATCAGGTAAGGGGGTTTACAAGACAAGGCTTGCAACTCTGCCGCCCGGCGAACTGATACAATAGCCAAAAGGAAGGCCATCTTCCAGGTCAAAAGGCGTAAAGGAATAGAAGCTAAGGACTCAAAGGGGGGTCGTTGGAGAACCTCCAGAACTAGATTAAGGTCCCACTGAGGAGCTGGACTCTTGAAAGCGGGCCGAACGTGAGCCACACCTTGGAAGAAAACCTTGACATCAGGAAGAACGGCGATGCGCTCCTAGAAGAAGACAGAGAGCGCAGAAGTCTGAACCTTGAGAGAACTCAGACTGAGTCCCTTATCAACACCGTCCTGTAAAAAGGCCAGGACAGTAGGAAGATGGAAATCATGCGATAGGTCCCTATCAGCACACCATGCAACAAAGGTTGACCAGACCCGGTGATAGATCTTAGAAGACACTGGCTTACGAGCACGAAGCATCGTAGACACCACAGAAGAGGAAAAACCCTTTTTCTTCAGAATTGAGGATTCAACCTCCAGGCCATCAAATGAAGATGATGAACATCCTCCTTCCACAGGTAACCTTGTAGCAGCAGATCTGGACGAGCTGGAAGCGGAAAGGGTTCCGCTACAGACATTTCCATCAGATCCGGATACCAGGACTGACAAGGCCAGTTCGGAGCAATTAGGATGACAGGACAACGCTCCACCTTCAGCTTCTGGATGACTCTGATCAACAGAGGAAGAGGAGGGAAGATGTAAGCTAGGGGGAAGTCCCAAGGGATGGACAAGGCGTCCACTGCCAGGGCCAGTGGGTCCCTCCACCGAGAGCAGAACACTGACACTTTCCTGTTGTGCCTGGTTGCCATCAGATCCACTACAGGAACCCCCCACATCTGGGTTAGAAGGTGAAACACCTCTGGATGAAGAGCCCACTCTCCGCTGTCGACTGTGTGACGACTGAGAAAGTCTGCCATGACGTTGTCTACGCCCAAGATAAAATGGCCTTGACTTCCAACCATGCGGCGAGACTTTTTGTTCCGCCTTGTCTGTTGATGTAGGCCACTGCGGTGGCGTTGTCGGACTCCACTCTAACTGGACAACCCTCCAGTTGAGATTCCCAATGTCTCAGGGCAAGGAAGATGGCACGTAGTTCCAGAACATTGATGGAGAGGAGAGATTCCTCCAATCCCCACTTCCCCTGAGCACTGAAGCGACCCAACACTGCCCCCCATCCCAGGAGGCTGGCATCTGTCGTGACTGTGGTCCAATAGGGAATCTGGAAGGATCTCCCCTTCAGGAGATGAGACAGGTCCAACCACCACTCCAAGCTCAACTCGACATGAGGAGGCAGAGATACTGACAGGTGCAAATGGTCTGGATGATTCCTGCGCGTCTGGATCACAAACCTCTGAAGTTCCCTGGTGTGTGCCATGGCAAATGGCACCGCCTCTATTGTGGAAATGAACTTCCCCACCAGAGATGTCAACTTCGGTACTGGAATCCGCTCGAGAGCCAAAATCTTTGATACTCGGAGAGCAATCTGATGAGCCACCTCTTCTGGGAGAAACACCATGCACCTCTGAGTGTCGAACAGGAGACCCAGGAAGAGTATCTGCTGAGATGGGACCAAGTCTGACTTGTCCAGATTCACAATCCACCCGTTTCGAGTGAGTGTCTGAATGCAAGCCTGAACCTGCTGGTGAAGGATTTCCGCAGATGAAGCTTTCAAGAGTAAATCGTCCATGTAGAGAGTCACCCTGATGCCATCTCGATGGACCACCGCTATCAAAGCACCCAGGACTCTCTGAAAAACCTGTGGGGCTGTAGTCAGTCCTTTTTGGCCACCACGAACAGGTTGGAATAGAATCCTGAACCTGTGTCCTCTGTGGAAACTGGTTCCAGGACTTCTTTGTCCAAAAGATCCTGAATAGCGTCGTCGAACAGACGCCTTTTTGTAGGTTCCTGAGAAGGACGAGTAAAATGGAACCGAAAGGGAGGAAGAGAAGAGAAAGGGATCCTGTATCCCTCTGATACCACCTGAAGAACCCAAGGGTCCGCCACTGACTCCTCCCAAGTCCGGCGAAAGATGTGAAGGCGCCCACCTACAGCTGGATGCGGACCCGGGTTCGGCGAGTCATGTCTTGGAGGTCTTGGCCTTGGGGGCAACTTTGGGCTTCCAGGACTGTTTGGGCTTGGAGGAGGAGCGCGAAGCAGGCGGAACCGCCTGGGACGCAGGGCATGTCTCAGTTTGGAAGGAACGAAAGGACCGATTGCGTTTGGCTGGAAACTTCTTTTTAAAGACTGAGGGTAGAAGAGTACTTTAACCTCCAGTAGCCTCGCTAATCAACTCCTTTAATTCTGAACCAAACAGGGAAGTCCCTTGAAAGGGCAAAGAAAGTAACACTTTCTTGGAAGTGGTGTCAGCAGACCAAATTTTCAGCCAAAGAGCGCGTCTAGCCACCACCGAAGAAGTGGAGGCCCTCGCCATCATGCGAACTGCATCAAAAGCAGCGTCAGAAACATAATTCTGAGCTTCAGAAATGTTAGGAAGGAGTTGCAACTGCTCTGACACTGGCGCATCTTGGCAAACCGCCACAGTAAGCTGTTCAGTCCAGACCGCAATGGCCCGGTTAACCCACGCCACAGCAAAAGCTGGACGCATGGAAGTACCAACAGAGGCAAAAATAGACTTAAGACAAGTTTCCAACTTTTTGTCGGTCCAATCCTGTAAGGCAGAAGCATCAGATACAGCCAAGGTAGTAGATTTAGACAACCTAGAAACAGGAGCATCCACCTTAGGAGGATGAACCCATTTAGCCAGTTCAGTCTCAGGAAAAGGATAAAGTTTGGCAAACTTTTTTGAGACTGAAGAGGACTAATCAGGATTTTTCCACGCATCAGAGACTAAGCGTTCAAGAGTAGGATTAGTAGGAAAACATGTAACAGCCTTAGAAGGTTTCTGAAACACGTCCGTTGGGTCAAGAGTAGACTCCTGACGCAAGGGAAGATTGAGGGTGGTCAGCACAGCCCTGATTAAACCCTCAGCAGAGAGTTCAGGGTCACATTCGTAAGGGTCTCCAATGGATCTGGTAGACTCAATAACTGTACCATCCTCAACATCAGAATCCTGCAACAATTCTTCTTCAGAAGAATCAGAGACATCAGGAGCCCCCTGTGGCTTGGGAAGGGAGGTCCTGACAGTGGAGGGGGTCTGCCATACTTGAAGAGCCCCCTGAACCTGAGAGGGAAAGAGCTGAAGAGTGGATCTAAGATCCCTAGTTGCAGCCTTGAACTCTTTCACCCATGTTGGCTCAATAGTGTGACTGGAAGGCCCTGGGTTGCTGTCATGACCTTCCACACAAGTTGGGCATAAATGACCAGAAAATTCTCTAGGTTGCCCTGCATGACAGAAGGCGCAAAACGCAATGGGGGAGACAGATACCCCAGCCTCCTTCGTCTTAGGTCTAGTCCCAGGCTCAAGTGGAGTAGACATGCTCACAGCATCAGATATACCCCACTGATAGGAATCACCCGATTAAAGTGTGAAAGATTAAATATTGACCCCAGAAACGTTTAAAACTAAACTTATCCGGCAAGCCAAGGGTTAATCAGCAGAGGAGAGAGAGAAGGTCCGGTCCCTGCGTAGTATACTCGATGAGAAAAACTCACAAATTAGCTGCAGCAACGGGAGCCAATCAGAAAAAGAGCGCGAACCAAGCGCTCATGGGAAGCGTAGTTTTCCTCATAAAGTACCCCAAAACAGTGACAGAAGTCCCCCCAGTCCCCCAACACACTCAAACATACAACTGGATGATAGAGCAAGGGAAGACAAATAAAATGAGCCCTCTCTGAAGTCGCTATGTGAAGCGGTTCCAGAGATACGTCCCACAGAGTGTAAGTCCATAGAGAGTAAAGGAGCAATGGCGTCTATGCGGGAAAAGCACGCTTAAAGGCGCTGAACATTATTTCTAATAAATTTTACCCTTAAAGTAAAAGTTCCATAACACATAGCAAACATATATACTATAACAGCAAACATTACCCAGCAAAGGTAAACAATGCAAATGCCCATAAAATAGACAAACCCAGCAGAGAGAGGGTTAAATCCCACAGAAACTGCTCCAAAACTCAGACATACACATATACATTGCATTGGCAAAATATATAAAAACACCCAATGAGCGCTGGAGTGCACAATGAGAACTCCCAAACACAATCCCAATGAAGGGACACTGAGGGACAAGTGGACCTTCGGCACTCAAAGGGTGGCTCACCTTTCCTGCAGGACTTCTGTCTTCAGGTTACCAAGATCAGAAAGGAATCACCACAGAGGATAATTCCCCAGGGAAATACTTGAAATCAAGTTATTCCCTCTTCAGGGCAAAAGATCCACCAGAAGTACCCTGGAAGCTGTGCTATCCACTTTAAATAGGGCATTTGACAGCCTTGGTAACCCGCCTAATGGTGGTATTCCATATTTGTAAAAATAACAAAGAAACTAAAACTTGAAGAGAGCTGTTCTCTGCCTGGTGTGAACACACCGAGGAACAAATCATTCTAGCTTGTTCTGACTGAGGTGCAGCCTAAGAAGGAGGGGAGGCTCCGCCCCCTGCATACATTTAGATGAATGTTCCTGCCTACTTAAAGGGGCGGATCGCCTCCCAGTGTACCAGTAACCTGTATTGGACGACAGTGAAATTCTTATTCACTCTGCTACTCTGGAGGTACATCGGTTGCATGTGTCCACGGTATTACGGTTATTAAAAGAGAATAACCTCTATTGCAAGTTGGAGAAATGTGAATTTCACAAACCCCAAGTAACATTTCTTGGGTACGTTATTTCCGCTTCCAGATTGGCCATGGACCCTCAGAAATTGGCAGCCATGTTACAGTGGCCTCTACCAGTAGGTCTCAAAGCGCTCCAAAGTTTTTGGGGTTCACCAGTTATTACCGGAAGTTCATTAAAAATTTCGACTGTAGTTAAACCACTAACCGATATGACCTGTAAAGGTGATAAGGTCTCTGAATGGTCATCTAGTGCGTTGCTCGCCTTCAAGAACCTCAAGGCAGCATTCACAGCAGCTCCCATTTTGGTCCACCCGAATCCTACCCTTCCTTTTACCCTGGAGGTTGACGCGTCGGAGGTATGAGTAGGTGCCCTCCTCTCTCTGAGCTCAGCTCCAGGGGAGGCCTTACATCCTTGTGGGTATTTCTTGAGGATGCTGTCCAAGGCTGAGAGGATCTATCAGATTGGGGACAGAGAAATACTGGCCATTATGCTGGCCTTAAAAGAATGGCAACATCTCCTTGAGGGTACTAACTCTCTGTTTTTGATTCTCACGGATCATAAAAATCTTATGTATTAATCAGAGGCTAAACATCTGTCGTACCAGCAAGCCATATGGGCATTGTTCTTTTCTAGGTTCAATTTTGTGGTTTACTACCTTCCGGGCTTAATGAATGAGGGTGGATGCCCTATCTCGCCAATTTTGTGCTCACTCTACAAAGGAGTCTCCGCCTACTACTATCATTCCGGCTGACCGGATACTTGCTACTATTCGAACCTGTATCACCTGCCCTCTGGAAGAGGAAATTCTGGTCAAACATCCGCCCCGGCGGAGAAGCCCTGAGGAAGGTGCTTTGTACCTGCTCAGTTACGTACAAAACTCTTGGAGACGTCCCATGCATCCAAACTGGCGGGTCATATTGGGAGAGACCAATTGATTTGGTCCATCTCTAGATTATTCTGGTGCTCTAGACTCCGGTCTGATTGTTCTGCTTTCACGGCAGCTTGTACTACATGTGCCCAAAATAAATCGCCTCAACATTTGCCTGTGGGTCTCCTCCAACCAGTGGCCAATGGGGAACGACCTTGGTCACATTTGTCTACAGATTTTATGGTGGGCCTTCCGGCATATATGGGCTTCACAGTTAATTCTGATGGTTGTCAACAAATTCTCTAAGATAGCCCAGGAGTTGGAAAGGGTGTTCGCTAGAGAGGTCTTTCGGCTTCATAGCATACCCAGGGTGATTGTATTGGACAGGGGGAGCCAGTTCGTGTATCGCTTTTGGAGGTGCTTTTGCACCCAGATGGAAATCCAATTAGTCTTCTCCTCGGCCTACCACCCACAATGTAATGGTGCGGCAGAAAGACCTAACCAAGCCTTGGACCAATTCCTCTTTTGCTACATCTCTGACCACCACGACAGTTGGGCTATCTTGTTACCTTGGTTGGAGTTTGTCCAGAATTGTGCTGTAAACTCTTCCTCACAGAGTTCTCCATTCCTAATCAATTAAGGGTTTCAGCCCTCTGTCCTTCCGGAGACTTTCGAAGCACAAGCAATTCCGGCTCTTGACAAGTATTTGAGGGCTCTTCGTTCTTCTTGGGTTCGGGTTCAGCATACCCTACGTGGTTCCATGCAGCAGCAAAAGAGGCAAGCTGACCGTAGGTGTTTGCCGGCACCTATATTCCAGGTGGGGGAGACAGTTTGGCTGTCATCCCGCAACCTTAACCTAAAGGTTCCCTGTAAAAAGCTGGCTCCTCATTTCATTGGTCCCTTCTGCGTCCTTTGGAGAATTAACCCTGTGGCATATGCCCTTGACCTTCCAAACTCGATGCGCATCCACTATGTGTTCCATGTCTCCTTGCTTAATCCTCTGATATGTAACAGTTATACCTTGGCTATGGTGTGACCGGCACCCGTCAGGGTGGGGGATCAAGAAGAATTTGTGGTACAGAGCATATTGCACTCTCGGTGGGTCAGGGGGCAGTTATAGTACCTGGTACATCGGAAGGTGTACGGTCCGGAGGAACGCTCCTGGATACGTTCCAGAGATGTGCATGCTCCTGTCTTGGTGCAGAAATTCCATGCTCTATTTCCTAGGAAGGCCCGAACCTGTCCGCGGAGGAGGGGTCTTTAAAGGGGGGTACTGTCACAGTATTCCTCACCTTATTCCCAGCGCCGCTTGGCCGGTCACTGTAGTGTGCCTGGGGCTGGGTATGATGCTTCAGCGTCATTACCCGCTTTTTCACCTGGCTTGTGGTCTGACCACGTTTGGAGCCTCCAGTGGCCGTCCATGTCCTCTACCTAAGTGTCACGGCTGATTCAGATGAAGGGGTTTGGGTGCGAGTTTTAACGCATCTCTCTGTCCGCTGCGTCACTTACAGCTGCGAGGCAGCAGTATTGACGCAGGTGTTGTCTTATACCTTTGGACTTTGAAGCTCCTCCTCCCTACCTCCTAGCTGGGTATAAGAGGGCTCCGGACACTAGTTCAGTCACCCTTACGTTGGTGTCTGATTCAGTTGTTTATTACTTTTGAGCGCTCCATGTATGACCTAGGCTTGTCTGACCATCCATCCTGGTGCTGACCTGTGGCTCTGTCTGACTATTTTTCCTGCATTATCCTTTGGCACAGTAGACACCCAATCTGGTGCAGACCTGTGGCTCTGGCTGACTTCCCACTCTGGTATTGACCCCTGGCTAGTCCTAGGTACCGCTTGACTCTTACTGTCGGCTTTGGCTGAACAGCCTATCATGGTGCCCGTGATTCCTCTGGTTGCGACATTGCTACTTCCTGGTTATTTCCATACTGCATTCTTATTCATGATCAACGCTGACTCCTCCTATTGGTTGCCTTTATATTCTTGGCGCTGTCATTATGGCGGAGCCCTTTCGTGGTGTACCAGTATCTAGTGTTTGTTCCTGTGGTTCCTGATATCCTATGTATGACCCGGCTAGACTGACTATGTTCCTGTTTGATTGCCAGTACCTGACTGTTACGGTTTTCTGACACACAGACCAGGATGTAACGTAAAATACACTTTATTGAAATAAAAATGAACAACACTGCCCCTAGGTGCTAGTAAAGTTAAGAACAGGCAATATGAACAGAGGATGGAGTAAACTACAAACAGTGCATAGAGGGTTAAGTGGAGCAACTGGTAAGGCTCAGGCTAGATTGGCCAACGCCCAGGGGATATATAGCAGTCTATGGTAACAGTCTTTAAATGTAGATCAGGAACTCAGGAAAAGCGCTGTAACACTCTTGAAGCATAAACAGGATGAGCCCCTGTTGCTCTAAGCTGAGCCCGTACCACCACAGTGGGCTTATGAGGATTGCAACTGCCAAATTCATGTAACCAGAATAGGAATCGCCCTGAATGAGTATCGAGTAACCCTGCGTCTGCCACTGAAGTATGCCAGCCCTTGGGAGGCCACAGTGGAACGGAATTGCCCAAGCTATGAAGAGCCGATGCACAGAGTAGTGCAGTTGGGATAAAACACTTTGAGCGAATGAGGTACTGCCCAGACACCCACAAGGTGTGACCCAGAATCCTTGTTGCAAGAGCGAATGGACTACCAGTGTCAACCAGCGTGATCACGATGCTCACCGGGCATCAAACAGGCGGAGCTCTGCAAGGACTGGTATAGCGTAAAGCGGAGGCTCAAATGTGTTAAGGCTCAGAGAATCACCGGAGCTTGGCAATGAATCAAATGGCACGTAATTGGAGGCTACCGGCAGTGCAAGGGTTAATCTGGTACATTTGAAATGCTCAACGAGAACAAGGCAGGCAACCTCGGCTGCAGCGTAATGAGCTAGGAAACAGAGAACAGCCAGAATGTCGCCAGCGCGACCGGAGTACACAGGAGCAGCAACCAGACAGGAGCAGTAACCGGACAGGAACAGTAGCCGGAACCGGATGACTGAGTCGCGGGAACACCACCGGAGAGTGGAGCAGTCACGGAGCAGGATCAGGAGCCAGAACCGGGTCGAATCACGGAGCGGAGTCGTCAGCCAGAGCCGGGTCGGATCACGGTGCAGGGTCGTCAGCCAGAGCCGGGTCAGTTCACGGTCCAGGGTCGTCAGCCAGAGCCGGGTCAGTTCACGGTGCAAGGTCGTCAGCCAGAGCCGGGTCAGTTCACGGTGCAGGGTCGTCAGCCAGAGCCGGGTCGGTTCACGGTGCAGGAGCAGAAGGAGAGTCAGACTAGCCGGGTCGGTACACAGGAGACACTGCAGATCAATAACAAGGCGCAGCAACACAACACCACGAAAGGGCAATTGACAAGTGCCCAAGCATCAGTATATAAAGGCACATCCTGGGCGGGCCAATCAGACTCCTCCAATGCAAATGTATACCTACAGAGATTGACAGGGAATCACGGGGACCGTGATACTGACTTCCGTTGTGACCCGGCTTGGCTGACTATCCTGCTCTGCATACCGACCCGGCTTGGCTGACTATCCTGCTCTGTGTACCGACCCAGCTTGGCTGACTATCCTGCTCTGTGTACCGACCCGGCTTGGCTGACTACCCTGCTCTGTATACCGACCCGGCTTGGCTGCCTTTCCTGCTCTGAGTTCCTACTCGGCTATCTGTGTGCCTTGCTCCGAGAGTGCCTGTCCAGCACGGTGTGTCTCTCCTCCCTGTGTACCGGCATTCCCCGGTTATCTCGTGCTCCTTCGTTCCTGACACTCTGGTGTTAGGGAGTGTCCTTGTATACCTGCACCTGTGTTACGCTTAACCCAGCACAGCTTGTAGCTCCATCACTACGAGGTTGGATGTTGCTCCCTGTATGCCTCGTTAGTTTCTGTCTGTGCGGCCTTAGGGCCTGTCGGCGGTCTGAAGTGTCCATTGCCCTACCTTGGGTTAGTGACTCCGGTCACGAGCTGGTTGCCAGTTCCCTTCGGTTGGTCCGGTTGCCATGCCAATTACTGTCAGTATCGCTTTACCACCTAGCGTACTAGGGGTTCGGTTGCCTTGCCATTTACTGTCAGTATCGCTTTACCACCTAGTACACTAGGGGTCCGGTTGCCATGCCACCTACTGTCAGTATCGCTTTACCACCTAGCGTACTAGGGATCCGGTTGCCTTGTCTCTTACTGTCAGTATTGCTACACACCTAGAGTACTAGGTGTTCTGTTGCCTCGGTTCCAGTCAGTCTTGCTGACCTCCCTAGCGTACTAGGGACCCTGTTGCCTCACAGTAGACTGTTCGTCTCACTGCAATCCCTAGCATTCTAGGGATCTTGTTGCCTTTTCTGATTTGTCTACTCCAGACATACTCCCTAACATTCTAGGGAGATTGCGTTGGGGGTCCTCCTCCCGACCACAGGGCCTGCTAGCCCTGGTAGTTGGTCTAACGTTCCTGCTACCACCCGGTGGTATTCTCCGTTTCAGGACTAGATTCTCCCTGCTGCTGTATTAGTCCAGACCCTGGGTTATTCCGTGGATACCTTTTCTTGCCTACGCTACTGTTCTTGTATCATTTACCTGTATTGCATTTATATTATCCACTGTTCTGTATGTACAACAGTACTTATTCTTTGTTTAATAAAACAGAGTTTTAATAAACCATACGTGTCTGAGTGTCTGAAAACCATAACACATCTGCTTTGGCTCTCCCCAGGTGGTCTCTAATAAGTATATTGACTGCAGGCGTGAGTCAGAAAGAGTCTCCCTTGTTACTTATCCTGTGGGAGAACCCTGTTGCTGCGCTATTGTGGTTCCCTTACATGCGCCTCCGAGACTACCATTGGCAATCTGCCTAGTCTCTAACAGAGAGGTTTACTCCAAGAGGCCTCCTATTTCTGGTAGGAAGGGCTGACTTACTGCGCCTTCTTGTATTCATTATCTAGGATATATTACTTTTCAATAGAGGTGGTTTTAAGATTACAGTACTGACTCATGGTGTATTCTTGTTAACCATGACAGACAGAATGTTGGGGTATTTGGGGTAAACCTCCTTCTCACACTCCCAGACATGTCTAACATCGTAATAACAGCCAGATAAGGAAAGAAGTTAGAGCATAACTGCATGTGTCTTTCCAATTAGTCACAGCAAATTTTGGAGAATTTTGGATAAACCTCCCTTTCTCCACTCCTGTCCACCAGAGTGACCATAGACTCCTCTAATACAAAGAACAAATATCCTGCCTACAAGACTCACTAAACTAAGATTTAACTTTTTAGTAGCCTGTCTTCTCTAGCTCTCACAAACAGAATGGCATGCTGTGGAAAAGGGAAAACCCTTTTATATTATAATTGCAGGAAAATAAGGAAAACTTGACATGTGGTTGGGAGAAATTCAGCCTTCCCACTGATTTCAATGCAATGAGGTGAAAAAAGCCAAAAAACGACACTCTTACAAAAACATTGCCATTTTTCTCCTGTTTCTCTTTTGAGGTGAAAAAGTTCGCCCACCCCTACTCAATAACCAAGCTTACAACAGCCACTGAGAAGCAAGGGCAAACAAAAATGTCTGGAATAAGTCCAAGAGTGTTGCACAATAAAGCCAACAACCAGGCTACAAACAGGAAGAAGCAGCATAAGCAGACTAAGACAATGAGGGACTTGGACAGGACTGGTTCAAAAGGCAAAACTGCAACAAGTAATGTAAAACAGCAAAGACAAGAACAGGCTCAGTTCAGTAACTGTAGATTTATACAAGAGAAAGCAGTAAACAATGCTGTGGACTGGAATTTGACTGATTTATTTAGCAACAGGACTAGTTCCGCAACAGTGCTTAAATGCAGAAACAAGCAGCAAACAAAACTATGCAATGGGGCAGGGCTGATTCAGCAACAGTGGATCAACACAGTAACACACAGCAAACAATATTGTGGTCAGGGACAGGACTTGATAAGTAACAGCACTGGTTCAACTGCAGTGGTCCAAAGCAAGAATAGATAGTAAACAATACCATGTACTGGAATAACACCGATGCAGCAACAGGTCTGGTACATAAGCAGTGGATCAATACAGGAACAAATAGAGAACAAAAACATAGGGGAAAAAAAGCCAGTCAGTAAAGAGAGAGCAGGAGCAAACCGCTAACAGTATATACAGGACAACACCAAACAGAAAGCTTTTAGCAAGCTCCACTGCAAAGAAGAAACAGCTCTATAAACCAGGCCACATAATAACATGAGCTGGACTGGATGTGACCACAGGTAGTATAACCAGTAACCTATTGACTGGACTATTGCACTAGTGGACAGAGACTAGGAGGTAAACTAGTCTGTGGAAGGGGTTGAGTTCCTGAGACAATTATTTAGTGTCTGCCTCTTGACAGAGGAAAACGTACACTGTGTCCCCTATTGGACTTAAGAGAAAATAGGATTTTAGTCTTACCTGTTAAATCCTTTTCACTTAGTCCATACAGGTTACTGGTACATTGGGAGGTGTCAGTCCCCTTTAAGTAGGCAGGAACATTCTCTAAATGTATGCAGGGGGGTGGAGCCTCCCTTCCCTCTAGGCTGACTCATCCAGTCTGCCCCTCAGAATTGTTTGAGAATGAAGTAGACTAGATATAAGAAGGAAAGAAGACTCCTGTGAGCATGCCCCCAAAGGACTCCCACAGAATGCCACAGGAGAGCCGAGCATGGTCTCTTGACAGGGTGGGAGACCAGTAACCTGTATGGACTAAGTGAAAAGGATTTAACAGGTAAGACTAAAATCCTATTTTCACTGTCGTCCAATACAGGTTACTGGTACATTGGGATGTACAAACATTGAGCTTTCCCAGAGGCGGGAAGAAGGCAAGGACCAAGCGCAAGGCCCCAAAGTCACCAGAACCCCTATGAACCAATTAATCATAGAGTCCAACAACAGAAGTGTCAACGGACACCAACCAGGGGTAAAAACGAACCCCCTGAACTAGCACAGTACACTGAACCAGAGCCAACAGGGCTCAACAGTAAGGAAGCACTGAGAACTACAGAAGAAGAAGACCCTAAGACAGGCGAAACTGCCTCCAGGACCTTCCTCCCAAAGCTGGCATCAGAAGAGGCCAGCACATCCACACGGTAGTGCTTCGAAAGGGTGTGCACAGAAACCCAAGTGGCCGCCCGGCACAGCTGTTCAGCACGTGCTGGATTCTTGTAGGCCCAAGAGGCCCCAAGTGACCTAGTAGAATGAGCAGTAACCCGAAAGGGAACACGCTTATTCCTCAATTCGTAAACCTTACGAATAGTAGACCTATCCAAGATGCAATGATTACCCTGGATGCCCGTCCCCCTGCCCTAGGACCCTCAGGAATGACGAACAGAGCGTCAGACTTCCTAATGGACTCAGTGCGATGAACATAAAACTTAAGACAACGGACAACATTCAACAAGTGGAGAGTCCACACCATGTCAAAGGAAGGATTAGGGCAGAAAGAGGGCACCACAAGCTCCTGATTGATGTGAAACTCGAGACCACCTTAGGCAAGAACTCAGTATAAATACAAAGCATGGGTTAATCCTTGTGGAACACTAGATAAGGTGGTTCACAAGACAGAGCTTGGAATTCCGCCACCCTGCGAACTGAAACAATAGCCAGAAGGAAGACCATCTTCCAAGACAAAGGTGTAAAGGAATAGTAGCCAAGGACTCGAAGGGGGGCGCTGAAGAACCCCCGAAAACAAATAAGGTCCTACGGAGGAGCTGGACTCCTAAAGGCAGGACGAACATGAGCCACACCGTGGAAGAGAATCCTGACATCAGGAAAAACAGCAATCGCTCCTGGAAAAAGACAGAGGGCACCGAAGTCTGGACTTACAGAGAACTCAGACTGAGCTCCGTATCGACACCGTCCTGCAAAAAGGCCAGGACAGTAGGAAGAGGAAAAGCATGAGACAGATCCCTGTCAGCACACCAGGACACAAGGTCGACCAGACTCAGTGATAGATCTTGGAAGAAACAGGCTGAGAAGCGCGCAGCATAGTAGCCGCCACAGCAGGAGAAAGCCCCTTTCATCCCAAAATCGAGGATTCAACATATAGGCCAACAATTTGAGCCGAAGAACATAGTCTTTCACAGAGAACCCTGTAGAAGAAGAAGAGCTGGACGAGAGGAGAGCCAAAATGACTCCACCACGGATAGGGTCAAACCCCCAGAAACCATGGTTGACAATGTCAATCCAGAACAATCGAAATCACCGGACAACATACAATTACAATGTCCGTAACGCCCATATTAACATAGGGAGAGAAAGAAAAATGGCCAGAGAGGACGTCCAAGGATGGACATTGCATCGGCATCAGAATTAAGGAGTCTCTCAACAGAGATCAAAACGGCGTAACCTTCCTGTTGCGTCCCATTGCCAGCAGATCCATTGCGGAATTCCCCATCTCAACTAGGCGACGAAACACATCCTAATGCAGGTCCACGTTCCCATGTCGACTGCGTGACGACTGAGGAAGTCTGTCAAGACGGTGTGCACTCCTGGAATGAGCACTGCGGAAATGACAGGAACAGGAACCTCTGCCCAGGACAGAATGGCCTAGACCTCTAACCAAGTGGCGAGACTTCGTGTCCCTCCCTGACTGATGAAATAAGCCACTGCCGTGGCATTGTTGGACTCGTCCACCAGGTGAAGCACAAGAGGATGGGAAGAAGGGACTCCTCCAAGAACCACTTCCCCTGGACGCTAAAGCGACCCAGAACAGGTCCCCAGTCCAGGAGGCTGGCATCCAATAAGACCTCGGTCCAGGGGGGAAGTAGGAAGGATCTTCCCAGTAGGAGATGGAAAAGGCCCAACCACCTACTCCAAGCTCAACTCGACATGAGGAGGGAGAAAGAGCGTTAGCTTCAGAAAATCTGGTCGGTCCTCCATATCACAAACCTCGAAGTTCCCTGGCATGTACCATGGCAAATGGAACCACCTCAATCGTGGAGATGAACCACCCCACCAGAGAAATAACCTCAAGGCCAGTATCTGATCGCGGGATAGGATCATAGGGGTCCTTCGAGTAAGTTGATGGTTACCTAGTCCGGTAGAAAAACCATGGACCTCCAAGATCGAACAGAAGACCCAGAAGCTGAAACGGAACAGGGTCTGACTGACCCTATTTCACAATCCAACCATGAAAAGAAGGAACAGAATACAGGCCTGGACCTGCTGAAGAAGAAGGCCCACAGCTGATGCTTGCGTAAGGCAAGTGGTCCGTGACGAAGAAGTATGATGCCGTCCTGACAGAGGACGGATATCAAGTCCCCCAGCCCCGTTGAAAACCTGGGGCTGATGACAGACCAATGGAAAGCCGAAACTGAAAGTGGACCTCTGGCGCAGGCAAACCCAAATACTGCCTGCTCTCTAGAAGGACTGGGAAGTGCAAAAGGCATCCTAAGGTCCAGAGGAGCTAGAAACTCCCCCGCAGCGAATACTGTGAGCAGATACTCTAGACGATAAAGAGACTGCACTACAAAGGAATTAAGATCTTTCAGATCCAAAATGAGGCGACATCCGACAACCCTTCTATTTATTTATTTATTAATTGTTGTTGGTCACCACAAAGAGGCTAGAATAGAATCCTGAACCCCTGACCGCAGGGGGGACCTATTCCAGGACATCCTTGTCCAGAGAACAGGAATAGCGTCTTCAAATGGACAGCTTCTCTCGTTTACCTGAGGAGAACGAGAAGATAAAAGCGAAAAGGTGGGAGGGAAAAGGGATCTAGTATCCCTCAGACACCACCAGAAAAGCTCACAAGTCCGACACTGAATCATCCCACGGTGTCGAGAGACATTCCGAAGCAGTCACGAAATCCTGGGCTTGTAAACGGCCTAGGGCTGCAATTGCCGCATGTTCTGGGAGGAACGCGGAACAGATAGAACCACCTGGTTCGTTGAACGTGACTGAGAGAAAAAGGAACGAAAAGACCGGTTACGCGTAAACGGCAACCCTTATATTTATTTATTTGTTTTGAAACCAAGGGTAGAAGAAGCACTAACCCCTAAAGCCCTTTAATCAGTTCCTTAGATCGGAACCAAACAAGGAAGTACCCTCAAAAGGCAAAGAAAGGAAAACTTTCCTGGAAGCAATGAGAGCAGATCAATCTCAAGTCAAAGCACACGCCAAACCACCACAGAAGTAGTGGGGGCCCTTGCCCGGCATCAAGGGCAGCAGCAGAAAAATAGCGTTGATCTAAAGAGACAATAGCAAGGAGACACAATGACTCCGAAGTAAGCGCATTCTGACAGACCTCCAGTGGGTTGCACCGTCCAGACTGCAACAGCCCGGTCAACCCATGCTACAGCAAAGACTGGAAGCATAGCAGACCAAAAGAAGCGAAAACGAGCTTGAGGGGAACCTCAGTTAGTTGTCAGTCCAATCTTGCAGCGTCAGAAACATGTAGACAGTAAGTTGAGACAGTCTAGATATGGGTGCGTCCATGTTAAGGGAATTAACCCATGTAGTCATTTCTGTTTGAGAAAAGGGAAAATGTTTAGCAAATATTCTAGACACTGAAGAGGACTTGTCTGGTCCATGTTCAAGAATTGGGTTAGGAGGAAAATGAGTAAGGGGCTTTACAGGCACCTGAAAAACATCAAAGGGAACAGAGTGAACCTCCTGAACCGATGGAATGTTGAGAGTGGGTAATACAGCCCTGATCAGGCCCTCAGTAGAGGTTTCAGGATCAGCTACAAATGGGTCCCTTAAGAGACCTGAAAGATTCCAAAAGAGCGCCAATCCTCAACATTCCAAACTAGCAACAATTCTTCCTCAGAAGAAACTTCAGGTACTCCCTGAGGTTGAGGCAGGGAGGATCTGATAATCGAGGGGGGTCTGCCTCAACTGAAATGCCCCCTGAATCTGGGATGCAAAGAGCTGTAAAGAGGACCCTGTTGCAGCCTTAAACTCTTGCACCCAAGCTGGCTCAATAGCATGGCTGGAAGGCCCTGGGTTGCTGCCAGGATCTCCAGCCTGCTGGGCAGAAATGACCAGTGAACACTCTAGGTAGCCCTGTGTGACAGGAAGAGCAGTGCGCAATGAGGGATACTGAACCCCAGCTTCCTTAGTCATAGGTCTAGTCCCTAGCTCCAGCGGTATAGACATTCATACATTGTCAAAATAACCAACTGTACAATGAATCACCCAATTGTAGTGTGTAAGATTGATATTTCACCCCAGAAATGCTAAATATAGACTGTTCTGGCAGGCGAAGGGTCAATCTGCAGAGGAGCAAAGGATTGTCCAAGCGCTGTATAGGATACTGATTGAGAAAAGTGCCCAAAATGGCTGCCACGACGGGAGCCAATCAGAAATTAGGCGCGAATTGAGCGCTCATGGGAAATGTAGTTTTTCCCAAAAAGTACCCCAAAACAGTGCCCTAAGCCCCCCAACACACTTGAACTATAAACCGGATGATAGAGCAAGGGTAGACAAGAAACATGAGCCCTCTCTGAAGTTGCTGTGTGAAGCGGTTCCAGAGATACGTCCCAAACAGTGTAAGCCCATTGAAAGTAAAGGAGCAATGGCGTCTGTGCGTTAAAGCACGCCATAAAGGCGCAGTACATAATTTTTAATAAAAGTAACCCCCAAAGGGAAAAAGGTTAAAATACATAGTAAACACATGTACATCATAATAAAACACTACCCTATAAAGGAAGTGTCCCAAAACCCCATAAAACTAGTCAAACCAGCAGAGAAAGGGTTAATATGCCATATAAACTGCTCCAAAACCACAGACATACACTTATGTATACAATATATATATATATATATATATATATATATATATATATATATATATATATATATATATATATATATATACATACATAAACACCCAATGAGTGCTGGAGTGCGCAATGAGAACTCCCAAATACAAGTCCAGTTAAGGAACACTGTGGGACAAGTGGACCTTCAGCACTCAAAGGGTGGCTCACCTTTTCTGCAGGTCTTCTGTCTTCAGGTCACCAGGGAAAGAGGAGTACCTCAGAGAGGAATCCCCAGGGAAGTTACTTGAAATCAAGATTATTCCCTCTTCAGAGCTTAAGGACCACCAAAATGCTCTGGCTACTGAAACTAGCCACTTTGGAGAGGGCATTGTCAGTCCTGGTAACCCGCCTAATGGTGGTATTCCATATTTGACAGAAAATAAAAAAAACTAAACTTGATTGAGAGATGTTCTCCACCTGTGTGTCTTACACAGGAACAAACAATTCTGGGGGGCAGACTGGATGAGTCAGCCTAGAGGGAAGGGAGGCTCCACCCCCCTGCATACATTTAGAGAATGTTCCTGCCTACTTAAAGGGGACTGACGCCTCCCAATGTACCAGTAACCTGTATTGGATGACAGTGAAACATGATTATTGCTGTCCACACTGAAGCTGGTGCTTTTACATTTGATACACAATTTGCCAAAGAAAGGTAGATGGCATAATCAAACAGAAAAACAAAGATAAGAACAGTATACAGAAAAAAAAATACTCACTTCAGAAGTCTCTTACGCAAGTCTTTTATCTGCTCATTCTTCTTGGTAAGAATCTCTTTCATATTGCGATAAACTGTTGTCTGTTGAAATTTTTTTTCTAATTCCTAAATGGAAAAATAAAAGCAATATTATATGAGATATTACTTCACAATAAATGGTAATAGTCATACCTGTTAAATCCTTTTCTCTTAGTCCATATGGAACACTGGTACCATGGGGTTAAGTTCCTCTTTGGGAGGGCAGAACACATTCTCAAAATGACAGTCTTGTGGTGGAGACTCCCAGCCTCTTCTGCAGCTCAACTTTTGCTCCGTCTCCAGTTATGATGTGAGCAAACCACACCAACAGGGAGAGCACGAGAAGAAGAAGGATGTTCCTGTGAGAATAAAAACCCTAAGCAAGCACTCCCATGACAGACGAGACCAACAGAGGTCCCTTTCTCTGGGTGGGAGACCTGTGTTCCATATAGACTAAGAGAATAGAATTTAACAGGTAATACTAAAATCCTATTTTCTCCATCATCCAATATGAAATACAGGTACCATGGGGATATACCAACAGTAAGCTCCCAGAGGTGTGAAGGAGAAAGGACCTTCCACCTGTCCCCACTATACCGGAGTTCCCTAGGACTATCTTGAACCTCAAGAGTCCAACCATACCAAGTGTCAACGGACAATAAAACTTGCACAGCACACAAGAACAAGAGTCAACAGGGTTCAAAAGAACAGCCCAAGCAAAAAGGTCCCTAGACAGGCAGAACCACCTGAAGCTGGCTTCAACCAAAGCTTGGACATCCACATGATAGTGCTTTGCAAAAGGTATGCAAGGAGGACCAAGTCGCTGCCTTGCACAACTGCTCAACCGGGGCCTGATTCTTATAGGCAGAGGAGACCCCAACAGACCTGGTGGAATGCTCTTGATGGAACCCCTATATTTACTCTTTAAAGATTCTATTACCACAGGCTCAGTGCAACATGATTGGAGAAGAGCTAACATAGTACCTCTATTTAAGAAGGGAACTAAAACAGAACCTGGGAATTATAGACCAGTGAGTTTGACCTCTGTAGTGGGAAAACTATTAGAAGGGATAATAAGGGACTATATTCAGGATTACAACACAACACAGATCATTAGCATTAATCAACATGGTTTTATGAAGAATAGATATGCCAAACTAATCTTTTCAGCTTCTATGAGGAGGTAAGCAGCAACCTTGACAATGGCAAGGCAGTAGATGTAGTATATCTAGACTTTGCAAAGGCATTTGATACAGTATCACACAGAAGGCTGGTGTATAAAATAAGGAAATTGGGGCTAGGAGACAACCTTTGCAATTGGATACAAAACTGGCTGAAGGAAAGGGAACAGTGTGTGGTTGTAAATGGAAAATTCTCCAGTACAGTTAAAGTGGAGAGTGGAGTACCTCAGGGTTCAGTATTGGGTCCGCTGCTTTTTAACATGTTTATAAATGACCTGGAAATAGATATAGAAAGCAAAATATCAATATTTGCAGATGATACTAAATTATGCAAAGTCATTAATTCAGAACAGGATATTTTCTCTCTACAGAGGGACTTACATACAATGTCAGATTGGGCAAACGTGGAATATGAAGTTTAATGTGGGGAAGTGTAAAGTCATGTATTTGGGAGGAAACAATCCCAAGGCTACTTATAAACTTAATGGAATAATTTTAGGTGACTCGTTGCTAGAAAAAGACCTGGGTATCCTTGTCAACTAGAAACTTGGAAACAGTGACCAGTGTCAAACAGCAGTAGCAAAGGCAAACAAAGTCCTGTCTTGCATAAAAAGAGGTATTGAAGCAAGAGTGGATAACATTATTTTGCCATTATACAAATCATTGGTAAGACCTCACCTTGAGTATGCAGTGCAATTTTGGGCACCGGTTCTGAAAAAGGATATACTAGAACTAGAGAGGGTACAGCGGAGAGCAACAAAATTAATTAAGGGAATGGAGGACTTGACATATGAGGAACGACTAAACAAACTTGGTTTATTTACTCTAGAGAAAAGACGACTAAGAGGAGACCTTATCACATTGTACAAGTATATGAGAGGTCAATACAAGGATCTCTGCGGTGAGCTATTTATTCCAAGGCCTGATCAGGTGACCAGGGGACACCCCTTGAGATTACAGGAAAGGAGGTTTAAACTTCAGCAGAGGAAGGGTTTTTTTACGGTAAGGTCTGTCAAATTGTGGAATTCATTGCCCAGGGAGGTAGTTATGGCAGATACAATGGATACATTTAAGAGAAGATTAGATACATTTCTTTCAAAAGGGAACATACAGAGTTATACTGTTTATCAGTAGGCTGATCAGGAAGGTCTGATAAAGACTAATTTAATTGGTAGCAGGAAAGCTATAAAATTCTCAGTTACTGAGGTATAAGGCGAAGGTTGAACTTGATGGACTTGTGTCTTTTTTCAACCTAATTTACTATGTTACTATGAACAAGTTTCTTCCTGAGTTCGTAAGCCTCTCAAATAGTGGACTGGATCAAAGAGGCCACTGTAACCTTGGAAGAAGCCTGACGAGTCCTAGGACCCTCAGGAATGACAAGCAGGGAATCAGTCTTACTGAAAGACTCTGTGAGGTGACAAAATGGAGATCCCTCTCCTTGTTAGATTTAGGATAAGGACAAAAGAAAGGAACTCAGAAACTACCTGGGAAGTTCTAAGAACTGCCTTATCCTTGTGAAAAGCCAAGATAGGCTGCTTGCAAGACAAGTCCTGAAAGTCCTCAGCGACTCTGCGTAGGAAGACCACCGTCAGAAGAAAAGCCATCTTAGGTGACAGCTAATGCACAGGGATGGTAGCAAAGGGTTAAAAAAAAGGTCTCTGCAGAACTCCAAAACCTGGTTAAGTGGGAGCCTTGAAAGCAGGGAAAGCATGAGCTCCCCTGAAGGAACACCTTGACATCAAGGAAAGTGGCAATACATATCTGGAAAAAGACAGAGTGCAGTGATCTGAACCTTCAAGGAACTCAGATTGAGTCCTCTGTTCATACTATCCTGGAGAAAAGATAACACCACCGGAAGGTCAAAGTCTTGTCAAGATAGGTCCCTGTCCACACACAATGAATGAAAAATAGACCAAACCCTATGGTAGGCCTTAGAGGAGACAGGCTTCCTAGCCTGAATCATAGTAGTAATGACCTCAGTGGAGAATCTCTTCTTCATGATGTGGGCTTCGACAGCCATGCCATCAAAGCCAGCTTTTCCACATCCTCCAGGTAGCCTGGAGAAGGAGGTCTGGCCTGGGAGGTAGCGGAAGTGGACCCTGAATGGAAAGACTCACCAGGTCTGCAAACCACTCCATCTTGGTCCAATCAGGAGTGACTAGAACTACGGTTGCACCATCCATCCTGGTCTTCCAGAGCACCTTGGGAATGAGAGGAATCAGAGACAAAACAAACAAGGTGAAAGTTCCACAGAATCAACATCGCACTGTTGCAATCCCAGCAATCGTTGGCAGTCCCCACTACAATATAATCAGATGGAACACTTCCGGATTGAGTTCCCACTCTCCCGGATCCAAATTTTGGTGACTTAGAAAGGCCGCCACTATGTTTTCTACCTCTGGAATGTGAACGGCAGAGATGGCTGAACGTGGGCTTCTGCCCAACCTAGAATGTACATCACCTCGTACCAAGCAGTGGCGCTTCGAGTGCCCCCCTGACGGCTGATGTAAGCCAAAGCCGTGGTGTTCTCTGACTGAACTCATATTGGATGACCCTTCAAGGGAGAAGTCCAGTACACAAGAGCAAGACATGTGGCCCTGAACTCCAGGACATTGATGGACTGAAGAGACTCCTCCATAGTCCACCTACCCTGGATCCTCAAGTGACCCAGAACTGCAACCCAGCCACTCATGCTGGTGTCCATCATGACCAGAGTCCATTCAGAGATCACAAAGGACTTCCCCTGTTCCAGGATGTGTCATTGCAACTACCACTGCAGGTCCCGTCTGGCTTCTGGAGATAGAGGGAGATATGCAGTTCCAAAAGTGCTAAATTCCCATACCTATTCTGAATGACATGTCTCTAAACCTCCCTGAAGGGCACTTGAGAGTACTGCACCGCCTGTAGTGTTAACACTAGTCAGACCAGAACTCTCATGTACTCCCTGACCATGGCCGAGGGCCACTCCAGGGCCTGACACACATCCTGCATAATCTGTAGGATCTTTTCCAGTGGCAAAAAGACCTTCTCTAGGTGGGTGCTGAACCTCATGCCTAGAAACACCAGCTCCTGGGAGGGTACTGCAGAAGATTTCAACATGTTCAGGATCCACACATGGTGGACCAGGAGTCAAGAGCATTCTTGGACGTGTTGGGCCAGCCAAGAATTCCTCCGAAAGAGACTTGATCAAAAGATCGTCCAGATAAAGTGTCACGGAAATTCCCTGGGTGTGAATGAAGGCTGAAAAGGCACGACCCTGGTAAACGCCCGAGGAGCCGAGGCTAAACCAAATGGTAGAACTGGCAGTGCTCCGAGCCTAAGGCAAAACGCAGAGAACATTGGCTGTCCGGATGGATCAGAATGTGCAGTTATGCATCCTGAAGATCCAGAGATACTAGGTACTCTCCTGGGCACATCGCTGCGATGTCTCCACATACTTGCGGAGCCATTTGAGGTCCAAAATTGTACTGCAGCTGCCATCCTTCTTTGGAACTAAGGACAGGTTGGAATAGAAACCTTGCTCCTGGGGAGGTACTGTCCCTTAGAATCTGACATCCTAACTGGATTAGAGTCCAAACTGGTATAAACACTAGTAACGGTTCTCTAGACTAATATTCAGTAACATAGTAAATTAGGCTGAATAAAGACACAAGTCCATCATGTTCAACCTTTGCGTCATACCCCAGTGACTGAGAATTTTATAGCTTGCCTGCTATCAAATAAATTAGTCTTTACCTTAATGATTTGCCTGCTGATAAACAGTATAATTCTGTATGTTCCCTTTTGAAAGAAATATATCTTCTCTTAAATGTATCCATTGTATCTGCCATAATCACCTCCTTGGGCAAGGAATTCCACAGTTTAACAGACCTTACTGTAAAAAAAAACCCTTCCTCTGCTGAAGTCTAAACCTCCCTTCCTCTAATCTCAAGGAGTGTCCCCTGGTCACCTGATCAGGCCTTGGAATAAATAGCTCACCACAGAGATCCTTGTATTGACATCTCATATACTTGTACAATGTGATAAGGTCTCCTCTTAGTTGTCTTTTCTCTACAGTAAATAAACAAAGTTTTTCTAGTCGTTCCTAATACGTCAAGTCCCCCATTCCCTTAATTAATTTTGTTGCTCTTCGCTGTATCCTCTCTAGTTCTACTATATCCTTTTTCAGAACTGGTGCCCAAAACTGCACTGCTTATTCAAGGTGAGGTCTTAACCAATGATTTGTACAATGGCAAAATAATGTTATCCGCTCTTGGTTCAATACCTCTTCTTATGCAAGACAGGATTTTGTTTGCCTTTGCTACTGCTGTTTGACATTGGTCACTGTTTCAAATTTGTAGTTGACAAGGATACCCAGGTGTTTCTCTAGCAATGAGTCCCCTAAAATGATTCCATTAAGTTTATTAGCAGCCTTGGGATTATTTTCTCCCAAATGCATGACTTTACACTTCCCCACATTAAACTTCATATTCCATTTGTTTGCCCAATCTGTCATTTTCTGTAAATCCCTCTGTAGAAAGCAAATATCCTGTTCTGAATTAATTACCCTGCATAATGTAGTGTCATCTGCAAATATAAGAGGATTTTAGTCTTACCTGTTAAATCCTTTTCTCTTTGTCCATACAGGTTACTGGTAACTTTGGGTAAGCGATCCGCCCCTTTAAGTAGGCAGGAACAATTCTAGAAATTACTGCAGGGGGTGGAGCCTACCTTCCCTCCTTGGCTGCAGCTAGCCAATCAGCTCCAGAAAGATTTGAGATACTAACTATGACCAGATAATGGAAGGAAAGAAGACTCCTGTGAGCGTGACCCCGAAGGACCCCCAAGGTCTGCCACAGGAGAGCCAAGCATGGTCTCTTGACAGGGTGGGAGACCAGTAACCTGTATGGACTAAGAGAAAAGGATTTAACAGGCAAGACTAAAATCCTCTTTTCTCTGTTGTCCAATACAGGTTACTGGTAACTCTGGGATGTCCAACCATTGAGTTCCCAGAGGTGGGAAATAAGGCAAGGACCGGGCGCAAGGCCCTCAAAGTCACCAGCACGTATATGAACCATCAGATCAGAGAAAGCCCAACAGCAATAAAGTGTCAATGAACACAGAACAAGGGTAATAACACCCCCAAACTGCTACACAGCACACTGAACTAGAGTCAAAAGGGCTCAAAAGTGAAGGAAGCACCAAGAACAAAAGAAAATCCTAGACAGACAAAACTGCCTCAAGGATTTTCCTCCCAAAGCATCAGATGATGCCAACACATCAACACGGTAGTGCTTCGAAAAAGTGTGCACAGACGACCAAGTGGCAGCCTTGCACAACTGATCAGCAGAGGCCTGATTCTTGTAAGCCCAAGAGGCCCCAATAGATTGAGTAGAATGAGCCATGAACCTGAAAGGGACAGGCTTCTTCCTCAGCTCATATGCCGTATAAATAGTGGACGTGATCCAAGAAGTAATAGTCACTTTGGATGCAGGTCTTCCTGCCCTGGGACCCTCAGGAATGACGAACAGCGCGCCTGATAGACTCAGCGCGATGTACATAAAACTTGAGACAACACACCACGTCTAACAAGTGGAGATCCCTCTCCTTGTCAGAGGTGGGGTCAGGGCAGAAAGAGGGCACCACAATCTCCTGATTGATGTGGAACTCCGAAACCACCTTGGGGAGGAACTCCTGAGAGGTGCGAAGCACCGCCTTCTCCAAAAATGGTGGTCTACAGGACAGAGAATGCAACTACATGACATGGCAAACAGACACGATCAACGGGAGAAAGGCCATTTTCCATGTCAGAAGGCGTAGAGGAATAGTAGCCAAGGACTCAAAGGGAGGGTGCTGAAGGACACCCAGAACCAGATTAAGATCCCACTGAGAAGCAAGATCCTTAAAGACAGGGCGAGTATGAGCAACGCCCTGGAAAAACACCTTGACATCACGAAGGATAGCTATGCTCCTCTGAAAAAAACAGAGAGAGCAGAAGTCTGAACCTTAAGGGAACTCAAACTGAGGCCCTTATCCACACCATCCTGCAAGAAGGCCAGGACCGTGGGCAGATCAAATTCCTGAGACAAGTCCCTATTGGCACAACAAGATAGAAAGGTCAACCAGACACGATGGTAGGCCTTTTGAGGAAACTGGCTTGTGAGCACTAAGCATGGTAGCCACCACACCAGAAGAAAAACTTTTCTTCTTCAAAATTGAGCATTAAATTTCCAAGCCATCAAAGCTAGACGATGAACGTCCTCTTTCCACAGGTAACCCTGGAGGAGAAGATCCGGACAGGAGGGGAGTTGGAATGGCTCCGCAACTGACAGATCCAGAAGCTCCGGAAACCAAACTTGTGAAGGCCAGTACGGAGCAACCAGAATGACTGGACATTGCTCCAGTCTCAATTTCCGTAACACCCTGTGCAACATAGGAAGGGGAGGGAAGATATAAGCCAGAGGAAATAACCAAGTAATGGGCATGGCATCCACTGCCAAAGCTAGAGGATCCCTCCAGCGAGAGCAGAACCTTGGAATCTTCCGGTTGTGTCTTGTTGCCATCAGGTTGATGCAAGGAAGACCCCAATTCTGAACAATGAGGTTAAACACCTATGGACGCAGCTCCCACTCTCCGCTGTTCACTGTGTGTCGACTGAGGAAGTCCACCATGAAGTTGTCTACGCCTGGAATGTGCACTGCGGATATGGCAGGAAAGTGTTCTTCTGCCCAGGACAAAATAGCCTTGACCTCTTGTTCCGCCCTGCTTGTTGATGTAAGCCACAGCCGTGGCGTTGTCGGACTGAATCCGGACTGGGCATTCTTCCAGCTGGGGTGTCCAGTGATGAAGAGCATGGAATATCGCCTGAAGTCCCAATACATTGATGGGAAGGAAAGATTCCTCCGGAGGCCACCGTCCCTGAGCACTCAGGCGACCCAGGACCTCTCCCCAGCCAGAGAGGCTGGCATCCATCATCACCATGGTCCAAAAGGATATCAGGAAGGACTTGCCCTTCAGGAGATTGGAGAGGTCGAGCCACCCCGACAAACTCAGTTCCACATGAAGAGGGAGGGATACTGACATCTGCAGAAGGTCATGCTGACCCTTGCATACCTGGATCACAAACCGCTGGAGTTCCCTGGTGTGAGCCATGGTAAAGGGGACTGCTTCCATGGTGGAGATGAACTTCCCCACCAGAGAGGATAGCTTCTTGGCTGGAACTGGATCTTGAGCTAGAACAGCCGAAACCCTGTGTGAGATCGGGTGAGCCACTTCCTCTGTGAGAAACACAGAAGGCCCAGGAAGACCAAACGCTGGGATGGGACAAAATCTGACTTGTCTAAGTTGATGATCCACCCATGATGGGTGAGGACATGAATGCAGTCCTGAACCTGCTGAAGAAGTTCCACAGAGGGGGCTTTCAGAAGCAGATCTTCCATGTATGGAATAACTCTGATGCCGTCCCGGTGGAGGATGGACACTAAGGCTCCCAGGACACGGTTGAAAACCTGAGGCGCTGTAGTCAGACCAAAGGAAAGAGTGCAGAACTGAAAATGCCCTTGGTCGCAGGCAAATCTGAGATACTGATGGCTCTCTGGATGAATGGCGATATGTAAATACGCATCCTGCAGGTCCAGTGAAGCAAGATATTCTCCTGGAACCATAGCAGCAATCACTGTCCTCAGGGACTCCTGGTGATAATGAGACTGGATCACAAAGGAATTGAGATCCTTCAAGTCCAAAATTGGATGACAACCGCCGTCCTTCTTGGACACTACGGAGAGGTTGGAGTAAAAACCCATACCTCTGTCCTGAACTGGAACAGGTTCCAGAACATCCTTGTCCAGAAGAGACTGGATAGCGCCATAGAAGAGGCAGCGTTTTTCCACGCCCTGGGGTGTATGAGAGGGGAAAAAGCGAATGGGAGGAAGAGAGGCGAAAGGGATCCTATACCCTTTCGCCACTACTTGTAAAACCCACGGGTCCACCACTGAATCCTCCCAAATGCTGTGATAGTGATGAAGACGACCAACCACAGCTGAATGGGGACCTGGGTTCGACGAGTCATGCCGGAGAAATCTTGGAAGCCTTAAGCTAGGAGGTGACCTTGGGCTTCTATTGCTGTTTGGGCTTGGAGGAGGCACGTGGAGCTGAGGGAACCACTTGGTTCGCCGGACATGTCTCAGTCTGAAAGGGACGAAAAAAACCCGTTATGTTTAAGAGGAGGTTTCTTCCTGGGGACTAAGGGCAGATGAGTACTCTTACCCCCACTGGTCTCACCAATCAGATCCTTAAGATCTGGCCCAAATAAGGATGTACCCTGAAAGGGCTAGGACAGCAAGGCTTTCTTAGAAGCAATGTCAGCAGCCCAGATCTTGAGCCAAAGAGCTCGTCTTGCAACCACAGACATGGTGGAAACCCTTGCCACTAGACGGATAGCATCAAATAAAGCAGCAGAAACATAGTGCTGGGCATCAGATAAGTTGACAAGAAGCAGCAACATATCCGAAGATGAATCACCCCAACATACAGCTAGGGTGAGTTGTTCAGTCCAGCCCACAATGGCCCGGTTAACCCATGCCGCAGTGAATGCTGGACGCATGGCAGTACCAGCAGTGGCAGAAATGGACTTGAGGGAAACCTCAAGCTTCTTGCTAGTCTAGTCCTTCAGAGAGGACGCATCAGAAACTGGTAAGGCGGTAGACTTAGATAGCCTTGAGACAGGAGCGTCCACCTTAGGGGGATGAATCCATTAAGCAAGCGCCGCCTCAGAAAAAGGGTAAAATTTAGTAAACTTCTTGGAGACAGAAGGCGGTCCAGAGTGGTGTTAGGTGGAAAACAAATATGGGGCTTTATAGGCTCCTGGAATACATCAGAGGGATCTGAGGAAACCTCCTGAACTGGGGGAATGTTTAGCGTGTTTAAGACGGCCCTGATCAGGCCCTCAGCTGAGGGTTCAGGATCAACCTCAAAATGATCCCCAAAAAATTGAGAGGTGGCCACAGCAGAACATTTTTCAACATCTGAATCCACCAAGAGTTCCTCTTCAGAGGAATCTAAAATGTCAGGAACTCCTTACGGTTTGGGCAGGGAAGATCTGACTGAGGAAGGGGTCTGCCAGGAATGGAAGGCCCCCTGTAACTGGGATGGAAAGAGCTGCAACGTAGGCCTAAGGAACCTGGTAGCAGCCTTGAACTCTTACACCCAAACTGGCTCTAATGCATGGCTGGAGGTCCCTGGGATAGATTCAGGGACATCAGAACATGCTGGGCATAAATTACCTGAGAATTCTCTAAGCAACCCTGTATGACATGAGGAGCAATGGGGGATACAGAGACCCCAGCGCCCTTAGTCTTAGTCCTGGCCCCAAGTTCCAAAGGAGTAGACATTTTCACAGTGTCAACAATGTTCAGAATTAATCACCCAATTTACAGTGTATAAGATTAAAATTTCACCCCAGAAATCGCTAAAATACACATAACTGGCAGGCGAAGGGTTAATCTGCAGAGGAGAGAAGGAGAGTCCAAGCTCTGGTTAGGATACTCGTTCTGTAAAGCTCACAAAGTGGCTGCCGAGGCGGGAGCCAATCAGAAATGATCGCATGAAGCAAGCTCTCATGGGAAATGTAGTTTTCCCAGAAAAAGTACCCCAACAGTGCCAGAAGCCCCCTGAGCCCCCCAATACACTTGCAATGTGAAGCGGATGATAGAGCATGGTGAGACAATTAAAATGAGCCATCTCTGAAGTCGCTACGTTGAGCGGTTCCAGAGATATGTTCCAAACTGTACAGTCCCATAGAAGTGAATGAAGCAATGGCGCCTATGCGGTACATCGCGCCTTTAACTCAATTCTGTCAAAGTTAGAACTGAGAAATAAAAATACATGAAACCAGTAGAACATGTAATCAGGCCCAGAAAACACTGAAACCAGTAGGGAAAGTGCCAATAACCACCCCCAAAAGATGCCAACCAGCAGTTAAAGGGTTAATTTACAATATAAAGTTGCTCCAAACACTGACAGACATAACAGAAAAGACCAAGTGAGTGCAGGAGTGTGCATTAAGTACTCCCAGGAATAACCCCTGTGCGGAGGGGCACTGTGGGACAAGTGGACCTGTAGCACTCAAAGGGTTGTTCACCTTTCCTACAGATCTTCTGTCTTCAGATTACCATGTAGTAACAAGTAACCTCAGTGGGTAACTCCTGGGGAAGCACTTGGAATCAAGATTTTCCCCCTCAGGGCTTAAGGTCCACAAAGAGCACCTGGATACTGAGCTAGCCACATCTAAGGGCATTGTCAGTTATGGTAATCCGCCTAATGGTGGTATTTCATATCTAACAGAAAAATAAAAAAAGTTTCTAAAACTATAGCAGAACTGTTCTCTTGCCTGTGTTATCTTCACCAAGGAACAAATCTTTGTGGATCTGGTTGGCTAGCTGCAGCCAAGGAGGGAAGGTAGGCTCCGCCCCCTGCAGTAATTTCTAGAATTGTTCCTGCCTACTTAAAGGGGTGGATTGCCTACCCAAAGTTACCAGTAACCTGTATTGGATGACAGAGAAAAATATTTTGCTTTCTACATCTATTTCTAGCTCATTTATAAACATATTAAAAAGCAGTGGACCTAATACTGAATCCTGAGGTACTCCACTCTCCACTTTAACTGTACTGGAGAATTGTCCATTTAGAACCACACACAGTTTCCTATCCTTCAACCAGTTTTGTATCCAATTGCAAAGGTTATCTCCTAGCCCTGATTTCCTTATTTTATATCCCAGCCTTTTGTGTGGCACTGTATCAAATGCCTTTGCAAAGCCTAGATATATTACATCAACTGCAAAGAAAAGTCCAGAAAGTACTTACCTGGCAGGCGAACTGCTAATCTGTAGAAGGAGAGCAATGTGAGTCTGCCTCTGTATAGGATAAGCTAGAAAGAAGTAAAATGGTGACTGTAAAACAGAGAGCCAATTAGAAGAAATGGGCATTCTGGGAAATGTAGTCTTCTCTGTTGCCGTTGTCTAGCAATGCTTACAACTCTGTCTACGGAATGGCACAGACCCCCAAGAAACTCAGGAAGTGAAATGGATGAAAGGGCATGAGGAGACAAGAAGAAAAAGCCCACACTAACTTCCGTAGGTCAAATAGTTGTAGAGATACATATCAATTAATTTTGCCCTTAGAAGTCAAAGGAGCAAAGATAGAGGTGGCACGGGAAGCATTCTTAAAGGAGCCATGCACCCAAAAAAACCGGACACAATTTAGAGGTGGGGCCACTAAAAAGACAGGTCCCTAAAATGAAAAGTCCCCAGCAAGGGGAGAACAGCAGGGAATGGGTTAACAATCCTAAATGTAGCCATTCTTGCTCCATGACTAAGTGAAAGAACAGTAACATATAATATAATACCCAACATGAGTGCAAGTGCCGAAGGCCTCAGAGAAAGCCTCTGTAAGGAGAGGTACAAGGCAGGTACAAAGTAGACCAAGGAATTCAAAGGGTTACTCCCCAATCTTCATTTTCTTCAGGTTAGCATTGTGAAGGAAAGCAGAGCCCCAAAGGACTCTGCTAGGAGGGAAAACTTGGGTTGTGAGATCTTTCCACAGGGCTGCAAGGGTCCACAAACCACCTGCACACTGGTCAATCCATTCCAGGGGAAGCCCAGTAATGGGGGAAATCTGACAGTCCCATATCTTTCAGAAAATAATAAAAAAAAAAATCTAAAAGCTAAGAGAAGTGTCCTATCCATGTTTTCACCTCAGAGAACACATCATAACTGGGGGAAGGGCAAGGGTGGGAGCTGCAGAAGAGGCTGGGAGTCTTCACCAGCAAGACTCTGTCTTTTTGAGAATGTGTTCTGCCCTCCCAAGAAGGAATTCAACCATGTTACCTGTGTTCCATATTGGACGACAGAGAAAATAACGTTGAAAACATTAAATCTAAATTAGTTTACACAAACACTATGCAGTGCTACTGCTGGTAATAGTAAGAGATGGTAAGCAATTCCAAAATATAATTAAATGGACAAACTGCATCAGAATACATTATAAATCAGGAGGTAGGTACCAGTGATAGCAATACTTAATTTTTTGTTTATTTAGTATTGTAAGGATTAAAAAAATATTAAGAACTATGTAAGTCTCATCTCTCAAACCTTTATGGTTTGAGAGATATTTGCAACTAAATTTTCCCACTCCCTGACATCAGCTTTCTAGCCGACAGATTTGGATAATGATCCGCAGACCGTCCGGTGGCTCTTCAGCAGAGCAGAGATCACGATCTTTTTAAAAAAAAACAAAAAAAAAACCGATTTCATTGGAACGATCTACAAAGTGTGCCTGGTTTGCAGGCATGAAGTATTTTTTTTTTTTTAAAAGACCGCAATCTCAGCTCTGCTCAAAAGCAGCCGGCCGGTGTGCAAACCAGAGTTCAAGTCTGTCAGCTAGATGGCAGACTTGACTGAAACAGCCAGGGAGAGGGAACTTTAGTTGCAAATATCTCTCAAACCATAAAGGTTTGAGAGATAAGACTTACATCGTTCTTAATATTCTTTTAATGCCTACAATACTAAATAAACAAAAAATTAAGTGTTACTATCACTTTAATTGGGCACTGTGTCATATATCCACGACAAAGCACAAACCATATGTTAAAAAGCAAAATTAGAAAAAGTGACAAAAAGCCCCATATATGATGGGTAATCTAATGATTGCTTTTGGTTGTACAAACATACCCAATCTATACTCATAGTAGAAGAGAACCATCCACTGTAATAACAGATGAGAGTTGGTACCGTATTAGCTGTAGAAATATAGGAGGCAAACAGAGTTGTTGATACCTTTATTGGCCAACTAAGCAGATTTAAAATACAAGCAGTCAAGACCACTCCACAGTAATAACTGCAATGTATTCATATACAAAACAATAGTATGTTGCCTTGTCTCCTCAACACACTATGACTGACGAGCCGAAGGAACAATATTGACAAATCCTGACCTTTCTAATAGTAAGGAATGCCTAAGCTACCCCTGAAGAAGGAGATCTTGTCTGCATGCCAGAGAAACAGTACTTGAATAGATAAGTCTAGTAGTTCCGGGAACAAAGGCTGACTGATGTCCCGTCCATCCGAATCTTCTGTAGCACCCTGGGCAGTAGAGAAAGTGGAGGAAAGATGTAGACCAGACGAAATCTCCACAGAATCGACAGAGCGTCCACTGCAAAGGCTAGAGGATTCCTCCAACGTGAGCAGAACATCTGGACTTTCCGGTTGTCTCTTGTGGCCATCAGGTCTATACAAGGAAGACCCCACATCTGCACCAGGGGGTTTAACACTTCTGGGTGAAGTGGGTCAGCTTTAGGTGCACCCTTGTGGACAGCAGCCGTTAGTTGTTTAGTTTTCCCAGTAAAGAGTACCAAAAGCAGAACCAAAGCTCCCCAGACACTTAGAATGTCCACCGGATAGTTAGGCAAGGGGAGACAAGAAGAGTGAGACATATCTCAACTTGGTGCGCAGATCGGTTGCAGAGATATATCCCAAACAGTCTGTCCCATAGAGATTAATGGAGCATTGCGGCTATGTGATGAAGCATGCCCTTAAAGGTGCAGAATTCAAATTAAATGTCTAAAATGAAAATGTTTCCAAAAGTGCCCAAAAACACTATTAGAACCCAAATACAGCAGAAGTAACACACAACTCAAAAGAAAAGTGTAGAAAAAAGTCCCAATAAGGCATGAAAGGGGTTAAAACACACCAGACAGCCCAAATGCTCCAAAACCCAGACAGACAACACAAATACCCAACATGAGTGCAGGAGGCATAAAGCAACTCCAGAAAGACCCCTGTGGGGAGGGGGACCGTGGGATAAGTGGACCATGGTACTCAAAGGGTTGGTCACCTTTTCTGCAGGTCTTATGTCTTTAGATTACCATTGCAAGGAAGAAGCCTCAGAGAGACTCCTTCAGGAGAGAGAGACATGGGCTACATAGTTCTCTCCCAGGGCTGAAAAGGTCCACAAATAGTGCCTGTAAACTGGGCAATCCACCAGGAAAAGCCAGAAATGGTAATTCGCCTAATGGGGGAATGTGGACACCCCATATCTAAGGGAAAATAACTAAAACTAAGCAGAACTGTTCACAGCCTGCCTACCAGAATGAAGAACAAATCTTAACTGGAGAGAGGAGTGGCTAGGCAGCCTGCTATGGAGGAGAGGGAGACTCCACCTCTGCACTTCTTTGAAGAATTGCTCCAGCCTACAGGGAGGAGTTGTCACCTCCCCCATGGTACCTATAAGCTATATTGGACGACAGAGAAAATTCAGTCCTGACTCCAAATAAATGCCAGTCATATATTCCCTGGATCAACATAATACCTGCTTTGAAGCTAACTGTCACAATTACCAATATTGTTCTGAGCTAGCTAGGTATCCATTACTTTTTTGAAAGCAGTTACTGTATCTGCAAGCATAGCATCATTCACTGCCCTTACTATAAAAAATCCTTGTCTTTGTTTAAGACAAATGCACCTTTCCTCTACTCTTAATGGATGACCTCTTCTTAGCTCAGATCTTTGAGTAAATAGTTCATTGGAGAGTTATTTGTATTGACCTCGTATCATATCACCCCTTCAATCATATCACCCCTTAGAAATCTCTTCTCTAGTGTAAACAAACCCAGTTTGGCTAGTCTCTCTCGCTATAACGCCAATCCCTTTATCAGTTTTTTTTGCATGTCTGAACTTTTTCCAGTTCAGTCATGTATTTTTTAAGAATTGGTGCCCAAAACTGTACTCCATATTCTAGATGAGGTATTACCATTGTTTCCTCCTTTATATATACAGAAGAAAAGAATGTGTTTAACCCTTGATGGTCCTGGTACGTCATGGGTAAAAGTGACTAAATGATCCATGATGTACCAGGACCATCATGGATTTCAGGGCTCCCTGTGCGGCTGCATGCCATTCGGGGAACCCTGAGTTGGATCAGCTAATAAAAAAAAAAAAATGCTCCGTGGTCCTTTAGTGCCCGCAACGTGCCTACGAGGCTGGTCGTTAAGGGGTTAAGGAGTCAGCCATATGGAAAGGAAATAAAAACAAGAAGGGGCACTTATAGTGTTATACAAAATAAATAAATGTGACAAGTGAAAGACAGGGCCTATATTTGTGGGAGGGACTGCAAGACCTTAAATAGCAGGCCGCAGCCTCTCCCACGGGACACGCTGTCAATTGTGCATCCCTAAGCAACAGTCCAGTTAGTTTCAGAATCGCTTCCGTCGTCAGCCATTACATCACTTCCACCTCGCTGTCAACGTGAGGTTAGAGTTTTCATTCCACATTATCGGACGCTGTAACCATGCTAACACTGAGCTCCCCTACCCTGCACATTAACCGGAGCGATCAAGCTCAAAACCTGGGATCTAATACCAGGTACTCAAAGTAGCCATGTGATGCGGTCGATTCCTGGCAGCTTACCGGGGCTACTAAGCTCCATTAACCCAATAAGGACCAGCGGTCTCGGGGTGTCTGGTCCTTTAAGGACCAAATAGTGTAGTTTGGGGTGCAGCCCCACATGACTGATCACGTGTGCCGGCACGCCGAACAAGGGACTGAAAGACATCTCTCCTGTCTTGGTATTACTCACCACTCTCTTGCAGGAGCGTGGTGAGTAAAAGTATGTGACGTGACAGGACGCGAAGGGGTTAATGGGACTCTAAGTACAGCCTCCCCATTATCAATGCGACATGGGTGGCCAACCCCTAGTCCCCCCCCCGGTCTCACCATGCTCATTAATTTCCCATTCTCTGTCCTTCACGCCAGGTTAATTAAGTGGGCTTCAATTCATTCAATAGCTTTCATGAGAGAACAGCAAGCTGAGAATCACTGTAACAGTAGTCCCCACTTTAATTCCCACTGGGTTTATACGTATACGCCGGCTTCATGCTACTACTTCAGACCTAATTATATTAATTAAACATGCCCCACTAAATTCATCCATTCCCGCACAGCATCTGTCTGTATTATGTAAAGGGGCACTTACAATACAGCAGTATTATATTCATTAACGTATTACTGCAGCCCACTCCTTGCCTCAGTAACATATACCATGATATTCTACGCTTATATCACGATATGATGATTCACTGCCAAGATATCCTGGATATAATAAGCAACATTTAAATGGTCTAGAGTATCCCCAATGTCTAAAACCAGTTACTATAAACATCTAATTTACACACTTGTAGAATGTCCAGAATTCTTGATCTCTATTTGCCTTATACAATTCCCATTTCCAGCACCGGTACCACATATCCTTATAGTGCCACTGCATGTTTGAGTAAGTTAAAAGCCCCCCCCCCCCAAGAAGATCCACACTCATACTACCTATACCAGTTATGCAGTCACAACACGGACTACTGGGAATCATGGATATGGTAGACCCACACATCCCACACCACCCGATCCTTCATCACTCCCCTTCCCAGCCAAACCACCCATTATCAATTACTAAATTAAATACCATTGGTTATACTAGAGGATTTACCCCTCTCATTCATGTCATTTCAAAACCTGGTCACTCACACTAGGCTCCAGCACTAATGTACTGCACAATTTTAATACCTTCGTTCATTCACACATGCTAGGTTACACCATACTGTATGTGCCACTACAACATTCCTACTGTAACCAAAGCCCAGTTACACCATACTGCATGTACCACTACAACATTCCATTGTAACCAACGTTCAGTTACACCATACTGTATGTACCAATCCAACATTCCCATTGTAACCAATGTCCAGTTACGCCATACTGTATGTTCCACTACAACATTCCAATGGTAACCAATATCTAGTTACACCATACTGTACGTACCACTACAACATTCCCACTGTAACCAGCACCCAGTTAACTATACTGTATGTACAAATACAACATTCCATTGTAACCAGTGTCCAGTTACACCATACCGTATGTACCAATACAGCACTCCCATTGTAACCAGCATCCTGTTACACCATACTATATGTACCACCACAACATTCCCATTGAAACCAGTGTCCAGCATGTACCTATACAACTTTCCCATCGTAACCAGCGTCCAGCTACACCATACTGCATGTAGCACTACTAGGGGTGCACCGAAATGAAAATTCTGAACCGAAACAGAAACCAAAACTTCAGGATGCTCTTGGCCGAAAACCAAAACCAAAACCGAAAAATTACTTTTTAATTTATAGGGCGATGCCTAGCAAAAGAAATAAAAAATATAGTAGAGCAAGTGCCCCCACCAGATTTAATTTACCCCCTACCAGCACTACTTTGCCCATCAGCTCCAGGTTCCAACTTGTCCCCCATCAGCTCCACTTTGCCCCCATCAGCTCCAACTTGCCCCCCATCAGCTCCACTTTGCCCCCCCACCAGATTCAACTTGCCCCCCATCAGCTCCAATTTGCCCCCACCAGCTCTATTTTGCCCATCAGCTCCAAGTTCCAACTTTCCCCCATCAGCTCCAACTTGTCCCCATCAGCTCTACTTTGCCCATCAGCTCCAACCTGCCCCCACCAGCTCCACTTTGCCCCCACCAGCTTCAACTTGCCCCCCATCAGCTCCAATTTGCCCCCACCAGCTCTACTTTGCCCATCAGCTCCAAGTTCCAACTTGCCCCCCATCAGCTCCAACTTGCCCCCATCAGCTTCAACTTGCCCCCATCAGCTCCAACTTACCCCTACCAGCTCTACTTTGCCCATCAGCTCCAAGCTGCCCCCCCTTCAGCTCCAACTTGCCCCCCCATCAGCTCCACTTTGTCCCCATCAGCTCCAACTTGCCCCCGCATCACATACCTGTAGCTCCCATTTGTTCTCTTTAGTAATGCAGAGCGCTGGGAGATTATGTCATCTCCCAACGCGCTCTGCATTACTAAAGAGGCAACGGCGACGAGGGAGCTCAGAAGCTACAGGTCTGTGCTGAAGACCGCACAGACCTGTATGTACTGTGGTGCCGGGCGGGGGAGTCCAAAACGAGTGAAGTAAAATCTGCAGCACAGCACACGGATGCGCTTCAGCTGCAGCACACGGGGACATCACATCACTGTTGTTCTTGTTTAGAGCCTCCGTGTGCTGAATCTGAAGCGCGTCTGTGTGCTGTGCTGAAGATTTTACTTCACTTGTTTCTGCTCTCCGTTTCGGCCTTTTTTTTATTTCGGCTTTTTGCCGAAAATGCCATTCGGCCGCCAAAATTTCGGTGCATCCCTAAGCACTACAACATTCCCATTGTGACCAGCCTCAGTTACACAATACTGTATGTACCAATACAACATTCCCACTGTAACCAGAATCCAGATGCACCATACTGTATGTACCACTACAACAATCCTACTGTAACCAACGACCAGTTACACCATACTGTATGTACCAGTACAACATTCCTATTGTAACCAAAGTCCAGTTACATCATACTGTAAGTACAAATACAACATCACTGTTGTAACCTACGTCCAGTTACACCATACTGTATGTACCAATACAACATTCATATTGTAACCTACGTACAGTTACCATACTGTATGTACATATACAACATTCCCATTGTAACCAACGTCCAGTTACACCATACCGTATGTACCACTACAACATTCCTATCATAACCACCAGTTACACCATACTGTATGTACCATTACAACATTCCTATTGTAACCAACATCCAGTTATTCAATAACGTATGTGGCACTACAACATTACGCTGTAACCAAAGTCCAGTATACCATACTGTGTGCACCAGCACAACATTCCATTATTCATACATGTAGTTACTCATACTGTAGGTACCAATACAACATTCCCATTGTAACAAACGTCGTCACACCATACTGTATGTACCAATACAACATTCCTATAGTACAACATCCAGTTATACCATACTATATGTAGCAATACAACATTCCATTGTAAGCAAAGTCCATTGATGCATGCATCAATAAAACACTCCATTGTAACCAATGTACTTAATCATATCACAGGCACCCGTGCAACATTTCTACTGTAACCAACATCCCTAAACACACCATACCACGTGTACAATACAATATTCTCATTGTAACCAACATCCATTTACACCATACTGTATGTATCGATACAACATTGGTACCTCTCTCTCTCCCCATCCCCTCAGTCAACGAGCAGCTCACTCAGATCACACATCTCCTGACAGAGATGGGGTTAACAATCACTGATATCACCCCAACACTTCAATCCTTACTTCTTTGCAGGGGCCGAAGGATCACACTTCAATCCTTACCTCATCGCAGAGGCCGAGGATCACACTTGAATCCTTACCTCATTGCAGAGGCCGAAGGATCTCACTTTGAAGGATCACACTTCAATCCTTACCTTATCGCAGAGGCCGAAGGATCACACTCCAATCCTTACCTCATTGCAGGGGCCGAAGGATCACACCCCAATCCTTACCTCATCGCAGGGGCCGAAGGATTACACTCCAATCCTTAACTCATCATAGGGACCGAAGGATCACACTCCAATCCTTACCTCATCGCAGGGGCTGAAGGATCACACTTCAATCCTTACCTCATTGTAGAGGCCGAAGGATCACACTTCAATCCTTAACTCATCTCAGGGGCTGAAGGATCACACTTCAATCCTTACCTCATCTCAGAGGCCGAAAGATCACACTTCAATCCCTGCCTCTCGGCAGTGGCTGAAGGAATTGAAGTCTGGTCCTTACTTATTTGCAGAGGCAGCAGGAATTACAATCTAAATCTTTATCTCTTCTCAGAGGCCGAAGGAATCACACTTTAATTCTTACCTCTTCACAGAGGCAGAAGGACTACACACTCTAATCCTTACCTATTCATAGAAATTGAAGTTTACACACCCCAATCCTCCTAGCAGAGACTGAAGGGTACACACTCAAATCCTTACTCATTCACCAAGGTGGTAATTAACACTCCAGACTTTAACATAAGAAATGCAAACCATCCATGTCAAACTAGATCTCCATCCCTCATACGCTACCTCAGTTCATCATGAAAGTAATACCCCAAGGACGAGCATTCATTTCCCATCTTATCTCCCTGCTCCTTTAAGCACCTCAGTTTAGCTCCATCTCTACCCTCAATCAATCAGCCTCTCAGACTTACGCATATGGTCAAACTCCTAAAACATTGAACGGATGGTCCCTATTCCCCCTTCTCCTACCCATATAGCCAGCAGTCTATATAGACGCAGCAGAAGGATCAGGGCTCCTCAGCATTTGTGGCACCCAGTGGTTCACAGAACCATGGCCACAGGAAGTACTAATAGCTCAAACATTTTATCCTCTCACATCTTGCCAGTTTTTTTCCGCAGTATTCAGCAGCAGCCTTCCAACCCCCCTTCCCAGCCTTCACGGATCTAATCATGCAACAACTCACTTCTTTCAGTAGCATCACCATCATAAGTAGCCCTGACCTCCAACCCCAGGAAGAATACGAGCAGGTATGGGATTCATTTAAACTTTTAGATCGGTCTCCAAATCTACCTATATCAACCCAGCATCCTAGCATTTGCCACTCAATGCCACTGCGGTTCAAATAGCAGCGGCCTCCATCAGTGTAATTAGAAGGAATACTACACCATTAGAACATGGGATCTGGCGGCAGATGGGAACCGTTCGGCCCATCTAGTCTACCCATTTTACTGTTCTCAGAAGCATTTAAATATTCACCGCCCATCACCGGGCACATATTCAGACGCTTCTATGATTCCCTAACACTAAGTCATTCAGCAGCAACAATAGTACTCAAGGCAGCAGCATGCCTTGCATTTTTGGCTTCTCCATCCAGGCGAGTTCTCCAGCTGCACAAGATCAATAGCATTCAGAACCAACTCACCTGCCTCTCAGATCAATTCACTCCATCACTCACTCCAAATGATAAGTCTTACACCAGTCACTTATCCCATATGTCATCACTCATGACCAATGATGCCTCTACAATCACTAACTCGCCTCACTGCCGCCATACAACAGCACTCAGATGATAATCCACTACTTTCACTCCTTACAGGCCCACTCAGTACATCTACTTTCACAAATTATACACGCACCATCCTGTCACGGTTAGGCTACAATCCAATCAGTACCCAGGTCATTCTTTTAGGATAGGAGCAGTATCATCAGCCACAAGAATAAAGTGCCCGCTCATATAATACAACCTTGGTAGATGGCAGTCTGCATGTCTTAATAGATACATACCCAATCCTGATCCGAAATTGGCAGAGCACTTACTAACGTAGCCAAATAACATGTCATCTTACGCTAGTTTAAATAAATCAGTTATATCAGTACAGTCTCTTTTGCCTCTTTTCAGGTCACCTACATTACTCATCCCGTGAAGCTTACGATATCTCAGCAATCCTCCATAATTATCATACTCTGGAAGCCCTGACCACAAGTGAAAGGCAGGGCCTGTATTTGTAGGAGGGGCCGCAGCCTCTCCTATGGGACGCATTGTTAATTGTGCCTCCCACAAACACCCCTTTAAGGACTTATTAAGGTGGCCTGCTTTTCAGGTCACCTTCGTCGCTCATCCCCTGAACCTTTACGATAGCTCAGGGGGACAGCAATCCTCCATAATCATCATACTCTGGAAGCCCTGACCACAAATAGGCATATGATGAATCAACTCAGATTTAAATATTGTTTATAATCAGGTATATACCCGTCATCAACTCAGCAAACATGCAGGGTACTTTACCAGTCCCTGCTTGGGTATGCGTTAGTTGCACTCCAACGTTCTCCACCTCAGGGTACAATCTGTTGTAATTAGATTTACCACGTATGATCCACAATGAATAGCGAATAGAAATAATAAATCCCAAAATACGAAATAAAAATAAAATAAAAATAAAAGAAGCTGTTCTGTAATGTACAAAATATTTATTAAAAAGGCACTCAAGGGCACACATTTCACAGCGCTTGCGCTGCTTTATCAACCTAAGCTGCCTGTATGTAATTCCAAAAATGAACAAACAGAACAGCTACAATTTAAACACATCCTTTCGATATCTGATTGGTCCAATTCAAAGTCTAAATGAAGGTACTCTGAAAGCCCAATCTCGAGTTAACTCTATCTGTCTATCTGATACAAATGCACATAACATCTACACTACCTGAGAGCAAGACCGCAATGCCCTATTGGACTACAAAACCATCAGCTTTAAAACTACCATTATGCTTAACGGTTATGCTCTCATAGTTTCCACACTATCTGAGAGCAGGACCGTAATATCTCTTTGAACTACAGAACCTGCCAGTTGAACTGCCCCATAGGACTACAACATATATCAGTTATTAACCACCATTATGCCTCACGATGATACTCTCAAATATAAACACATAATATGTAACAACAACAATAAAATAAATATATTACAACATATATACGATAAAGCATATATCCAGTACAACATATATCCAATCTAAATACAAATGCATCACAACCAACACCTTGGGAATGGAACCGCAAACCGACATCCACTGAACTACAACAACGATACTGAGATCTGGCATCGCAGTATAGATCCCGCATCCCAATATCTAGTGGACAACTAAAACTGTACTACAATCTTAAATAGTAGAACAATGGCATGGAATCGCTGCACCAATCCCGGAGTGATGATCCATAGTATAAACATACAAAAAAATATATAAAATTGCACAATAAAGTAAAATAAAATAATATAAGACATACAAAAAAAAATATGATTAGAATAAAAAAATTACCCAGTTGAAAAAAGAATAGTATATAACATTACTAGTGGCAAAGAATGTAATGACTAACTGGAACCAACCATGTCTGGGTGTAAACATGCAAAGACATAACTACAATATCCTCGCCTATTAAAAATGTATGTTGCAGAAATATAATGTGTCCATTGATCCTCCAACCATTATGGCCAAAAGCCGACCAGCCAGACTCCACAATATCAAAAGTCTGGTCAGAAAAAAACCCAAATCAGAGAACAATATGCACACTCTAAACCGCAACTGCATAATCAATTTAAAGCAACTAAACATGAAGTATAGCTAGATGTATTAAAACCCCAACCACTAAGGTCATAATCCAGCCAGACAAATATATGGGCAAAACCACCAAAATAACTATATCCAAAACCGGATATATCAGAATATCTCTCAAATTCACCATATCCATCTCTGGTAGGTGGTGAACACAAGTAAAGCAAAAAATTACCAAAAAGTATCCACATTCTCATTTAATCCCCTAAGATATATGGGATAAGTCTGAAGATCCAGTATGATTCCCTCATAAGCCAACCTTCTGAATCTATCATATCTAGATGAACGAGCCACAAATCCTGTAGGTACAACCATCATTCTTTCCTTCTATCATGGTGTTACAGAAAATACCTGGATACTCCATGGTGAAGAAACCCGCTGGAGATGCTCCTCCTATATTGGCCTATATTTGTCCTAAGATGTGGTGTGGTGCAGCCCACATATTGCAGGCCGCACCCACAGGATAACAGAGACAAAAGACTTAAAGGATTTGGTACCATGGCTAATAAACTGGCAAGTAAGGCACCTTACTCCACATCTATAAACTCCAGTACTGATTGTAGCTGACAATGTTTGCTGCACCATTATTCTAAACTTGGTTGAGTGTCTAATTTTAGAAGGAGCTACCAAATTCCTAATTGTAGGTGCTCATCTAAAACTTTCTTAGTTTTTTTTTGGATAGACTACATTAACAGTGGGTCCTTCATTAAAATATCTCAATGTACATCCATAATATTAATCAAATGTATCCATACTATTAATCAAATGTTGGGTATTATTATATCTTATTATAAACAAAGTCCCCATCCTTCTCTGTTCTTCTTTGTTCACAATCTGTTTTTTATTAGTATTACCTCTCATCACAAGCTGAGTAGCTTTATTCTAAGAGTCTACATTAAGTTTATTCAGGTAAATATTTTCACGGAACAATCTGCCAATATTCTAGACTGTTCCCTAAAAGAGATTTTTAGTCTTACCTGTTAAATCCTTTTCTCTTAGTCCATATAGCTTTCCGGTAACTTTCATGGAAAGAATGCAGGGTGGAGTCTTCCTCTCCTCCTTAGCTGGTGACTAACTAGTCCCCTCCAAGTTAGATTTGAGACACTAACCTATCTAGCTAGAGAGCAAGAAGGAAAAGAGAAAAGACTCCTGTGAGCATGAACTCAAAAAGGCTCCCACATCCAGCCACAAGAGAACCAAGCATGGTCCCTTGACAGGGTGGGAGACCTGTAAGCTATATGGAGTACGAGATACAGGATTTAACAGGTAAGACTAAAATCCTCTTTTCTCTGTCATCCAATATAGCTTACAGGTAACTTTGAGATGTACAAACATTGAGTTCCCAGTGGTGGGAAAGAAGGCAAGGACCTGGTGCTGGTCCCCATGATACCAGAGCTACAAGGACTAATCAGGACATAGAATAGCACAACTGACAAAGTGTCAAGGGGTACTGAAACGTAACACAGCACAACAGTAACTGTAAACACAGCACACTGAAAAAAAAAGCCAACAGGGATCAACAGGTAAAGATCTCTATGACACAGGAAACAAAATCCTAGACAGGCAGAGATGCTTCCAGGACTTTCCTACCAAAGCTGGCTTTGGCCAAAGCCAAAACATCAACACGGTAGTGTTTGGCAAAGGTGTGCATAGACAACCAAGTGGCCGATTTGCACAGCTGATCAGCAGAAGCCTGACTCTTATAGGCACAGGAAGCCCCTATAGACCTGGTGGAATGAGCTGTAAAATGAAAAGGAACAGGCTTCTTCCTGAGTTCATAAGCTGTGCAAATGCTAGACCTGATCCAAGACACAATAGTCACCTTGGACACAGCCAGCTCTAGGACCCTCAGGGATGACAAAAAGTGCATCAGTCTGACGGACAGATTCAGTGCGGTGCACATAGAACTTAAGGCAGAGCAACACATCCAACAAGTGGAGATCTCTCTCCTTGTCAGATATAGGGTCAGGACTTAATGAAGGGACAACAATCTCCTGATTAATGTGGAACTCTGAAACCACCATAGGAGGAAATTACTGGGAGATATGAAGAACCGCCTTGTCCTTGTGAAACAGCACAAGGCCTGCAGTTCAGAGACTTTGTGAACAGAAACGATTGCCAAGAGAAAAGCCATCTTCCAAGTCAGAAGACGAAGAGGAATGGAAGCCAAGAACTCAAAAGGAGGCTGCTGCAAGACCCCTAGAAACAGATTAAGATCCCACTGAGGAGTGGGATTCTTAAAGGCAGGGAAGGTATGAGTGACACCTTGAAAGAAAACCTTGATATCCGTAATAACAGCAGTGTGCCTCTGAAATAAGACAGAGAGAGCTGAAGTCTGGACCTTCAAGGAACGCAGATTAAGGCCCTTGTTCACTCCATCCTGTAAAAAGGACAGGACAGTCGGTAGATCAAACTCCTGTGAGGACAGATGCCTGTCCACACACCAAGAGTGGAAGACAGATCAAATTCTGTTGTAAGCTTTTGATGAAACAGGCTTCCGAGCCTGAATCATGGTGGCTACCACCTCAGGATTAAATCCTTTCTTCCTCAAAATAGATAAAATCTCCAGGCCATCAAACCCAGATGCCCCACATTCTCCTTCCACAGGTAACCCAGCAGGAGGGGATCCGGTCTGCGTGGAAGCCAAAACGGTCCACACACAGACAGGTTCACTAGCTTCAGGAACCAAGGTTGCTGGGGCCAGTAGGGAGCCACTAGGATGACTGGAGTCTTCTCCATTCGTAGCTACCTCAGCACTCTGGGAAGCAGGGGAAGAGGAGGGAAAATGCAGGCTAGAGGAAACTGCCACAGGATTGACACAGCATCCACTGTTACAGCCAGAGGATCCAACCAGTGGGAGCAAAAGACTGGAACCTGTTGTGTCTGGTGGCAATCACGTTGATCCACGAAAGTCCCCATCTCTGAATGATGAGGTTGAAGCTCCCATTCTCCACTGTCCACAGAGTGTCGACTTAGGAAGTCGGCTAAGACGTTATCTACACCTTGAATATGTATTGCAGAGATGGCAGGAACATGTTCTTCGGCCCAGGTTAAAATAGCCTTGAACGCCAACCAAGCTGTGAGACTTCTGGTGCCACCTTGTTTGTTGATGTAAGCCACGGCCGTGGAGTTGTCGGACTAGACGTGAACTGGACAACCCTTGAAATGAGATGACCAGTACCTCAGAGCGTGGAATATCTCCTGAAGTTCCAGAACGTTGATGGGTAGGAGAGATTCCTCCACTGACCAATGACCCTGGACATTCAGGAGACCCAGGACCGCTCCCCAACCGGATAGGCTGGCATCAGTCGTCACAGTGGTCCAGAATGGAATCACAAATGGTCTGCCTTTCCGCAGGCTGGAGAGATTCAGTCACCACGGAAGACTCAGCTCTACATGTAAAGGAAGAGAAACTGACAGCTTCAAGAGATCTGGATTCCCCTTGCAAACCTGGACCACGAACCTCTAAAGTTCCCTCGTGTGAGCCATTGCAAATCAACTTCCTGACCAGAGAGGTCAGTTTCTTGGCCTGAATGGACTCATAAGCCAAGACTGAGGAAACTTTGTTGGTGATCTGTTGAACAACATCCTCTGTCAGAAAGACGATGGCTTTCAGGGTGTTGAACAGAAGACCCAGTAAGACCAACCTCTGAGATGGAATCGGGTCTGACTTGTCATGTTCAGAACCCAACCATGATGAGTGAGTGTGTGAATGCAGTCCTGCACTTGCTGCTGCAGGAGTTCTCCGGACGGGGGCCTTCAAGAGCAAGTCGTCCATGTACGGAGTTACCCGAATTCCTCTCTCGTGCATGACAGAAATGAAAGCACCCAAGATGCGAATAAACACAGGTGGGGCTGTGGTCAGACCAAAGGGGAGAGCCGAGAACTGAAATTGCCCTTTGTGGCAGGCGGACATGAGGTATCGCTGACTCTCTGGATGAATAAGGATGTGCAGATAGGCATCCTGAAGATCCAAGGAAGCCAGAAATTACCCTGGAAACATCGCCACAATGACTGACCGTAAGGACACCTGGCGGTCATGAGTCTCGACCACAAAGGAATTGAGATCCTTGAGGTCCAGAATAGTCTGGCAGCCAGCAACTATCACAGTGCCCATGATTGCTCCCTTTTTATGTCAGTTACCTGTAGGGGGCTCCCCAATGGCTGTCTGCCTTCAGCCTGCCCTGCATTGCCTATTTAGACTGAGCCTGGGCACCCTTTGGTTGCCCTTTCGTGTTGTCTCTATGCTGCTTGCATTTTCATCATGTTCCTGAGCTTCCTGGGCCCTTGCTGTGTTCCTGCTAACCTGAGATCGTCTAGTTCCTGAGTTTCCAGTTCAGCTGTTGCTGTTTCCATTCCTAATCCGGCTGGAGTTGCCCTGTGTCATTGCTTCCTGCATCCAGTCCCCGCTGCCGTTCCTGTTCCGGTTACCGTCGGAGAGTGCTGGTTCCTGTTACACCTGCTGTGCTCATTTTCCAGTTCACTTAGGTCTACTATTGCTCCCTGGTCGCCTAGGCGAAATTTCCACTCTTGCTGGTTTCTCCAGTACACGGGTGCTGGTTCGCTCCACAGCCTCACGGCTATGCTGCCTCGATACTGATTAGGTTCCCAGTACGCAGGTACTGGTTTGCTCCACTACTCCACGGCTACTGTTGCCTCGTTACTGATTTGGGTTCCCAGTGCGCGGGTACTGGTTCACTCCTAAGCCTCACTGCTACTGTTGCCTCGTTACTGATTTGGTTTCCCAGTGCGCAGGTACTGGTTCGCTCCCCAGCCTCATGGCTACTGTTGCCTCTATACTGTTTTGTACCCCAGTACGCGGGTACTGGCTCACTCCTAAGCCTCATGGCTACTGTTGCCTCGATTCTATTGATTCCCAGTACACGGGTACTGGTTTACTCCACGGTCACCCGGCTGTTGTCATATCTATGCGATTCGATTCCAGTACGCGGGTACTGGTTTGCTCCACAGCCATCCGGCTGATACTGTACGATAGTACTGTGCTCCAGTACGTGGGTACTGGTTAGCTTCTCAGCCACCCGGCTGCTGTTGCAACATTGTGTTGTACTCCCATTACGCGGGTACTGGTTTGCTCCTTAGCCATCCGGCTCTTGTTGCTACTTGCATTTTATGATTTCAGTACACTGGTACTGGTTTGCTTACAGAAGTTACCGGTTGCGGTGTACCGGAAGTGAGACGGTTTCTCCAGTACGTGTGTACTGGTTCGCTCCATGCTGGTTAGAGCTGTCAAGTCCTAGGCAGCCACGTTTGTTCCCCAGTACGCGGGTACTGGTGGTTCACTGCTACTCCTTGGCTTGCCACTTGAGCCCACTTAGCCTCTGCATATCATCCAAGTGACTGCTGTTGTCATCTAGACGGTCACTGAGGCCTCAGTGGTTGCCACCTTCTCCGTATATGGCTGCCTTGCCTGGTATATTGGTAAGGCCGGTAGAACCCTTCTTAGTTACCATCTTGGGTTGCCTTACCCGGTATTGGCAGGGCCGGTAGAGCCTGTATCTAGCTTTATTCCATTAGGCTGCCTTGCCCGGTATATTGGCAGGGCCGGTAGAGCCTGTGTACTTGAGGTATTCCGTTAGGCTGCCTTGCCTGGTATATTGGCAGGGCCGGTAGAGCCTGTATACTTGTTGTGTTCCGCTAGGCTGCCTTGCCCGGTATATTGGCAGGGTCGGTAGAGCCAACTATCCTGTGTGTGCCAGTCCAGGCTGCCTTGCCCGGTATATTGGCAAGGCCGGTAGAGCCTACTAAATTCTCTGAGCATTTGTCCTGGCTGTCTTGCCCGGTATATTGGCAAGGCCGGTAGAGCCTATTCGCTATTATTACTGCTTTTCCTGCTATTTCAATATATATGATGCACGTGTATGATACCCTATGGGGTTGTCTTAAACTTTTCAATAAAGTTGCGTCTGAGATTCTTAACAAACCGTGACAGCAGCCTTCTCAGGGACCACAAATAGGTTGGAATAGAAGCCCAAATCTGTTTCTGGTTCGGGAACCGGTTCCAGAACTTCCTTGTCTCAGAGAGTCTGAACGGCACAGTTGAAAAGACAAAGCTTTTCTGGGGAATCCTGTACCCTTCAGAAACCACCTGTAAAACCCATGGATCCGCAGTGGTGTCTGTCCAAACACAGAGAGTGTCACAGACGACCACCCACTGGCACATGCAGTCCGGGGTTCGGCGAGTCATGCCGAAGTAGGTTTGGTGGGTTTGGGCTTGGTGGACTGCTTGGGCCTCCACTGCTGTTTGGGCTTGGAGGAGGAGCACAGGGCCTGAGGAACCACCGGGGTTGCTCCAAGCGCCTTGCCGTGGTAGGCACAAAAAAGATGGTGCCTGAGAAGTTGAGGTTTCTACTTATGGCTCAAAGGCAACAAAGTGATCTTGCCCCCAGTAGCCTCACTGATAAGAGCCTTCAATTCAGGACCAAAGAGGAAGGTGCCCAGAAAAGGAAGGGAAACCAAAGATTTCTTGGAAATCGAGTCAGCAGACCAGATCTTAAGACAAAGGTAACATCTGTCAACAACAGACAGGGCAGGGGCCTTGGCCTCAAGCCTGATAGTGTCAAATATAGCATCAGTAACGTAATGCTGAGCCTCTGAAATGTTAGCCAAAAGACGCAAAAGGTCAGCTGTAGGGGCACCCTGATGGACAGCAACACTCAGCTGCTCCGTCTAAACTGCAATGGCCCTGTTAACCCAAGATGAATCAAAGGTGTGTCTCATAGAAGCACCTATGGTCGCAAAAGTGGCCTTCAATATAGGCTCCAGCTTCTTGTCAGTCAAATCCTTGAGAGCAGAAGCATGCGCCACAGACAAGGCCGTGGATTTAGAAAGCCTAGAGATAGGGGCATCAACCTTAGGAGGGAAAGCCCACTGAGCCAAAGCTGCCTCTGAAAACAGATACAATTAATCAGATCTCTTAGGCAGAGACAAATGTTTGTCAGGGGTCTTTCACGAAACTCGAACAACCTGGTCAAGAGTGGGATTAGGTGGAAAGACAGAAGTAGACTGAGGCTCATCAGAAGCTGGAATATTCAAAGTATCTAAGACAGCCTTAATAAGATCCTTAGCGAGGGCTCAGGGTCAGCTTCAAAGGGGTCCCCAAAAAATTGAGAGTAAGCTCCTTCAGAGCATTCACCCTCATCAAAATTCACCAATAACTCCTCATCAGAGGAATCTAACACATCAGGGATACCCTGAGGTTTAGGGGCCGCAGACATAAATAATGCCGGGGGCTTCCAGGACTGGAGGACCCGTGAAGATGTACAGGGAACTGTGACAAGGCAGACTTTAAGTCTTGCACCCAGGGTGGCTCTTGATCATGGCTGGAAGGCCCTGGCAGAGATGCAGGGGCCACAGCACATGAAGGGCATAAATGACCTGAGTATTCTCTAGGGAGCCCTGATTGACATGAGGAACAGTGAGTAATGGGGGTCAAAGACAAAGTCTTAGGTTTAGCCCCAGGTCCCAACAGGTCTAACATCCTGACAGGAGACAAAGTGTCTAACAGTACAAGGAAGAACCCAGTACTGTAACCCATATTAAAGAATTCACCCCAGAAAGAGTGAAAATACACTTATCTGGCAAGTGAAGGGTTAACCTGAAGAGGAGATTAGAAGGATCCAATCCCTGCGTAGGAAAGAAAGAAAATGGCAACCAAATTGTAAGCCAATCAGAAAACAGCCTGTGAAGCATACATTTATAGGAAATGTAGTTTCCCTCAGAGTACCCCAAAAGCAGTGCCCACATCCCCCAAGCCACGGAGGATGCGCACTGGAATGAAGAGCAAGGGCAGACAAGAAAAACGAGTTGTCTCTGAAATCGGTTCGTGGAGCGGTTGCAGAGATATGTCCCAAGATACGTCCCAAGTGAACTATCCCATAGAGATCAATGGAGCATTGCGGCTATGTGGTAAAGCGCCCAAATTCAAATAAACGGAAATTCCCAAAAGTGTCACAAATGTTACAAAACACATAAGGAACATCAAAACAACAGTAGGGAAATGTGTGAAAAACGTCCCCCAAAGCACCTAACAAGGCAAGGAAGGGGTTAACGTACCACAGAAAACCCAAAAATGCACCAAGGACTCTAAGCAAACATGCAGCTAAAAATCCAAATGAGAGCAGGAGTATACAAGTAGGAACTCCTGAAGGAGACCCCTGTGCAGAGGGGAAACAGTGGGACAAGTGGACCATGGCACTCAAAGGGTTGTTCACCTTTTTTTGTAGGTTTTCAGCCTTCAGATTACCATTGAGAAAGGGAGAAGCCTCAGTGGGCTTCTCCAAAGGAAAATACATAGCATGCAAGGTTTTCCCCCAGGGCTGGAAAGTCCACAACAGCACCTGTTAACTCAGCAATCCACCACTGGGAAGTCAGTTATGGTAATCCACCTAATGAGGGATTTCTACACCCCATATCTAAGAAGAAAATAACAAAAGAAACTAAAAACTAAGCAGAACTGTTCTCTGTGCCTCTCTGTACAAGGAGCAAATCTAACTGGGAGGGGACTAGTTAGTCACCAGCTAAGGAGGAGAGGAATTATTTCCAAGAACTGTTCCTGTCTACTTAAAGGGGCTGTCGCCTTCGCAGAGATACCTGTAAGCTATACTGGATGACAGAGAAAGTCACTTTCTCTACTACAGTTGTGTTTCATTTTAGCAAATTGCCCATAAGGGATATTTTTTAACCATTTTTTTTTGTTGTGGCAACTGTCATAGGGAAGGTAACAGTTGACATCTACCTGTTTAAAATAAGTACATAAAACTATATTATGTCCCGGGATTTCACTTATTTCCAAATACAAAAATTCAATTGCCACCTCATTAATAGGCTTGGTGAAAGTTATTTTCCATGGGTTATCTTCAATGTGACTAATGAACTGATCTATCAGACTTATATCTCCCTTCCACATTATTATAATGTTGTCGATAAAAAGGTGATAAAATACCAGGTTCACGCCCATATACGCTTATTGAAAAACTCTTTGATGTTCCAAAAGACCCATAAATAGATTTGCGTAGCTGGGCGCGAACCTGATACCCATCCCTGTCCCCTTTAACTGTTTTTATATTTGTTGGTTAAATTCAAAAAATGTATGGAGTCAAGTGTAAAAACAATTGCATCTAAAATAAAATCTCTCTGATTTGGAGGCAAAAGAAGGTCCTCATCCAAAAAATATTTAGAGGCCAACACAACCCCCTCATGGGGGATGTTAGAATATAGAGTAACATCCATATTGACCCACGTGAAATCAGTTGACCAAACAATATATTTAATTAGCTCCAAAAGGTTGGAAGAATCTCTGAGGGTGAGAGTCCAGGCCCAACACCTACTTTTGAAGGTGTGTATCAATATATGCTGATAGATTACATGTGAGGAAGTCTATGCCAGATATTACAGGTCATCCTGGAGGTCTTGTAATCAATTTATGCACTTTTGGCAAATGATAATAAACTGCCATTCGAGGTCTAAATTAACAAATAAAGTCTTTCTCCTGACGATCAATTATACCTCTGGCATAGGCTCCTTCAACTAATGCAACCATCTCTTTTAAATATTCCATCGTGGGATCACATCCCAATTTCATATAATAAACCTCATCAGATAATATTCGGTCTGCTTCCTCCATATAGTAAGTGTAGTCCTGGACTACCACCAGCCCACCTTTGTCCACTGATTTTATTACAATGGCTTGATTTCTCTTTAGATCCATTAGTGCCTTTTTTTTCTCCAAATGTGAAATTATCAAGTCCGCCATACATCTTAAAGTCCTCCATCACTAATGTACTATATAAATCTACATGGTTGCCCTTAAAATATACAGGGTTAAAAAAAGATTTAGGTTTTAAACCTGTAAGAACTGGACCATTCAAAATAAACTCAGTATGGGTATCATAAACTGGTAGGATCTCCCTTCCTAATATACCACTAATTGAATCAATAGTCAAAATAGGATTAACCACTTTCTGAGCTTTTAATTTCATACTAGTAAAATTCCTTTTAACGACAATTTCCTAACATATTAATTTAGATCAAAAGCCTTCTCCTCACTAATCAATTCACCTGTCACAGCCTTAAGAGGACAAATATCAGCCTAAATCATTTGTTATTTATACAGTTTCAGAAATGACTTGCTCTCTTTTGCAATACTCCTCTAATTTTCATTCAATTTTAGCTAGCCTAATTGCTAGCCTGCAGATTTTATTACATTATATATATTTTTAAATGATGAATCTCGCAGCCTAATTGCTTGTTTGCCGATTTTATAACATTCTTTATATTTTTAAATGATGCATCTGACCCTTCTGACTTAAACACTTTAAAGTCTTCTCATTATTTCTGATTTCCCTGTAATCTTCTTTATTAAGCACAATGGTCTTAATTTGCTCCTCCAATGGTGTGTATATATGTACTGAATATCATTAATACTGCTTTTAACTTTTTAAAACTGAAAGGATACCATATTATGATCGCTGCTGTCTAAATGTGCTTTTACCTCTATTGTTTATCATGTCATAATTGTGGGGAGCAGTCTGGAAGTGTCTCACTCATCTAAAAGAACACCTCTCAAGAAAATCTGTCCTGATAAAATCCAACTATATAATGACTGTCATGTACATCAAGAACCAATAAGGCAAAAAAAAAAAAAAAAAAAAGAAAAAGAAAAAAAAGAAGGTTCTTTCCTGGCCAGAGAAAAAAGTCCCTGTCAGCCATGCAAGTATCAGAAAGATCCAATGTAGTTGCAGACTGTCTCAGCAGGAATGCTATCAAGCCAGGGGAATGGGTTCTGGATTCTCAGATCTTCAAGAAGATCTCTCTAAAGTGGGGAGAACCAGAGATAGAACTGATGGCCTCAAGTACAATACCAAGTGTTCCTGGTACTTTTTCGGGTGGCGGGAGAGGGAGGATTTGGGTCAGGATACCTAGAAAATTCAGTGGAATATTTCTTTAGCCTATGTTTTCCCTCCCTTTCCCATTCTGTTAGAGGTGGTCAAGAAGATAAAGAGAAAGAGGTCAGCTACTCATTGCCCCCAGAAGGCCAAGGATAGTAAGGTTCTCCTTTCTGGTCAGGATATAAGTCTGTCCTACCTGGGAACTTCTTCAGTGTTCCGACCTCTTATAATAGGGTCCTATTGTTCACCCCAAACCTATTCAGACAGCTTACAGGTTGAGTGGGCACTTTAAAAAACAGAGGTTAATCAGAAGAAGCTGTAACACCATTATAGCAGGGATAAAGAAGTCAACTTCAAAGAGTCTGGTCAACGTTTGTCTCCTGGCTTAGAGCAAACAAGATGGATGAGTCACCTATTACTGTTGCAAGGGTCTTGGATTTCCTTCCAGCAAGTTTTCAAAAAGGACTGAAACCAGCTACCTTGAGTATCGGCCTTATCTGCCTTCCTGTCTATTCAACTGACAGAGAATTATCAGATAAAAGGATTTTAGTCTTACCTGTCAATTCCTTTTCCCTTAGTCCATGCAGGTTTACTGGTAACTCTGGGAGGCAATCCGCCCCTTTAAGTAGGCAAGAACAATTCTCAAAGTATATGCAGGGGGTGGAGCCTACCTTCCCTCCATGGCTGCAGCCAGCCAACCAGCTCCAGAAAGATTTGAGACACTATGACTAGATAGTAGAAGGGAAGAAGACTCCTGTGAGCATGACCCCGAAGGACCCCCACAGTCTGTCACAGGAGAGCCAAGCATGGTCCCTTGACAGGGTGGGAGACCAGTAACCTGTATGGACTAAGAGAAAAGGATTTAACAGGTAAGACTAAAATCCTCTTTTCTCTGTCATCCAATACAGGTTACTGGTAACTCTGATATGTCCAACCATTAAGTTTTCCCAGAGGCGGGAAGAAGGCAAGGACCAGGTGCAAGGCCCCCAAAGTCACCAGTGCATCTAAGAACCAACAGGTCAGAGATAGCCCAACAAGAACTGAAGTGTCAGCGGACACTGAACAGGACTAAAAACACCCCAGGAACTGATACACAGCACACTGAACCAGAGCCAACAGGGCTCAACAGTGAAGGAAGCACCAATAACTGAAGAAAATCCTAGACAAGCAAGACTGCCTCCAGAACCTTCCTCCCAAAGCTGGCGTCAGCCGACGCAAGCACATCCACACGGTAGTGCTTCGAAAAGGTATACACAGACGACCAAGTGGCCGCTCTGCACAACTGATCAGCAGAAGCCTGATTCTTATAGGCCGAAGAGGCCCCAATGGACCTGGTGGAATGGGCCGTGACCGGAAAGGGAACCAGAGCCAAGCTTTCTTTGAAGCAGTGTCAGCAGACCAGATCTTGAGCCAAAGGGCACGTCTGGCCACCACAGACGTAGTAGAAACCCTAGCCATCATGCAGATGGCATCAAATAATGCAGCAGAAACATAGTGTTGTGCTTCAGAAATATTGGCAAGAAGGCACAATTTACCAGAAGTAGGCGCATCCTGACCGACAGCCGTGGTGAGTTGCTCAGTCCACACCACAACGGTCCGGTTGACCCAAGCAGCAGCAAAAGCTGGACGCCTAGCAGTACCAACAGTAGCAAAAATGGACTTGAGGGAAACCTCAAGTTTCTTGTCAGTCCAGTCCTTCAGAGAAGAAGAATCAGAGACTGGCATGGCGGTAGATTTAGACAGCCTGGAGATATGTGCATCCACCCCGGGTGGATGAACCCACTTAGCTAGCGCAGCTTCAGAAAAGGGGTAAAGCTTAGAAAATTTTCTGGACACAGAAGCATAGTAATATAGTAGATAAGGCTGAAAAAAGACATGAGTCCATCAAGTCCCGCCCATGCCAAAAACACCCCTGTTGATCCAGAGGAAGGCAAAAAAAAGCCCTCTGGAGCCATTTTCAATCTAGTCCCAAGTGTGTGTGTGTGTGTGTGTGTGTGTGTGTGGGGAATGATTCCTTCCTGACTCCAATTGGTAGTCAAATAGTTCCCCGGATCAATATCCTATCTGCTTTGAAGCCATCTGTCATAATTGTTCTGTGCTAGATAGTCATCCATTGCTTTTTTGAATGCAGTTGCATTATCTGCAAGCACAAAATCCAGAGGCAAAGAATTCCATAGCCTTACTGCCCTTACTGCAAAGAATCCCAGCCTTTGTTTTAGTCGAAAGTGCCTTTCCTCTAGTCTTAGTGATGACCTCTTGTTCTTAGCTCAGCTCTTTGCACAAATAATTCATTGGATAGTTCTTTGTATTGACCTTAAAGTATTTGTAAATGGTAATCATATCACCCCTTAGATATCTCTTCTCTAATGTAAACAAACCCAGGTTGGCTAGTCTCTCTTTATAACTCAGATCCTCCAATCCCCTTATCAGTTTTGTTGCACGTCTCTACACCTTTTCCAGTTCAGTAATGTATTTTTTTAGAACAGGCGCCCAAAATTGTACTCCATATTCTAGATGAGGCCTAACCAAGGATTTATACAGAGGTAGGCTAATATTAGCATCCCTTGCTTCTACACCTCTTTTTATGCAGGCTAGTACTCTATTTGCTCTTGCAGCAGCTGAGTGACTCTGCACACTGCTGTGAAGTCTATTGTCTATCAGCACTCCTAAATCTTTCTCTAATGAGGATTTCCCAAGTTGTTTCCCATTTAGTGTATATATATATATATATATATATTGCAAGTTTGTTTCTACAGCCGAAATGCATAACCTTACATTTTTCTACATTAAATGACATCTGCCACTTTTCTGCCCATTCACTTAGTTTTTCTAAAACCTTCTGTAGTGAAAAAACATCCAGCTCTGTATGTATTGCCTTACATAGCTTAGTGTCATCAGCAAAGATTGAGATGCTACTTTCAATTCCCACTTCTAGATCATTAATGAACAAATTAAAAAGCATTGGTCCCAGGACTGAACCCTGCGGCACCCCACTTATAACCTTAGACCAATTTGAAAAAGTTCCATTTACAACAACTCTCTGCCATCTATCATTTAAACAGTTTTCAATCCATGTACAGATAACACCACCCAAACTGAAGCCTTTTAATTTATGCAGTAACCTGTTGTGAGGCACTGGATCAAAGGCTTTTGAAAAATCCAAGTATACTACATCAACAGCAATTCCCTTGTCCAAATTACTACTCACTCTTTCATAAAATGCAAGTAAATTAGTCTGACATGATCTGTTTTTCATGAAACCATGCTGATTCCTACTAATGATATTGTCTTTACACAGTTCTGAATACTGTCAGTTAATAACCCTTCTAGTATCTTACCCATTATGGAAGTCAAGCTCACAGGTCTATAATTTGGTTTGGATCTTGCTCCCTTTTTAAACAATGGAACTACATCAGCTTTCCTCCAATCACAGGGCACTATGCCTGGTGAAAGTAAATCAATAAATATTAAGTATAATGGTTTTGCTATTACTGAAGTTCCTTAATTACCCTTGTCCTGTGATTTCCACTCCTCAGAAACCAGACGGTCAAGAGTGGGGTTAGGTGGAAAATATGTAAGGGGCTTAGCAGGCTCAGAAGGGGCTTCCTGAACTAAGGGAATGTTAAGAGTAGATAATACAGCCCTGATAATACAGCAGAGGGGTCAGGATTAGCTTCAAAGGGATCCCCAAGAAGCCTAGAGGACTCCAATACAGAACATTCCTCAACATCTGAATCCACCAGCAGCTCCTCCTCAGAGGAATCTGACACGTCAGGTACTCCCTGAGGTTTGGGCAGGGAAGACCTGATCGAAGGGGGGGCCTGCCATGCCTGAAAAGCCCCCTATATCTGGGATGGAAAGAGTTGCAATGTGAACCTAAGGTCCCTAGTCGCAGCCTTGAACTCTTGCACCCAAGCTGGCTCTATAACATGGCTGGAGGTCCCTGGGTTGCTGTCAGGAATTTCAGAACATGCTGGGTATAAGAGACCAGAGAACTCTCTAGGTAGCCCTGAGTGACAGGAAGAGCAATGCGCAATGGGGGATACAGAGACCCCAGCCTCCTTAGTCTTAGGTCTAGCCCCAAGCTCCAGCGGTATAGACATTCTCACAGTGTCAAAATAACCAGCTGTACTGTAAATAACACAATTATAGTGTGAAAGATCAATAATTCACCCCAGAAATGCTAAAATAAACTTATCTGGCAGGCGAAGGGTTAATCTGCAGAGGAGAGTAGGATAGTTCAAGCCCTGCTTATGGTACTCGCCAGAAACGCTCACAAAATGGCTGCTGCGGCGGGAGCCAATCAGAAAATAGGCGAGAAGCAAGTACTCATGGGAAATGTAGTTTTTCCCCCCAAAAGTACCCCAAACAGTGCCTGAAGCCCCCTGAGCCCCCCCAACACACTTGAAATATAAACCAGATGATAGAGCAAGGGTAGACAAGTAAAATGAGCCATCTCTGAAGTCGCTAGGTTAAACGGTTGCAGAGATATGACCCAAACAGTATAGTCCCATAGAGGTGAATGGAGCAATGGCGTCTATGCGGTAAAGAGCGCCTTAAAGGCACAGTACACAATTTTTACCAAAATTAAAGTAAAACATGAAAAGGTGTAAAACATCAAGAGAACATGTGTGGACACCCAGAAAAAACTAGTCTAGTAGGAAAAGTGCCATAAAACCCCCCAATAAAGTGCCAAACCAGCAGTGAAAGAGTTAAGTTACCACATAAACCTGCTCCAAACACCCAACAGACATACAAATATACCCAATGAGTGCAGGAGTATGCAATAGGAACTCCAGAACACAACCCCGTCGGACAAGTGGACCTGCAGCACTCAAAGGGTAGCTCACCTTTCCTGCAGATCTTCTGTCTTTAGATTACCATGCAGCAAGAAGTACCTCAGTGGGTAACTCCTGGGAAGCACTTGGAATCAAGATTTTCCCCCTCAGGGCTCAAGGTTCACAAGAAGCACCTGGATACTGAGCTAGCCACATTGAAGGGCATTGTCAGTCATGGTAATCCACCTAATGGTGGTATTCCATATTTAACAGAAAATAAAAAAAAGATTCTAAAACTATAGCAGAACTGTTCTCCACCTGGTGTTGTCGCATCGAAGGAATAAATATTTCTGAAGCTGGTTGGCTAGCGGCAGCCAAGGAGGGAAGGGAGGCTCCACCCCCTGCATACACTTTGAGAATTGTTCCTGCCTATTTAAAGGGGCAGATCGCCTCCCAGAGTTACCAGTAACCTGTATTGGATGACAGAGAAATAGAAATATCTTAAAGCAATCTCCAAAATCAGAAACTACAATCAGAAGCATTATTCCCCCTTGAGGCTTCAGTCTAGTTTTAGATATGCTGTCAAAGTCCAAATCCTTTGAGCCTCCATTATGTCAGCTCAGAGCTAATGAACTATAGGCTTTATCCTGCGAAGCTCATTTCTTGGTCATTCATCAGAATAAGTTATTGCTAAGATCCAGACCTTCTTTCAGAGGTATAGTGATTTCTGATTAGCATCTCAACCAGGAGATCACTCTTCCTCCTTTTGCCCAAATCCTAAAAGTTAAAAAGAAATACAGTTCCATAATCTGGATTTGGCAAGAGTAATCTCCTTATATATAATGAGAATGGAGGACTTTAGGAAAACAGACAATCTTTTAATTAATTTCCAAGGGAAATTTAAAGGAACAGAAGCATTGAAATCCTCAATATCAAGATGGATTAAGGATGCATGAGATGCTCCTACAGGGAAAATGGCCAGAATATTTCCTCAAAATTAACGGCACATTCAACCAGGGCTATGTTCACATCATGGGCAAGAACGGCTGAAGTCTCACAATTAGAAACATGTAAGGCGGCTAACATGGACATCATTATCGATAATGTCAAGCATTATCAATTGGACACCCAAGCCCAGACAGAAGCTAGATTTAGGAAGAAGGTGCTACAAGGAGTGGTTATCGTTTAATCCAGTAGGATCTATCTATCACATGGGTGTAGGATTCCCAATTCATATGCTTCTCCTCCAGTGATTTTCTCTTGCTTCCCCCGGCCCCTTCTTTGCATGTGGTTATGGCACTGCTTTTGGAAGTCCCATTTTCATTCCAGGGTGGGACACAGAAGAAAAGGGGAATTTACTCACTGATTTTTACATTTCTTCCGTCCCTCCAAGGAAAACCCTAACATTAACACATGTATGTTGATCATATGTTATAGCTTTGTCAAAATAAAACTGACAAAGTTTGGACAGGAAGCACCCTTTAAAGTCTAACATTGTCCTACCCAGGGCACAGACATCACCCATTTTCATGCCATGGACGGACACAGAAGAAATGCAAATATAAGTGAGTAAATGTCTCCTTTATTCAGTGCCCTGTCCTTCTGAAGGAGGGTACTTTACCCCACTGTTCCTGTGTTCCACATAGGACGCAATAGAGAATATTTTAACCTGTAGTCAAATTCAGCCAGGTCAAAGCTACAGACCCAACTTTTAAGTGAAAGTATGTAATTATTTGGATTTCTAGTTTACCTGCGACCAGAAACGTGACTCTTTATTCCTACTTTGAGAAAGCACATCATTTGCACAAGTTTTAAATAGGAGAAATATGGGCAGTGCAGGTGTAAGTGGTCTCTTCAACTATAAAAATTCCAGGAATGAGTCTCCCGTGTGGCAAACAAAAAAGTTGCAAGATAGGCTAGGGTGCAGGGGCATAATTCTCAGTAACTGGACACAATCACAAGGAGATGTACCCATCTATAGTTAAGAATATGTTTTTTGTTGTCAATAATTAACATACTTAGCCCCATAGTGAACAATGTTGCTGAAACTTATTACATATTACAGCCTGTGTCTGGTTTTTATTTCTTATAGTAGAAGAAGCCGATTAACATAAAAAGGAAAAAAAAAACATAGTGTATATTTGCTTTCTGCAATTGTGCGCTAAATATCATTTAATTTTCCTATTTAATTTTCACATATCTAGCTGATAAATTAACAGTACAAACTGCCAATGAATAGAACATGTATGTAAAGTGGCTCACTGGCTTTTCTTGTGTTTCAGCAGTGCCTTCTCAAGACTTCCTTGATTATATTTATTCTGTTGTAGACAGATATGTGTGGATGTGTCTCTGTTTGCTTGCACAAATGTGTGAATGAACACATACATGCAGAGGTGCTCTGTGTGTGTGCATGAACATAACTGTACTAACGTGTTTACAACTAAATTCACACGTGAATGTGCATGCTCGTGTCCATACCAGTTGGCAAATGCATGCACACCCATGCAAATATATGCAAATGCCTGTGAATGCAAATACATACACTAATGTGTGCAAATACTTGCACATGTGAATGTATGTGCACAAAGAAATGCCAGTTTAAGTGTGTGTGTACTACTGAGTGTTTGAATGTGTGTGTGCGTGCACATGCATGGGAGAGCGTGTACATAAGTGTGTGACCATCCGGTTGTTTTTAGAATAGAACTCCCATCATCCTTGGCAGCTGGTCAGGCAAAGATCATTGGAGCTACATTCCATCAAAAATTCTAAAGTCACTGCTTCACCACACCAAACAAATTTAACTGAAGAGGGTGGGGGGAGTGGAGCAAAAACATGTATAACCCATTAACTCCTAAAGGGGTATTTAACATGTTTGTGACCAAGGAAATGTTCACATTTTAGCATTACTTGTTTAACCGGGTCTCACCTTTTTATTTTTTTGCTTACACAAGTAAAGTACAAATTGTTATGTTCCAGGATTGCATATGATTTAATTTAGTTGCCATGTCTAAAAGTGGATTTTAGCTAATGTACCATTAAATCCCTTTCTCTTAGGCTGGGGGGATTCCAACGTGTGGCCAGTGGACCATGTGGTTATGGCACTGCTTTTGCATGAGGTTTTGGCACTGCTTTTGGAAGTCCCATTTTCATTCCAGGGTGGGACACAGAAGAAAAGGGGAATTTACTCGCTGATTTTTACATTTCTTCGGTGACTCCAGGTTGCAGCCACGTGAGATTTTTAAAAAAACTATTTTTATACCTAATTAACTAGCACATGTGAACTAGTAGGTCAGTAAGACAAAATCCTAAGCTTTCCAGAACTGTTCAGTTCAAGAATAGACATCTGTTAACCTCTTCAGTGCCAGAGGCTCTGGCCATTTCCTGTACCCTGCAGGCCAGACACTTTTTCAACATTTTTGCTATCCTTCTGTTTAGGCTTGATTTCCTCTGGGGATTTCTAGTTACATATGGAAAACTATATATTGTTTTTTTCATAACGAATTGAGCTTTCTCGTGGTACCTTACATGAAGAGAATTTTACATTGTGCAAAAAGCTATGATGTCATAATGACAAAAAAGTGAAAATTTACTAATTTTGCTAAAATCACATACTATGTATCAAAAACATTTACCTTGATTGAAAAAGTTTCAATTATTTGAAAAAGCCCCGAGTCCCCAGAGTAAAAAAAATACCAAATTTGTATGGTTTTACCTACAACCATGGCTAGCGTAGAGCCCTAATCACCAGAAGCGCAAAATTACATTTTCAACTTTATGAGCTAATATGCGCGTTCTAGTCTTTTTGTGGTAAATCTACCCTAAAACAGTGGAATAAAACTATATATTTCTGGAAAGTAGACAACCTGCTGCATCTAATGGGTGACTTGCCTTGTTACCCCAAGCCTGGAGTGCACAAATGCCTCCAGAAGGTGGCGCTAATGAAAAAAATTGCATTTTCTTACATTTCTGCCCCTTCAAATGTACAGAAATTTGTGAAAACCATGGCATTTCCAACTGTATTCATTAGCTAGTGCTCTTAGGAGAAAAATGACACCCCATTGGTATGAGTTCACCTACCTTAGGGGGCGCTAGAAGTGCAAAACGACACCTACTACAACCTCAAATTTTTCTAACATTTTCTCAAGCATTACTTGTCTGTACACAAATGGTTATAACAACTACAGAAGTGAAGAAAGGGTACACAAACCATACCATTTTGGAAAGAAGACAAAGTGCCCAAATGCTTCCAGAAGGTGGCACTATAGGAAAAAAATGGCATTTTCTTACATTTCTGCCCCTTCATCTGTATGGAAATCTGTGAAAACCATGGAATTTCCAACTGTATTCATTAGCTAGTGCTCTTAGGAGAAAAATGACACCCCATTGGAATGAGTCGACCTACTTTAGGGGTGCCAGAAGCACATAACTACACCTACCTGTTTGCTTCTCCGAAAATGGCTGCTTGTACTAAAATGTTCATAACTGTTAGAGACATGAAGGAAAGGTATAAAAGGTATACCATTTTGGAAAGTAGACATTCTCCCGCATCAAGTGAGGGGTCACTTGCCTTTCTACCCCCTGGGCTGAAGTGCACAAATATTTCCAAAAGGTGGCACTATGGGAATAAATACATGTTTTTTTACATTTCCACCACTTCAAAGATACTAAAACCTTTGAAAACCATAACATTTCCTGCTGTATTCAGTACCTGCTACCAACATCAGAAAAATGGTAGCCCATTTGTGTGGGTTAACATACAATATGTGGGTGATAGGAACACGTACGTAAACCTGACACTTTTGTTTTTTAAATTATCTGCTTGCACTAAAATGGTTATAACCATAATAGATATGCAGGAAAGGTAGAGAAACAATGCCATTTTGGAAAGAAAACAACCTGCCGCATCTAATGAGGGGTCACTTGCCTTCTTACCCAATGGCTGGTATGCACAAATGCTTCCAGGAGGTGGCGCTAATGAAAAAAAAGGCATTTTCTTACATTTCTGCCCCTTCAAATGTATGGAACTCTGTGAAAACCATGGCATTTTCAAATGCATTTGATTGCTAGTGCTCTTAGGAGTCAAATGACACCCCATTGGCATGAGCTGACCTACCTTAGGGGGTGCTAGAAGTAGAAAACTACACCTACTACAAACTCTGATGTTTCTAACATTTTCTCAAACCTGACTTGCCTGTACGAAAATGGCTATAACACCTTCAGAATTGAAGAAAAGGTAGATAAACCATACCATTTTGGAAAGAAGACAACCTGCCGCATCTAATGAGGGGTCACTTGCCTTCTTACCCCAATACTGGTGTGCATAAATGTTTCCAGAAGGAGGTGATATAGGAAAAAAATTGCATTTTTTTTACATTTATGCTCCTTCAAATGTATGGAGCTCTGTGAAAACCATGGAATTTTCAACTGCATTTGTTTGCTAGTGTTCTTAGGAGTCAAACGACACCCCATCGGTATGAGTTGAACTACCTGAGGGGGTGCTAGAAGTAGAAAACTACACCTATTACAAACTCTGATGTTTCTAACATTTTCTCAAACCTGACTTGCCTGTACGAAAATGGCTATAACACCTTCAGAATTGAAGAAAAGGTAGATAAACCATACCATTTTGGAAAGAAGACAACCTGCCGCATCTAATGAGAGGTCACTTGCCTTTTTACCCCTAAGTTAGTTGGCACAACTATTTCCAGAATGTGGTGCTACAGGAAAAAAAACAAACATTTGTTTAACACATCAGTCACTTCAAAGATACTAAAATGGTTCAATGGCGTGGGATTTCCTAGGAGGACTTCTTGCCAGCCTAAGAAAAATGGTACCCCACTGCTGTGGGTTGACATACCAATTTACGCTACAGGAGCATAGCTACCAGTGAAACAGAAATGGGAAAGCAAACAGTGTATGTGTGATTTTATGGCTAACAGATGAAAGAAGCTAGGGCGTCAGCCGGTGTACGTGCTGACCTGTGACTACAAGTGTAACAAAATGTGTGGGAGGGTGAGGGATTAGGCAGTGTATGTGGGTATGAGCAGAGGAGCAAGGATGGTGGTGATGGTGGGGCAGTGTTTGATACTGTGTATGGGAGATCTGTGACTACCAGTGTGCACTGTATGTCCCCTCATACAAAGCACTGCGTTGGAGCCCCCCTCCTGTGGCACGTGCATTTTGTGGGGCTTTTTCCCCCAATATTTTTGTGTAGACCTCGTTGGGGGCATCAGAACCCATACAATGAGGTCTAAATAAAAAATAAAAGGGGGAAAAAATCCTTTGTGTGCTACAGGGGTGTCCAGTGGATTGCAAAGCAATGCATTTGGGCCCCTGTGGCACACAAAGGATTATTTTTTTTTTTTTTATCGTTACTTTGTATTCAGATGGCCACCAAAGAAGCTCTGATCACAAAGTAATGATAAAAAGTCCTGTGTGTGCCACAGGAAGGGGGTCTGCATTGAACCAGTGGCACACACAGGGTTCATTTTTGTTTTAATTTTTTATATTATATACCTCATTGAGGGGCATCAGGACCCCCTGATCCCTCCCCAATGAGGTCTTAGTAAAAAAAATATATATGTCCACAAACAGAGTTACCCTGTGAGTGCCACAGGGGTCTCCAGCGCATTGCAAAGCAATGCACTGGATCCTTGTGGCACTCAGAGGGTTAATTTTTTTTCTATCATTACTTGATAATCAGAGCTTGTTGGGGGGCCATCAGGACCAATCCTGATGGCCCCCCAACAATCTCTGGTAACAAAGTAATGATAAAAGTCCTGTGTGTACCGCAGAAGGGGGGCTGCATTGGCCCCCCCCTGTGGCACACACAGGGTTAATTTTTTTTAAGTTAAATTTTTTTTATTATAGACCTCATTGGGGGGTATCAGGACCCCTCTGATTCCCCCCAATGAGGTCTTAAAAATAAATAAATAAATGTCCCTGTGAGTGCCACAGGGGTCTCCAGGCGCATTGCAGAGCTTCTTCCTTGACGATATTGATCTCCCAGTGCGATCGGCTGGGAGATCAATACATGGGAGGACATTAGGAGTGATCCTCATGTCCTCCCAAGAGTGCCAGGCTGCATTTCAGCTGAAATGCGGCCACTGCATTATTAAATATCAATAATAATATTGATAATATCAATAATGATAATATCAATATTATCACTAACTTGTTCAATAAATAAAAAAATCAATATATTTGAATAGTTGACAGGCTAAAAGTCACCATTGTTATCAATTAAAAAAAAAAAGTATGCGAACCTCGCACTTATGGCTTTCTGATCACGTGGCCCACTACTGAAAAAAAAAGTGGATGCCCCTGTCTTAGGCCATGTGGAATACAGTAACCATGGGGTATAAGCTCCCTTACTCCAAAGGGCAGGGCACTTCGAAAAAAAAGTAGGGTTTCTGAGGTGGACACTCCACACTTTCCTCCAGATTTACCCCCCAACCTCCTCAATTAAAAAAAAAAAAAAAAAAAAAAAAAGTGGAAAAAAAAAAATCAAATCCTCTGAACAGAGACCCCAAGAGCACTCACACCATAGTTTTTTTTTTCTGGGTGGGAGTCCTGTGTGCCACATGGACAAATACAAAGATATTTAATGGTATGTTGACTAAAATACTCTTTTCTCTTACATCCAACGAGGAACACATGAACCATGAAGAAATTCAAAAGCATCCATCAAAGATCCCTGGAGATGAAAAAGGAGAAAATACCCCTCCTCTGAAGACCAGCATTCCAGAGAACTATTTGGTACTCTACAACCGTCAGGAAGGTGATGACCTAAGGTGTGATAATGAGGTGATAAGGCGGAGATGACTTCTCCAGTGATATCACTTCTCCAAATCCTGTGTTATTCTATGGGGCCAATGCACTTTGAAGATTTTAGTACATAGGCTCTATAGAATAACATAGTAACTGGAGTGATATCAATGGAGAAGCAATCTCCATCTTATCACCTCTTTATCACACCTTAGTGTATAACCTCCCAGATGTCAATGGACACCAATCTTGCACACCAAACAGAAAAAAACACCAAGAACTAACAGTTCATAATTCTGTAGAAAAATAATCCTTAAACAGTAACCACCTGAAGGACCTTCCAACAAAAACTAAACTCAGTCGAGTCCAGGACATTTATACTGTAGTGCTTTGTTAAAGTGTGAAGCGACAACCACATCACCATCTTATATAGCTGCTCGGCAGAGAGACCTAATTTTTGTAAGCCAAAGAGATACCCACCTATCTGGTGGAGTGTGCTGTGACTCAGAAAGGATTTTTTTTTTTTCTGAGCACACACCCCTGTCAGATAGTCGCCTAAATCCAGGATGTGATGGTAAACTTGTACACAGCCTAGGCCACACAGAGGTCCTCAGGGATAACAAAAAGGGTTAAATCTTCTAAAAGGCTGCGTTTGATGAACATAGTACTTAGACAGTGTATCACATCCAACAGATGAAGTTCCTATTCTTGCTTTAGAAGGATCAGAGCAGAGGGAAGGATGCACAATTTCCTGGCTGATGTGAAAATCCAGTACAATCTTAGGCAGAAAGCATCAGGGAGTACACACGACCATATACCCCTGGTGAAAGACCAGGAAAGGAGGTTTACAAGACAAAGGCTGTAGTCTGGCAACTCACAGCATACAGATAAAATGGCCAGGATGAAGGTCATCGTAAGCATGAGAAGACATAATAACATAGCAAATTAAGTGCACAAGTCCATCAAGTTCAACATTTGCCTTATAACCCACAGAAGTGAGAATTATATAAGCTTTACTGCTGCCAAATAAGGTATTCTTTATCGGAACTTCCTGTTTTGTCTGCTAATGCATACTATAATCCAGTATGCTCCCTCTTGAAAAAAATGTATCTAGTCTTCTCTTAAATGTATCCATATAATCTGCCATAACCGCATTCTTGGGCAAGGAATTCCATAATTTAACAAACCTCACTGTAAAAAAACCCTTTCTTCTGCTGAAGGGCTTAGAGGGATGAGGTTATGTGTGTCTCCCACTGTTAACATTATTGGTTGTATAATTTCTATTCGTCTAATATGTCTCGGATATTCTGCATATTCTTTACTGCATATTTTACTTGCTGTTATTATTTGTCAAACTATTTCAGTGTAAAGATTACCACCTTATGGTCACTTTACACACTCCCTTGAAATATACCAGCACGTCTTTAATATTTGTCAGTTTGCCGCAGGTATATTATTTTCTAACACCTATTCACGTTATTTTAGATTGACTCTTAAATATTATTTTTCTAATTCAGCACACTCAGATTATGTGGAGTCCAACCTCACTGTAGCATAAAGAGTGCCTTAATCTTAATATGAGCTATTAACAATCCGTCAGATATGTATTGTTGGCAAAGACACAAAGATCTTAAATATTAAGTGAAACCAATTCCTTTACCTATTCTGAGTATATTGCTCTTAAGGTATAGCAATAGATAGGCTTTAATACCCTCAAGATATTACCACTCTCCTTATCCAGCATAACATTCAAGGAAATTCAAATCCTTATATTAGTTATCTCACCACTGTCGTCTGACCCTGGTTGGAATTTAGTACCTTAAAGATACCGTACTTTCCTTTGTCTAGTATATAATAAAGAGATGCCCTGTCAGTTCCAGATGTCCTCAATGTTATTTACAGGATCGGAGTGAATAACTGATAAGGTCAGTTTCTACCTATGATTTAGTATCATAAAGATACTGTACTCTTTCTTATCTAGTATTCTATATAGATCGTACCTGCTGCTTTCTAGTTTGAAAGTTTCAGTTGACACACGCTATCCAAACTGATTGGGTATTAACGATTTCCACATCAGTCCGGAGTGCCTGAAGCTCTCTACTCACTATTAGTCAATTTACTACTGTAAAGATACAAAATACTGGTTTGTCCTAGACTATAGTGCTTTTCAGTTTTGTAGATGTATGTCAATGGCACCACTGGTGTCATGTAGAGACAACCTGATCTACCCCTAAACACACACCCTTCTTGTTTCGCTGGGCACAGCCGGCTTTCATCAGGGAAACACTAGTGAGTTGGCACTGCTTAAGAAGTGGTTTATATACCTAGTCTTAGGTATATGATCACATTCAAATTCATAGATATTAGATTCTCATTGGTTAATTGGATTACCTTGTTGGACGGATACCGTCTTATTTCAATTACTATCCTCTGAGATTAATCCTTTTGACATGGTTATTCCTTAGTGAGTCAATTATCATAGTATGTTACATATAACAGCCTAAAACTTATCTGAGTAATTGTATCATCCAGTTAGAGGCGATTTGTTACATACATACCAACTCTTATACAAAGATACTAGCTATAGTCTATAAATTTGTTGAATCTCGCTATTTTTAACTCTAAAGAGTACAAGTAGCATTTCTCTATCTACTCTCAACATAGCTACTATCCATATCCAAAATAATATTGTAGAAACATATTTTTTATTAACATTCTCTCATTAGCCTAACATGTAAATACATACTCAAAAAAAGCATCACTATCTTGTATTATATTTTCACACTCTGGATTTTCTACAATATTGAAACATGTAGATGTTTTTACCATTATATATTCATCACCCGAGTATTCTATTTTTTATATGTCAAATAGAGAACTAGTGATCTATTTCATTTGATATTGCTCTCTTTAGCGCTTATGAAGCAATACATTGTTTCACAGGTTTCCTGTAGTTACAAGTGACAATCTCCCTGGAGTCACAATCTTCCGTGAGCACCAAGTCCATAAAGGAAATGCTGAGTGACTCATGAGTGAAGGTGAATTGCAAATTATATGTATTGTTGTTTAAATAGTCCATAAAGGACACCACCTCCTCCCCACTGCCAGACCAAATAAACAAAAGGTCATCAATATACCTCCCATACCACAAGATTCACTCCCGATTGGGGTTTCCAGCCCCAAAGATGTGGAACTGCTCCCACATCCCATATATATATATGTTAGCCAAGGAGGGGGCAAAACATGCCCCCATCGCAACCCCACACTTCTGGAAATAGAAAACCCCATCGAAAGCGAAAAAGTTGTGGCATAGGACCAAAAAACAATCAAAGTCTCAGAATACCGTGAAAGAGATGCCAACTGGTATCTCAGAGATGTCAATGCCAGCTGGTGCGGTATAGAAGAATACAAATCAGCAACATCTGCTGATACCCACGAATTAGATGGTTCCCACTGGAAATTAGACATCTCAATGAGAGCCTGTTTAGTATCCCCGAGAGTGCAGGGCAGCACCTCCACCACCTGTTTGAAATAAAAGTCCACAAGGTCCGACAGTGGCTTCCCCAGGAGGGAAGACCAAAGATTTGTGGACCTTAGGAAGGTGGTGGAAAATTGGTATCACTGCACTCTCAGGGACCAATGCAGACATCTCTCTTGAATTCAGGAACACCAGGGAGCCTCCCAAGCATACAAACTTGGTCAACTCCTTCTTATAAAGCTCAGTTGGATTGAACCCCAAAATCTGATCCTGGAGTCCCCCAACTGATGGATGGCCTCTTGATAATAAAATGTTGCATCCAAAACCACAACGGCACCCCCCTTGACCGCCATCCGAACTACTAACTGGTTGTTATTCTTTAATTGCGCCGAAGCTTGTTTTTCAGACAATGACAGGTTCCCACAGGTTTTCTTGAATGGAGAGACTGATGTAAAGCTATCAACTCACGTTCCATGACCTTCTGAAAGGAGTCCAAATGGACCAAACAGAGTGAAAAGCTTGCAGACCAGAGCTGATGGCCACTCCAGAACCCGAGACACCAGATGCAATACCCTGTTGGATAGCACCTTGGTCAGAAAAACCTTCCCTTGGTAAGTATGGAATCTGAGATTGAGGAAAACCAGGACTTGAGAGGGGACTGGAGCAGATTTCTTCATATTCAGAATCCACCCATGGTGAAGGAGAATCTGAGCACAGTCCTGGACGGTGCCTTCAGTAGATGGTCCTCCATATAGGGAGTCAACTGAATTCCCTGGGTGGGCAGAAAGGCAATCAATGCCCCTAAGACTCTGAGAAAGAACTGAGGAGTGGAGGTAAGGCCAAAGGGTAGAGCTGTGAACTGGAAGTGCCCCAAGTCGCAGGCGACCCTGAGGTACTTCTGGCCTGTTCAGGAGAGAGACAGACAAGGGCTGCATGAGTCCACAACAGCACCTGAAAGCTGGACAACCCTCCAGGGGAAGCCAGGAATGGTAGTCCACCTAATGGGGGAATTTTGAAACCCCATATCTAATAAGAAAATAATCTAAAAACAAAGCAGAAAAGTTCTCAGCCTCTATCCTGGTTGCTGGAACAAGTCTGTCTGGGGTGGGGCTAGTGGGATAGCCTGATAAGGAGAAGGGGGAGGCTCCACCCACAACTTCTTCTAGAATTGTTCCAGCCTACAGGGAGGAGTTGTCAGTCAGGGAGGAGTTCTTCAGTTCAGGGCCAAAAAGAGAGGAAACCTGAAAGGGAAAAGAAATCAGTGATTTCTTAGAGATCAAGTCCGCAGACCAGATCTTTAGCCACAGCATATGCCTAGCAGTCACAGAAAAGGCCGAGGCCTCAGCATCAAGTCGAAGGGCGTCAAAGAGAGCATCAGTAACATAGTTCTGAACCTCAGAAATGTTGGCCAAAGTGAGCCTTAGGTGCACCTTTGTGGACAGCAGCAGTTAACTGTTCAGTCCAAACAGCAATGGCCCTATTGACCCATGCAGAAGCCAAGGTGGGTCGCATGGACCAGCCAGCTGCAGTGAAATTAGCCTTCAAAATAGCTTCAAGTTTTCTGTCATTCAAGTCCTTAAGAGCTGAACCATCTGCAACTGCCAAGGCAGTGGACTTAAAAAGCCTGGAAATGGGAGAATCAACCTGGGGAGGAGTAGCCCATTGAGCCAAGGCAGCTTCAGAAAAGGGATACAACTTAGAAAATCTCTTAGACAGAGCTAGAGGCTTGTCAGGAGTCTTCCACTCATCCAGAATAATCTTATCCAGAGTGGGATTAGGTGGAAAAACAGTACAGGACTTCTTGAGCCTCTGAAAGATGTCTAAAGTAGCCTGAGACTCTACTGGAGTAGAGGGAATGTTCAAAGTGGTTAAAACCTCCTTAATGAGACCCTCAGCAGAGGGTTCAGGGTCAGCCTCAAAGGATCACCATGAAACTGGGAAGAATCCCCTTCAGAACACACACCATCAGAATCCTTATCTGAATCCACTAAAGAGGAATCAGATAGATCAGCAATACCGAGGGTCTTAGTGGCCACAAACCTGAAGGAAGTGTGTGGGGGGTTTCCATGAGTGAAGAACCCCCTGAAGAGAAAGAGGAGGCTCTTGATCATGGCTGGAAAGCCTAGGCGAAGGAGCAGGAGCCCCAGAGAATGAGGGGCATAAGCGACCACAGTAGCCCATGGGAAGCCCCGACCGGCATGAGGAGCAATACGTGAGGGGGGGTCAAAGATGGCCCTCAGTCCTTAGCCTTAGGTCTAGCCCCTTGTCCTAGTGGATCTGACATTCTACAGGAGTAAAAAGTATCAATACAATAAAGTAAAACCACTGTCACCCACATTAAAGATTTCACCAGGAAGCCCAAAATACACTTATCTGGCAAGCGAAGGGTTAACCTGAGGAAGAGCGCTGAGGAGACCAAGCCCTGCGTATGATACTCACGTAGCAAGGAGACAAAATGGCAACCGTACAGGGGACCAATCATAAAACAGCCCGCCAAGCGGGAGTTTATAGGAAATGTAGTTTTCCCAATACAGAGTACCAAAAGTAGAACAGAATCCCCCAAAGCCCCCCAGACAATGAGAATGTCCACCGGACAGATAGGCAAGGGAAGACAAGAAGATTGAGCGGTCTCAACTCGGTACATAGAACAGTTGCAGAGATATGTCCCAAAACATCTGTCCCATAGAGATCAATAGAGAATTGCAATAGTCACCCCCAACTAACCAAGGTTGGCATTGAAGGGGTTAAGTACTACAAAACAACACAAAATGCTCCAGTGTTCCCCAGACCATGAATGAATAATACCCAACATGAGTGCAGGAGTTACATGAACTCCAAGAAAGGGAACTGTGGGACAAGTGGACCATGGCACTCAAGGGGTTGCTCACCTTTTTTGCAGGTCTTCTTTTTTCAGATTATAATTGCAAGGAAGAAACCTCAGAGAGATTTCATGTCACGGTAACCAGTGTAACTGAGGGCAAGACACAGGTACAGTAAGAGTAACACCACCTTTATTAAGGAATAATGCAGGTAATAGGCACTTCCCCAAATCTCCCCAAAGGCAGGTGTGAAGACAGCGCTACCGTCCGCTACCCAAGAGCTGTACACTGAGCCGAGGCCTGCACTACCCAATACTCCACGCAGAGGCAGTGAAGGAGATAGGACCTAGCCTACAGTTCAACCTACAGGAAGGCCACTGCCTTCCCGAGAGGGAGAGAGGATAGCACACGGAACCCTAGAACGCAAGGGCCTAAGGCACATAAAAGCGGAGTAAGCAGTATCATGGGCAGGATCGGAAGCCAAGCAAGGGTCACAATGAGACAGAGCAGACACAAGAAGCTACAGCACTGAAACACCATGAAAGGGAAACTAAGCCCAGATTCTAGGCAGTTAAATAGTCTAGAGGAGGCGGGAAAACGATTAAGCCAATCGCACAGAAGGCTACAAAAGGAAGAGCAATGTCACTGGCTGCTACCCAGAATATGTGCACCTGCACAAGCTGCCGTCCACCTGCATGGAGGGCCAGGATGAGGACAAGAAAGCGAAAGTAGATGCCAGCAGCCATCGTGGTAACTGTGATAGTACCTACCCCTCAACAGCCTCTCCACTGCGGAAGAGGACCTGCTTTGGTAGGGAAGTGAGAATGGAACCTCCGGAGGAGAGCAGGAGCATGAATGTTATTACTGGAAACCCAGGAGCGTTCCTCCGGTCCATAACCTCTCCAATGTACAAGATATTGCAATTGACCTCTGACTCTCCTTGAGTCTAAAATAATCTGTACTTCATACTCCTCATTATTTTCAACCTGGACAGGCCCAGGATGGACAGGCGTGGAGGTGTAACGACTGCAAATCAAGGGTTTGAGTAAAGATACATGAAACACATTGGAAATGCGCATATTAGCAGGAAGATCAAGGGCATAAGCGACAGGGTTGACTCTATGAAGGACCCGGAATGGACCTACAAAACAGGGTCCCAGCTTCCAACAAGGCACCTGGAGGTTAAGATTATGAGAGGCTAACCACACTCTCTCCCCCCACCTGAAAAACAGGAGTTGGTAACAGTCTATGGTCTGATTGCCTCTTGTAACGTTGCGTGGACCTTTGTAGGGTTGTCTGGACCCGTACCCAAGTGGAGCGGAGTTGCCTCAAATGCTCATCCAGAGCCGTAATGTTTTGTGCCTCAAAGACTCAGGGAGTAGAGATGGTTGAAATCCGTAATTAATCAGTAACGGGGAACTCTGAGAGGAGGAATTCACGGCACAATTCCTGGAGAAATCGTCCCACGGTAACAGGTTCTCCCAATTAGCATGATGGTCCGAAATAAAGCAGCGTAGGAACTGTTCCAAAGCTTGGTTAGACCTCTCTGCAGACTGTTAGACTGAGGGTGGTATGCTGAGGAAAATGAAAGTTGGATACCCATCTGCCCACAGAAAGACCTCCAAAAACGAGACACAAACTGGCTCCCGGGATCCGAGACCAAAACCTTAGGTACTCCATGAAGCCGAAACACCTACTTTGCAAAAACCTCAGCCAACTCCCTGGCGGATGGAAGTCTCTTAAGGGGCACAAAGTGAGCCATCTTACAAAACCGATCTACGATTTAAGGATGACCGTGTAGCCCTCAGATATGGGTAGTTCGACCATAAAGTCAATGGATAGGTGCAACAAAGGATGTTTGCCATTTGGAATCAGTTGCAGGAGGTCCACTGGAGGATGTCTAGGAGTCTTAGTTCGGGCACACGTGGAACAAGCTGCTACAAATGCGGAGCAGTCTGCTCTCAAGCTAAGCCACCAGAAGAACTGAGAAATGGACCATATCAGCTGGTTTTTACCAATATGCCATGCTGCCTTCAAGGAATGATATGTCTCCAGCAATCTGGTTCGAAGGGGCTCGGGCACAAAACATATCCTGGGTTTGTCCTCTGGTGCGGAAGCTTGAGAGGCCAATGTCTCCTCCCCCAATGGCGAGGTAATACTCGTACGTATGGTAGCCAAAATACAGTTGAAGGGAATGATAGGAACAGGGGTGCTCTCTGCCTCAGGCTCAGCCCGAAATGCCTGGAAAGAGCATCCGCTCTAATATTCTTGGAGCCAGGAAGATAAAAGACCACAAAATCCTTGAAAGGAACAGGGCCCATCTGGCTTGCCATGGAGATAGCTTTTTGGCTTCTGACAGATATGTAAGATTCTTGTGATCCGTGAGAATAAGAATTGGGGTGCTGGGCCCTCCAGTAGGTATCGCCATACTCGAAGAGTGAGAATAATGGCCAGTAGTTCACTATTGCCAAAGTCAAACAAACTCTCCCCACCTTATACAATTTTTTAGAAATAAAAAACCCACAAGGAAGCAAGGTTTTACCAGGAGCTGAGCGCTGGGACAGGAGGGCGCCTACTCCTGACTCAGAAGCATCATTTCCAGGGTAAAGGGCTGGGCGGGATTCGGATGGAACAAGATCGGAGCACTAGCAAAGGTAGGCTTCAGATTCTCAAAGGCCACTGCAGGACTGCAGAAAGCTTTTGCGGGTCCATAGCAAAACCAGACAAGGAAATCACATAGCCCAAGAATGCCACTTGGGATTTATGGAATTCAGATTTTTCCAATTTGCAAAGCAACTTATTCTCCTTCAATAGTTGCAAGACCATAGAGACATCCGACCAATGAGCTGCTAACATTGGCGAACGGATGAGAATGTCGTCCAAATAGACCACTACACAGAGTTGCAGTAGATCTCTCAATACATCATTGATGAATTCTTGGAAGACAGAGGGAGCACTGCACAAACCGAAAGGCATCACCAAATATTCATAATGCCCGCTCTGGGTGTGAAACACTGTCTTCCACCGAGAGGCTCGTGAAACCTAGCTGCATAGGCTCACCCATGACAGACTCAGAAACGGGAGGCATGGGAGGAATGGGTGGGAGAGTAAAACTAGGTGCCAAACGCGATGAAGGCCTACGTGGTGTTCAGGACTGAAAATGTGATTAGTTCGTCCAGATCTCCCCGGCAGCTCACGGGCTGCAGTCTCGTCCTTAATCGAGTCACTCAACCCTTTTGAAAACGCGGCTAGTAGTGCCTCGTTATTCCGGCCCACCTCCACCGACATTGTATGGAATTCAATCACGTACTCAGCCACTGTACGTGTGCCCTGCCCTGGTCATGAGTTGCTTGGCCATGGAAGCTGCTCGGGCCGGAATATCAAAGACCCTTCGAAAAGTGGCCACAAACTCTGTAAAATTAGAAATAATCGGTTTCTCCATCTCCCAAAGAGGTTTGGCCCATGCCAATACTTTGCCTGATAAAAGGGAAATCATGAACCCAACCTTGCTCTGTTCAATCGGGAACACATGCAGTACCAGCTCTAAGAAAATGCCCAATTGATTGAGGAACCCTCGGCAAAGTGTAGGTTCTCCTTCGTAGCATTGTGGGAGTGGAGCGGATCCAGACAACCCTCAGGCAGCACTAGCCTCAGGATTCGTAAGCACACCTGGTACCCACTCGGAGGTCGTCACCGGTTGCCGGGCAGAACGCAAAAGCAAGCGTGATGTCACTGGCTGCTACCCAGCATATGCATGCCTGCACATGAGAGACTGCAGAAGCAAACAGCATCAGGCTGCCCGCATGGAGGGCCAGGATGAGGACAAGGAAGCAGACGTAGAAACCAGCAGCCATTGTGGTAACCATGACACTCCCTCTGGAGAGAGAGAGACATGAGTTACATGGTTCTCCCCCAGGGCTGGAATAAGCCTACAATCAGTTCCTGTGAACTGGGCAATCCACCAGGGGACGCCAATAATGATAATTAGAACTGTTCACAGCCTTCCTACCAGAAGGAAGAACAAATCTTAACTGGAGATGGTAGTGGCTAGGTAGCCTGCTATGGAGGAGAGGGAGGCTCCACCCCTGCACTTCTTTGAAGAATTGTTCCACCCTACTGGGAGGAGCTGTCACCTCCCACTGGTACCTGTAAGCTATAGTAGACGACAGAGAACTACATTTATTTCAATTAATAGCCCATCGCATCTGTTGTACTAATAAATCTCTTACAGTTCTTACATACCGATGCATTTAAAAATTAAAGTAGATTTAGGTAGTTATCTGATGAGGATATAATTTAGTAGTAAAACCCTAATATTTTATAGGGACATTCTATTCAATAAGAGTATTTTATTCTTACCTGTTAAATCCTTATCTCTTACTCCATATGACATACAGGTACCATGGGGAGGTGTCAGCTCCTTCCAGTGGGCTGGAACAATTCTGAAAGCAGTGCAAGGGTGGAGCCTCCCCCTCCTCCATATCAGGCTAGCTTAGCCCCTCCCCGCCAGATAGATTTGAGAAAATAAACCGACTAAGCTAGCAAGAAGGAAAAACTCCTGTGAACAATGAATCCAGAAAGGACTCCCACGTCCAGCCACAGGAGACCCAGCAGGGTCCCTTTCACTGGGTGGGAGACCTGCATGTCATATGGACTAAGAGAAAAAGATTTTAACATGTAAAAGTAAAATCCTCTTTTCTCAGTCGTCCAATATGGCATACAGGTACCATGGGGATGTACCAACATTGAGCTCCCCAGGGTGGGAAGAAAAGGAAAGGACCAAGTGCCAGTAGCCCATGATACCAGAGTTCCCATGGACTATGTTGTGTACCCTTGTTATGCCAGAGATCATTAAGGAATGTCCACAAATATGTGAGGTCAATGGAGCAGCAACATGCTGCCTCCGTTTATTAAGGAGTACACAAAAACTGTTTGCTAACTGTAATACCTCCAGATGACCACCGGAGGCTTAGTGAGTCCTTGCTAGTTAAGTAGCTAGCCTTAACTGCAGAGCGGCAGCGGGGGATCCTTCTGGAGCGGAGACTCGCGCCCAACTGAGACTTCCGGGTAAAGCATCTGCTTTATGACGCGCCGGCTGCTGACGTCATCAACCGGCACCTGCACTCCCACATCAGCAACAGATCTGGATCACTCCACAACACCTCTCCCTTTCCTGAAAGAACAGAACACAAACAACAAAAACACAGGGGTGGGAGAGAGATAGAGAGAGAGAGACTGGAACATCTTTATGGCCGCCGCCAACTTCTGAGAACCTCATCTTGTTCCCATCTCACTGGAGGACGGGATGCTCGTATTCGCCGTGCTCTTACAGTTGGTGGTGGTATTTCTCCTGAACTACTAGTAGCTGCACTAGTCAAAGGTAACTCTGAAGTACTCGATGGAGTCCCCTGACTTTCAGGCATAGGTGGCCCAGGTGTCAGACCAGGAGAGTCTACTGGCCAAGTGATATCATCAACTCCGGAGTCATCTGCTGAAACTGCCCCACGAGAACCTGGCCGCAACTGGTCCACATGCCTTTTCCACTGTAAACCTTGAGTGGTGCGGACTATATAAGTCCGAGAACCTAGCACCTTCAATATCTGGCCAGCCACCCATTTCCTTGAACCGTGGTAGTTGCGGGCCCACACCCTATCCCCTGTTTGAAAAACAGGAGCCGGCAACCTCACCCCTGGAGCAGACCTGTGCTGAGGGCTATTGGGAATGGAGGCAGGCCGCAGAATGTCCAGTTTCGTGCGGAGAGGCCAGGCAAACATCAGAGAAGCAGGAGAAACGCCTGTGGCAGCATGAGGAGTCATCCGGTAGGAAGACAGAAACTCCAAAATGGTCAGCACCTGGGGTAAGCCAAATACTGCAAAAATCTGTTGAAGGACTTTGATTGTCGCATCTGTAGTGGTTGAAGACATGGGCCAAACCTCCGGCCATTTCGAATAAGCATCTACTAGGACTAAATAGGACTTGCCCCGCACTGGCCCAGCAAAATCAAAATGCAAGCGTACCCATGGACCGGGTGGACGGGGCCAAGGAAGGACAGGAGCAGGACTACGATGTTTCCGAGTCTGAGCACAGCCAGCACACGCACTGACCCAGACATCAATATCAGCATCTAGGGAAGGCCACCACACAGAAGCACGGGCATTTTGTTTCATCCGAACAACTCCTGGATGACCTTCATGAAGAATGCGAAGAGTGGTATCCCGTAAAGACACCGGAATGATGACCCTGGAGCCCCACAAAAGACACCCCTCTGATGTACTGAGTTCCAGTTTCCGATTCCAATAAGGGCGACACTCAGAGGGCACAGAGGAGGGCCAGACATGATGTAAGAACTCGTAAATCTGCCGTAAAACGACATCCGTCTTCGTGGCCTCTGCAATGGTTTGTGAGGTACATACAGTGGTATAACAAATGTGATGCTGATCAGATGTCATGGAAACTGAATAAGACGGGGTAGAGACTCCACAAGGTGGCAGCGCTAGAGGCAGGCGAGACATAGCATCCGCATTGGCATGGTGGTGATGAGAGCGATACTGGATGGAATAATTGAAAGCGCCAAGGTACAGAGCATAGCGCTGTAAACGGGCAGCCGCCGTTGGTGAAATACCCTTTTTAGGGTTAAAAATAGCCAGGAGCGGCTTATGATCCGTAATGAGAGTAAAGGTCCGCCCGTAGAGGTACAATGTAAACTTTTGCAGCGCCCACACTATGGCCAAAGCTTCCTTATCAATTTGCGCATAGTTGCGCTCCGCTGGCGTCAAGGACCTGGAAGCAAACGCGACAGGCTGCTCAGACCCATCCGGCATAAGATGTGAGAGCACAGCTCCGAGGCCATATGGTGAGGCGTCACAGGCGACCGTCACAGGTTTATGCAGGTCATAGTGGACCAAAACTTTGGAAGACAAAATCATCTCTTTGGTATTCCTGAAGGCTTGCTGACAAGTAACATTCCAGTCCCAAGGGGTATTGGAGTCCAGCAACCGGTGTAAAGGATGCAAGACATGTGCCAAATTTGGCAAAAACCTGTGGTAGTAATTTAACAACCCCAAATATGAGCGTAATTGGGAGACATCCTTTGGTGCTGGAGCATTTACAAGAGCCTGCACCCTCTCACTGGAAGTATGTAAACCGTCCTTGTTAATCACATGACCACAGAAGGTCAAAGTAGGTTGAAAGAATTTACACTTCTCCAAATTTGCTTTTAATCCAAATTCTTGCAGCCTTTGGAGAACAGCTATGACATTGTTGCGATGGTCTTCATGCGTTTTCCCCGTTATTAGCATGTCATCTAATAAACATTTAGTATTAGGAATCCCTTCCAGGATAGTGTCCATCGTTCTCTGCCAGATGGCTGGGGCAGAGGCTACGCCAAAGACTTTGGTACTGGTATAACCCTTTATGGGTATTGATCGTTAAATACTGACGACTATCCGGGTGCAGTTCTAATTGCAGGTACGCCTGTCGTAAGTCCAGTTTTGTAAACGTCTGGCCACCCGCCAAAGATGCGAACAACTCTTCAAGTCGTGGCAGGGGATACTGTTCGATATCCAGTTGGCTATTGATGGCCATTCTAAAATCTCCACACAGGCGAATTTCCCCTGTCTTTTTAATCACAGGAACAATCGGAGATGCCCAGTCACTGCAGGGTACTTTTTTTATGACGCCTTGATCTTCCAAACGGAGCAACTCTCTTTCCACTCGAGCTCTGATAGCAAATGGCACAGTGCGGGCCTTGCAGAAGCGCGGAATGGCTCCAGGTTTCATCTGTAACTGTGCCTGCATGCCTTTAACAGTCCCCAGAGTAGGGGCAAACACGTCAGCAAAGGTCTGTTGGAGCTCGGATACCCAATCCTGAGGGCAAGAAGCATGAACAGCCGGAACAGAGGAACGGCTATGCACAGTATCTGGCATTCCAATTGCTTGAATCCATGCTCTCCCAAATAGTGGAGGGCCACCCTCCTCCACAACATACAGCTGTACCCTATAGGTAGAGTCTCAGTAAGTCACTTTCACCCAAGCAAAACCTAATGGATGAACAATCTGGCCACTGTAGGTACGAAGGCTCATAGTAGTAGACTCCAGGGATAGGGTAATGTGTGCTTCTTGTAGTTGTCTGCGGGTCATTAAGGACACTGCGGACCCAGTGTCTACATCCATAAGTACCTCCTTATCGTTAATCTTTACAGTCACTTGCATATTAACATCAGGACAATCCAAATTGTTGACAGTAAGATGAGCCAAGCAGTCTCCATCCTCAAAATGTTCCTCTGTGTCAACTGTCTGGCGTAACATATTAGTCGCAGTGCGCCTATTGCCCTTATCTGCGCCTCGTGGTGAGCGGGCACTCCTGCAAACCTTGCTCAAATGTCCTTTCTTGGAACAGTGAAAACAAACTGTCTCTTTAAACCTACATTGATTGGCATCATGGCCACTGGCGCCACAGCGAAAACATTTTCTCAGTGCTTGAGCATGTGGAGTAGTTGGTTTAGATGGAGTTAGCTTCAAAACAGCGGCGGCCCCTTCCAGGGTAGGTGACACATGTTGAGCTTGTAAATGGGTTGCGTCATGGTCTGCCATCTCCATACCCACTGCAATATCTAGGGCAGATTGATCTGTTAACGTTTTCTCTGACAGCAGACGCTTTTGGATGCTTTTATTTAATAGCCCACAAACGAACTGATCTCTTAAAGCTCTCGGGAGATGAAGTCCAAAATTGCACATGACCGCCAACCGTCGCAGTTCCACCATATATGCCTGCACAGATTCACCCTGATGCTGTTTCCGTGAGTAGAAGCGAAAACTCTCAGCAATTTCTAAAGGAGGAGGTTGATAATAATTGGTAAGCATGTCCAGCAACTCTTTCAGAGGTTTATCACCAGGCTTCAGTGGTGTGAAGAGATTCTGTAAAACTGCGTATGGTTTCCTCCCCACCACAGTGATAAACACAGCAGTCTGTTTCTCAGCAGGGATATCATTTGCCTGCATAAACTGGTCCAGCCTGTCAGCATAGGAGGACCACGTTTCCACCTCCTCATTAAACTCCTGCAAGGCGCCAAACACATGCTCCATCATGGTAGCGCTTCAGAACACAGCAAAATAGGAAAATAAGGAAAGCCCCAGGAATGTAGTAATAGGCTGCAACCAAAAGTAATCCCCCCCACAGAAACAGAGGGTGTTGGATCCAGGAAGTTGTAATCCTCAAACAGGAATCTGCAGCAATGTAAATGCAATTGTAGTCCACCAACAGCAACAGGAGCAGGGATCCAGGAAATTGTAATCCACAAAGAAGAATTTGCAGCAATGTAAATGCAATTGTAATCCACCAACAGCAACAGGAGGAGGGATCCAGGAAATTGTAATCCACAAACAGGAATCTGCAGCAATGTAAATGCAATTGTAATCCACCAACAGCAACAGGAGCAGGGATCCAGGAAATTGTAATCCACAAACAGGAATCTGCAGCAATGTAAATGCAATTGTAATCCACCAACAGCAACTGGAGCAGGGATCCAGGAAGTTGTAATCCACAAAGAGGAATCTTCTTGCAGGCAGGACAGATCCAGGTGAGTCCAGGTATTATAATCCTCGTTGCCACTGTTGTGTACCCTTGTTATGCCAGAGATCATTAAGGAATGTCCACAAATATGTGAGGTCAATGGAGCAGCAACATGCTGGCTCCGTTTATTAAGGAGTACACAAAAACTGTTTGCTAACTGTAATACCTCCAGATGACCACCGGAGGCTTAGTGAGTCCTTGCTAGTTAAGTAGCTAGCCTTAACTGCAGAGCGGCAGCGGGGGATCCTTCTGGAGCGGAGACTCGCGCCCAACTGAGACTTCCGGGTAAAGCATCTGCTTTATGACGTGCCGGCTGCAGACGTCATCAACCGGCGCCTGCACTCCCACATCAGCAACAGATCTGGATCACTCCACAACAGACTATCCAGGACACAGAACAGCCCAGACGAACTAAGGGTCAAGGGACACTGAATTACAGTACACAGCACACAAGAACAACAGGGCTCAACAGTTAAATAGCTATAAGTCACAGGAATGATATAGTCCTAGACAGGCAAAACTGCCTCCAGGACTTTCCTGCCAAAGCTGGCTTCAGCTGAAGACAGAACATCCACATGGTAGTGTTTGTGCACAGAAGACCAAGTGGCTGTCTTGCAGAGTTGGTCAGCAGAGGCCTGATTCTTGAAGGCCCAGGAGGCCCCAAAACACCTGGTGGAGTGTGCTGTAACGTGGAATGGAACATAAGCCTACCTGATGGTAGACTTAATCCAGGATGCAATAGTAACCTTGGATGCTGCCAAACCAGTCCTAGGACTCTCGGGGATGACAAACAAAGCACCCGTCTTACTGGTGGACACAGTACGGTGCACATAGAACTTGAGGCAATGCACTACTTCCAACAAGTGGAGATCCCTCTCCTTGTCAGATTTAGGGTCAGGACAAAAGGAAGGCACAACAATCACCTGATTTGTGAAATACCAGGAAAGGCGGTTTCAGGACAAAGCCTGCAACTCAGCAACTCTGAGGACAGATACCAAAGCCAAAAGAAAAGCCATCTTCCATGCAGAAGACGTAGAGGAATGGTAGCCAAAGACTCAAAGGGAGGCCGCTGCAGGACTCCCAGAACCAAGTTAAGGTCCCACTGGGGAGAGAAAACATGAGAGACACCCTGAAAGAAGATTTTGACATCCGGAAACACGCCTCTGGAAAAAGACAGAGACAGTTGAGGTCTGGACCTTCAAAGAACTAAGGCTAAGGCCCTTGTTCACACCATCCTGCAAAAAGGACAAGATGGACGGAAGATCAAACACCTGTGAGGACAGATCCCTGTCCACACACCAAGAATGAAAGGTACACCAAACTCTGTAGTAGGCCCTAGAGGAAACAGGCTTCCTGGCTTGGATCATAGTGAAGATCACCTCAGGAGAAAAGCCCTTTCTCCTAAAGATGGAGGCTTCAACAGCCATGCTGTCAAACCCAGACTCTCCACGTCCTCTCTCCAGAGGTAACCCTGGAGGACAAGATCCAGGTCTGCATGGCAGAAGAAATGGTTCCTCAGCAGACAACGCCAACAGTTCTGGAAACCAAGACTGCCTGGTACAATAAGGAGCAATCAGTATGAGCGATGCACTGTCCACGTGAACTTTCATCAACAGACTGGGGATGAGAGGAAGAGGAAAAATGTAGGCTAGATGAAAGCACCAAGGAATGGAGAAGGCATCCGCTGCAAATGCCAGAGGATCCCCACAGCAAAAGCAAAACATTGTAACCTTCATGTTGTCCTTGGTAGCCAGCAGGTCTATCCAAGGACGCCCCCATACCTGGACCAGCAAATCAAAAACCTCTGGATGGAGCTTCCATTCCCTGGGGTCCACCGTTTGGACACTGAGGAAGAACGCAATAAAGTTCTCTACGACTGGAAAGTGCACGTATTCTTCTGCCCAGGCTAAAATAGACTTGACCTCTAACCAAGCGGAACTGCTTCTTGTGCCTCCATGCTTGTTGATGTAAGCCACAGCTGTAGCATTGTCCGACTGGATGCGGACTGGACAGCCCCTCAGTGGAGAAGGTCAGCACACTAAAGCGTGAATGATCACCCTGAACTACAAGATGTTGTTGGGTGGAGGGTCCACTCTGCAGTCCATCGACCCTGAACCCCTAGGAGACCCAGGACAGCTCGCCAGCCGTAAAGGCTGGTGTCAGTCGTCACCAAAGTCCAGTTCTGGACAACAAAGGGTTTCCCCTTCCTCAGGTTGGAGCTGTCCAACCATGCGCCAATGCAGGTAGGCAGAGGGAGCTCAGGGAGCTTAATGCATGGCTCAAGCAATGGTGTATGAAGGAGGGTTCTGTGTTTTTAGAACACTGGCCAGACTTTGCTCTTGGGCACAATCTATATAGAAGTGATGGATTGCACCTAAATGGTAGAGGAGCCTCTGTGCTAGGGGGAGAGAATGCTAAGCAGCTTGAAGGAGCTTTTAAACTAGGAAAGGGGGGGAGGGTATAGATAGCAAAAATGGGGTAGATAGAGCAGATAGGAACCGGGTCCAAGTAAATGATCAGGAGGGTGGAGGAGTAAGGGTGGGGATACATTTAGTCAATAGGGAGGAACTCATAGTAAATTAAGGTGTAGAAAAAAGGCATGTAGGGAGTAATATATGTAAAGTCTTCAAAATTAATTGTATGCTAGCAAACGCAAGAAGTATGGTAGATAAAATAGGAGAACTAGAATTGCTGGCGGTTAATGACCAATTGGACATAATTGGTATAACAGAAACATGGTGGAATGATACACATGACTGGGCTGTAAATATAGAGGGCTATTCCCTGTTTAGAAGAGACAGGATTAATAGAAAAGAGGGAAGTGTGTGCTTATATTTGAAAACACAGCTAAATCCAGTTTTGCGGGGTGATATTAGTGAGGAAACTGGCCAAATTGTGGAGTCCATGTGGGTAGAAATCAAGACTAAATGTGGTGTAAAAGGTAAAAAAAAGGTGTTGGTGGGCATATGCTACAAACCACCAAATATTGATGACAATGTTGAGGCCCAACTGCTATTGCAAATGAGGAAAGCTGCCCAGGTTGGGCATACTATAATTATGGGAGATTTTAATTATCCAGATATCAACTGGAAAAATGAGACCTGTCAGAGTGCTAAGGGAGGCAGGTTTGTGAACACACTTCGTGAAAGCTACATATCACAAATGGTGTAAGTGCCGACAAGAAATAACAATGCATTGGACCTCGTGATAACTAATAACACAGAAATGGTATCCAATAATAAGGTAAGAGAACATTTGGGAGACAGTGATCACAACATGGTTACATTTGAGATTAGTCTGGCAAAGCAAAAATGTATAGGTTCAACAAAAACTCTTAATTTTAAAAAAGCTAACTTCAAATTGTTAAGGGCTTCAATGCAACACATAGACTGGGATATTTTATTTAAAGGCAAAAATACTGAGGAAAAATGGTAAGAATTCAAAATTAGGTTGCAGAAATGTACCCAACAGTATATACCAATGGGGAACAAATGCAAAAGAAGTAAGTCACAGCTAATGTGGTTAACTGCACATGTAAAGAAAGAAATGACAAGGAAAAAAACGAATTCAAATTATTTAAGTCTGAAGGAACTGAACAATCTTTCTTAAAACACAGGGAGTGCAACAAAGATTGCAAAAAGGCAATTAGGGTAGCAAAAATAGATAATGAAACTCAAATTGCAAAGCAAAGCAAGACTAATCCAAAAGCGTTTTTCAAATTTCTAAATAGCAAAAAACTTAAGAAGGGGTGCACTGGACCATTCAAAAATGAGATGGGTGAGTTGATTAGAGAGGATAAGAAAAAGGCTGATGTTTTAAACACTTTCTTTGCATCAGTATATACAAGGGCGCAAGGAATGGTAGAAGAGCCTCCACAAGTAACAAATAAAACAATACAATTATCAGATATTGGATTAACTCAAGAAGAGGTCATGGGAAGACTGAACAAAATTAAGACCGACAAAGCACCGGGTCCTGATGTATACATCCAAGGGTTCTTCAGGAACTTAGTGCAGTGTTAGCAAAACCCCTATATTTACTCTTTAAAGATTCTATCACAACAGGCTCAGTGCTACAGGATTGGCGAAGAGCTAAAATAGTGCCTCTATATAAGAAAGGAACTAAAACAGAACCTGGGAATTATAGACTAAGGGATTATAGTCAAGATTACAACAAAAAATAAGATCATTAGCGCGAATCAACATGGTTTTATGAAGAATAGATCATGCCAAACTAATCTTTTCAGCTTCTATAAGGAAGTAAGCAGCAACCTTGACAATGGCAAGGCAGTAGATGTAGTATATCTAGACTTTGCAAAGGCATTTGATACAGTGCCACACAGAAGGCTGGTGTATAAAAAAAGGAAATTGGGGCTAGGAGATGACCTTTGCAATTGGATACAAAACTGGTTGAAGGATAGGTAACAGTGTGTGGTTGTAAATGGACAATTCTCCAATACAGTTAAAGTGGAGAATGGAGTTCCTCAGGGTTCAGTATTAGGTCTGCGGCTTTTTAACATGTTTATAAATGACCTGGAAATAGATATAAAAAGCAAAATATCAATATTCGCAGATGATACTAAATTATGCAAAGTCATTAACTCAGAACAGGATATTTTCTCTCTACAGAGGGACTTATATACAATGTCAGATTGGGCAAACAAATGGAACATGATGTTTAATGTGGGGAAGTGTAAAGTCATGCATTTGGGAGGAAACAATCCCAAGGCTACTTATGAACTTAATGGAATCATTTTAGGGGATTCATTGCTAGAGAAAGACCTGGGTATCCTTGTCAACTACAAACTTGGAAACAGTGACCAGGGTCAAACAGCAGTAGCAAAGGCAAACAAAATCCTGTCTTGCATAAAAAGAGGTATTGAAGCATAACATTATTTTGCCATTATACAAATCATTGGTAAGACCTCATCTTGAGTATGCAGTGCAATTTTGGGCACCGGTTCTGAAAAAGGATATTCTAGAACTAGAGAGGGTACAAAGAAGAGCAACAAAATTAATTAAGGGAATGGAGGACTTGACATATGAAGAACAACTAGACAAACTTGGTTTATTTACTCTAGAGAAAAGATGACTAAGAGGAGACCTTATCACATTGTACAAGTATACGAGAGGTCAATACAAGGATCTCTGCGGTGAGCTATTTATTCCAATGCCTGATCAGGTGACACCACTTGAGATTAGAGGAAAGGAGGTTTAGACTTCAGCAGAGGAAGGGCTTTTTTACAGTAAGGTCTGTTAAATTGTGGAATTCATTGCCCAGGGAGGTGGTTAATGCAGATACAATGGATACATTTAAGAGAATATTAGATACACTTCTTTCAAAAGGGAACATACAGAGTTATACTGTTTATCAGTAGGCAGATCTGGAAGGTCTGATAAAGACTAACTTAATTGGTAGCAGGAAAGCCATAAAATTCTCAGTTACTGGGGTATGAGAAGGTTGAACTTGATGGACTTGTGTCTTTATTCAACCTGATTTACTAAGTTACTATGTTACAGAGGAGGTTCTATCTGACTTCCTGGGGAAGAGAGACTAGACGATCCAAAAAGATATGGATTCCCTGGATAGTGAACCTCTGAAGCTCCCTGGTGTGAGCCATGGAGTACGGAACCACCTCCATGGTGGATATCATCTTGCCCACAAGGGATGAGAACTTACGTACCGGGGCTGAGGTTCACTCCAGTGCATGGGACACCTTGTTCGTGATCTGCTGAACAGAGTCCTCTGTCAGATAGACCATGCCCTGACAGGTGATGAACAGGAGACCCAGGAAAACCAGATTCTGAGAAGGAACTAGTGCAGACTTTTCCATGTTCAGAATCCATCCATGCTGGAGGAGTATCTGGGTGCATTCCTGGACCTGGTGGTCTAGGAGGTCCCTGGAAGGAGCTTGCAGCAGAAGGTCATGTATGATGACACCTAGATCCCCCTTGGTGTGCAGAAAGGCAATAAAGGTGGCCAAGACACCTAAAAACACCTGAGGAGCCCAAAGGGGAGAGCGGTGAATTGGAAGTGTCCCAGAGTGCAAGCAAATCTGAATTTGAATATGAAGGTAAGAATCCTGCAGATCCAGAGAGGCCAGAAATTCCCTTGGTCACACTGCTGAAATGACAAAAGACTCCATCTTGTAGCGAGTATGGAAGACAAAAGAGCTGAGGTCCTTGAGGTCCAGGATAGGGTGACTGCCACCATACTTCTTGGAACCACAAATAGGTTTGAATAGAAACCTAAACCTCTGTCTTGCGGAGGTACCGTCGTCAGGACTCCCTTGTCCAAGAGAGCATGCACCTCCCTGTTGAAAGGACTAAACTATTCTCGACTCAGAGGGGAAAAAGAAAGGAAGAATCTGAAGGAAGGCAGGGATACAAAGGGAATCCTCTAGCCTCCTGAAACCACCTGTAATTCCCACTGATCCACAATAGAGCCTGCCCAAATGTTTACAAAATGTTGCATGCGACCACCCACAGGGAGATGCAGACCAGGGTTCAGCAAGTCATGCAGAAGAAAGTTTGGTGGAGGAGTGCTTGGACCGCCACTGCTGCCTGGGCTTGGTGGTGGACTGCAGGGTGCTAGCCTGAGACCCACCTGGATTTGGACCTTGCGCTTCGCCTTTTCTGGGATGAAAAAGACGTTGCTTCCTTGCCACATTAGGACGTTTAGAAACCTGAGGCAACAAGGTGCTCTTACCTCCAGTAGCCTCATGGATGATGTTCTTCAGTTTAGGCCTAAAAAGAGACGTACCCTAAAAAGGGAGAGAAATTAGTGACTTTTTAGATGACAAGTCAGCAGACGAAATCTTAAGACAGTACGTCTGGCAGCCACAGAAAAAGCAGAAGTTTTAGGCTCAAGCCTAAAAGCGTGAAAGAGGGCATCAGTCACATAGATCTGATCCTTAGACATGTTAGCCAGAATAGCCAAAAGGTCCTCCTTATGGGCAACTTTGCGGACAGCGCCTGTAAGCTGTTCAGTCCAAACAGCAATGGCTTTGGTAACCCATACAGAAGCCAAGGTAGGCCTCAAAGAGGCAAAAGCAGACTTCAGGATATTTTCCAGCTTCCTACCAATTAAATTCTAAAGTGCCGCAATGGATTTAGACAGTCTGGAAATAGGGGAATCCACCTGAGGAGGCATAGCCCATTGAGCCAAGGCTGCATCATAAAAGGGATACAGCTTAGAGAATCTCTTGGAGAGAGCAAGATGCTTGTCTGGAGTCTTCCACTCATCCAGGATAACCTGATCTGGAGTGGAATTAGGCAGAAACATAGTACTGGACCACTTGCGCCTATGAAAGAAGTCAGAAGAAGACTGTGACTCTACAGGGTTAACAGGAAAGTAAAGGGTAGTCAAAACCGCCTTAATGAGACCCTCAGCAGAGGGCTCAGTGTCAGCCTCAAAGGGGTCACCATAAGTATGGGAAGCAGACCCTTCTACACATTCCCCATCCTCTGACTCTTCAAATGAATCCTCCTCAGAGGAATCAGTCAGATCAGGAATGCCAGGGGCCTTAGGGGCCACAAACCTGAACAAGGTGAGGGGTTTTCAACATTGGAGGACACACTGAAGTGAAAGAGGAAACTGTGCCATAGAGGACTTAAGTCCTTGACCCAAAGTGGCTCTTGTTCAATGCTGGAGGGCCCTGGTAACAGAATTCAAATGAAGTGAAAATAGTAAAAAGTAACTAAAAAGTTCTAAAACACATATAGAACACCTAATAAGTATTAAAAAAAACATGAATCCAAAAGGAAAGTGAGAAATAAGTCCCTCAACACAAATAAGCATGGCAGGGAAGGTGTTAATTACCTCAGATCAGCCCAAAATGCTCCAAAGTCCCAGAGAACAGACAGATAAATACCCAACATGAGTGCAGGAGTTACAAAGAACTCCATAAAGACCCCTCTGTGGAGGGGAATTGTGGGACAAGTGGACCATGGCACTCAAAGAGTTGCTCACCTTTTTGATAGGTCTTCTTTCTTCAGATGAACATTGGGAAGGAAGAAGCCTCAGAGAGATTCCTTCTGGAGAGAGAGAAACATGGGTTGCATGATTCTCTTCCAGGGTTGCAAGGGTCCACAAACAGCACCTATTAACTGGGAAATCTTCCAGGGGAAGTCCGTAACGGTAATCCACCTAATGGGGAATTTGGACACCCCATACCTAAGAAAAAATAATAAAATAACTAAAAACTAAGCAGAACTGTTTGCAGCCTTCTAACCAGGTTCTTGGAACAAATTTTTTGGGCGGGGAGGGGCTAAGGTAGCTTGATATGGAGGAGAGGGAGGCGCCACCCCTGCACTTCTTTCAGAATCGTTCCAGGCAACTGGGAGGAGCCGTCGCCTCCCATGGCAACTATATGTCATATTGGATGAAGGAGAAAAACGGTTTATCAGTACACCCTTCATTTAATCTCAGCTCTCCTTTTGCTCCAAGGTGATAAATCCATTCAACTTCTTTTTGAAGCAATCTTTTCACATAATCGCCTTTGCGTGGCAGTGGATTCACTTTTTGTATACCTGTAAATGACATCTGATCTACATCTGATTTGTGGTATTTGATCATGTGTCTCACCACTGGTTTATCTCTTTGATTTCAAACATCACCCATATGCTCCAAGATTCTTATTCTGAATTGGCGTGATTTTTTGCCTACATATACTTTTTGACAGATACATTCTATCATGTAGATTATACCTGAAGTTTTGCAGTTGATAAATTCTCATACGTTATATGTCTTACCATTTCTTTAGAAACTGGATCTTTTCATTACTACTTTACATGCACTGCAATGACTGCAAGGATTATAACCTTTTGTAAGGGGATGTAAGCTACGTTTTTTGAAAACGTGGCTGAAAATGGCTATGAACCAAATGGTCCCTTAAATGTCTGGCTCTCCTATATGTGATAGATGGTCTGGGACTTCTTACTTCTTGCAAGTTTGGATCTAGTTTCAAATAGAGTCAGTGTCTTTGTAGAATGGTCACAATTTCTGGACTTTGATTGTTGTATGTTCCAATTAGTCTAACTAATTGCCCGAATTAGTTTTTGGCCTGGTATTATTCAACAGGGTAGTTCTATCTGCATTTAATGCTTTTAAATATGCTTTCTTTAGACTTTTCCTACTGTATACCATTTGTATGAATCTTAAATGTAGATCTTTTGCTTGTTTCTTAAAATCTTCTACTGATGTACAGAGGTGTCTTATCCTCATATATTGCCCTGTTGGTATTCCTTGTATTAATGGCCTAGGATGTGCACTCTTGGCATGAAGTAAGCTATTTGTAGCTGTACTCTTTCGGTATAGAGTTGTGACTAATTGGTTATTTGCATTTTTTGTATAGTAATAGCTAAGAATGATATCTTATCTTCGGATATCTCAGAAGTTACCTTTAAATTGTGATCGTCTGAATTTAACTCTGACACAAATTCTTCAAACGCTTCCTTTGTCCCTGACCATGTCATTACCATATAGTCTATGAATCTCACCCAGATGCCAATTTTGACAGTTAATCTAGTCATGTGATCAGTAAACAATTTTTTGTCCTCCTGCCAGCCCAAGTATAAATTAGGATATGAAGGGGAACAGCAACACCCCATAGCTGTACCCCTTAGGTGGTGGTAGAACTTGTGATCAAAAAGGAAGTAGTTATGTGATAAAACATAATGTAATATGCCAGTACAAATTTGTTATGATGTGTATTGTATCCCCCTTGTCTTTAAAAAAGATTTAACAGCTGCTATGCCAAGTTCATGATTAATACTTATGCAGAGGGATTCTATTGCTCACCTTCAGATAGGACAATTCCTTCTTTTTTTATGGTATCTTGAGAATCCTTGAGAAACCTTTGTAGTATTTTATCAACATAAATGCTGTAATGTTCTGAAAGACAGGTATTTACAGAGACGACTGGTTCTCCTGGTGGTGCTGTAGGTCTCTTATGTATTTTAGGGGTACAATAAAATGTTGCAATTGTAGATGACTTAGGTAATAGATAATCATATTCAGTTTTTGAAACGACATTCATTTCCAATCCACATGCCAGTTTTTTTTTTTGTAACTCTTCTCTAAATTTTGATGTATCACTGGGCAGTTCAATGTAACAATTTCTGTCTGATAGAAGCCTTTTGCATTCTTTCACATAGTATTCTGTATCTAGTATTGCCAGATGTCTGCCCTTATCAGCTGGTTTTATAGCAATGTCAACATTTGATGACAATTCTTTTTGGGCCATAACTTCTTGTGATGATAAATTTCCAATGTTATTTCTCATAGGTTGTAATTTCTCTGAAAGGGCTTCCAGTTCCTTAGTAACTGCTTCAATGAAGATCATGACATGAGGAGAAGTATTAATGGGTGGAGTGAATTGACGATTATCACTTAAGTCAGTAAAAGGGCCTTTTTGTTGTGCAGTATGGGTCTCGTTCTCTTCTAGTAATGCATTTAGATCTTTTAATGCTACTATATCTTTATGAGAGAATTCTGTCTTTTTCCAGATTTTTAAAATATTTGATACAATTCTACTGCCATTTGGCTTTGTACCCCCATACATTTGTGTCCCTCAATTGGCAAGGGCACTGTTGATTGTTGTGTAGCTCTCTCTGGTCTCTTCCTAAAAAACGTGGATAATTTCCCCTACTCTTTCTAAATCTTTGATTCCGTCTCCAAATTGTTTGATATGTAGCATATGAATCTTGTGACTCTTCCCCTAAATTCTAACCACGGTCAGACAACAGTGATGAGATAATCAGTGTTTCTCAATCTTTTTTTGTTCAGGGCACCCCTAACATGTAATCTAGAAAATTCGGGGCACCCCTAACATATTTAATGTACTTTATCAAGGGCATAATGAAGGTACCATACATAAATATACAGGTATTATTAGGTCTTACAATCATAATAACAAAATTAAACATAATGTGCATAATAATTCCTATAAATCTTTATTTAAAAGTCAATTTTTGTTAGCCTTCATAGAAAACATGGGACACCCTAAGTTGATGTCCGTGGCACACCAAAGTGCCACGGCACCCTGGTTGAGAATCACCGAGATAACTAATACAAGGATTTCAATTTCCTCTAAAGTTATACTGGATAAGGAGAGTGGTAATATCTTGAGGGTCAGGGCTCAAAACTTCCACTCGCCACTAGCCAATGGCGAGTGAAAATTTGGCCCTGGTGGGTATGTTTTGGCTTACAGTGGCGAGTAACTTTTCAGGTCTGGCTAGTAGCAAAGGACTTAAAATTATAAGCCCTGTTGAGGGTATTAAAGCCTATCTAGGGCTATACCTTAAGAGTAATATACTCAGTACAGGTAAAGGAATTGAATTCACTTAATATTTAATATCTTATTGCCTTTACCAATAATAAATGTCTGACGGATTGTTAATAGCTCATTTAAGATTAAGGCATGCTACATGCTACAGTGAGGTTGGAATCTATATAATCTGAGTGTGCTGAATTAGAAATATAATATTTAAGAGTCCACCTAAAATAAAGAGAATAGGTGTTAGAAAACAGTATACCTGCGGCTAACAGAGAAATATTAAAGATGTGCTGGTGTATTAAAAGGGAATGTATAATTAAAGTGACCATAAGATGGTAATCATTACACTGAAATTGTGTGACAAATAACAACTGGAAGTAAAATCTGTAGTAAAACCTGCAAAAGAATATGCAGAATATCAAAGACAAATTAGAAGAATAGAAGTGGTACAACCAAAAAAGGGTTAAAAGTAGGAGACACACATAACCATATCCCCGTAAGTTCACTATATTTAGTGTGGCTTAATTTTAAAGCTGACAAGTAAAATAAATGTGCAGTTTGATTTGTTTTTAATTTGAATATTTTTAATCTGAGACTAATAAAGTTTGGCATTTCAGGAGTTAAAAGTTGATATATAGAGATACTAAGTAATCCGTGAGGTTAAAAGTATTGAACTGGTCTTTTTCTTTGTTTGATAACAGAGGTTATCATATCTTTTCTGTCTCCTTTTTTCTTGTTGTTGGCTTGTGCAAATATATAAGACCTGCAATACGAAATCTAGTTCTCTTTGATATATGTCTTAGCAAGTTTGTAGCTTACAAGGATTCCCAGGTCTCTCTCTAGCAACGAGTCCCCTAAAATGATACCATTAAATTCATAAGTAGCATTGGGATTTTATTCTTCCCAAACACATTTTTCCCACATTAAACTTTATATTCCTTTTGTTTGCCCAAGCTGCAATTTTATGTAAATCCCTCTGTAGAGAACAAATATCCTATTCTGAATTTATTACCCTGCATAATTTAGTGTCATTAGCAAATAATGATATTTGCATTCTATATCTATTTCCAGGTCTTTTATAAACATGTTAAAAAGCAGTGGACCAAGTACTGAACTCCACTCGCAACTTTAACTGTATAGGAGAATTGTCCATTTACAACTTACAACCACACATTGTAACCAAGAAGCAGCTGAAAGAGGTTCACAGCGGGGCTACTGCAGAACTCCTAATACCAAATTCAAATCCCACAGGAGTTGGAACCCTAAAGGCAAGAAAGGCATGGTCATCCCCCTGAAAGAAGGTCTTGACATCATGGAGGAAGGCAATGCACCTCTGAAAAAGAACAGACAGCTGATAGACCATTTGACATCCCTGGTTGACACCTAGAAGAAAAGCCAGAGCCATCGGAAAGGCTGAAAGACCATGGAGGAGGATAACGTTCAGCATGTCACTGATGGTATTGGACCAAATCACATGACAGTCCTTGAATGAAACCATCTTCCTAGCTTGGAGCATGGTAGAGATGACAGTGTCTGAAAAGTCCTTCTTGTTTAAGCCTGGCTTCAAGTGCTATGCCATCAAACCAACATCTCCACCTGAGGGTGACAAACACTGATGGTAATCCTCAGTGGTGGACATTCAGGTGGAACCCAATAGTTAAGTTCCCGATTACCTTAGGAAGTTTGTGACCACAAGCTCCCGAGCATCTGCCCCAGCAGACACGCTTATGGTTTCTTTTTGGCGACTGATGTATATAACTGCTATTGCACTGTCCAGTTGGACCCTCACAGTTGTCCCTGTCAGGACATGGGTCCAATGGTGAAGCTCTAAGAGAATAATCCGTATCTACTCTACAAGGTATTTTGAAGACTCCCCTCCAGTCAAAATACCTCGTGCAATCAAGGGAGCAAGGGTCACCTCCTCAGGCTATTGTCCATGGTCATCACTGCCCACTCTGAGATGAAAAATAGACGCTCCAGTGTTAGATGTGACTGCTGAAGCCACCAGTGAAGATTGTTCTTCGTCTGGTGGGACAGAGAAATGGGATGAGACCAACTCCTGAGTATGTCCAATTGTATGAAACTGAACATAGGGGGTTGCCTAAAACAGAGAAAGGTGTCAGCCATGCCCTGTAGAAAAATCAATCATCACATATGGGATGATAGCAGACCTTGGAGAACCTTGGCAGTTAAATTAGCTCCTGAATGGACAGACTGACAAGGTCTGCAAACTATGCCCTCCTGGGCCACAATGGAGCAATCAGATTGACCAGCACCCTGTCCATTCTAATTTCCCGGATAACCCTGGAGGAATCGGGGAAACACATAGGAGAGGTGAAAATTTTATGGAATAGACATTGCATCCATCATGAAGGCCTGGGGATCCCTTGCACAACAAAAGAGTCCTGGAATCTTCATGTTCTTCCTGGTTGCCATCAGGTCTATCAACAGGACTCCTCAGTGTTGAACTATCAGGCAAAACATTTCAGGATGGCGTTTGCAGTTTCCTGGATCTACGTCTTGGCGACTTAGAAAGTTTGCCAGTTTCGGAATGTGAAAAGCTGAGATGGCTGGAACATGAGCTTCTGTTGAGTCGAGGCGGTCTTTCACTTCTGGAGTGCGAACAGCTGAGATGGCTCGAAAACGGTGGAGATGGCCCACTACAGGCAACAATGTACCAGGATTCCATGAGTCATGGGAATGTAGGTTTGTTAGACTTAGCCTTTGCAGCTGATCACTTGGGCTCCCAGGACTGTCTAGACTTTGTGGCGGGGCCCCTGCTCCTCCATTTGGTGGGGGGGAGGGATGAAAACCATGCACTTTCTTTGAAAGAAAGGAATACTTTGTGGAAAGTTGAGGCAACAAGGTTCTCTTACTACCATCTTACCGTAGCTACACTAATAATCTTTTTAATTCAAGCCCAAATAGAGCCTTAACCTGAAAAGACAAGGACGGTTGGTCATCCCAAATAGCTACAGCCCTGTCGACCTACACAGAGACAAAAATAGGCCTCAACATCTCCCCTGTAGCCAAAAAGGCCATGAGTAAGGAAACAAGCCCTTTATGAACATGGTCCACGAGCTCTGAAGCGTACACCAGGGGAAGAGCAGTGTTCTTCGTAAAAACAGCAGGAGGAGAAGCCCACTGCAATTGAGCCTCAGCCGTAAAATAGGATTTTAGTCTTACTTGTGATATCCTTTACTTTTAGCCCATATGGGACACAAATACCATGGGGGTTGAGAACACATTCTCAAAAAGACACAGCCTTGTGGGTGGAGAGTCACAGCCTCTTCTGCAGCTCAATCCTAGCCCTGCCTCTAGTTATGATGTGAGCAAACCACAACAATCAGGGCCATCAGGTCTATCTGAGGGAGACCCCACTTCTGCACAATCAGAGCAAACACATCTGGATGGAGTTCCCACTCTCAAAGATCTAACATCTTGGCAACTTAGGCAGTCCGTCAGGTTGTCTTCTATCACTGGAATGTGAACAGTAGACATGGCCAGAAACTGGGCTTCTGCCCAGACCAGAATGTACTTTACCTCGTACTAGTAGGTGCCCCACTGACAGTTGATGTAAGCCACAGCCGTGGCATTGTCCGACTGAACTCTTACAGGATGCCCCTTCAACTGAGGGGTCCAGTATACCAGGGCAAGGTGGATCGCCCTGAGCTCTAGAACACTGATGGACTGAAGAGTTTCTTTCACAGTCCACCTGCCCTGGATGACCCAGAACCGCACCCCAGTTGCTCAGGCTGGCATCCGTTGTGACCATGATCCATTCTGGGATCACACAGGGTTTCCTATGGTCCAGGTTGTGTCACTGCAATCAACACTGCAGATCCCTTCTGGCTTCCAGAGACAGGTAGAACTGGCAATCCAGGAGATCCGGATTCCCATGCCATGTCTGGATGATGAGTCTCCCTGGTGTGCACATGAGAGTAGGGCACTGCTTCTAGGGTTGATATTAGGTGGCCCAGAACCCTCATGTATTCCCTGACTCTGGCTGAGATGCACTCCAGAGCCTAGGGCACATCCTGCATGATCTGCAGGATCTTGTCCTCTGGCAAAAAGCCTTCCCCAGACTAGTGTTGAATTTCAAGGAGGACTTTGACATGCTCAGTATCCACCCATGGTGGACCAGAGTCTGAGCACATTCCTAGACCAGATGGGCCAAGAGTTCCCCGATGGAGCCTTGAGCAAAAGATCGTCCAGATAAGGGGTCATATGAATACATCTGGTGTGAATGAAGGCCATCAAAGCTGCTAGGAGCAGAGGGTAGCCAAAAGGTAGAGCGTTGAACTGGAAGTGCTCCGATTCAAAGGCAAAACACAGATAGTATTGGTTGTCTGGATGTATCAGAATGTGCAGGTACACATCCTGACGATCTAGTGATGCCAGGTAGTCTCCTGGGCACATAGCTGCAATGAAAAAGCACAAGAAATCCCTCTTGACATGCTTGAGATCCAGGATGGGACAGCAGCCACTCTCCTTTTTCAGAACCACAAACAGCACTGGAACCAGAACTTTCTTGTCCAGAAGCGACTGTACCACCACTCTGAACATCCGCATTTTGTCCGAGTCTGTGGAGGCCCTGGACAGGAAGAAACAAAAAGGAGGAAGGGGCTTGAACCCTATTCTGTACCTTCCGAAATTACCTGAGTGTCTTGGGGGCCCGCAATCTGAGTTCTAGGCATTGCTAGGCAACAGCAACAGAGAGGACTACATTACCCAGAATGCTCCAGGGCCCCCCCAAGACACTCAGTGTGTGAACTGGATTAAAGGACACGAGGAGACAAGAAGAATGAGCCCACTCTGAACACTGTATGACAAATGGTTGCAGAGATATGTCCCAGAGAAGTTCTCCCATAGAAGTCAATGCAGCAAAGATGGCTGCAGCATTGGAACTGCGTCTTAAAGGCGCCATGTCCCGAAAAAACTGAAAATATTAAAAATCACCCAAAACACTCAAAGACCCCAAGGAACATGAGTGGGGTAATAAAAAGACACAATCCTGAAGGGAAAAGCCCCCAACCTGGAGAAACCAGCAGGGAAGGGGTTAACAAGTACTAAAGCAGCCGGCCATAATTCACAACCAAGGGAAAGAACAGAAATGGAATACCCAACATGAGTGCAAGAGCCCAAAGGCTAAAAGACAACCCCTGTACAGCAGGGCACAAGCGGGTACAGAGTGGATCAAGTCATTCAAAGGGTCATTCACTAATTTTCATCTTCTGTCTTCAGGTTACCATTGTGAAGAAGCAGAGTTTCAGAAAGGCTCTGCTTGGAGTAAAAACTTGGGTTGCAAGATTCTGTCCACAGGGCTGCAAAGGATCCACAACAGCACCTTCACACTGAGCTATCCTTCAGAGGAAGGCAGTAATGGTAATCCACCTAATGGGGGAATTGTGACAGCCCCATATCTAAAGAAAAACAAAATATAAGCTAAAACAAAGCAACAATGTTCCAAGCCATGTCCACTTCAGTCATGAACATATCAAACCTGGAGGCGGGGGACAGGTAGCCTGCAGAAGGAGAGGGAAGGCTCCACCCCAAAGAACTGGAGCTCGATTCTATTACCAGGTAAAAAACACAGGTGTGTTTTAAATCAGGTTTTGGTATCCTATTACCGAACTTGCGAAAAAAAAAATCAGAGGTAATTATACACCACGCCAGAAAAAAAAAAAAAAAAAGCCCATAGGAAACAATTAAAAACAATGTGCAATTAGCATTATTTTAACCATGCTCAGTATTAGCACCTGTTTTGTGGTTACTTTTACTGTCGGTAATCCTGCACCTTAGAGTTGAGGCGTAGAAGCCACAACGACATTTTCAAAATCATCGTTGTTGGAACAAAAGCAGTGAAGAATACAGTATACAGCATAGAAATCTGACATAAAGTGTATCCCTTCGACATATTAAACCACACCCTTTGAAATCTGAATTATAGTGCTTTCTTTCACCATTTTAATTTGACAAATATTGTTCACATTCAACATGTTAAGCCCCCCTTTGAAATTCAACTTACCGTGTTTTCTTTAACCTCTTTAATTCGACAAATATTGTTCACATTCGACATTTTAAACCCCCCTTTAAAATTTGACTTACAGTGCTCCGATGACTTTCTTTCTCCATTTAAATTCAACATGACCTTATTCTATTTGTATTGCATGATTAACCCTATAAGTACCAGAAGGTAGCAACGCATTGCTACCCCTATGGTACTCATAAGGTTAATAGGCAAGGTATGAGGCTGCATACCTTGCCTGTACAATATATCTGTATGAAATGTAATTTAAAAAAAAAATCAGACCTGAAAGTAATATTTATGCATAAAAAGCGCATTTAACCTGTGTTAGACATAGGTTATATGTGTTTTATTTAAAAAAGTCAACAAATGGATCATCTATCCTTCTGGATAGATGATTCATGTTAGGGGGGTGTCAGGAGGGGTCATGGTGTCCCCTCGAGGTCTGAATTATATTCTTAAACTAATATAACAATACATATTGTAAGAAACCCCATATAACATATGTGACACGTTTTATGGGCTTTAACAAAAATGCCAGCAACTGTCAACTCCATTGATCACCTATCCTTCTGGATAGGTGATCAATGCTATGGGGGTGTCAGGAGGGGTCCTGATGCCCCCTTTGAGGTCTGAACTTTTTTTAAACATATAATTACAAAAAAATGACATTTCATACACATATACAGGCAAGGTATGCAGCCGCATACCTTGCCTATTAACCCTATGAGTACCAGAGGGGTAGCAAACACATTGCAATGCATTGCTACCTCTCTGTTACTCACAGGGTTAATCGAGCAATACAAACACAATGAGGGCATGTCAAAAAACACTGGAGAAGAACAATGTCGAATTTAAATGGAGAAAGAAAGTCATGGGAGCACTGTAAGTTAGATTTTAAAGGGGTGGGGTTAAAATGTTGAATGTGAACAATATCTGTCGAATTAAAGTGGTGAAAGAAAGCACTGTAATTTCAAATTTCAAAGGGAGGGTTAATATGTCAGATTTTGATAATGTGGGGAACACATCTAACACTACACCCTGTTACAAATTATTATGCAAATGATATTTTTCTCATTTAACTAAATAATTTATGTAAATAACAGTCAGCATAAGTCTCATATTTTCAACTATTAAGAGTACAATTCAAATGTTATTGAACAAACCTCCTAATGATAACAGTATTTTATTTAAACACAAAAAACTTACAATGCACTGTTCCAAATTATTACGCACAGTAAGTTTCAAAACACTTTATAGGTTGTAAAGAACTGAAAATTGTCATTTGTTGTGTTTGCAGCATATTTACTGAAATCAAAAGCTATTTCAATCAAACTTTTAACAACATTTTAACTTTTTAAACATTTTAACAGGTCACTTTACATTTCAACATAGGACCCCTTATTTGATAGCAGCTTCACAAGTCTTGCATCCATTGAACTTGTGAGTTTTTGGACAGTTTCTGCTTGAATTTGTTTGCAAGATGTCCCAGAGCTGCTGTTTGGATGTAAACTGCCTCCCACCCTCATAGATCTTTTGCTTGAGGATACTCCAAAGGTTCTCAATAGGATTGAAGTCAGGGGAGGATGGAGGCCACACCATGACTTTCTCTCCTTTTATCCCCATAGCAGCCATTGATGCAGAGGTATTCTTTGCAGCATGAGATGGTGCATTGTCACGCATGAAGATTTTATTACGGAAAGCATAGTTCTTCCTTCTGTACCAGGGAAGAAAGTGGTCAGTCAGAAAATCCACATACTTTGCAGAGGTCATCTTTACACCTTGGGGGACACTAAAGGGGCCGACCAGCTCTCTTCCCATGATTTCGGCCCAAAACATGACTCCACCACCGCCTTGCTGACGTTGCAGCTTTGTTGGAACAGGGTGGCCGTCCATCAACCATCTACTACTCCATCCATCTGGACCATCCAGGGATGCACGGCACTCATCAGTGAACAGGACTGTTTGAAAATTAGTCTTCATGTATTTTTCTGCCCAATGCAGCCGTTTCTGCTTGTGTGAATTGGTTAGTGGTGGCTGAATAGAAAGTTTATGCACAGTTGCAAGACTCTGGAGGACTCTACACCTTGATGTCCGTGGGACTCCAGAGGCACCAGCAGCTTCAAATATCTGTTTGCTGCTATGTAATGGTATTTTAGCAGCTGCTCTCTTGATCCGATGCATGGATCTGGCAGAAATCTTCCTCAATGTGCCTTTATCTGCACAAACCCGTCTGTGCTCTGAATCAGCCACAAATCTCTTAATAGTGCGATGATCACGCTTAAGTTTTTGTGAAATATCTAATGTTTTCATACCTCGTCCAAGGCATTGAACTATTTCACTCTTTTCGGCAGCAGAGAGATCCTTTTTCTTCCCCATATTGCTCGAAAATGGTGCTCTGCTTAATAAGGTGGAACACCCACCTTTAGTAGTTCTTCCTTAAATTGGGCTCACCTGGCAATCTAATTATCACAGGTGTCCGAGATTGATTTCAGTGATAAAAAGAGCCCTGAGACACAATGCCATCCATGAGTTAAACTGAAAAACAAAATATTTAATCTTTGTGACACTTAAATATCATTTGCATAATAATTTGGAACAGGGTATAGACTTGATCATTCTGTTGTCAAACGTACGCTTATTTCCTTGGACTTTTACTTTTTAGGCAGTAGTTGAATAGAAGTAGACAGCGCCAATTTTGTTAGTTCGTAGAAATGTGCGGTCTACGCAAGTTTTGTTTTACTATGGTTCTGCAATAGAATACCGGCTTAACACATTTGCAAAATACATGTTGCTTGTTTTTAATGCAACGCCAGTTTTAGCGTGGGTAATAGAATAGAGCCCCTTGTCTTCTGATATGTTTCGCCTTCTCTGTGTGGCGACTGAGGAAGTCTGCTAGGATGTTTTCTATATCTGGGATGTGCATGGTGGAAATAGCAGGTACATCCTCCTCTGCCCAAGCCAAAATGGCCATGACCTCAAACCAAGCGGTGGTGCTCCTGGTGCCTCCTTGCTTGTTGATGTAAGAAACGGCTGTAGAGTTGTCTGATTGGACCCGGACCGGGCATCCAGTCAGATGAGAGGACCAATACCTTAGAGCATGGAAAACTGCCCAGAGTTCCAAGATGTTGATGGGAAGAAGGGTCTCCTCCACTGACCAAAGACCGTGAACACTCAGGTTACCAAGGACCACACCCCAACCTCCCAGGCTGGAGTCAGTCGTCACGATTGTAAAGTATGGGATCACGAATAGCCTCCCTTTCTCCAGAATGGAGAGGTCCAACCACCAGTGGGGACTCAGTTCCACCTCCACAGGGAGGGAGACAGGCTGATCCAGATGATCCGGGTTCTCCCTGCAAAATTGGATAACAAATTGTTGAAGATCCCTCACATGAGCCATGGCATATGGCACTGCTTCCATGGTGGATATCATCTTCCTCACCAGAGAGGAGAATTTCCTTGCTGGTGCAGACATCCACCCCAGAGCAGAAGACACCTTGGAGGTGAGCTTCTGAATCGAATCCTCCGTCAGATAGACAATACTCGGCAGAGTGTCTAGCCCTAGGCCCAGGAACACCAGGTTCTGAGAGGGGACTGGAGCAGACTTGTCCATAGTCAGGATCCAACAGTGTTGGAGGAGAACCTGAGAACAGTCCTGGACCTGGCGTTCCAGAAGATCCCTGGAAGGAGCTTTCAGGAGAAGATCGTCCATGTAAGTCGTCACGTGAATCCCCCTGGTGTGCAGGAAGACAATCAATGCACCCAAGACCCGTGCGAACACCTGAGGAGCTGTGGTGAGTCCAAGGGGAAGTGCAGTGAACTGGAAATGACCCATATCACAGGCATTGAGGTACTGTTGACTGTCCTGATGGATAGGAATGTGCAGGTATATATCCTGTAGATCCAATGAAGACAGAAATTCCCCCGGACACTTAATTACTATGACAGAAGGCAAGGACTCCATCATGTAGTGAGTTTTGACCACAAACAAATAGAGAGCCTTGAGGTCCAGGATAGGGCTGCAGCCTCCATCCTTCTTGGAAGCCACAAAGAGGTTGCAATAAAAACTGGAACCTCTCTATGGCTGTGGAACCAGGCCAGAACACCCTTGTCCAAGAGGGTCTGGACCACCTCAGAAAATTCTGAGGTTTTCCTGACCCTGAGGGGAGCGAGAAGTGAAGAACAGAAGGGAGGCAGGGATTTGAAGGGAATCCTGTAACCTTTGGAAACTACCTGTAATACCCACTGATCTGCAAAAGAGCCTGTCCAAACACTCAAAAAGTACAGCACGCAGCCACCCACTGGCGTGTAGGGTTCGGCGAGGAACGTCAACGTAGGTTTGGTGGAGGTGTGTTTGTGCCTCCACTCCTGCTTGGGCTTGTGGGTGGAAAACGGGGCCTGAGGTGCCACCGGGTTCACCTTATGCGATTCTCTTTGGAGGGGACAAAAAAGACACTGCCTCCTTGCCTGAGAATTGCGCTTGGCAACCTGAGGCAACAAGGTGCTCCTGCCCCAGAAGCTTCACTGATGAGGTTCTTCAGTTTTGTGCCAAAAAGAGAGGAACTCTGAAAGGGAAGAGAAATTAGTGATTTCTTGGAAATCAAGTCAGCAGACCAGATTTTCAGCCACTGCATAAGCCTAGCAGTCACAGAGAAGGCAGAGGCCTTGGCCTCTAGCCTAGCAGTGTCAAAGAGAGCGTCATTAACATAGTGCTGAGCCTCAGAGATACTGGCCAAAAGGGATAAAAGGTCAGTCTTAGGGGTAGGTGTATGGACTGCTGTATCAGTCAGTTGTTCAGTCCAGACAGCAATGGCTCTATTGACCCAAGCAGCAGCCAAGGTAAGTCTCAAGCACACACCAATGGCCATGAAATTAGCCTTAAAAACAGCATCAAGTTTCCTGTCAAATCTTTGAGAGCAGAAGCGTCCATCACATCAAAGCAGTGGACTTAGAAAGCCTGGAAACAGGGGAATCAAACTGAGAAGGACTAGCCCATTGAGTCAAGACAGCTTCAGAAAAAGGATACATTTTAGAAAACCTTTTAGACAGAGAAAGGTGCTTGTCAGGAGTCCCTCGGCAGAGGGTTCATGGTAAGATTCAAAGGGGTCAATATAGAACTGGGAAGAAGCCCCTTCAGAACACTCACCATCCTCAGACTCTCCTCTCAGCTGAGGATTCAGATAAATCAGGAATGCCAGGGGTCTTAGGATGCCATAAATCTGAAGGAAGTGGAGGGCTTCCAAAAATCCCTCAAGAGAAAGAGGAAACGGTGCCATAGAGGACTTTAAGTAATTGACCCAATGTGGCTCTTTTTCATGGCTGGAAGGCCCTCGTGGAGACGCAGGGGTCACTGCACATGAGGGGCATAAGTGACCAGAGTAGCCCATGGGAAGCCCGAGTCCTTAGTGTTAAGCCTAGCCCCATGCCCTAGAGGATCTGAAATCCTAACAGGAGAAAAATGTCAAACAGTAAAGGAAGACCCAAATACTCTTACCCAGATTTAGAATTTCACAGCAGAAAGCATAAAATGTACTTATCTGGCAAGAGGAGACCAAGCAGGTGTCTATGGGAAACGTAGTTTCCCCTATTACAGAGTATCGAAAGCAGAACCAAGCCCCCCCCGGACCCCCATGACACCGAAGACGTGCACTGGAGTGCTAGGCAAGGGGAGACAAGAAGAATGAGCCGTCTCTCTACTCGGTACATAGAGTGGTTTCAGAGATATGTCCTAAACATTCTGTCCCAATAGAGATCAATGGATCATTGCGGCTATGTGGTAAAGTGCACCATTAAAGGCGCGGATTTCAAATATAATGAACAAAACCCAAAGTGTACAGAAAATGTAGAAACACATGTAGAACACCAAATAAATAACAGAAAACACAAAAGATTCAAAAGTGTTAAAATGTATCCCCACAGCGCAAAGTCTGGCATGGAAAGTGTTAAAAGCTACCAGATAGCCCAAATGCTCCAAAGACACAGACAGCATAGAAAGTTGAATCCAAAGACCCCTGTGCGGAGGGAAACAGTGGGACAAGTGGACCATGGCACTCAAAGGTTTGCTCACCTTTTTTGCAGATCTTCTTACTTCATATTACCATTTAAAGGAAGTAGCCTCAGAGAGCCTTTGGAAAGAGACATGGGTTACAGCTCGAAGGAAGAAGGGGGGGTCTCTGCCTCAGACACCCAGCCTTTTTTGAATGCCATTCCCTCCATTAGTGAGGAGCTTTACCCTATGGTTCCTCTGTTACACAATGGATGTAAGAGAAATTCTTATTCCACATATATAAAAGAAATATGGTTTAAAAAAAAAAGGCATTTCATCATGATTCTCTCCATGATTGTTTACACTACCTCAAAATGCTTTCACTTCTTCCAGTTTTGAAAGTACCATAAATGTATAAATCTGAACTTTGCCATATTCGCCTGTGTTTGCTATGACTGCAAGATTTCCTGCTGCAATACTACTTCTTCTGAGGGCTACAGCAGAGAAATAAATAGCTGAAAGTAAAAGATGTGAGTCCTACAGCAATATTTGCCTTGAAAAAATTGTTAGCAGGCTGAGTGCCTTTGTCCTTTGCCCACAACACTAACTTCCTGTTTAAGTAACATTGTGTTCGGGACTCCCAGTGGAATATGGATATCTATACGATGAGTGATTTGAATAGGTCTGCTATCTATGGGGACCTTACGAGTTCCCAGGTAAAAGTCGATGTGGTTAGCCTGATTAGATGGCTTACATTGGTATAGAGTATGAAGAAAGGGTGGGGGCTAAACACAAATTGATCTCCAGTGGGGCTGCTGCCTGTATTTAAAGGCTTGCAGCCCCCCCCCCCCCCGCAAATCAGGCAAATGTCTTTTACTTGTGTGAGTCAACGCGGTTAGCCTGATTAGAGGCCAAAAAGAAAAAGACCAAGACTAAGGTCGATTGCAAATATCAGAATTATGCAGTAGCGGAAGTAACGTGTTAGACAGAATGAGCGAGTAAAGCAAGAGGAGCGTGCCTCCATGGTCCTTGCATAAAGTGTGCCAGGACTCCTTCTTGGAGGTGTCGGATGCTGTACCCCCCCCGGGAAGGAAAACCTGGAGAACGGATGTTGATTAAGTCTTGATCTGTTGTGGAGAGTAACATGAACTTCTGGTAGATAGGGAACCATCTGGCTTGGCTAGGAGAGGACTGTGAATTTGCTAAGCCAAGTATAATGATACCCTGAAGAGTGCGGTGAAATAACAAGCTGATCGTTGTTGAAGGCAGGAATGACGATGCCTGCCCTAGTCTAATTGGTTCCACCTGGGAATGAGTGGGGTGAAATGAAAGTGACATGGATTGTTAGGGTAGCTTGATGAGCAGTACTACCTGTAAGCTCTCCTGCCTCTGGGGGCCAAAGGAGAGATACGTTTGTTGCTTGGAGACTGGCGATTAGAGCAGTTGTCAAATTGACAGGACAGAGAAAGATTGTAATAGGTGCTTGAGTAGTCCTAACGTGAAAAATTAAGCGGTGGTTGAAGCATAGCAACATGTGAGCACTGGCAAGCTATATGGTGCTAAAATGCCTGGACTGTATATGAAGGTGCAAGGGCCTATGTGAAGGTATTGAGGGACGAATGGTGCGAAAGTGATTGTAAGGAATGCTAGGGTTCATTGGCTGGCAAAATACTGCCCTGATTGCCATGCCTGGACATGTGGTTCCCTGTTGTTGGTGGGACAGCTTATGAATGGAATTGCGAAGTAAATTGGTTGTATTGAAAAGGGGTCCTTGAGGATGGAATGGAAGCTGGAACACTGTATGAAGACGGTTGGAGAATACCTTAACTAAACCGGATATACTGTCGGTGTCTTATAATGTTGTATGTAGGAGCTTGTAATGAAGGATTTGGAATGTGAGACCATGCAAGCTGTCAGCAGACATTAACATATATATAGATAGATATATCCAAAAGATATGCACTCACTTGAAATACATTGATATGTCTGGGTGTACATTCTTGTAACCAAACATGCAGTACAATTGTAAAAAAGAAGAAAGAACTCACAGGTCTTTATAAAGGTGAACAAAAATGTGCTGGCTTACTCAATCAACATTTCGGCCCCACTTTGGGGCTTTGTCAAGATGCTTACAGAATAAACTGAGAATAGCCCATATAAATACCAAGCCCAGTGCAAAAAATGGTGCCAAAATGACATCATACCCATGGGGGAGGGAAGGAAAAGTATCAAAAAAATAAAAAATGACAAAGTAACATAAAATACCCAAATATACCTGCACCTAGGTGAAATATATAAGAATACCCTGTCACCACATATATGTGATGTGCAAAATAAGTAAGAGAGACTGCAGCTTGACCTGCTTACTGATTGGTGGCTATCTTTCGGCCTCTGCGAAGAAATACAGATGAGACGTGGCGATGATCCTTCAGCCTTTGCAATGAGATCAGGATGAGAAGAGCGACGGCGGGCCCTTCAGTTTCTACAAAAAGGTAAGAATTGGCGGTGGGTTCTTTGGTCTCACAAAGAGTTAAGGAGTGGTGGCGGGCCCTACAGCCTCTGCAAGATGGCATGGAATGGCGGCAGGTCTTTCTGCCTCTGCAAGAAGGCGGATCCTTCAGCCTCTAAGAAGAGGCCAGGAGTGGTGGCGGATCCTTTGTCCTCTGCAAGGAGGCAAGGAGTGGCAGAAGATCCTTTGGCCTCTGCAAAGAGGTAAGGAGTGGCTAGGGGTCCTTTGTTCTCTGCAAAGAGGTAAGGAGTGGCTAGAGGTCCTTCTGCCTCTGCGAAGAGGTAAGGAGTGGCTAGGGGTCCTTCAGCCTCTGTGAAGAGGTAAGGAGTGGCTAGGGGTCCTTCGGCCTCTGAGAAGAGGTAAGGAGTGGCTAGGGGTCCTTCTGCCTCTGCGAAGAGGTAAGGAGTGGCTAGGGATCCTTCAGCCTCTGCGAAGAGGTAAGGAGTGGCAAGGAGGCGAGAATTCCTGTGAAAAGTACTGTTCAATTCTGCATGTTGAAATCAATTATCAAAATGTAGGTTCTTCCCTCATGTAGTGTTTAAACCTTTTACTCCCACCATATAAAGAAAATTGTCTATATAGAGGCAATACATAGCACGGATCCTCTGACCTTTGCGGGGGAGAAATGGAGTACTATGACTTTAACTAAAAGGATGGACTGGCAATCCTTGTCTCCTATGGATGAGTGCTGGGGATCCTCTGAAATGAGAGGTGAGGCTTCCAAAATGAGTACCCTGAAGAATAATGATGGGAGGGGGAGAAATGATTAGGTCTGCAGAGTGATGCTTACGATTGTGACCCAATGACTGTGAGCAGATAAGACTAGAGGGGATCTTGGCCTTTATGGAGGTAGTGATTGACAGAACTTGTAGGTCAGGAGGGACGGGAATCCCTTGGTACAAAAAGGATACATAAGAAGAGGCACTGGGGGGGATCAGTTCTGTGGAAACCAGGTGAACTAGAGAGCTGTACTTGAAAATGCCGGTGGATAGCACTTCCACTCGACTGGATTATCTGTTGGGGAAAGTAGGCATGTATGAGTAGATGGGTGAGGGAATAGAATAGTAATGGATGGATGGTTTTGGGAGTTAAGTGACTGGCGTATGAAGGAACTTGTTGAAGACTATATTGCTGTCACCTAACTTAGGCATGCATGAATTGGTTCGGAGAATGACACTTGATCATGGATCTGGGTACAAAGATTTAGATAGGAGACGTCCTGGGTTCTGTGGAAGTGGAGAATATTGTAACAAAGTAAAAAGGGGTGGGGATTACAGGGTACATCGTTGAAGGATGGAAAATACCCGATTGCTACTGGATATACATGAGGGCCCGATCATGAGAGCTCTGAACTCTGAATGCTGGTGGATGGCTAAAATTGGGGAGCTAGCCTCGTTATCTGTAAGGCTGCTAGATAACCGACTGAAAAGGAATAATTAGAAGACTATTATGAAGGTCTAACTAAATTACTGATCCTCCTGAGATGAACATAGGCATTGTGCCCCAGGACTGAGGTATACTCCAGCCCCTGCTGGTGTAAAAAGGAGCTAGTGTGACAAGCTCTACAGCAGCAAGTGAGAGAAAAATATACGTATACACACAGAGTGCATGTGTGGGAAATATATACTGTATATACATATCCCCAGAGTGTATGTGTGGGAAACATATATAGTGGGATGGCCTGTGGTGAGACAAAATACCATGTGGTAATGAATGAGTGGAAGTATGAGAAAGGTGCGATAGGGTGTGGGATAACCAAGTAATCTGCCTCGCTGCAGACCGTCTAACCGATGTGGCAATTGACTGGGGGGGAGAGGGGAATATGGCCCGTCCACCTGAAACAGTGGCCGCCCAATGCCACTGTGGCCTGGTGGAGAAATCGGAAAGGGAGAAGAGGACTCAGTTAGATGCGGTGGTGGCAGAAGAGGCCCTGCGCTGGATGATAATCTAGTGTGGACTGTGTGTGTAGTGGGAAGCAGCATAGATGGAATGTCATAAGTCAGAAATTACCATGTGTGGGAAAATATAGAGTTGGAACTTATAGACTAAATTTGGTGGATGGTGTGACTTAATTCAAACATTGCCTGTACTTCTGATATATCATTTTTACTGGGCTTACCTGTGTGCATAGTATTTAGTACTAATAATGGATTTGTATCTCAGCTGTCTGGTTACCTGTGGCTGTGATGGAGTCATATGTATTTGGGAAAGTTTAGATGATGATGACCCAAAATCAATTAATATTGGTGAAAAGGCATATTCTTTCATTTAAAGGTAAGCACTCCTTTCGTTTAACTTTACAGTATCCTATGTTTCTGCATAGCTATGATCTGGTCTCGGAGAAGGCTTCCTGGCCCCTGGACCTCCTTGCCTCTAACAGTGGATTCGACCCACTGACTCGGCCATGCCAAGCGGGATGGACTGAGGGGGGTAACATTGTGCTGGGGGGGGGGACGCTACCCTTGTATAAAAAAACGGTAAACAACAGGTGAAACTTAAATTAGTACTTCAGAATTAACCAATGGAAATATGCCTCTGGCGTAACACTAGAAATGCAGAACCAGAAGTGAAATGACAATACTTCTGCTTCCCGATAACTGCCGTATGAGTCGAGCCAGCTGACGGTTGGTAGCCGCAGCTAGTCGCCGGAGCACTATGTCAATAGACTGGAAGTTTGAGCAGCGTTGAAAGTGTAGGAAACTCAACACGAATTGAGGTCCAGTGGGAGGGGATGCTGCCTGTATTTAAAGGCTTGCAGACCCTCCCACAAATTCAGGCACATGCCTGTTACTTGCCACAACCATCCCTGAAAAATAACTGTGCAAGGTGGAATACATGACATCAGTTATTTAAATCCTCTGTTTTCAAGAAAAGAGAAGGGCAACATGTCAACCACCAACATTATGGCAAGTTTACTATTCCACAGATATACTTTTGGATTATTTTTGTGTAGGTTTTGACTTATTTCTAAGAAGTTAGTTAGTGTGGGAAGGCAGTACATAGTAGAAGAACTGTGTAACTTTATTGCTTTAATGACATGACTTGTGGAGGTATGTGTAGGCACTATATGACTTCACATCTCCAAAATCAAACTCAGAGTCATACTCCTCTGCTGCAGGAACAGAAAATCTTGGCACACTCCAACACATCAACAGCACTTCTATTATCAACTCCAGAGCCCTGGGAACATTTAGGAATACTTCTGCTGCTGCTAGTTGTGGCATCTATGACCTGTTGATGGTGTGTCTTCCAGTCAGACCTGTGGTTGTACTTCAGATGGGAACTCATTGAGGAGGTGCCTAGGAGTGACCCTTGCTTTCCTCCTGCTCACGTGCTTCTTATACAGACAAAATATAGCAACATACTTAGCTTTTGCATTCTGAGTGAAGTATATGCATACTATGGACTTCATAGACTGTGGGGTTCCTGAGAGGCTGCTAACTGCTACAACTACTACAGGGCCAAGTTGTTGCTGAAATTGTACTACTACTAGGTGTCACAGTTGCTGAACTTCCAAAAGCAGCAGAGGGACTAATGAAAGCTAAAGCTGTGGATGTTGATAACCTGTGTTGTTGCTGGTTACTCAAAACTTAAAGGGACAGTAATGTCCCAAATTCTTTTTGTTTCGTAGAGTTTAAAAAATAAATTATGTGGCACAAATCCTATCTGGTTTGAGAGATATTTGCATCTAAAGTTTCCCTTTTCCTGCAGGAGATTCAAGTTGGATGACTCGAGGAGGCTCTTCAGCAGAGCTGAAATCGCATTAGTTAAAAAGAACTACCTCATTGGAACGGTCTAAAAAGTGTGCTTGCAAACCAGGCACACTTTGTAAACCTTTCCAATGAAGTATTTCTTTTTAAAGTGATAGTAATATTTAAGTATTACTAATCTCTATAGTAAAGTCCTTTTAAAAATACATGTATTGCCCCCAGTTTCATCTCTCAAACCTTTATGGTTTGAGAGTTGATTGCTCCTAAAGCTGCCCTCTCCCTCCCCCTTCCCCGAAGTGAGCATTGTAGCTTACTGAAGGGAGATCCGGTCTTAGATCAACAGGCAGCTCTGCAGCAGAGCTGCGATCGCGATAATTAAAAAAAAAAAAATCTTTCACTAATACGGTCTTCTATGTGTGCTTGCAAACCAAGCACACGTAGAAGACCATTTCAGTGAAAGTTTTCTTTTTTATTAACGCGATCGCGGCTGTGCTGGAGAGCCGCCTGAAAGTCGTACAACTTGCTTCCCTGCAGTCAGCTAGAACGCTGACTACAGGAAAGGGGGAGGGAGAGGGCAACTTTAGGAGCGATCATCTCTCAAACCATAAAGGTTTGAGAGATGAAACTGGGGGCAATACATGTATTTTTAAAAGGACTTTACTATAGGGATTAGTAATACTTAAGTGTTACTATCCCTTTAAATAACGCAATTGCGACTCTGCTGCAGAGCCGCCGGCTGGTCCCCAGCCCGGGATCTCCTGCTGTTAGCACAGCGCTGACGTCAGAAAAAGGGGATGGAGGAAATTTACATGCGAATCTCTCTCAAACCATAAAGATTTGAGAGACAGGATTTGTGCCACATAATTTATTTTCTCTGTTGTCCAATACAGGTTACTCCAGGTAGGCGATCCACCCCTTTAAGTAGGCAGGAACAATTCTTGAATTGTATGCAGGGGATTGAGCCTACCTTCGCTCCTTGGCTGCAGCTAGCCAACCAGCTCCAGAAAGATTTGTTCCTTGGTGAAGATAACACACAGGCAAGAGAACACTTATGCTATAGTTTTAGAAACTTTTTTTTATTTTTCTGTTAGATATGGAATACCACCATTAGGCAGATTACCATGACTGACAATGTCCGTAGATGTGGCTAGCTCAGTATTCAGGTGCTTTATGTGGACCTTAAGCCCTGAGGGGGAAAATCTTGATTCCAAGTGCTTCCCCAGGAGTTACCCACTGAGATTACTTCTTACTACATGGTAATCTGAAGACAGAAGATCTGCAGGAAAGGTGAGCAACGCTTTTAAGTGCTGCAGGTCCACTTGTCCCACAGTGCCCCACCGCACAGGGTTGTCTTCATTGGAGTTCCTACTGCACACTCCTGCACTCACTGGGTCTATCTGTATGTCTGCTGGGTGTTTTAGAGCAGGTTTATATGGTAACTTAACCCTTTAAATGCTGGATTGGCACTTTTTGGGGGGGTTTCTAACACTTTTTCCTACTGATTTTTTTTTTTTGGGGTGTCTTCACATGTTCTAATGCTGTTTTACACATTTTAATATTACACTCTTAAATTTTAAATCTTAAATTTGAGTTCTGCACCTTTAAGGCATGCTTTACCGCATAGACGCCATTGCTCCATTAATTTCTATAGGACTGTACTGTTTGGGACATCTCTCTGCAACCGTTTAACCTAGCGACTTCAGAGATGGTTCATTTTACTTGTCTGCCCTTGCTCTATCATCCGGTTCATGTTTCTAGTGTGTTGGGGGGCTCAGGGAGTTTCGGGCACTGTTTGGGGTGCTTTTCTGGGAAAAATACATTTCCCATGAGCGCTTGATTCGTGCGCTCGTTTCTGATTATCTGGTTTCTGATTGTTTTTTCTGAAGCTGCGCTTACTCAGTGGGTTCACCCTCCCAAAGCCGATGCTCCTGTTTCCAGGCTGTCTAAGTCTACTGCCTCACCAGTCTCTGATGCCTCTGCTCTGAAGGATTGGACTGACAAGAAACTTGAGGTTTCCCTCAAGTCCATTTTTGCCACTGCTGACTCTGCTATGCGTCCAGCGTTCGCAGCAGCATGGGCGAACCGGGCTATTACTGTTTGGACTGAACAGCTCACCAGGGCTGTCCGTCAGGATGTGCCTACCTTGGATAAGTTGCGCCTTCTTTCCAACATTTCTGAGGCACAGCACTATGTCTTTGCTGCCTTATTTGATGTCATCCGTTTGGTGGCTAGGGTTTCCACCATGTCTGTGGTGGCCAGATGAGCTCTTTGGCTCAAAATCTGGTCTGCCAACACTGCTCCTAAGAAAGCTTTACTTTCCCTACCCTTTCAAGGTACCTCCTTGTTTGGGCCAGATCTTAAGGATCTGATCAGTTAGGCCACAGGGGGTAAGAGTACACTTCTACCCTTGGTTCCCAGGAAGAAATTGCCAATTAAACGTAATCAGTAATGAGTAATTCAGAATGAGACACGTCCAGCGAACCAGACGGTTCCCTCAGCTCTGCATACCTCCTCCAAGCCCAAAAAACAATGTAAGCCGAAGGTCTCCTCCAAGACTAGGCTTCCAAGCCTTCTTTGGCATGACTCGACGAACCCGGGTCCGTACTCTGCTGTGGATGGTTATCTGCGAAAATATCATGGCATTTGGGAGGGTTCAGAGGCGGACCCATGGGTTTTACCGGTGGTGACGGAAGGGTACAGGATCCTTTTCATCTCTCTTCCTCCCTTTCGTCCTTCACACAGACACACGGCTCAGGGTGCAGAGAAACGCAGTCTGTTCGACAGCGCTGTTCAGGCTCTTCTAGACAAGGATGTTCTACAGCCGGTGCCAATTCAGGACAGGGGGTATGTGTTTTTACTCAAACCTCTTTGTGGTCTCCAAGAAGGATGGCAGTTGTAGTCCCATTTGGACTTGAAGGATCTCAATTCTTTTGTGACCCGGACTCTATCACCAGGAGTCTCTAGGGACGGTGATTGCTGCGAGGTACCCATGCAAATTCCTTGCTTCTCTGGATCTTCAGGACGTGTACTTACACATTGCCATTCATCCAGAGAGCCGGCAGTACCTCCGGTTTGCCTGCGACAGGGGACATTTTCAGTTCTCAGCTCTTCCATTTGGTCTGACGACCGCTCCTCAGGTCTTCAACCGTGTCCTGGGTGCCTTGATATTCATCCTCCACCGGAATGGCATCAGAGTTACTGCATACATGGACAACTTGCTTCTGAAAGCCCCCTCTGTGGAACTTCTTCATCAGCAAGTTCAGCAATGCATTCATGCTCTCACCCATCATGGGTGGATCATCAACTTGGACAAGTCAGATCTTATCCCATCTCAGCGTCTGGTCTTCCTGGGCCTTCTCTTCAACACTCAGAAGAGCATGGTGTTCCTCACGGATGAGGTGGCTCACCAGATCACCCACAGGGTTTCTACGGTTCTGGCTCAGGATCCAGTTCCAGTCCGGAAGCTATCCTCTCTAGTGGGAAAATTCATCACCACCACAGAAGTGGTTCTGTTTGCCATGGCGCACACCACGGAGCTCCAGAGGTTTGTGATCCTGGTGTGCAAGGGTCAACCGGATCTTCTGAAGACGTTAGTTTCTCTTCCACTTCATGTGGAACTGAGTTTGTCATGGTGGTTCGACCTTTCCAACCTGCTGAAGGGCAAGTCCTTCCAGGTACCCTTCGGGACCAAGGTGATGACGGATGCCAGCCTCTCTGGCTGGGGAGTGGTCCTGGGTCGCTTGAGCGCTCAGGGTCGGTGGTCTCCGGAGGAGTCCCTCCTTCCGATCAACATATTGGAGCTTCGGGTGATATTTCATGCCCTTTGACATTGGACATCTCAGTTGGAAGACTGTCTGGTCCGAGTAGAGTCCGACAATGCCACGGCCATGGCTTACATCATAAGTAAGGCGGAACAAGAAGTCTCGCTGCTTGGTAAGAGGTCAGTTTGAGTTCCCTTAAGCTACAGACTTATGCGCTTTCTGTTTTCTTTCAGAGGCGCATTGCCAGTCTTCCTGATGTCAAGGTTTTCTTCCAGGGTGTTGCTCATGCTCGTCCTGCCTTTAAGATTCCTGCTCCTCAGTGGGATCTTAACTTGGTTTTGGGCGTTCTTCAACACCCCCCATTTGAGTCTTTGGCTACTATTCCTCTACGCCTCTTGACGTGGAAAAGGGCCTTCCTCCTAGTGATTGTGTCTGTCTGCCATGTCGCAGAGTTGCATGCTCTGTCCTGTAAACCGACCTTTCTGGTGTTTCACAAGGACAAGGCGGTGCTTCACACTTCTCAGGAGTTTCTTCCGAAGGTAGTCTCTGAGTTCCACATCAATCAGGAGATTGTGGTGCATTCTTTCTGCCCTGACCCCACCTATGACAAGGAGAGGGAACGCCACTTGTTAGATGTGGTGTGTTCTCTCAAGTTTTATGTACATTGCACTGAGTCTATCAAGAAATCAGACGCACTGTTCGTTATTCCTGAGGGTCCTAGGGTAGGAAGACCTGCATCCAAAGTGACTATTGCTTCTTGGATCAAGTCCACTATGAGTAAGGCTTATGAGCTAAGGAAGAAGCCTGTCCCTTTCAAGGTCACTGCTCATTCTACTAGATCTACTGGGGCCTCTTGAGCTTACAAGAATCAGGCCTCTGCTGATCGTCATCTGTGCACACCTTTTCAAAGCACTACCGTGTTGATGTGCTGGCATCGGCTGACGCCAGCTTTGGGAGGAAAATCCTGGAGGTAGTCTTGCCTGTGTAGGATTCCCTCTGGTTCTTGGTGCTTCCTTCACTTTTGAGCCCTGTTGGCTCTAGTTCAGTGTGCTGTGTGACAGTTCCTGGGGTGTTGTTACCCCTGTTCAGTGTCCGTTGATACTTTAGTTGTTTTGTAGGGCTATTTCTGATCTGATGGTTCATATCTGCTCTGGTGACTTTGGGGGCCTTGCACCTGGTCCTTGCCTTACTTCCTGCCTCTGGGGAACTCAATAGTTGGACATCCCAGAGTTACTAGTAACCTGTACTGGATGACAGAGAAAAGAGGATTTTAGTCTTACCTGTTAAATCCTTTTCTCTTAGTCCATACAGGTTACTGGTCTCCCACCCTGTCAAGGGACCATGCTTGGCTCTCCTATGGCAGACTGTGGGGGTCCTTTGAGGTCATGCTCACAGGAGTCTTCTTTCTTTTCTACTATCTGGTTAATAGTTAGTGTCTCAAATCTTTCTGGAGCTGGTTGGGAAAGTAGGCTCCACCCCCTGCATACAATTCAAGAATTGTTCCTGCCTAATTAAAGTGAACAGTAACCTGTATGGACTAACAGAAAAGGATTTAACAGGTAAGACTAAAATCCTCTTTTTTTTAAACAAAACAAGAAGAATTTTTTATGGGACATTAGTGTTGCTAAGTGGGATTTGGAAGCGGTGATGATGCTGATGATGACAGAGAGGATGTCTGCATTTTTGGGCATCTTTCCTTGTCCAGGGTCTGACTTTCCAATTGTTTTTTCAAATATGTATAGACAGGCACAATGCTCCTTTTTCAGTGGTGGAAGACAGCCTTTGCTTTCAGCTAACTTTTGTCCATCTCTCTCAGAAGAGGAGGAGAATGCTGGAGGGTTATATTCTAGATGTACATCATCATTTTTATCATCATCAGTCATTAGGTCATCCTCTGCATCGTCCGTCTTTCTTCTCCACTAATTTTATATTCCTCTAGGCTTTTAGAGGTCTCAAACAATTTATTTTTACTTTTCCTCTTTAAGGGATTTTCACAATGTTCGCTACTACTTTCATGTTTCCCTGTCAGATGCAGCAGTTAGTTGAGCTGCTACACCTTCTTGCACCATACTATCAACAATGAAATAAGATTCATTGTAGTCTTCAGTTCTTTTAGATGGTTTATTAATAGGTCTAGTGCTGGTGGTGGAACTTTTGGTGGGACTTTGACAAAATACATCTTCCTCTGGTGGAGAGGGATCGCCATCATTTATTGCAAATGCTGCAGCAACCATGGCTGCAGTCAGTATTTGGTCAACTACTTTAGTCACACATTCCTGCACTGCTCCTAATTCTTTCATCCTACCACTACCCCCTCTTATGTTTGCTGTTTTTTGGGGGGTAAATCGCCTTTGCTCTCTTCAGATTGCTGACTTCAGCTAAGCGTGCCAGCACTTGTGACTGATCACGTGTGCCTGCGTGCCGAACGGGGGTCTGATAGTGACCTCTCTGGTCTAGGAGTGGTCAATTTCAGACCCTGCTACTACTAACAGCGCTCCTGCAAGGACAGCAGTGATGGTCCTGACACTTCACTGGTCATTAAGGGGTTAAAAGTAGCAGGATAGCTGATACCATCAGCACATCATTTTGTGCTTGCAGTGTTTTGTGAGACAATCGCACAAAGCCATAGATGTGTTAAACTAAAGCAGGTGACAGAGCAATGGCTGTACCCTGAAATATGTTTTTGTCTCTAATGATAGTGAATCCAACAAAACAGCTGCATTGAGAAAAGGTGCCATGGTGCATGTACACTGCTACTTTCAAGTTTTGTTGTGACCACATTTTGCCTCCAGAGACATGCTGAATATCTCCTGCAAAATGTGCCAATTTTAGCCACTCCTACAGTGCTCACAATGTATTATGTTCCATACAAAAGCGTATCAACCTGTCCCTTCACCAGCTGAAACTGTATGAAGGCCTCAGTCTTGCCAAAACCAAGCTGTGAGAAAAAAATTGTATGTAGGCCTTAGTCTTGTGAAAACAAGCCCTGAAAAAACAATGGAATTCACACATGGTAGGGTATTCGATATATAGTTTAGCAAACAAAATAAGATATTGTCAACTAAGAGTACATTTTTAAAACTATGTGGCACTTTTACAAACCACAACAAAAAATGCAAATGAACTAACCTTTTCTGCAAATGAAAGCTGCTCTTGAACCTTTAGTAAGTCATGTTTTGCAGACACTAAATTGTCCTCCAAACACTTTTGTTTAGCTGTGTGCTCAATGAGTGTTCTCTCAAACTCAGATTTGAGGTTTACCATAGTCTTCTCCAAAACGATGTTGTCCTGTGTATTTTGTTTCACCTAAAGAAAAGGAAAAATGTAGACATTTAAATTAGGATGGGGGGGTTACTATTTACATATATATTCAAGGCTTATAAAAATAACTAGCATATAGAAAGGAGGATTTTAGTCTTACCTGTTAAATCCTTTTCTCTTAGTTCATACAGGTTAACGGTAACTCTGGGAGGCCATCCGCCCCTTTACTAGGCAGGAACAATTCTAGAAGTGTATACAGGGGGTGAAGCCTACCATCCCTCCTTGGCTGCAGCTAGCCAACCAGCTCCAGAAAGATTTGAAACACTAACTAATGACTAGATAGCAAAAGGGAAAGAAGACTCCTGTGAGCATGACCCTGAAGGACCCCCACAGTCTGCCAAAGGAAAGCCAAGCATGGACCCTTGACAGGGTGGGAGACCAGTAACCTGTATGGACTAAGAGAAAAGGATTTAACAGGTAAGACTAAAATCCTCTGTTGTCCAATATAGGTTACTGGTAACTCTGGGATGTCCAACCATTAAGTTTCCCAGAGGCGGGAAGAAGGCAAGGACTAGGCGCAAGGCCCCCAAAGTCACTAGTGCAGATATGAACCATCAGATCAGAGATAACCCAACAAAAACAACTGAAGTGTCAAAGGACATTGAACAGGGGTAACAACACCCCAGGAACTGTTACACAGCACACTGAAGTAGAGCCGACAGGGCTCAAAAGTGAAGGAAGCACCAAGAACCGAAGGAAATCTTAGACAGGCAAGACTGCCTCCAGGATTTTCCTCCCAAAGTTGACGTCAGCCGACGTCAGCACACTGACAAGGTAGTGCTTCGAAAAGGTGTGCACAGACGACCATGTGGCCGCCCTGCATAACTGATCAGCAGAGGCCTGATTCTTGTAAGCCCAAGAGGCCCCAATAGATTTTGTAAATGAGAAGTGACCCTGAAGGGGACAAGCTTCTTCCTCAGCTCATAAGCCTTACGAATAGTGGACTTGATCCAAGAAGCAATATTCATTTTGGATGCCCTAGGACTCACAGGAATGACAAACAGCACGTCTGATTTCCTGATAGACTCAAAACACCACGTCTAACAAGTGGAGATCCCTCTCTTGTCAGAGGTGGGGTTTGGGCAGAAAGAGGGCACCACAATCTTTTGATTGATGTGGAACTCAGAGACCACCTTCGAAAGAAACTCCTGAGAAATGCGAAGCACCGCTTTGTCCTTTTGAAACACCAAATAGGGCTGTTTATAGGACAGAGCATGTAACTCCGCTACACGGTGAACAGATACAATCGCCAGTAGGAAGGCCATTTTCCACGTCAAGAGTCATAGAGGAACAGTAGCCAAAGACTCAAATGGGGGGCGCTGACGAACGCCCAAAACCAAGTTAAGATCCCACTGAGAAGCAGGAATCTTAAAGGCAGGACGAACATGAGCAACGCCCTGGAAGAAAACCTTAACATCAGGAGGCATGGCAATGCGCCTCTGAAAGGAAACAGAAAGCGCAGAATTCTGAACCTTAAGGGAACTCAAACTGAGGCATTTGTCCACACCGTCCTGCAAAAAGGCCAGGACCGTAGGCAGATCAAAATCCTGAGACAGGTCCCTGTCAGCACACCAAGACAAATAGGTTGACCAGACACGATCATAGATCTTGGAAGAAACAGGTTTGCGGGCACTGAGCATAGTAGCCACCACACCAGAAGAAAAGCCTTTCTTTCTCAATATTGAGGATTCAATTTCCAAGCCGTCAAAGCTAGCCTGTGAACATCTTCCTTCCACAGGTAACCCAGTAGAAGAAGATCCGGACGGCAAGGGAGCCAGAATGGCTCCGCCACTGACAGATCCAAGAGCTCCGGAAACCAAGCGGCAAGACTTCTTGTTCCGCCTTGCTTGTTGATGTAAGCCACGGCCGTGGCGTTGTAGGATTCAACTTGGACCGGACAGTCTTACAACTTTCCAATGTCGAAGGGCATGAAATATCACCCGAAGCTCCAATATGTTGATCGGAAGGAGGGACTTCTCCGGAGATCACTGGCCCTGAGCACTCAAGCGACCCAGGACCACTCCCAAGCCGGAGAGGCTGGCATCCATCGCCACCTTGGTCCAGAAGGGTACCAGGAAGGACTTGCCCTTCAGCAGGTTGGAAAGGTCGAGCCACCATGACAAGCTCAGTTCCACATGAAGAGGAAGAGAAACAGACATCTACAGAAGATCCGGTTGACCCTTGCACACCTGGATCATGAACCTCTGGAGCTCCCTGGTGTGTGCCATGGCAAACGGAACCCCGTCTATGGTGGAGTTGAATTTCCCCACCAGAGAGGATAGTTTCTGGATGGAACTGGATCCTAAGACAGAATTGCCCAGGAAGACCAGACACTGGGATAGGACAAGATCTGCTTTGTCCAAGTTGATGATCCACCCGTGATGGGTGAGAGCTTGAATGCAGTGCTGAACTTGCTGATGAAGAAGTTCCGCAGAGGGGGCTTTCAGAAGCAAGTGGTCCATGTATGGAGTAACCCTGATGCCGTTCCGGTGGAGGACATATATCAAGGCACCCAGGATAAGGTTGAAGACCCAAGGAGCCGTCGTCAGACCAAATGGAAGAGTTGAGAACTGAAAATTTCCCCTGTCGCAGGCAAACCGGAGGTACTGGCGACTCTGTGGATGAAAGGCAATGTGTAAGTACATGTCCTGAAGATCCAGAGAACCAAGGAATTCCCTGGTGGACATGGCAGCAATCACCATGTGTAGAGACTCCTGGTGATAATGAGTGCAGGTCACAAAGGAATTGAGATCCTTCAAGTCCAAAATAGGGCGACATCCACAGTCCTTTTTGGCGACCACAAAGAGTTTTGAGTAGAAACCTGAACTCCTATCCTGGATAGGCACCGGCTCTAGAACATCCTTGTCCTGAAGAGCCTGAACAGCGCTGTCGAACACACAGCGTTTCTCTGCATCCTGAGGTGTGTGAGAAGGATGAAAACGAGAGGGAGGAAGAGAAATGAAAGGGATCTTGTACCCTTCCGTCAATACCTGTAAAACCCATGGGTCCACCACTGAGCCCTCCCAAATGCTGTGATAGTGTCATAGATGACCACCCACAGCAGACTGAGGACCAGGGTTTGGCAAGTCATGCTGAAGAAGTCTTGGAAGCCTTGGGCTTGGAGGAGACCATGGGCTTCCATTGCTGTTTGGGCTGGAGGAGGTACGTGGAGCTGAGGGAACCGCCTGGTTCTCCAGATGTGTCTCATTCTGAAAGGAACAAAAATACCTGTTACGCTTAAGCTGCAATTTCTTCCTGGGAACCAAGGGAAGAAGAGTACTCTTACCCCCTGTGGCCTCACTGATCAGATTCTTAAGATCCGGCCCAAAAAAAGAGGTACCCTGAAAGGGTAGGGAAGTAAAGCTTTCTTGGAAGCAGTGTCAGCAGGCCAGATCTTGAGCCAAAGCGCTCGTCTGGCCACCACAGACATGGTGGAAACCTTAGCCACCAAACGGATGGCATCAAATAAGGCAGCAGAAACATAGTGATGTGCCTCAGAAATGTTGGCAAGAAGGCACAACTTATCTGAAGTAGGTGCATCCTGACGGACAACCCTAGTGAGCTGTTCAGTCCAGACCGCAATGGCCCGGTTCGCCCATGCTGCGGCAAACTCTGGACGCATAGCAGAACCAGAAGTGGCAAAAATGGACTTGAGGGAAACCTCAAGTTTCTTGTCAGTCCAGTCCTTCAGAGCAGAGGCATCAGAGACTGGTAAGGCAGTAGATTTAGATAGCCTGGAAACAGTAGCATCCACTTCGGGGGGATGAACCCATTAAGCAAGCGCAGCTTCAGAAAAGGGATAAAGCTTGGCAAATTTCTTGGAGACAGAGAATTTCTTGTCCGGGGATTTCCACTCCTCAGACACAAGGCGGTCAAGAGAGAGATTAGGTGCAAAGTAAGTAAAGGGCCTAGCAGGCTCCTGGAACACATCAGAGGGATCAGAAGGGAGTCCTGAACTAGGGGAATGTTAAGGGTAGTTAAGGTGGCCCTGATCAGGCCCTCAGCGGAGGGCTCAGGATCAGCCTCAAAAGGGTCCCCAAAAAAAATGAGTGGATCCGAATCCACCAGCAGTTCCTCCTAAGAGGAATCTGACACGTCAAGTACACCCTGAGGTTTGGGCAAGGAAGACTTGACTGAGGAGGGGGCCTGCTAAGACTGAAAGGCCCCCTGTGACTGGGATGGAAAGAGTTGCAATGTGGACCTAAGGTCCCTAGTTGTAGCCTTGAACTCTTGCACCCAAGCTGGCTCTATTGCATGGCTGTAGGTCCCTGGAATGCTGTCAGGGACATCAGAACATGCTGGGCGTAAATGACCCGAGAATTTTCTAGGTAGCCCTGAGTGACAGGAAGAGTAATGCGCAATGGGGGATACAGAGACCCCAGCCTCCTTAGTCTTTGGTCTAGCCCCAAGCTCCAGCGGTACAGACATTCTCACAGTGTCAAATAACCTTACTGTACAATAAATCACCCAATTATAGTGTGTAAGATTAAAGTTTCACCCCAGAAATTGCTAAAATAAACTTATCTGACAGCGAAGGGTTAATCTGCAGAGGCGAGGAGGAGAGTCCAAGCCCTGTGTAATATACTCGACCAGAAATGCTCACAAAATGGCTGCCGCGGCAGGAGCCATTCAGAATCAAGGGTGCAAAGCAAGTGCTCATGGGAAATGTAGGTTTTTCCCAAAAAGTACCCCAAACAGTGCCCGAAGCCCCCTGAGACCCCCAACACACTAGAAACATGAACCGGATGATATAGCAAGGGCAGACAAGTAGAATGAGCCATGTCTGAAGTTGCTAGGTTAAACGGTTGCAGAGAGATGTCCCAAACAGTACAGTCCTATAGAAATTAATGGAGCAATGGCGTCTATGCGGTAAAGTGCTCTTTAAAGGCGGAGTACTCAAATTTTACAAATTTAACAGTAAAATAGTAAAATGTGCAAAACATCAACAGAACATGTGAGGACACCCAATAAACACTACACCAGTAGGAAAAGTGTTAGAAACCCCCCTAAAAAGTGCCAAACCAGCAGCTTAACGGACACGTTTCAACATAAACCTGCTCCAAACACCCAACAGACATGCAGGAATGTGCAACAGGAACTCCATGAATACACCCCTATGCGGAGGGGCACTGTGGGACAAGTGGACCTGCAGCACTAAAAGGGTTGCTCACCTTTCCTGCAGATCTTCTATCTTCAGATTACCATGTAGTAAGAAGTAACCTCAGTTGGTAACTCCTGGGGAATCCCTTGGAATTAAGATTTTCCCCCTCAGGGCTTATGGTCCACAAAAAACACCTGGGTACTGAGCTAGCCACATCTACGGGCATTGTCAGTTATGGTAATCTGCCTAATGGTGGTATTCCATATCTAACAAAAAATAAAAAAGATTCTAAAACTATAGCAGAACTGTTCTCAGCCTGGTTGTCTACACCAAGGAACAAATCTTTCTGGAGCTGGATGGCTAGCTGCAGCCAAGCAGGGAAGGTAGGCTCCACCCCCTGCATACACTTCTAGAATTGTTCCTGCCTATTAAAGGGGCGGATCGCCTCCCAGAGTTACCAGTAACCTATATTGGACGACAGAGAAAAAGGAGTTTTAGATGCAAGTGTTGGAATTATTATTCAAGCTCTTTATAAATCCTTGGTATAGCCTTATCTATAAAATCGAGAACAGTTTTGTTTATATTAAAGCAAGGATGTATGATTGCTATTTACAAATATATTCAAGGCTAGTAAAAAGAACAAACAGCAGGGCTTTCTAATGTATAAAATGTAATAAGCTGTAAAGATGGTCATTTCCTATTTCTGATTGTGTGGAGGTGTCAGCTCAGTGATAAAGATATTATATAAAATACAAATTAACGAAGAATGACAATAGTTGTAACCAAACAGCAGCTGGAGAATCATGGGTTACCCAACTTTGATGCAGAGCATAACACTCATGAAATGTGCCCAATTTTATTTTCAAGAACTTCTAAATTTGTCATGTAACTAAAAACTTTAGACCCAGAATGAGCTCTTAAGCTACTGTTTAGTACAAGTACATTCTGCAAGAGATAGCAATAGCAGAACACATCTTCTAAATTAACCCCTTGGGGACAAATGGTTTTTAAAATTAGAAGATAAGAGCAATTTTGGCCTTTTAATATGTGAAAGGGTTAAAATGGACATTTATAAGTAGGCAATTGCTTTAATACAGTAACAAGAGTGATAGGGGTTAAATTATACTTTTAACTAGCAGCTTGTTCTACACCACAAGGTTACTTAGTGCCCTTCCCAGAGGCCTTGAGGTAGACAAGAGATGAGTATAATTTTTACTGTTGCATGTAATTGGAGAATATCCTTAATTCCATTAGAACCAAGAGATGCATGTTAACCATTAACTTATATGTGCTCCATGCCCCCTCACTACCTAATTTCCTCTTTACCATATTTGAATGACCTTTAGAGAATATACTAGGTGAAGCTTGTAATTTTCCACTCTGCAGACCCTCCCAGTTCTCCCAGTATAAAAGTTTGGTGGATGTTGAATAAATTTTGCAATATTTTGTGCATTGATACTTGTGTGGTGTCAATTCATTTGAATGCTGCTCCAAGCCCTTGAGACCTGTATTCTGGGGTGAAGATCTGGAGGTGTAGGAGAAAACTCTCCCCGGGGAGTGGTTAAAGCCTTTCTGCAGAAGAGGTGTCCCAGTCACCCCAAAAGAAGGGAAGAAGTTTACAGTGGTTCCCCTTTTAATTTGGCGCTGTGAACAGGATTCTCACAGGTGAGTGGAACTTTTTATTATTAAGTATAATATATATATGTATCCACTCACCCCTGAGAATCTACCTGACAAGGGTGAATGAAGGGTGCCGGTTAGAGTCCGGTACCAGGCCTTGTGGGTTATAGTCCCACATGTTAGGGTTTGGGTTGGAGTCCCAAACAGAAATAGAAAATTACTTGGGAATATGTCCTAAGTGGGTTACACCCCGTGATCTTCACTTTAAGAAGCAGGTCACCCCTTTTTTTGTTTGTCACAATTGCATAATTGCATGCTGCTTGATTACGGTTTGTTTGTCTAGCAATAAGTGCACTTATTTGTCATTGTGTTTTCTATGTTTGTATAATCTGACTTTGGTAAGTGGTCTCATTACCTAATTTGTAAGAATTTGTAATGTCTAAGTTTGCTTGTAACTGTATTCACTGTCTGTCTGGTGTTGTTTGTATTGTTCTGTTGTTACTTGTATAAATATATATATATCTTTGACAAAAGGGAAATGGGTCAGATAAACTAAGGTTAAAATCAAGGGTAAAACTGGTAAAAACATCAATGAGTTAAATACTGTGTGCAACATGAAGTACAACCTCCCCCACATCAGTAAAATACATCCAGCATTTTAGTGGCAAGACAGTTTAAGTGAGGTAGAAATAAGTTTACTTTTAGCAGGAGCTAGAAGAGAAATTGTTAAATTTGAGGCAGGGAGAAAAAGGCTGACAAAAGTGACGTGAAAATAGAAATGCCATTCATGACTGTGGGAGAACAGGTTGTTAATAAACCCCCAGATGTATTAATAATGAATGTATGGGCTAAATATTGTCCTAATCCCATTAAATCCCCTAGTACTGCTAAAGTTTATCTAAAAAAAATTATATGTAGTATGCGACAGCAGTTAACTACTTCTGATTACAGGTTTTTGTTAGAAGTGGGTACAAAAGACATGGGTATCAGATGTTAATTGTGATACTTGCGAGAAATATGACTTCCCTACTGACATTGAGACTAATGTATACATATAGTAAAGATGTGGGGACAAATGACAGAAGTTTTGACTGACGTAGGAGGTGATATATAGGACATTTAAGAGGTTAAATAACAATTAAGAAGAAGGCAGAAGAAAGTGTGACAGAGTTTTGGTGATTGTTGGAAAAATGCATGTGGACTTGTTAAGGCAGAAGATTTGGGACCACTTCATTCTGAAGTGGCTCAAGTAGTCAGAATATGTATTAACAATTGGCATAGCTTAGAAATTGAAGTCTTGGAAACGGCAATAAGAGTAATGGATGTGACAGGTTGCTTTAAGAAAGATAAGGTGGAAATATACTCTCAGTCTGAGGCAGAGGGTAACACAGAGGTAGATGGAACTAGGGCAGTAGAGAATCAGGAAGATGTTTCCATTGATATTAATATAATGTATTTGCAAGGTGATGGCAAAAAGAGCCACCATACCTGTAAAATTGTAGTTCTATGAGAAATGTAGCTTTTCTGTCCCCACAGCTGTTACTCCTCCCTTTTTAGCTAAACTCCCCCATAGCCTCCTCTTTCTTTACTTCCATGTTTTACTTTCTGCATAACGCAATTTCAAGGTCACAGTTATGGCTATCTTTGCTATACTAAAGAGTTTCTTGTTAAGACATTTTTGGCTAGCAATAATTGGGTGAAGGTTGAATGGACGTGATTGAGGGAGATATAGATAAGCATAAATGCAAAGGGGTGTGAATATAAAATTGTTGTTTTGCTTTTGGACTACAAAATGTAACAGGCTTGTAGTTTTAGACCATAATACAGAATGTACTCAGGAATGCCTTTCTAATTACTCCTACTTGTCCAGTTAACCTGCTGCTTATTCACACGACTACTTCAATGATTAACCCTGTAATACCTGCATGTTCTTTATAATTAACCCTGGGTATTAGCATATTCTTGAAGGGAATATTCTCTTGAGTATGTTCTCCCACCGTTACGGTTAGTGGTTGGTTTTAGACCCCAGTGTGCATGCAGGATGACATTGATGTGTGAAAGAATGATCTAATTCAAGAAATATGGGTGACCCCTGCTAAGGTTTCATTGTTCTAAATGGTGGAGTGTTTCTATGGATGTGTGGGGAAAATCTGATTCAGGCATCAGTGTTCATATCATTAAACCCAATTTACACTATGGTATCTCTAACACATTCTACCTGACACGTTGCACACACTTCCCATTTCTTTGTTGGCTGAAAATTCCACATACCAGTTTTAGACCGGGTGCATCCCCCATGCACATTAAGCATAATCCCTTGTTGTAAGACAAGTGAAAAAGGGCCGTTAATAAGTTTATTCAGCCACTGGCACTTATAGTGCCTGATGTGAATTCTATTTTGTCTGCAGTACCATCATCTGCCAATTACTTTCTTTGTGCAGAACGTTCTTTAGCATTCTGGGGTGCCCTGACATGCAACCACTGTTTGCTTTCACGTATAAAGGGAATCAGTATGCGTGAAATAGATTGTGTGTTGATTCCCCCACTGCCTATTTGCTGTAGTCAGGAAACCCTAGAGTCTTGGTCACCTGATTGTGGCTCCACGTTGCTTCAGTATGTGGATGATTTGTGGTTGATGTGTAGCCCAGATGAAGAGTCCGGTATGAAAAATGCATCTTCCTTGTTGCAGATTCTACCAAAAATTGGTCATCAGGTATCACCTGCTAAGCTACAGTATTGTCAAGAGACTGTGAAATACCTAGGATTTGTGTTGTCATATGGACAGAGGTTGCTGGCTGCTGCATGAGTAAAAGTCATTATCTTGCTCCCAAAGCCAGAGATTAAACCTGCGCTGTTATCTATCCTAGGCATAGTGACATACTGTAGGCAAAGGATTTCAGACTGTTCTCACTACAATCACATATTGAGACAGGCTACCTTGAGAGATGCTCCTGGTGTAATACAATGGATTATGGACATGGACACAGCATATAAAGAAGAAAAAAAAAAAAAAACAGCCTTATGTTTTGTTCCTGTTCTGGGACTGCCCAACTACTCTCTCCAGTTTCATCTGTCTTGTAAGGAGGGAGATCCCAATCTTTCAGGTGTCCTTACAAAGGGAATATGGCTCGGCTGTGGACAAGTGGTTTGTTGTTTTAATGTACTAGCATCAGTGGTTCAGGGCCTGCCTGCATGCTTAGGGGGAGTGGAAGCTTGTGTTATGATGGTATGGGCAGTTCAGACACATGACTGCACAGAGAGAATTTGATTATGAGACTATTTACACATTCAATATTACCTTTCACACTCAATATTCTCTGTGACCTTACATACATTAAATTTGTATTCTCCTTCTGACATATCAGAGGTTGAGGAACATGATTACTTACAGACCATTCACATGGATACCTCAGCAAGACCTGACCTGTAGTCTGTTCCCCTTGAATGTAGTTAGACAGTATATGTGGATGAGTCATGCTCAAAACCAGCTAATGGGGTATACCTGATAGGATTTTCTGTAGTCCAAATACTAGATATGGTATTAATAACTAACTCCTTCCCTTTTGTATTTGCCCAGGCTGCTGAACTAATAGCTCTAACACACATGCTCCCTATTTGTAAACAGTGACGTGACTATTGTGACTTACTCCAGGTACGCTTTTGATGTGGTACTTGATTTTGGAATTATAGGTAGAAGTGGAGGATTTGTGACAGCTGACAGAAAAGGAATATCATTTGCCCAATTGGTTAATGATCTGTTTGTTTCTATATCCTTGCCATACACCATAGCAGTAGTTAAATGCTAGGACCATAGTACAGCTGATTATGAGGCCTCACTTCCATGCTCAATTCAATATTCGTTGCAAGTATTAGCCTCAAAAGATGACCTACAGTTTTGATAAAAGGAGGGTCTGACACTAGACCATACTGGTCTATGGTCAGACAAGGAGGGTAGAATAGGGATACCATAAAACATTAGTAATTTTGCAGGGATTTAGTCACACTGGTAAGAAATAGACTTATAACTCCATACAGACCAGGTTTGTAATTTTGAATTTGACAGAACTAGTAGAGAATCAGATGTATAGATATCTCATATATGTAAGAACAGGAAATAATGCATGATGCTCATGACCAGTTGCCATCCCCTGAGGGACCAATGCAATAGTTACAAATAGATTTTACACACATACATGAACCAGGAAGCATCCAATACCTGTTGGTTATTTGTGATTAGTTTTCCAAATGGTTTGAAGCTTTTTTCTATGGCCAAGGAAAATGCCAAAACTGTTGAAAATATACTATGTACAGGAAAAATTCCCAGATTTGGATGCCCTCTGATGATAAATAGTGACAAAGGTATACCATTTATAGCAACAATTACACACCACAATTAGAAAGAATCAATAGGACAATTGGTAAAGATAAACTGAGGAAAGGTACTAGGCCAAGCCACATGGTGCCCCAAGTCCCTAGGTGACTTGGAATACACTAAATAAATAATATGTATCACAATTGATTGATAAATTGAATGGCATCTATGGTGATGTTTCTCTCTCTCTCCCTCTTCCCACAGGAAATCCTACACATCCATATCAACCAGGTGACAAGGTGCTGGTGAAACCATTGTTCAAAAATAAGACACTAGATCCTCCCTTTGGACCTCCCACAATGGTGGTTGCAGTGACCCGCACAGCCATATTGACAGAAGACTCACCAGCATGGATCCACGCCAGTCGGGTGAAGAAATCCCCCATTTGAGGACATGGCTCCCACTGTGGGCCGTGGGAAAATCTCCCAGAGAAAAACTAGACTGCACCATTACCAAAATGATGGTCATATGCATTGCTTTAATCATGTTTGGTATCTTAATGTGTATATATGTGTATATCCCACAACTTGGGGTATGAGGCACACCACCACACAACCCTTGGATATTTTCACACACACACTAAATACCGATAGGACATGTCAGAAGCTAGCAATAACACTGAGGAGGCAGACATCCCAAATGTCTGGGTAGCATTGGTCAAAGATGTCATGAATGTTACTGACTTCAGCCCCTTCTTGGATCAGGGTGGGAGCTCTGTTGCCTGATGCCATCTGGCTCTCCCACACGCCATGAACGTATGCTGTTGTTCATGTACGCTGTGCACTGTATGGCCAGGTTTTGATATCCATGTGTTGTTCTTTTCAGAACAAAAGGAGGGACTGAAAGGGTTAAATGGACATTTATAAGTAGGCAATTGCTTTAATACACTAACAAGAGCGATAGGGGTTAAATTATACTTTTAACTAGCAGCTTGTTCTACACCACAAGGTTACTTAGTGCCCTTCCCAGAGGCCTTGAGGTAGACAAGAGATAAGTATAATTTTTACTGTTGCATGTAATTGGAGAATATCCTTAATTCCATTAGAACCAAGAGATGCATGTTAACCATTAACTATATGTGCTCCATGCACCCTCACTACCTAATTTCCTCTTTACCATATTTGTATGACCTTTAGAGAATATACTAGGTGAAGCTTGTAATTTTCCACTCTGCAGACCCTCCCAGTTCTCCCAGTATAAAAGTTTGGTGGATGTTGAATAAATTTTGCAATATTTTGTGCATTGATACTTGTGTGGTGTCAATTCATTTGAATGCTGCTCCAAGCCCTTGAGACCTGTATTCTGGGGTGAAGATCTGGAGGTGTAGGAGAAAACTCTCCCCGGGGAGTGGTTAAAGCCTTTCTGCAGAAGAGGTGTCCCAGTCACCCCAAAAGAAGGGAAGAAGTTTACAGTGGTTCCCCTTTTAATATGCCTTTGAAAAATCATAGTTCCCCTCCAATTCATTTTAGTACTCCCAAATAAATTATATCCCATTTGTTTAAGGATAAGTAGGGGTTTCTTTTGGTGCCATATTCATTTAGTTTGCTAATAATATTAAAAAGTGGCAAAAATTAAAAAAACAGCATTTTTATAGGATTTCCTGTGATGATTTGTAGTGAATTAGTTAATTTTTTTAACGTTCACTCATACCTCCGTGTCCCTTTTTAGGGGTGTAATGTCCCTCTTAGATGGAAATCCCTATGTCCCTTTTCCTACCACGGTGTCCCTCTTTTTAGACAGTGCAGTGAGTATATAAGGGTTTAAACTATACAAAGATGAGCGGGTTCTTTGTATGGTACATTTATAATATCTCTATTTATTTTACAGGTAAGTGAAGAAGACGGTAGAAAGAAGAAGGAAGAGAGAAGACAGAAGAAGATTAAAGGAGCAGTAAACTTTTTTTATGAAAACACATATTTTATATAGAATTTCCTGCTGAATAAAACAAGGCCACTCCCATCGCTGTCAGATGTTTTATTCAAGATTTATAGCAGTTTAAATAATCAGGAAGTGAATTTACTGTGTTTACTTCCTGAAAGTTCTAACTGACAGGAAGTGACAGGCAGTTTCTATCACATTCTATGGAGAACTGTATGTCTCTGACTTTTCTGACTTTCCTCTCCATTACAATCTAACAGGAAAACTAATTAGAATTTGACCACTAGAGGGCACTGCTAATGTAAAAAAACATGGGTTTACACTGTAATAACTCTGGAAATATAAATCTCTCTGCAGTGGTAGTACCCTTATTTTACTCAATAGGAAAATCCCTACAATATATATATATTCATAAAAAAAGTTTACTGCTCCTTTAAAGAAAGATAAAGGAAGATAGAAAAAGGCAGACAGTGAATGACAGGTAAGTGTAACACAGATAAGCTAACGATTGGTGCTTGACATTAGCTTTTTCCTTTGATGTTCCCATTATTACTGCAATTTAGTGGCATTTTGGGAACTTAACGCACAAATCGGACGTTTGGCTACAAGTCATTTTCTGTGGCCTAGCATCCATTGTACTCACAAGTACTTTTGGCTAAAGGGCCATTATCCAATTTTGCCTTACTGGCTGTTTTACTGGACAATTGAATCGAGGCCACAGTGGGTGAGAAAGCTCACCATGGGACAAACAGTGGACAAAGGCACTCAAAGGGTTATTCAATCTTCTGTCTTCAGACTCTAATCTAGAAAAGGCAGCATTTTTAGGGGACTCAGCCAGATGTATCATAAAGTCAATCTCCACAGGGAATAAGGTAAACAATACACCTGTGAAATGGACAACCCAACTCCAGGGAAGCCAGTGATGGAAGCCCGCCTAAGGGGAACTATACAACCTCATAGCTAAAGAAAAAACAATAACAATTCTAAAGAAAAATATAAGAATGGCCAGTGCACTCTCTTTTTGCTTCACAGAGCACATGAATCTGGAAAGCAGAGTTGATCTGGAGGAAGAGGAGGGAGTTTTGGCATCAAACACCCTGTCTTTTGTAATGTGCCCTACCCTCCTGGAGGAGGAGGAGCACAACCCCATGTTTCCTGTGTTCCATATTGGATGTAAGAGAATACATTTTGCTGTCGTTTTTTGTCTGTGTATGTCACTGTCTACAGAGAAATCACACCCTCACTCCCTACAACTGCAAGCAACTCCAGCTCTCCATGTTTCTTTGCCTTTCTTCCAAGCTAGAGTCAATATTTCAGAAGCAGCAGCAGCAACCTTCTCTTTCTTTCCTAACTTGACTGTTAATTCTCACAGTATACACAGGATGAGGACAGACCTGTTAGTTTCAGAATTAGCTGCTTGCAAGAAAGGATAAAGCATGCCACACAGCAGCTGCTGCAGGTCTGCAATGCCACCACCTCGCTTGTTCTTTTGGATGTAAGAATGTTTTTGTAAGTACAAACACTGTGTCAGATACATTATACTGGTCTGTTTCAGTTTTGAATGCATGATGTACTTATGTCTGCTTTCAAAGTATATCTATCACCCAGTCCTAGCCAGTTCATTTAGGAACTTGCATCACCTGTCACTTATGAGTCAAAAAAGTTCGTGTGTGGCTTTTTTTTATTTATTTTTTTTTTTAACTCTTTTTTAACTCTCCCTTCAAATCCCACACCCAGAGTACAACTGGCAATGATTATTACCAAGGTTATCAAGCAACTCCAGCTACCTCTTTTTGACTGCTTTCTCTCTCTCCATCCCAAGCACTAACTGACAAGTAGGAAACCAACATCCCTTTTATACTAAGAAGGCGGGAATACATTCATCTGTTCGGGGAAGATAATACATTTGCAATGAAAAAGAGGTAAATAAAAGTGAAAAAAATTTACTTTTCATGGGAATTTTTTGCAGGACAAGATGTGACATTTTTAAATTTTCACTTGTTTCACTCTTGATGTGAAACGTTTGGCCAATCCCAAGTTAAGGGTAAGAAATATACTTGGTTAAGGTGATAAATGAGAGAGATTCAAGAAGGATTTAAATGGGGCATTTGAATGCTAAAGAGTGCCCCAAACTCATAAAGAGCAAATGCTTTGAAGATCTCTACTTTAAACCCCAGTTTAAATCAATAACATTTTATTTGACCATTTTGGAACAGGTGGTATGGCAAAGAGCCAGAATAACACATTAAATGGCCCTAGGCAGTATTCCAAATTGGGGACATGACCACCTTACCCTTGCTCAATCCTTTTTCAGTTTGCCCATTGTTCTTGTCTGTAGAGATACTAGTAACAATGTAATAAAAGCCAAAATAAATGCTTTAAGCACAGCTTAGAATTTAAATGGAATTACAGGTGATACCACAGAGCTTACAACTGAAATGGGGCTACACCATTAATGACAAACAGCTAACAACTAGAAAACAGCTTCACCAGCGATGCTAGTACTCATAGAATTGTAAGATCAAAACTTTAAGAATAAAGGGAGGAGATCAAGTGGAAAGAGGGGAGAAAAATGATAAAAGGGGGGGTAAAAGAAAGGGAGAGAAAGAAAAGAGGAAGTGCAAAATGGGGGAAGCCCTTAATCTGTGTCCCCTATTCTTTGCCCTGCTAGTCTATTTTCCCATCTATCTGTCCCCTAATCTGTTTCCCCCTCTTTCTCCCCTCAAAGTCTTTGTCCCCCTCTTTCTTTCCTCTCAGTCTTCCTCCCAGTCTCTAGCCCTTATGCACCCAAGACTTTTCTCTCCCTCCCAGTTTCCACCCCCGTCATAACTTTTTCTCTTTTTTATCCATCTATTTCTCCAAAACCCCACCCTTTCCTGTGGCCCCTCCTACCTGCCTACCTTTGCTGGTACAGGAGGGATACTCATCCCTGGTGATTCAGTGGCATGCGGCATGGAAAGCAGAGGTCTGTGTCTTCTAAGGGGGCAGACATCTATTAGCAGCTCTTCACAGTCTTCTATCTGTACAATAATGCAGAGTGCTGATATATGATGTCATACCCAGCTCTCTGGATTATCTAAATGCTGGGGACAGGGAGGTGGCTGTAGAGATCTGTGCCGAAGGAGGCACAGACTCCAGCTTGCTGGTGAGAAGCTCTGTTTGATCCTCCCACTGGGCAGCTGTTTTATTGTGGGGATGGTTCTGCTTTGCGGTTCCATCCTTTCCCCCCACCACGCACAGACACACACTTTACTGGGCCCTTAGTAGTGTGTAGAGTTTCTTGTGCATGATCTGGTTCTGGTTGTGCCCATAATTGCTTAGGTACTTCTTAGTAAATCAGCCTCAGTGTCATAATCACAAATGCTACTTCATTCTGCAACTACCTCAATTTCAACAAAAGAGAAATTCACAAGAAATATGTCAATATATAAAAGAAAAACGAAATAAATGAAGGGGTAGTTTGTTTACCTTCCGATCTTCGTGATCTTTCTGCAGCTCCTTTAGTACACGTTCTACTTTAGTTTTTTCATCCAGTGCGCTGGTTGCCTACGTAAAATGAAACCATTTAAAATAACATAAAGGTCAATATTTCAATTAGTGGCTGAAACAGATGCAATAAATTGCATTCTTATACTAAAACGATGTTCTAATTTATTGCAATAAAACTATTGGGAAGGATGCCAGTATATGCAGACTCTAGTCAGCTGGTATAGCTTGCCCTTTTAGGTATTTCAAAAGTAACTCTACTTTCTATATATATGATGCTAGTTTTAAAGCCCGTGTACACAGGCCAACACTGGTGGAGCTGCAGTTATGCTCAATATTGACGGCCCGCACCGAAGCTGATACGGATCGGGGAGTTCCAAATTCAGACCGTAGTCCTCTCTGTGCACCTTCCTGGGACTGCATGAGGTCTTCTGACAAACATCCTTAGCGAATTATAATATAAGATGATATCCTTTAAATGTAAAATACATTCAGTTGTAGACCCACTGGCTTATTGCATTTTCAAATACAGTTCCCAAAAGTATATCTATAACCAAAGATAACTATTTAGCCAATATAGTCTGCCTATTTTTGATACTGTAAAAACGTCAAACTTTAGTTGGTTCTTGGTTCTGTGCTATGTCAGGATAGCCTTACGCCGCATTTATCACTTCTGCTGGTAGGCTATTCCATTTATCTATCACCTTCTCAGTGAACAAAAACTTTTCTTATAATACATCTAATTATCTGGCACTCTAGTTTTAGACTGATGTCTTGGCCTAACATTTCTACACCTTTGAAATGTACTTTCCTCCTGAATCCCTTTATTTGAATGTGTCTGCCATATACAATCTCTCTTCTCTCCTCTAAGCTATACATGTTCAGATCATTCAGTCTTTCCTGATAATTTTTATCCTGTAAACCATTCACCATTAGCCCTTGTGGTACATACCCCTTGTGGTATGTAGTAACCAGTCCTGTTATCTGGAAGATCAATTTTCATGCAGTCTCCCTCTACAATTTTAACCCCTTGTGGTATGTACTAACCAGTCCTGATATTTGGAAGATCAGTTCTCATGCAGTCATCCTCTACAATTTTAACCCTTTGTGGTATGTACTAACAATTAGCCATATATAACACCCTTTTCCAGTCTCTATATTGCTTACCTCCCCCATTCCTCTCCTATATATCTGTGCTTCTTATCAGTTGTTTTAATGGTGTCAGTCAGTCAGTCTTCTTAGGGACTCCAGCTAGTAAAAAATTCAGGGCCTATTAGGAGTGGCATTATGCCGGGGTGGCATTTGCCAAGGGTATTGGCAACTTCTCCAAGTACACCTTATCGAAGGATGGAGAGTTAAACAAGAGAGTTGGACAGGAGACAGACAGCTGCAACACAACTACTTAAAGACAACAGGTGAGTAAACAATAAATGGATGTTGTGGGATAGAAAGGAATACTAAATGTATGTGCTGAAGATTCAGTTTGAATATTGAACTAAAACTATTTCTCTGTTACAGGTGGAGTGAAAACAGCAATCATTCCCCTGAATGAAAAAGACAGTGATAGTCAGGGGCACCCCACATACCTGATACTCCTGTCGGGGGGTCTTGCAACCAGAAAATGATAGACAATCTCTGCAAAATACCCTCAAGTTACCACCTAACATGTTCTGGCATGCATAATGCCTGCCTCATAGACACCCCTGACTGGCATTGTCTTACCATCACCCACATTCTGCGAGATGTCTTCCACATTCAACCCTTAGGTTGCCTGAGGGTCATGCAATGCGATATTAATTTACTACAAAAGACTTGTAAGACCTATTGGTTGCCTTTTTCCAGCTCTGGGCTAGGATCAAGCCCACAAAGTGAGTAGGAGCATAAGAGAAAAACTGAGTCACTGTATTCTCACAATCTCACATATTTATGATGCTAAATAATGTTAAATGATGTCATTTCCTGACCCTGTTATCCACCCCCTAACTTTCCATTACGATGGGCAATGTATGCAAGGTGAAGGGGGAGATTTGTTTGATCCCCGGTGTTAGGAATATGTTAATAGGTGCATCACCCTTTTTAATAGATGTTATTTCAGGAACACACCTCAAAAGTCAGTAAAATTATTTTATTTCTTCTAAGGAAGTCTGCAGGCATGAAGATTTGAATATCTCCTCCTTACTCCATAGATAGATGGATAGACAGACAGACAGACAGACAGATAGATAGATAGATAGATAGATAGATAGAACAAACAGAGGTACCATGGAGTTTAGTTCCAGGACACATCACAAAAGACAGCTTAAGCCCCCCATCTACAATCTCTCACAATTCGTGTGACAAAAAAAGCAACAAGTGACCAAAAATAAGTGGGTAAGAAGAAAAGAAAATCTCCCAGGACTAAGACTCTAAGAAGACTCCTCTGCCAAGGAAAGCACACCAGGATAAGGTTTTTTTTCTCCAGGTGGGAGACCTGTATTCCGTATGCATTAAAGAGATAAGTATTTAACAGGTAGGAAAACTAAAATACTAATTTCTCTTATGTCTAATATGGCACACAGGTACCATGGAGATATACCAAAGCTAGGATTCCTGCAGAAGGAAAGGAGTAAAAGACTTCTCACACATCCCCATGATAACAGAGTTTCCTAGGACCATTCAGGATGGTCATGTCAATGTCAATGGACATTGAACTAGCACAGCACACCAAACAAGAAAACAAGATCCAACAGGGCTCAAACAACTATTGAACAACAACTGGCAGTATAAACGGGAAAAATCCTTAGAAAGGCAAGACTACCTGCAGGGCCTTCTGGCCAAAACTGGCCTCAGCTGAGGCCAAGACATTGACAGGCAGTGCTTGGTGAAGGTTTGCAAGGAGGACCAAGTTGCAGACTTGAAAAGCTGTTCAGCTGAAGCCTGGTTCTTACAGGCCAAGGAGTCAGCAACCGATCTGGTGAAATGCTCTGTGATCTTGAAGGGAACCAGTTTCTTCCTGATCTTATTTGCCTTGGAAGCAGCCTGGTCCACCCTGGGACCTTCATGGATGACAACCAGAGAGCATTCCTTATAAACAGGCTTAGTACAGTGTAAATATGCACCACATATTACATACTGAAATCTCTCTAATGAGCAGATGCAGGATCAAGACAGAAGGAAGGGACAATAATCACCTGACTGATGTGAAACTTGGAGTCCACTTTGGGAAAAAACCTCTGAGAGGTACGAAGTACCACCTTATCCTGGTGGAAAACCAGGAAAGGAGGTTTGAAAGAAAGCTTGAAACTACGTTACCCTCCTCAAAAGAGAAAAGCCATCTTCAATCAACTGATGCAAAGAGATGGAAGATAGAGTCTCCAAAGGGCGCCTCTGAAGAATACCAGGGACAGACTGAGGTTCCTTGGAGGTGTGGGATCCTTAAAAGAGGGGAAGACATGAGCCACCCCCAGAAGAAAAACCTTCATATCTGGGATAATGGCAATTCTTCTCTGAAAGAGAACAGAGAGCTCTGAAATCTGAACCGTTCCTTTAAGGTTCAAGCAGAGTCCCTTATTCACTCCATTTTGGAGAAAAGATATCACCGAAGGGAGGACAAAGACCTGTGATGACATGTTCTTGGCCTCGCACAACCGGTGAAAAATGTGAGGGCCCCTCTATGCTGCTTGCCAATTGTTTCAATATATCAACTGAATAAAATCCTTATATCCCTGTACCTCCTTAGGGACACTCTGAATAAACTAATAGCTGACATTTGGAGGTGTGATAGAGACACTTGATTTTCAACTGGAGTGCCCTGCCTCCTATAAGCACACGCCTATACCCCATGGTCCCTGTATTCCTCAATGACGTTAGAGAAAGCAAATTTACTGGACACACATTTAAACTTGGAATATTTGGGCTAAGGGTGAGAGTTAGTGGACACTGTAATAACAGTTGAATTGTAGAACTCTAAGCATGAGTGGTAGCAGGTTGGACAGTCTCACTCCATGCACATATTGTCAAATGTCTGACTACTTGGACCAGCCGTTCCAAGTAGCGTACAGCTGTAGCAGGTGTGAGCATTTTAACTTTTTAGAATCTAAGATATTCCGTTGTAAGATATTCAATCTGGAATGAAATATTTGATGTACTGAGTGATCCTGGAAACCTGGAAAGGCGCTTGGAACTCACTGAGAAGGCAGTATGTGGGGATAGCGGTGAAGATGGTGGAGCTGTAGATGATGAGTATTTAAAATCTCCTGAAAGAATTAATCTATGGTGTTCTAAGAAATATTGTAGACGTTCCCTTTTAGTGCAACCAATATTTGTTTGACAAGGATATTTAAAACTGTAAAGCACATATGATGTATTGCAATTTATAACATTTTGTATTTCACACCTATCCTGTATCACTCTCAAAATATTTAACCTTATGTGCCATAAAATGATTTCTCTTGATATTATGTTTTTAGAAAAATATATTATATCTTAAGAGTAAGATATATATCTTATGGAGTAAGAGATACAATTCTCAAGTATGGGATCTACAGTACGAATGGGACAATTTTATTTTTTTTGTGTATATATTTTATAATGAGATTTATTATATTTAGTTACAAATATTGGAGTATCATTTATATAGGTTTTTTTTATTGAAGATAAAAGCATAACAGACAATGGTAAAATCACAGATTCATGACAAAGGTATGGGAAAAACAGTTTGCTTTGTGTACCTCTCTTATTCAGGCATTAACTAAGCAAATGGTCACAGGCAAATGTCCAGAATGGAGCGTGTTCCCAAAGTACAAACCTTAAATATCTATATAAGGAAGCTTTTGTTATTCAAATAGATTTATTTATTTAGAAAATGTTTTACCAGGAAGAACACATTGAGATTTCTCTCGTTTTCAAGTATGTCCTGGATAGTTTTCAGTAAAGGGTTACATATTTACACAAATTGAGAAACATTAGATATTTCATATTATTACATATACATACACATATAAATATACATACATATAAAATATTAAAATTATATACAGTTACACACTGTTTTTAGATAAAAAGAAGCATTTACTTTTAAGGATTTTAGACTGGGAGCAGATTTGATTTTTTCAGGCAGATTGTTAAAGACTTTTGGAGCTCTGAAGAAGAAGGCAGATCTTCCTGCTTCTTTCTTGTATTGTGGTATACGCAGAGAGTTGTTAGCAGTGGAGTGCAGGTTATAGTTAGTATGGAAAGCACGAGTGAGCATACTGCTCAAGTAGTCCGGTAGTTTTCCAGATAAGTGGGTATGTACTAAGCAAGAAAGGTGAAGGGCACGTCTAGAATTGAGTGTTAACCAATTTAGTTCTTTAAAGGGATTGTAACGTTTCATAATAAAAGCAGCTCTAATTAATCATCATAGTATTTGGACTTTGGAGAGTGTTATTTCAGCTCTGTCCGAGTTGTAGTTCAAGAGTAATTCAATGACAAAGTATCCCCCTCCCGCCCCTTTTACTGATGTAACACTGCTCAGCCAGATCAGAAGGGAGGTGCCCAGGTAGACTGCAGAGAGGAACAATCTTCAATTAAGATAAGTGAAAAACCTAAAAAACTTGTCAAGGGGGGCAGGGTTTTTATTGTTCTTACAGGAAGAAGATTGTCCCCTGCTGTTATCTGTCTGCTCTATGGACTGCATTCCACATCTGAGAAGAGATGGCTTACACTAGGTAAAAGGGGAGGGAGGGGAAACTTTACTTGTGAATATCTCTCAAACCATAAAGGTTTGAGAGAAATATCTCTCAAACCATAAAGGTTTGAGAGATAAGACACATAGTGCTTCATGTTTTTTTAATGCCTACAAAATAAAATAAAGATAAAACGAAGTATTACTATCCCTTTAAGTATAGAACAGTGATGGGTAGTTTAATTACATTGGAGGCTAAAGCGGAATAATGAATTATACAGTGTGTCAAGTTTACTATGATGGGTTTTTTGGCGATGGAGCATATACTACATCACCATAGTCTATGATTGGCAGCAACATCTGTTGTACAGTACGTTTTCTAAGCAGGGTACTTAAACATGATTTGTTTCTGAAAAGAGCACTTATTTTGGGATAATGTTGGAGGTTAATTTATCAATATGAAGACCAAAAGAGGGGTTGGGGTCAAGCCACATACCAACATATTAGTAGGAGTCCACTGGGGCCAATTTACAATTAGACTGTTACAATGTGCAGGTGAGTATTGCCGAGATTACGCACTTTGTGCCAAAAGAGGATTTTAATCTTACCTGTTACCTGTTCTCTTAGTCCATACAGGTTACTGGTAACTTTGGGTAGGCGATCCGCCCCTTTAAGTAGGCAGGAACAATTCTAGAAGTGAATGCAGGGGGTGGAGCCTACCTTCCCTCCTTGGCTGCAGCTTGCCAATCAGCTCCAGTAAGATTTGAGACACTAACCATTGACTAGATAGTAGAAGGGAAAGAAGACTCCTGTGTGCATGTCCCCGAAAGACCCCCATGGAGAGCCAAGCATGGTCCAGGTGATGCCAGCACATCAATACGGTAGTGCTTCGGAAAGGTGTGCACAGACGACCAAGTTGCAGCCTTGCACAACTGATCAGCGGAGGCCTAATTCTTGTAAGCCCAAGAAGCCCCAATAGATGTAGTAGAATGAGCCATGACCCGAAAAGGAACAGGCTTCTTACTTAGCTCATAAGCCTTAAGAATAGTGGACTTGATCCAAGAAGCAAAAGTCATTTTGGATGCAGGTCTCCCTGCCCTGGGGCCCTCAGGAATGACGAACAGCACGTCAGATTGTCTAATGGACTCAGTGCAATGTATATAAAAGTTGAGACAACGCACCACATCTAACAAGTGGAGATCCCTCAGGGCAGAAAGAAGGCACCACAATCTCCTGATTAATGTGGAACTCAGAGACCACCTTAGGGAGAAACTCTTGAGAAGTGTGAAGCACCTCCTTGTCTTTGTGAAACACCAAGAAGGGTGGTCTACAAAACAAAGCATGCAACTCTGCGATACGGCGAACAGACACGATCGCCAGGAGAAAGGCCATTTTCCATGTCAGCAGGCATAGAGGAACTGCAGCCAAGGACTCAAAGGGAGGGCACTGAAGGACTCCCAAAACCAAGTTAAGATCCCACTGAGGAGCGGGAGTCTTGAAAACAGGATGAGTATGAGCAGCGCCCTGGAAGAAAACCTTGACATCAGGAAGAATAACAATGCGCCTCTGAAAAAAAAAACAGAGAGAGCAGAAGTCTGAACCTTAAGGGAACTCAAACTGAGGCCCTTATCCACACCGTCCTGAAAGAAAGCCAGGACCGTAGGCAGATCAAATTCCTGAGAAAGGTCCCTATCAGCACACCAAGAGAGAAAGGTCGACCAGATACGATGGTAGGCCTTAGAAGAAACAGGTTTGCGGGCACTAAGCATAGTAGCCACCACACCAGAAGAAAAACCCTTCTTGTTCAGTATTGAGGATTCAATTCCCAAGCCATTCAATTCCCAAGCTAGATGATGAACATCCTCCTTCCACAGGTAACCCTGTAGAAGAAGATCCGGATGGTAAGGGAGCCGGAAAGGTTCCGCCACTGACAGATCCAGAAGCTCCGGAAACTAAGCCTGTCGAGGCCAGTACGGAGAAATCAGAATGACTGGACATCACTCCAGTCTCAATTTCCATAACACCCTGTGCAACATAGGGAGAGTAGGAAAGATGTAAGCTAGAGGAAATAACCAAGGAATGGACATGGCATCCACTGCTAGAGCTAGAGGATCTCTCCAGCAAGAGCGGAACATCGAAACCTTCCGGTTGTGTCGTGTCTCCATCAGGTCGATGCAAGGAAGACCCCACTTCTGAACAATGAGGGTGAACACCTCTGGGTGCAGTTCCCACTCTCCACTGTCCACCGTGTATCAACTGAGGAAGTCTGGCATGACGTTGTCTACGCCATGAATGTGCACTGAGGATATGGCAGGAACCTTGACCTCTAACCAAGACTTCTTGTTCCGCCCTGCTTGCTGACGTAAGCCACTGCCGTGGCATTGTCGGACTGGACCAGGAATGGGCAATCTTCCAGGTGGGGTGTCCAATGGTGAAGGGCATGAAATATCACCCGAAGCTCCAACACGATGATGGGAAGGAGAGACTCCTCCAGAAACCGCAAACCTTGAGCACTCAGACGACCCAGGACCTCTCCCCAGCCGGAGAGGCTGGCATCCGTCATCACCGTGGTACAGAAGGACACCAGGAAGGACTTCCCCTTCAGCAGATTGGAGAGATCAAGCCACCATGACAAATTCAGTTCCACATTAAGAGGGAGGGACACTGACATCTTCAGAAGGTCCGGCTGACCCCTGCACACCTGGATTACAAACCTCTGGAGTTCCCTGGTGTGAGCCATGGCAAAGGGGACTGCTTCTATGGTGGAAATGAACTTCCCCACTAGAGAGGACAGCTTCTTGGCTGGAACTGGATCATGATCCAGAACAGCAGAAACCCTGTGGGCGATCTCGTGAGCCACCTCATCCATGAGAAAAACCATGCTCTGCTGGGTGTCGAAGAGAAGGCTCAAGAAGACCAGACACTGGAATGGGACAGGATCGGATCCATGTTGATGATCCACCCATGATGGGTGAGAGTATGAATGCAGTCCTGAACCATGTATGGAGTAACTCTGATGCCGTCCCGATGGAGGACAGATACTAAGGCTACCAGGACACGGTTGAAGACTTGAGGAGCTGTAGTCAGACCAGAGGGAAGAGCTGAAAACTGAAATGGCCCTTGGTCGCAGGCAAATATGAGATACTCTCTGGATGAATGGTGATGTGTAGATATGCTTCCTGAAGATCCAGAGAGGCAAGGAATTTCCCTGGTGACATAACAGCAATCACCGTCCTTATGGACTCCTGGTGATAATGAGTCTTGATCGCAAAGGAATTGAGATCCTTCAAATCCAAAATGGGACAACAGCCACAGTCCTTCTTGGAGACCACAAAGAGGTTTCAGTAAAAACCCATACCTCTGTCCCGAATTGGAACAGGTTCCAGAAGGAATCATTGTCCAGAAGGGCCTGGATAGCGCCATTGAACAGACTGTGTTTCTCTACACCCTGGAGCGTATGAGAGGGGAAAAACTGAAAAAGAGCAAGAGAGACAAAAGGGATCCTGTACCCTTCCGCCACAAACGTGCAAAACCCACAGGTCCACCACTGAATCCTCCCAGACGCTGTGGTAGTGACACAGCCGAGTAGGGACCTGGGTTCAGCGAGTCATGTCTAAGAAGGCTTGGAAGCCTTAGGCTTGGAGAAGACCTTGGGCTTACATTGTTGTTTGGGCTTGGAGGAGGAACGCGGAGCTGAGGAAACCACCTGGTTCGCCGGATGTGACTCAGTCTGGAAGGAATGAAAAAGCTGATTATGCTTGATAGGTGTCTTCTTCATGGGGACCATAGGCAGAAGGGTACTCATGCACCCTGTGGCCTCACTAATCAGATCCATAAGATCTGGCCCAAACAAAGAGGTGCTTTGAAAAGGAAATGAGAGCAAAGCTTTCTTGGAAGCATTGTCAGCAGACCAGATCTTGAGCCAAAGAGCTCATCTGGCAACCACACACATGGTGGAAATCTTTGACACCAAATGGATGGCATCAAATAAGGCAGCAGAAACATAGCTGGGCCTCAGAAATGTTGGCAAGAAGCCGCAACATATCCGAAGTAGGAACACCCTGATGGACAGCCAGGGTGTGCTGTTCAGTCCAGACTGCAATGGCCTGGTTCACCCATGCCGCAGCGAACGCTGGATGCATGGCAGCAGCAGCAGTGGCAAAAATGGACTTGAGAGGGAGACCTCAAGTTTCTTGTCAGTCCAGTCTTTCAGAGCGGACATATCAGCAACTAGCAAGGCAGTGGACTTAGATAGCCTGGAGACAGGAATATCCATTTTGGGGGGGATGAACCCACTGAGCAAGTGCCGCCTCAGAGAAGGGGTAAAGCTTGGTAAATTTCTTGAAAATAGGTTTCCTGTCCAGAGACTTCCACTCAGACACAAGGCGGTCAAGAGTGGGGTTAGGTGGAAGTCTCCTGAAATACATCACAGGGATCCGAAGAAACCTCCTGCACTAAGGGAATGTTTAGGGTAGTTACGGGGATCAGGATCACTCTCAAAGAGGTCCACAAAAAAACTGAAAGGAGCCCACAGCAGAACATTCCTCAACATCCGAATCTACCAACAGTTCCTCCTCAGAGAGACTCCCTGTAACTGGGATGGGAGGAGGTGCAATGTAGACCGGAGGTCTCTAGTAGCAGCCTTGAACTCTTGCACCCAAACTGGCTCTAATGCATGGCTGGAGGTCCCTGGGGGAGACTCAGGGACATCAGAACATGCTGGGCATAAATGACCTGAGAATTCTCTAGGAAACCCTGAATGACAGGAGGAGCAATGCACAAGAGGGGACACAGAGACCCCAGCATCCTTAGTCTCAGGCCTGGCCCCAAGCTCTAACTGATTAGACATCCCCACAGTGTCAAAACGTTTCAAGTATAAGGAATCACCCAAATACAGTGTGTAAGATTAATATTTCACACCAGAAATTGCTAAAATGCACTTATCTGGCAGTGGAAGGGTTAATATGCAGAGGAGAGAAGGTATCGTCCAAGCCCTGCGTAGGATACTCGTTCAGAAAAAGCACAAAATGGCTGCCGCTGCGGGAGCCATTCAGAAACGAGTGTGCAAAGCAAGAGCTCATGGGAAATGTAATTTTCCCAGAAAAGTACGCCAACAGTGCCCAAAGCCCCCTGAGCCCCCCAACACACACAAAACTTTGAACCGGATAATACAGCAAGGGCAGACAAACAAAATGAGCCATCTCTGAAGTCTCTACGATGAGCGGTTGCAGAGATATGTCCCAAACTGTACAGTCCCACAGAAGTGAATGGAGCAATGGAATCTATTCGGTAAGAGCACACGGAACAAAAATTTTGCAAAGTTGTAACTGATAAGTGAATGTGCACTAGACATTACTAAAACATGTCACTAGACCCAATAAACACTGAACCCAATAGGGAAAGTGCCAACAACCCCCCCTCCCCCCAAAAGATGCTAAACCAGCAGCTAAAGGATTAAGTTACCACAGAAACTTGCTCCAAACCACCCAACAGACATACAGATAAAACCAATGAGTACAGGAGTGTGCAATAGGAACTCCAAGGGGAAAACCCCTGTGCGGAGGGCCACTGTGGGACATGTGGACCTGCAGCACTCAAAGGGTAGCTCACCTTTCCTGCAGATCTTCTTTCTTCAGATCACCATGTATTAAGAAGAAGCCTCAGTGAGCAACTCCTGGGGAAAGAACCTGAACCCAAGATTCCCCCCCCAGGGCTAAAGGTCCAAAAAAGCACCTGGATACTGAGCTAGCCACATCTAAAGGGCATTGTCAGTTATGGTAATCCCCCTAATGGTGGTATTCCATTTCTAACAGAAAAAAAAAATAGCTAAAACTATAGCAGAACTGTTCTCTTACCTAGAACAAATCTTACTGGGGCTGACTGGCTAGCTGCAACCAAGGAGAGAAGGTAGGCTCTACCCCCTGCATTCACTTCTAGAATTGTTCCTGCCTACTTAAAGGGTCGGATCGCCTACCCAAAGTTAACAGTAACCTGTATTGGACGACAGAGAAATATAATTGTGCCCATTTTCTCTGTGTTTAAGAACAGTTTGTTCTTTGCTATATAACTTTCAACCTTGCAGAAATCATGTTGTAATATGGCTTCAAGTTGTGATATGTTAGAGTTTTTAGCATAGATTATGGTGTCATTTGCATATATGTGTACTGAAGCTGATTTGCAAACCTTGGGCAGATCATTTAGAAAAAGAGAAAATAGAAGAGGGCCAAGAACTGAGCCTTGAGGAACGCCACTTGTTACTTTGAGCGGAAGGGAGTAATTGTCAGCAAACTGACATATACTGCATTCTGTCAGATAAGTAGGACTGGAACCAGTTTAGAGAGTTTGTATCACAGTGCCTGTGATTCCTGTCACTCTCATCTATGGCAGACACTGATTTGCTGAGTGGTTTGGCCCGCCCCCTGGTGACCTTTTTATACCTGGCTATCACATCTGTCAGATGCCCTTTCGTGGTGTTTCTGAGCCAGTTATACTGTTGCTGTGTTCCTGTGTTCTGGATTCCTGTGTACCGAATCGGCTTGTCCTGACTATTCTCCTGTGTTCCTGCTTGTGTATGATCCAGCCCGTCTGACTACCACCCTTGGATCCTGACCCGGTTTGGCCGACGTTCCTGCTTGTGTATGACCCGGCTTGTATGACTACCTCCTACGTGCTCTGACCTCGCCTGGCTGACTTCCTGCTCCGAAGATCGACCTCCAGCTTGTTCCAGTGACCTGCGTTCCAGTTGTCGCCGCCGCGACATTACTATCTGCTGTTCCAGTCTTTGTGCGACTGCCTTGCCTGGTGTGACCCGATCAGTGCAGTGTATCTTCCCGTGCAGAGCTTGGTGTGTGTACGCCTCTCTCATACTGCAGAGCCTTGCTTACCGCTGAAAGCCTCGAGTAAACATGCCTTTTAACCCTAGTAGTGCCACCTTGGTTTCACACTCTCCATTCCAGTACGAGCCTCGTTCTCGGTGATACTCCTGCTGAGTTGGCCGCTCACCGTTGGCAACTCTGTACCTCCTTGCAGAGTATTCACGTCTGTTGGGCCAGTTGGGCGCCTAAGGCTCTGTCTTATTGCATTACTGGACGATTCCGTTATACAGAGTGGTGGCAGACAAAGGCTTGAGCGTCAGCAAATCCGGTAACAACGCCCGTGGGGCTATTGGCTCTTGCATATCTCTTTCCTGTGTCCAGTTATATCTGAGGAGGCTTAACAGCTCTTGCATTGCAGGCCGATTCCTATTTCGCCCGTGGGGGCTATTTCCACTTGCACTAGCAGAAGCAGTTCCAGTAGGTACGCCCGAGGGGGCTAAATGGATTCCTATTCTGCTTTATATTAAACACCTTGGCAAGGCAGTCCTGTATCCAGTATATATTGAACGTCGTCTCCAGCACAGCTTTATAACACCCAGGGCGTGCCAAACATTCACATCTGAGACTGACTGTTATCAAGGACTTAACCCTCTGTGGTTATATTCCATTCTACTACTGTGTATTTGTACATGTAATACGTTTGTGCATTCACACTTGTACCTATCAGCCTACTCTGCTGATGTATATCAACCGTCACTAGAGGGCGGACCTTTGCTTTACCTTACTCTAAATAAATTGTGTTTTTATTTCACATACTGGTCTGAGTGTCTAAAAAACCGTTACAGTACGAAAGGGCCATGACCTCAGACGGTAAGGGTGAAAGTAATACACAGAACATCCATTGGAGAATGGATGTCCATGAGCAGCACATGGACCAATTGGCACTGGCTCTACAGACGTTACTCGAACGTACAGTACATTTGGACAGGCCTAATCCTAATCCGGTGGTCACCCCAGTCCTGACACCGGAGAATCAGCCTACAGTCCCCTCAGCTAACCCGAGAGGGTTAACGGCAGCAGCACCGTTACCGTTAAGATATGATGGCGAACCCTCCCTTTGCAGGGGATTCATTAATCAATTGGAGATATTTTTGGAATTGGCACCCCAGGCATTTCCTAACGACCGTAGTAAGGTCGGCTTTATGATATCTCTGTTGACGGGCAAGGCCTTGGCATGGGTGAATCCGTTGTGGGAAAATGCCAGACCCTGCACACTGAACTTTAAAGAATTCGTGATGAAGTTCAGACGAGTGTTTGAGGTTCCTGGCAGGGCTGCCTCTGCTGCCAAAATGCTGATGGAAATTCAGCAGGGCGAACGCACACTGGGCGAGTATGCTATCGAGTTCCGGACCTTGGCAGCAGAGGTGGGCTGGAACGATGAGGCCTTACTGGCTGCCTTTACCCTGGGTCTCTCCGAACAAATTAAGGATGAGATAGCCGCTCGTGATGTACCCAGCGATCTGGATGAGTACATCGATTACGTCATGCTAATAGACTTCCGCATCCGAGAGAGACGGTTGGCTAAAAGGGCTAAAGCAAAAAACTATGGCCAGACCAGTTTCCTTAACCCACCCACACCACCCGTCCTTCCTGAACGACCAGCCGATAGTTCTGAACCTATGCAGTTAGGGTTCACTAGGCTCTCTAAGGAAGACAGATTGTATTGTAGGAGGCAAGGCCTATGCCTATATTGTGGCAAACCAGGGCATCTTTTACCCAATTGTCCAGTTAGGCCGGGAAATGAACGCACCTAGGGTACATTGGGGGACAGGCCCTATGTGGTGTAGAACAGTCCCTAGATCCTAGCACCACTAAACCCACCATCCAGGTGGTATTCGCTTGGGCGGACAAGGTAATCGAGGTCCTGGCACTGGTGGACTCCGGGGCAGCCGGCTACTTTATGGATCAGTCCTTTGCCGACTTGCAAGGCATTCCCTTATGTAAAAAGGACTCTCCTGTGGCAATTGAGGCCATCGATGGCAGACCCCTGGAGCCTGCATTCATTACGTTTGAGACAATTCCAGTGACAATGACTGTGGGGGCTTGTCACAGAGAGCAGATATGGTTTCAGATTATTCGTTCCCCGCACCATGCAGTTATTTTGGGGTTCCCATGGCTACAGGCACATAATCCTCAATTTGACTGGCAGAAATGTGAGGTTAACTCCTGGTCTGAATACTGTAATCAGAATTGTCTCTCTTTACCTGTCAAGATTATGTGTACCTCTCCGGCTGTGCCAACCGAATATGGGCAATTCAGTGACGTGTTTAGCAAAGGAGAGGCCAGCGCATTACCTGAGCATAGGTCATATGATTGCGCCATTGATTTGCCTCCAGGTGCGGTGCCCCCCAGGGGACGCACTTACCCACTGTCCTGTGAGGAGAATAAAGCTATGGAGGACTATATTGCTGATGCCCTCGAGAGGGGTATCATTCGTAAATCTACATCCCCGGCAGGTGCCGGATTTTTCTTTGTGAAAAAGAAAAGTGGTGAACTCAGGCCATGCATTGACTATCGAGGGCTGAACAAGCTAATGCCTAAGAACACCTATCCTATTCCACTTATTACAGAATTGTTTGACAGATTAAAGGGCTCTTCGATCTTTACTAAATTTGACTTGCGAGCCGCCTATAATCTGGTCAGAATTAAAGAAGGTGACGAGTGGAAAACGGCGTTTAATACCAGAACAGGGCATTATGAATATCTGGTAATGCCATTCGGCTTATGCAATGCACCTGCAGTGTTTCAGGAATTTATTAATGATATTTTACGAGACCTGCTCCAGTCCTGTGTGGTCGTATATTTAGATGATATATTAATTCACTCTGCCAACCTCTCCCAACATATTAAGGATGTTTCAGAAGTCTTGCTCCGACTTCGTAAGCACAAGCTATTCTGTAAACTAGAGAAGTGCGAATTCCATACATCTCAAGTACCATTCCTGGGTTTTGTAATCTCCAAAAATGGCATTGCCATGGATCAGGAGAAGTTGGCAGCAGTCTTGCAATGGCCTCGTCCTAAAGGGTTAAAGGCCATCCAGCGATTTTTAGGTTTTGCTAACTATTATAGGAAGTTCATCCAGAACTTTTCCTCGATTGTAAAACCTTTGTCAGATTTGACTCACAAGGGCGCTTCTCCCTCTCAGTGCTCCGAGGCAGCTGAAAACGCATTTGTTACCCTGAAATCTGCCTTTGCATCTGCTCCAGTGCTGTCCCACCCTAATCCCTCCCTGTCATTTACTTTGGAGGTTGACGCTTCAGAGGTTGGGGTTGGGGCAGTACTCTCCCAACGTCCTGTGGGAGGTGGCGCCTTGAGGCCTTGCGGCTTTTTCTCTAAGAAATTGCCTAGTACGCAGAGCCATTATGAGATTGGTGACAGGGAACTGTTGGCCATTATCCTAGCATTGAAGGAGTGGCGTCACCTTTTGGAGGGCACTCAGACTCCGGTACTTATCCTTACTGACCACAAGAATTTAACTTATCTCTCCGAAGCCAAAAGACTGTCCTCTCGACAAGCTAGGTGGGCACTTTTTTTGTCTCGATTTAATTTCCTAGTGTCTTACCTTCCTGGCTCAAAAAATATTAAGGCTGATGCGTTGTCTCGTCAGTTCGCTTCTGACACTGAGAGGGAGGAGGAACCTGTACCTATCATTCAGCCATATCGCATTCTGGCCACTATTCGTACCACCATAACCTCGCCTCTGGGGGAGGAGATATTGGCATCACAATCAAGGGCACCCCCTGAGACCCCAGTAGGGAAGTGTTTTGTAGATGAGCCATTCCGTGTCCGTCTGTTGGAAACCTATCACGCTTCTAAAGAGGCTGGGCATATTGGTAGGGACCAACTAGTATGGTCTCTTTCGCAATTATTTTGGTGGCCTACCCTGAGAGCCGATTGCGCCGCTTTTACAGCAGCCTGTACCACCTCTGCCCGTGCCAAGACCCCTAGGCATCTCCCCGTGGGCTTACTGCAACCGGTGCCCAACGGAGACCGCCCTTGGTCTCATATATGTATTGACTTCTTGGGAGAATTACCAGCCTCTAGGGGTTATACGTTCATTCTTATGGTGGTCGATAGATTCTCCAAGATGGCACATTTTGTGCCTCTGACTGGCCTTCCATCGGCCCAGGAACTGGCTGTAGTATTTTCCAGAGAGGTGTTCCTCCTGCGCGGAGTACCCAGAGTTATTGTCTCCGACCGTGGGAGTCAGTTAGTTTCAAGGTTTTGGAGGGCATTTTGTAGCCAGATGGGCATCCAATTGTCATTTTCCTCCGCCTACCATCCCCAGACTAATGGGGCCGCTGAGCGTGCCAATCAGGGACTGGAGCAGTTCCTACGCTGCTTTGTCACCGATCATCATGATAATTGGGCTGACCTGTTGCCATGGGCGGAGTTTGCCAGAAACTGTGCGGTCAATCCATCGTCCGGGAGCTCTCCGTTTCTCGTTAATTATGGGTTCCAGCCTTGTCTGCTCCCGGACTCTTTTCAGGCGCAGCAGATTCCTGCTCTGGACGAGCATTTGGTGCAACTTCGTTCCACTTGGGCACAGGTTCAGAGGTCCCTCAGTCAGTCATTTAGGCGGCAGCAACGGCACGCTAATCGTAGACGTCTTCCAGCGGTCTCATTTCAGGTTGGGGACAGGGTATAGCTGTCATCCAGAAACCTCAATTTACAAGTGCCTTCCAACAAACTGGCTCCCCGGTTTATCGGTCCATTTAAGATTATCCGCAAGATTAATCCGGTTTCTTATGCACTGGAACTTCCACCCTCAATGCACATTCATAATGTGTTCCATGTGTCGCTCCTGAAACCCTTGGTGTGCAATCGTTATACTACTACGCCAGTGATTCCTGGGCCGGTGGACGTCCAGGGCCAAGAAGAATAGGAGGTCCAGATTTAGAGGAAAGCTGCAATATTTGGTTCATTGGAAGGGCTATGGTCCTGAGGAACGTTCTTGGGTTCATCAAGGGGACCTCCATGCACCTAGATTAGTACGCAGCTTTCACTCTAAATACCCTTTGAAACCCAGGCCTCAGGCAGGGAGAGGGGGTCTTTGAGAGGGGGGTACTATCACAGTGCCTGTGATTCCTATCACTCTCATCTATGGCAGACACTGATTTGCTGAGTGGTTTGGCCCGCCCCCTGGTGACCTTTTTATACCTGGCTATCACATCTGTCAGATGCCCTTTCGTGGTGTTTCTGAGCCAGTTATACTGTTGCTGTGTTCCTGTGTTCTGGATTCCTGTGTACCGAATCAGCTTGTCCTGACTATTCTCCTGTGTTCCTGCTTGTGTATGATCCGGCCCGTCTGACTACCACCCTTGGATCCTGACCCGGTTTGGCTGACGTTCCTGCTTGTGTATGATCCTGCTTGTATGACTACCTCCTACGTGCTCCGACCTCGCCTGGCTGACTTCCTGCTCCGAAGATCGACCTCCAGCTTGTTCCAGTGACCTGCGTTCCAGTTGTCGCTGCCGCGACATTACTATCTGCTGTTCCAGTCTTTGTGCGACTGCCTTGCCTGGTGTTACCCGATCAGTGCAGTGTATCTTCCCGTGCAGAGCTTGGTGTGTGTACGCCTCTCTCATACTGCAGAGCCTTGCTTACCAATGAAAGCCTCGAGTAAACGTGCCTTTTAACCCTAGTAGTGCTGCCTTGGTTTCACACTCTCCATTCCAGTACGAGCCTCGTTCTCGGTGATACTCCTGCTGAGTTGGCCGCTCACCGTCGGCAACTCTGTACCTCCTTGCAGAGTATTCACGTCTGTTGGGCCAGTTGGGCGCCTAAGGCTCTGTCTTATTGCATTACTGGACGATTCCGTTATACAGAGTGGTGGCAGGCAAAAGGCTTCAGCGTCGGCAAATCCGGTAACAACGCCCGTGGGGCTATTGGCTCTTGCATATCTCTTTCCTGTGTCCGGTTATATCTGAGGAGGCTTAACAGCTCTTGCATTGCAGGCCGATTCCTATTTCGCCCGTGGGGGCTATTTCCACTTGCACTAGCAGAAGCAGTTCCAGTAGGTACGCCCGAGGGGGCTAAGTGGATTCCTATTCTGCTTTATATTAAACACCTTGGCAAGGCAGTCCTGTATCCAGTATATATTGAACGTCGTCTCCAGCACAGCTTTATAACACCCAGGGCGTGCCAAACATTCACATCTGAGACTGACTGTTATCAAGGACTTAACCCTCTGTGGTTATATTCCATTCTACTACTGTGTATTTGTACATGTAATACGTTTGTGCATTCACACTTGTACCTATCAGCCTACTCTGCTGATGTATATCAACCGCCACTAGAGGGCGGACCTTTGCTTTACCTTACTCTAAATAAATTGTGTTTTTATTTCACATACTGGTCTGAGTGTCTAAAAAACCGTTACAGTTTGCTTATAAGAATATTATGGTCTACTGTGTCAAAGGCCTTGGCAAAATCTAGGAAAATGGCTCCTGTGAGTTCACCATTTTCCATGCCAGCCTGGATATCACTGGTTACTTTTAGGAGGGCCGTGACTGTTGAGTGATTTGGTCGAAAGCCTGATTGAAGAGGGGTGAAAAAACTGGTCTATCGGTAATATTTATATAGTTGCAGGTGTACACATTTCTCTAGTATTTTAGATAAAGTGGGGAGTAGGGATATTGGTCTGTAGTTTGATACTACATATTTATCCCAACTTCTGTGGATAGGAACAACTCTAGCCACCTTCCAGGCTTTGGGCATATACCCTGATGCCAAAGAGGCATTAATTAAAGATGCAATCGGTTTGGCCGTGACCATGGCACTGAGCTTTAATAATATTGTTGGTAGTTGGTCAGGGCTAGATTGGGATTTCATTTTTGGGTTGAGGAGCTGATCATATATTTTGCTTTCATTTACCGGCATGAAATTGAATTCTTTTTCATAATTGGACCAGGCAAAAGGTGCCAGTAACTGTTTGAACTTCTGAGTTACCTTTGTTTTGTGTAATTAGGGTGGTGGCACATTCAACCAAGTAGCTGTTAAATGCATTGGCTGTGGCTATGGGGCACTGTATTGTTTCTTTCTCTACAGTTATAGTTGATGGGTGAGAATGGTGAGGAGGGTTGTAGAGGTTTTTAAATAACGTTTAAAAATATGGCTTGGTTTGAAATGTTACTGTTCAAGCTGTCAGTAAAATATTGTGTTTTTGCTAATTTTGTTTGTTTTATACATGTATTCCTTAATTGCCTGTATGTAGTGTGAACATAAGCGGAGCCAGTTTGTTTAAATTTATTCCATAAGGCATCTCTGAAACTATATAATTAAATCAACTCAGCTGAGACCCAGGGTAGATGTGCCCCCCCCAACCCTGACCTTCTTTAGTGGGGCATGGCTATTAAAGAACTGTGAGAATTCAGAGTTTAAAAAGTCAATTGCTAAGTCTAGGTCAGGTATTAGGTGTATTCTACACCACGAGCAATTTCTTAAATCATTTAGGAAGGACTGAAGATTACATTTTCTAAATGATCTCTTGAGTATGAATTTGGAACATGACTTAACTGGTTTTATTTTGCGGACACAGTAAACTATGGAGTGATCGCTAAATACATTTGCTAGTAACACCACTGAAAGGCCACCATGCCTTTGTTTGCGCTCGTCACACTTGTTTGTTGTTGATGTTGAACTTCAATGAAGGCCTTATGATATGGATAAGCATGTAAGCCTCCTGGCAAAAAGCATGATTATGTGGGAAGAAGATTTAGCCTTCTTAATAATTAGAGCTGTAAACAGTGTGGCATGCCCATAAATGACCACAGCAGGGTACAACTAAAACAGGGATGAGGTAAGGACAAATTTAGGGATAGCTAGATCTTCAGGAGGCCAGGCTTCCACCATCCAATGGTCCTAATAAATGGCTGCTGAGTCAGAGACCACAGAAGGTGAACCTTAGGAGGCCTGCAGAATAAACATGGAACGGCCATTCCAGTTTCTCAAGAAATGTGACCACATGGCGAACTTGGACTGAACCGCTTTGGGAAAATTGGTTTCTGTCAGGTTCATCAGGCCCAACAGACAATATAGTGAGTAAATGAGAAATGAAGAGATGCCCCAGGGAAATAATTCTCATGGCAAACATTAACATGCCTAGAAGAGACTGCAACTCCACCCTCTGACAGAATCTGACTGAGGAAAAAAGGAAGGGCCACATCCTGAATGTAATGAAGTTTATCCAATGGTAAACTTGCCTGCATAAGGACAGAATCCAACTGAATACCTAGAAAACAGACACTGGACTGGCCATATGGTTTTGTCCTGAGCTACTGGTATATGTACATCATGAAAAAGTTTTGTCAGCTTATCCAATCCCTCAGGGATCATATAGTGGGGCTTGAAAGTAAGAAATCATCCAAGTAGTGAACAACCATGGAAGAGCAACTCACATTCATAGGTTTTCTGCAAAAAAATCCAATAACTTCGGGGTGCTTTCAGCCCCAAAAGTGCGGTGTGTAGCCCTTCCAACATGAAGGTGCCAGAGGGAGGTACGCAGAGGAATCAACTTAAAGGCATCCGAAATGTCTGCTGTAGATAACCAGAACCCCTGCCTGAATTAATAATTAACTGAATTACATCATCCACTGAAGCATAAGAGTGTGAATTCTTCCAAGGGTATAAGTGAATTCATGCTGGGAATGAATGAGGAATGAATTGCAGACAATTGATACATTTGTTGAATCCCTTCATGTATTTGAATGTTTCTATCAGAGGGGATATGACAGAAACATTCAAATACATGAAGGGATTCAACAAAGTGCAGGAGGGAAACACATTTCAAACGAGTAAAAATATTAGGCCCATAGTCTAAAACTAGAAAGACACCGGTTTAGAAGTAATGTAAGAAAGTTTTACTTCACTGAGAGGGTAGTAGGTAAGTGGAACAGCCGACCAACAGAAGTGGCAGAAGTTAATACAGTTACAGAATTTAAGCATGAATGGGATAGGTATAAGGCTGCCCTGAACATAAGAAAAGACCAAGGCCCAAAAAAGGTTTGAGGTTTTTACAGTAGGAAAATGGGCAGACTAGATGGGCTCGAATGGTACTTATCTGCTGTCAAATTTTATGTTTCTATGTAATATCTGTATATTAGAGAATTTCCTTGTGCCTACGCCAATCGTGTTAACTCGCCAAGTTGTGAAAGGGTTTTTCGAACAGCCCTATAACATACCCTTTAGCAATTTCTATAAAAACAACATATAAACAGCTTGTGCATCTAGTGTCGCTCATTGCAGATTTGCGCATTCCAATGACTTGGATGGAAGTGCCACTAATCCTGCATGAAAACCCTCTGTAAAGCCATGCACTAGGAAGTGCACTAAGCACAGGGAAGGATGGAACCTAAGGCAGAACTTCAAGATTGGGACATGTATGATACCTAGTCATGGTTTAGGATAAAGCTGCTGAGGACACAGTCTTACGGTAAGCCATATGGCAGATGATGCAAACAAGCAGCAGACTGAATGAAGATCCATCTGGCTGTCTACAAAACATAAGCTGGGTACATGAATACTAGAAACAGAGAGCAAATTGCTGCTGGTCCATAGATCCTCTTTATCTAACTAAAGACGTTTTTAGTGTAAAAATGAACTCTGCACTAGGTAACTGTGACAGATGAGGCCGGTCCGAGGGGTGCAGAGCCTAGACGATGGCAGGAACAATGGTCTTGCTGTGACATCTAAAATTAAGACAGCGGTACAAGGGCCTAATGAGTGGGTGTGACAGGTGAGGCCCTAAATATATAGAAGCAGGTAGGAGGAGGTTCTATTTATGAGTTGGGCCAAGGGGATTTTCAAAGAGGTAGAGGGAGGGGAAATAAATAGCCTCCTCTATTACCTAACTAATCTAAAAGACATGACCAGCAGACTTCTAGTTGACTGGGCTTCTGACTAACCTAACAAGTAAAGGAAATATTAATGAATGGTTAGCATACTTGCACAATGTAGTCCCTATCACTTGATTTATCCTAAACGTAGAAGGCTGTAAAAGAAAAATATGACCTTTGTTACAGTTATTTCCTTTTACCTCCGAGGCCCCCCACAGATAAAAGAAACGTATGGATCTGTCATCCCCGCTAGCTGGCGTGAACTCTTCAAGCGGAAATGTTTAAGAAGGCACTTCCTCCCTGCTCGATAGTCAGCCTTTGCCATAGCTGAAAAATATAAAAGTAGAGATTACAGGGAGGGTGCGCCATGGGGGACACAGAGGAAAAAGGAAATAACAGTAAGAAATGTCATCTTTTCCTCAGTGTCCCCTTCCACGGCCAATAGAAACGTATGGGTTCTTCCCATAGCAGCATATAATGGGAGGGTTATCAACACTATAAACTATAAGTAGTACTCTAAAGATTAAAACCTGTCATAGTTTAGAATAGCTCCAATAACCATAAAAGATTGAAAAGATCTTACCCCTTATGGTCTTGCCACTGCCTGGAGAACCCTCCTGCCAAATCTTGCATCTGATGAGGATTGAACATCTAGATGATAATGCTTTATAAATGTGGACATGGATGAACAGGTTGCTGCTCTGCATATTTCTTCCAGGGAGACTGAAGCTCTGAATGCCCAGGAGGTGGCCATTGCTCCTGTAGAATAGACTTTTACCAGAAGAGGAGGATTCTTGCCTGCATCTAAAAATAGGCTATTTTTATGTAGTCAACTATCCACAGAAACATAGAACTTGATGGCAGATAAGAACCATTTGGCCCATCTAGTCCGCCCATTTTCCTACTGTAAAAACCTCAAACCTTTTTTGGGCCTTGGTCTTTTCTTACGTTAAGAACAGCCTTATGCCTATCCCATGCATGCTTAAATTCTGTCACTGTATTAATGTCTATCACTTCTGCTGGTAGGCTGTTCCACTGATCAACTACCCTCTCAGTGAAGTAAAACTTTCTTAAATTACATCTATACCTAGTTTTAGACTATGGCCTCTTGTCCTAACATTTTGATTTCTATAGAATCACAGAATTTGACGGCAGATAAGAACCATCTTGAAAAGGATGCTTTTGACGCAGCCGTACCCTTGAACTTACCTTGGTGGTGTACAAACAAGCTTGTGCAATTCCTCTTGTTCTAGGCCCACTGGGTTTGGGCAGAAGGAGGGCAAAACAATTTCCTGATTCATATGGAATTCTGATACCACCTTAGTTCTGAATCCTGTTTTTGTTCTTAATACGACTTTTTCCTGATGTATAGTCAGGAATGGAGGTTTAAAGGATAATGCTTGAAGCTCCCCTACTCTCCTAGCCAATGTTATGGCGGTTAAGAATACAACTTTTAACGTTTGTTTTTTATGGGTACTTTTTCCAGAGGTTCAAATCTGGTAGATTTCATGAGCTGGTTAAGCACCAAACTCAAATCCCAAGTTGGAATGGCATGTCTTATTCGAGATCTTGCTTTTTTTTATAGCCTTGATGTATATCTTTACCATATGATCTTCTGCAAATTCCTTTGCCATTATAGCAGAAATGACAGATAGTTGGACTTTTATTGAGGCCGGTTTCAATCCTTTCTTTCTCATAGCCTCTTTGCAAGAAATTTAGAATGTGAGCTGAGTCTAGAGAGGTCCTGCTGTCCAGCTGACTTTTCTCTTCCCGAAAAAAATGTTTGTAGCACGGAATCTGATAGCCCTCTCAATCTCAGGGACGTCCTTTCAGACTCCATGCCATTAAGCTCAATAAGCTGGGATTCTGGTGCTGTACTGGTCCCTGGCTTAGGAGATCCTGTCAGTTTGGTATCCTCCGTGGTTTGTCTATTGAGATTCTCTCCAACTCTCAATACCATGTTCTTCTTGGGCGGTTTGGGGCTATCAGGACAATGTTGGCTCTGTCCTTTCTGATCTTTCTCAGGACCCATGGGATCATGGGTATTGGGGGATATTTTTATGCCAGCCTATATTTCCATGTGTATTTCATGGCATCCGTGCCCAAGGCTTGCGGGTGTTTCCATCGAGAGAAAAACTTTTGGCACTTTCTGTTTGAGTAAGATGTCATCAAGTCCATCTTTTGTCACCCTGTTTCCATTCCCTTTGTATAGTCTCCTATATGGAGCTATGTACCGGGATAACTGCACTTGTCTTTTTATATCCAATAAAGGCAGTATCAATATCATTAAGGTCCTTCTGAATTTCGGTAAGGCCTAATGATTTTCTCATTGTTTTGACCAGAGGGTATACTTTATCAATAGAAAAGTTTCCAGTGTCTTCTACAATCTCACCTTCTTCGGCGGAGGAGCCTGCAGAGTCCGGTTCTACAATACTGTCTTCCTCATAATCCTGTAAATGATATGGACCCTCATCTGGGTCTGAAACTCTGGGTCTCTTCCTAGCTGAGTCCTGCATAGTTGAGAAGGTCTCCTGCATGGAGACCTTCATCCAGTTCAAAAATTCCTGGAACTGTGTTGGGACTTCGCTGCCAGAAGAACGTTTTAGACAGTCAGGGCATAACTTTGAGGGGTCAGAGAGAGGTAGTCTCTGATCACAGCTTGTACAAGATTTTGTCTTAACAGCAGCCTTCACTTCCTTAGAAGGCTCTACAGCCTTCTTCTTTTCAGCTTTGTTCTCTTTAGTGTCAGACATTATGAGTAGAATATGAATAGTAATGCAGAATTCATGTACACATACAGTAAAGATATTCTTATGTGAATATGCAGTACATCAAATGACAAGCATAGACAGAGAAAACAAGCATAAATGTAGTAAAATATGTAAAAAATACTACTCGCAATCCATCTGGAGACCATCCTGCCTGCTGGACTGATATACCCTCCGTTTACACGAGGAGGAAGACGCCAGGTAGCTTCCTGCGTTCCACTAGTGGAATGAATGCGTCACGTCCGGTTTCTGGTTCTTCCAAGCCTTCGGCGTTCTTCCGGTAGAAAATGCAGCAGAGGCAGTTTAAAGAGAGAGCAGAGTTGGAGCGCCACCGCTCTAGGTCCCTGGAAGGTCTCCGGATCTTGTCTCCTTGACAAAGCATGGTGCGGGGCAGAGGAAGAAGGTATGTGGGCCGCGTTAAGGCAAGCCACACATGAGAAAAAATAAAAAATCCTGTATTAGGGAAAGAGAGAGAGAGGAGGCAATGCCTCCGTCCCCCAGCTTGGGTAGGACCAAATAACCGAAGAAGGGAGGATGTTCACAGATTTTTATAAATTTTCGATTGGTCCTACCAGCTGGGAGGCGGAGCCAATTGCCCACTGTATGCCGTGGATCGGACACAGAGGAAATACTGACTCCAGTCTTGATTAACAGTCACTATCTGTGGCTGAAGTGTCAGAGACTACAGAGGAATCAAAGTCTGTGGTTTCAGTGTCTGTACTCGATAAAGTCACACGTCTAGGGCCAGATAAAGATTTCAAAATCGATTTGCGTCGATCAAAATGCATTTGCGTGACCAATTTTAGATTTTACCACTTTCATAGTCCTCTTTGTCCCTAACAAATTTAAGTTATTTGTTCTCAACAATGTTATTTTCTAATTTCTCCTGTTTGATTAGTAAATCATTTTCTAATTTCTTATAGGTAGCTTTGCTAGATTCAGAAGACATTGAAGCTTGCAATGATTTGATGTCTTCCTGAACTCTGATCAGAATATCTTGTTTGTATTCAATTATCAAAGACATCAAGGTCATAGAACATTCAGTCAATGCTTGATTCCAGGCCATTAGGAACGGATCTCTATCTTGGACAAAAGTGGGTCGTTTATTGATCCGCAATCCCTTCGGGATTCTTTCACATTCAATGTATTTATTCAAAGTCCAGGTCTTCCACCATAATTTCTTCTCTTTACTCATGAGAAGTTCCAGTTCTATAAATTGTTTGGGTAAGCTGGTAACCACAGTGTTAATACTGACATTTACCTCAGTGAATGCTCTATGTATCAATTCCTGCCATCTAGAAGAAATCCCTGTTTGAGACATAACTTATATTTGTGAAATTGCCTCCACTTGTAAGCCATCAACTCTTTCGGTCTCAGAGATAGTTAGCAGTGTAGGATCCATGTCTGCACATTGTGTTTACAAAATAGGGTCTGATTCAGTAATCAGTGTAGCCATAATTGATAGCTCCCACGAAGGGCAGTGAGTGAATAAACAAGGATATTGGACCAGTATTAATTGTTGCAATCTGTATCATTGAAAGCCAAGCACAGAACGGTAATAGTATTCAATACAATCAAAGTCTCTCAAAAGATATTAGTTCAACAGTTGTCACATATATCGTCCTTGCTCAAATGGACAATTAAACATTTGCCTTCTAGGTATGTAGCCCATTTCCATAACAAGGCTTATACATATCATATTGCATACATGTTGAATACAGGAATGATCCTAAGATGTATACAGTTGCTTCATATATATATATATATATATATATATATATATATATATATATATATATATATATATATATATATATATATAGAATAACTGAAGTGTTTCTGAACTTATCAGATGATGAAAACAAAATCATGAATTATTCCCTATATCACTGGAAAATTACTTGTATATACAGTCACTCAATGTAAATGTACTTCCAGGGTGCTCAATTGTTGAAATGAAGTTAGAAGCAACTGCAGTTGCTTCACCATTCCAACTGTGTCCACGGTGGTCTGTGGAACACCAGTTTGATCCTTAGCATCCTGCTGCCCTTGCAACTCAGCATCAGAAGGAATTAAAGCAGTTATAAATTCCTCTAATTCCAAAATATCACTGCTAGTGGTGGTGGTGGTAATGCCCATCCTCATTCCTGTCTCCCATTCCTTCTCAGTTTCTGCTAAAAAGTCCATCAATGTCTCTTCCACCTCAGTTTCTCAAACATCACCACCACCACTAGTCACTACGTGCTGCTGCTCTATTCCAGACATCTCACTGCTGCTTGGAGGAGGTGATGAGCAATGTGACAGAAGGTTCCCTAATGTCACACTAGCCATTTCCTTTTGACCTGAAGAAGGCGGCAGATTAGCACTAGCAGCAGGCACAGGCAGCTCATCTGTGCTCCTGCTGTTGGTGGTGGTATTAATTGCCTCTTCAGGATTATGTTCCACCTGGACACTGTAGTGAAAGGAAGGGGAAGACTCCCAGTCCCAGGGTCAGGGGGATGGTGTGGGCTCCCTTGACCGCTACTCTAGACACTGTCAAATTTTTCCTCTACCACTCCGGTTGCTTCACCATTACTGCTATTTCTACTAACACCAACCACATCAAGTTCGGTTGCAAAGTCTTCCTACTCAGTCTCACTGTCACTATGTCACGGTTTATTATGACTCTCAGACACAAGTTTTAGGTAAAAAAAATCAATTTTATTGAAATAATAAATGATAACTTAGGATGGCAATAACATACATATATATATATACAGAATATAGCACAGACAGAAGGCAGACTCTACCGGTCCTGTCAATATACCGGACAGGACAGTCTTTAGGCTCTACCGGCCTTGCCAATACCGGGTAAGGCAACCTGCAGATGGAATAGCATAACGGTTTTACCGGCCTTACCAAATTACCGGGCAAGGCAGCCTCAATAGATACACAATGTAGGCTCTACCGGCCCTGCCAATACCGGGTAAGGCAACCTCAGATGGAATGTGGTAAAAGGTTCTACCGGCCTTACCAATACCGGGCAGGGCAGCCCAGAGCTAACCGCAGCAGTCAGATGGAACTGGCAAATTAGCAGAATCGTTAAGCAGCAAGGCTTTGGAGCAAACCAGCGTCCGCACGCTGGGACCAACACAGATTAGTATAGCTGATAGGCTTTGGAGCAAACCAGTGACCGCACACTGGCGTAACAAGCAAGTTTGTATAGCCGCAAGGCTTAGGAGCAAACCAGCGTCCGCACGCTGGGACCAACACAGATTTGTATAGCTGAAAGGCTTTGGAGCAAACCAGTGACCGCACACTGGTGTAACAAGTGAGTTTGTATAGCCGCAAGGCTTAGGAGCAAACCAGCGTCCGCACGCTGGGACCAACACAGAATTGTATAGCTGATAGGCTTTGGAGCAAACCAGTGACCGCACACTGGTGTAACAAGCGAGTTTGTATAGCCGCAAGGCTTAGGAGCAAACCAGCGTCCGCACGCTGGGACCAACACAGATTTGTATAGCTGATAGGCTTTGGAGCAAACCAGTGACCGCACACTGGTGTAACAAGCGAGTTTGTATAGCCGCAAGGCTTAGGAGCAAACCAGCGTCCGCACGCTGGGACCAACACAGATTTGTATAGCTGAAAGGCTTTGGAGCAAACCAGTGACCGCACACTGGTGTAACAAGTGAGTTTGTATAGCCGCAAGGCTTAGGAGCAAACCAGCGTCCGCACGCTGGGACCAACACAGATTTGTATAGCTGATAGGCTTTGGAGCAAACCAGTGACCGCACACTGGTGTAACAAGCGAGTTAGTATAACCGCAAGGCTTGGGAGCAAACCAGCGTCCGCACGCTGGGACCAACACAGATTTGTATAGCTGATAGGCTTTGGAGCAATGTCACCAACGCGACCAGGCAGAAGGTCGCCAGGATACTGAAGACAGGTGATGAGATGACAGGAACCAGCAACGATCAGTCAGGTCAGAAAACAGCAGAGAAGTTCAGCAGGAACTGCAGCACCAGAGACTAGGCCGGAACCAGGACTGGAAGTACTTCAGCATGCAGGAAACACTGGAACAGTAGAGATCAGGAACTCAGGAACACATGAGATCAGGAACTCAGGAACACTGGAACAGAGGCCCAGCTATCACTAGCATAGTGATAGCAAGAAGGTCAGAAACAACACGAAAGGGCACTCAAAGGGTGCCCAATCCAGGTTTAAATAGTCAATAAGAGGCGGGCTATCTGCAGACAGCCAATAGAAGCCCCCTACTGGTGACAGACAAGTAACTGCAGCAAATCACGGGCACCGTGATAGTACCCCCCTTTCAAAGACCCCCTCTCCTAGAATAGGGTTTAGGTTTCTGCGGGTAATTGGCATGAAAGGCCCTAGTTAACCTAGGTGCATGAAGGTCCGTACTATCCACCCATGACCGATCCTCAGGACCATACCCTTTCCAATGTACCAGGTACTGTACCCTTCCTCTAAGCCTACGGGAATCAATAATGCTCTGAACCTCGTACTCCTCCTGGCCCTCGACCTCAACAGGTCCTGGCACCACAGGTGTGGTAGTATAGCGATTGCAAACCAGAGGCTTAAGAAGGGACACATGGAACACATTATGGATACGCATGGATGCAGGTAGGTCTAGTGCATAGGAGACAGGGTTAATTTTGCGAATAACTCTGTATGGACCAATAAACCGAGGAGCCAACTTATTAGACGGAACCTGCAGCTTGAGATTTCTGGAGGAAAGCCATACTCTATCCCCAACCTGAAAGGAAACCGCTGGAAGCCTTCTGCGATTAGCATGGCGCTGATGACGCTGAAATGACTGACCAAGTGCCCTCTGAACTTGTGCCCATGTGGAACGGAGTTGCTCGATATGCTCATCCAGAGCTGGAATCTGTTGCGTCTGAAATGAGTCTGGAAGCAAACAGGGCTGGAACCCATAATTAATCAGAAACGGAGAGCTCCCAGATGAAGAATTGACCGCACAGTTCCTGGCGAACTCTGCCCAAGGCAACAAGTCGGACCAATTATCATGATGGTCAGTAACGAAACAACGGAGAAATTGTTCCAAGCCCTGATTAGCTCGTTCAGCGGCTCCATTGGTCTGGGGATGGTAGGCAGAGGAGAAGGACAGCTGTATGCCCATCTGTTGGCAAAATGCCCTCCAAAATCTAGACACAAACTGGCTCCCCCTGTCAGACACCAGTACCCTAGGCACTCCATGCAACCGGAATACTTCTCTGGCGAACACCATTGCCAATTCCTTCGCTGAAGGAAGACCACGGAGGGGCACGAAATGAGCCATTTTAGAAAACCTGTCCACCACCATGAATATAAAGGAGTACCCCTTCGACATAGGCAACTCTCCCATAAAATCAATGGAAACATGAGACCAGGGGCGTTCGCCATTAGGCACCGGTTGAAGCAAGCCCACAGGGAGATGTCTCGGGGTCTTAGCGCGGGCGCAAGTGGCACAGGCATTCGTAAATTCGGCACAATCGTTTCTCATGGAAGGCCACCAAAAAAGCTGAGAAAGGGACCATAACAATTGGTCTCTACCAATATGTCCCGCAGCCTTAGAGGAATGGTAGGTTTCGAGCAGCCTAGTACGAAATGATTCAGCGACAAAACATTTGCCCACTGGGGTTTCATGGGGAGCGGACCCCTGAGAGGCCAGGATCTCCTCCCCTAGAGGAGAAGTGATACTCGTGCGTATAGTAGCCAGTATTCTATCAGGTTGGATGATAGGAGCTGGTGCTTCCACTCTGTCACTGTCGGCCTCAAATTGTCTTGACAGTGCATCAGCCCTGATATTTTTTGACCCTGGCAAATATGATACAATGAAATTAAATCGAGACAGGAACAGTGCCCACCTGGCCTGACGAGAGGACAATCTCTTGGCCTCCGAGAGATAGGTCAGATTCTTATGATCTGTTAGGATTAAGACAGGATTCTTAGTACCTTCAAGCAAATGACGCCATTCCTTAAGAGCAAGGATAATGGCCAATAATTCTTTGTCACCTATCTCATAGTGGCTTTGAGTGACAGTCAACTTTTTAGAGAAAAACCCACAAGGTCTGAGAGTTCCACCTTTCTCGTGTCGCTGCGAAAGTACTGCCCCGACCCCAATATCTGAGGCATCAACCTCTAACGTAAATGGAAGTAAAGGATTGGGGTGGGATAACACAGGAGCCGCAGCAAATGCCAGCTTCAAATTCTCAAAGGCTTTCTCAGCAGATACCGGCCAACAAGAAGGATTAGCACCCTTGTGCGTAAGATCGGACAGAGGTTTGACAATGGAAGAAAAGTTCTTAATAAACCTCCTATAATAATTAGCGAAACCCAGGAAACGCTGTATGGCTTTAAGACCCTTGGGTTTTGGCCATTGTAGGACAGCTGACAACTTTTCTTTGTCCATGGCAATGCCATCATTGCCAATTATGAACCCCAAGAATGGCACACTGGTTCTATGAAACTCACATTTTTCCATTTTACAAAATAATTTGTTCTCACGGAGTCGTAGCAATACTGCGGATACATCTTTGATGTGCTGTGCCATGTTTTGGGAGTAAATCAGTATATCGTCGAGGTACACCACAACACATGTCTGTAACATATCTCTCAGAACATCATTTATCAGTTCCTGGAAAACTGCGGGTGCATTACACAGCCCAAAAGGCATTACTAGATACTCGTAGTGCCCAGCTCGAGTATTAAAGGCAGTTTTCCACTCATCACCTGCTCGAATGCGAACCAGATTGTAAGCGGCCCGTAGGTCCAACTTGGTAAATATCGAAGCGCCCTTAAGCCTGTCAAAAAGCTCGGTGATGAGTGGTATTGGGTATGCGTTTTTAGCCATTAGTTTATTCAAGCCCCGGTAGTCAATGCATGGTCTTAATTCGCCATTTTTCTTTTTTACAAAAAAGAACCCAGCCCCAGCTGGAGAGGTAGATTTACGTATGATCCCTCTAGCAAGGGCATCAGAAATGTAATCCTCCATAGCCTTATTTTCATCACAAGATAATGGATAAGTGCGTCCTTTCGGAGGTACTGCACCAGGCTGCAATTCAATGCAACAATCATAAGGTCTATGCTGGGGTAGCATACTAGCCTCTCCTTTGCTAAAAACATCGCCAAACTGTTGGTACACATCCGGCATAGCAGAGGAGGTGCACATGACCTTAATAGGCTGGATGACGCACTTGTCCATACAAAACTGGGACCAAGCAGCAATTTCACACTTTTTCCAATCGAATTGTGGGTTATGTAACTGTAACCACGGAAATCCCAATATCACCGCATGGTGCGGGGAATTAATCAGTTGAAACTGCTGCTCTTCTCTGTGAAGTGCCCCAATAGTCATAGACAATGGCATAGTTTCAAATATAACCTGAGGCGGTTCTAAGGGTCTACCATCAATCGCTTCAATAGTCAAGGGGTTTTCTCTTTCAATGCGTGGAACTCCGTGCAATTCAGCAAAGGTATTATCCATAAAATACCCTGCTGCACCAGAGTCAACCAAGGCCAAAACCTCCACAGAGCGTTGTGCCCAAGACAATACCACCTGTATGGTGGGTTTCATTATGCCCGACATTGGGGACGATTGTACACCACCTAGGGCCTGTCCCCCAAGATACCCTAGGTGTGTGCGTTTCCCGGACGTACCGGACAGGAATTTAGCAAGTGCCCTTTTTTACCGCAGTATAAACATAACCCTTGTTTTTTGCGATATAGTCTCTCTGCCTTGGATAGTCTAGTGAAGCCTATTTCCATAGGTTCACATGTTTCCCGTACTGGTTCACTAGACTTCAATGCCAAGGGAGGGATGGGTGGGCAAAACATGCTACTAGGCTCATTATTTTTTGACCGTAACTTACGATCTCTGGCAATTGATCTCTCACGTATTCTGGAGTCAATTATCATAACATACTCAATGTAATCATCTAGATCAATAGGTAGATCTTTAGCAGCGATTTCGTCTTTAATGTGGTCATTCAGGCCTTGAGAGAAGGCTGCCAATAATGCCTCGTTATTCCAACCTACCTCTGCTGCCAATGTGCGGAATTCGATGGCATAGTCGCCCACTGTACGCCTGCCCTGTTGTATCTCCATAAGGCGTTTGGCAGCAGAGGTGGTTCTACCAGGAGGCTCAAACACTCTTCGAAAGGAACGCACAAATTCACTAAAGTTCTTAGTACAAGGTTTAGCATTCTCCCACAAGGGGTTAGCCCAGGCCAATGCTCTGCCAGTGAGCAGTGATATCGTGAACCCCACTTTACTACGATCATTGGGAAATGCGTGTGCCGTCAATTCCATAAAGATTTCGAGTTGATTGATGAACCCTCTGCAGAGACTAGGGTCACCATCATATCTTAGCGGCAAGGGTGCAGAAGCCGTTAACCCTTTAGCAGTACCCCCTAGGGGTCTGGTATCACTTTCCGGTGTCTGACTTGGCGAGACCACCGGGCTAGAGCTAGATTGGTCAGCAGGTACCGTGCGTTCAAGGATCGTTTGAATTGCAACTGCCAACTGATCCAAACGTTGCTCGAGCACATCCATCCTCCAATGGATATTCTGTGCGTTACCTTGACCCTTGCTGTCTGAGGTCATGGCCCTTTCGTACTGTCACGGTTTATTATGACTCTCAGACACAAGTTTTAGGTAAAAAAAATCAATTTTATTGAAATAATAAATGATAACTTAGGATGGCAATAACATACATATATATATATACAGAATATAGCACAGACAGAAGGCAGACTCTACCGGTCCTGTCAATATACCGGACAGGACAGTCTTTAGGCTCTACCGGCCTTGCCAATACCGGGTAAGGCAACCTGCAGATGGAATAGCATAACGGTTTTACCGGCCTTACCAAATTACCGGGCAAGGCAGCCTCAATAGATACACAATGTAGGCTCTACCGGCCCTGCCAATACCGGGTAAGGCAACCTCAGATGGAATGTGGTAAAAGGTTCTACCGGCCTTACCAATACCGGGCAGGGCAGCCCAGAGCTAACCGCAGCAGTCAGATGGAACTGGCAAATTAGCAGAATCGTTAAGCAGCAAGGCTTTGGAGCAAACCAGCGTCCGCACGCTGGGACCAACACAGATTAGTATAGCTGATAGGCTTTGGAGCAAACCAGTGACCGCACACTGGCGTAACAAGCAAGTTTGTATAGCCGCAAGGCTTAGGAGCAAACCAGCGTCCGCACGCTGGGACCAACACAGATTTGTATAGCTGAAAGGCTTTGGAGCAAACCAGTGACCGCACACTGGTGTAACAAGTGAGTTTGTATAGCCGCAAGGCTTAGGAGCAAACCAGCGTCCGCACGCTGGGACCAACACAGAATTGTATAGCTGATAGGCTTTGGAGCAAACCAGTGACCGCACACTGGTGTAACAAGCGAGTTTGTATAGCCGCAAGGCTTAGGAGCAAACCAGCGTCCGCACGCTGGGACCAACACAGATTTGTATAGCTGATAGGCTTTGGAGCAAACCAGTGACCGCACACTGGTGTAACAAGCGAGTTTGTATAGCCGCAAGGCTTAGGAGCAAACCAGCGCCCGCACGCTGGGACCAACACAGATTTGTATAGCTGAAAGGCTTTGGAGCAAACCAGTGACCGCACACTGGTGTAACAAGTGAGTTTGTATAGCCGCAAGGCTTAGGAGCAAACCAGCGTCCGCACGCTGGGACCAACACAGATTTGTATAGCTGATAGGCTTTGGAGCAAACCAGTGACCGCACACTGGTGTAACAAGCGAGTTAGTATAACCGCAAGGCTTGGGAGCAAACCAGCGTCCGCACGCTGGGACCAACACAGATTTGTATAGCTGATAGGCTTTGGAGCAATGTCACCAACGCGACCAGGCAGAAGGTCGCCAGGATACTGAAGACAGGTGATGAGATGACAGGAACCAGCAACGATCAGTCAGGTCAGAAAACAGCAGAGAAGTTCAGCAGGAACTGCAGCACCAGAGACTAGGCCGGAACCAGGACTGGAAGTACTTCAGCATGCAGGAAACACTGGAACAGTAGAGATCAGGAACTCAGGAACACATGAGATCAGGAACTCAGGAACACTGGAACAGAGGCCCAGCTATCACTAGCATAGTGATAGCAAGAAGGTCAGAAACAACACGAAAGGGCACTCAAAGGGTGCCCAATCCAGGTTTAAATAGTCAATAAGAGGCGGGCTATCTGCAGACAGCCAATAGAAGCCCCCTACTGGTGACAGACAAGTAACTGCAGCAAATCACGGGCACCGTGATACACTAGTAATATGAGGATATTTTTGATTACCCCCTCCTTCACTCCTAACGTTAACAAGCTGCTGGACCTTAGTACCAGTAGTACTAGCACTGGTAGGACTGCTTGGGAATGGCAAGTGTGTTTTAGGGTCCCTTGCTGTCACACTTGGCATCATTTTCTCCTCCCTCTCCCGAGTACTACAAGACACACTAGCGAAAAGCAAAGTATTGGTGGCAGCAGGTTCAGCACTGGCAGCAGGTACAGCGCTGGTGGCAGCAGGAGCAGCACATCTGGCAGCAGGTAAAGCAATGGTGGTTGCAGGTACAGCACTGGTGGCAGAAGGGGCAGCACTAGTGGCAGCAGGGGCAGCACTAGTGGCAGCAGGTACAGCAATGGTGGCACTGGCAGCAGGGGCAGCACGTCTGGCAGCAGGTACAACACTAGTGGCAGCAAGTACAACACTAGTGGCAGCAAGTCTGGCAGAAGGTACAACACTAGTGGTTGCAGGTACAGCAGTAGTGGCACTGGAAGCAGGGGCAGCATGTCTTGCAGCAGGCACAGGCAGCTGACCTGTCCTGCTCTCATTAGTAATACCCTTTTCTCCCTCCCTTCCCATTCCCTTTTCTCCCTCCCATCCAAATACATTCCCCAAGAGCCCTTGGGTTGATTTAGGGGGACTGGACAGCACTGGTTTAGTACTGCTAGTCATTCCTCCTCCTCAGACTCAGTGGACACATAATAAGGGTCCTTCCAGTTCCTCCTTTTGCTGCTCATAGTGATAGCAGTCACTAAGAGCCTCTTCTGCCTCAATTTAGCCAAAATATCACCGCAGAACAGCACAGTAGGTCTATCTTGCTCTTAGCTGATTCTATTGTGTCTGCCTTCTGCAAACACGTCACGTTTTTATAGCGTATTGCGAAAACAAAGTAAATCAGTGAGAGGAAACTTTATACCCATTGAAAAAATGGGGAAACATTCTGTCCAATGGTGAAGAAAAAAAAAAAAAATCGAAAATTTTAATCGCTAGTTTTAAAGCGGAGAACAACGTGGTTTTCGCTAAATTTCTCGCAGGAGAGACTCGGTCATGAGTGAAAACTTTTTTTTTTTTTTTTTATATTTTTATTGAAAGGACAGTAATAAAACATTGCAAAATCACAGATAATACACAAGGCAGTCAGGTAAGATACATACTGTAAACAGACAAGTAGATATCGTAACTTAGAGATATAGCTGTCCCATTTTTTATGTAGAAGTGAAAAAATAAACTAAACCTAAACTCCCCCTCCCCAACTATAACCCCCACCATATCCCTACTGAAACCCAGTGCCACCTACCCACCTTGGGAGAGGAGCGCAATCTTTCTCTCAACAATTATTATGACGCATAGCAGGTAACAGCGTAGGCATCAAATAGTAGATAATGCTACAAAGTAGATAGATAACTAGAGTCTCCAGGGCACCAACCATGGCACATAGAACAACAAATATCTATTCCATAGCCCTCATTGGTAAAGAGTTCTAGCATTGCAATAAGAGGTCCAGGAACCCCAAATTAGGTTGAATGTGTTCGGGTTGCCTCTATGCAAGTAGAGTCCCTTATAGTGAGGAAGATTATTAGTCACCAGGGCCATCCAATGATCATGTTTAGGGTGGTGTTCTGACATCCATGATTGTGCAACCACCTTTCGTGCCATAACCAGCAGCTCCCTAATCAATATATTATGAAAATTAGAATGACGTTGATCAGGTAGAATAGAAAATATGCATACCATTGGAGAAAGTGATAGATCCCATTGCACCATAGCCGACACAGTATGCAATACGTCCTCCCAAAATCCACGGACCAGGGAACACTCCCAAAGAAGGTGCAAGAAAGAGGCGCCTGTCTCCCCACACCTCCTGCACCAGTCATCATCCACCCTACCCATCCTGAAAAGACGCACAGGAGTATAATAAGACCTGTACAGAATTTTAAGCTGAATTAGCTGATGTCTGGCCGTAGTAGCTACCGCTGCAGGACTCCTCAAAGCCACTTCCCACTCATAATCCTCAAGGGCACCCACATCTACCTCCCATCTAGACCTAAGCCCATCATTCTCGCGTACAGAAAACCTATATAGCCACGCATATACTAATGAGACAGGTCGTAGGGGCTGCCTCCTCTTAGCTAGTGTAACCAATGGGAATTCCTTCATGCTCAGAGTCTTAGCACCCCACAAGGCATCCAAAGCATGTAAATAAGAGTAAAAGAAAGTAGTAGGTAAGGCAAATTCCACACACAGCTGCTCAATTGCCAAGATATTTCACAGATTCCTCATATTTTAAATGAACAGACAACACAGGACCCCCATTCACAACCGGTTCCACAGGCAGTATGGAGGATTTGGCCCAATTTATTCGCAATCCTGAGTAATTGCCGTAAGTATTCACTAAATCTAGGACATGTGGAACAGACCTAGGGGACTCCCCCAAAAACAATAAGATATCATCAGCATTAAATGCCAATTTTTCCTATTACCCATCCGAAACACCTCCACTGTCGGATCGCTCCGGATCAACCTCGCAAACGGTTCAATAGCCAATGCAAACAGATCCGGCAACAATGGACATCCCTGTCGCCCACCTCTTTCGAGCACGAAAGACCCAGACCGGACCGACCCAGTCAAGACACTAGCAGACGGGTCTGTGTAGAGAAGTTGAACCCTCCTCAAAAAAGTTGGTCCGAATACAAACCTGCAAAGTGTACACCAAAGCTATTCCCAACATTATAATGTTTCAAATGCAAGTGAGAGAATAGTCTCCTAAGATTATGAAACTTAGACTTCCCGGGCATAAATCCCACCTGATCCGGGTGAATAAAATCAGAGATCACCATGCTGAGTCTAGCTGCCAGTACCTTGGCTAGGATTTTAGCATCCGACATAAGCAAAGAGATAGGTCGATAAGAGTCACATTTGGTCAAATCTTTACCCGGCTTAGGAAGTACTACTATCATTGCTTCAGTAAGGGATGGCGACAGTCTCCCCACATCCAAAGCGTCGTAGAAAGTGTTAAGTAATTGCGGAGCCAGCATTGCAGCGTACCTCTTGTACCACTCAGCCGGCAACCCATCACCTCCAGGGGACTTACCCGTGGGAAGAGAGTCAATAGCCGCCACAACCTCACCCAACAAAATGGGAGAGTCCAGCATCCGCCTCTGTTCAACAGATAAGGACGGGAGAGGTATTCCTGCCAGGTACAACTCCATCTGCTGATAAGTAGAATCGGTCTGTGTCGTATATAAAGTGGAATAAAAGCCCGCAAACACAGCATTGACGCCCATTTCATCATGTACAAGGTTTCCAGCATTGTTATATATAGACGTTATGCAACGTCTGCCCTCCCTGGCTCCTATTAATCGAGACATAAGTTTCCCTGCTCTATCCCCGTTCTCAAATAATTTCTGTGTCTGAAACATCATGAAATTTACATTCTGCTCCATTAGTGCAGTATTATAAGCAGAAGAGGCAAGTAAAAAGGAGTCAAAGGAAATATCATCACCATTGTCAACATATATTCTTTCTGCCACACTAGCTTCCTTCTCTAGGTGGTCTATTTTATCCTTTGTTCACTTTTTGTGTGCAGCAATTAATGAAACAAGTGAACCTCTTGTTACAGCCTTCGCCGCATCCCAACCCAATATGTTCAATAGAAGTCGCCAGCTATTAGTCGAAAAATCTCTAGCCATACGAAGATGTAGCCGCATTGGTGAGTGATCTGAGGCCACTCTAGGTAAATAGGAACAGTCTTCAACCATATGCCATGCATGATTAGAAACAAATGTATGATCTATTCTAGATAATGATTTATGAGTGGCAGAATGACATGAATATTCCTTAACATTCGGGTGAAGGTTTCTCCACGCATCAATGAGGCTCATATCCTCTATAATACTTAAAAATTTAAGTCTAGAAGTTAAAGAGTCACCTGACCTGGCACCCATCCTATCCAATACAATGTCAACAAGACAACGATTAAGCCTCGCAGAGACATATAAGAGAGCGTCCTGTAGGACCTCAGGCACAAAAGGCGGAGGAATGTATATATTCATTAGAATAACCGGGATGTCAGAAACCAAGCAGTCCAATAAAATGTATCTGCCTAATGGATCAGATTTCAAATCCACCAGTTCATGAGTGAAAACTTTTAATAAATATTCCATCCACAGGGCAGAATAGGTACACAGAGCACTTGTGAACTGGGCAATCCAACTCAAGGGAATCCCAGTGATGACAACCTATCTAATGGGGGACTATACAGCCCATATCAAACAGCAAAATAATAAAAGCCTAATAAAAACCAAGAGTATGGCCTTGCCCACCCAGGTTCTTTTCAGGACACGTACTTTAGGAGTTGGTTGAGCTGGAGAAAGAGGAGAGAGTCTATAGCCCAAATACACTGTCTTTTGTGATGTGTCCTGCCCTCCAGGAGGAGGGACTCAACCCCATGGTACCTGTGTTCCATACTGAATGGAATTTGAGTGCTTTGGTCCACTATCTGTCCCAGTTTGGGAGAGTCAAACTGGTAAATATAGTGGACCAAGGCACACTATTCTTCTGTCTTCAGATTAATACCATAGGAGAGGGCAGATTTTTAAGAATCTCAGCCATGAGAGAAGACTTGTCATAAAGCCACCACAGGGCAAGAGAGGTCCACAGATCACCTGGGAATTGGGTAATCCAACTCCAGGGAAGGCCAGTGATGGTAACACGCCTAATGGTAGGCTATACAGCCCCATATCTAATGAAGGAAAGTATAAAAAAAAACAAAAAAAACAAAACTAAGAGGATGGCCACTGCACTCCAGAGGTTTTGTAGGAAACATGAATTCTGGGAGTAGGTGGGGGGTGGGCGGTTTGAGCTGGAGGAGGAGGAGTTAGTCTTCACCCCAAATACCCTGTCTTTCTGTGATGTGCCGTGCCCACCAGGAGGAGGGACTCAACCCCATGGTAACCGTGTTCCATACTGTACACAAGAGGAAAAAAAATAATACTCTCATATATACATTTACTGTTAACAGTTATAGAGATTAATAAAGGTTACTTAACCATTTGAATGCCAGAGTTAAAGTGCTAACTACTCACTTAGGTTACATAACATTTACATAACATGTTAAACATCATATACTTCCAGGTATCATTTGTAAAATTTAGTCTTTTTATATTAAATCTCTGAAATCTAATCTTTAACTTGCATTTTTAACCCTTTGAGTGCCACAGGGGTATGCAACATGCACCCCTCTGGCATTCAATGGGTTAATGCATCTGCAGGCTGTCCTATACATGAGCAACCAGGCTAATTATTTTGGCAGTGCTAATGCTATTAATATATTGAGATTAGCACCCACTTCTCTAGCATGCAGTACAAGGTATTTAACCCGTTTTTGTGCCAGAGGTAGCCAATGCATTGCTTTGCAATGTGTTAGATACTTCTCTGGCACTCAAAAGGTTAATCCTGCATAATTTCTAGGTGTTAGTGTTTTCATTCATATTTCTAGCAATTATTTAATTAAAAAATGTAACCTACTTATTCGAAGATAATTAACTATATGCAAAAATTAGAAGAGGAGTGATTTGAAGTACATCATATGCACATTGAGGAACAAATGAAAATGTCCACTGGATTTAAACATGGCAAAAAAAGGCAACTATAACTCCAAAAGCTCCCTATTGGCAGATATGCTACACTGAGAGCAGACCTGCATATGAAGTAGGGGCTGCACTGTGATAACTGATGGACCAAAGAGCAAGCACAACAGATGTCTGAGGCTGATAGTGAACCCTTACTGGTTCCTTGGGAGAGAGACTAAACTGCAAGACTGAAGATACACAACTCAGTCTCTTATCCTGGATGCAATTCTCACAGATTCCCTGTAATGAGCTATTTATTAAGTTCATTTCCATATAAAAGAAGATTTTAGTCTTACCTGTTAAATCCTTTTCTCTTAGTCCATACAGGTTACTGGTAACTCTGGGAGGCGATCCGCCCCTTAATAGGCAGGAACAATTCTCAAAGTGTATGCAGGGGGTGGAGCCTCCCTTCCCTCCTTTGTTGCAGCTAGCCAATCAGCTCCAGAAAGATTTGAGACACTAAGTATGACTAAACAGTAGAAGGGAAGAAGACTCCTGTGAGCATGACCCCGAAGGACCCCCACAGTCTGCCACAGGAGAGCCAAGCATGGTCTCTTGCACAGGGTCCAGTAACCTGTATGGACTACGAGAAAAGGAGTTAACAGGTAAGACTAAAATCATCTTTTCTCTGTCGTCCAATACAGGTTACTGGTAAATCTGGGATATCCAACCATTAAGTTTCCCAGAGGTGGGAAGAGGCAAGGACCAGGCGCAAGGCCCCCAAATTCACCAGAACACATATGAACCATCAGATCATAGACAGCCCAACAAGAACTGAAGAGTCAGCGGGCACAAACAGGGGTAACGTCACCCCAGGAACGTTACACAGTACACTGAACTAGAACCAATAGGGTTTAACAGAGGAGGAAGCACTAAGAACCAAGGAAAATCCTAGACAGGCAATACTGCCTCCAGGATTTTCCTTCCAAAGCTGGCATCAGCCAATACCAACATATCCACACATTAGTGCTTCGAAAAGGTGTGCACAGACGACCAAGTGGCCGCCTTGCGTAACTGGTCAGCGGAGGCCTGATTCTTGTAAGCCCAAGAAGCCCAGATAGATCGAGTAGAATGAGCAGTGACCCTGAAAGGGACAGGCTTCTTCCTCAACTCATAAGCCCTCAAATAGTGGCTTTGATCCAAGAAGCGGTAGTCACCTTGGATGCAGGTCTTCCTGCCCTAGGACCCTCAGGGATGACAAACATTGCGTCAGAATGCCCGGCAGACTCAGTGCGATGCACATAAAATTTTAGACAATGCATCACGTCTAACAAGTGGAGATCCTACTCCTTGTCAGAGGTGGGGTCAGGGCAGAAAGAGGGCACCACAATCTCCTGATTGATGTGAAACTCAGACCACCTACGGCAGAAACTCCTTAGAAGTGTGAAGCACCTTCTTGTCCTTATGAAACACCAAATAGGGTGGTTTACAGGACAGAGCATATAACTCCATGACACAGAGAGCTGACACAATCGCCAAGAAAAAGGCCATTTTCCATGTCAAAAGGTGTAAAGGGATAGTAGCCATAGACTCAAAGGGAGGGTGCTGAAGGTTGCCCAAAACCTTGTCTGACTCCACTCGGACGGGACAGTCCTCTAGCTGAGATGTTCAATGTCGCAGGGCAGGAAATATCGCCCGAAGCTACAAGATGTTGATCGGAAGGAGAGACTCCTCCGGAGACAACCGACCCTGAGCGCTCAAGCGACCCAGGACTGCACCCCAGCCGGAGAGGCTGGCATGCGTCATCAACTTGGTCCAAAAGGGCACCAGAAACGACTTGCCCTTCAGAAGTTTGGAAAGGTCGAGCCACAATGACAAGCTCAGTTCCACATGAAGAGGAAGGGAAACAAATGTCTTCAGAAAATCCTGTTGACCCTTGCACACCTGGATCACAAACCTCTGGAGCTTCCTGGTGTGCGCCATGGCAAACGGAACTGCTTCTATGGTGGAGATGAATTTCCCCACCAGAGATGATAGCTTCTGAACTGGAACTGGATCATGAGACAGAATCTCTGAAACCCTGTGGGCGATCCGGTGAGCCACCTCGTCCGTGAGGAACACCATGCTCTTCTGAGTGTCGAAGAGAAGGCCGAGGAAGACCAGACGCTGGGATGGGACAAGATCGTATTTGTCCAAGTTGATGATCCACCCGTGATGGGTGAGAGCCTGAATGCAGTTCTGAACTTGCTGATGAAGGAGTTCTGCAGAGGGGGCTTTCAGAAGCAAGTCGTCCATGTATGGAGTAACTCTGATGCTCTGACGCTTAACCCCTTAACAACCGGCCAATCTGCTCGGCGACGCGAGTTAAGAACCGCGGAGCATGTTTTTTTTCTTTTTCCGGACTCCGTGAATGGCGTGCAGCCACGGGGGGAGCCCGGAACTCCATGAGGGTCATAGTACATCATGGGTCGTTCAGTCAGATCGACCCATGATGTACTATGACCGTCAAGGGTCGTTAAGGGGTTAAGCAGCAATTTCTTCCAGGCAACCAAGGGTAGAAGAGTACTCTTACCCCCTGTGGCCTCACTGACCAGATCCTTAAGATCCAGCCCAAACAAAGGGGTACCCTGAAAGTGTAGGGAAAATAAGGCTTTCTTAGAAGCATTGTCAGCAGACCAGATCTTGAGCCAAAGAGCCCGTCTGGCCACCACAGACATGGTGGAAACCCTAGCCACCAAGCGCATGGCATCAAAGAAGACAGCAGAAACAAAGTGTTGTGCCTCAGATATGTTGGCAAGGAGGCGCAACTTATCTGAAGTAGGTGCATCCTGGCGGACAGCCTTGGTGAACTGTTCAGTCCAGACCGCAAATGGCCCGGTTCACCCATGCTGTGGTAAACGCTGGACGCATAGCAAAACCAGCAGTGGCAAAAATGGACTTGAGGGAAACCAAGTTTCTTGTCTGTCCAGTCCTTCAGAGCAGAGGCAGTAGATGGATACAGGAGCATTCACTTTGGGGGGGGGATGAACCCACTGAGCAAGCACAGCTTCAGAAAAGGGGTAAAGCTTGGCAAATTACTTGGACACAGATGCTTTCTTGTGCGGGGATTTCCACTCCTCAGACACAAGGCGTTCAAGAGTGGGATTAGGTGGAAAGTAAGTAAGGGGCTTATAGCAGGCTCCTGGAATACATCAGAGAGATCAGAAGGAACCTCCTGAAGTAGGGGAATGTTAAGAGAGGTTAAGACGGCCCTGATCGGGCCCTCAGCAGATGGTTCAGGATCAGCCTCAAAAGGGCCCCCAAAAAACTGAGAGGACCCCAACACAGAACACTCCTCAACATCCGAATCAACCAGCAGTTCTTCCTCAGAGGAATCTGATACGTCAGGTACTCCATGAGGTTTGGGCAGGGAAGACCTGACTGAGGAGGGGACCTGCCAAGACTGAAAGGCCCCATATAACCGGGATGGAAAGAGTTGCAATGTGGACCTAAGGTCCCTAGTTGCCGCCTTGAACTCTTGCACCCAAGCTGGCTCTGTCGCATAGCTGGAGGTCCCTGGAATGCTGTCAGGGACATCAGAACATGCTGGGCATAAGTGACCTGAGAATTCTCTAGGTAGCCCTGAGTGACAGGAAGAGCAATGCGCAATGGGGGAAACAGAGACCCCAGCCTCCTTAGTCTTAGGTCTAGCCCCAAGCTCCAGCGGTATATACATTCTCATAGTGTCAAATAACCTTACTGTACAATAAATCACCCAATTATAGTGCGAGGATTAAAGTTTCACCCCAGACATCGCTAAAATAAACTTATCTGGCAGGCGAAGGGTTAATCTGCAGAGGAGAGAAGGAGGGTCCAAGCCCTGCGTAGGATACTTGCCCATAAACGCTCACAGAATGGCTGCCGTGGCGGAAGCCAATCAGAAACAAGGGCGCGAAGCAAGTGCTCATGAGGAAAAAAGTACCTCAAACAGTGCCCGAAGTCCCCTGAGCCCCCCAACACACTAGAAACATGAACCGGATGATAGAGCAAGGGCAGACAAGTAAAATGAGCCATCTCTGAAGTCACTAGGTTAAACGGTTGCAGAGATACGTCCCAAACAGTACAGTCCCACAGGCGTGAATGCAGCAATGGCGTCTATGCGGTAAAGCCCGCCTTAAAGGCGCAGTACACAATGTTTGCAAATTTTAAAGTAAAACATTAAAATGTGTAAAATATTAATAGAACATGTGAGGATACCCAAAAAACACGAACCCAGTAGGTAAAGTGTTAGAAAACACCCAAAAAAGTGCCAACCAGCAGTAAAAGGGTTAAGTCACCAAAGAAACCTGCTCCAAACACCCAACAGACATACAGATTACCATGTAGCAAGAAGTACCTCAGTGGGTAACTCCTGGGGAAGCACTTGGAATCAAGATTTTCCCCCTCAGGGCTTAAGGTCCACAAAAAGCACCTGGATAGTGAGCTAGTCACATCTAAGGGCATTTTCAGTCATGGTAATCCACCAAATGGTGGTATTCCATATCTAACAGAAAATAAAAAAAGATTGTAAAAACTAGGAGAACTGTTCTCTGCCTGGTGTTGTCTTCACCAAGGAATAAATCTTTCTGGAGCTGGTTGGCTAGCTGCAGCCAAGGAGGGAAGGTAGGCTCCACCCCCTGCATACACTTTTAGAATTGTTCCTGCCTACTAAGGGGTGGATCGCCTCCCAGAGTTACCAGTAACCTGTATTGGACGACAGAGAAAGTACTGTTGCATGCTACAATATGTTTCAGAGAACCATGAAATGTGTTGCTGAAAACACTTGCTTAAGATTATACTTTCCATGTATCCTTTTGAGTGCCAGTGAAATGAGTTGGATTCATCTCTGGAGCTCAAAGAGTAATCCAATATAGCAAACCTCTGACCAACTTAGGTGGAAACAAATATAACATAATACCTTTTCATTTCAAATTTCATCTAATATTTTTGGGCCAAAACAAACATTTAAAATTCAGTCTAACTAATATGGTGTGTGTGTGCGTGTGTTGGTGATGGTGGGGGGGTTAACTCATTGGTGTTACCTGGGTCTCTATAGTTTTTAATCGTGCTTTCAGTTTTTCATTTTCTTCACATAATCTTCCAATTTCCTTTAAAAGAAACAAATAATGCATGTTAGGTGACGATTTTTAGAAAAATAACTGTTCCAAATTGCTTGATTATTGTAATTTACTGGTGTTTAATACTCTGCTACAGTTAAAGCATACTAATACTGATGTGAAAACACACAAGATTTCATACTAAGATCTCCTTCATTAACACCTTAAGGACCACTGCCGTACCAGGACCGTCACGGCGGTCCGGCACAGAGTTCAGGGCTACAGGCATGGCTGCACGCCGCTTCGGAAGTCCTGAACCGGAAGCGAAGAAAAAAAAAAAGCCCTGTGGTCCTCAAGTGCCGGCCACGCCTGCGCACACCGGTCCTTAAGGGGTTAATACTGGACAAAGAATGCGGATAAGCTTATTCTGTAAGGACTAGAGATTGATGAAAGTTTTCTACTCAAAAGCAAAACAGAAGGAAAATGGCACTTTTTGTCAAAAGCTAAATTGTTTGCAAACAGTGCAGTTTTTCCACCTAGCTCACTGCATTAAAATCAGTGGGAAGACTGTACTTCTTCCCATTTCTTTTCCAGCAGGTATAAAAATGGTGTCAGGTTCCCACAGAATGCCATTACATGTTTGTGGGAGAAGAGAGAGTGCAGCATATTTTTGAACTAGAGAAGACAGGCTAATAAAAAGGAAAAAAGAAAGAGACAACGGCGTAGAAAGAAACATACTCACATTCTTCTGATACCGCCTCATGTATATATCACTTGCCTGGTATAAAGCACCAGGGACAACTATTCTGGTTTACACCTCCTGATGCCCTCTAATCTACGCAATTTATCTCGGTCAGGCATCTTCTAAAAAATGCCTCTAAGTAATCTAGGGCCCAATCACACCCAGAGTATAATAACCCCAGCTGTAGGTCCAAAAAAAATCACCCCTAAGTAGGATGGCTAATAAGAACAACTAGAAGATGGCCCAATATAAAAAATGTGAAATATACTCTAAACAGCAAATTATGACTCACAGAGCACTATCACGAGACCAGGGTGAGTAAAACAAAAATCCCTATTTATTACAGTTAACAGTTCTCACCTCCCTCCCCTTTCTCACATTTCAGCTGTATAGCTGACAGCATGAGATCCTGTTCCCAGGAAAGGCCGGCGGGTCTACGGCAGAGCAGAAATAGCGATATCTAAACATAAATACTTCACTGGAACGTTCTACAAAGTGTGCCTGGTTTGCAAGCACACTTTCTAGACTGTACCAATTAAGTATTTATTTTTAGATATCACTATTTCAGCTCTGTTGAAGAGCCACAATCTGGTCGCTCAACCAGAATCTCCTTCTGGCAGCTTTACAGCTCATGTCAGGGAAAGTGGAGGGAGGGGAGAACTTTATCTTTGTATATCGCTCAAACCTTTAGGACTAACCTCAAGTAATCTTTTTTTATATCTACAATATAGCTATTACTTAACACACAACTTTACTATTCCTTTAACATATCCTTTTCTTGTGTTCCACCATTACTTATTCGAATTATTATTTCCTTGTCTGGAAGCCCGAAAGGGCATTCATGCATAGTATTTATTTATAAACTATCTGCCCAATAGCCATAAGGCACCTAAAGGATTATCATATTGATATTTGTTTTATTGCACATGGACATTAACACATCTTACAATGTAGGCATCAGTAGCATATTCAACCTATATATAACTTAATATTACCATCCTCATATGTGTATTATCTTATACAATATACACATGGTGAAATCTCCTACAGTTAATACTCATATATTAATCCATTTAACACATCTTATACATTTTTACTTTTTTCCCCTAAAACTTAATAATCCATACCTATTATTTTCTATAAAAACTATTCCATAAACAATTGTTCTCCCTAATGTTAAGGCTAATTTAAGTATTTATAGTGCTAAGTTCTATTTCCTCATTTAACCCTTTTCCTTCTAGTGTCCCCAGTGTATAAATCCAGAATGCCTCCTGCTTACATAAGGTGGAAAATCAATTAGTTTTTTTTTTTTGTTGTTTTTTTTTTAAATAAATAGTTTCTATTCCCACTACCTGCAATCCTTCCAGCCCTCCTAGTGGACACTGAGTAAAATGCCTTGGAAGACTATGATCCATGTTTTGTCTGCTCAATTTTCCTCCTATATTCTCCTTCTCTAGCTCTCAGGGTTCTAATTCTCCTTACATATTTAGCTCCACATCTACACCTAATAAAATATATCATATATGTAGAACTATAATCTATATATTGTTTTATATCAAAACTTATTTTATCCCAGGCATCACAGAAAGACCTACATCCTTTAACCCCTTAAGGAGCAGCGGTCCAGGGAAGTTACCTTCATTTAAGGACCGCTTTGATCCTTGCCGATGCGCCGGGACACGTGACCTGTTATGCGTTCTGGCGTGCCGCTTTGAGGCCTAAGAGAGATTGTTCCAGTCTTGGAGCGATGAATTTTAGGCCCCGTTTTTACTTACAGCGCTCCCGGTAGAGCGCTTTTAGTAAAAAGTACGTGACGTGCTATGACCGTCACTGGTCCTTAAGGGTATAAGGACCGTGACAGTCATAGCACGTCAAGCAGTCCTTAAGGGGTTAAATATTTAATAATATCAAAGTATTTTACCAGGAAGGATACATTGAGATTGTCTCTAGTACAGTGGATATAAAAAGTCTACACACCCCTGTTAAAATGCCAGGTTCTTGTGATGTTAAAGAATGAGACAAAGTTAATGTGACCTATAACGTGAACAATTCAATTGCAAAATAAACTGAAATCATTGAGGGGGAAAAAATAAAAAACTCACAATAACCTGGTTGCATAGGTGTGCACATCCTCTTATAACTGGGGATGTGGCTGTGTTCAGAATTAGCCAATCACATTCAATTTCATGCTAAATAGAAGTCATTACACATCTGTCATCATTTTAAGTGACTCCAATTAATCACAAATAAAGTTCAGCCGTTCTAGTAGGATTTTCCTGACATTTGCTTAGTTGCATCACAGAGCAAAAGTCATGGTCCTCAGAGAGCTTCCAAAGCATCAGAGGGATCTCACTGTTGAAAGATATCAGTCAGGAGAAGGGTACAAGAAATTCCAAAGCATTAGATATACCATGGAACACAGTGAAGACAGTCATCATCAAGTGGAGAAAATATGGCACAACAGAGACATTACCAAGAACTGGATGTCCCTCTAAAATTTATGAGAAGACGAGAAGAAAACTGGTCAGGGAGGCTTCCAAGAGGCCTGGTGCAACATTAAAGGAACTGCAGGAATTTCTGGCAAGTACTGGCTGTGTGCTACATGACAACAATCTCCCGTATTCTTCATATGAATGGGCTATGGGGTAGGGTGGAAGACAGAAGCATTTTCTTACAAAGAAAAACATCCAAGCCCGGCTGAAGTTTGCAGTAACAAACATCAAGTCCCCCAAAAGCACGTGGGAAAATGTGTTATGGTCTGATGAAACCAAGGTTGAACTTTTTGGTCATAATTCCAAAAGGTATGTTTGGCGCAAAAACAACACTGCACATCACCCAAAGAACACCATACCCACAGTGAAGAATGGTGGTGGCAGCATCATGCTTTGGGGCTGTTTTTCCTCAGCTGGAATCGGGGTCTTAGTCAGGGTGGAGGGAATTATGAACAGTTCCAAATACCAGGCAGTTTTGGCACAAAACCTTCAGGCATCCGTTAGAAAGCTGAAGATGAAGTTAATCTTTCAGCACGACAATGACCCAAAGCGCACATCCAAATCTTCAAAAGCATGGCTTCACCAGAAGAAGATTAATGTTTTGGAATGGCCCAGAAAGCGGCCCAGACCTGAATTCAATTGAACATCTGTGGGGTGATTTGAAGAGGGTTGTGCACAAGAGATGTCCTCGCATTCTGAGAGATTTGGAGTGCTTTTGCAAAGAAGAGTGGGAAAATACTGCCACGTCAAGATGTGTCATGCTAATAAACTCCTGCCCAAAAAGACTGATTGCTATAATAAAATTAAAAGGTGCTTCAACAAAGTATTAGTTTAAGGGTGTGCACACCTATGCAACCAGGTTATTGTGAGTTTTTTATTTTTCCCCCTCAACAATCTCAGTTTGTTTTGCAATTGAATTGTTCACGTTATAGGTCACATTAAAGGTGGAAAAACTTCTGACATGATTTATCTTTGTCTAATTCTTTAACAGAACAAGAACCTGGCATTTTAACAGGGGTGTGTAGACTTTTTATATCCACTGTATGTCCTGGGGGGACAACTGGCACACACTTTTTTACCACATCTAAAATTCCCTTTCACAATTTATGTAGTCCACATTATACTTTATTTTCCTTTCCTGTTTTTTAGGACTACTAGGGGCTATGATTCCTCTTAATTTTTTATTTTTCTTAAAGATAAAAGGATTTGAAGGTTAGTTTAGGGAGTTTTGTAACATAGCAACACAGTTGATGAGGCATCCATCAAGTCTAGCCTATACCAAATCACCCCTATTGTAGGCAGGACATTTGTTCTCTTTATTAGGGGAGACTGAGGGCACTCTGGGGGACAGGAAGGGTGAAACGAGGTTGACCCCAAAATCTTGTGTGACTGACTGGGAAAACACAGGCAGCTGTGATTAAAGTCATGCTCTGGCTGTTATTATCTCTGTGTTAGACGTGTCTTGGACTGTGAGAAGGGAGCAAAGGAGGTTTACCCCATATAACCAAACATTCTCTGTGACTCATTGTAAAGACACAGGCAGCTGTGATCCAAGTTCGTTCCTGATCTGGCTGTTATCTCTGTGCTTGGAGAGTCTGGGGAAAGAAATAGTTGAACAAGGTTTTATTTTTTTCTTATTGTTTGTTTTTTGTTGACCGTGATAAGGATAGGGGGAAAAAAAAAAAATTATATATATATATATATATATATATATATATATATATATATATAGATAGAGGTCACAGTAGCACGCTCAGGACTTGTTAAATGATGATAAACAATGTATTGTCAACGTTTCGGCCACTTACACTGGCCTTCCTCAAGACAAACATACAAGTGAACAAACCACCCTAATAAACCCTACGTGTGGAAGGATAGCGCAAAAATTGGCGTATCAGAAGGCTGTGATGACGTCGGTCCGACGTCTGGATCACGTGTCACAAAACAGTGTAAACAAATATAAAACTAAGACATTCAAGGACAAGAACCGGATGAAGGGGCATGAGAAGACAAGAGGAAAGAGCCCACTCTGACCTCTGTATAACAGTTGCAGAGATATGTCCCAATGAAGTTCGCTCATAGAAGTCAAGGGACCAGAGATGGTGGTGGAGCGGCAACAGTTCTTAAAGGAGACGTGCACCCGAAAACAGACAAATATTAGCAGTACCCCAAGAAACCCAATGATTCCAAGGAACATGTGAGGGACATCCAAAAGACAGGTCCCTAAAGGAGAAAGCCCAGAAAAGGTGCCCAACCCGAATAGAATAGCAGGGAAGGAGTTAACTCTCCCAAATGCTGCCATCCTTACTCCATAACTCAGTGAATGAACAATAACATAATATTAATAATATAAATAATAATAATAATAAAATACCCAACATGAGTGCAAGAGTTCAGGGGCTCAGAGAAAACCTCTGTACAGAGAGGTACAAGGTAGGGACAATGTGGACCAAGGCATTCCAAGAGTTACTCACCAATCTTCAGTTTTTTCAGGTTACCACTGTCAAAAGGAGCAGAGCCCCAAGAGACTCTACTGGGAAGGAAAACTTGGGTTGCAAGATTCTTTCCACAGGGCTGCTAGGGTCCAAGCAGCACCTGCACACTAGTCAATCCCCTAAGGGAAGCCCATTAATGATAACCCACTTAATGGGGGCATTTTGGTAGACCCATATCAATCAGATAAATAATAACAAATCTAAAATCTAAGAAGAGTCCTGGCTAAGTTTTCACCTCAGAGAACACATCATAACTGGAGGTGAGGTGAGGGTAGAGCTGGAGGAAATACTGGAGGTGTCCACCCTCAAGACTCTTTGAAAATGGGTTCTGCCCCACGGTACCCGTGTATCATACTGGACGATAAGAGGATTTTAGTCTTACCTGTTAAATCCTTTTCTCTTAGTTCATACAGTTTACTGGTAAATCTGGGAGGTGATCCACCCCTTAATAGGCAGGAACAATTCTCAAGGTGTATGCAGGGGGTGGAGCCTCCCTTCCCTCCTTGGCGGCAGCTACCCAATAAGCTCCATAAAGATTTGAGACACTAACTATGACTAGACAGTAGAACGGAAGAAGACTCCTGTGAGCATGACCCAGAAGGACCCCCACAGTCTGCCACAGGAGAACCAAGCATGGTCCCTTGACAGGGTGGGAGACCAGTAACCTGTATGGACTAAGAGAAAGGGATTTAACAGGTAAGACTAAAATCCTCTTTTCTCTGTCGTCCAATACAGGTTACTGGTAACTCTGGGATGTCCAACCATTAAGTTTCCCAGAAGCGGGAAGAAGGCAAGGACTCGGCGCAAGGTCCCCAAAGTAACCATAACAGATATGAATCAGATCAGAGATAGCCCAACAACAACTGAAGTGTCAACGGACACTAAACAGAGGTAACTGCACCCCAGGAACGTTACACAGCACACTGAACTAGAACCAACAGGGTTCAAAAGTGAAGGAAGCACTAAGAACCAAGGAAAATACTAGACAGGCAATACTGCCTCCAGGATTTTTCTCCCAAAGCTGGCATCAGCCGATGCCAACACATCAACAAGTAGTGCTTCAAAAAGGTGTGCGCAGACAACCAAGTGGCCACCTTGCATAACTGATCAGCAGAGGCCTGATTCTTCTAAGACCAAGAGGCCCCAATAGATCGAGTAGAATGACCCGTGACTCTGAAGGGGACAGGTTTCTTCCTTAGTTCATAAGCCTTACGAATTATGGACTTCATCCAAGAAGCAATAGTCACCTTGGATGCCGGTCTTCCTGCCCTCAGGAATGATGAACAACACGTCTGATTGCCTGATAGACTCAGTGAGATGTACATAAGACTTGAGACAACGCACCACGTCTAACAAGTGGAGATCCCTCCCTCTCCTTGTCAGAGGTGGGGTCAGGGCAGATAGAGGGCACCACAATCTCCTGATTGATGTGGAACTCCGAAACCACCTTGGAGAGGAACCCCTGAGAAGTGCGAAGCACCGTCTTGTCCTTATGAAACACCACATAGGGTGGCTTACAGGACAGAGCATGCAAATCCGCAACACGGCGAAGTGACACAATCACCAGGAGAAGTCCATTTTCCATGTCAACAGGCGTAGAGGAATAGTAGCCAAAGGCTCAAAGGGAGGGCGCTGAAGGACACCCAAAACCAAGTTAAGATCCCACTGAGGAGTGGGAGACTTGAAAACAGGATGCGTATGAGCAACGCCCTGGAAGAAAATATTGACATCAGGAAGGATGGCAATGCGTCTCTGAAAGAAAACAGAGAGTGCAGAAGTCTGAACCTTATGGGAACTCAAACTGAGGACCTTATCCACACCATCATGCAAAAAAGCCAAGACTGTAGGTAGATCAAAGTCCTGAGACCGGTCCCTGTCAGCGTACCAGGAAACAAAAGTTGACCAGACACGATGGTAGATCTTGGAATAAACAGGCTTGCGGGCACTGAATATAGTAGCCACCACACCAGAAGAGAAGCCCTTCTTCTTCAATATTGAGGATTCAATTTCCAAGCCGTCAAAGCTAGCCGATGAACATCTTCCTTCCACAGGTAACCCTGTAGAAGAAGGTCTGGACGGAAGGGGAGCCGAAAGGGATCCGCCACTGACAGATCAAAGAGCTCTGGAAACCAGGACTGCTGAGGACAGTACTGAGCAATCAGAATGACTGGGCAACGTTCCAGTCTCAATTTCCGTAACACCCTATGCAACATGGGGAGGGGAGGAAAGATGTAAGCCAGAGGAAAGACCCAAGAAATGTACATTGCATCCACTGCTAGAACCAGAGGGTCTCGGCACCAAGAGCAGAAGACTGGAACCTTCCTGTTGTGTCTCGTCGCCATCAGGTTGATGTAGGGGGGACCCCATCACTGAACAATAAGTTGGAAAACCTCCGGGTGCAACTCCCACTCTCCGATGTCCACTGTGTGTCGACTGAGGAAGTCCGCCATGACTTGGTCTACGCCTGGAATGTGCACTGCGGAAACAGCAGGTACGTGTTCTTCTGCTCAGGACAAAATAGCCTTGACCTCTAACCAAGCAGCGAGACTTCTTGTTCCACCTTGCTTGTTGAGGACAGTCCTCTAGCTGAGATGCCCAATGTCGCAGGGCAGGAAATATCGCCAGAAGCTACAAAATGTTGATCGGAAGGAGAGACTCCTCCAGAGACAACCGACGCTGAGCGCTCAAGCGACCCAGGACTGCACCCCAGCCAGAGAGGCTGGCATCCGTCGTCACCTTGGTCCAAAAGGGCACCAGAAACGACTTGCTCTTCAGCAGGTTGGAAAGGTCGAGCCACAATGACAAGCTCAGTTCCACATGAAGAGGAAGGGAAACAAATGTCTTCAGAAGATCCTGTTGACCCTTGCACACCTGGATCACGAACCTCTGGAGCTCCCTGGTGTGTGCCATGGCAAACGGAACTGCTTCTATGGTGGAGATGAATTTCCACACCAGAGATGATAGCTTCTGAACTAGAACTGGATCCTGAGACAGAATCTCTGAAACCCTGTGGGCGATCTTGTGAGTCACCTCGTCCGTGAGGAACACCATGCTCTTCTGAGTGTCGAAGAGAAGTCCCAGGAAGACCAGACGCTGGGTTGGGACAAGATCGTATTTGTCCAGGTTGATGATCCACCCGTGATGGGTGAGAGCCTGAATGTAGTTCTGAACTTGCTGATGAAGGAGTTCCACAGAGGGGGCTTTCTGAAGCAAGTCATCCATGTATGGAGTAACTCTGATGCTGTTCCGGTGGAGGACGGATATCAAGGCACCCAGGACATGGTTGAAGACCTGAGGAGCCATAGTCAGACCAAATGGAAGAGCTGAGAACTGAAAATGTCCCCTGTCGCAGGCAAACCGGAGGTACTGCCGGCTCTCTGGATGAATGGCAATGTGTATATATGCGTCCTGAAGATCCAGAGAAGCAAGGAATTCCCCCGGGGACATGGCAGCAATCACTGTGAGCAGAGACTCCTGACAATAATGAGTCCAGGTCACAAAGGAATTGAGATCCTTTTTGAGTAGAAACCCGAACCCCTGTCCTGGATAGGGACTGGCTCTAGAACATCCTTGTCCAAAAGAGCCTGAACAGCGCTGTCGAACAGACAGCGTTTCTCTGTACCCTGAGGAGTATGAGAAGGAAGAAAGCGAAAGGGAGGAAGAGAAATGAAAGGGATCTTGTACCCTTCAGTCACCACCTGTAAAACCCATGGGTCCGTCACAGAGTCATCCCAAATGCTGTGATAGTGTCACAGACGACCACCCACAGCGGAGTGTGGACTCAGGTTCGGCGAGTCATGCCGAAGAAGTCTTGGATGCCTTGGGCTTGGAGGAGACCTTGGGCTTCCATTGTTGTTTGGGCTTGCAGGACGTACGCAGAGCTGAGGGAACCGTCTGGTTCGCAGGACAGAATCCACCAGCAGTTCCTCCTGATACGTCAGGTACTCCCTGAGGTTTGGCCAGGGAAGACTTAACTGAGGAATGGGCCTGCCAAGACTGAAAGGCCCCATGTAACCGGGATGGAAAGAGTTGCAATGTGGACCTAAGGTCCATAGTCGCAGCCTTGAACTCTTGCACCCAAGCTAGCTCTATTGCATGGCTGGAGGTCCCTGGAATGCTGTCAGGGACATCAGAACATGCTAGGCATAAGTGACCTGAGAATTCTCTAGGCAGCCCTGAGTGACAGGAAGAGTAATGCGCAATGGGGGATACAGAGACCCCAGCCTCTGTATAACCTTACTGTACAATAAATCACCAATTATAGTGTGTAGGATTAAAGTTTCACCCCAGAAATCGGTAAAATAAACTTATCTGGCAGGTGAACGGTTAATCAGCAGAGGCGAGAAGGAGAGTCCAAGCCCTGCGTAGAATACTCGCTCTGGAAAGATCACAAAATGGCTGGTTTTCACAGAAAAGTACCCCAAACAGTGCCCGAAGCCCCCCAACACACTAGAAACATGAACCGGATGATAGCGCAAGGGCAGACAAGCAAAATGAGCCATCTCTGAAGTCGCTAGGTTAAACAGTTGCATAAATATTTCTCAAACAGTACAGTCCCATAGAAGTGAATGGAGCAATGGCGTCTATGAGGTAAAGTGCACCTTAAAGGCGCAGTACTCAAATTTTACAAAATTAAAAGTATAACAGTAAAATGTGCAAAACAGCAATAGAACATGTGAGGACACCCAAAATACACTAAACCTGTAGGAAAAGTGTTAGAAACCCCCCCCCCCAAAAAAAAGTGCCAATCCAGCAGTTAAAGGGTTAAGTTACCACATAACTTGATGTGGCAGGCGGGCTTAAACATACTTTGGCCAAACTATGCAACAGAGACCCCAAATTTATGAAAGTGGTATACAATATGCCTTACACAGGGTTCACACTTGGATAGCTTATATGGAGGAGCGCAGATTTGGTTTGGTTTTGGGTTTCTGTTTGGGCTTAGGCCTAATCTTGGGGAGCTTGGAGAACTCCCTCATTTCTTGCTGCTATCTATTTATTCACTTGGGTAATCAATTTATATTTGAAAATTAAATGTATAAATTAATGTGAATTAGCGCTGTGAATTTTTTTTGTTTCTTTTGTCTTTGCACATTTTCTCTTTTATTCAAGCTGCTCTTCACTTTATACGGTAAGATTAATAAATGTTTAACACTTAAATATGTATTTATAAAGTTTTTGCCACTTGCAGAGGGGTTTAAAGGCATGGTGTTGGCCTAATGTTTGGGCTGTTTGGCTCATTGCCTTTAAGGCAGTAATGAAACCCCATGTGACTTGTGGGAGTGGGTGGATAAGGGTTTATAGAGGGGACTAATGGAGCTCCAGTCCTCCTGGCCTGCTGTTCACTCTCTACGGGTCACTGAAGGTGAGTCCTAACATGAAGCTGTTTTTAAATGTTTTTAAAATATGCCCAACGCGTTATGTACAAGAAATCCCAGCACATAGGAAATGCTTCGTCAGGAATGTTAACTTAGATAGGATGATTGCGTGAAGTTAGGTACTCGCCTAAATTGGGGAGCCTTGATGTGGCAGGCGGGCTTAAACATACTTTGGCAAAACTATGAAACAGAGACCCGAAATTTATGAAAGTGGTATACAATATGCTTTACACAGGGTTCACACTTAGCTTATATGGAGGAGCACAGATTTGGTTTGGTTTTAAGTTACCACATAAACCTGCTCCAAAACACACAACAGACATACAGATAGACCCAATGAGTGCAGGAGTGTGCAACAGGAACTCCAGAAATACACCCCTGTGCATAGGGGCACTGTGGGACAAGTGGACCTGCAGCACTCAAAGGGTAGCTCACCTTTCCTGCAGATCTTCTGTCTTCAGATTACCATGCAGTAAGAAGTAACCTCAGCGGGTAACTCCTGGAGAAGCACTTGGAATCAAGATTAAAATGTGTAAAACATTAATAGAACATGTGAGGATACCCAAAAAACACTAATCCAGTAGGTAAAGTGTTAGAAAACACCCAAAAAAGTGCCAACCAGCAGTAAAAGGGTTAAGTCACCAAAGAAAGCTGCTCCAAACACCCAACAGACATACAGATTACCATGTAGCAAGAAGTACCTCAGTGGGTAACTCCTGAGGAAGCACTTGGAATCAAGATTTTCCCCCTCAGGGCTTAAGTTCCACAAAAAGCACCTGGATACTGAGCTAGTAACATCTAAGGGCATTGTCAGTAATGGTAATCCGCCTAATGGTGGTATTCCATATCTAACAGAAAAATAAAAAAAAGATTCTAAAACTATAGAAGAACTGTTCTCAGCCTGGTGTTGTCTTCACCGAGGAACAAATATTTCTCGAGTGGATTGGCTAGCTGCAGCCAAGGAGGGAAGGGAGGCTCCACCCCCCGCATACACTTTGAGAATTGTTCCTGCCTACTAAGGGGCAGATAGCCTCCCAGAGTTACCAGTAACCTGTATATTATGTATTTATTTTATTTTTTCCCCCATAATAAGGGTTGCTGTGCAAAGCTGTGTGTGCTCCTTTCCCTTTTTCCCAACCTTGTCACAAACAGTTCACAGTATCGTCGCTGATGACTGTACTGTGCCTGCTCCAAGGGGAAAATATTCAGACACCCATAATTTCAGCCAGGGGAGAGATCAGGAAGAACGGCTTTCTTCTCCAATCCCCTTCACTGGCTAAGGCAAGAGATGATGCTGCCTCAACATCATCACTGCAGCTAGGATCAGGATCATTGATGGTAAGTGGAGCAGGCCCTGGTCCCATATCGCTGCTTGAAGAAACCAGCCCTATAGTGCTCAGACTGTGGCACACTAACTCTTTCATCACCATCCTGCTGCTGAGACAGATGAAGGACTGCTGACCCCAGATCACAAGGGAGGGTTGATGACAGGTGATTCGGTCACATTGGTTCTTGATGGAATGTGGGATCCTTCATTCAGAACTGGTGGTGCCAATGCTGGTGTTAGTGACTGACTTCACCTCTCAGGGTACATCCTGTGTCTTTTTTTTTTTTTTTTTTTTTTTTTTTTAACCAGCGTGGTCATCAAAATGTCATCCAGCACTATCAACCACTAGGTAACTATTTGTTTTTTTTCAGGTTTTTTTTTTTTTTCTCTCTCTCCTTCCACTCTGCTTTGCTCCTAAAATGCACCACAGTACAGTGCAGGAAATTATGGGTTTAGACAGTATATTGGCAGAAACTTTCACTTGAATGAGTAACTTAGGAGGGAAATGGAAGAATTTTCACAAATATATTTCTGTGCTCCTAGAGAAAAGGCAGAAAATCTACATGTTCTCTATGGGCAAATTTTCGTGACAGGAAGCAGAAAAACATGTTGTTTTTTCTATTTTATTTCCCGCAGGAGCAAAACTGGACTTTTTGCACATCGTTAGTCAGGACAGGAACACATGCAAGTTAAGATCAACTTTTTTTTTTTTAACCATTATGCAAAACAAAACAAAGAACACTGTGAAATTAATGACATTTCCTTTTTATAAAGGAAAAAAAAACTTAACTGATTTTCTCATGTATAGAAGATTAAAATAAAGCCTGCCTGTGGAAAGTGCCTGTCAAGAAATGGTAGCAGAGTTGCCCCCTCAAACCTTCTAATTCTGCAATGTTATTATCGGATTGCAAGTTAAGCCTTATTACAGAATGGAATATCTCCTCTCCCTTTAAGTCTCCTCTTCCCTCTGTACATATCCTCTCCTGACTCCTTTATCACCTTGAGATAAAAATATTTAGAAGGAGAATGCCAAGCAACATCCTACTGGGAAACTGCAGAAGCGGGTTCTTACATAGGTAGTAGAGATGTTGGATTCAACATGCAAAACAACCCAATAGGGACATGTTAGGGACACAGCAAGGAAGTATAGGGGAGGAAGTTAGCAGATACTTCTAGGTACATGAACATGATTATTACATGTCATGTATTCACAAATCCTGTATTTTAAAGTAAAATTATCAGTAATACAGTGCCCATATACAGACAATTTAGTTTATTTCGGCACACAACTGCCATGTGAAATCCCTTAACCCCTGAGTGCCAAGAGGGTATCTGTTCCAGCTGTGCCAAGCCCATACATTGTATGACTGAAATGCTGCCACAGCTTAAAAGGGGTATTTCCGGCAAGCTGCAGCTACAAGTTGTTAAAAAATAATGCCTCACGGCTTATAAGCCCCTGCGGCACACAAAGGTGCTGGATCGGTGGGTATTTAAGTGACAGGATTATACAGGGACATGGATTGTTCCTATGAAAAAATGTTAGAATGTTCCATAATAGTGTGATCCATCGCTGGTACAAAAAAATTATGTAGTCTGGGAAGGCGACAGCCCCTTTAAGTAGGCAGAACAATTCTTGTAAAGAATGCAGGGTGGAGCCGCCTTCTCCTCCTTAGCTGGTGACTAACTAGTCCCCTCCCAGTTAGATTTGAGACTCTAACCTAGCTAGCTAGAGAGCAAGAAGGAAAAGAGAGACTCCTGTGAGCATGAACCCGAAAGGACTCCCACATCCAGTCACAGGAGAACCAAGCATGGTCCCTTGATAGGGTGGGAGACCTGTAAGCTATATGGACTAAGAGAAAAGGTTTTAACAGGTAAGACTAAAATCCTCTTTTTTCTGTCATCCCAACATTAAATTCCCAGTGGTGGGAGAGAAGGCAAGGACCAAGCGCCGGTCCCCATGATACCAGAACTCCCATGTACTAATCAGAGCACAGAATAGCCCAAAGAAACAAAGTGTCAATGGACACTGAACTGTAGCACAGCACACCAGTAACTGAGAACACAGCATACTGACCAAGAGCCAACAGGACTTAACAGGTAAAGATCTCTAAGACACAGGAAATAAAGCGCTAGACAGGCAGAGCTGCCTCCAGGACTTTCCTGCCAAAAGCTGGCTTTAGCCAAAGCCAGAATATGAACACCGTAGTGTTTGGCAAAGGTGTGCACAGACAACCAAGTGGCTGTCTTGCACAGCTGATCAGCAGAGGCCTGATTATTACAGACTCAGGAGGCCCCAACAGAATTAGTGGAATGAGCTGTGATGCAAAAAGGAGCAGGTTTCTTCCTGAGTTCCTAGGCCTTGAGAATGGTAGACGTGATCCAAGACACAATAGTCATCTTGGATGCAGCCTTACCCACCCTGGGACCTTCAGGGATGACAAAAAGTGCATCGGTCTGACGGAAAGATTCAGAGTGGTGCACATAGAAATTAAGGCAACACATCACATCCAACAAGTGCAGATCCCTCTCCTTGTCAGATTTCGGGTCAGCACAACAATCTCCTGATTGATGTGGAATTCAGAGACCACCTTCGGAAGAAATTTCTGGGCAGTACGAAGAACTGCCTTATCCTTGTGAAACACCGGGAAAGGCGGCTTGCAGGACAAGGCCTGCAGTTCTTCGTCTCTGTGAATAGAGATAACTGCCAGAAGAGAAGCCATTTTCCAAGTCAGGAGACTAAGAGGAATGGTAGCCAAGGACTCAAGGAGGCTGCTGCAAGACTCCCAGAACCAGAATAAGGTCCCACTAAGGAGTGGGATGCATAAAGGCAGGGAAAGCATGAGCGACACCTTGAAAGAAGACCTTGACATCTGGGAGAATAGCAATGCGCCTCTGAAAAAAAGACAGAGAGAGCCGATGTTTGAACCTGTAAAGAACTCAGGCTGAGGCCCTTGTTCACACCATTCTGTAAAAAGGACAGGGCAGTCGACAGATCAAACTCCTGTGAGGACAGATCCCTGTCCACATACCAAGAGTGGAAGATAGACCAAATCCTGAGATAAGCCTTAGAGGAAACAAGTTTCTGAGCTTGAATCATAGTAGCGACTTTCCTTCCTCAAGATTGAGGATTCAATTGCCAAGCCGTCAAACACAGACACTCTCCACATTCTCTTTCCACAGGTAGACCTGTAGGAGGAGGTCCAGTCTGTGTGGAAGCCAAAACGGTTCGCACACAGACAGGTCCAATAGCTCCAGAAACCAGGGTTGTCTGGGCCAGTACGGAGCAGCTAGGATGACCAGAGTCCTCTCCATCTGTAACTTCCTTAGAACCCTGGGGAGCAAGGGAAGAGGAGTAAAAATGTAGGCTAGATGAAACTCCCAAGCAATTGACAGAACATCGACTGCATAAGTCAGATGGTCTATCCAGTGACAGCAAAATATCTAAACCTTTCACTTGGGTCTGGCGGCCATCAGGTCGATCCAGGGATGTCCCCATCTCTGAACGATGGGATCGAACACCTCCTAGTGAAGCTCCCACTCTCCGTTGTCCATGGTGTGTCGACTTAGGAAGTCGGCTAAGACGTCTTCTATGCAAGGAATATGCACTGCGCATATGGCAGGCACGTGTTCTTCTGCCCAGGTTAAAATAGCCTTGATCTCCAACCAAGCTGCTAGACTTCTGGTGCCACCTTGCTTGTTGATATAAGCCACGGCCATGGAGTTGTCTGACTGGACACAAACTGGACAGCCCTAGAGATGAGATGACAATACCTCAGAGCATGTAATATCACCTGGAGTTCAAGAACATTGATGGGTAGGAGAGATTTGTCTGCCGACCAACGACCCTGGACATTCAGGTGACCCAGGACCGCTCCCCATCTGGATAGGCTGGCATCTGTTGTTACCGTTGTCCAAAATTGGATCAAAAAAGTCATCCTTTCCACAGGTTGGAGAGATTCAACTGCCAGGGAAGACTCATCTCTACATGGAAGGGAAGTGAGACCGGTAGCTTCAAGAGATCTGGACTCCCCTTGCAAACTTGGATCACAAACCTCTGTAGTTCCCTCATGTGAGCCATCGCAAATTGTACCGCCTCCATGATGGAAATCAAATTCCCCACCAAAGAGGTCAATTTCTTGGCTTGAATGGACGATCTGTTGAACCATGTCCTCCGTAAGAATGACCATGCCCTGCAGGGTGTCAAACAGGAGACCAGGAAAGACCAATCCCTGCAAAGTAATCGGGTCCGACTTGTCCATGTTCAGAATCCAACCGTGAAGGGTGAGTGTGTGTGAATGCAGTCCTGTACCTGCTGTTGGAGGAGTTCCCCGAAAGGGGCCTTCAATAGCAAGTCGTCCATGTATGAAGTGACCCGAATCCCCCTTGTGTGCATGACAGAAATCAACACACCCAAGACTCGAATAAACACCTGCGGAGCCATATTCAGACCGAAGGGGAGAGCTGAAAACTGGAAGTTCCCCTTGTCGCAAGCGAACCTGAGGTACCGCTGGCTCTCTGGATGAATAGCAATGTGCAGGTAGGAATCCTGCAGATCCAAGGAGGCCAGGAATTCTCTTGGACACATCGCCACAATGACTGACCGTTAGGGCAACTGGTGGTAATGAGTCTTGACCACAAAGGAATTGAGATGTTTAAGGTCCAGAATAGGACGGCAGCCGCCATCCTTCTTGGAAACCACGGACAGGTTGGAATAGAAGACCAAACCTATTTCTGGTTCGGGAACCGGTTCCAGAACTCCCTTGTCCAAGAGAGCTTGGATGGCTCAGCTGAAAAGACAAAGCTTTCCAGTTCTTGAGGGGAATGAGAATGGAAGAACCAGAAGGGATGTGAAGGGAATCCTGTACCTTTCTGTAACCACCTGTAAAACCCATGGATCCTCAGAGGGGTCTGTCCAAACACTGAGAAAGTGCCACAGACTACCACCCACTGGCGCTTGCAGACCAGGGTTCAGCGAGTCATGCCAAAGTAGGTTTGGGGGCTTGTGCTTGATGGAGGGCTGCTTGGGCCTCCACTGCTGACTGGGTTTGGAGGAGGAGCACGGGGCCTGAGGAACTGCCTGGTTCACCCTGCATGTCTCACCCTAGTAGGCATGAAAAAAACGATGCCTGCGGACTTGAGGGTTCTTCATAGGAATGAAGGGCAACAAAGTGCTCTTGCCCCCAGTAGCCTCACTAATGAAAGTCTTTAACTCAGGGCCAAAAATGGACGTTCCTAGAAAGGGAAGCGAGACCAAGAATTTCTTGGAAATAAAGTCAGCAGGCCAGATCTTAAGCCAAAGGAAACGTCTGGCAACCACAGACAGAGCAGAGGGCTTGGCCTCAAGTCTGATAGTGTCAAAGATAGCATAGTAACATAATGCTGAGCTTCTGAAATGTTAGCTAAAAGACATAGAAGATCAGCTGAAGGGGCACCCTGATGAACAGCATCTGTTAGATGCTCCATCCATATAGCAACTGCCCTATTAACCCAAGCTGAAGTAGGTCTCAAAAGTGGCCTTCAAAATAGCCTCCAGCTTCCTGTCAGTCAAATCCTTGAGAGCAGAAGCATCCGCCACAGGCAAGGTTGTGGATTTAGAAAGCCTAGAGATAGGGGCATCAACCTTAGGAGGAGAAGCCCACTGAGCCAATGCCGTCTCAGAAAAGGGGTAACATTTAGCAAATCTCTTAGGCAGAGATAGACATTTGTCATGGGTCTTCCAATCATCTAGAACAACCTGGCCAAGAGTGGGATTAGGTGGAAAGACAGTACATTGCTTCTTGCTCCTTTGAAAGATATCAGAAGTAGATTGGGATTCCTTAGAGACTGCATGAATATTTAAGGTATCTAAAACAGCCTTAATGAGACCCTTAGCAGAGGGTTCAGGGTCAGCCTCAAAGGGGTCCCTCAAAAATATTGAGAATAAGCTCCTTCAGTGCATTCACCCTCAGCTGAATCCACCAATAGCTCCTCGTCAGAGGAATCTGAAACATCAGGGATACCCTGAGGTTTAGGGGCCACAGACCTGAATAAAGCCGGGGGCTTCCAGGACTGGAGGACCCCGTGAAGGTACATAGGGAACTGTATCAAGGTAGACTTAAGGTCCTGCAACCAAGGTGGCTCTTGTTCATGACTGGAAGGCCCTGGTGGAGATGCAGGGGCCACAGCACATGAAGGGCATAAATGACCTGAGTATTCTCTAGAGAGCCCTGATTGATATGAGTAGCAATGAATAATGGGGGTCAAAGACACCCCAGCATCCTCAGTCTTGGTCTAGCCCCAGGTCCGAATGGGTCTGAACCCAATATTGTGCCCCAGATTAAAGAACTCACCCCAGAAAAAGCTAAAATACACTTATCTAGCAAGTGAAGGGTTAACCTGAGGAGGAGAGTGGAAGGATACTCATGAGAGGAAAGAAAGAACATGGAATCCAAACCGGTAGCCAATCAGAAAACAGCCCGCAAAACGGGCAGTTATGGGAAATGTAGTTTCCTCTCAGAGTACCCCAAAAACAGTGCCCGCATCCACCCAAGCCCCCCAAGACACTAAGGATGTGCACCAGAGTGTAGAAAAAGGGCAGACAAGAAGAATGAGCCGTCTCTGAACTCGGTACGTTGAGCGGTTGCAGAGATAAGTCCCAAGTGAACCTGTCCTATAGAGATTAATGGAGCATTGCGGCTATGCGGTAAAGCCCACCTTAAAGGCGTGGAATTCAAATAAACGAAAATTTTCAGAAGTGTTTCAAAAGTTGTAAAACATAAAGAACATCTGAATAACAGTAGAAAACACTGAACCCCAAGGGCTCTAAGGACTCTAAGAAGACTTAAAATAAACCGAGATGAGTGCAGGAGTATAGATATAGGAACTCCTAAATGAGACCCCTGTGCGGAGGAAAAACAGTTGGACAAGTGAAGCATGGCACTCAAAGGGTTGCTCACCTTTTTTGCAGGTCTTCAGCCTTCAGATTACCATTGAGAAGGGGAGAAGCCTCAGTGGGCTTCTCCAAGGGAAAAGACATAACAAGCAAAGGTTTTCACCTAGGGCTGGAAGGTCCACAACAGCACCTATTAACTGAGTAATCCACCACTGGGAAGTCATTAATGGCAAATCGCCTAATGGGGGATTTCTACAACCCCTATAACAAGAAAATAACAAAAGAAACTAAAAACTAAGCAGAACTGTTCTCTGTAGCCTCTCTGTACAAGGAACAACTGGGAGGGCACTAGTTAGTCACCAGCTAAGGAAAAGAGGAAGGGTCCACTGTGCATTCTTTCCAAGAATTGTTCCTACCAAGAGGGGGAATGGGCTAGTTTATCTAATAGGGAGGTGCTATTGTTACAGCCCGATAAAAGATAAATACAGTTTACAAAGAATGAATTCTTTCAGAATGGCAAAAAGATAAAATGTATGCATGTAAATGTTCGTAGTCAGGCTGGTAAGATGGGGGAACTAGAAATGATTGCAATGTATGAGCAATATGATCTAATTGGTGTGTCTGAAACCTGGTTAGATGATACATATGACTTAGCAGTCAATCTAGAGGGTTGTTCACTTTTAGGAGGTATAGGGTTAATAAAGGGGGGTATGCCCATATGTAAAGCATGCCTTAAAACTTAGTATAAGGGAAGATGTAAATGAAGGGTCCACTGAAAATGTAGAGGCCCAGTGGGTTGAAATACACACTGGGAGCACACATAATAATAATATTTTATTGAGGATTTGCTAGAAGCCATCTAATATTGGTGAGTTTGAGGAAGCCCAACTTTTACTGCAAATGGGAACGGCTTCTAGGTCATGAAAAGAGGATTTAGTCTTACCTGTTAAATCCTTTTCTCTAAGTCCATATAGGTTAGTGGTAACTTTGGGGTAGGTGATCCGCCCCTTTCAGTAGGCAAGAGCAATTCTAGAAGTGAATGCTGGGTGGAGCCTACCTCGTATCCTTAGCTGCATCTAATCACTTCCTCTCCATAAAGATTTGAGACACTAACTAGTGACTAGGTAGTAAGAAGGGAAAAGAAGATTCCTGTGAGCATGAACCCGAAAGGACTCCCACGTTCAGTCACAGGAGAACCAAGCATGGTCCCTTGACAGGGTGGGAGACCAGTAACCTATATGACTAAGAGAAAAGGATTTAACAGGTAAGACTAAAATCCTCTTTACTCTGTCATTCAATTTAGGTTACTGGTAACTTTAGGATGTCCAACCATTGAGTTTCCAAGAGGTGGGAAGAGAGGCAAGGACCAGGCAAAGGGCCCCCAGAGTCACCAGGGGATATATGAACCATCAGATCATAGACAGCTCAACAAAAACAACAAAGTGTCAATGGACACAAAAATAGGGGTACAGACACCCCATGGAACTGTTACACAGCACACAGAACTAGAGCCAACTGGGCTCAAAAGTGAAGGAGTATGGTAGAGACGAAGGAGATTCTAGACAGTCAAAGCTGCCTCCAGGATCGTCCTCCCAAAGCTAGCATCAGCCAATGCCAGCACATCAACATGGTAGAGTTTAGAGAATTGTGCACAGACAACCAAGTGGCGGCCATGCACAACGAATCGGCAGAGCCTGATTCTTGTAAGCCCAAGATGCCCCAATGGATCTTGTGGAATGAACTGTGACCCCAAAGGGGACAGGCTCCTTCCTCAGTTCGTAAGCCATACGAATGGTAGACTTAATAAAAGAAGCAATGATCACCTTGGATGCAGGTCTCCCTATCCTGGGACCCTCAGGAATAACAAAAAGAACGTCGGGCAGACAAACAGACTCAGTATGGTGCACACAGAACTTAAGGCAGTGCACCACATCTAACAAGTGAAGATCCCTTTCCATGTCAGATGTAGGGTCAGGGCAGGAAGAACGCACCACAATCTCCTGATTAGTGTGGAATGCAGAGACCACCTTCGGGAGAAACTCCTGAGAAGTGCGAAACACCAAAAAGGGTGGTTTACAAGATAGGGCATGCAACTCCGCAACCCAGCAAACAGATGTGATCTCCAGGAGAGAGGCCATTTTCCAAGTCAGCAGGCGTAGAGGCATTGTAGCCAAGGACTCAAGCACGAAAGGGAAAGTAGCAATTTGGACAAGGGAATTGCTGTTTATGTAATATACTTGGATTTTGCAAAAGCCTTTGATACAGTGCCTCACAACAGGTTACTGCATAAGTTAAAAGGCTGCAGTCTGGGTGGTATTATCTGTATATGGATTGAGAACTGGTTAAGTGATAGATGGCAGAGAGTTGTTCAAATGGAACCTTTTCAAGTTGGTCTAAAGTTGTAGGATGCCACAGGCTTCCATCCTGGGCCCAATGCTTTTTAAATTATTTATTAATGAACTAGAAGTGGGAACTGAAAGTAGCGTTTCAATCTTTGCTGATGGCACTAAGCCGTGCAAGGAAATACATACAGGGCTGGGTGTTTTTTTTTTCCTCTGCAGAAAGATTTAGATAAACTGAGTGAATGGAAAGAAAAGTGGCATATGACATTTAATGTAGATACATGTAAGGTTATGCATTTGGGCTGTAGAAACAAACATGCTACATATACTCTAAATGGGAAACAAACTAGGGGATTCCTCCTAAGAGAAAGATTTAGGAGTACTGATAGATGATAGACTTCACAGCAGTGTGCAGAGTCACTCAGCTGCTGCAAGAGCAAACAGGGCACTAGCCTGCATAAAAAGAGGCTTAGATGAATGGGATACTAATATTATTCTACCTCTATATAAATCATTGTTTAGGCCTCAAGAACTCATCTAGAATGTGGAGTACAGTTTTGTGCACCAGTTCTTTAAAAATACATTTTTGAACAGGAAAAAGTGCTGAGAGGTGCAACAAAACTGATAAAGGGATAGGAGTAGCTGAGTTATAAAGAGAGACTAGACAAATCGGGTTTGTTTACATTAAAGAATAGATGTCTAAGGGGTGATACGATTACCATTTACAAATATATTCAAGGTTAATACAGAGAACTATCCAATTAATTATTTATGCAAAGAGATAAGTTAAGAACGAGAGATCATCCATTAAGACTAGCGGATTTTTTACAGTAAGGATGGTAAAGCTACGGAATTCTTTGCCTCAGGAGTTGTGCTTGCAGATACTGCAGCTGTTTTCCAAAAAGCAAAGGATACTTATCTAGCACAAGACAATATTGAGAATTATGACAGATGGCTTCAATGCAGATAGGTTGCTGATCCAGGGAACAATCTGACTGCCATTTGGAGTCAAGAAGTATTTTTTACCTACTTGGGGCTTAACTGGAAATGGCTACACTGTTTTGTTTTGGTTTTTTTTTTGCCTTACTCTGGATCAACCGGGGTGTTTTGGTATGGGCTGGACTTGATGGACGCATGTCTTTTTTCAGCCTCGTCACCTATGTTACTATGACCCCTCTTTCAAATAAGGGCACTACTGAATGTATGGTCAGGTTATTGATTAACTAGGGTATATATATTAGAGTGCGAGAAGGCCCAAAAGCATCCCCAGCATTCCACCGCCCTCTATCCACTGGTACTAGAGCACCCCAGTTAGGAAGACAAGATGCTCCTTTTCCAAATAAAGGTACTCATTTATAAACATGTATTTTTTATCAGGGCTCACAAGGCTGTGTGAAATATGCTAAAACAGAATAAAAAAATAAAATAAGAAATTTGGTGCAGATTTTTATGTGCGGTGTAGTTTTACACTACTTGCACCCCAGTACAATATGAGGCACTATTTTATCTCAGTCCATACAAATGCCATATCATTTCTTCATACTGCATATATTGTTTTCTTGAAAAACACAAAACAGCACTTTATTCAAACCAACATAAAAAATTTAAAAAAGTAGTAAAAAGAAAAGTAAAACCCACCTTGTTAAGCAGTTCTGAAGACCCTCCTTCAGAGATAGGGACAAGCTTTGGTTTAATCAGATCTGTACTTGTCTGTGAATAAAATTATACAATTAAAAGTTTATTGTTAACAGGATAATTAGCATATTTGTATTTTTATTATGTGGCTGGTTTATTCCAGAATTCTTCTCAATGTCTTTTCTGCATAAAGCCTACAGTAAATATAAATGACAATAGAAATGAAAGAAAAAGAGTTGGCACTCACTGGGTTTTCTAAATAATGCCAGATGCAATAAGGATTATAAGAGTATTTTAGTCTTACCTGTTAAATCAGTTTCTTTTAGTCTATATGGCTTACAGATAACTCTGGGGAGGCGACCGTCCCTTTAAGTAGGCAGGAACAATTCTTGAAAACAAGTGCAGGGTGGAGCTTTCCTTCCCTCCTTAGCTGGTCACCAGCCAATACCTAACCAGTTAGATTTGAGAAGCTAACTATTGAGTAGGTAGCAAGAAGGAAAAAGAAGACTCCTGTGAGCATGAACCCAAAGGAACGTCCACGTTTAGTCAAAGGAGAACCAAGCATGGTCCATTGGGGTCCATAGAGTGGGAGACCTGTAAGCTATGTGGACTAAGAGAGAAGGATTTAACAGGTAAGACTAAAATCATGTTTTCGCTGTTGTCTGATATAGACTACAGGTAAATGTGGGATGTACCAACATTGATTTTCCCAGTGGTGGGAAAGAAGGCAAGGACCAGGCACAGGTCCTCAAAGTCACCAGAGCTCATACGGACTAATCAGATCAGGATAGCCTCAAACAAGAAAAAAGTGTCAACGAACACTAAACAGGAATAAAAACACACCAGTAACACAGCACGCTGAACTAGAGCCAACTGGGCTCAACAGTCAAAGATTACTGCAACATAAGGAGTAAAGTCCTAGACAGGCAAGGCTGCCTCCAGGAGTTTCCTACCAAGGCTGGAGTCAGCCGAAGCCAGCACATTAACATGATAGTGTTTAGAGAAAGTGTGCACAGACGACCAAGTGGCCGCCTTGCATAACTGATCAGCAGAGGCCTGATTTTTGTAGGCCCAGGAGGCCCCAACAGACCTGGTGGAATGAGCTGTGATACAAAAAGGAACAGGCTTCTTCCTGAGCTCATAGGCCTTACAAATGGTAGACTTGATCCAGGAGGCAATAGTCACCTTGTATGCAGGCTTACCAACCCTAGGACCCTCAGGAATGACAAACAGAGCATCAGTCTGATGAATGGATTCAGTGCAGTGCACACAGAACTTAAGACATTGCACCATATCTAACAAGTGGAGATCCCTCTCCTTGTCAGATTTAGTGTCAGGACAAAACGAAGGCACAACAATCTCCTGATTGATGCGGAACTCAGATACCACCTTAGGAGGAAATTCCTGGTAGGTGCGAAGAAACGCCTTGTCCTTGTGAAAAAACAAGAAAGGAGGTTTGCAGGACAAAGCTTGCAACTTGGCAACCCTGCAAACAGAGACGATTGCCAAAAGGAAAACCATTTTCCAAGTCAAAAGACGAAGAGGAATAGTGGCCTAGGATTCAAAAGGAGGGCGTTGTAAGACGCCTAGCACCAAATTAAGATCCCATTGAGGAGCAGGACTCAAAGACAGGGCAAGCATGAGCAATGGCCTGAAAGGAAACCTTCACATCCGGTAGGATGGAAATGCCCTTCTGGAAAAAGACAGAAGTTTGAACCATCAAGGAACTCAGGCTGAGGCCCTTATCTACACCGTCCTGTAAAAAAGGCAGGACTGTAGGAAGGTCGAAGTCTTGCAAGGATAGATCTTTGTCCACACACAAAGAGTGGAAAATAGACCAGATTTTGTGGTATGTCTTGGAGGAAAGACTTCCTAGCATGAAGCATGGTAGCTACGACCGCTGAAGAAAAACCTTTCTTCCTCAAAACTGAGGATTCAACCGCCAGGACATCAAACCCAGATGGTCCACATTCTCCTTCCACAGATAACCCTGTAGAAGGAGATCCAGTCTGAGGGGAAGCCAAAAGGGCTCCACCACAGATAACTCCAGTAGCTCTGGAAACAAGGGTTGCCGGGGCCAGTACGGAGCAATTAGAATGACCAGAGTTTGTTCCAACTGCAATTTCATCAATACCCTGGGAAGCAGGGGAATGGGAGGAAAGACATTAGACGGAGGAAATCTCCACGGAATCGACGTGGCATCCACTGCAAGAGCCAGAGGATCCCTCCAGCGGCAACAAAACAATGGAACCTTCCTGTTGTGTCTGGTTGAGATCAGGTTGATCCAGGGGAGTTCCCATTTCTGGATGATGAGGTCAAACACCTCCTGGTGGAGTACCCACTCTCCAATGTCTACCGTGTGTCGGCTAAAACGTTGTCTATGCCTGGAATATGAATTGTGGAGATGGCAGGGACATTTTCTTCTGCCCAGGTTAAAATAGCCTTGACCTTCAACCAAGCTGCAAGGCTTCTTGTTCCTCCTTGCTTGTTGATGTAAGCCACGGCCATGGCATTGTCGGACTGGACATGAACTGGACAGTAACCAGTAACTGAAAGCGTGGAATATCGCCCAAAGTTCCAGGACATTGATGGGTAGGAGATTCTCCTCCACTGATCATCAATCCTGTGTATTCAGGTGACCCAGGATTGCTACCCAGCCGGACAAGCTGGTATCCGTTGTCACCGCGGTCCAGAATGGTACTAGGAAGGGTCTGCTCTCCTTCAGGTTGGAGAGATCTTGCCACCAAGACAGACTCAGCTCCACATGTAAGGGGAGAGAAACCGACAGCTTCAGGAGATCTGGGTTCCCTCTGCAAACCTGGATCACGAACCTCTGAAGTTCCCTCGTGTGAGCCATTGCAAACCGTACTGCCTCTATGCTGGATATTAACTTCCCCACTAGAGAGGTCAACTTCGTGGCTGGAATGGGATCGTAAGCCAGGACTGAGGATACCTTGTGGGTGATCTGGTGAACCACCTTATCCGTGAGAAATACCATGCCTTTCAGGGTGTCAAACAGGAGACCTAGGAAGACCAGTCTCTGAGATGGAACTAGGTCTGACTTGTCCATGTTCAGGATCCACCCGTGATGGGTGATAGGTTGATACAGTCCTTAACATCTTATTGAAGGCGTTCCGGACACGGGGCCTTCAAGAGCAAGTCGTCCATGTACGGAGTGACTCTGATGACATCTTTGTGCATGAGAGAAATTAGCGCACCCAGGATACGAGTGAATACTTGGGGGGTGTAGTCAGACCGAAGGGAGAGCAGAAAACTGGAAGTGTCCTCTGTCTCAAGCAAACCTGAGATACTGACAGCTCTCTGGATGGATGGCTATGTGCAGATAGACATCCTGGAGGTCCAAAGAAGCCAGAAATTCTCCAGGGCACATTGCCGCAATCACAGATTATAAGGATTCTTAGTGATAATGAGTCTTGACTACTAAGGAATTGAGATCCTTGAGGTCCAGGATGGGACGGCAGCCGCCATCCTTCTTGGAGACTACAAACAGGTTGGAATAGAAACCGGAACAGATTTCCAGGTTGGGACCTGGTTCCAGAACTGCCATGTCCAGTAGAGTCTGAATAGAGCCATTGAAAAGATGACGCTTCTCCAATCCCTGAGGAGTGTGAGAAGGGAAGAACCTGAAAGGAAGAAGAGAGGAGAAGGGAATCCCGTACCCTTCTGAAATCACCTGTAAAACCCATCGATCTACCACTGTGTCTGTCCAGACACTTAGAAAATGGTGCAGTCGGCCACACACTGGAGCGTGGGGTCCGGGGTTTGGCAAGTCATGCTGAAGAAGGTTTGGTGGTCTTGGGTTTGGTGGAGGACTGTCTTGGCCTCCACTGCTGTTTGGGCTTGGAGGAGGAACGAGGAGCCTGCAGAACTGTTGGGGCCGTGGGAGTTGCCTCAGCCTGGAAGGGAAGAAAAATACGGTGCCGTCGGACTTGAGGTTTCTTCTTGGGAACCAAAGGCAACAAGAGTGCTCTTGCCCCCAGCAGCCTCACTGATGAGGTTCTTCAGCTCCTGTCCAAATAAAGAAGTGCCCAGGAAGGGCAGAGAAATCAAGGATTTCTTGGAAATGGTATCTGCAGACCAAATCTTAAGCCAAAGGGCATGTCTGGCTGCTATGGATATAGCTGAAACCCTAGCTTCCAGCCTAACAGCATCAAAGATAGCTTCAGCAACATAATGCTGAGCTTCTGAAATGTTAGCCAAGAGAGTTGCAGCAAGTCAGTTGTGGGAGCACCCCGATGAACAGCATCAGTAAGTTGTTCTGTCCATGCAGCAATGGCACTATTTACCCAAGCAGCAGCAAAAGTAGGTCGCAGAGATGTGCCTATCGTTGTAAAGATGGCTTTTAGAAAAGCCTCAAGCTTCCTGTCCATCAAATCCTTGAAAGCAGAAGCATCTGCCGCTGGCAGGGCCCTGGTTCTAGAAAGTCTTGACACTGGGGCATCCACCTCAGGGGTTAAGCCCACTGAGCTGGTGCTGCCTCTGAGAAGGGGTACAGCTTTGAAATTTCTTAGGCAAGGTCAGGCATTTGTCAGGGGTTTTCCACTCGTCCAAGACAATCTGGTCAAGAGTGGGATTAAGTCTATGTAAGATGTCAGAAGCATCCTTTGATTCCTCAGAAACAGGGGGAATGTTCAGGGTATTGAGGACTACCCTGATGAGACCCTCAGCAGAGGGTTCAGGGTCAGCCTCAAAGGGGTCCCCAAAGAATTGGGAACAAATTCCCCCAGAGCATTCACCCTCATCTGAGTCCACCAACAATTCCTCGGTGGAGGAGTCTGACACATCAGGTAAGCCCTGTGGTTTGGACACAGAAGACCTGAATAATGCGGGGGGTTTCCATGCCTGGATGACCCCCTGTAATTGCATTGGAAGTAGTTGCAAAGTAGTCTTTAACGCTTGCATCCAAGGTGGCTCTACAACATGGCTGGAGGGTCCCGGCAGAGAGGCAGGGGCCACAGCACATGAAGGGCATAAATAAATAAATTTAACTAAAAACTAAGCAGAACTGTTCTCTTGTCTTTCCTGTTCAAGGAACAAATCTAAGTGGTTGGGGATATGCTGGTGACCAGCTAAGGAGGGAAGGAAGGCTCTACCCTACGCTTCTTTTCAAGAATTGTTTCTGCCTATTTAAAGAGGAGGTCGCCTCCCCAGAGTTACCTGTAAGGTATATTTGATGACAGAGTAAAAAGGATTTATATGCTTACTGCTATAGCAAAAATGAATTGGGGAAGGCACATATTTATGTGATAGTACTGTTTTAAGGTAGCGCTTGATCTTCCCCATAAAATATCTGTTACAAGGACAGAATAAGGCAAACACCACACAAGTAGAGCTACACGTAATCAGAATATGAATTTGATGAATATTGGAAACAAAATAAATTTGCCCATACTCACATTTCCGTAGGCCTTACAGTCTTCAAATCTGCAAGTGTATTGTGTTTCCAGGATATATACATCAAATTTTAAAGCCTGATTACATGTAGATCTACTTTTGAGGTCTAAGCCTTATTCTGTCCTTGTAACAAATATTATGTAGGGAAGACCAAGCGCTGCCTTAAAGACTATATGTTGGAGTATTTAAGGTCTATTCGTAAAGGTCAAGCTAATACTAGACTTATTCAACATTTTAATGATAGTCATAGTAATAATAGAACATTTCTCAGATTTGCTGGCATTGAAAGGGTATTTCGGTCAAATAGAGGAGGTAATGGAGATAATGAGTTACTTATACTTGAATCAAGAGGATTATCAGATTAGATGCCATGGGACCTTCAGGGTTAAACGATAAGAATGATTTGTTACCATTTTTGCAGTGAAGAGGGGCAAGTGGATTTAAAAATGATTCTATTTTAAAGTCTTTTAAAGGGATAGTAATACTTCGTTTTAACTTTATTTTATTTTGTAGGCATTAAAAAAACATGAAGAATGATATAAGTCTTATCTCTCAAACCTCTATGGTTTATGAGATATTCACAAGCAAAGTTCCCCTCCCCGCCCCTTTTTCCTAGTGTAAGCCATCTCTTCTCAGATGTGAGTCTGGTTGTATGACAGGACAGATAACAGAAGGGGACAATTTTCTTTGTATGAAAACAATGAAAGCCCTTCCCCCCTTGACAAGTTTTTCAGCTTTTTCCCTTATCTTAATTGAAGATTGTCCATCTCTGCAGTCTACCTGGGCATCTCCCTTCTGATCTGGTTGAACAGGGGGGGATACTTTGTTTGTGAATATCTCTTAAACCATCAAGGTTTCAGAGATAAGACTTATACCATTCTTCATGTTTTTTTAATGCCTACAAAATAAAATAAAGTTAAAATGAAGTATTACTATCCCTTTAAATGTCAGTGTTTATTTGTTTTCCTTTGTGTTCTTTGCATTTAATTGTTTGAAGTGGGGGGAGGGACACAGAGTAAAAAGGGAGGCAGTTTGAATGCTGCTGTAATTGATGCCTTGTCAAAGTGCCATTGAGGCACCAAACAGCTGTTGGCTTGCTACAGAGAATGCCACCTATTCCTGTGAACGCTGTGCTGTGTAAACATGAAACTTAATAAAAGGTGAACTTTAACCTGATGAGTGCCAACTTTTTCCTTTCCTTTCTATTGTGGTTTATTGTTCGAAGACATATTGGAGTTTGAGCAATGGGAATCTGCTGAATTCCTGGGGTGGAGAATATATTCCCTAAATGCTAATATACGGCAGTTGCAGATGCAGGTCTCTTAAAGTATCGAAGTATTGCACTATCACCTTCAAATCACAAAGCTGAGTGTAGCCAGCCTATTTCAAAGGTGCGTGTAGCCAGCCTGTTTCTTTTGTAATTAATTGAAATGACATGAAACATTTGCACCAGCATACCACAGGCTAACAATATCAAAATATAAGGCAATAAGAAACAAATGAAACATTAATTATAATATCAATTTGGCAACAGAAAGACAATGTAACTTGCGCAGCAGTTAATTTTAACTGACAGCAGCATTTATTTAGCATTTTTCAGGCAAATGCCATTTTGATGAACAAAGTATCAATTTTGTGTTTCATTTGCAAAGTGTGGTTCATTTTAATTCTAAAAATAGGTTACCATAAAACATGATATAGATGTATAAGGGAACCATGGGGTAATATATCCTCCTGCAAGAGGGCAGGTCATTTATATTAAAAGGCTCTCAGTTGAGTAAATTCCCTCCTTTCTTCACTTTACCCCCCACCATTCTCATTTTTAACATACAGAAAGGATTGCAGAAAACAGAAGCAAAGAAGGAAAGGGATCCCAAGAATACAGCCCTATGCCCAGGAGGGAAGTCCTGTTCTCTTATGTCCTATGTGGAACACAGGGACCAGCATGATTTATCAAAGCTTCCATCAACATTCCAAGGCAGGAAAGTGAAAAAACCCTCAAAACACCGACCAGTTCAAACAGAGACGAACTGGAACAACATGAATCTCAGGTTTAAACAGATACCAACACAGCAAATGAAGAAGTAGGAAACAGTTTCCTGGCAAAAATAAAACCAAGAAGGACTACTACACAGCCACATCAGCCTGTAGGAGACCAAAACTGTTTCCAGCTAAATTCAGCACACTGACAAGGTAGTGTTTGATAAATGTGGGATGAAGAGACAATCATGCCACTGTCTTATACAGCTGTCCTGCAGAGGCTTGGCTCTTGTTGGCCCAAGAGGCACCCAGTGACCTGCTGGAATATGCAATAACCTGAAAGTGCACAGGTTTCTTCCTGAGAACGTATGTCTGGCAAATGGTTACCTTAATCCAAGAATCCATTGTCACCTTAGACTTAGTCTGGCCCACACAAGGGCCCTCAAGAATGACAAAAAACTAAAAACATAGAGTACCTCCAGCACCTAACCACATCCAAAATAAGTTCCTGCCCATCTGTTAGAAGGAGCAGGACAGAGAGAAGGAAGAATAATCTTCTGGATAAAGTGAAACTCTGAGACCAACTTAGGAAGAAACTCTAGAGGAGTCTGCATAACCATTGCCACCACTGTGGAAAACAGAAAGGGAGGCTTGCAAGACAAAGCCTGAAATTCAACAACCCACAGGACATACCAGCAACAGCAGGAAGACTGCCTTTAGGGTCAAGACACGGGGAAACTCAAGACAGTGGTTCAAAAGGAGCCTTCTGAAGCATTCCCAGAACCAAGTTCAGATCTCACGGAGAACTGGGAGCCCAAAAGAATGGGTAGGCATGAGCTACCCCTTGAACAAAAAGATTCACAAATCAAAAATAAGGCAATACAGAAAAGTGTAGAAAGAGGAAAAATCTGGACCTTAATAGAATTAAGACAAGACCCTTTTTGAAGACCATCTTGAAGAAAGGCTAATATAACAGGAAGATGAAGAGGTTGCTGCCATGACCCCCAGTCTTCACACCCCACCACCTAAATCAGAGTGGCAAATGACAGTCAGGAAAACCCTTATTCCTCAGAATGCTGACTACAAGAGCCCAGCAATTAAAGCCCGCTCCTCCACCTCTGTGTGACACAATGCACTGAGTCAAAAGATCTGGAAACAGAGTGAACTTAAATGTCTATGCAATGAACTGATTGAAAAGATCTGAAAACCAGGCTTGACAGGGCCAGAATGGAGGAATCAGAATGACATGAGCCCACTCCATCCTGACTTTCAACAATACTCTGGGAATCAGCTGGAATGGAGGAAACATATATGCCAAAGGAAAACTCCATGGAATGACCATCATGTCCATCGCAAGAGCTAAAGGGTCCTGGGATCTGGTACACAACCGGGGTACCTTGCAGTTCAACCAAGAGGCCATGATGTCCACCACCAGAGGACACTACAGATAAACTATGGAGTCAAAAGACTCCTGGTTGAGCTCCCAATTTCTCAGGATCCAGAAGTTGGCTACAGAGAGAGGCTGACACAACTTTGCATTCCCCTAGGATGTGAACAGTGCAGGGAGCCAACACATGAGGCTCCACTCATGTAAGGATCAGCGAACCTTGGACAATGCAACCGCAACTTCTGGTGACTTGCGGTTGATGTAGGCAATCGCCATTGTACTATTAAAATGGATCCACAAAGTCTGAATCTGAACATCTCTCAAACTGCTATGGTTTGAGAGAGATAGGCATTGAAAGTCCCCCCTCTCTCCCCTTCTCCTGATGTCAGAGACTAGCTGACAGCAGGAGATCCCGGTCAGAGCCAAAATCACATTATTTCAAAAGAATTACTTCATTGGAAAGGTCTACAAAGTGTGCCTGGTTTGCAAGCACACTTTGTAGACCTTTCCAATGAAGTAATTATTTTGAAATAGTGCAATTTCTGCTCTGCTGAAGAGCCTCCTTGAGTCGTACGACTCAAATTTCCTGCTGTCAGCTGTAAAGGGGAGGGAGGGGGGAAACTTTGAAAGCATATAGCTCTCAAACCACAGAGGTTTGAGAGATCGTATTTGTAGCATATTGTTTATTATTTTAACCTCTACAAAACTGGAGAAAAATTTTCTGAGACATTACTGTCCCTTTAAAATATAAGACAAATGAATGAAGTAAACAATAAAATCAAATCATGTAAGACTGAACAGACAGAAATAACATAGTAAATTAGGTTGAATAAGGACACAAGACCATCAAGTTCAGCCTTCTCCTCATACCCCAGTAATTTTATAGCTTTCCTGCTACCAAACAAGTTAAGTCTTTAACAGACCTTTCTGATCTGCCTACTAATAAACAGTATAACTCTGTATGTTCCCTTTGGAAAGAAATGTATCTAATCTTCTCTTGAATGTATCAATTGTATCTACCATAACCACCTCCTTGGGCAAAGAATTCCACAATTTAACAGACCTCACTGTAAAAAAACCCTTCCTCTGCTGAAGTCCAAACCAGTGGTTCTCAAAGGATTTTTTCTGGTGGCCGCAAGTGCGGCCACCACAATGTCCTGGTGGCCGTCACTCCCGCCACAGCCATGTCATGGTGGCCGCACTATGACAATACATACACAAATAGCATAAGGGGATTAAGACAAACAAAAATTGCAAATAAATAAGTGCAGCAACAAAAAGTTTACATCATATTACAATTTAAACTTTCCAGAAATCACATGGTATTAAAAGCTACCCCATAAAAGGGTCTTAAAATGTACTAGTTACTGGTGGTATATATTTCAAGCGGAGTAATTCTGGGGCAAGCCATCTGCATTCTGCACAACAGGGGACAAATACACATTTCACAATTCCCATAAAGGGTTTATTGCTGTATTGTTTTGCAATTAACTGGAGACCCCTAGCTAACAGGGGGTTAAAAACTCTATTTAAATCACTGATTTTGTCTTTGTTCCTTATGGTGCCATTTGTTTGCACTTACAGTGCTCCACTCATGTCCCACTGTTCATTTTTATCACTGGTTATAATCATGGGAACTACATGGACCGGATGCACAAAAAAAGTGGAGCAATTATTAGGCAACCAAGTGAACCACAGGGAAAATTTTTTTAAAAAATTCTCCCATTAATTTAAATGGAAATCTTTACCCCTTGAAATGAAAGCTAGTGAGGTCTCCAATGTATTGCAAAGACCTCTCTAGCTGAGAAACACATTTAGATAGCCCCCTGTAAGGGGCATAGACATGTAAAACAAAATAGGTGCAGATGAAAAAATAAATAAAACAATAAAACTTAGGCAATTTTACATTACATTCTACCTTTGATTGCCAGACGGGTTACAAGCCCACCTCCTGGGTGCACTCCTGGAAACCACATTTTCATCTATTTGACTAGACAGCAAATATCTATTAACCCCTTTGAGTGCCAGAGTGGTACGGAATGCATTGCAAATGCATTCCGTACCACTCTGGCACTCGGAGGGTTAAATGAAATAACCCTTCTGTTTGTTAGTATTTTGGTTCTGTGCATATCAGTGAAACGGCGCTTAACTCTCTGAGTGCCAGTGGGCGAGCAACGCATTAGAGAGCAAAAAAAAAAGTGTTGCAATTCTGGAACAAACCAACTGACAAAAATCCCCATTGTTTTAAAAAGGGGGGCTTTACCCCTGAAAGGCTAGCTAGATAGAGAGATCACAAACATTTCTTCAATGTGAATGCAGCGCATGTCAGAACAAGGGTTCTTGCTGGACACAGGGCATAGTAAGGAAAGTGTGCCCACTGGCTCTTGATGAAGCAGATCAAGACAGGTCACCTGCCTGGTAATGGCAGAGCAAAGGTGCTGGGCATGGGAGATCTGTCTGGTAGGAGCAGTGCCAGGGCACACAGATCTATGCCACTGTATAAGGCAAAACTAGCATGAGATGGCAAAAGCTGAAATTCTACCCTCATTCCAATGATAACAACTTGAAGAAGAGTACACACTAGAGAAACGGCGTCTTAGAGGGGATATAACACTATATAAATATGTTCAGGGCCCATACAAAGGGCTCTTCAAAGACCTGTTCATTAACAGAACAGTACAAAGGACAAGGGGCCACCCGCTTAGACTTGAGAAAAGGAGATTTAATCTACAACAGCGGAAGGGTTTCTTTACAGTAAGGACAATAAAGGTATTGAATTCAGTGCCTGAGGAAGTGGTGCTATCGAATACATTAGATGCCTTTAAAAGGGTCCTGGATACTTATTTAAAAGAGCATAACATAGAGGGCTATGTATGTTAGTATTGGGATTAATATTTAGTTAGGGCTTGTTGATCCAGGGAGAAATCTGATTGCCATTTGGAATCAAGAAGGCAGAAATTGATATATTGAGGGGTTTTTTGCCTTCTTTTGGATCAACGATGGTAAACAGGAATAGGAAAAGGGTTGAACTAGATGGACGCAAGTCTTTTTTCAACCTAAATTACTATGTTACTATGTTAAGAGTGAGTAGTTCAGAGGCATTGTTAACCCTTCAAGTGTCAGAGGGGTTGCAACACATTTGTCTGCACAAAAGCAAAGAGACTTCATTCTGGGAGTAAAGCAACCTGCAACATGAGGGGACAAACAAGAATTTTCATAGATTTTAACCCTTTGAGTGCAAGATAGCTATCTGAGGCATTGCAACTGGCACCCAAAGGGTTAACAGGGATTTTAACCCTGAATACTCCAGTCTCCTGCACATTATGAGTCGTTGATTTGCGGTACAAAACCGCTATCTGCTCTGAACCCCTCTCTGAGTACAGACACATGATGACACTTTGCCATATCTAAAGTAAATCCTAAGACAAACAGGTATCTTTTCTAAAGGTTGGTTTAATTCACAAGTGGCCATATACTAGTCATGCCTGGTAAAATATCAGTGAGTTACTAGTCCACTCGATGTTAAACATAATGAAGATAATTTTTGTACCTGGCCACTAGGTATATCCACTAGTCAAAGGCTAGTGGAGAATTTCAGCCCCGAGTAGAGTGTCATAATGCTTCTGAAGAAAGGAATACAAGTGCAATGTTTTTATTGTACTATGGGCCTTACCAGCCTGCCGCCTACCCCTGCTCACTACCTACCTGAGTGCAGTCAGGCTAACACAAATATAAAACAAGACTGAAGCATCACTCACAGAGTATGTAAATGATGAAAAATTTAAATTTTATTGGCAATGTTTCAGCCAGACAAGCTGGCCTTCCTCAAGACTTGAGCAAGGCCAGCTTGTCTGAGCGAAACATTAACAATAAAACGTAAATTTTTCACTATTTACAAGCCCTGTGAGTGCTTCTGCATTCTTGTTTTATACCTGTGTTGGCCTGACTGCGAGTACTGCTGCAGTCTTGTTCTATATATATTTATACGGGGGTGTCTGTCTCCCAACAGGCCACAGACCTGAAGGTTGGCATCACCTAGCAGGGGGATAATGGAACAAAGAGACAAGCAGCATCTGCTCCCACCCCACGATTCATCCACCCTCCCCACCGGCTAGGCTCCTGCAGTCTGTGCCATCCGTGTGAGAGGCCACATGTATGGGGGTTGAGAGGCCTCCTGGCTTTCTCATTCAGCTCCCTCCACCCTCCCAACCAAAAACTCGTTATTTTTCTTTACCTTTCTTGTCAGATGCCGCGCTGCCTAGGAAGACAAGTTTTAATGAGCAAACAAAGGCCTAAACCTCCTCTCCTCTAATCTCAAGGGGTGTCCCCTGGTCATCTGATCAGGCCTTGGAATAAATAGCTCACCGAAGAGATCCTTGTATTGACCTCTCATATATTTGTACAATGTGATAAGGTCTCCTCTTAGTTGTCTTTTCTCTAGAGTAAATAAACCAAGTTTGTCTAGTCGTTCCTCATGCGTCAAGTCCTCCATTCCCTTAATTAATTTTGTTGCTCTTCGCTGTACCCTCTCTAGTTCTAGTATATCGTTTTTCAGAACTGGTGCCCAAAACCGCACTGCATACTCAAGGTGAGGTCTTACCAATGATTTGTACAGTGGCAAAATAATGTTATCCACTCTTGCTTCAATACCTCTTTTTATGCAAGACAGGATTTTGTTTGCCTTTGCTACTGCTGTTTGACACTGGTCACTGTTTCCAAGTTTGTAGTTGACAAGCATACCGAGGTCTTTCTCTAGCAACAAGTCCCCTAAAATGATTCCATTAAGTTTGTAAGTAGCCTTGGGATTATTTCCTCCCAAATGCATGACACTTCCCCACATTAAACTTCATATACCATTTGTTTGCCCAATATGCCATTTTATATAAATCCCTCTGTACAGAGCAATTATCCTGTTCTGAATTAATTACCTTGCATAATTTAGTGTCATCTGCAAATATTGATAATCTGCTTTCTATATCTATTTCTAGGTCATTTATAAACATGTTAAAAAGCAGAAAAGTTGGCAAAGCCTTAGCAAGATTTGTTAAAACGCGTAGGAGGGCCATTCATGTACAACAGAGGCATAACCCACAGGGCCAGCCCTATAAAACCTACCCGCAAATAGCATCAGCCTTTCGGGAATACTACAAAGCTTTATATAATCTGAACCAGACTCAGACTTACACAACGAAACACCACACGGATATCTGGACCTTTCTTGGCAAAGCAAAGGTTCCCTCAATCCCACCCCAAGCCCAGAAGTCTCTTTCTAGCCCATTTCCTGAGGATGAAATACTGACCGTCATACTCGCCCTGCCGTATGGTAAGAGTCCGGGCCCAGATGGCTTTTCGGCACTGTATTATCGCATATTCAAAGCCCAACTCACTCCCCACATGGCAAAATCTTTCAATGCGATCCGGGACGGGGCTTCTTTTCCCGCATGAGCGCTGGATGCCACCATAATTGTCCTTCCTATGCCTCACAAAGATGTCACCCTCTGTAGTAATTACAGCCCAATCTCGTTACTTAATATTGATGTCAAAATCTATGCTAAACTTTTAGCTAATAGACTAAGTCCCTACCTCTCACACCTGCTACACTTTACTCAAGGGGGCTTCACACCGGGTCGTCAGGCTTATCACAACACGACATCGGTGCTCTCGCTAATTCACAAAGCTGTTAAGGACGGGCTTCCTGCTATCCTTTTAAGTACAGGCGCCGAGAAGGCGTTTGACAGGATTGATTGGGCTTATCTCAGGGCGGTGCTTGAAAATGCGGGTCTGGGGCCTACATATGTTCATTGTGTAATGAGTCTATATTCTGACCCTGTTGCGCGCATCTCGGTCAATGGGACTTACTCGGAACAATTCTTTATTAGGAACGGTACCAGACAGGGATGCCCCCTTTCACCACTCCTATTCAATCTTACCTTGGAACCCCTATTGAACATGATACGTACTGACCCGAATATTCACGGGTTTCGATTTCAAAATTCTACGTATAAAACAATAGCTTTCACAGATGACGTCCTGCTTGCAGTCACTAAACCGGTCTTATCACTCCCTTGCGTTCTGGATGTCCTTACATGGTATTCTTCAGTTTCTGGAGCAAAGATTAATTTTGCTAAGTCAGAAATCCTTAATCTAACTTTGGACGAGAAAACCTCGCTATTTCTCCAACAGAAACATCCATTTAAGTGGACGACTAAGTCAATTCAGTACCTGGGGATACATCTTACCCCTAACTTAGGAGATTTGGCACAACTCAACATGTCCCCGTTATCCAATTCTATTCTAGCTGATCTTCGGAAATGGATGACATTCCCTATATCTTGGATGGGCAGTTAATGTCATGAAAATGTTGATCCTTCCAAGGATTTTATATGTTTTAAATGCGCTGCCTGTAAAAATTCCTAAGACCTAGATTATGCTTCTCTATTCTCACAAGACCCCAAGCACAGGGTGGTTTGGGACTCCCAGACATTTCAGCTTACTATAAAGCCTCCGCTCTATCCAAACTATTTGATTTGGCCAAAACCGGACGTAAATGGTGGACCCCAACTTTTGCGGATCAACTTGGGTCAATTGAGCCTACCCAGCTGCTATGGGTTGACAAGAAGCTGATCCCGACAGGTTGTAGGACTCATTTGATACTGGGTCATCTCCTCTCTGTTTGGTCATCGTTGAATGATTCGGGCGCTCTCTCCCCTTTCCCCTCTCACCTTAAATCTCTAGTAGGGAGTCCCGATTTTCCGGCTTGCATTCCCCCTTCGCCCTTTTCTGTTTGGCAGTCTTTCGGAGTCGACACCTTGCTATCTCTGGTGAAACTACCACAACCAGTGGCTGACTTTAATATTCCTTGGTGGTCTTATTTTCAGGCTCGAGATTGGTGGCTTGGTCTCACTAGCCCGCAGGTTGTGACTAGGGATCTCACCCCTTTTGAGAAGGTTATTGTTAAACCCCCTCTTAACTTTCGCCCGCTGTCCTTTGCGTATTACCTTAGACTATATATTAATAATATGCTGAATCTACGTCTTCCACTTGACCCTTCTCTATTTTTGTTCGCATATCAACTGCATCTACCTGATTCCCCAATGGGCTCGCACAAGGTTCTCCTTCTATTCTTATTCAATGAAGCCAAAGCTTTGATCTCTTTGTACTGGAAGCAAACTACCACCCCTACACTGTGTGTCTGGCAGCAACAGATTGAGTCAATGATCCTTTTGGAGAAACAACATGTGCATACCATGGCCACAGAGAAAATCTTTGCTACAAGATGGGAGGCTTGGCTCCATCCAGTAATACCCGAGGGCTCTTAAATACCAGTTTTCCCATAGACATCCCTTGTTCGTGTCCCTGGCTGTTTACTGGTTTCTAGTGTTTCATCTTCCAATTATTTCCTAATTGTGATCCCTTCGGTGTCATTGGCTCAATAACAATCGGCCTTTCTGACATTGAATGTCCCATGTTAATGTTGTAACTTTGGTATACTTACAACAGCGTTCTGTCAGGATCAGTTGGCCCCGACTCGTCGAAAACCGCTCAATACCTTACCATCAATACCTTATCTCCATACTCTTCACCCCCTACCTTACTCTCCTCTTCCCTCCTTTTATTTTCTCCTTGTTTCTCCAGCTTACATGCATCCACATATTCAATGTTTCGACTTTAACCGCACTACAAAGAGCTCCGATATGTTCTGATCCTTCCATTACACCTGTTCCACCCATTACTTTCATCAGTTTACAATATTAAAGCCTCATTCCTTTTCTGAATGTCCCCATTGTTGCTGTTCCCGAAGTCAATATATTAGGGACGAAAGGGCCCTCTTCTCCCTTATTCTCTTTTGAAGTGGTATTCTTTTCACTTTATCTAGTAGTTGGTCCAATATAGCCTATTTTTCGCATATAGAATTGTACTTATCACTATTCACTTTATGTCTATTACAAGAACTTGTTCTTTGTACGATGTATGCATGTAACTTTTTTACTTGATGTATGACTTTGCTATACTCAATAAAGCTTATTTATATAAAAAAAAAGCAGTAAAGTAAGTTAAGTAAGGTAAAATGAAGTAGAATGAACAAGAATTAATGAAACCGTGTTAAAGGTATTAAAGAACCACAGAACCAAAGAACCACGGATAATGGAAATGTGCCTGCCACAAAAGACAGGGACATACGCACAAACCTGTGCACGCTGAATACTGGAGATCTAGTCCTCTTCAGTTTTCAGGCTCCTATGTACCATATGAACTTCTGCTCAGACTAGCTAAGCAGAACGGAGTGAGAAAAGGCAGATAATGCAAGCCATCCTCTAACAGATCTAGGTCCCTTACATCTGTGCTCTGCTTCAAACCGACGATGGAGACCAGTGAGAGGAGTCTGCTTAAAGGGATAGTAATACTTCGTTTTAACTTTATTTTATTTTGTAGGCATTAAAAAAACATGAAGAATGATATAAGTCTTATCTCTCAAACTTTTATGGTTTAAGAGATATTCAGAAGCAAAGTGTCCCCCTCCCGCCCCTTTTACTGATGTAACACTTCTCAGCCAGGGCAGAAGGGAGCTGCCCAGGTAGACTGCAGAGTGGGACAATCTTCAATTAAGATAAGGGAAAAACCTGAAAAGCTTGTCAAGGGGGGCAGGGATTTCATTGTTTTCATAGGAATAAGAGTGTCCCCTTCTGTTATCTGTCCAGTCTATGGACTGCATTCCACATCTGAGAAGAGATTGTTTACAGTAGGTAAAAGGGGCGGGAGGGGGAAACTTTGCTTGTGAATATCTCATAAACCATAAAGGTTTGAGAGATAAGACTTATATCATTCTTCATATTTTTTTAATGCCTACAAAATAAAATAAAGTTAAAACGAAGTATTACTATCCCTTTAATGAGGACATAACACAGCTCTATCCGACAGATGGAAAAAAAAAAAAGGTTAAGGAAGAATATTTGACAATGCACACTCCATGAAGGTCGTTTGTAAAACGAAACATGTCTGAGTTAAAGTGAGGCATGAAGGGAGTCTCCACCTTTGAGTGCCTTTTAAGGCTGCCTTCTGCAGGAGAATACTTTACCCCATGGTTCCTGTATTCCACACAAGATGTAAGAAAAGTTGTATTATAAAGAGCACAGGTATCATCCTTTGAAATATTCTTTAAAATATTCTGTTGCTATTTTATTCAGAACTGGGACATCAATATAATTTCTTAAGAAGAAAATAAAACCATCCCATTGTGTTTCTCAGCCTCTATGGCATGAAAAGTTTTTCATTTTTAAGACTAGAAAGAGCAGTACTGGTAAAAGTATTACAGGTAATGAGCCACCGTTTGGCCTTAGCATGTCATCTGGCCCCCTACGAGCATACATAATTAAAAGTGCACCTTTTTGTTTGATGACGTAAACTCTGCTTTTTCAAATTCAGCGACTTGCTCCAATAATTCTCTAAAATTATAAGAAAAGAAAAAGATGATTAATATTTGTACATTAGAAAGCCATTATATTGTGTAAGGTTAGTGATAAAATTCTATTGAGATACTTGGCTAGAACAGGAATTACATTCACCACAAGGTATTATACATATGCAAATATAGTTAGCGTTCACTCCATTGTCTACTATGTTCGCAAAAAAAAAAAAATCATGTCCCAAAGTCATAGATAAAGCTAAATCATTTAGTAATTTTTATCTTCAGTCTTTCCTAAATGACCAAAAAATTGCCCATGGTACAGAATACCCTTAAAGTGATAGAAATGTCTTAAACATATAAAAAGTACTATTGTAGAGAATAACATAAGAAATCCATCAATGCCATTCCTACCTCTCAAACCTTTTATGTTTAAGCTGACAAGCAGGAGATCCTGGTCTGGGGACAGAGCCGAAATAGCAGGATTTAAAAAGAAATACTTAATTGGAATGGTCTACAAAGTGTGCCTGGATTGCAAGCACACTTTGTAGACCGTTCCAAAGAAGTATTTTTTTTTTTTTAAATTGCGCTATTTCGGCTCTGCTGAAGAGCCTCCTAAAGTCGGCTGACACAGATCTCCTGCTGTCAGCTTTACAGCTGACATCAGGGAGGGGGAAAATTTAGAACTCTCTATGTCCCAAACCATAAAGATTTGATATATAGAAATGGGATTGATGGATTTCTTATTTTATTCTCTACAATATTACGTTTTATATATTTAACACATTGCAATCCCTTTAAAGGGATAGTAATGTTTCACAATAAAATCAGCTCCGATTAATCTTCTGTTACAGTTTACAGCTTACCTTGTTTGCAGCAGCATCTACAGGCGTGAGGCTTCTAGCAAGCAGCAGGCCTCTGTTTTATCTGATTGTTTCCTGTAGTCTCCTCCTACCTACTTCCTCCCTCTGAGCTGCTTCTCCTACTTCCTGTGGAGGGGTTTAAAAGGCAGACTGAGTCCTGACTCAGTCGCCCTTGTGTTGTTGTTATTAGATGAAGTACTTGGGTTCTGTGTGTGACCTGGCTATCTATGAAAACCCACTCTGTGTATGACCTGGTTATTTATGAGAACCTGCGCTGTGTATGACCCGGCTAAGTAAGAGAACCCTCTCTGTGTATGACCTGGATAAGTACGAGAACCCTCTCTGTGTATGACCCAGCTAAGTACGAGAACCCTCTTTGTGTATGACCCAGTGATCACGAGTATCCCTTACTGTGATCAATTTGTGCTATTGGAGTAAGACAGACCACTGTTGTGGACAGGGTCTCATTGGTGACTGCAGGCGTGAGTCACAGGGTCTCGATATAGTGACTGCAGGCAGAGTCACAGGGTCTGGTGTAGTGACTGCAGGCGTGAGTCATAGGGTCTCGTGTGGTGGCTGCAGGCGTGAGCCACAGGGTCTTTATATGTGACTGCAGTAGTGAGTAACAGGGGTCCGATACAGTGACTGCAGGCAGAGTCACAGGGTCACTTAGCAGTGACTGCAGGCGTGGGTCACCGGGTTGCTGCAAAGGTGTGGTGTTGCTGGTTTGACTGATGGCAGGCGTGGGTCAGTTCTCCAGTCCAGCAGTCCTTGTGTTCCTGTTCATCAGATCAAGATTGCTGAGCCAATGTTCACAGTGGTCGCCTGTTCCAGTGTTCCAGTTGATGGATCAAGAGTTGGTGTTCCTGTATCCTGCTGAGACTAACAGGGGCCTAGGCCCAGTCTTTCGCATTGTGGTCTAGCGAGAGGCCTACGATTTCTGGTAGTAGTTTCGCCAGCTAGTAACCCTTTGCTTGTTGTACCACTTATTTATCGCCGTGATTTATTCTAATAAATATTTTGCATTAGATTACTGTACTGAGTTCTGAGCATTCCTGGGTGCCCGTGACATCTTCATAATATTTGGGACATGGAGAGTTTTATTTCAATACTGTCAGAATTGTAGTTCAAGAGTAATTGAATGATAAAGTATCCCTCCTCCCGCACCTTATACTGATGTAACACTGCTCACCTCAGAGCAGCAAGACTGTCCAGATGGATCACAGAGAGGGACAATCTTAAGTGAGCATAAGGAAAAACCTGTCGGGGGGGGGCAGGGTTTTCCTTATGCTCACAGTAAGAAGATTGTCCCTTGCTGTGAGACATCTTGAAACAGGAGTTAAACAACAAGACTGTCCAGATGGATCTTAGCGAGGGACAAGCTTCAATTAGCATAAGAGAAAAACCTGTCAAGAGTTTTCCTTATGTTCACAGTAAGAAGATTGTCCCTTGGTGTGAGATGTCTGGTCTCAAGACCAGATTCCACATCTGAGGGGAGGCAGCTTACACTAGGTAAAAGGGGTGGAAGGGGGATACTTTATCATTCAATTACTCGAACTACAACTCAGACAGTATTGAAATAACATTCTCTATGGCTCAAATACTATGAAGATTAATTGGAGTTCCTGTTTTTGTGAAACATTACTATCCCTTTAATACCTGACTTAAACTAAGCAACTGACTTTTCTAACTCTGAAGTCTTGCAGGTCTATAATATCCATGCCCGACTTAGGAAGGTCGGAGTAAGGGCTGGATTCAAATGCAGGTGCTAATTTTGTCTCTGCTTTTCTCTCCAGATTTCCCCATAGTGATAAAACTGGAGGTAACACTTATCTCCTGCATCTGAATTCAGCCCTAAATGTCCCCATCTATCCTGGGTCACATCTGACTTGCTTGCTTATCTACAGTACAAAAGTTTACTGACAACCTGAACAGTAACATAAGAATAGCAGCCAACTATTGGAAGGTTATTAAAATATTTACAAACCCCCCAAACATTCTCATCCAACTATAAAAATAGGCAATGAAACAATACAGTGCACTATAGCAATAGTGAATGCATTCAACAACTGCTTCATGGGATGTGTCACCTCCCTGATTACACAAAACAAAAGTAACAATGCTAGTGAATTCAATTTCATGCCAGTAACAGATAGTGAAATATATGTCCACCTCCTTAACCCAAAAATTAAATCATGATCTGGGCCTGACTAACTATCAGTGCCTCAGTCACTCAGTCCTATTGCATCCCTAATTAATACTTTATCTGGGTGTATGAAAAAGGAAAGAAAATTGTTGGTTATGCGTGAAAGAATACACTAAGAGGACGGCTGTATGCTTCTGTATAATGTGCATATCACGAGACGCAATGGAATGGTAGTGACTCAAAAGGAGGATGCTGCAAAACTCCCAGAACAAAATTAAGGTCCCAATGTGGTGTGGGAGCCTTGTAGGCAGGGAAAGCCTGAACACCCTGAATGAACGATTTGTCATCAGGAAGTGTGGCAATCCGCCTCTGGAAAAACACACAGAGAGAACAGAAATCTGGAACCTCAAGGAACTCAAGCAAAGTGCTTTGTTGTCTCCATCCTGAAGAACAGAGAGAACCACAGGAAGGTCAAAGCCCTGTGAAGACAGGCCCCTGTACAAACACCAAGAGTAAAAAATGGACCAAACCTTATGGTAGGTCTTACAAGAAACAGGCTTCACAGGCCTGGATCATAGCAGAAATTACCTTCCATCCCCAGGTGACCCAGCACTGCAACCTAGCCTCTCAAGCTGGCATCCATTGTGACCATAGTCCACTCCGAGATCACATATTTCCCAGTCCAGATGGCATCATTGTGAACAACACTGAAGATCCCATATGGCTTGAGGAGGACGCGAGACTCTTTGGAGTTGAACCTGAGAGTAAAGTACTGCTTCAAGGGTAGATACTAGGTGGCTCAAAACCCTCATATGCTCCCTGATCGAGGCCGAAGGCCACTCTAGGGTCTGAGACACATCCTGCATGATCTGCAGGATCTTGTCCTCCAGCAAGAAGACCTCATGCCGAGGAACATCAGCTCCTGGGATGGCCCCGGAGAGGACATCAACATGTTCAGAATACACCCATGGTGGACCATGTTGAGACACTTGAGGTTGAGGATGGGACGGCAGCCACCATCCTTCTTCTGAACCATAAACAAAATGGAATAAAAAAACCTCAACCTTGCTCTTGTGGAGGAACTGGAACCAGAACCCTCTTGTCAAGCAAGTAATGCACTGCCTTCTGGAACAACAGAAATTTGGCCAGAGCCACAGGGACTCCGGAACGGAAAAAATTAAAAGGAGGAAGGGACTTGAAGCCTATTCTGCACCCTTCCAAGATCACCCTCAAATCCCACTAGTCCACTTTAGAGTTTTCCCAGGCGTCCTGAAAAAGGCGAATATGCCCGTCTACATGTCCCTTTGAATCCGACATCCTAACAGAAGTGTCTAAACAGTATAAGAAACCCAAATACTGTAACCCAGATTAAAATATCACCTTATAAAGCCCAATAAAGTACTTATCTGGCAGGCGAATGGTTAACCTGAGAAGGAGAGCAACGAGTGTCTGTAAAACCATCAGCCAATCGGAAGAAAGCCTGCGAAATGGGCACTCTGGGAGTGGTGATCTTTGGGGTTTGAATGCCTGAACTTGCAGTCGCGGAGCCCCAGAGGCCCCCAAGACACTGGGGATGTGAAGCAGATCAAAGGGCAAGAGGAGACAAGAAGAATAAGCCCTCTTACCACTGTGTGTGTCAAATGGTTGCAGATATATGTCCCAAAACAGTTTGTCCCATAGAAGTCAATGAAGCAATTGCGGCCGTGCGGTAAACGCACCATAAATGCGAGGAACTCAAAAATTATACATTTTTCAAAAGTGAGTACATTTACCTAAATACCAAAGGGAGCATGTTGGGATGAGTAAAAACAGATAATCCTAAACAGAAAAGTCAAAATATGCCCCATAACCTGGAAAAACTAGAATGGAAGGGGTTAAATACATAAATGCAGCTATCCAAGCTACAAAAATCCTGGGATCAAACCAAATAAGATACCTAGCATGAGTGTAGGAGCACTGGACTCCAAGAAGACCCCTGTATGGGAACACTGGGATAAGTGAACCATTGCACTCAAAGGGTTACTCACCAAACTTGACCTCTGTCTTCAGATTACCATTGAAAGAAGAGCCTCAGAGAGACCCAGTTAGGAAAGAGAAAATAGTCTTACCTATTAAATCCTTTTCTCTTAGTCCATACAGGTTACTGGTAACCTGGGTAGGCGATCAGCCCCTTTAAATAGGCAGGAACAATTCTGAGAAGTGACTGCTGGGTGGAGCCTACCTCCTCTCCTTAGCTTGCATCTAGCCAAACTCCAACCAGTATGATTTGAAAACTAAACTATTGACTAGGTAGTAAGAAGGTAAACGAAGACTCCTGTGGGAAGGAACCCGAAAGGACCCCCACGTTCTGCCACAGAGCCAAGCATGGTCCCTTGACAGGATGGGAGACCAGTAACCAGTATGAACTAAGAGAAAAGGATTTAAAAGGTAAGAATAAAATCCTGTTATCTCTGTTGTCCAATACAGGTTACTGGTAACTTTGGGATGTCCAACCATTAAGTTTCCCAGGGCGGGAAGAAAGGCAAGGAGCAGGAGCAGGCCCCCAAAGTCACCAGAGCACCAATAAACCAACAGATTATGAATAGCTCAACAATAACCACAAAGTGTCAACTGACACCGAATAGGGGTAAAACAGACCCCAGGAACTGCTACACAGCAATCCGAACTAGAGCCAACAGGGCTCAAAAGTGAGAGTACTGAAGAGACAAAGGAGATCCTAGACAGGCAAGGCCGCCTCCAGAATCTTCATCCTAAAAATGGCATCAGCCGACGCCAGCACATACACACAATAGTGTTTAGAAAAAGTGTGCACAGACGACCAAGTGGCCGCCTTGCACAACTGATCAGCTGAGGCCTGGTTCTTGTAGGCCCAAGAAGCCCCAACAGACCTCGTAGAATGAGCCATGACCCTGAAGGGAACAGGCCTCTTCTGAAGTTCATAAGCCTTGCGAATCGCGGACTTGATCCAAGAAGCAATGGTTACCTTGGAAGCAGGCTTTCCTGCCCTGGGACCCTCAGGAATGACAAAAAGAGTGTCAGACTGCCTCAAGGACTCCGTACGATGCACACAGAACTTGAGACAACATCTAACAGATAAAGATCCTTCTCTTTGTCAGAAGTAGGGTTAGGACAGAAGGAAGGGACCACAACCTCCTGATTAATGTGGAACTCACACACCACCTTCGGGAGAAACTCTTGTGAGGTGCAAAGCTCCTCCCTGTCCTTGTGAAAGTCCAAAAAGGGTGGTCTACAAGACAGGGCATGCAGCTCCGCAACTCGGCAAACAGAAACAATCGCCAGGAGAAAGGCCTTCTTCCACGTCAGCATATGTAGAGGAATGGTAGCCAAAGACTCAAAAGGAGGGAGCTGAATCACTCCCAAGACCAGGTTAAGGTCCCACTGAGGAGCAGGAGACTTAAACACCAGACGGGTATGAGCAACACCCTGGAAGAAGAGAGCGCAGAAGTCTGAACCTTAATAGAACTCAGACTGAGACCCTTATCCACACCATCCAAGAGGAAGGAAAGAACTGTAGGAAAGTCAATATCCTGAAACAGGTCTTTTTCAGCACACCAAGATAGAAAAGTAGACCAAACACAATGGTAGGCCTTAGAGGAAACAGGCTTATGGGCACTAAGCATAGTAGCCACCACACCATAAGAAAATCCCTTCTTCTTCAAAACTGAGGATTCAATCTCCATGCCGTCAAAGCCAGTCTTCCTTCCAGAGGTAAACTTGTAGAAGAAGGTCCGGGCGGGGGGGGGGGGGGGGGGGGGGAGTCTAAGAGTTTCTGCCACTGAGAGGTCCAGAAGTTCCGGAAACCAAGCTTGTCGAGGCCAGTACAGAGCAATCAGAATGACTGGGCAGTATTCTAGTCCCAGTTTCCATAGCACCCTGTTCAATAGGGGAGCGGGAGGAAAGATGTATGCCAGAGGATATGTCCACAGGATCAACAAGGCATCCACTTCCAGAGCCAGGGGATCCACTCAGCGAGAGCAGAATGTTGGAACCTTCCTGTTGTGCCTGGTTGCCATCAGGTCGATGCATGGAAGACCCACTGCTGGATGATTAGGTTGAACACCTCTGGATGTAGTTCCCACTCTCCGCTGTCCACCGTGTGCTGACTGAGGAAGTCTGCAAGAACATTGTCTATGCCAGGAATATGAACTGTGGAAATGGCAGGGACATGCTCCTCTGCCCATGATAAAATAGCCTTGACCTCTAGCCAAGCTGTGAGACTTCTTGTGCCACCTTGCTATTTGATGTAGGCTACTGCTGTGGCGTTGTCCAACTGTACCCTGACTGGGCAATCCTCCACTTGTCGTGTCCAGTGATTTAGGGAATGAAATATCGCCCGAAGCTCCAAGACATTGATGGGAAGGAGAGATTCCTCCTGAGACCACCAGCCCTGAACACTCAAGTGCCCCAGCACTGCTCCCCTTCCAGAGAGGCTGGCATCCATCGTGACTGTTGTCCAGAAGGGCAACGGGAAGGGTCTGTCTTTCAGGAGATTGGTCAGGTTGAGCCACCACAAGAGGCTCTGCTCCACGTGAAGAGGGAGAGATAGGGATCTTTCCAGAAGATCTGATCAACCCCTGCATGCCTGGATCAGAAACCTCTGAAGTTCCCTAGTATGAGCTATGGGGAACGGGACTGCTTCTGTGGTGGAAATGAACTTCCCCACCAAGTATTACAACTTCTTGGCTGGAACCGGATCCTGAGACAGGATAGCTAGGACCTTCAGTGCTATCTGATGAGCCACTTCGTCCGTGAGAAATACCAACCCTCTCTGAGTGTCAAAGAGGAGGCCCAGAAAAACCATCCTCTGGGAAGGAACAAGGTCTGACTTGTCCAAATTGATGATCCACCCATGATGGGAGAGAGCATGAATGCAGTCCTGCACCAGTTGATGAAGGAGTTCCAGAGAAGAGGCCTTCAGAAGGAGGTCGTCCATATATGGAGTCAATCTGATGCTGTTCCAATGTGGGACAGAGATCAATGTTCCCAGGACTCTGGGAGCCGTGGTCAGACCAAAGGGGATGGCAGAAAACGGGAAATGCCCTCGGTCGCAAGCAAAGCAGAGATATTTCCAACTCTCTAGATGAATGGTGATGTGCAGATAGGCATCCTGAAGATCCAGAGAGGCCAGAAATTCCCCAGGAGACATGGCCACTACCCTGGCGGTACTGGGACCGGACCACAAAGGAGGTGAGATCTTTGAGATACAAAATGGGACAACAGTCGCCATGCTTCTTGGAAACCACAAACAGGTTGGAGTAGAATCCCAAGCCCCTCTCCTGAGGAGAAACAGCTTCCTCGTAAAGGTGGTGCTTTTCTGCTCCCAAGGGAAAACGAGAAGAAAAGGTCCTGGGAGGAGGAAGGGAGGTGAAGGGAATCCTGTACCCTGTAGCCACCACCTGTAAAACCCACGGGTCCACCACAGAGGTCTGCCAAGCCGAGAGGTAGTGGGGTAAGCGGCCACCTACCTGTGAGTGGGGACCCGGGTTCGGCGAGTCATGCAAAAGAAGGTTTGGAAGCCTTGGGCTTCACGGAGGACTTGGATCTCCATTGGATGAGGAGTGCGGAAGCCTGAGGGACCATCTGGGTCGCTTGGCGGGAGTCTGCTTGAAAGGGACTACAAAGCAGATTCCTTTAGACAGGTGCCTTCTTCCTCAGGACCACTGGCAGGTGAGTGTACTCTTCCCTCCAGTGGCCTCGCTGATGAGATCCTTGAGCTCAGGCCCAAACAGGGAGGAGCCCTGAAATGGCAAAGACAGGAGAGCCTTCTTGGAGGTCGTGTCAGCAGACCAGATCTTGAGCCAAAGAGCACGTTTGGCTACCACAGACATGGTAGATGACCTGGCTACCATACGCACAGCATCAAACAGGGGAGCAGAGACATAATGCTGAGCCTCAGCAATGTTAGCCAGAAGTCGCAACATGTCAGAGTAGGGGCCCCCTGACGGACAGCTGAACTGAGCTGTTCAGTCCAAACAGCCACAGCCCTATTCACCCACTCTGCAGCAAAGGCAGGGTGGAGGGCAGAGCCAGCCGTCACAAAAATAGCCTTGAGAGAGGTCTCAAGCTTCTTGTCAGTCCAGTCTTTGAGAGCAGAGGCGTCAGCCACAGGCAAAGCAGTGGACTTAGAAAGCCTGGAAAATGGGGCATCCACTTTGGGGGGGATGGACCAACTGTGTGAGGGCCGTTTCAGAGGAAGGGTAAAGCTTAGCGAACTTCCTAGACACAGATGGTTTCCTGTCTGGAAACTTCCACTCCTCAGACACCAAGCGGTCAAAGGTGGGGTTAGGTGGAAAACATGTATGGGGCCTAACAGGCTCCTGAAACACATCAGAGAGGTCAGAAGATGCCTCCTGTACCAAGGGAATGTTCAGGGTGGTTAGCACAGCTCTGATCAGGCCCTCAGCCGAGGGAATGGGGTCAGTCTCAAAGGGGTCCCCAAAAAAACTGAGATGAAGGAACAGATGAACAGTCATCATCATCAGAGTCCACCAATAATTCCTCCTCAGAGGAGTCAAACACATCAGGTACAGCCGGCAGTTTAGGCAGGGAAGATCTGATAGGGGCAGGGGCCTGCCACAAGTGGAAGACCCCCTGTTGAGTGGATGGAAGTAGTTGTAGGGTGAACCGGAGGTCCCTGGTAGTAGCCTTAAACTCTTACATCCATACTGGCTGTAGTGCATGGCTCGAGGCCCCTGCGGGTGATTCAGGGGCAGCAGCGCCTGCTGGGCAAACATGACCTGAGTATTCTCTAGGTAACCCTGAGTGACATGAGGAGCAATGAGCAATGGGTGACACAGACACACCAGTGTCCTTTGTCTTAGGTTTAGCCCCAAGGTCTAACACAGTAGACATTCTCACAGAGTCAAATGGTTAAAGTATCAAAACACCCACAAAGAAGTGTATGATAAATAAAGTCACCCCAGAAATGCTAAAATAGTAGGCGAAGGGTTAAACTGCTGAGAAGAGTCCAAGCCCTGTGTAGGATACTCGATCTGCAAATACATAAAATGGCTGCCACGACGGGAGCCAAACAGAAACGAGCATGTGCGAAGCGTGCGCTCATGGGAATCATAGTTTCGCTAACGGAGTACCCCAACAGTGCCCGAAGCCCCCTAAGGCCCTCAACATGCCCAGAACGTTGACCGGATGACAGAGCAAGGGTAAACCAACAAGATGAGCCATCTCTTACCTTGCTCCGTGGAGCAGTTGCAGAGATATGTCTCAAACTGAGAAGTCCCATAGAAGTGAATGAAGCAATGTCGTCTATGCAGTAAATAAAGTAAATGAGGTGAATACCAAACCATAAAACCACTCAAAAGACCACTAGAATTAAACAGTAGACCTAATAAACACTGGTCCCAGTAGAGAAAGTGCCCAAAACCCCCCAAAAGGTGCTAACTCGCAGCAAAAGGGTTAAGTTACCAAAGAAACTAGCGCCAAACACCTCACAGACATACAGATAAACCCAATGAGTACATGAGTATGTAATAGGAATGAGACCCCTGTGCTGAGGGGAAGCATGGGACATGTGGACCTCAGCACTCAAAGGGTGCTCACCTTTTTTTTTTTTTTTTTAACAGATCTTCTGTCTTCATATTACCATATATCAAGAAGAAGCCTCAGTGGGCAACTCCTGGGGAAAGAACTTGCAGCCAACATTTTCCCCCCACCAACAGGCCGAAAACTCCCGGATAGAGCTCCCACTCCCGGGACACACCATTTGGCGACTGAGAAAGTCTACTAGGACGTTTTGTTCATCTGGGATTTGCACAGCGGTGATGGCAGGAACGTTTTGTTCATCTGGGATTTGCACAGCGGTGATGGCAGGAACGTGTTCTTTCTCCCAGGTCAAAATAGCCTTGACCTCAGACCAAGCAGAGGCGATTCATGTGCCTCCTTGCTTGTTGATGTACACCACAGCTGTGGAGTTGTCTGACTGGAATTGTTCCAGCCCACTGGGAGGAGCAGTCACCTCCCCATGGTACCTGTGAGTTATAATGGAACGACAGAGAAAATCCATTTGCAGTCCACTTTTCCCTTCATCTGGAAAATCTGGGTATTTTCTTGACTCTACTCAGTTATTCTGTATAAATTTCCTCCCCCTTCTTGACTCTATTAGGCTGGATTTGGCTAGATGGAATACTGTATGGGTCTCTTGGTTTGGTAGATCAAACATTATTAAAATTAGTATTTTACCAGAGATATTTTTTTATTTCAGACCTTACCTATTAAACCTTTGAGTGCCAGGTCGCTATTAAAACTGAGCATATCCAGCTAGGAGTAAAGTGATGCAGTCTTGGGAGTCATAGCATCAGAGACCTTTTCTGTTTAAGTGCTCTGCAATACTGGAGGAAGTAACCTTACCCCATGGTTCCTGTTATCCACATAAGATGTAATAGACAGTATTATTTTGGTCTCTTCTCACTACAGCGTCTGTCACATGCCTTCTGGCAAAGTCTTAATGGAATTTGATATGCTTTTTTATTTTCTTCTCTTTTCTCTCTCTCTCTCTCTCTTATATAATTATATATATATATATATAGATATATATATATATATATGTATATTGTTACAAATAGAAGTTTGGAATTTCAGAATAAAGACAAACACTGAAGTGAAATGCAGTTTATTTAAACATGCAATAATTAAACAGGTTATGGCCAGAGTTCACACAAGTATGACAGCATACCAACTCCGGAATGGATTTAAAAAGGGAGAGAGATCTGCCAGAGTTTACACGACTCTGGTGTATATAAAATGAGACATACAATAAAACAAGTTACTTATCTATCCCCTGGAGCAAAACATCAGTGTGGGAGAGCCTTTCCACGCTAACTCCGTAGGATCGTTACACAGGTGAATAGCCCGACAGACCTGACGTCCCAAATGGCTAAACAGCAACACACAAGTGTGGATGAGGTAATAATCTCTACCTCTCCGACTTGAGACCAGGTACACTCTTCCTAGTCTCCAAAATGGCTCTAAACACTGTTGTCTTGATTACAGGTTAAAATACAGGCTACGCCCTAAGATGTCTAAAACTACGCATGCGTATGTGCTTGGTTATATAACACTGAGTATAGGAGACATCTCCAGCTGACTCTCATAAGCATCACGTGGCCTCACAGTGCCTGCCCTTCTGCTGTTGCTAAACTAAGGCAGAGCATTAACCCCCAACTGACAGTGAGGAGAACACCAAAAACCATCCCTTACATATATATATACACACATATACTGACAGGGGCATACGCTGGAGCCATATTTGAATATCATATAAGGAAGGACTAAAAACAGAGTATTTTCATCACATTATATATATTACAATGATAAATAAGTAAGGATTTATTAAAGGTTCGGAGTAAGGGGGTATATACAATATGGACCATACCTATGGGAAGACCCATGGTAGGAGGTGCCTAATATACCCATTATATCGGCTTGACCATGTGTAAGAATATGTTTGAAGATCGAATATGTGAACGTGAATGTGAACGAAGGATGCTTCATGGTATATATAATTTGTACCATACCTCTGGGACCCGGGGTAGGTGGTTCTAATATACCGAGGATAATGTGTTTCTATACAATATAATACAAAGAAAAAAGTGGATGCTTACAGCCTATATATAATATGGATTGAATTCATTGATACATGAAAAGAGGTGGACGCCTATAATCTATTTATAATATGGATTGAATTCAGAAATTGAATGGCATATTGAGCGATATCAGAATGATACAGAAGAAAGATCAGAGTGGGGTCATTAAATATGGAAATGTTGGTAAACAATTTATAACATCTTACTATCATTATTTCTCATATACGGAGAATGGATTTCCGATGTAAAACGACACTTTATTATATGAGCAATTCGCCAGCGAATGAACTGAGGACTTACTTTAACGTTTAATCTTTATGGCTATAGGATGAGTAACAGTACATCTTTACAGTATCAATGGTTGAATTGAGGATTTACTCCAATTTGTATTCTACATAGTATTTATTTGTCTATATGTTGCTGACAGCCAATGACATTAAGCATCAATTTTTGATGCAAGATTTCCCCCTTCATTTGAGATGCGGCAGGGTATGTTGCCTATGCACTCAGTCGGCATAGGCAGCATTATAGCAAAGTGGTGTTGATGTTGTTGACGTTGCATGGCAACGATACGTGATGCTCGTGACGTCACCCCCATTGGGACCGGACGCCGCCGCTACAGCTTGGCGCCGAGATGCCACAGGGAGGACGGGGTAAGCATCTATTAAATTGTATAAATAGAAGTGTATGTACAATTGTTGGCCATTTGCCCTGAGGAAGGTCCTGTGAGGACCGAAAGCGTTTGGCATTATGTGGATGTAATTATGTGGATGTTACTGGGTGATTCAAAGGGGGCTTGATTTTTGCAGGCATTGCAGTGGCCAAAGGAGTTGGCCCGCTCCCAATATCCAGACCGCCCACCAGTATAGAAGTGAGGAGAAAAACGAAATGGCTGCCATTTGCTCCTACACCACAGAGACATGCACACACCACAGAGACACACACCAGACACACACACAAAATATGGTGGGGAGCGAAATGGAAGCAAGCAACGGAGGGACCTTTGGCCCTCAGCTAAGAGCAGCACGACAATAAAAAAAAAACAAACAAAAAAAAATTACATTGCCACCTAAACCGAACCACACATGCCCCACTTATATACAGAATTGAAAAACAAAAATGCAGCACTGAAACGCCTGACCCTACATTTCAGACCGCCACCTATCCTGCTCTGGCTGCTCTGAAGTCTGCATGTCCTCCAAACGCTGACACAGTACAGTTGCATATGCTGCACACACAACACAAAACAGCACCGGGGACAGAGTCCTATAGAGCTCTCACCGGTTGTAGGACTGTGTCCCCGGTGCTGTTTTGTGCTATGTACCTAGCACATGGAACTGTACTGTGTCAGCGTTTGGAGGACTTAGGACTTCAACGCTGCAACCCAAGCAACAGAAGAGCAAGCATGCTTAATTGCACTACACCCCCCATAATTCTCACACGTTGAAAGCGTGCAATGAAAACAGTGATTTTAGGACAGTGCATTATGTTCATTACTTACTGCATGTCACGCCATCTGTGGGATTACACTTCACACCAGGTACCGTCTCATCCCACACATGTCGTGACATGCAGTAAGTAATGAACACAATGCACTGTCCTAAAATCGCCGTTTTAATCGCGCTCTCTCAACATGTGTGAGAATTATCGGAGGTGTAGTGCAATATATCGCCAACCCAGACTGGATTGACACGAGGTAGTCTGGGGGTCTGTGGGGAAATTAGCTGGAGCAATTAGTGGACGGTAAGGGGTCTGAGAGGGCTACGCTACAAAGCGATGCGGGAGGAAGTTCCAGAAATGACATCAGGCTCCCGCCCAGGAGGACGTTTCTCTGCGCCCGGATCACAGGGAAAGAGAGTGCAAGTGGAAACAGCATGAAATGGAACCCAAGAGAGGTGAGAGAGGCTGGGGATGCAAAGCACCCTGACCGGTCACACCCCCAGGTTATCTGGGACCCAGTCTGGCATACGCTGAGGCACTGGATGGGACTCTGTGTGCACTGATGTCACAGGGGCTGTATACTTATCATTGTCTGCAGAGCACCCTGAGCGCTCACACCCCCGGCTTATCCAGGACCCAGTCTGGCATACGATGAGGCACTGGGTGGGAGTGCAGTGATGTCACAGGAGCTGTAAACATATAATATGTCTGTATGAGTGTGTGTGTATATATGCCTGTGTGTATGTATGTCTGTATATGTATGTGCCTCTTTAAGGATTGATACTATATAGTCCTCATACTGGGTTTCGTGATGTCTACTTCACAGCAGCACACGTAGAACCAGAGGCTTCAATAGTGAGTGATCACCAATTATTCTTTTATTGCTTCTATAGTTCGATACTACTTGGTCTTTATTTATTAATACCGTGCCACATTGTCACAATGTACCAGTTTTCATGTTCAATGTTTGTGACATTTTTTACTTATTTTCATGCATCTCCTTGGCCAGTTCGTGTGCCCTGCAGACACAACTTTGTTGTGCTGTGTTTGCTGGACATACGGGGGAGTTGGGGGATAGTTTGGGATTCATTGGATACTGGGGGAACTCTATGAGACCCTAAAATTTTTGGGGTTTCTTCTTTGACATGTGGCACATGAAAATGTCTTGGCTGCTTGGGTGCTGGCTGAGCGATACGTGCTTCAGTATGTAAATGCGTGTCTATCTTTGCCGGCACCCAGGTGGTTAATTCTGTTTTTGCTCTTTTTTTCATTTTATTATGTTTTGTAGTTTGCCTCTGTTTGTGAATCTCCTGTAACACTAAGAGTACATAGTTGGTAATTAGTTTTTTCTTCTATTTTCTAGTGTTGGTGATGGAAGTTTTATGCCCCTGACCTTTAGAATCAGGTCATAGGTTATTCACCTCGTGCATTCTGGGCGTTTACACAGCAGAGTAGGGTATTTAGGTCACCATTTTGTATTTGATATTTTGTCTTGAAGAAGTTGGGGGCCGAAACGTCGACAAACAAGTCCTTTTGAGTGCTCTTCCCTGGCTATTAATCTTAATAACCTAGATTTTATATATATATATATATATATATATATATATATATATATATATATATATATATTAATATCTTGTAATACCTTTTTTATTGGACTAACAGAATTTTGTATTGACAAGCTTTCGGGATAAACTCCCTTTCTCAAGTCTGAAGCATTTGTAAGCACAAGGACACAGAATTCACAGTTAAAACAGTTAATACATTGAATTCAAAGCTGTGTTGTTTGCTGGAGTTAGCCCTCCCTCGACAACAAAAAAAATCCATGGCTGACAAACACACACACACACATATACATGTAGAACGCGCGCACACGCATACACAATATATATATATATATATATATATATATATATATATATATATATATATATATATATATATATATATATATATATCCACTAGCCAATGGAGAGTGAAAATTTAGCCCTGGCAAGAAGAAATTCAGCCCTGGTGGGTATGTTATGTCTGAGGCTTGGATTTCAACAAAACTGACTGAGCGTGCTCACAACATGAAAAAGAGGCTTGGAATACAAGGAACTGAACGACCAAGCTCAGACTATTAAGTGACAGAAGAAATAAGGGATTTATCAGTGAGTACAGACATCCCCTTTTCTCTTGCATAGAGTGGGGGACACAGGAACCATGGAAAGTGCCAAAACAGACCCACAAACAAAGGGTCTGAAACAAAACTAAACTGCTGCTTGCAGTACTTACCACCCAAAACTAGCATCTACTGAAAACATAAAATGTTAAGAATTTCGTAAAAGTGCAGATTTGTTCTGCAGAAGCTTTATGGTTGTTTCCCCAGGACATACTCATGGAACTTGGAAAAATTGAGCACTAAACCTAAAACAAACTGGATTAGAATGCAGGATATAAGCTTGCTTAATAGTCAAATTAATATAAAAAGAAAGTTTATATTTTGTTGAGGGTTTGCCCTTTTTGGGAACTTTATGAACTAGAGAGATATTGGCAAATAATTAGTTGCATGAAGGTAACACTTAAGGTATGAAGAATCTATTCTATGTGGGTTAGGACACAGAAATAGTAACAACAAATCCTGATTATTGTGGAAAGAAGAATCCAGCATGTTGCAAACCATGAACCATTTCAAAATATGATTTTAGTGAACCTGCAGTTAAATCCTTTTCTCTTTAGTTTCCAGGTTCTGTTTTAGTTCCCTTCTTAAATAGAGGCACTACATTAGCTCTTCGCCAATCTTGTGGAACTGAGCCTGTGGTGAGAGAATCTTTAAAGAGTAAATAAGAGGATTTTAGTCTTACCTGTTAAATCCTTTTCTCTTAGTCCATACAGGTTACTGGTAACTCTGGGAGGTGTCAGTCCCCTTTAAGTAGGCAGAAACATTCTCTAAATGTATGCAGGGGGTGGAGCCTCCCTTCCCACTCAGGCTGCAGTCCAGCTAGCTACTTTCAGAATTGTTTGTGAACTAACCAGACTAGATAGTAGAAAGGAAGAAGACTCCTGTAAGCATGCCCCGAAGGACTCCCACAGACTGCCACAGGAGAGTCAAGCATGTTCTCTTGACAGGGTGGGAGACCAGTAACCTGTATGGACTAAGAGAAAAGGATTTAACGGATAGACAGTCAAGACAGCCTCCAGGACCTTCCTTCCAAAGCTGGCATCAGCTGAAGTCAGCACATCCACACAGTAGTGCTTCGAAAAGGTGTGCACAGAGGACCAAGTGGCCCGCCTGCACAACTGATCAACAGATGCTTGATTCTTAGAAGCTCAATAGGCCCCAATGGACCTGGTGGAATGAGCCCTGACCCGAAAGGGAACATGCTTATTCCTCAATTCATAAGCCCTATGAATAGTGGACTTGATCCAAGACGCAATTAGTCACCTTGGATGCAGGTCTACCTGCCCTAGGACCCTCAGGAATGATGAACAGAGCATCGGACTTCCTGATAGATTCAGTGAGACGGACATAATCTGTAGACAACGCACCACGTCCAACAAGTGGAGATACCTTTCCTTGTCAGAGGAGGGGTTAGGGCAGAAAGAGGGCACCACAATCTCCTGATTGATGTGAAACTCGGAAACTACGTTAAGGAAGAACTCCTTAGAGGTGCGAAGCACCTCCTTATCCATATGAAACACCAGATAAGGTGGTTTACAAGAAACAGCTTGCAACTCCGCCACTCGGCGAACTGACACAATCGCCAGAAGGAAAGCCATCTTCCACGTCAAGAGACGTAAAGGAATAATAGCCGAAGACTCAAAGGGAGGATGTTGGAAAACTCCCAAAACCAAATTAAGGTCCCACTGAGGAGCCGGACTCCAAAAGGCAGAAGAAACGGACATCAGGAAGGACAGCAATGCGCTCCTGGAAAGACAGAAAGCGCTGAAGTCTGAACCTTAAGAGAACACAGACTGAGTCCCTGAGACAGAATTCATGTCAACACACCAAGACCCAAATGTCGACCAGACACGGTGGTAGATCTTGGAAGAAACATGCTTACGGGTACTAAGCACAGTAGACACCACAGCAGAAGAAAACCCTTTCTTCCGTAAAATCGAGGATTCAACCTACAGGCCATCAAATTGAGCCAATGAACGTCTTCTTTCACAGATAACCCTGTAGAAGAAGAGCTGGACGAGAGGGGAGCTGAAATGGCTCCACCACAGATAGGACCAGAAGTTCCGGATACCAGGATTGACGATGCCAATCCGGAGCAGTCAGAAATACTGGACAGCGTACCAATTTCAATTTCTGTAACACCCTTATTAACATAGGGAGAGGAGGAAAGATGTAGGCCAGAGAGAATGTCCAGGAATGGACATTGCATCGGCAGTCAGAGCTAGAGAGTCTCTCCACCGGGAGCAGAACGTCGGAACCTTCCTGTTGTTCCAGGTTGCCATCAGATCCACTAGGGGTACCCCCCATTTCTGAGTTAGGAGTTGAAACACCTCCGGATGTAGTCCCCACTCTCCGCTGTCGACTGTTTGATGACCGAGGAAGTCTGCCATGACGTTGTCTACGCCTGGAATGAGCACTGCGGAAATGACAGGAACATGAACCTCTGCCCAGGACAGAATGGCCTTGACCTCTAACCAAGCGGCGAGACTTCTTGTCCCGCCCTGTATGGTGATGTAAGCCACCACAGTGGCGTTGTCAGTTTCCACTCGGACTGTACAGTCCTCCAGTTGAGACTCCCAATGGCGTAGAGCATGAAATATTGCTCGAAGTTCCAGAACATTGATGGGAAAAAGAGACTCCTCCATGGCCCACTTCCCTGAGCACTGAAGCGACCCAGAACAGCTCCCCAGCCCAAGAGGCTGGCATCCATTGTGATCTTGGTCCAGTAGGGAACCGGAAGGATCTCCCCTTCAGGAGATTGGAAAGGTCCCAACACCACTCCAAGCTCACTCGACATGAGGAGGAATAGAGATTGATAGCTTCAGATGATCTAGTCGGTCCCTGCATGTTCGAATCACAAATCTTTGAAGTTCCCTGGTGTGTGTGCCATGGCAAATGGAACCGCCTCTATCGTGGAGATGAACCGGGATCCGATCGTGGATAGGATCACTGAAACACTTTGAGCAAATAGATGGGCTACCTCATCCGGTAGAAACACCCTGCACTGCGGAGTATCGAACAGAAGACCCAGGAAGACTAGTTGCTGGGAAGGAACAAGGTCCAACTTTTCCAGGCTCACAATACAACCGTGATGTGTAAAAATTCGAATGCAGGTCTGGACCTGCTGATGAAGAAGGTCCACAGAGGATGCTTTCAAAAGCAAGTCGTCCATGTAAGGAGTCACTCTGATGCCGTCCCGATGGAGGACGGATACCAAGGCCCCCAGACCCCATTGGAAAACCTGGGGGGGCTGTTGTCAGACCAAATGGAAGGGCTGAGAACTTAAAATGACCTCTGGTGCAGGCAAACCTCAGATACTGCCTGCTCTCTAGATGGATAGGGATGTGCAAATACGCATCCTGAAAGTCCAGAGAAGCAAGGAACTCACCCGGAGACATGGCAGTGATTCCTGATGATAGTGAGTCTTCACTACAAAGGAATTGAGATCTTTCAGATCCAGAAACAGGGCGGCATCCGCCGTCCTTCTTTGTCACCACAAAGAGGTTTGAATAAAATCCTGAAACCTTGTCTGAAGGAGGTACTGGCTCCAGGACATCCTTGTCCAGAAGAGCCTGAAGAGCGTCCTCGAACAGACGGCTTCTCTCGACTTCCTGAGGAGAACGAGAAAGATGAAAGCGAAAAGGCAGAAGGGAAAAGAAAATAGGATTTTAGTCTTACCTGTTAAATCCTTTTCACTTAGTCCATACAGGTCACTGGTACAATGGGAGGCGATCCGCCCCTTTAAGTAGGCAGGAACATTCATCTAAATGTATGCAGGGGGTGGAGCCTCCCCTCCCTCTTAAGCTGCCTTCAGCCAGAACAAGCCAGATTGATTTGAGTCACTAAACTGACCAGAGGTAAGAAGGAAAAGGAAGACTCCTGTGAGCATGCCCCAAAGGTCTCCCACTGAATGCCACAGGACAGCCAAGCATGGTCCCTTGACAGGGTGGGAGACCAGTGACCTGTATGGACTAAGTGAAAAGGATTTAACAGGTAAGACTAAAATCCTATTTTCACTGTCGTCCAATACAGGTCACTGGTACAATGGGATGTACAAACATTGAGCTTTCCCAGAGGCGGGAAGTAAGGCAAGGACCAAGCGCACGGCCCAAAAGTCACCAGAACAGCTATGAACTTATGAATCATAGAGCCCAATAACAGAAGTTTCAACGGACACCAACCAGGGGTAAAAACGAACCCCCGAACTAACACAGCACACTGAACTAGAGCCAACAGGGCTCAACAGCAAAGAAGCACTAAGAACCACAGAGTAGAAGGTCCTAAAAAGGCAAGACTGCCTCCAGGACCTTCCTCCCAAAGCTGGCATCAGCCGAGGCCAGTATGTCAACACAATAGTGCTTTGAGAATGTGTGCACAGAGGACCAAGTGGCCTCTCTGCACAGTTGATCAGCAGACGCCTGATTCTTGTAGGAGGCCCCAATAGATCTGGTGGAATGAGCAGTAACCCTGAAGGGAACGTGCTTATTCCGCAGCTTGTAGGCTTCACAAATGGTAGATTTTATCCAAGATGCAATAGTCACCTTGGATGCCGGTCTCCCTGCCCTAGGCCCCTCAGGAATGATGAACAGGGCGTCAGACTTCCTGATAGACTCAGTGCGATGAACATAAAATTTAAGACAACGCACAACATCCAACAAATGGAGATCTCTCTCCTTGTCAGAGGAAGGGTTAGGACAGAAAGAGGGCACCACAATCTCCTGATTGATGTGAAACTCGTAGACAACCTTGGGTAAAAACTCCTTGGAAGTGCGGAGCACGGCCTTATCCTTGTGGAACACCAAGTAAGGAGGTTTACAAGACAGAGCTTGTAACTCTGCTACCCGGCGAACTGAGACAATAGCCAAGAGAAAGGCCATTTTCCAGGTCAAGAGACGTAAAGGAATAGAAGCCAGGGATTCAAACGGGGGTCTCTGAAGAACCCCCAGCACCAAATTGAGGTCCCACTGAGGAGCTGGACTCTTGAAGGCAGGTCGAACATGAGCCACACCTTGGAAGAAAACTTTAACATCAGGAAGAATAGCAATACGTTCCTGGAAAAATACAGACAGAGCTGAAGTCTGAACCTTGAGAGAACTCAGGCTGAGTCCCTTCTCAACCCCATCCTGTAAAAAGGCCAGGACCGTGGGAAGATGGAAATCAAGTGATAGATCCTTATCAGCACACCATGCCACAAAAGTTGACCATATGCGATGATAGATCTTGGAAGACACATGCTTGCGAGCTCTAAGCATCGTGGACACCACTGAAGAGGAAAACCCTTTCTTCTTTAAAATTGAGGATTCAACCTCCAAGCCGTCAAATGGAGATGCTGAACATCCTCCTTCCACAGATATCCTTGAAGAAGTAGATCTGGACGGGCAGGAAGCGGAAAGGGATCCGCCACTGACATGGCTAGCAGTTCCGGATACCAGGACTGACGAGGCCAATTCGGAGTGATTAGGATGACAGGACAACGCTCCATCTTCAGCTTCTGGATGACTCTGATCAACAGAGGGAGAGGAGGGAAAATGTACGCCAGACGGAACTCCCAAGGGATTGACAAAGCGTCCACTGCTAGAGCAAGAGGGTCCCTCCACCGAAAGCAAAACACTGGCACCTTCCTGTTGTGTCTGGTAGCCATCAGATCCACTACAGGTACCCCCCACATCTGGGTTAGAAGGTGAAACACCGCTGGATGAAGTGCCCACTCTCCGCTGTCGACTGTGTGACGACTGAGAAAGTCTGCCATGACGTTGTCTACGCCTGGAATGTGTACTGCTGAAATGACGGGCACATGAGCTTCTGCCCAAGATAAGATAGCCTTGACCTCTAACCAAGTGGTGAGACTTTTTGTGCCGCCTTGTCTGTTGATGTAGGCCACTGCAGTGGCGTTGTCGGACTCCACTCTGACTGGACAACCTTCCAGCTGAGATTCCCAGTGTCTCAGGGCAAGAAAGATGGCACAAGGTTCCAGAACATTGATGGAGAGAAGAGATTCTTCCAGTCCCCATTTCCCCTGAGCACTGAAGCGACCCAACACTGCCCCCCATCCCCAGAGGCTGGCATCCGTTGTGACTGTGGTCCAATAGGGAACCCGAAAGGACCTCCCTGTCAGAAGATGAGACAGGTCCAACCACCATTCCAAGCTCAACTCGACATGTGGAGGCAGAGAGACTGACAGATGCTGATGATCTGGATGATTCTTGCACGTCTGAATCACGAACCTCTGAAGTTCCCTGGTGTGTGCCATAGCAAATGGCACTGCCTCTATCGTGGAAATGAATTTCCCCACCAGAGAAGTCAACTTCGGCACTGGAACCCTTTCGAGCTCCAGGATCTTGGATACACGGAGAGCAATCTGATGAGCCACTTCCTCCGGTAAAAACACCATGCACTGCTGAGTGTCGAACAGGAGACCCAAGAAGAGGATCTGTTGAGATGGGACCAAGTCTGACTTGTCCAGATTCACAATCCAGCCTTGGCGATTGAGTGTCTGGATGCAGAACTGCATCTGCTGGTGGAGAATCTCCGCAGATGAAGCTTTCAGGAGCAGATCGTCCATGTAGGGAGTCACCCTGACACCATCTCGATGAAGCACAGCTATCAAAGCTCCCAATACTCTCTGAAAAACCTGAGGAGCTGAAGTCAGTCCAAAGGGAAGAGCTGAAAACTGAAAGTGGCCTTTGTGACAGACAAACCTGAGATACCGTCTGCTCTCTTGATGAATAGGTATGTGAAGATATGCATCCTGAAGGTCCAGGGAGGCAAGGAACTCCCCTGGAGACATTGCGGCTATCACAGAACGAAGGGATTCTTGACGATAGTGGGAACTCACAACAAAGGAATTGAGATCCTTGAGGTCCAAAATAGGACGAGCACCTCCATCCTTTTTGGCCACAACGAACAGGTTGGAATAGAATCCTGAACCTGTGTCCTCTGATGGAACCAATTCCAGGACCTCTTTGTACAAAAGATCCTGAATAGCATCGACGAACAGACGTCTTTTTGTAGGCTCCTGAGAAGGACGAGTAAAATGGAACCGAAAAGGAGGAAGGGAAGAGAAAGGGATCCTGTATCCCTCTGATACCACCGGAACAACCTAAGGGTCATGCCGAAGCAGTCTTGGCCTTGGGGGCAACTTTGGGCTTCCAGGACTGCTTGGGCTTGGAGGAGGAGCGCGCAGAGGACGGACCCGCCTGGGACGCAGAGCGTGTCTCAGTTTGGAAGGAACGAAAGGACCGATTGCATTTGGCTGGAAACTTCTTTTTGAAGACTGATGGTAGAAGAGTAATTTTACCGCCAGTAGCCTCACTAATCATCTTCTTAAGTTCAGATCCAAACAGTGAAGTCCCTTGAAAGGGTAAAGAAAGCAAGGCTTTCTTAGAAGCAGTGTCAGCAGACCAAATTTTCAGCCAAAGAGCACGTCTAGCCACCACAGAGGAAGTGGAGGCCCTCGCCATCATGCGCACAGCATCAAAAGCAGCATCAGAAACATAATTTTGAGCTTCTGATATATTAGCAAGAAGTTGTAGCTGCTCAGACACTGGCGCATCCTGGTGAACCGCCTCAGTAAGCTGTTCAGTCCAGGCCACAATAGCCAGGTTAACCCACGCCACTGCAAAGGTTGGACGCATGGCAGTGCCAATAGAGGCAAAAATAGATTTAAGACAATTTTCTAACTTTTTGTCCGTCCAATCCTGCAGGGCAGAAGCATCAGATACAGCTAAGGCAGTAGATTTAGATAACCTAGAAACTGGAGCATCCACTTTAGGAGGATGAACCCATTTTTCCAGTTCAGCCTCAGGAAAAGGGTAAAGTTTAGCAAACTTTTTGGACACAGAAGAGGATTTCTCAGGATTCCTCCACGCATCAGAGACTAAACGAGCAAGAGTAGGGTTAGTAGGAAAACATACAACAGCTTTAGACGGTTTTTGAAAAACGTCGGTTGGATCATGAGTAGATTCCTGAGTCAGAGGAAGGTTGAGTGTGTTTAGCACAGCTCTGATCAAACCCTCAGCAGAGATTTCAGGGTCACATTCATAAGGGTCACCATTAGACCTGGTAGATTCAATAACAGTGTCTTCCTCAGCATCAGAATCCTGTAATAGCTCTTCCTCAGAAGAATCAGACATATCAGGAGCCCGGTGTGGCTTGGGCAGGGAGGTCCTGACTGTGGAGGGGGTCTGCCAAACTTGAAGAGCCCCCTGAACCTGAGAGAGAAAGAGTTGAAGAGTGGATCTGAGATCCCTAGTGGCAGCCTTGAACTCTTTCACCCAAGTTGGCTCAATGGCGTGACTGGAAAGCCCAGGGTTGCTGTCATGACTTTCTGCACATTCTCTAGGCAGCCCAGAGTGACAAGAGGAGCAAAACGCAATGGGGGAAACTGACACCCCAGCCTCCTTAGTCTTGGTTCTAGCCCCTGACTCCAGTGGAGTAGACATGCTCACAGCGTCAGATATACTCCACTGACAAGAATCACCCAATTGAAGTGTGAAAGATTAAAATTTCACCCCAGAAATGTCTAAAATTAAACTTATCTGGCAAGGGAAGGGTTAATCTGCGGAGGAGAGAGAGAAGGCTCGGTCCCTGCATAGTATACTCACTGAGAATAACTCACAAAATGTCTGCCGCGATGGTAGCCAATCAGAAAACGAGCGCGAAACCAGCGCTCATGGGAAATGGTGTCTTTCTCAGAATTACCCCAAAACAGTGCCCGAAGCCCCCCCAGACCCCCAACACAACGAAACATGCAACCGGATGATAGAGCAAGGGAAGACCAACAAAATGAGCCCACTCTGAAGTCGCTGTAACAAGAGGTTCCAGAGATACGTCCCACACTGTGTAAACCCATAGAGAGTAAAGGAGCAATGGCGTCTATGCGGGAAAAGCGCTCTTAACCCCTAGAGTGCCAGCTACTTACGCCGTACGAGTGGACACAGCTGTACCTGCTGTGCCACGCTCATACGGCGTAAGAGTGAAATGCGGTCACTGCATGAGCCGGTATAACCGGCATGCAGTGGCCGCATTAAAAAAAAAAAAAAAACCCTGGCACTCGTGGCGAGGCATGAGGATCACTCCTCATGCCTCCCCAGTTATTGATCTCCCAGCCGATCGGGCTGGGAGATCAATAAACACAAAGAAGAAACAGAGTTTCTCCTTCCCCCTCTCTCCTACCCGAACTTCCGGGTAGGAGTGGGCGGGACCGGGGGAATCCTCCAAACGTCATCGGTGACATGGTCACTGATGACGTTAGGGAAGTTTCCCCGGTCCCGTTCACTCCTACTGGTGGTAGGAGAGAAGGGCAGGAGAGCTCTTGCTCTCCTGCGGTCGCCTCATTGATCTCCCAGCCTATCGGCTGGGAGATCAATGACTGAGGGGACACCAGGAGGGGTCCTGATGTCCCCCACGAGGTCTGAAAAGTTTTTTTTTTTTTTTTAAATAAATAAATAAAAAAAATAAAAGTAACCCTGTGAGTGCCACAGGGTCCCCAGCACATTGCTTTGCAATGTGCTGGAGACCCCTGTTGCACTCACAGGGTCAATTCTTTGGGGGGGATTTTTTTTTTTTTTAAAGACCTCATTGGGGGGATCAGGGGGGATCCTGATGCCCCTCAATGAGGTCTATAATTGCAAAAAAAAAAAAAAAAAAAAAAAATGTAACCCTGTGTGTGCCACGGGGGGGGGGTCCAATGCACCCCCCCTCCTGTGGCACACACAGGGCTTTTATCATTATTTTGTTACCAGAGATTCTTGGGGGGCCATCAGGATTGCTCCTGATGGCCCCCCAACAAGCTCTGATTACAAAGTAATGATAAAAAAAAAAATTTACCCTCTGAGTGCCACAAGGGTCCAATGCATTGCTTTGCAATGCGCTGGACACCCCTGTGGCACTCACAGGGACACTTTTTTTTGATAACTTTTTTTTTTTTTTTTGGTAAGACCTCATTGGGGGGATCAGGGGGGTTCGTATACCCCTCAATGAGGTCTATAATAAAAAAAAGTAAATTAAAAAAAAAATTAACCCTGTGTGTGCCACGGGGGGGGGGGCAATGCAGCCCCCCTTCTGCGGCACACACAGGGCTTTTATCATTACTTTGTTATCAGAGATTGTTGGGGGGGTCATCAGGATTGGTCCTGATGGCCCCCCAACAAGCTCTGATTACCAAGTAATGATAGAAAAAAAATTAACCCTCTGAGTGCCACAAGGATCCAATGGATTGCTTTGCAATGTGCTGGAGACCCCTGTGGCACTCACAGGGTCACTCCGTTTGTGGACATATATATTTTTTTTTAACTAAGACCTCATTAGGGAGGGATCAGGGGGTCCTGATGCCCCTCAATGAGGTATATAATAAAAAAAAAAAAAAATTAAAAAAAAATTAACTCTGTGTTTGCCACTGGGAGAGGGGTTCAATGCAGACCCCCTTCCTGTGGCACACACACAGGACTTTTTATCATTACTTTGTGATCAGAGCTTGTTTGGTGGCCATCTGAATAGAAAGTAACGATAAAAAAATTAACCCTTTGTGTGCCACAGGGGCCCAATGCATTGCTTTGCAATCCACTGGACACCCCTGTGGCATCCAAAGGATTATTTTTTTTTCCCCTTTTATTTTTTATTTAGACCTCATTGTATGGGTTCTGATGCCCCCAACGAGGTCTACACAAAAATATTGGGGGAAAAGCCCCAAAAAATGCACGTGCCACAGGGGGGGTCCAATGCAGTGCTTTGCAATACGTTGGACCCCCTGTAACACACACACACACTTTTTTTTTTTTTCATTATTCTGTTTTTAGACCTGGATGGGGGACACCAGGAATGTTCCTGACACCGCCTCCCCAACGAGGTATGAATACAAAATAATAATTAAAAAAAAAAAAACTCTTTGTGTGCAACAGAGGGTCCAACGCATTGCTTTGCAGTGCATTGGGCACCCTTGTGGCATGCACAAAAAATGCCTCCGATTCCCCCCCACACACACACACACGTACCGTATTCCCCTGCCTGGTTCCACAGCCAACTGGCAGTTCCATTCCCCAGCCTGACCCCCAGCCTGTTTCCACTGCCTATTGGTAGACTCAAAGTACCAGTATGCACTAGATTCAGGCTGGGAATCAAACTTTGTATGAGGGGGACATACAGTGCACACTGGTAGTCACACATCTCCCATACACACTCTCAGACACTGCCCCACCATCTCCACCATCCTTGCTCCTCTGCTCATAACCACACACACTGCCTAATCCCTCACCCTCCCACACTGTTACACTGGTAGTCACAGGTCCGCGCGTACACTGGCTGATGCCCTAGCTTCTTTCATCTGTTAGCCATAAAATCATACATACACTGTTTGCTCTCCCATTCCTATTTCACTGGTAGCTACGCTCCTGTCACTCAAATTGGTATGTCAACCCACAGCAGTTGAGTACCATTTTTCTTAGGCTGGCAAGAAGTCCTCCTAGGAAATCCCACGCCATTGAACAATTTTAGTATCTTTGAAGTGACTGAAGTGTAAAAGAAATGTTTGTTTGTTTTCCTGTAGCACCACATTCTGGAAATAGTTGTGCCAACTAACTTAGGGGTAAAAAGGCAAGTGACCCCTCATTAGATGCGGCATGTTGTCTTCTTTCCAAAATGGTATAGTTTATCTACATTTTCTTCAATTCTGAAGGTGTTATAGCCATTTTCATAGAGGCAGGTCAGGTTTGAGAAAATGTTAGAAACATCAGTTTGTAGTAGGTGTAGTTTTCTACTTCTAGCACTCCCTAAGGTAGTTCAGCTCATACCAATGGGGTGTCGTTTGACTCCTAAGAGCACTAGCTAACGAATGCAGTTGAAAATTCCATGGTTTTCACAGAGCTCCATACATTTGAAGGGGCAGAAATGTAAGAAAATGCCTTTTTTTTCATTAGTGCCACCTCCTGGAAGCATTTGTGCATACCAGCCTTTGGGTATGAAGGCAAGTGATCCCTCATTAGATGCGGCAAGTTGTTTTCTTTCCAAAATGGCATTGTTTTCTACCTTTCCTGCATATCTATCATGGTTATAACCATTTTATTGCAAGCAGATAATTTAAGAAACAAAAGTGTCAGGTTTACGTACGTGTTCCTAGCACCCACATATTGTATGTTAACCCACACAAATGGGCTACCATTTTTCTCATGTTGGTAGCAGGTACTGAATACAGCAGGAAATGTTATGGTTTTCAAAGATTTTAGTATCTTTGAAGTGGTGGAAATGTAAAAAAAAACATGTATTTATTCCCATAGCGCCACCTTTTGGAAATATTTGTGCACTTCAGCCCAGGGGGTAGAAAGGCAAGTGACCCCTTATTTGATGCGGGAGAATGTCTACTTTCCAAAATGGTATACCTTTTATACCTTTCCGTCATGTCTCTAACAGTTATGAACATTTTAGTACAAGAAGCCATTTTCGAAGAAGCAAACAGGTAGGTGTAGTTATTCGTTTCTGGCACCCCTAAGGTATGTCGATTCATTCCAATGGGTTGTCTTCTTTCAAGAATGGTATGGTTTGTGTAGCCTTTCTTCACTTCTCTAGTTGTTATAACCATTTTTCTACAGACAAGTAATGTTTGAGAAAATGTTAGAAAAATTAGTGGTTGCAATAGGTGTAGTTTGGTACTTGTAGCGCCCACTAAGGTAGGGGAACTCATACCAATGAGGTGTCATTTTTCTCCTAAGAGCACTAGCTAATGAATACAGTTGGAAATTCCATGGTTTTCACAGATTTCCATACAGATGAAGGGGCAGAAATGTAAGAAAATGCCATTTTTTTCCTACAGTGCCACCTTCTGGAAGCATTTGGGCACAACAGGCTTGGGGTAAGAAGGCAATTCACCCATCATTAGATGCGGCAGGTTGTCTTCTTTCAAAAATGGTATGGTTTGTGTAGCCTTTCTTCACTTCTCTAGTTGTTATAACCATTTTTGTACAGACAAGTAATGTTTGAGAAAATGTTAGAAAAATTAGTGGTTGCAATAGGTGTAGTTTGGTACTTGTAGCACCCACTAAGGTAGGGGATCTCATACCAATGAGGTGTCATTTTTCTCCTAAGAGCACTAGCTAATGAATACAGTTGGAAATTCCATGGTTTTCACAGATTTCCATACAGATGAAGGGGCAGAAATGTAAGAAAATGCCATTTTTTTCCTATAGTGCCACCTTCTGGAAGCATTTGGGCACCACAGGCTTGGGGCAAGAAGGCAAGTTACCCCTCATTAGATGCGGCAGGTTGTCTACTTTTCAGAAATATATAGTTTTATATAGTTATTCCACTGTTTTAGGGTAGTTTTACCACAAAAACCCTAGAATGTGCATTTTAGTTTATAAAGTTGAAAATGTCATTTTGCGCTGCTGGTGATTAGGGCTCTACGCTAGCCTTGGACGTAGGTAAAACTATACAAATTTGGTATTTTTTTACTCGGGGGACTCTGGGCTTTTTCAAATAATTGAAACTTTTTCAATCAAGGTAAATGTTTTTGATACATAGTATGTGATTTTAGCAAAATGAGTAAATTTTCACTTTTTTTTGTCATTATGACATCATAGCTTTTTGCACGATGTAAAATTCTCTTCATGTAAGGTATCACAAGAAAGCTAAATTCGTTCTGAAAAAAACAATATATAGTTTTCCATATTTAAGTACAAAATCCCCAGAGCAAATCAAGCCTAAATGGAAGGATAGCAAAAATGCTGAAAAAGTGTCTGGCCTGCAGGGTACAGGCAATGGCCCAAGCCTCTGGCACTGAAAGGGTTAAAGGCGCGGAACATTAACTTTTAATAAATTTACCCTGACAGAAAAAAGTTACCTAACATACACCAAACACATGTAAAACATGATAAAACAATATCCCAATGTGAGAAAAAGCAGGGAAAAGGATAAAACCCCCATAAACTGCTCCAAAACCCAGGGAATACACACAGACATTGCATAAATACAGGCAATATTAAGAAAAACACCATATGAGTGCTGGAGTGCATAATGAGAACTCCCAAATACATGCCCAAAGAAGGGACACTGTGGGACAAGTGGACCTTCAGCACTCACAGGGTGGCTCACCTTTCTGCAGGACTTCTGCCTTCAGGTAACCATGTTAAAAGGGAATTAACCAGAGGAAAATTCCCCAGCAGGGAAGCTACTTGACTCAAGCTGTTCCCTCTTCAGGGCATAAGGTCCACCAGAAAATCCATGGAAGCTGCACTAGCCACTTTGGTGAGGGCAATTGTCAGCCATGGTCACCCGCCTAATGGTGGTATTCCATATTTGAAGAAAACAATAAAAAAACTAAAGTTGAATGAGAGATGTTCTCCACCTGGTGTGCACAGCACGCAGGAACAAATCAATCTGGCTTGTTCTGGCTGAAGGCAGCTTAAGAGGGAGGGGAGGCTCCACCCCCTGCATACATTTAGATGAATGTTCCTGCCTACTTAAAGGGGCGGATCGCCTCCCATTGTACCAGTGACCTGTGTTGGACGACAGTGAAAGGGATCTTGTATCCCTTTGACACAGCTGTAAAACCCATGGGTCCGACACTGAATCCTCCCAAATCCCGCGGAAGAGGCGGAGACGACCACCCAGAGCGGGATGCAGACCCAGGTCGATGAGTCATGCCGAAGCAGCCTTGGAAATCTTGGGCTTGGATGCAGCCTTGGGCTTCCACTGCTGCTTGGGCTTGGAGGAGGGACGCTGAGCTGACGCCTGGTTCGTCCTACGAGTCTCAGATTGAAAGGAACGAAAGGACCAGTTACGCTTAAAATGGCAACTTTTTTTTTTTTTTTTAAACCAAGGGCAGAAGAGTACTCTTACCCCCTGTGGCCCTGCTAATTAGTTCCTTAAGATCAGATCCAAACAAGGAAGTACCCTGAAAAGACAAAGAAAGCAAAACTTTCTTGGAAGCTGCGTCGGCAGACCGAATCGTAAGCCAAAGCGCATGCCTAGCCACCACAAAAGTAGTGGAGGCCCTTGCCATCATGTGGATGGAAGCAAAGGCAGCAGCAGAAACATAATGTTGAGTGTCAGATACTTTAGCAAGAAGACACAATTTCTCCGAAGTAGGCGCATCCTGACGGACCGCCGTAATGAGCTGTTCAGTCCTGACTGCAATAGCCCGGTTAACTCATGCAACAACAAAGGCTGGACATGTAGCAGTGCCAATAGAAGTGAAAATGGACTTGAGGGAGACCTCAAGTTTGTAAGCCAACCTAGCAGCGCAGAAGTATCAGAAACAGGTAAGGCAGTAGATATAGACAGTCTAGATATGGGTGCGTCCACCTTAGGGGGAGGAACCCATTTAGCCATTTCTGTTTCAGAAAAGGGATAAAGTTGAACAAACATTCTAGACACTGAAGAGGACTTATCTGGATTTTTCTATGCGTCAGATACAAACGGTCAAGAGTTGGGTTTGGAGGAAAATAAGTAAGGGGCTTTGCAGGCACCTGAAAAACATCAGAGGGATCAGAGGGAACCTCCTGAACAGATGGAATGATGAGAGTGGACAATACAGCCCTGATCAGGCCCTCAGTAGAGGTTTCAGGATCAGCTTCAAATGGGTCCCCAAGGAGACCTGGAAGATTCCAAAGTAGCACCAACCTCTACATCCGAATCTTGCACCAATTCTTCCTCAGAAGAATCTGACACATCAGGTGCTCCCTGCGGTTGAGAGAGGGAGGATCTGATAGTAGAGGGGGGTCTGCCATAATTGAAGTGCCCCCCGTATCTGGGATGTAAAGAGCTGTAAAGTGGACCTAAGGTCTCTAGTCGCAGCCTTAAACCCTTGCACCCAAGCTGGCTCAATAGCATGGCTGGAAGGCCCTGAGTTGCTGCCAGGAACTTCAGAACCTGCTGGGCAGAAATGACCAGAGAACAGTCTAGGTAGCCCTGTGTGACAGGAAGAGCAATGCGCAATGGGGGCCACTGATACCCCAGCTTCCTTAGTCTTAGGTCTAGCCCCTAGCTCCAGAAGTATAGACATACTCACATTGTCAAAACAACCAACTGTACAATGAATCACCCAATTGTAGTGTGTAAGATTAATATTTCACCCCAGAAACGCTAAATATAGACTTTTCTGGCAGGGGAAGGGTTAATCTGCAGAGGAGAAAAGGAGGGTCCAAGCCCTGTGTAGGATACTCATTGAGAAAAGTTCCAAAATGGCTGCCACGACGGGAGCCAATCAGAAATTAGGCGCGAATCAAGCGCTCATGGGAAATGTAGTTTTTCCCAAAAAGTACCCCAAAACAGTGCCCGAAGCCCCCCCAAGCCCCCAACACACTTGAACTATAAACCGGCTGATAGAGCAAGGGTAGACAATTAAAATGAGCCCTCTCTGAAGTTGCTGTGTGAAGCGGTTGCACAGATACGTCCCAAACAGTGTTGTCCCATAGAAAGTAAATGGAGCAAAGGCGTCTATGCGGTAAAGTGCGCCTTAAAGTCGCAGTACACAATTTTAATAAAAGTTAAACTACAAGTTAAAAACATGAAAAACATACAGGGAACGTGTATGCATACCGAGAAAGCACTAACCCAGTAATGAAAGTGTCAGAAAACCCCCCAAAACATGTCAAACCAGCAGACAAAGGGTTAAGTTACCAAATAAACCTGCTCCAAAAACCCAACAGACATACACATATATACCCAATGAGTGCCGGAGTGCGCAATGAGAACTCCCAAATACAAGCCCAGCAAAAGGGCACTGTGGGGACAAGTGGACCTGCAGCACTCAAAGGGTAGCTCACCTCTCCTGCAGTTCTTCTGTCTTCAGGTTACCATGTAGTAAGAAATTACCTCAGTGGGCAATCCCTGGAAGCACTTGTACCCAAGATTTTCCCTCTTCAGGGCTTAAGGTCCACCAAAAAGCACCTGGACACTGAGCTAGCCGCTTTGAAAGGGCATTTGTCAGTCATGGTAACCCGCCTAATGGTGGTATTCCATATCTGACAGAAAAATAAAAAAGAAACTAAAACTAACGATGAATGTTCTCCACCTGGTGTGTTCACACCCAGGAACAAACAATTCTGGAAGTGGCTAGCTGGGCTGCAGCCTGAGTGGGAAGGGAGGCTCCACCCCTGCATACATTTAGAGAATGTTCCTGCCTACTTAAAGGGGACTGACGCCTCCCAGCGTTACCAGTAACCTGTATTGGACAACAGAGAAATAGGGGTTTTGCCAACACTGCACTGAGTTCCTTAAAGGGACAGTAATACTTCAAAATTACTATCCCTTACATTGAAGTCCTTGAAAAACTGAATTAAATGCCACCAGCGGCATCTCTCAAACCTTTATGGTTTTCAAGATTGCCACTTTTAAACTTCGCTCCCCCCTGCCTCTCCGCTGACGTCAGTGTTTTTGATGCAGCAGGGAAATCCCTTCTTTGAATCAAGCGGAGGCTCTTCAGCAGAGCCAGATCTCATTATAGAAGAAATGATCCTTCACTAAAACGGTCTTCTACGTGTGCTTGGTGACCATAAAGGTTTGAGAGATGCTGCTTGCGGCATTTAATTCAGTTTTTCAAGGGCTTCAATATAAGGGATAGTAATTTTGAAGTATTACTATCCCTTTAAGAACCCCTGGATGTATACCATCAGGACCCAGTGCTTTGTCAGTCTTAATTTTGTTCAGTCTACCCATGACATCTTCTTGAGTTAACCCAATATCTGATAATTGTATTGTTTTATTAGTTACTTGTTAACCCCTTCAGTGCCAGAGGCTCGGGCCATTTTCTGAACCCTGCAGGAAAGACACTTTTTCAACATTTTTGCTATCCTTCCGTTTAGGCTTGATTTCCTCTGGGGATTTTTAGTTACATATGGAAAACTATATATTGTTTTTTTCAGAACGAATTGAGCTTTCTTGTGATACCTTACATGAAGAGAATTTTACATCGTGCAAAAAGCTATGATGTCATAATGACAAAAAAAAGTGAAAACTTACTCATTTTGCTAAAATCACATACTATGTATCAAAAACATTTACCTTGATTGACAAAGTTTCAATTATTTGAAAAAGCCTCGAGTCCCCCGAGTAAAAAAATACCAAATTTGTATAGTTTTACCTACGTCCATGGCTAGCGTAGAGCCCTAATCACCAGCAGCGTAAAATGACATTTTCAACTTTATAAACTAATATGCGCATTCTAGGGTTTTTGTGGTAAAACTACCCTAAAACAGTGGAATAACTATATAAAACTATATATTTCTGGAAAGTAGACAACCTGCTGCATCTAATGAGGGGTGATTTTCCTTGTTACCCCAAGCCTGGTGTGCACAAATGCCTCCAGAAAATGGCGCTAATGAAAAAAAAAGGCACTTTCTTACATTTCTGCCCCTTCAAATGTACTAAAATGTGTGAAAACCATGGCATTTCCAACTGTATTCATTAGCTAGTGCTCTTAGGAGAAAAATAACACCCCATTGGTATGAGTTCACCTACCTCAGGGGGCGCTACAAGTACAAAACTACACCTATTGCAACCTCTAATTTTTCTAAGATTTTCTCAAACATTACCCGTCTGTACAAAAATGGTTATAACAAATACAGAAGTGAAGAAAGGGTACACAAACCATACCATTTTGAAAAGAAGACACCCTGCCGCATCTAATGATGGGTGACTTGCCTTGTTACCCCAAGCCTGGAGTGCACAAATGCCTCCAGAAGGTGGCGCTAATGAAAAAAAAAGGCATTTTCTTACATTTCTGCCCCTTCAAATGTACTGAAATATGTGCAAACCATGGTATTTCCAACTGTATTCATTAGCTAGTGCTCTTAGGAGAAAAATGACACCCCATTGGTACGAGTTTAACTACCTCAGGGGGCGCTAGAAGTGCAAAACGACACCTACTACAACTTCAAATTTTTCTAACATTTTCTCAAACATTACTTGTCTGTACACAAATGGTTATAACAACTACAGAAGTGAAGAAAGGGTGCACAAACCATACCATTTTGAAAAGAAGACAACCTGCCGCATCTAATGATGGGTGACTTGCCTTGTTACCCCAAGCCTGGAGTGTACAAATGCCTCCAGAAGGTGGCGCTAATGAAAAACAAAAGGCATTTTCTTACATTTCTGCCCCTTCAAATGTACTGAAATGTGTGCAAACCATGGTATTTCCAACTGTATTCATTAGCTAGTGCTCTTAGGGTAAAAATGACACCCCACTGGAATGAGAAGCACATAACTACACCTACCTGTTTGCTTCTTCGAAAATGGCTGCTTGTACTAAAATGTCCATAACTGTTAGAGACATGAAGGAAAGGTATAAAAGGTATACCATTTTGGAAAGTAGACATTCTCCCGCATCAAATGAGGGGTCACTTGCCTTTCTACCCCCTGGGCTGAAGTGCACAAATATTTCCAAAAGGTGGCGCTATGGGAATAAATACATGTTTTTTTACATTTCCACCACTTCAAAGATACTAAAATCTTTGAAAACCATAACATTTCCTGCTGTATTCAGTACTTGCTACCATCATGAGAAAAATGGTAGCCCATTTGTGTGGGTTAACATACAATATGTGGGTGCTAGGAACACGTACGTAAACCTGACACTTTTGTTTTTTAAATTATCTGCTTGCACTAAAATGGTTATAACCATAATAGATATGCAGGAAAGGTAGAGAAACAATGCCATTTTGAAAAGAAAACAACCTGCCGCATCTAATGAGGGGTCACTTGCCTTCTTACCCAAAGGCTGGTATGCACAAATGCTTCCAGGAGGTGGCGCTAATGAAAAAAAAGGCATTTGCTTACATTTCTGCCCCTTCAAATGTATGGAGCTCTGTAAAAACCATGGAATTTTCAACTGCATTCATTAGCTAGTGCTCTTAGGAGTCAAACGACACCCCATTGGTATGAGTTGACCTACCTTAGGGGGTGCTAGAAGTAGAAAATTACACCTACTACAAACTCTGATGTTTCTAACATTTTCTCAAATGTGACTTGCCTGTACAAAAATGGCTGTAACACCTTCAGAATTGAAGAAAAGGTAGATAAACCATACCATTTTGGAAAGAAGACAACCTGCCGCATCTAATGAGGGGTCACTTGCCTTCTTACCCCAATACTGGTGTGCATAAATGTTTCCAGAAGGAGGCAATATAGGGAAAAAAAATGCATTTTTTTACATTTCTGCCCCTTCAAATGTATGGAGCTCTGTGAAAACCATGGAATTTTCAACTGCATTTGTTTGCTAGTGCTCTTAGGAGTCAAACGACACCCCATTGATATGAGTTGAACTACCTTAGGGGGCGCTAGAAGTAGAAAACTACACCTACTACAACCTCTGATGTTTCTAACAGTTTCTCAAACCTGACTTGCTTGTACAAAAATGGCTATAACACCTTCAGAATTGAAGAAAAGGTAGATAAACCATACCATTTTGGAAAGAAGACAACCTGCCGCATCTAATGAGGGGTCTCTTGCCTTTGTACCCCTAAGTTAGTTGGAACAACTATTTCCAGAATGTGGTGCTACAGGAAAGAAAAACAAACATTTGTTTTACACATCAGTCACTTCAAAGATACTAAAATGGTTCAATGGCGTGGGATTTCCTAGGAGGACTTCTTGCCAGCCAAAAAAAATGGTACCCCACTGCTCTGGGTTGACATACCAATTTACGCTACAAGAGCGTAGCTACCAGTGAAACAGAAATGGGAAAGCAAACAGTGTATGTGTGATTTTATGGCTAACAGATGAAAGAAGCTAGGACGTCAGCCGGTGTACGTGCGGACCTGTGACTACAAAATGTGTGAGAGGGTGAGGGATTAGGCAGTGTGTGTGGGTATGAGCAGAGGAGCAAGGATGGTGGTGATGGTGGGGCAGTGTCTGATAGTGTGTATGGGAGATCTCTGACTACCATTGTGCACTGTATGTCCCCTCATACAAAGCACTGCGCTGGACCCCCTTCCTGTTGCACGTGCATTTTTTGGGGCTTTTTCCCCCAATATTTTTGTGTAGACCTCGTTGGGGGCATCAGAAACCATACAATGAGGTCTAAATAAAAAATAAAGGGGGAAAAAATCCTTTATGTGCCACAGGGGTGTCCAGCACACAAAGGGTTAATTTTTTTTTATCGTTACTTTGTATTCAGATGGCCACCAAACAAGCTCTGATCACAAAGTAACGATAAAAAGTCCTGTGTGTACCACAGGAAGGGGGTCTGCATTGAACCCCCCTCCCATTGGCACACACATGGTTAATTTTTGATTTAATTTTTTTTTTATTATATACCTCATTGAGGGGCATCAGGACCCCCTGATCCCTCCCCAATGAGGTCTTAGTAAAAAAAATATATATGTCCACAAACAGTGACCCTGTGAGTGCCACAGGGGTCTGCAGCGCATTGCAAAGCAATGCACTGGATCCTTGTGGCACTCAGAGGGTTAATTTTTTTTTTTATCATTACTTGGTAATCAGAGCTTGTTGGGGGGCCATCAGGACCAATCACGATGACCCCCCCAACAATCTCTGATAACGAAGTAATGATAAATGCCCTGTGTGTGCCGCAGAAGGGGGGCTGCATTGGCCCCCCTTGTGGCACACACAGGGTTAATTTTTTTTCTTTAAATTTTTTTTTATTATGGACCTCATTGGTGGGTATCAGGACCCCTCTGATTCCCCCCAATGAGGTCTTAAAAAAAAAAAAAAAAAAAAAAGGAATCAAAATAAATGTCCCTGTGAGTGCCACATGGGTCTCCAGGGCATTGCAGAGCAATGCATTGGACCCTTCTGGCACTCAGAGGGTTAATTTTTTTTTTATTATTACTTTGTAATCAGAGCTTGTTGGGGGGCCATCAGGACCAATCCTGATGGCCCCCCAACAATCTCTAGTAACAAAGTAATGATAAAAGCCCTGTGTGTGCCACAGGAGGGGGGGGTGCATTGGACCCCCCCCGTGGCACACACAGGGTTAAACATTTTTTTTTTTTTTTTTTTTTTTTTTTTTTTAAATAATAGACCTCATTGAGGGGCATCAGGATCCCCCCTGATCCCCCCAATGAGGTCTTTAAAAAAAAAAACAAAAAAAAACCCCAAAGAAATGACCCTGTGAGTGCCACTGGGGTCTCCAGCACATTGCAAAGCAATGTGCTGGGGACCCCTGCTGCACTCACAGGGTTACTTTTACCTTTATTTTTATTTTTTATTTATTTATTCAGACCTCGTGGGGGACATCAGGACCCCTCCTGGTGTCCCCTCAGTCATTGATCTCCCAGCCGATAGGCTGGGAGATCAATGAGGCGACTGCAGGAGAGCAAAAGCTCTCCTGCCCTTCTCTCCTACCACCGGTAGGAGTGAGCAGGACCGTGGAAACTTCCCTAACGTCATCGGTGACCATGTCACCGATGACGTTGGGAGGCTTCCCCTGGTCCCGCCCACTCCTACCCGGAAGTTCGGGTAGGAGAGACAGGAGAGGAGAAGCTGCGCTTTTGCTGCGCTTCTCCTCTTCTTTTATTGATCTCCCAGCGCGATCGGCTGGGAGATCAATAACAGGGGGGACATGAGGAGTGATCCTCATGTCCCCCCACGATTGCCCAGCTTTTTTTTTTTTTTAAATGCGGCCACTGCATGCCGGTTATACCGGCTCATGCAGTGACCGCATTTTAGTGGGTACATTGTACGAGCTTGGCACAGCGGGTACAGCTGTCCAAACTCGTACAATGTACCCACTTGGCACTCAAAGGGTTAAGGCTCTTCTACCATTCCTTGCTCCTTTGGATGTACTGATGCAAAGAAAGAGTTTACATCAGCTTTTTCCTTATCCTCACTAATCAACTCACTCATCTCATTTTTGAATGGTCCAATCCACTCCCTTTTTTTTTTTTTTGATATTTATATATTTGAAAAACTTTTTTGGATTAGTCTTACTTTCCCTTGCAATTTGAGTTTCATTTTCTATTTTTGCTACCCTAATTGCCTTTTTGCAATCTTTGTTGCACTCCCTGTATTTTAAGAAAGAATGTTCAGTTCCTGCAGACCTAAATAGTTTGAATGCTTTTTTTTCTTTGCCATTTCCTCCTTTACATGTGCACTTAATCACATTGGCTGTGACTTACTTCTTTTGCATTTGTTCCCCATTGGTTTATACTGTTGGGTACATTTCCGCAACCTAAATTTGAATTCTGACCATTTATCCTCAGTATTTTTGTCTTTAAATAATGTATCCCTGTCTACGTGTTGCATTGAAGCCCTTAATAATTTGAAGTTAGCTTTTTTTTTTAAAAATTAAGAGTTTTGGTTGAACCTATACAGTTTTATTTTGCCAAGCTGATCTCGAATGTAATCATGTTGTGATCACTGTTTCCCAAATGTTCACTTACCTTAATACTGGATACCACTTCTGTGGTATTCGTTATCACTAGGTCTAATATATTGTTATTTCTTGTCGGCACTTCCACCAAGTGTGACATGCAGCTTTCACAAAGTTTGCTCACAAACCTGCTACCCTTAAGCACTCTGACAGGTCTAATTTTTCTAGTTGATATCTGGATAATTTAGATCTCCCACAATTATAGTATGCCCACGCTGGGCAGCATTCCTCATTTGCAATAGCAGTTGGGCCTCAACATTGTCATCGATATTTAATGGTTTATATATAATTCTAGGTCAAGAATAATCATCTTGTGGCTGGGCGAAAGATTGGATTTTTTATCGAATAGACTTTAAAGATTTGTACTGTTGGTTGGAGATGTAGCTGAAGAAGAGGAGCAGAGTTGGCTCTTATCAAGAGCTCATCCAATAAGGCAATATATCTCATGTGAAAGAAGGTCACTAATGCAGAAACTACCTTTTCTTGATAATTTTGATTCAGGAAAGCAAATCTGAGATAACTGAGGAGCTGGTCCAGTGCTTTCAAGACCTGCACTAGGTGAAATCCGACACAAAAGATATTCAAATATAAATTAATGAATTAATATTGATCTCTGGGTACAGGTACAATAACCATTAAAGATAAAATATTTAAGATTGATAAAGAGAATCCAGAGACTTTATTTGATCTCTGGGGGAAAAAAAAATATTTGGTTGAGAGGATTGAAACGGATTTGGTATCCTAACATCACTAGTCTTCCCTCTAGTGGAGGATTTGGGAGGTGACGAGTAATTTTCAAGCTAAAGAAGTTTTGATTGGTACTCCGCCTTTTGCTGTGCCAACTTGATTTTAATTTCGATGGATATCTGGAAAAAGCAGATGCAGAATTATCAGGCTGAGCGATTCTCTGAATCTCTGAATGAGTGAAATGTACTCTCTGTGGATCAAGGTGACACTGCTCTGTTTTGCGGCAGTAAAAATACTTTTACCATCTGTGGCATGGCTAATAAGTTTGTCCAGTTCTAGGCCAAATAGAGTACTTCGTTGAAATGTTATGGCTACCAATTATATTTTTAAGTTACATATTTTCAAATTTTCAACCAGTCACGAGATGAATCAAAGTAGTACAATGTAATATCTTGTAAATGAAAACTATGTGCACAAGATCTTCTCTTTGTGCATTTTCATGGATAGTGTGAATTTTATTCCCATGATTCCTTAGCCCTGCAGACCAATAGAGATGCTAGAGCACTTCTACAAATGGCTACAGTGCCTGTAAAAGTAATTTCAAGGCAGTTCTAAAAAATAATTATCTATATTTAAACATTACATCATCATGCGCTGCTAGGGTTGTATGCTTGTATACGTATACGTGAATTACGTAGCATCTGCTGACGCAAGCACTACTTGATGGATAATCGTTAACAAAACTAACTTGGAACAATAATTTTCCATTCCAGAGACTTTCATTCATCTGTTATGAGTTTTTACAATTTCTCATAAGCTGGAAAAGTTGTAGAAGACTGATTGAGAAGGATCTTAAGTCTAATTTTCATCAAATATTTGCAGCATTTCAAGAACAGTAATTCAGTAGGGGGGACAGACTACACAGGGCAAGATTATGACTTGAGGTTGGAAGGAGAGCCAATTTGGGGTAGGAGTGACACATTTTGCTTAAACACAATGACAGTTAAAGGATGTGAAATGCTTGGTGCTCCCACAAGGTTCCTTCAAATTTTGGAGCTACTCTATCCATTCATACTTGATCTTAGGGAGGAGTTATCTGGTAGAGTAACGTTGCTGGAAGGCGCCTACTAAGATGTGCTAGCAATCGCGGATTCATGCCAACGGGTATATACACAACCTGGAGACTGCTGGTGAAAGGGTATGGGCTTCAAATGTTATATTGTTCCTTTAAGTAGGCAGGAACAATTCTATAAGTGTATGCCTACCTTCCCTCCTTGGCTGAAGCTAGCCAACCAGCTCCAGAAAGATTTGAGACACTAATTAATGACTAGATAGTAGAAGGGAAAGAAGACTCCTGTGAGCATGACCCCGAAGGACCCCCACGGTCTGCCACAGGAGAGCCAGCATGGTCCCTTGACACTTTGGGGGACCAGTAACCTGTATGTACTAAGTAAAAAGGATTTAACAAGTAAGACTAAAGTCCTCTTTTCTCGGTCGTCCAATACAGGTTAATGGTAACTTTGGAATGTCCAACCATTAAGTTTCCCAGAGGCAGGAAGAAGGCAAGGACCAGACGCAAGGCCCCCCAAAGTCAACAGTGCAGATCAGAGATAGCCCATCAAAACAACTGAAGTGTCAACGGACACTGAACAGGGGCAACAACACCCCAGGAACTGTTACACAGCACACTGAACCAGAGCCAACAGGGCTCAAAAGTGAAGGAAGCACCAAGAACCGAAGGGAATCCTAGACAAGCAAGACTGCCTCCAGGATTTTCCTCCCAAAGCTTAGTAGTGCTCCGAAAAGGTGTGCACAAACGACCAAGTGGCCGCCTTGCACAACTGATCAGCATAGGCCTGATTCTTGTAAGCCCAAGAAGCCCCAATAGATCTTGTAGAATGAGCTGTGACCCTGAAAGGGACAGGCTTCTTCCTTAGCTCATAAGCCTTATGAATAGTGGACTTGATCCAAGAAGCAAGTCACTTTGGATGTAGGTCGTCCTGCCCTAGGACCCTCAGGAATGACGAACAATGCATCTGATTTCCTGATAGATTCAGTGCGATGTACATAAAACTTGAGAGAACGTACCACGTCAAACAAGTGGAGATCCCTCTCCTTGTCAGAGGTGGGGTCTGGGCAGAAAGAGGGCACCACAATCTCCTGATTGATGTGGAACTCAGAGACCACCTTTGGCAGAACCTCCTTGTTCTTGTGAAACACCAAATAGGGTGGTTTGCAGGACAGAGCAAGCAGCTCTGCAACACGGTGGACAGAAACAATCTCCAAGAGTTAGGCCATTTTCCACGTCAAGAGGCATAGAGGAATAGTAGACAAAGACTCAAATGGGGGGCACTGAAGAACGCCCAAAACCAAGTTAAGATCCCACTGAGGAGCAGGAATCTTAAAGACATGACGAGCATGAGCAACGCCCTGGAGGAAAACCTTGACAACAGGAAGGATAGCAATACACCTCTGAAAGAAAACAGAAAGCGCAAAAGTCTGAACATTAAGGGAACTCAAACTGAGGCCCTTATCCACACTATCCTGCAAGAAGGCTAGGACCATAGGAAGATCGAAATCCTGAGATAGGCCCTTGTCACCACACAAAGACAGAAAGGTCAACTAGGCACGATGGTAGATCTTGGAAGAAACAGGTTTACGGGCACTGAACATAGTAGCCACCACGCCAGAATAGAACCCCTTTTTCTTCAATATTGAGGATTCAATTTCCAAGCCGTCAAAGCTAGCCGATGAACATCCTCCTTTCACAAGTAACCCTGTAAAAGAATGTCCGGGCGGTATGGGAGCCGGAATGGCTCCGCCACCGACAGATCCAGAAACTCCGGAAACCAAGACTGACGAGGCCAATACGGAGCAATCAGAATGACAGGACAACGCTCCAGACCTAATTTCCATAACACCCTGTGCAACATAGGGAGGGGAGGAAATATGTAGGCCAGAGGAAATAACCAAGGAATGGACATCGCATCTACTGCCAGAGCCAGAGGGTTTCTCCACCGAGAGCAGAACCTCGGTAACTTCCTGTTGTGTCTTCTCGCCATCAGGTCGATGTAAGGAGGGCCCCATCTATGAACAATGAGGTGGAACACCTCCAGGTGTAACTCTCACTTTCCACTGTCCACTGTGTGTTGACTGAGGAAGTCCACCATCACGTTGTCAACGCCAGGAATGCGCCCTGCAGATATAGCAGGAAAGTGTTCTTCTGCCCAGGACAAAATAGCCTTGACCTCTAACCAAGTAGCGAGACTTATTGTTCCGCCTTGGTTGTTGATGTATATGGCGTTGTCGGACTCCACTCTTACTGGAAATTCTTCCAACTGAGATGTCCAATGTCGAAGGGCATGAAATATTGCCAGAAGTTCCAATATGTTGATCAGAAGGAGAGACTCCTCCGGAGACCACCAGCGCTCAAGCGACCCAGGACTGCTCCCCAGCCGGAGAGGCTGGCATGCATTGTCACCTTGGTCCAGAAGGGTACCAGGAAGTACTTGCCCTTCAGCAGGTTGGAAAGGTCAAGCCACCATGAAAAACTCAGTTCCACATGAAGAGAAACCAACGTCTTCAGAAGATCAGTCTAACCCTTGCACACCTGGATCACAATCCTCTGGAGTTCCCTGGTGTGCGCCATGGCAAAAAGGAACAGCTTCTATGGTGGATATTAATTTTCCCACTAGAGAGGATAGCTTCTGGACTGGAACTGGATCCTGAGAAAGAATCGCGGAAACCCTGTGGGCGATCTGGTGAGCCACCTTGTCCGTGAGGAACACCATGCTCTTCTGAGTGTCGAACAGAAGGCTCAGGAAGACCAGACTCTGGGACGGGACAAGATCCGACTTGTCCAAGTTGATGATCCACCAGTGATGGGTGAGAGCATGAAGGCATTGCTGAACTTGCTGATGAAGAAGTTCCGCAGAAGGGGCTTTCAGAAGCAATTCGTCCATGTATGGAGTAACTCTGATGCGTTCCAATGGAGGACGTATATCAAGGCACCCAGGACACGGTTGAAGACCTGAGAAGCCGTCGTCAGACCAAATGGAAGAGCTAAGAACTGAAAATGTCCCCTGTCGCAGGCAAACCGGAGGTACTGCCAGTTCTCTGGATGAATGGCAATGTGTAAGTACATGTTCTAAAGATCCAGAGAAGCAAGAAACTCCCCCGGGGACATGGCAGCAATGACTGTCCGTAGAGACTCCTGGTGATAATGAGTCCGGGTCACAAAGGAATCAAGATCCTTCAAGTCCAAAATAGGGCAACAACCGCCATCCTTTTTGGAGACCACAAAGAGGTTTGAGTAAAAACCCATACCCCTGTCATGGATAGGTACCAGCTCTAGAACATCCTTGTCCAGAAGAGCCTGAACCGCAAAACAGACTGTGTTTCTCTGTACCCTGAGGTATGTGAAAAGGACGAAAACGAAAGGGAGGAAGAGAAATGAAAGGGATCCTGCACCCTTCCGTCACCACCTGTAAAAACCACCCACACCAGAATGCGGAGCAGAGTTCAGCGAGTCATGCCGAAGAAGGCTTGGAAGCCTTGGGCTTGGAGGACACCTTGGGCTTCCATTGCTGTTTGGGCTTGGAGGAGGTACGCGGAGCTGAGGGAACCGTCTGGTTCGCTGGATGTGTCTCATTCTGAAAGGAACGAAAATATCGGTTACACTTAAGTGAAAATTTCTTCCTGGGAACCAAGGGTAGAAGGATACTGTTACCCCCTGTGGCCTCACTGATCAGATCCTTAAGATCTGGCCCAAACAAGGAGGTACCCTGAAAGGGTAGGGAAAGTAAAGCTTTCTTAGAAGCAGTGTCAGCAGACCAGATCTTGAGCCAAAGAGCTCGTCTGGCCACCACAGACATGGTGGAAACCCTAGCCACCAAACGGATGGCATCAAATAAGGCAGCAGAAACATAGTGCTGTGCCTCAGAAATGTTGGCAAGAAGGCGCAACTTATCTGAAGTACGTACATCCTGACGGACAGCCAGGGTGAGCTGTTCAGTCCAGACCACAATGGCCCAGTTCACCCATGCTGCAGCGAATGCTGGAAGAATGGCAGTACAGTCCAGTCCAGTCCTTCAGAGCGGACGCATCAAAAACTGGCAAGGCAGTAGACTTAGATAGCCTGGAGATAGGAGCATCCACTTTGGGCGGATGAACCCACAGAGCAAGTTCTGCCTCAGAGAAGGGATAAAGCTTGGCAAATTTCTTGGACACAGAAGGTTTCCTGTCTGGAGATTTCCACTCTTCAGACACAAGGCGGTCAAGAATGGGGTTAGGTGGAAAGTAAGTAAAGGGCTTTTTAGGCTCCTGGAACACATCAGAGGGATCAGAAAGAACCTCCTGAATTAAGGGAATGTTAAGAGTAGTTAAGACAGCCCTGATCAGGCCCTTAGCAGAGGGCTCAGGATCAGCCACAAAAGGGTCCCTAAAAAACTGAGAGGAACCCAACACAGAACATTCCTCAACATCCGAATTCACCAGCAGTTCCTCCTCAGAGGAATCTGACATCAGGAATCATCAGGCACTCCATGAGGTTTTGGCAGGGAAGACCTGACTGAGGAGGGGGTCTGCCAAGACTGAAAGGCCCCCTGTAACTGGGATGGAAAGAGTTGCAATGTGGACCTAAGGTCCCTAGTCGCAGCCTTGAACTCTTGCACCCAAGCTGGCTCTATTGCATGGCTGTAGGTCCCTGGAATGCTGTCAGGGACATCAGAACATGCTAGGCATAAGTGACCTGAGAATTCTCTAGGTAGCCCTGAGTGACAGGAAGAGTAATGTGCAATGGGGGATACAGAGAGCCCAGTCTCCTTAGTGTTAGGTCTAGCCCCAAGCTCCAGTGGTATAGATATACTCACAGTGTCAAATAACCTTACTGTACAATAAATAACCCAATTATAGTGTGCAGGATTAAAGTTTCACCCCAGAAATCTCTAAAATAAACTTATCTGGCAGGTGAAGGGTTAATCTTCAGAGGAGAGAAGGAGAGTCCAAGCCGTGCGTAGGATACTCTCTCTGGAAAGATCATAAAATGGCTGCCGCGGCGGAAGCCAATCAGAAATGAGCGCGCGAAGCAAGTGCTCATGGGAAATGTAGTTTTCCCAGAAAAGTACCCAAAACAGTGCCCAACGCCCCCCAACACACTAGAAACATGAACCAGATGATAGAGCCATGTCAAACAAGTAAAATGAGCCATTTCTGAAGTCACTAGGTTAAACGGTTGCAGAAATATGTCCCAAACAGTACAGTCCCATAGAAGTAAATGGAGCAATGGCGTCTATGTGGTAAAGCGTACCTTAAAGGTGCAGTACTCAAATTTTACAAAATTAAAAGTATAACAGTAAAATGTGCAAAACAGCAATAAAACGTGTGAGGACACCCAAAAAACACTAAACCAGTAGGAAAAGTGTTAGAAAACCCCCCAATCCAGTAGCTAAAGGGTAAAGTTACCACATAAACCTGCACCAAAACACCCAACAGACATACAGATAGACCCAATGAGTGCAGGAGTGTGCACTAGGAACTCCAATAAATATACCCCTGTGCTGAGGGGCACTGTGGGACAAGTGGACCTGCAGCACTCAAAGGGTTGCTCACCTTTCCTGCAGATCTTCTGTCTTCAGATTACAATGTAGTAAGAAGTAACCTCAGTGGGTAACTCCTGGGGAAGCACTTGGAATCAAGATTTCCCCCCTCAGGGCTTAAGGTCCACAATAAAAAACACCTGGATACTGAGCTAGCCACATCTAAGGGCATTGTCAGTTATGGTAATCCGCCTAATGGTTGTATTCCATATCTAACAGAAAATAAAAAAGATTCTAGAACTGTAGCAGAACTGTTCTCTTGCCTGATGTTGTCGTCACCAAGGAACAAATCTTTCTGGAGCTGGTTGGCTAGCTGCAGCCAAGAAGGGAAGGTAGGCTCCACCCCCTGCATAAACTTCTAGAATTGTTCCTGCCTACTTAAAGGGGTGGATCGCCTACCCAGAGTTACCAGTAACCTGTATTGGATGACAAGAGAAAAGGCATGTGTGTTTATGAGCAGAATGGAGCAAAAATTAAAGTCAGATCATCCCTCTATGGTCCAGGTGAAAAACATCAGCTTGCATTGAAAATAAAAATGGAATGCAATATGTACGCTACTCATCCGGTTCCTGTCTTTGCATTTGGTCTCCTTGGGTTGACGATGTACCTGCTCCGGGACTTTCCAGGAATCTTTTACTTCATTGATTCTGTTTTCTTGTTTTGCCCCTGTTAGTCTTGCTGGGGGTGCGACTCCCTGTGCAACTATCCCCCCATTCCCTCCCCCCCCCTTTTTTTTCCCTTTTTTTTTCCCCTCTCTATTTCTTTTTCTTATTTATTACTTTTAGTCTTCTGATAGGGGTGTGATTTCTAGTCTGATTTTTGTTTGGTGGGTGCCTGTGGCCCATCTCTTTGCTCGTGGAGGGTAGGGGAAGCCATGCCAGTAGCTTTGTGCCAATGTTGTACTATCCTGATCTTTTGTATGTGTGTGTACCTGTGCTATATTGTACTTCTTATTTTGGTTGTATAACCTTTGTGGAATGCAAATGTGCTGTAGGAAGCACCTTCCATGTTTAAATGAGGCAAAGCCCCTTCTGTGCTCACCTGAGGAAGACTATCATTAACTAAAAAATCAGAGCTAGGAACTACATGTCACATATTGAAAACTAACTTCTCCTTCTTCTCTGTCATGTCTTCCCATGTGGGTTAAAAACAACAGAGGTGTCTAAGCAGCAGTATTAACACCTCAACTGCCCCATATGCGAGTTGTGCCTTGGCAATCACACCTTGTTTGAACAGAATAATCCAGTGAACCTAGACAACTGCCTACACCACTGAGGGCATGCTGATAGGCAGTACAGAATGTATCAGTTACATAATTCAAATAAAGATGACTTTATATCAAGTAATAGCAATAAAACACTTGCTAAAGGATATAAGAAGCATTTACAACATATGTACCTTCAGTGTCAAATTACACAGATATTCCACGGTATAAGGAGTCAGTCCATCCAAAAGCAGCCCTTCCCTGTTAAGGAAGATTTGGTGTATTCCCATGTCCCTACTGTCACCCACTGAGATGCTATGGAAATTAGACATTGGTAGAGCAGAAAAAAACATATTGAGTGTATCATGTACTGCTCTGGTGAAAACAAAACACAGTAAAACAAAAATCTCAGATGGCCTCCTTGACAGCACTTTAAAAAAAAAAAAAAAAAGTATTGTATGCAGAACCTAGTAGGCAAACTAGGGCCAGGGAGAGGGAGGAGAGGAGTCTTTTAGTTTATTAACTTTTTACATACCTCCTAATGGGCGGTAGTTTACCCATGGTCCATGTGTACCCCCATTGGACGCAAGAGAAAGATAAATATCTGAAAATCAAAGAAGCAGTTTTGATATCTGTAATCTAATAGCATACCTGTTTTCCAGCTCTGAAATGTCAGTCTGAAGCTTCAGATACCACTTCTCTGCTTGAGTGAAAATTTGGCGTAGAAGTAACACATTGGTGTGTGCAGAGTTAATGAGTTCCAATTCCACCTCACCATGCACAACTACCTGCAGCCCTTGCAGCATGTCTGCAACTTCATCAACAGTAAAAGTCTCCTCCACTAACCTAATAAGGATAAAAAAAGAAGAATCAATAGTTACTGTACAGCACAAAAATGTCCTACGGGGAATCAGAAAAGCCATTAGCCAGTCTGGACTTTTGACCCTAAAGGAGGCAAAAAGACAAAAAACAAAAACTTTACAAAGCACATCAATTAATTAGAAGGGGGAAAAAAACATTGTTATTTTGCCTTTGTAGCAAAATGGAACCTTTTAGCAATACTGCACGTATGTACTCACCTCTTCTGTTTCCTCGTCTAATCAAATCCTGTGTATCCAATAAAATCCTGGCAAAGTATGTCCAAAATGCTGATTGTGCAACTTATGTTAAAACGGAACTTTCAGCTATTACTAAGTCGCCATGCATTCATTAAGAGCATGTCGACTAGCTTGGAAATCCATGTCTTACCATATTTTAAAAAAAAAATAGCAGATTCTAAAGAAATCTTTGCTGTTTGGAAACCAGAACCCAGGCTACAGCGCAGACATCTTGTCTGTGCGCCTGCGCTGTCAGTCCCAGTCTCCACTGACTAGCACTGCGGTGTGCCGGAAGGTAACCGGAAGGGACTGACGGCACAGGTGGGCAGACTGCACTAACCTGGCCATCAGTCTCCAAACGACAGACTATGTGATTTTTTTAAAGGTAAGACATGAATTTCAAGCTCGTCGCCATGCGCTTAATGAATGCATGGCGACTTAGTAATAGCTGAAAGTCCTGCTTTAAAAGATGTGTTAATTATCTCCAATCCCCAAATTTTAAACATGCCCAATATGCAATATTTAATGTGATATTAAAATATAGCAAAGTAGTACCCACTCAAATTTACAAATATCCACACTGTGAGGTCATCTATCTGTAAGAAAAATGCTGTATCAGGCATCATAAATTGTGTTCTAGAACAATACTGCACTGTAGCTGCTTAGAAGAAAGGTACTACATGACATTTTAGGATTGATTGTAGCGTGGGTTCAGTACTCATATACAGAATATCTCACACCTATCTTCAGAGTGATCCTCACGTAGTACTCAAAGACAGCACAACACACAACAAAGGGGCACCTAGTGCAATAAATTCTTAAGTCTTCTGCTCCACCAATAAATATCGCCTCACTCATGGGTACTCAACAAGAAAAATGTGCTCCTCATCACATATATGTAAAACAGAAAATAAGGCAGTAGTACAAACATACTCCTGACCCAGACTCGAGACCCCACTCAGGCAGTTCTTCCTCATTCAAAATGCTCAACATGGAGAAGTATGTACACCAAAAGAATAAAGGCCTCGAATAGTGTGTTACGGTCTTAAAAAGAGGATTTTAGTCTTACCTGTTAAATCCTTTTCTCTTAGTCCATACAGGTTACTGGTAACTTTGGGTAGGCAATCCAACCCTTTAACTGTAGGAAGGAACAATTCTAGAATTGTATGCAGGGGGTGGGGCCTACCTTCCCTACTTGGCTGCGGCTAGCCAACCAGCTCCAGAAAAATTTGAGACACTAACTATGACTAGATAGTAGAAGGGAAGAAGACTCCTGTGAGCATGACCCCCAAAGACCTCTACGGTCTGCCACAGGACAGCCAAGCATGGTCCCTTGACAGGGTGGGAGACCAGTAACCTGTATGGACTAAGAGAAAAGGATTTAACAAGTAAGACTAAAATCCTCTTTTCTCGGTCGTCCAATACAGGTTACTGGTAACTCTGGGATGTCCAATCACTGAGTTTCCAGAGGCAGGAAGTAAGGCAAGGACCAGGCACAAGGCCCCCAAAGTCAGCAGAGCAGATATGAACCATCAGATCAGAGATAGTGCAACAAAACAATGAAGTGTCAAAGGACACTGAACAGGGGTAACAACAACCCAAACTGTTACATAGCACACTGAACTAGAGCCAACAGGGCTCAAAAGTGAAGGAAGCACCAAGAACCGAAGATCCTAGACAGGCAAGACTGCCTGCCGGATTTTCCTCCCAAAGCTGGCATTAGCCGATGCCAAAACATCAACACGGTAGTGCTTCGAAAAGGTGTGCAGAGATGACCAAGTGGCAGCCTTGCACAACTGATCAGCAGAGGCCTGATTCTTGAAAGCCCAAGAAGCCCCAACAGATCTTGTAGAATGAGCCGTGACTTGAAAGGGGACAGGCTTCTTCCTCAGCTCGTAAGCCTTACAAATAGTGGACTTGATCCAAGAAGCAATAGTCACTTTGGATACAGGTCGCCCTGCCCTAGGACCCTCAGGAATGACGAACAGTGCATCTGATTTCCTGATACACAACGCACCACATCTAACAAGTGGAGATCCCTCTCCTTGTCAGAGGTGGGCTCAGGGCAGAAACAAGGTACCACAATCTCCTGATTGATGTGGAACTCCGAAACCACCTTCGGGAGAAACTCCTGAGAAGTATGAAGCACCGCCTTGTCCTTGTGAAACACCAAATAGGGTGGCTTTCAGGACAGAGCATGTAACTCCATGACACGGCAAATAGACACGATTGCCAGGAGAAAGGCCAATTTCAATGTCAACAAGCGTAGGGGAATAGTAGCAAAGGACTCAAATGGATGGTGCTGAAGACAGCCCAAAACCAAGTTAAGATCCCACAGAGGAGTGGGATTCTTGAAGGCAGGACGAGTATGAGTAACGCCCTGGAAGAAAACCTTGACATCAGGAAGGATGGCAATGCGCCTGGGAAAGAAAACGAGAGAGCAGAAGTCTGAGCCTTAAGAGAACTCAAACTGAGGCCCTTATCCACACCGTCCTGCAAAAAGGCCAAGACCGTAGGCAGATCAAATTCCTGAGACAGGTCCTTGTCAGCACACCAAAATAGAAAGTTCGACCAGACACGATGGTAGATCTTGGAAAAAACAGGTTTGCGGGCACTGAGCATAGTAGCCACCACACCAGAAGAAAAACCTTTCTTCTTCAATATTGAGGATTCAATTTCCAAGCTGTCAAAGCTAGACGATGAACATCTTCCTTCCACAGGTAACCCTGTAGAAGAAGATCTGGACGGCAAGGGAGCCGGAATGGCTCTGCCACTGACAGATCCAGCAGCTCCGGAAACCAAGCTTGGTGAGGCCAGTATGGAGCAATCAGAATGACTGGAAAGCATTCCAGTCGCAATTTCCTTAACACCCTGTGCAACATTGGGAGGGTAGGAAAGATGTAGGCTAGAGGAAATAACCAAGGAATGGACATTACATCCACCGCCAGAGCTAGAGGGTCCCTCCGCAGACAGCAGAACCTCGGAACCTTCCTGTTGTGTCTTGTCGCCATAAGGTCAATGTAAAGAAGACCCCACTTCTGAACAATGAGGGTGAACACCTCTGGGTGCAGTTCCCACTCTCTGCTGTCCACTGTGTGTCAACTGAGGAAGTCTGCCATGACGTTGTCTACGCCAGGAATGTGCACTGCGGATATGACAGGAACGTGTTCTTCTGCCCAGGACAAAATTGCCTTGACCTCTAACCAAGCGGCGAGACTTCTTGTCCCGTCCTGCTTGTTGATGTAAGCCATGGCCGTTGTCGGACTGGACCCGGACTGGACAGTCTTCCAGCTGAGATGTCCAATGACGAAGGGCATGAAATATCGCCCGAGGCTCCAACACGTTAATGGGAAAGAAAGATTCTTACGGAGACCACCGACCCTGAGCACTCAGGCGACCCAGGACCGCTCCCCAGTCGGAGAGGCTGGCATCCGTCATCATCGTGGCCCAGGATACCAGGAAGGACTTGCCTTTCAGCAGATTCGACAGGTCTAGCCACCATGACAAACTCAGTTCCACATGAAGAAGGAGGGACACTGACATCTTCAGAAGGTCTGGCTGACCCTTGCACATCTGGATCACAAACCTCAGGAGTTCTCTGTTGTGCGCCATGGCAAACGGGACCACTTCTATGGTGGACATGAATTTCCCCACTAGAGAGGATGGCTTCTTGCCTGGAACCGGATCTTGAGCCAGAAACGCAAAAACCCTGTGGGCGATCTTGTGAGCTACCTCGTCCGTGGGAAACACCATGCTCTTCTGAGTGACAAAGAGAAGTCACAGGAAGACCAGACACTGGGATGGGACAAGATCTGACCTGTCCATGTTGATGATCCACCCATGATGGGTGATAGCATATGCATTGCTGAACCTGCTGATGAAGAAGTTCCACAGAGGGGGCTTTCAGAAGCAGGTCATCCATGTATGGAGTAACTCTGATGCTGTCCCGGTGGAAAACGGACACTAAGGCTCCCAGGACATGGTTGAAAACTTGAGGAGCTGTAGTCAGACCAAAAGGAAGAGCTGAAAACTGAAAATGCCCTCAGTCACAGGCAAATCTGAGATACTGCCAGCTCTCTGGATGAATGGCGATTTGTAAATACGCGTCCTGAAGATCCAGGGATGCAAGGAATTCCCTCATGGACATAACAGCAATCACCGACCGTAGAGACTCCTGGTGATAATGAGTCCGGATCACAAAGGAATTTAGATCCTTCAAAACCAAAATGGGGCATCAACCGCTGTCCTTTTTGGAGACCACAAAGAGGTTTAAATAAAAACCCATACCTCTGTCCTTGTTACGGTTAGCAAGCAGAACCAGGAGTCAGACGGTATAGTTAATATAACCTTTATTATGAGAATAATACAGTAATGCAATATAATATATACACACAGTGGGTACTGTATCAGGAATAGCAGTCTCCCAATATCACCACCACACTGTCCAAGACTAGGCCTCAGCCTGCTGGAGTCTCTCGGTACAATAACACCCAAAAGTGATACTGACTCAGCCTGCAGTCAGTAGCTGGGAGTCTGATAGCCCCAGGTCAATACTAGGAAGGATGTCTGAATAACGGAACCAACTCTAGGAGTGAACAGACAGGGCCTTCTAGTAAGCACCAGGTAGGATAGTCAGACGAGCCAAAGTCATACACGGAGCAGGTACTCAGCCAGAGCCATGGGTTTGCACCAGATAGGATATCCACTGAAGCGATGGAATGCTGGATGAGCAGTGGACAGAGCCCCAGGTCAACACCAGAGTGGGTAGTCAGACAAGCCTAGGTCATACACAGAGCGGGTAGTCAGCCAGAGCCACTGGTTTGCACCAGAAAGGATATCAGAGTCAAATCGGAACGCACAAGGAGAATAGTCAGTCAGAGCCATGGGTCAACACCAGAATGGATGGACAGACTAGCCAGATCATACACAGGAATCAGGAATACTAGATAATGAACTGATCAGAACACCAACATAAGAGTAACTGATACACAGGCCCATAGAGGTTTATAAAGATGAAGGAGAAGGCGGGACCAATTAGGTCCCCCAGGCTGGGCCTATAACAGGCGTCCAGGCAAGTGCCCGATTCAATGCTGCCAGTAACCAGGAACCAGCCTAGGCCGCAGGCAGGGGAATGCTGCTCGTGATGCAGGAGCGTCCGTCCAGAACCCTACTCCTGGCTGAACGGCGCAGGCAGAGGTAAGGCACTGTGACAGTCCTGAACTGGAACCAGCTATAGAACATCCTTGTCCAGAAGAGCCTGAATAGCTCTTCTGAATAGCCTCGCCCTGTGGCTTACGAGAAAAAAAGAAGCAAAAGGGAGGAAGAGAGACAAAAGGGATCCTGTACCCTTCCGTCACCACCTGTAAAATCCACGGGTCCATCACTGAATTCTCCCAAATGCTGTGGTAATGACGCAGACGACCACCCACAGCAGAGTGGGGGCTTGGAGGAGGCATGCGGAGCTGAGGGAGCCGTCTGGTCCACGGACGTCTCTCAGTCTGAAAGGAACGAAAATACTGATTACGTTTAAGCGGCGTTTTCTTCCTGGGGACCAAAGTTAGAAGGGTACTCTTACCCCCTGTGGCCTCACTGATCAGATCTTATCACAGTGCCTGTGATTCTTGTCACTCTTTCTTGTGGTTCGCTCTGATTTGCTGAGCCAGTTTGGCCCGCCCCTGGTGACCTTCTTATGCCTGGCCCAGACACCTGTCAGATGCCCTTTCGTGGTGTTTCTGAGCCAGTAGCGCTGTTGCTGTGTTCCTGTGTTCCGGATTTCTGTGTACCGAATCAGCTTGTCCTGACTATTCTCCAGTGTTCCCGATTGTGTATGACCCGGCCTGACTGCGTACCACCTTTGGATCCTGACCCGGCTTGGCTGACGTTCCTGTTTGTGTATGACCCGGCTTGTATGACTACCTCCTGCGTGCTCCGACCCGGCCCGGCTGACTTCCTGCTCCGAAAATCGACTTCCAGCCTGTTCCAGTGACCTGCGTTCCAGTTGTCGCCGTCGCAACATTCTCATCTGCTGTTTCCAGTCACCGTGTGACCGCCTTGCCTGGTGTTGCCTATTATCTGTGCAGTGTACCGCTACCCTTGCAGAGCTGTGTGTGCCTCCCTCATCCTGCAGAGCCTCGTTGTTTTGCTGAAGCCTCGAGTAAACGTGCTTATTAACCCTAGCAGTGCTGCCTTGCTCTCACTCTCTCTATTCCCAGTACAGAGCCTCTTTCTCTGTGCTACGTCTGCTGAGTTGGCTGCTCACTGTCGGCGACTCTATCCATTCCGTTGCAGAGTAGTCACGTATTGTGGGCCGGTTTGGCGCCAAGGGCTCTCGCCTATTGTCGGTTACTGGGCGATATCCGTTAAGCAGAGTGGCAGCAGAGATTAGGCTTCAGCGCTAGCAGATCCGGTATATACGCCCGTGGGGGCTATTGGCTCTAGCACTTCTAATACCGGTATCCGGTTAAGTCTGAGGAGGCTTAGTAGCTCTTGCATTGCAGGCCGGTTTCCGTTACACCCGTGGGGGCTATTCGCACTTGCACTCGCAGAAGCAGATCCAGTAGGTACGCCCGAGGGGGCTAGTTGGATTCCCGTTCTGCTTATTACTCGAACACTCTGGCTAGGCAGTCACGTCTCCAGTACATGGTGAACTTTGTCTACCAGCGCATCCTTATAACACCCAGGGCGTGCCAAACCTCCACATCTGAGACTGACTGTTTATCAAGTTCTTAACCCTTTGGGGTGATATTCCATTCTATTCATAGTATTTGTACATGTCATCTTATTGTGCATTTACACTTGTAACCTATCAGTCTTCACTGTGTGTATTTTTTCAACCGCCACTAGAGGGCGCACATTTGCATTATTGTTACTCTGAATAAATTGTGTTTTATTTCACATCCTGGTCTGAGTGTCCTAAAAAACCGTTACAGATCTTTAAGATCTGGTCCAAACAAAGAAGTACCTTGAAAAGGTAAGGAGAGCAATGCTTTCTTGGAAGCAGTGTCAGCAGACCAGATCTTGAGCCAAAAAGCCCGTCTGGCAACCACAGACATGGTGGAAACCCTAGCCACCAAACGGATGGCATCTAATAAGGCAACAGAAACATAGCGCTGTGCCTCAGAAATGTTGGCAAGAAGGCACAACATATCCAAAGTAGGAGAACCCTTACGGACAGCCAGGGTGAGCTGTTCAGTCCAGACCGCAATGGCCCGGTTCACCCATGCTGCAGCGAATGCTGGAAGCATGGCAGTACAAGCAGTGGCAAAAATGGACTTGAGGGAGACCTCAAGTCTCCTGTCAGTCCAGTCCTTCAGAGAGCATGCATCAAAAACTGGCAAGGCAGTAGACTTAGATAGCCTGGAGATAGGAGCATCCACTTTGGATGGATGAACCCACTGAGTAAGCTCTGCCTCAGAGAAGGGGTAAAGCTTGGCAAATTTCTTAGACACAGAAGGTTTCCTGTCTGGAGATTTCCACTCTTCAGACACAAGGCGGTCAAGAGAGGGGTTAGGTGAAAAGCAAGTAAGGGGCTTTTTAGGCTCCTGAAAACATTAGAAGGATGAGAAGGAACCTCCTGAACTAATGGAATGTTAAGAGTATTCAAATCAGCCCTGATCAGGCCCTCAGCCGAGGGCTCAGGATCAGCATCAAAAGGATCCCAAAAATCTGAGAGCAGAGCCGGATTAAGACTCTATGGGGCCCTAGGCAGAATCCAAAATTGGGGCCCCCCTCCCAAAATCCTTTCTGGATTTGCCCCCATTTTCCACCTCCACAATGCCCCCATTGTCCACCTCCACCTTGTCCACCTCTTTCCATTTTAATAGAATAATTAACAGACATGCAGATGTCTATATATATATATATATATATATATATATATATATATATATAGACAGTAGTTGATCACGGATATCTGAGGAAGGGTTGTCTAACCTCACCCACCCGAAAAGTTGTATTCAATTTGTTCTGAACTGAAAACTAAATAATGTGAAAATGAGGAAGAGGTTTGAAGAAATTGTGAAATTCTGGGGCAAACCAACAGCAAATTCAAACTGATGTTGAAATAGAGATTTTAACCCTTTGACGCAATGCTAGCCTTATTAGTCATTTTGAATGTTATGTTACAATCACTATAACTTAGTTGTTGGTTTACTGTACATTTTCGAAGCAGGCTTGTGAAGGTGCACTAAACATACTGTTTCATTAAATTAAACAGTATGTTTAGTGCTAGTCTATTACAAAAAAAGTACAGTAAACCAACAATTAAGATATTGTGATCGTAACATAACATCAAACATAGCATCAAATAAGTATTCAATGAGGGGCTTCAATAAGCAACATGGGGGTAGGTGATGCCTTTATAGACAAAAGACAGAATCTTGACTGAATCAGTTACTAAAATAATTAATCACAGTCCACAGTGTCTCTTTATGTTGCATGTAGTGTATGTGCAGGTGAGTGTTTGTGTGTGTGTGTGAGATTGTGTTTGCCTATGTGTATGCATCTGCGAGTGTGTGTGTATGTATGTGTCAAGTCTGCTTGAAAAAGTGTATGTGTGTGCATTTGTGTGTCTGAATGTAAGAGTGAAGATTTGCGTGTGTGTGTAGGTCTGTGTGTAAGTGTGTGCATGTAGAAGGGTGTGTGTGGCTGCATGAAATATTTAAAGAAAACATACAGTCACCTTCAAAAATAACAAGCGGGCAGAAGCTCTTCTATTGTATAGCTCCACCGCCGTGTGACCAGTGCTGCGTGTGCAGCGTAGCCCTCCCCATATGCGCATGTGCCAGGAGAATAGGAAGTCCTGACACATGGCACTTCAAATGATGGCTGTCTGTGTGAGAGCGCGACCAGAATATCTTAGGGGGAGCAGGAAGAGGTTTCCTCCGGGCCCCCTCGTTTGACCGGGCCCTAGGCAGGCACCTTGTGCGCCTTACCTGTGATCCGGCTCTTACTGAGAGGTGACCACAGCAGAACATTCCTCAACATCTGAATCTATCAGCAGTTTCTCCTCAGAGGAATCTTATACATCAGGTACTCCATGAGGTTTTCGCAGGGAAGACTTGACGGAGGAGGGGGGCTGCCAAGAATGGAACTGGGATGGAAAGAGTTGCAATGTAGACCTAAGGTCCCTGGTAGCAGCCTTGAACTCTTGCACCCAAACTGGCTCTAAAGCATGGCTGGAGGTCCCTGGGAGACTCTCAGGGACATCAGAACATGCTGGGCATAAATGACCTGAGAATTCTCTAGGTAACTTTGAATGGCAGGATAAGCAATGCGCAATAGGGGATACAGAGACCCCAGCCTCCTTAGTCTTAGATCTGGCCCCAACTCCAACAGTATAGACATTCTCATAGTGTCAAATAACCTTACAGTAAAAGAAATCACCCAAGGACAGTGTATAGGATTAAAGTTTCACCCCAGAAATCGCTAATCTAGACTTATCTGGCTGGCGGAGGGTTAATCAGCAGAGGAGAGAAAAGGAGTCCAAGCCCTGCGTAGGATACTTGTTCTGGAAATGTCACAAAATGGCTGCCTTTGCGGGAGCCAATCCAACGAGACTAAAAAGCAAGCGCTCATGGGAAATGTAGTTTTCCTGGAAAAAGTACCCAAACAGTGCCCGAAGCCCCCTGAGCCCCCCACCACACTAGAAACATGAACTGGATGATAGAGCAAGGGCAGACAAGAAAAAGGAGCCATCTCTGAAGTCGCTAGGTTAAGCGGTTGCAGAGATATGTCCCAAAATGTACAGTCCCATAGGAGTGAATGGAACAATGGAGCAATGGCGCCTATGCAGTAAAGCGCACCTTAAAGGCGGAGAACTCAAATTTTACAGTGTCAGAAAACCCCCCAAAAGATGCAAAAAAACAGCAGCTAAAGGGTTAAAGTACCATATAAACCTGCTTCAAAACATCCAACAGACATACAGATAAACCCAATGAGTGCAGCAGTGTGCAATAAGAACTCCAAAGTTAAACCACTGTACGGAGGGGCACTGTGGGACATGTGGACCTGCAGCACTCAAAGGGTTGCTCACCTTTCCTGCAGATCTTCTGTCTTCAGACTACCATGTATTAAGAAGAAGCCTCGGTGGGCAACTCCTGAGAAAAGAACTTGTAGCCAAGATTTTCCCCCAGAGCTTAAGGTCCACAAAAAGTACCTGGTTACTGAGCAAGCCACATCTAAGGTGTCAGTTATGGTAATCTGCCTAATGGTGGTATTCCATTTTCAACAGAAAAATAAAAAAATTCTAAAACTATAGCAGAACTGTTCTCTTGCCTGTGTCTTCACCAAGGAACAAATCTTTCTGGAGCTAGTTGGCTAGCTGCAGCCAAGGAGGGTAGGTAGGCTCCACCCCCTGCATTCAATTCTAGAATTGTTCCTGCCTACAAAAAACAGGGCGGATCGCCTACCCAAAGTTACCAGTAACCTGTATTGGATGACAGAGAAATAACAATTAAGCATATGAAGGATAATATACATTCACATTGAATGATGGTCAGCGCATGGCAGATACCAAGACTGACAAACCAAGCTTGTGGGGAATTCTCATCATCTCCACTGAGTGCTCTTTGTACAGTGGAAATGCTGCACCATAAAAAAAGAAACACTCCACCAACACTCGTAGTAGACTTCAAGTATGTAAATAGTTTAACTTGATAATAGGATTTTAGTCTTACCTGTTAAATCTTTTTCTCTTAGTCCATATGGAACACAGGTACCATGAGGGTTGAGCTTCTCCATTGGAAGGCAGAACACAATAAAAAAACACAAGGTCTTGTGGATGGACTGTACACAGTATGTCGACAGAGGAAGTTGCCAGAACGTTCTCTATGCCGGGAACATGAACTGCGGATATGGCTGGAACATGTTCCTCTGCCCAGGACAAAATAGCCAAGACCTCTAACCAAGCTGCGAGACTTCTTGTTCTGCCTTGCTTGTTGATGTAAGCCACTGCCGTTGCATTGTCGGACTGGACCCAGACCGGACAGTACTCCAGCTGTCGTGTTCAGTGGTGAAGGGCATGAAATATTGCCCGAAGCTCCAACATGTTGATGGGAAGGATAAACTGCTCCGGAGACCACCGTCCCTGAGCATTCAAGTGACCCAGAACAGCTCCCCAGCCGGATAGGCTGGCATCCGTCGTCACTGTGGTCCAGAAAGACACCAGGAAGGACTTGCCCTTCAGCAGATTGGAGAGGTTGAGTCACCACGACAGACTCAGTTTCACATTAAGAGGGAAAGACACTGACATCTTCAGAAGGTCCGGCTGACCCCTGCACACCTGAATCACAAACCTCTGGAGTTCTCTGGTGTGAGCCAAGGCAAACAGTACTGCTTCTGGGGTGGAAATGAACTGCCCCACTAGAGAGGTTAACTTCTTGGCTGTAACTGGATCATGAGTCTGAACAGCAGAAATTTTGCGGGCAATCTGGTGAGTGCATGAATACAGTCCTGAACCTGCTGGTGAAGGAGATCCGGAGAAGGGGCCTTCAGTAGCAGGTTGTCCATGTATGGAGTGACTCTGATGCCGTTCCGATGGAGGACGGACACCAAGGCTCCCAGGACTCGATTGAACACTGGAGGAGCTATAGTCAGACCAAAGGGAAGAGCAGAAAACTGAAAACTGATACTGCAGGGTCTCTGGATGAATGGCAATGTGCATGTAAGCATCATGAAGATCCAGAGAACTGAGGAATTCCCCAGGGGACATGGCTGCAATCACCGTCCTTAGAGACTTCTGGTGATAGTGAGTCTTGACCACAAAGGAACTGAGGTCCTTTAGGTCCAAAATTGGATGACAGCCGCTGTCCTTTTTGGAAACCACAAATAGGTTTGAGTAAAAACCCAAACCCACATATTGAATCTGAACCGGTTCCAGAACCTCCTTGTCCAGAAGGGCCTGGATGGTGCAGCTGAACAGACGGCGTTTCTCTAAACCCTGAGGAGTGTGAGAAGGAAAAAAACGGAAGGTACGGAGAGAGGTGAAAGGGATCCTGTACCCCTCTGCCACTACCTGTAAAACCCATGGGTCCAACACCGTGTCTTCCCAGATGCTGAGGAAGTGGTGCAGACGGCCACCGACAGCAGTGTGGGGACCTGGATTCGGCGAGTCATGCCAAAGAAGGTTTTGAAGCCTTGGACTTGGTGGAGGACTTGGGCCTCCATTGTGGTTTGGGTTTGGAGGAGGAATGCGAAGCCTGGGGAACCACCTAGTTCGCCAGGCATGTCTCTTCCCGAAAGGAACGAAAAAGACGATTACGATTGGTAGGCGTCTTCTTCCTGAGGACCATAGGCAGGAGGGTACTCTTGGTCCCTGTGGCCTCACTAATAAGATCCTTAAGTTCTGGCCCAAACAGAGAAGTGCCCCGAAAGGGCAACAAGAGCAATGCTTTCTTAGAAGCAGTGTCAGCAGACCAGATCTTGTGCCAAAGAGCCCATCTGGCAACCACAGACATGGTGGAAACCCTGGCCACCAATCAGATGGCATCAAACAAGGCAGCAGATACATAGTGCTGGGCCTCAGAGATGTTGGTGAGGAGCCGCAACATCTCAGCAGTAGGAGCTCCCTGATGAACAGCTGGAGTAAGCTGTTCAGTCCAAAACGCAACGGCCTTGTTCATCCAGGCTGCAGCTAATGCTGGGCGTAAGGAAGTACCAGCGGTGGCAAAAATGGTTTTGAGGGAGGTCTCAAGCTTCTTGTCAGTCCAGTCTTTGAGAGCAGAATCATCAGCTACTGGCAAATCAATTGACTTAGATAGACTAGAAACAGGGGCATCCACCTTGAGTGGATGAACCCACTGAGCTAGCGCCGCTTTGGAAAAAGGATAAAGCTTTTCTTCTGAGACTTCCACTCATCAGACACTAAACGGTCAAGAGTGGGGTTAGGTGGAAAACAAGTATGGGGCCTCTTAGGCTCCTAAAACACATCAGAGGGGTCAGAAGAAACCTCTTGAACCAAGGGAATGTTTAGGGTGTTTAATACGGCCCTGATCAGGCCCTCAGCAGAGGATCAGGATCAGCCTCAAAGGGGTCCCCAAAGAACTGTGAGGATACCCCTGCAGAACATTCCTCTTCATCAGAATCCACCAACAATTCCTCTTCAGAGGAATCTGATACATCAGGTACTCCCTACAGTTTTGGTAGGGAAGACCTGACAGAAGTAGGGGTCTACCAGGAGTGGAAGACCCCCTGTAATTGGGATGGGAGGAGTTGTAAGGTAGATAGGAGGTCTCTGGTAGTAGCCTTAAACTCTTGCATCCAGACTGGCTCTAGTGCATGGCTGGAGGTCCCTGGGGGAGACTCAGGGGAAGCAGTACATGCTGGGCATAAATGACCTAAGAATTCTCTAGGCAACCCTGATTGACATGAGGAGCAATGCGCAATGGGGGACACAGGCACCCCAGTATCCTTAGTCTTAGGTCTGGCCCCAAGCTCCAATGGAGTAGACATTCTCACAGTGTCGAAACATTCAAAGTATAAGGAATCACCCAAATACAGTGTGTATGATTAAAATTTCACCCTAGAAATAACTAAAATACACTTATCTGGCAGGCAAAGGGTTAATCTGCTGAGAAGAGAAGGACAGCCCAATGTCACGGTTTTCAAGACACTCAGACCAGTAGGTGAAATAAAACACAGTTTTATTAAGAACAAAATTAATGGCAGAATCACCCTCTATAGGCAGCTCTGAGTAGCAGCAAGGAGGCAACAGTAGGACCAATATACAGATACTGACTTAACAGCACAGACAGATAAGCAGATACTGAGTACAGAGCTACAAGGGTTAACACAGTAATCAGTCTATCTCACTTGTGGTGATTGGCACGCCCAGGGTGATAATAGGCAGTAAATGGTGGAGGAAACTCAACACCAAAAGTTCATAATACTGAGATAACTGTCCAGCAAAGAGGAACCAGCAACCCACAGCCTGCTGAACTTGAACCAGTAGCCCCCACGGGCGTAATAACGGAGCCAATGGATTGCAAGAGCTTGAGCAAATAGCTCCTATGGTCATGATAACGGAAGCAACTGGATTGCAAGAGCTTGAGCCAATAGCCCCCACGGGCGTGATAATGGAAGCAATTGGATTGCAAGAGCTTGAGCCAATAGCCCCCACGGGCGTAATAACAGAGGCTTGCACAGTAGCAGCTAAAGCCATAGCGCCTACTGGGCACGGTAACATAAACCAACTATACTGTAAGGAGTGATATGAACCGTTACCTTACAAGGCCTACTGAACCGGCTCAGCAGTAATAGTGGTTGGAAGAGAAACGGCTCAGCAAGAATAGCAACGCTCTGTACCAGACTGGAGGCTCAGAACCAGGAACACAGCTCTGCATGGGTTAACAGCTCAGGAGGAGGAGTACAGCTCTGCACGGGTTAACGGCTCAGTAACAGGAGTACAGCTCTGCACGGGTTAACGGCTTGTAAGAGGAGGATAGCTCTGCAATGAAACAGCTCGGTAGCAGGATCTCAGCTCAGCACGGGTTAACAACTGCAGCCGCAGAAGTACAGTTCACTAGAGGAAGTCAGAACGTCGCCTCTACGACAGCGGGAAGCTGAAGCGTAGTCTGGGCAGATGTAACCGGTGCAGGTCACGGAGCAGGAACGTCATAAAAGCCGGGTCGAGTCACCGAGCAGGTTCTCAGACAAGCCAGATCAGGTCACGAGCAGGAACGTCAGCCAGGCCGGGTCAAATCACGGAGCAGGTTCTCAGACAAGCCAGATCAGGTCACGAGCAGGAACGTCAGCCAGGCCGGGTCAAATCACGGGGCAGGAACACCGGAAATCAGGAACGCAGGAACACAGCACAGCAAAACTGGCTCAGGAACACCACAAAAGGGCACCTGACAGGTGCCAATGGCCAAGTATAAAAAGGTCACCAGGGGCGGGCCAAACAGGCTCAACCAATTGGAGCGCGGCACAAGTGAGAAGAGAAATCACTGCACCGTGATACCCAAACCCTGTGTAGCATACTTGTTCAGGGAAAACACAAAGTGGCTGCCACGTCAGGAGCCAATCAGAAACAAGCGCAAGATGCAAGTGCTCATGGGAAATGTAGTTTCCCAGAAAAAGTACCCCAACAGTGCCCGAAGCCCCCTGAGCCCCCAACACACACCAAACGTTGACCGGATAGTAGAGCAAGGGCAGACAAACAAAATAAGCCAGCTCTGAAGTCGCTACGTTGAGCGGTTGCAGAGATATGTCCCAAAGTGTACAATTCCATAGAAGTGAATGGCGTCTATACGGTAAAAGCGTGCCACAAATTTTGCAAAGTTGTAACTATGAATTAAATTTACAACAAACATCACTAGAACATGTCACCAGACCCAATAAACACTGAACCCAGTAGGGAAAGTATCAACAACAAAAGATGTTAAACCAGCAACAAAAGGGTTAAGCTACCACAGAAACGTGCTCCAAAACACCCAACAGACATACAGATAAACCCAAAGAGTGCAGGAGTATGTAATAAGAACTCCAAAGGAGACCCCTGTGTGGAGGGGAAGCGTGGGACATGTGGACCTCAGCGCTCAAAGGGTTGCTCACCTTTTCGTCAGATATTCTGTCTTCAGATTACCATATATCAAGAAGAAGCCTCAGTGGGCAACTCCTGAGGAAAGAACTTGTAAACAAGATTCCCCCCCACCCCAGGGCTTAAGGTACACCAAAGCAACTGGAAACTGAGCTATCCTCCAGGGAATTGTCAGTGATGGTAATCATCCTAATGGTGGTATTCCATATCGAACAGAAAAAAAAAAGCTAAAACTATAGCATAACTGTTCTCTTGCCTGTACCTTCTTCAAAGCAAGAAATATTACTGGAAGGGGGGGAATTGGCTAGCTGCAGCCAAGGAGAGAAGGTAGGCTCCACCCAGCATTCACTTCTATAATTGTTCCTGCCTACTTAAAGGGGCAAATCGCCTACCCAAAGTTACCAGTAACCTATACTGAACGACAGAGAAAGGTAGAACTGGAGGGAGATGCTCTGTTTCTGTGCTTTCTTGAGAGAAAATAGCTCTTCTCTCCTGAAGACTACTTAATAATTTCTTCAAGCTGGTTGCCAAACAGCTTATGTCCTGTGAATGGCATGGAGACTAACCTATTTTTGAAGATGTATCTGCCTCCCATGCCTTGTCCCACAGAGCACTTCTAGCCGTGACAAAGTGCTGAAGAATGCGCTAGAAACTTTATCTTGTCCAGTGATGCATCACATGAAAGGTTGATCGAATCGTTGATCAAGGATAGATCCTTTATGAGATGAGATCTTGACACAGATGATTCCACCTTTTCTTCAAATTCCGTTAACCAGAAGAGTAAGGTGCGGAATAAGCAAGTCATGCCTGTTGCAGTTTTGAGATTTTGTCCTATTGCAGTAAACTTTTTTGAGTGCACTGTCTGCTCGCTTATGGAGTCACGTAGCATGGTGCAATCTTCCAGTAATAACGTAATGCTGCATGATAATTGTGCTACAGCAGCATCAACTTTAGGAGTGCAGTCCAATGTGTTGTATCTTCCTCTGCAAATGGATATAACTTTTGGAATCATCTAGACATATTAGATGTATTGTCGCCTGCCTTCCATTCATTGATGATAATCTCCTGAATGGAATTATGGACTGGAAATAAGAGGAACTCTTTTATATATCCGATAAAGGGAAAGTCCATAACGTTGAGATCTTTATGGGTTTCTGCCAAACTCAATGTCTTCCGCATGACCCTTATGAGCCAGTCTATCTTGTATGTTTTGAAAAAATTGCCAGGTTCAATTTCACCTTCCTCCGCTGATGACAAAGCAGATTCTATTTCCACCATACTGCCTTCATAATCTTCCTCTAAAAGGTGTTATGGCCCTTCCCTCTGGATCCAAAACCCTAGGGTTTTTTGTTTGTTTTTTTAGCAGATTCCTGCACAGATGAGAAGGACTCTTGCATTGATGATCTCATCCATTCCAAAAATGCTTTGAACTGGGCTGGCACCTCAGGAGTAGCCATTTTCAGCAGGCATTCTGTACATAGCATGGCAGAATCACTGATGGGAAGCGTATTATCACACCCAGCACAGACTTTTCCTCTCTAGGAGTCTCAGTCCCAGCCTTAAGTTTGTCCCCTTTACTTTCCTTGGACAGAGACATAATGAATATGCAGTAAAACAAATATGCTATATAAGCAAGGCAATAATTGTACATGATATAGATAGTCAAACTAAACATGCAGAGTTAGACTTCCATAGCCGCTGTTCTCCCCTCCATTCTGTGCCTTAAGTAAGGGCGCCAGATCGCAGCATTGTAGCTATGCATTCCACCGGTGGAACACATGCGCCCACACTTCCAGCTCTCTGCTCTGAAGATAGATGCGTCATTTCTCAGCGCCTCCTTCTGACGGTGGATGCTAGAACTGAGGGGATGCGGCGGTGCCAGTATGGAAGCAGTTCCTGTTGCTAGTGACACTGTGTGGACCCATGCGACTTAGTACAAAGCAAGGTATTTGGTGCAATTTATAGCAACAATATTCATGTAGCCCACGATTACTGCAAGCCATATATTTCAAAGGTAATAAAATAAAAAATCCGCTTGTTTGGTGCAAGAGAGAGAGAGAGAGAGAGAGAGAGAGAGAGAGAAAGACGCCTCCATCCTTCAGCTTGGTACGACCAAATTAAGTGAAGGCAGGAGGGGAAACGTATACTTATATATTTAAATTTGGTCCTACCAGTTGGGAGGCGGAGCTAAACCCACAGTACATTGCCGTGGATTGGACACAGAGAAAATACATTTCTGACTACAGGACACTGAGTAGGATGTTATTATTCAGATGGGTCAGTGTTCTAAAAAGATAATACATTCTCACTTTACAAAAAAATATAATAAAAAAAATATATATTAAAACAGAGGTTACCTACTATCCTTGAGATCTTGGAAACAGGAGTCTACAGTTTTAAGACGTAAAGCCCTTTTAGACCGAGCAAAACGTATGTAATTGATTACTTCATTCTGATGGTGATCATTCAGACCAAACTCTGCCTAAAAAGAAAAAAAAATTAAAATATATTGTGGAAAGACACATTTTTCTGTTACAAAACATCACATTTCATTTGGAAAATAATGATGACAACACTGCTCAATTGCTTGATCGTTTTATGACATACAAATAACACTCCTCAATTAAACATACAATGAAAGGCAATGTGAAAGCAACAAAGCAGAGGTATTAAAGTAGATTTTCAAACAAATCTGTGTTTCAGATTTTTTCCCCTTAGCACTAAAGCAGGTGCCACCAAAACTTACAAAGGTCATTTTAAAGCGGAACAATCACCACCGTAATATTGCCTCATAATCCATTACTAATATAATGATAAGCCAAGGCATACTTCTGCAGCCACCGCCGGACAACAGCACAGACATCTTAGAGGAAAGTTACCTCTGAGTCTGTGCTGACTGTCTCATGCACTGCCAGGATTGGTGGTGACATCTGTTGGTTACTTTAACCTTTTGAGTGCCAGAGGGGTACACAACGCATTGCAAAGCAAAAGAAGATGATTTCCTTCAATAATGTAGTCTTATTCAGAATAAATTGATGTATGCCTTTGCTTATCGCTATATTAGTAATGGATTATGGGGCAATATTATGATGGTAATAATTCCGCTTTAAAACTCAAAGTAACTAGGAGCTTAATACTCCTGCTTCAGCCCTTTAAGAACCAAGCCTAAGGAAAAATGGGCCTTGCAGGGTGAGCTTTGTGTGAACAAACTGTAAAATCTCACAAACTGCACTCCCAACTTAATCACCCTGCCTCTGGGATAATTATCCTGATCCTTCCTGATAGAAAGTCAGGTTACACATTTTTAACCGCACAACAGACTGAGTATATTAAATCAGATGGTAGATGATTCAGGTTGTCCACTCCTGCCTGGATGGCTGGCTCCAGTTCTATACAGATGTTTCCAAGTATATCAATAAAGATGACAGCTCTTATGAGTCTCAGGAAATCTTTGACTTATTACAGTCTTACAAATAATATGTTAACAGATGAAAGTTGGTACCGTGTTAGCCATAGAAATACAGGAGGCAAATATAGTTTTTGATACCTTTTACTGGTTAACTAAGCAGATTTAGAATGCAAGCTTTCAAGACCTTAGGTCTCTTCCTCAGGCATATTATACAGATAGGGACATTAAGTTAAATGTATTGATGGCACGGTTCCGCACTCAGAGGGACAGAAAGGTATGGGAGGTAATTAATGTTAAAATTTAATGCAATCTGTAGAGGTTTAAATAAGGACAGAGAGTTTTTGTCACATTATCACTTAGTGGGTTGACCTTTCCAACAGACCCAAGAGCATTGTAAATACCTCTAAAGCCTCAGAGGAAGCATGCAATTTACCACTGACTGCTCAAAGTATCTGGATCTGGATTGAGTTCTCTTATCTGATTTCCATGCTAAACAATGCAATGTGTACTTGTATTTAAGAGAGATGTTTTCATATTTATCTGTATAACATGCCTGAGGAATACTTTAGGACAGCAGTCCTCTTCATCATGTCAAACCTATGCGCCATGTTAGCCAAAAAAAGCTCTCAGCGCAGCATACAACTTAAGGCCTGTATTATGTCATAACTTCCAAAGTAGCTTAGAAATCCCTCCCGTCCTTCACTCCCAGAAGCCTCATTTCCTGTCCTACAGTTGTAGGAAGATTCAATTTCACGGATGGTTTCTTCTTTTTGGTTTTCCTGTTTTCTTAACAGGTGACAGGTCTCTCATTCCCTGGTGGTCTGGAGCTATAAATTCACTCCTCCTGCCACGGAGAACAGGTAGGGAGTCCACACAGACTGCTGAGTAGGCTGGAAGTCCTGGAGCTTTGCCATTCCCCTACCTTTTCCTCAGATTTGCTGCCATGAAGACTATAAAGGGGAGGGGAATAGAAAGCAGGATCCTTCAGTTTTGATCTGCTACATATGTGCTGTAGTAATGTTGTTTCTGCTCCCTCTGGTCTTCTTCCAAACCTTGGTTCTTTCTTTCTTCTGGTGAGTAGGGGGAAAGATTTTCTGGTCCTGTTGGCTTGATCTTTCCAATCCAGTTCAGCACACATGCCTTTGCTTACCAGGCTAGTTGCGATTCAGTGTGCTCAGGAGGCTGCTGACTTCCATCTGCGTCAGAAGAAAAGATTGTGAGGTCATGATGGGTATTTCTCAGTCTCTAAGGTCTGGAAAAGGAATTTCGATGGGTCAGGGACTTATTGAAGTCATCTGAAGAGGATGAGGATCTTTCAGGTTTTGATGTATCATTCATTGAACTACTGCTAAAGACAAGAAGTCAAACTTTGAATTTGCAGAAACCTCAGTAGAAGAGATTAGTTTAGGAACCCTTTTAGGTAGGACATTTGTTCTCTGTATTAGGGGAGTCTGGGGGGGGAAGAAGAAGGTTGACGTTAAATATCTTAAAATTAGTTGTGATTGGCTGGAAAAGCAGCAATGAGCCAAACCCCTTCCTGCTCTGGTTGTTATAACTGTGCTGGGGGAGTCTGGAGGTGTGAGAAGGGAGCAAAGGGAGAAGGGATCAACATTATGTCTGACTGATTTGAAAGACCCAGGCAACTGCAGTCCAATTTCCTTGCTGAGCTTGCTGTTATCTCTGTGGTGGACTTGTCTGTGGAGTGAGTGAGAAGGGAACAAAGGAGGTCGACCCTAAATACCCCAACATTCTGTCTTACTCATTTGACTTGAAAGACACACACAGTTGTGGTTCAGTTTCTCTGCTGATCTTGCTGTTATTATCTCTGTGCTGGGGAAAGAAGTTGATGATTTTTTTTGTTATATTTTTTTTCTGTGACAGTTATAAGATAGTGTGGACATCAATGTTAAAAAAAAATAATAAATAAAAATATAAGGTGACAGCTGACTCGGACCATGATGTGAGCTGTGTGACTGAGGCAGACTTGATATATATCGCAGATGACATTTTGTATTTTGTTGAGGACGAAGGCAAGACATCACACTCCATCAGTTCTGCTGTGTATTTTAGAGAATTTAGAGAAAAAACACACAGTAGTTAAGTAATGTCCATCAAATGCACAAGGGGAGGGAGCAGTGCAGGGATGTGGGGGTAAAGTGGTAGTTCAAAATCTGACTACAGCCATGGTTGCTTCAGCTTGTGCAATAAATTATGATGATCCCTCTCCTCCTGAGGAGGATGCAGTTTGTCAAGGTCCCACCAAATGTTCCTCCACCAGCACTATAAAAACATATAAGAAGAACACTGAAGACGACAACAAGTTGCATTCTAGTGTTGATGATGGCGTAATGGAGAAAGGTGTAGCAGCTGAACCAACTGCTGCATCCGACAGTGAGACAAGAAAATAAACACTTATCCGCAAAGTAGTAGTGAATTTTGTGAAAGTAAAAAGAAATTGTTTGACACCTCTAAAAGCTTAGAGGAATATAAGGGTAGAGGGCAAGAAGCAGCAAACTATGCTGGGGATGACCTAATGATGATAATGTAGATCTAGAATATATTCAATCAGCATCCTCTGTCATCATCAGTATCCTCACAGCTTCTAAGGCCAAGACCCACTTAGCCACAGACAATTGTTTTGAGTAACCATCAACAACAAAAATGGTTATTAACATCCACAACCTAAGCTATGATGAGTGCCTCTGCGGCTGCTGTATTTGACACCCAGTAGTAGTAGCAGCAATAGAACTGCATCAACATCTAGCCCCAGTAGTAGTAGTAGTAGTAGTAGCAGCCCCAGAGGGTATGGAGATACTTCACTCAGGATCCAAAAGCTAAGCATGTTACTATCTGTTGTCTGTGCAAGAAAAGCACATGAGCAGGGAGGAAAGCAGGCTCACACCTAGGCACCTCCTCAATGAGATCCCACCTGAAGCACAACCACAGGTCTAACTGGAAGACACACTAGTGCCACAACTAGCAGCAGAAGCACGCCAAAAAATTTCCAGGGCTCTGGTGCAGATAAGAGAAGCAGTGATGTTACTGATGTGTCAGTAACATGGCACTGTCGAAATTTAGTTAATTCCAAATAACACCTATGGCTCCTGCTGCAGAGCAGTATGATGACTATGGCTTTTGTAAGGGATCGTTTGTTGTTTGGTGAGCTCCTCACCGTTAGTTGGGGGTTGATGCTCTGCTGTTGCTCAACAGCAGAGGGGCAGGCCATGCCAACTTACGTAGTGTTTATGAATGTGAAATATCCAGTGTTATATAACCAGCATATATGCATGCGTAGTGTAAGACATTCCTTGCATACCTATAAGGGTGTAGTTTGTGTTTTTACCCTGTGTTTATAACTGTTTTAGTTAGAGCCATCTTGTGGGACAACGAGAGTGTACCTGATTTACACATCTGTCCTTTCACCTGTGTTTTGAACTACAGAGTTTCGTAGTTATAAGTACTTGATAAGTACTTTTCCTTTCTTCTTCTTTGTGTATTGCAGGGTCTGTTTTATTAATGTAAGCTCTGGCAATAGCTATGGTTTCCTTTATCTCACCACCTCTTAAATCATTGCATGTTTTAATAAACTGTATTTCACTTCAGTGTGTTTTTATCTTTATTCTGAAATTCCAGACCTCGATTGTAACATTTTGGTACCAGAAGTGGGGTTGGAATTTCACTAAAGATAAGAAGTGTGTACAGACATGTTTAACAAACTGAAGAAATTAACCCGTAAAAGGGAGTAGGTGAGAGAGGGCACCAGTATCAGCATGGGCAGAGATGGGACCGTGGTTCTCAGTCGCCCAAGAGTTATATAAATATGTTGATGGACACAAACTGGCAGAGCCACAGAAAGCTGCTCTCAGGTTGGATCTATCTCGGTATTCTGCTGCAGAACAGAAGGCAGCCGCGCATACAGGGTGGCTGTTGTTTCAAGCTTTGCAAGATTTGCAGAATGAGTATGACGGTCTGAAACGTGCTAATCAGGATTTAGAAGATAAATGCATTATGATGCAAAGTACTGTGCGGGAACAACAAAAAAGATTGGAACAGGTGGGGGACAGTTTTGCTTCGTATGTGGTCAGTGCTGTGTCAAAGATGAGAAGCCTACGGAGAGGGAACAGGAAGGTGATGTCTCCTCAGAGCACTGTACACATTCGAACCCTAGTGGCGGAGGAAAAATGGGATGAATTGTATACATTGGATGGGTCATCTGATGCAGAAAGCGAATAAGATGATCAAACAGATGCTCCACAATATGGGGCACGACCTATTGTTACTAAGTGGCAGCGGAAAGACTTGACTAATCGTATGCAAACCTCTCAGCCCCAAGCAGCTGGACAGGATGCAGTTGCTGCACAGCCTGCTGCTTCCACTGCCGCACAGGAACAATATACAGAGCAAACAAGGTCCTATTCAGCTACAGAATTAGCAGATTTAGGAAAGGCATACAAACAAACTATGCATGAAAATTTGTTGGCATGGCTTCTGGGTGCTTGGGACGCTGGTGGTGAATGTGTGACATAGACCAAGGATGAAGCAGTTGGGTTGGGTAACATCTGTGTAGATCCTTTGGTCAGATTGCAAATGCGAAGAGCTAGGGCCACAAATGAGCCGTTTACGTTGTTGCATTTGATGCATGATTCTATAGCACAGGTGCATGAACATCCGATTGAGTTGATAGATCTCACATCCTGGACTACTTTGGGGGATGGAATTCAGAGATTACGAGAGATGGCATGTGTGGCTGGGTGTCAGCGGGTAATAGGTGAGCAAGTCAGTATTGGAGTGAAGAAAGACTGGCAAGGTTCAGATGCAGAGCAGTTTGTCCCGTTGATGTGTAACAAGTTGTTGCAATGTGCTCCTCACAGGTATAAGGCTCCATTGTTCGCTTTACTGGGTGTTCATACCTTTGGTGCTACGGTGTACTCAGCTAGTGGTCTTCTGGGACGTTTGAGTGCACTGGACCAGGGTCCGACACAACCAGTGGCAAAGAATCGATCCGTTGACACTAAGGCAGGTGGAGGTGGGACCAGGGTGAATATTAATCGTAGACAACTCTTTGTGGACTTGTTGGCTAGTGGGGTCCCCAAGGAGGAGATTGATGGGATACCTACAAATGCCTTGTTGAAACGCTGGCAGGAATTGAAACAAACAGAGAAGTTACAAACTGCCAGACCCAAAAAGGTGGCAACGAGTGATGGAGGAGGGGAGGGTGACATAGCACTTACTGACGTACTACCAGTAACACCTACAGCACCGCCCCCTCCAATGACCACCCCATACACGGAAGCATTTAAGGCATTGCATGAACACCAACAGACATGGACAGTCCCTCAACCATTATGAAGTGTTGGCCGGTCCCCGTCCCCAAACCCTACTGTTTTCCATATAGCAGCATTGAAAGCAGGGGACCGCCGCCCATATGTACATGTGACATTATATTGGGGACAACAGAAGAAACCACAGTATGTACTGGCTTTGCTGGATACTGGGGCAGAAGTCTTTGCTTCACAGCAACACCAGGAATACAAAATACACTATAGGTGGTGTTACAGTTGAGGGGTTGGGAGGACAGAAAACACTTGCGTATCGAGTACAGTGTCGAATGCAGATAGGAAAGGGTCCTATTTTTCCAGCTGAGATACCGGTCTCCGAGTTACCAGATAAAATTTTGGTTATGGACGTCTTAAAGGGACAGACAGTATACACAGAGACAGGTTGTTATACATTCGGCACTGCTATTCGTACTTTGTGTCTTTCAGCACTTAAATGGATAGTAATACTTCATTTTAACTTTATTTTATTTTGTAGGCATTAAAAAAACATGAAGAATGATACAAGTCTTATCTCTCAAACCTTTATGGTTTAAGAGTTATTCACAAGCAAAGTTTCCCCTCCCGTCCCTTTTACCTAGTGTAAGCCATCTCTTCTCAGATGTGGAATCTAGTTGTAAGACCAGACAGATAACAGCAGGGGACAATCTTCTAACAGTAAAAACAATGAAAGCCCTGCCCCCCTTGACAAGCTTTTCAGGTTTTTGCCTTCTCTTAATTGAAGATTGTCCCTCTCTGCAATCTACCTGGGCACCTCCCTTCTGCTCTGGCTGAAAAGTGTTACATCACTAAAAGGGGTGGGAGGGGGACATTTTGTCATTGAATTACTTTTGAACTACAACTCTGACAGAATTGAAATAACACTCTCCAAAGTCCATATACTATGATGATTAATTAGAGCTGATTTTATTATGAAACATTACTATCCCTTTAAGCCAACAGTCAGAGGGCATGCAAACTGAACCCCAGTGTACATTCCCCAACCTTCACAGCCAGTGAAGCTGAAACAGTATCGAATACCAGGAGGCCATACAGAAGTAACAGAGACTATACAAGGCTTGTTGCAAGCAGGTGTGCGGAGGCCTGCAGTCAGTCCATACAATAGTCCAATATGGCCTGTGAAGAAACCAGATGGCAGTTGGTGCATGACTGTGGATTATATAGTAGAGCCCCCGCTGTCTGCGGCAGTACCGGATATGATTACCTTGGTGGAAAAAAAAAAAAAAAAAAAATATCGCACAAACAACAGGGCAATGGCATGCGGTTACTTGATTTAGCCAATGCTTTCTTTTCCATACCCATTGCTCAAGAATCCCAAGACCAGTTTTTACCTGGAATGGACAACAATACACTTTACTGGTTTTGCCGCAGGGGTACGTCCATTCACCTACTATTTGTCATGGACTAATAGCCAGAGACTTGCAAGCCATGAAGCCTCTACAGTGTACTCTGTATCACTACATTGATGATATCATGCTGTCCGGTGCAACAGAAGAACAAGTGGCCAAGGACTTGGACACTCTGTTACTGTGGCTGAAACACCGAGGGTGGGCTGTGAATGAGAAGAAGATCCAAGGCCCTGCCCAACAGGTGAAGTTTTTGGGAATGATGTGACATGGAGCACAGAAAAGTATTCCTCAGCCTGTGCTGGATACTACTGCCAATCTGAAAGCACCAACAAATGTTAAGGAAGCACAAGCATTGCTGGGCATTTTTGGTTTCTGGAGATCGTTTGTACCTCATTTAGGCCTGTTATTATGCCCCATATACAATGTGACACGGAAAAGAGCAGCATTCACTTGGGGTAAAGAACAAGAGGAAGCCTTAATCCTAGCCAAAGAAGCTGTGAGAGTCAACAACAAATTGGGACCTATACTCCCTGACCAACCATTTATCCTGGATGTCTCCATGACAGATCATGGCATGTCCTGGGGACTGTGGCAAAAGTCTGCCACTGCTGGGGTGCGGAAGACTCCCATTGGATTATGGTCAAAGCAGTTTACTCTATCACAAAGAAAGTATAGTCCTCTGGAGAGACAATTGTTAGCAGCATACACTGCTTTGCAACATACCGAAGGTACCACAGGAGTACAGCCAGTGACTGTGAGAACTGATTTGCCTATTAGCGGCTGGGTGCGTCAAGAAGGCCTTGCAGCTTGCACTGCAGTGGTTCAGAAGCAGACACTACAGAAATGGAAATGGTACCTGGGTGAAAGAGGAAATATGACTGGATAAGAAGCCTCTGACATCAATCAACGCCTGGTGGGTCCTGTTAACTTTGAAGCCGTGGAACAAGAGCTACCACCAATCCAGGTGTGTGGTGTGCCATATAAAGAAGCAGAAGCATGGGATAAGCTAACTGCAGAAGAAAGAGAACAGGCCTGGTTCACGGATGGGTCTGTGTTACGGTTTTTACGACACTCAGACCAAGGTTAAAAATAAAACACAGTTTTACTGAGGTAAAATTAAGGAACAGCGCCCCTGGGGGCCAGAATAGGTAATAGCAGTAAGGCAAGTAATGGATGAACTACAAGCCCAATGTAGCAGGAGCAGGTAGCATGAGCAGAAACACAAGATAAAGGGTTAAAACCCAATACAAATACTCAAATACTCAGTCTCTGTGGTGGTGATTAGGCCAACACCCGGTGCTATAAACAATCCCAGAGTAGTGAAGAAAGCAAGCTCAAGCAGTGCGACTGAACTGAATCACAGCCAGATAGCTGAATCGTAGTGCCAAATATAGTAAGGACCAAATGGAGCTGGAGCCAACACCCCCACTGGGATGCGATAACGGAGGAGAGACACTGCCAGAGTCAATAGAGCCAGAACCAGGAGCACCCCTAGGTGCGGTAACCGGGGAGACACTGCACAAGCCAATATACCGTGAGCCAAACGCACTACAAGGTGCGATCTGATAGAACAACACTGTGAGCAATAGAAGACCAGAGCCAAGGCACCCTGCCGGTGCCAGAATGTAGCAACACACTGCTAGAGTAAAGGAACGCCCAATAGCACCACGCGGTGCGACCACTCTTAAGGAACGAGCACCTAGATATCGGTAATACTCTGCAGTGTAAACGGGTAGGCTTGGTAATGGAGGCAACAAGCTCAACAAGTGTATACAGACAGGCTCGGTAACGGAGGCAACAAGTACAGCAAGTGTTCTCTGACAGACTCGGTACAGAGGCAACAGCTCGGCAGGTACTCTCTGGCAGGCTCGGTAACGGAGGCAACAGACAGGCTCAATAACGGAGGTCACAGTAACCAAAGGGGGCGTGATCAGTCAGGGCAAGCTGCGAGCAAGCTTCAGAATGTCGCCGGGCAAGAGCCCAGAGTATGCAGGAATACTGGAAGCAACACGGAGCAGGAACGTCAGCCAGAACTGGATCAATCACGGAGCAGGAACGCCAACCAGAGCCGGGTCAATCACGGAGCAGGAACATCAGCCAGAACCGGGTCAATCACGGAGCAGGAACGTCAGTCAGAGCCGGGTCAATCACGGAGCAGGAACGTCAGCCAGAGCCGGGTCAATCACGGAGCAGGAACAGCAGAGTAGTCAGATGAGCCGAGTCGGTACACAGGAACGCAGGAACACAGCAACAAAGGCGCAGGAACAGGAACACCACGAAAGAGCACCTGACAGATGTCATAGGTCCAGTATATAAAGGGACACCCTGGGAGGGCCTAATCAAGCTCAGCCAATGGAAGAGCGCCACCACAGAGAGTGACAAAGAATCACGGGGACCGTGATAGTCTGCTACTATAACTACCATGGGTCGAGTATGGGTGGCAGCTGCCTACCAACCCACAACTGACTGGGTCCTGCATGAAACTGGTGAAGGAGGGTCCAGTCAATTGGCTGCAGTGGTTATGGTTATTGAAGGAACAACAGGACCAGTGTACAATTATACGGATAGCTGGGTCGTCTACAAAGGATTGACAACGTGGATGGCCAACTGGAAGCAAGACAATTGGACTATCAAGGGCAAACCATTGTTGGGCGGTGTTGATCTCTGGCAGAAATTATGGGACTATGGCCATACACGATCTATTGCCTTGGGTCATGTGGATGGACATGCTGGACTGAAATGGCAGATAATCTGGCTCAAATAGCAATGCAAGATGTGGAAGAGGTGGTGCACTTGGGAGAATGGGCGCATCATCAAGGAGGACATAGAGGAGAGTTAGCTACGTACCAGTGGGCTAATCACAAAGGTATCCCACTGACAATCGAACAAGAAAGAGACATTGTGGAGAAGTGTCCTGTGTGTCAAACAGTACAAAAAAGAAAACTTAAGGCTATTCCTGGACACACATATCGTGGGACACGAAGTGGAGAAGTCTGGCAGTTGGATTTCATCGGCCCCTTACCACCTGGGGTAGGACAAGTGCGGTATTGTGAAACTGCAGTAGACATCTAACTCAGGGGTGATGGTGGTATGTCCATCCAAACATGCAGATCAGAAGATAACATTGAAGCTGTTACACTTACTGACAAAGTACTACAGATTACCGAGGGAAATTCAAACAGATAATGGAACTCATTTTACTGGAAAACTGATTAAAGACTGGACTGAAACTCAGGATGTACATTGGGTGTATCATATTCCCTATCACCCGCAAGCTGCGGGTCTCATTGAAAGAACGAATGGTTTGCTGAAGGAACGAATACGCAAGATGACTCCAACACACACTCTAAGGGGGTGGGATAAAGTATTGGATGAGGCTGTCAGCATTTTAAATGGCCGCTTCGTTCGAGATGTAACCCAGTTGGAGTGAATGTTGGGGCATGGGAATAATGCACAGGATTGTGTACCCAGGGTGGTTGTTCGGATTCGGAAAAAGTTACTTAGAGACCAAAGTAATTTAGTAGTGATCACTACACCCAGACAGATAACAAAGGAAGAAACAGAGGAAGGGGGTGTGGTGTGTAATACTGGCATTGTAGGTGTCACCCCGTCTCGTTTGTGTTTCATACCCCACCCCGTGATTTGCGAGTGGTGTACATGGAGTGAGGTCATGCAAGTGAAGGATGGTGAAGAATATGTTGTGATCATTATTCCTGTGGCTACTGGGACAGTGCCTGCAGGAGCCGTGGTCGGTTGGGTGGGCATTGTGGCTGATGCACAGCAGATTACTGAGCAAGTTCAGTTGTTGAATGAGGGTGCCAAGGTGAGAGTGATGCCCTCAGGAAGTCATAAACAAATAGTGACAGGAGAAATTTTGGCTCAGGGACAAGGGGCTACGTTTCTGGTATTGTGTGAAGGAGAAACTAACCCGATTTATGTTCCCTCTTACAGGTTATTGCTTCTACCATGATGCAGATCTTTCCTTTTGGGAGACCGATTGTACCGGGAGACATGGAGCAGAAAACATCCAACACAGCCTGATTTTGGAAAAAAGATGTCCTTCCATGGTTTTTCGTTCTCATTGTATTGCTTATCCTGGTCGTGTGGGGTCTCCATGGAAGGTGTACTCGAACATCTACAGCTGCCAATATAACTGTGCCTCTTCGTGTCAAGCAACAAGTAACGGAGCATGCATTATTCAAAGCCCATTGGAGCCTGGCGAAAGTTGCCAATGCATCAGACTGTTGGGTTTGCTCACATGTTCCGGGACCAGTTGCTGGGCGTTATTTTGCCATTCCTGCATCAGCGCGGACCCTGTGGCAATTGAAGTCGATAAAGCCACCGGAGGTGCCACTGCCTACTGGGGAAACTGCCGTGGCTCGGATATGTAGTGACCCAACATACAATGCCACCACAGTGTTCATTCCCATATGGGAGCACATTCAGGTTCCTATGTGGTGCTATTGGCCAAATATCACTGTACCACAACAGTGGCCTAACACCACCCCTGCACCCCCAATTGAGGTGGGAATTGCTAAGCCATGTGTAAAAGCTTACTTTAGGATATATGCAAAAAAAATGGACAGAGACCACGTTTACCGATTGCTAATGCTACACACAAAGTTACCTATGCTAGACAAACTGTTCTTCAAATGCCTACTCAAGTTGTGAGTCGACAACAGAATCGCAAACTGTGGGGTAGCCAGCAAGACTTGATGTTTCCAGTTTTAATTAATGGTTTAGGGTTTGTTTGGCCTGGAACTGTGTATGGGATTTGTGGCAACGGAGTATACAAATGGTTACCTGAAGGGGCTGTGGGAGCATGTTATGCGGGCCAAATGCTTCCTGGTATGTTTTTCATGAAAACAGAGGACTTGCCCATGGCTCGTATTCCGTCTTACAGTCTGGCAAGGAGCCGGCGTCAACCAGGTCAACGTCAGAAGGCCTCTGATTTGATATATGAATCAAGTGGTTATCAGGTATTGGTGGGATTAGAGTTCACAGGTTTTGCCCGTAGAACTTTGACTATATACAAGACCTGGCCAGGTTAATCGATAATATTACCGAACTGTAGGATGATGCTTTTCGCTTAATTGCAGAAGATTTGAGAATGCTTCACAGACAATTAGAGCAAATGACTTTTGTTTTGGATTATCTTACGGCTAGTCAAGGGGGCATGTGTACTATTGTAGGCCCATCCTGTTGTCATTATGTTAATCAAACTGATGATGTATCTAATGCGATTGAGGCTCACATTCAACAGGTAGAACGGTTGAAGGACCGCTTCGCAGCTGAACACCACATTGATGTGCCAGATTGGCTGGGTTGGTTGGATAATCTTAATCCTGCCAACTGGTTCAGGGGTGTGGGGGGTTGGTTTGCAGGCATCCTTCAGACCCTGTTGCATGTCTTTATAATAATTCTTATCGCGTATATCATATGGAAATGTATTTGGTGCCTGCTTTCTCGTTGTATCACTTCTGCGGAGGTGCACAACTTACCTATGCAACGTGAGGAGACCAAGGGTGGAGTGTAAGGGATCGATTGTTGTTTGGTGAGCTGCTCACCGTTAGTTGGGGGTTGATGCTGTGCTGTTGCTCAACAGCAGAGGGGCAGGCCATGCCAACTTACGTAGTGTTTATGATTGTGCAATATCCAGTGTTATATAACCAGCATATAAGCATCGTAGTGTTAGACATTCCTTGCATACCTATAAGGGCGTAGTTTGTGTTTTTTACCCTGTGTTTATAACCGTTTTAGTTAGAGCCATCTTGTGGGACAACGAGAGTGTACCTGATTTACACATCTGTCCGTTCACCTGTGTTTTGAACTACGGAGTTTCGTGTGGCGGCTCTCCCACGCTGCTTTGCTACTCCGTTGATAAGTACTTTTCCTTTCTTCTTTTTTGTGTATTGCAGGGTCTGTTTTATTACTGTAAGCTCTGGCAATAGCTCTGGTTTCTTTTATCTCACCACCTGTTAAATCATTGCATGTTTTAATAAACTGTATTTCACTTCAGTGTGTTTTTATCTTTATTCTGAAATTCCAGACCTCGATTGTAACAGCTTTGCTGTAGGAGATAGCAAGAGTCATAGACTGTCCACACATGCTGCCTCTGCCTCCACCACCTCCTCTAGTCATGTTCTTAAAGAAATAAAATTACAGGGTTCTTCTGCCATGTAGTGCGAACCCACACTTACTGAGTTCCTGAGAAGGAGTCAAAACCTTATTTAAAAAAAAAAAAAAACAATCCCAAAGACACCTGAGGAATGGCAAGGTTACCAAGATGTTGGCAGTGAACATGCTGCCTTATTCTTTTGTAGAAAACAGAGGTTTCAGAGAATTGATGGCATGCGTAGCTCCATGGTGGAATATCCAGTAATCATGCCTCTGGCTCTGGAAGTGTGATTAAAAGGCAGCAGCAGGATAGCCCATACCATCAACACAACACCTTGTGCATGAAGACTTTTGAGAGACAGTCCCATAAAGCCGTAGATGATTTAAGCAAAATAGAGCATGTGATAAGGAATGGCTTGTACCCCGATCATTAAAAGCTGGTTTTGTATCTGCTGATAATGGTTCCAAACATTAATCGGTGCCTTAAGAATAGGTGATATGGTGCATATGCCCTGCTTTTTCCATGTGTTAAATTTAATTGTGACCAGATTCCTGGAAGAATCCAAAGCCCTTAGAGAGATGCTGAATATTGCCTGCAAAATATGTGCCTATTTTCGCCACTCCTACAGTACACGCAATGCTCTGTATTACATAGAAGAGCAGAACAACATGCCCCATCCCCACCTGAAAATGGAAGTCCCTACCAGGTGGAATTCCACACTGTAAATGCTAGAGCGTTTGTACAAGGAGAATAATAGGATTTTAGTGTTACTTGCTAAATCTTTTTCTCTTAGTCCATATGAAAAACAGGTGTTAAGATCCTTCTTTGGAGGGCAGAACATATTCTCACAAAAAAGAGGAAGAGACAGGGTCTTGTGGGTGGAGACTCCCAGCTCCCATGGCACCTCAACCCTAGCCCCGCCTCCAGTTATGATGTGAGAAAACTACACCAATCAGGAACAGCAAGAGAGAGATAAGTAAGCTCATGTGAGAATAAAGATGCTAGAATGACTCCCATGTCCAGACTGGTGAGACCAACAGAAGTCTCGTTCTCTGGGCGGGAGACCTGTGATCCATATGGACTAAGAGAAAAGGGTTTAACAGGTAAAACTAAAATCCTATTTTCTCAAACATCCAATATGGAACAAAGGTACCATGGGGATATACCAACACTAAGCTCCCAGAGGTGGGAAGAAGGAGAAAGAGCCTTAGGCTTGTCCCCATAATAATGGACATCCCTAGGACTATCCAGAACCGGAACAGCCCAAACCAAAGACTGTGTCAACAGATACTAAAAAACTTGCACAGCACACAAGAACAAGAGCCAGACGTTCTCAAACAGCTGAACAGCATGGCCCAAGTAAAACATAGCTCTTTAGACAGGCAGAAGCACCAGAAACTTCCTGCCACAGCTGGCTTCAGGCAAAGCTAGAACATGCATACGATAGGGCTTAGGAAAAGTATGCAAGGAGGACCAAGTCATAGCCTTGCACAACTGGCCAGCGGAGGCCTGATTCTTGTAGGCCCTGGAGGCCCCAACAGACCTGGTGGAATGTGCTGTAACTCTGAAGGGAGCAGGTTTCTTCCAGAGTTCGTAAGCACAACAAATTGTAGACTTAATCCAAGAGGCTATAGTGACCTTGGAAGCAGCCTGATTTGTCCTGTGACCCTCAAGAATGACAAACAAGGAATCTGTCTTATGAAAAGACTACTTGCAGTGCACATAAAACTTAAGACACTGAACCACATCCAACAAGTGGAGATCTCTTTCCTTGTCAGACTTTGGGCCAGGACAAAATGAAGGAACAACAATATCCTGATTGATGTGGAACTCAAAGACCACCTTAGGAAGAAATTTGTGAGAAGTTCAAAGAACAGCATTGTCCTTGTGAAAAACCAGTAAAGGTGGCTTGCAAGACAAAGCCTGCAACTCCGTAACCCTGTGAACTGAGAGCACAGCCAGAAGAAAAGATATTTGCACTGATGCAAAGGAATGGTGGCAAGGGACTCAAAGCAAGGCCTCTGCAAAACCCCCCAAACCAAATTAAGATCCCATGGAGGCGTGGGAGTCTTGGAGGCAGGAAATGCTGCAACACAGAATGAGGAAGGAAGTATAATTGAGGAAATGGAATTAGAGAAGGGGCATAGGTGTGGAGACGAGGGATGGGCTAGTTCATCTAATAGTGAGGTGCCATTGTTACAGCCTGATAAAAGGATTTAATAGGCAAGACTAAAATCCTCTTATCTTAGTCCATATAGCTTACAGGTACCATGGGGAGATCCTCCCAGTAGGCTGGAACAATTATTTAAGAAGTTCAGGGTGGAGTCTCCCTCTCCTCTATAGCAGGCTACCTAGGCACTCCCCTCTTCAGACAGATTTGAGACAAAAAAACCTACTGAGCTAGATAGCGACAAGGAAGAGAGGAAAACTCCTGTGAGCATGGACCCAATCAGACTCCCACGTCCAGCCACAGGAAACCTAGCATGGTCCCTTCTGCTGGGCAGGAGGCCTGCAATCTAGGTGGACTAAGAGAAAAGGATTTAACAGGTAAGACTAAAATCCTCTTTTCTCTGTTGTCCGATATAGCTCACAGGTACCATGGGGATGTACCAACATTGAGCTCCCATGGGTGGGAAGAATAAGTAAAGGACCAAGCGCCAGTCCCCATGATACGAGAGTTCCCATGGACTATCCAAGACACGGAACAGCCCAAAATAACAAAGTGTCCATGGACACTGAATAACATAACACAGCACACAAGAACAAGAGCCATCATGGCTCAAACAGCTAAAGAGCTATTAAGGCACAGAAAGAGAAAAGTCCTAGACAGGCAAAACTGAATCCAGGACGTTCCTGCAAAGGCCTGATTCTTGTAGGCTGAGGAGGCCTCGACAGACCTGGTGGAGTGTGCTGTAATGTGGAAGGGAGCAGGTTTCCCTCTGAGCTCATAAACCTTGCGGATGGTAGACTTGATCCAGGATGCAATAGTCACCTTGAATGCAGCCAACCCAGCCCTGGGACCCTCAGGCATAACAAATAAGGCATCAGTCTTATGAAAAACTCAGTGCGGTGCACATAGAAGTTGAGGCAACACACCACATCCAGCAGAGATCGATATCTAACCAATGGGACCGCTCCAGCTTACAGGCAGAAAGCCTCCATCATCGGAGGAGGCTGGATAGAGGGAGGGGAGCAGAGGCACAGTGACAGACCGCGGTTACAGAGATGGTAACCAAAGTCTATCTGAAGTCGGTGCAGGGCTTTAAAAAATGAAATTAATACACTTTTACACATATTTGCTACATAATCTATTATAGGGATAGTAATACTTAAAATGTAAAAAAAAATGTTTAAGGTTTTATCCCCCTGAGTAAAACAAGAGTACTCCCACTGCTGAAAGGTGTTTCATTCAAAAGTTATTAATTTTCAAAGTTGAATTTTTTAGGTGCAATATCACAGTGGCCTGAAATTGCACAGTGGCGCTGTTGCTACACCCTCCTATGGAGATTTATGGTCCTGGGACCAGAGCTGTCCATAGGATCGTGTAGCAACAGCCCCACTGTACAATTTCAGGCCACTGTGATATTGCACCTAAGTATTACTATCCCTTTAAGGCTAAGTTGTAAAGGGGTGATAGATCCCCTTTAACAGCATCAACCAGGGCATCAGTAATATAGTGCTGAGGTAGGCCTCATGGACACACCTATGGCAGCAAAGGAAGACTTCAGGATAGCCTCCAACTTACTATCAGTTAATCTTTAAGCGCTGAAGCATCCACAACAGGCAAGGCAGTAGATTTAGAAAGCCTAAAAATAGGGGGGGGGGGAATCAACCTGAGGTGTAGCCCACTAATCCACTCTTAGAAAGAGTAAGACTCTTCTCAGTAGTCTTCCACTCATCCAGGGTAATTTGAACCAGAGTGGGATTCGGAGGAAAAACAGTACAGGACTTCTTGAGCCTGGAAAAGACATCAGACGTAGACTGAGACTCTACAGGGTTAACAGGAATGTTAAGGGTAGACAAAATTGCCTTAATGAGACCCTCAGCAGAGAAGAAGTCCCTTCTGAACACACACCATCCACAGACTCCTCAAATGACTCAGACAAATCCGGAATGCCAGGGGCCTTAGGTGCCACAAACCTGAAATGATTGGAGAACCCCCGATGAGAGGACACTGTGCCATAAAGGTATTTAAGTCCTTGACCCAGTGTGACCTTGTTCATGGCTGGAGGGCCCTGGAGGAGAAGCAGGGGCCACAGCACAAGGGGCATAAGTGACCTGAGTACTCTCTGTGAAGCCCCGCTTGGCATGAGGAATAATGAGCAAGGGGGTTAATGACTTCCCTGAGTCCTTAGCCTTAGGTCTAACCCCATATCCCTTAGGATCCGATATCCTAACAGGAGAAAATGTCTAAGGTAGTGGAGAACCCAAATACTATCATCAGATTAAAAAGTTCACCCCAGAAAGCCTAAAAAGTACTTACCCGGCAGGTGAAGAGTTAACCTGTGGAGGAGAGTAAAGAAATCCAAGCCCTGCGTAGGATACTCATGTAAAGAGAGAAAGAAAATGGCGACCCTTTAAGAGTCTCAAATGCAGAACTCAAACCCCCCAGGGAACCCCAAGACACTGAGGATGTGAACCGGAATGTAGGACAAGGGGAGACAAGAAGAATGAGCCCTCTCTCAACTCAGTATGTGGAGCAGTTGCACTCGCGGGGCCCAAGAGACACAGAGGCCGAAAGACCCCAAACGCACCTTACCTCCTCACACAGGCCAAAGGACCCCAAGCTCTCCTTACCTCCTCGCAGAAGGCGAAGGACCCCAAGCACTCCTTACATCCTCGCAGAAGGCAAAGGACCCCAAGCACTCCTTACCACCTTGCAGAAGGCGAAGGACCCCAAGCTCTCCTTACCTCTTCACAGAGGCCTAAGAACCCCAAGCGCTCCTTACCTCCTCACAGAGGCCGAAGGACCCCAAGCACTCCTTACCTCTTTGCAGTGGCCGAAGGGCCCCAAGCGTTCCATAACTCTTCGCAGAGGCCAAAGGACCTCAAGCGCTTCTTACCTCTTTGCAGAGGCCGAAGGACCCCAAGGACTTCTCTTTCATCTATGCCAAGGCAAAACATTAAGGACCATCATTTCTTTCCTCTCTGCCGGGGCAGTTATGTGAGCTATCATTACAGCAAGCTCCTTTTGCCATGCCACTGAGATTGCAAGATGAGTAGCATAGTAAATGAAGCTTGCTGTAACAGTAGCCCACTTAAATGCCACCACGAAGGGAAGCATGACAGCTCTCCCTGGAGCAGCTGGGAGGGAGTTGGGAAGCCCTGCTCTGTTGTGCCGCAGAACGTGGAAGTGCCCAATTTTAACTCTTCGTATTGACAATTGTAGGTTAAAAAAAAAACAAAACAAAAAAAAAAAAACACTAATATAGTTGTGCTGATTAAACCCCATGGACAAAAGTTTTTCTAATGTGAATGTTCTCCTTTAAGTGGTTTCACTTCCCCTGCTTTCCCTACCTCATCACGAAGGGGACTACTATGTAGTGGGACATCTAGAGCTTTGAGTTGTTACTGGACAGGAGTAATCTCCAATCCAATGTATGCAATGTATGCTTTATCTGCTGAGATGCAGAGGAAGCCTCTAGATCATGTGAGCTGATATACACAGGAACATGATAAGTGGGAATCATTTGCATAGACTACTACACATAAAATCGGTCCACACTGGGCTCTTTCCTTTTTTTCTTACAGTCAAGATTGAAACCACTTGTATGTAAAAAGACTGCTATTAATCCAATAACTTTTATACTAGTGGACAAACAAGGCTGTGAATACAGTAAGCACTGATAACATGAAACCAGCCTCACACTTTAATCCTACTGTTAAGTAAGGAACAGATAAAGCCACTTACCTACTCCCATTGGCAGAAACTGAATGAAGCCCAGATTCTACTGGACAAGAGTACTGCTTCACTACTTATTCTTTTCCTACTATAGTTCTTGATGAAATTGAACTGTTCCCAATTAATAAAAGTTATTCCACAATACTTGAAAGTAAGTCTCATATCAACATTCATATCTATTGAAAGCAACTGAGACAGGAAACATGGAAACACCGACTCGTCTATGTATTACACCTTATGAAGGAGAAAAGCCCTTGATAGCTTGGACTTTTCAGCTTGAATTTGTTGCTCATCAGAGTTCAGAGTTCGGCGGACCTAGCCGCCAGAAACTTGCCCTGAATGTAGGAAAGAGCTTCCCTACGCTGCAAGTTTTAACGTTTTAAAATATCTCATGGGAGGGATCTTGTGTACATATATATATATATATATATATATATATATATATATATATATATATTATATAAAAAAATGCAGAGTCCATATACTATTTGGTTCTCCTTCCCTCCAGCCTAGTTCTTCTGGAAGTCAAAGGCCCACATACTCTGTGGTCCCAACCAAGCTGGTTCCACTGGTACAGAGCCCATATACACTGAGTGACTCCACCAGCCTTGTGACCCTGTCCACTTGGTAGCCACAGATCCCCATGTAGTACACTGCCTGACCCCACTCCCCAAGCCTTGTTGACTTCCCCACTGGTAGCCACTGAAAATATAAATATATCGCAACCCCCACCAGACTTGTTACTCTGTCCACATTGCAGCCACAGATCCACTCCTACACTGTCCAATCCCACCCCCAGCCTTGTTCCCTTACCCACTGGTAGCCACAGTTACCCACATATACTAACTGACCCCATTAGCCTTGTTACTCTGTCCACATGGTAGCCACAGTTCCCCATGTACATTGCCTGTGCCCCCCCCGCCCTTGTTGACTTGCTCACTGGTAGCCACAGATACCCACATATATGGAGTGTCTCTCTAGGCTGGTTCCACTTCCCAGGTAGCCACAGATCCCCCATATACACTGTCTGATCCCCCTCACGCCTTGATCCATTGGTAGCCAAAGAATCACAGACAAACACTGTCTGCTTCTACAACCTTTTTCCACTATGCTCCGAGGGAAAGTTCTCCTCTGATGCACCATCTAACTTCTAAGTTTTTGGTCTGGCTCCTAGAGTCAAACCAAAATTGTCAAGCCCTGCTTATTACTATAATCCTCCCCTCCGCAGAAGTGGTTGTCTTCAGGTTACAGTGGTAGATTACACAGCAGCCTGATGCCTCCTAAGATGGAATGAGACCCAAGAACCCTTATATACCAACTTCACGAAGAAAGCCATCCATTATAAAATACAGACTCTCCTGGAAACAATTTCCAAAGCCCATTACAAAGAGACAAAATACTTTAGGAATATCACAATTTATCCTTTTGGACTCTATCATGATGACAAAGAGTGCTGGCATTACTAATCCAGAAGAAAGAAAATTATTGAGAGATCATATAAATGACCAGATGAATAAAATCAGAGCAACTACTCTACAATATGGTCTCACACTTCATGAACACTTTAAACAGAGCACTTATTGAGAAAATATGTGCTATGCAGCATTTTGACATTGTTATTATATACTGACTTTCAATATGGCCTACATATTGAATAAAAATTGACCAATGCCCTCATCAAGGTATTCCCAACACACGATACAATACAAGGAACACCCATCACAAAAAGGCTTCCTACCAATCAGATGGAATGATACAGAAGATGAAGAATATCGCTTCCCTGGAAGAGTACATCCCCATGAAGGAGCTATAGTTACTTTCAATAAGATATATTACGAATGATGCAGAAGTCCAGACAGATAATGGCTACAATGACCTGGTGATTAAACTGAAGATTGAGATGGCTGACCCTACTACAGAATGATTATGCCATCTAGCCCAGCCTTCATAATTATAAGAAAAAGGAGAGAGACGTTTGACAATTTAAATGCATGGGACACTTGTATACTGCCAAGATATGCTGCATTCATCAACTCCTCCTAATACCTGCAAGATAACTCAGGTGAAGTCGATAGAGAAAGAAGTGTGCAACTAACATCTCTTCACGTGTGTATAGATGCCTGCCTTGTTTTTCCTACAACCTTCCTGATAACCGTTTAAGTGGCAACTAAATCAAATAAAAAAAAAATTTTACTACCTACTCCCTGTTCCTTAAATATTTTTCAGACAGTGAAGCTTATTCATAAAATGGATTCTGTGATTAAAGGTATTAGGGAACAAATGAATGTTAAGGTAAGTCCAGATGATGTCCCCTATAAGTATGCAGATTGTGCTGATTTACCTTATACATATACAATCGGTGGAACCAATAACACTTTTAATAATTTACCATATATTTTAAACAATGTTACTAATGTTGATGTGGGAAAGATAAAGGTTGGTATCCCTTTTGAAATGTCGCACACCGCATTGCGCGTCTTAACATGTTGCATTTATTTAGTCGCCCGCATGCGAATGACGCATTTACAATATCACGTCAGTCGCACATTCAATATGTCTCCTTGTACAGCATGTCGCCTTCTATATGTGTCAAAATGTCAATCACAGGATGCAATAAGGACGCAAAGCATCATTACCGAGTCCTCCATGCATCATTACTAGGGCTGCAACAACTAATCGATATTATCGATAAAAATGGATTATAAGAATCGTTGTCAACGATTCTCATAATCGATTAGTTGCAGCCCCAGACTGCCGCCGCCAGTGTCAATATGACAAGATCCATCCGCCCGCATCATCACGCGCCCCTGCGGGCCGTGATGACATACAGACAGAGAAGAGGAAGCGGGCAGAGGCACCGGAAGAGAAGCGCTTGTTGCCAGCAGACTGATCGTTACTGTCTGGCAGCAAGCGCTTCTCTTCCGGTGCCTCTGCCCTCTTCCCCTTCTCTGTATGTATGTCATCACGGCCCGCAGGGGCGCGTGATGATGCGGGCGGGCAGGAGGGAACTCAGAGCCAGCCAGCCACAGGGGACCGGATGCCACTCAGATTACCCCCCAGCCCGCCAACTCAACGCAGCAATGAGATGGAGAGCGACAGTGACAGTCTAGAGGTACAAAGGGGAGAAAGAGAGGTGCAAGGGGGGAGAAAGAGACACATGGGGGAGAAAGTACATGGGGGAGAAAGAGATGCACAAGTGGGAGAAAGAAGTACAAGGGGGATAAAGAGAGGCACAAGGGGGAGAAAGAAGTACATGGGGGAGAACGAAGTACATGGGGGAGAGAGAGAGGCACAAGGGGGAGAAAGAAGTACATGGGGGATAAAGAGAGGCACAAGGGGGAGAAAGAAGTACATGGGGGAGAAAGAGAGGCACAAGTGGGAGAAAGAAGTACATGGGGGATAAAGAGAGGCACAAGGGGGAGAAAGAAGTACATGGGGGAGAAAGAAGTACATGGGGGAGAGAGAGAGGAACAAGGGGGAGAAAGAAGTACATGGGGGAGAAAGAGAGGCACAAGTGGGAGAAAGAAGTACATGGGGGAGAAAGAGAGGCACAAGGGGTAGAAAGAAGTACAAGGGGGAGAAAGAGAGGCACAAGGGGGATAAAGAAGTACAAGGGGGAGAAAGAGAGGCACAAGGGGGAGAAAGTAGTACATGGGGGAGAAAGAGAGGCACAAGTGGGAAAAAGAAGTACATGGGGGAGAAAGAGAGGCACAAGGGGTAGAAAGAAGTACAAGGGGGAGAAAGAGAGGCACAAGTGGGAGAAAGAGGTACATGAGGGAGAAAGAGAGGCACAAGGGGGATAAAGAAGTACAAGGGGGAGAAAGAGAGGCACAAGGGGTAGAAAGAAGTACATGGGGGAGAAAGAGAGGCACAAGGGGGAGAAAGAAGTACATGGGGGATAAAAAGAGGCACAAGGGGGAGAAAGAAGTACAAGGGGGAGAAAGTGAGGCACAAGGGGGAGAAAGTGAGGCACAAGGGGGAAAAAGAGGCACAAGGGGGAGAAAGTGAGGCACAAGGGGGAGAAAGAGAGGTACAAGGGGGAGAAAGAAGTACATGGGGGAGAAAGAGAGGCACAAGGGGGGAGAAAGAAGTACATGGGGGAGAAATAGAGGTGCAAGGGGGAGAAAGAGAGGTGCATAGACCCCATAGTAAAATAATAACAATGAAGCATGTTAAATGTGTAAAGTTTTTTATTCTGCTGTTTGTTTTTAACACTCAAGTTTGTTCATTTAAAGGGATAGTAATACTTAAAATGTAAAAAAAAATATGTTGTAGCGTTTATCCCCCTGAGTAAAACAAGAGTACTCCCACTGTTGAATGGTGTTTCATTCAAAAGTTATTAATTTTCAAAGTTGAATTTTTTAGGTGCAATATCACAGTGGCCTGAAATTGTACAGTGGTGCTGTTGCTACACCATCCTATGGAGATTTATGGTCAACTGACCGGAGCTGTCCATAGGATCGTGTAGCAACAGTGCCACTGTACAATTTGAGGCCACTGTGATATTGCACCTAAAAAATTAAACTTTGAAAATTAATAACTTTTGAATGAAACACCTTTCAGCAGTGGGAGTACCTTTGTTTTACTCAGGGGGATAAACTCTACAACATATTTTTTTTTTACATTTTAAGTATTACTATCCCTTTAATCATTTTAAATAATGAAAAATTAGCATATTGGTTTTTTATCCGATTAATCGAAAAAATAATCGGACAACTAATTGATTATCAAAATAATCGTTAGTTGCAGCCCTAATCATTACTGCTCCTTCCTTTTGTAATGTGTGTAACTGTCACAATTGAGCTGTTAATGCACCCTTATTGCACACATGATGATTAAATGCGTCCTTAAACAGTGCGAGATAAGCGAGTAATGGCATTAAAGATGCAATAAGTGTGTGCAACATCAGATCTTAGGGACAAATGTGACATTTAAATTTCACATCCTTCACATCTTGACAGTAAGTGCCTAATGGCAAGGGTGCAATAAAGGTTAATTAACAACGCAAGTGTACCATTTACACACATTACAAAAGGAGGGTGCAGTAATAATGCATAGAGGACTGAGTAATTATGCATTGCATCAAAACCACGCCATTTTGTCCCGCACTCGAATCAGGAAGTGCATCACTACTGAAAACGAAACAGGAAGTGCAAAAACATTGCGGCACCACAAGACACACACACAGGCAACGATGCTGCATACAAAACCATACAAAATGCCTAGAAAGCCTTCCTTTACAAATGCAGAGCTAAGGATACTTGTGCATATAGTGGACAAGTATCTGCCAGATAGGATCAGGGACAAAGTGGACTCTGCTTTTCGAGGCACATTTTAGACAGAATGGCCTGCAAAATGCAGAGGTCCAGTGGCATCAAGAGGACCAGGAGGCAGATTCTTCGGAGGTGGTCTGACCTCAAGAGAAGAGAGTCAGAAGTACTGCGTACTATTCGTGCAGGTATGTTTGCTTTGCTTTTTATTGCTGGGAGGGAGGTGTTGGTTGTAACATAAATGTAATTTATATGTTTTTCCATGTTCACATACTTTGCTTTTTCACTTCCCTCCTAGCACGCAACCCACCCAGAAGGACCCTCCTGATCCTCTGCTGGCCACCGCACCACAAATCCTACATCCTACAAGCATTTTTATGGCATGTACTGAGTAAACACCAATTAGGAATTACATTACATATATTGACATATTTTTATCAATTTATTTATAGTCCGCACAGCATCCAGAAGGCTCTCTAGGCGTGCTCCACCTCATCAGTACCATTGTATGCCTTTAAAATGTAGCTCACAAATGAATAACTACTAACTACTATGTATTGTTAACTTTTTTGTACCACTTAATTTATAGCACACACGCCAGAAGGCCCTTTGCAACTGCTTCACTTTTCTCCTCATAAGTATCCAATGTGTTGTGTACCATTCTGGCACTCAAGAGGTTAAGTAATATACTGGGTATCCTGTAAAAATTAAGCACACTTGTTACAGTACCTAGTTCCAGTGACGATGTCTATAACAACACAGGAGGCTTCAAAATGTCGCTGAGGCTTCCTCCCAAGCGTCGCTGATGGTGCCTGGCTTGGGTGCGCTTTGAGGCGCTATGGGGCATCCATGTCCTCTGGCTAGCGGGTCTTGTCGATCTGATTGAGGCGGTGGCAAGATGCAGAACTGGCGCATCGTGGCAAGATGCGTCATTCAGGGACGCGAAGCCGCAATGTAACGCAGGTTTCTCTTTTATGCTGTTTAGTTGTATTCTCCTCCCATCTACTTCCTGGGCTGGGTTTTAAAAGGGGAACTGAGCTATTCTCAGTTGCCCTTGCGTTGTTGTTTATCCCAGTTCGTTTCCCTTGGGCTCTGTGTATGACCTGGCTTGTCTGTCCATCAATCCTGGTGCTGACCTGTAGCTCTGACTATTCTTCTGCATACTCCCTGTGTATAGCGGACACCCAATCTGGTGCAGACCTGTGGTTCTGGCTGACTACCTATACTGTGTATGACCCGGCTTGTCTGACCATCCAACCTGGTGCCGACCCTGTGGCTCTGTTTGACTATTCTACTGCCGTCTCCCTGTACATAGCAGATATTCAATATGGTGCAGACCTGTGGCTCTGTTTGACTATTCTACTGCCGTCTCCCTGTACATAGCAGATATTCAATATGGTGCAGACCTGTGGCTCTGGTTAAGACTTAAATTTTGATTTCACGGATTGAGACTGGATTCTCTTCCCCACTGAGTTCCCTAGGGGAGGTTTACTCCTTGGAACTGACGGCAGGAGTGCATCAGTAGTATATCCCTATCAATACCACCTTTGGGAGATCCCTTGGCCTACCCACTGACTGCAGGCGTGAGTCAGGTTGTCTCTAGCTGCATTTCCTGCGTGCATTCCAGTCTACAGAGACTACAGGGGTGTGTGCCTGTCTCTGGTAGAGGTTCTCTCTTTTAGGCAGACTCCTATTCCTGATAGAGTTGCTGACCTCTAGTGGGACCTCTACTGCTTTCCGTGATTACTGCCCGATTGTTATTCCTATTCATTGTTATATTCTATTTTTATTTATTTCATAAATATTGCTATTTTTACTATACCGGTCTGACTCCTGAATTATTCTTGGGAAACCGTGACAACAGTACTGCGAGCACTACTAAACACATAACTTGCTGATGTTTTTCACTACATTTTATCTTAGTACATCATGTAACAAATTTAATTACTAGACGCAATTATGGTGTTAATGTCCTAAGAGTTTTTGTACAAGTCACACCATAACATTTTTTTTTTTTTTTCAAAAGGTCTAGTCTTCAAAAGGACTACATGTAACAAATGCAATTACTAGATGATACACCCGTCCTGTAAATTAGTATTCATATTTTCTTTCTTGCTTGGAGTCACACCTTCATATTTCACTAAATATACACCCTCACATTGGGGGGAGCTGTTAAAAAACAGTCTGAGTATTTTTAAAAATGGGCACTAAAAGGATAATTAAAAAATCTGTAAGAATTTTTTTTTATATCATCCCCAAATGTGTACTGCGTATATTCTATACTGTATGTGAGTATTGGGTTTGTGAGCATATGTGTGTATTGGGTTTGTGAGTTTATGTGTACATTTTATGTGTATATTGGGTATATTGACATGGACTGATATTCAATTATTTCCATTTTGCATTCTAGATTTTCCCAAAAAAACAACCACCTCTTCCCTTCAACCTCCCCAGCGTCCTCCCCAGGAAGCACTTCAGAGGACCTTCCATAAACTTGAGCAAAGGGTGAAGTCACTAAATAGGGAGCTGGGGAAATTGTGTACCCTTATTTTCCCCCAATAAAATAAATATTTTTATAGTGTTAACCGTTATGTGTTAGTCATTATTTTATCCTGCCATGTCAAGGGTTAACCCTTTGAGTGCCAAATGGGTACATTGTACGAGTTTGGACAGCTGTACCCGCTGTGCCAAGCTCGTACAATGTACCCACTAAAATGCGGTCACTGCATGAGCCGGTATAACCGGCATGCAGTGGCCGCATTTAAAAAAAAAAAAAAGCTGGGCAATCGTGGGGGGACATGAGGATCACTCCTCATGTCCCCCCTGTTATTGATCTCCCAGCCGATCGCGCTGGGAGATCAATAAAAGAAGAGGAGAAGCGCAGCAGAAGCGCAGCTTCTCCTCTTCCATCTCTCCTACCCGAACTTCCGGGTAGGAGTGGGCGGGACCGGGGGAAGCCTCCCAACGTCATCAGTGACATGTCACTGATGACGTTGGGGAAGTTTCCCCGGTCCCATTCACTCCTACCGGTGGTAGGAGAGAAGGGCAGGAGAGCTTGGCTGGGAGATCAATAACTGGGGGGACACCAGTAGGGGTCCTGATGTCCCCCACGAGGTCTGAATAAAAAAAAAAAATAAAAAAATAAAAAAAAATAAAAAAAACCGCAAAGCAATGTGCTGGGGACCCCTGCAGGCACTCACAGGGTCATTTCTTTGGGGGTTTTTATTTTTATTTTTTTTTTAAAGACCTCATTGGGGGGATCAGGGGGGATCCTGATGCCCCTCAATGAGGTCTATTATTTAAAAAAAAAAAAAATGTTTAACCCTGTGTGTGCCACGGGGGGGGGGTCCAATGCACACCCCCCCTCCTGTGGCACACACAGGGCTTTTATCATTACTTTGTTACTAGAGATTGTTGGGGGGCCATCAGGATTGGTCCTGATGGCCCCCCAACAAGCTCTGATTACAAAGTAATAATAAAAAAAAAAGTTAACCCTCTGTGTGCCAGAAGGGTCCAATGCATTGCTTTGCAATGCCCTGGAGACCCATGTGGCACTCACAGGGACATTTATTTTGATTCCTTTTATTTTTTTTTTTTAAGACCTCATTGGGGGGGAATCAGAGGGGTCCTGATACCCACCAATGAGGTCCATAATAAAAAAAAAATGTAAAGAAAAAAAAATTAACCCTGTGTGTGCCACAAGGGGGGCCAATGCAGCCCCCCTTCTGCGGCACACACAGGGCATTTATCATTACTTTGTTATCAGAGATTGTTGGGGGGCCATCATGATTGGTCCTGATGGCCCCCCAACAAGCTCTGATTACCAAGTAATGATAAAAAAAAATTAACCCTCTGAGTGCCCCAAGGATCCAGTGCATTGCTTTGCAATGCGCTGCAGACCCCTGTGGCACTCACAGGGTCACTCTGTTTGTGGACATATATTTTTTTTTACTAAGACCTCATTGGGGAGGGATCAGGGGGTCCTGATGCCCCTCAATGAGGTATATAATAAAAAAAAAAATTAAATCAAAAATTAACCCTGTGTGTGCCACTGGGAGGGGGGTTCAATGCAGACCCCCTTCCTGTGGTACACACAGGACTTTTTATCATTACTTTGTGATCAGAGCTTGTTTGGTGGCCATCTGAATACAAAGTAACGATAAAAAAATTAACCCTTTGTGTGCTGGACACCCCTGTGGCACATGAAGGATTTTTTCCCCCTTTATTTTTTATTTAGACCTCATTGTATGGGTTCTGATGCCCCCAACGAGGTCTACACAAAAATATTGGGGGAAAAAGCCCCAAAAAATGCACGTGCAACAGGAAGGGGGTCCAGCGCAGTGCTTTGTATGAGGGGACATACAGTGCACAATGGTAGTCAGAGATCTCCCATACACACTATCAGACACTGCCCCACCATCCTTGCTCCTCTGCTCATACCCACACACACTGCCTAATCCCTCACCCTCTCACACATTTTGTTAGACTTGTAGTCACAGGTCCGCACGTACACCGGCTGACGTCCTAGCTTCTTTCATCTGTTAGCCATAAAATCACACATACACTGTTTGCTTTCCCATTTCTGTTTCACTGGTAGCTACGCTCTTGTAGCGTAAATTGGTATGTCAACCCACAGCAGTGGGGTACCATTTTTTTTGGCTGGCAAGAAGTCCTCCTAGGAAATCCCACGCCATTGAACCATTTTAGTATCTTTGACGTGACTGATGTGTAAAACAAATGTTTGTTTTTCTTTCCTGTAGCACCACATTCTGGAAATAGTTGTTCCAACTAACTTAGGGGTACAAAGGCAAGTGACCCCTCATTAGATGCGGCAGGTTGTCTTCTTTCCAAAATGGTATGGTTTATCTACCTTTTCTTCAATTCTGAAGGTGTTATAGCCATTTTTGTACAGGCAAGTCAGGTTTGAGAAAATGTTAGAAACATCAGAGGTTGTAGTAGGTGTAGTTTTCTACTTCTAGCACCCCCTAAGGTAGGTCAACTCATATCAATGGGGTGTCGTTTGACTCCTAAGAGCACTAGCAAACAAATGCAGTTGAAAATTCCATGGTTTTCACAGAGCTCCATACATTTGAAGGGCAGAAATGTAAAAAAATGCATTTTTTTTTCCTATATTGCCTCCTTCTGGAAACATTTATGCACACCAGTATTGGGGTAAGAAGGCAAGTGACCCCTCATTAGATGCAGCAGGTTGTCTTCTTTCCAAAATGGTATGGTTTATCTACCTTTTCTTCAATTCTGAAGGTGTTAAAGCCATTTTTGTACAGGCAAGTCACATTTGAGAAAATGTTAGAAACATCAGAGTTTGTAGTAGGTGTAGTTTTCTACTTCTAGCACCCCCTAAGGTAGGTCAACTCATACCAATGGGGTGTCGTTTGACTCCTAAGAGCACTAGCTAATGAATGCAGTTGAAAATTCCATGGTTTTTACAGAGCTCCATACATTTGAAGGGGCAGAAATGTAAGCAAATGCCTTTTTTTTCATTAGCGCCACCTCCTGGAAGCATTTGTGCATACCAGCCTTTGGGTAAGAAGGCAAGTGACCCCTCACTAGATGCGGCAGGTTGTTTTCTTTTCAAAATGGCATTGTTTCTCTACCTTTCCTGCATATCTATTATGGTTATAACCATTTTAGTGCAAGCAGATAATTTAAAAAACAAAAGTGTCAGGTTTGCGTACGTGTTCCTAGCACCCACATATTGTATGTTAACCCACACAAATGGGCTACCATTTTTCTCATGATGGTAGCAAGTACTGAATACAGCAGGAAATGTTATGGTTTTCAAAGATTTTAGTATCTTTGAAGTGGTGGAAATGTAAAAAAACATGTATTTATTCCCATAGCGCCACCTTTTGGAAATATTTGTGCACTTCAGCCCAGGGGGTAGAAAGGCAAGTGACCCCTCATTTGATGCGGGAGAATGTCTACTTTCCAAAATGGTATACTTTTTATACCTTTCCTTCATGTCTCTAACAGTTATGGACATTTTAGTACAAGCAGCCATTTTCGAAGAAGAAAACAGGTAGGTGTAGTTATGTGCTTCTGGCACCCCTAAGGTAGGTCGACTCATTCCAGTGGGGTGTCATTTTTCTCCTAAGAGCACTAGCTAATGAATACAGTTGGAAATACCATGGTTTGCACATATTTCAGTACATTTGAAGGGGCAGAAATGTAAGAAAATGCCTTTTTTTTCATTAGCGCCACCTTCTGGAGGCATTTGTGCACTCCAGGCTTGGGGTAACAAGGCAAGTCACCCCTCATTAGATGCGGCAGGGTGTCTTCTTTTCAAAATGGTATGGTTTGTGTACCCTTTCTTCACTTCTGTAGTTGTTATAACCATTTGTGTACAGACAAGAAATGTTTGAGAAAATGTTAGAAAAATTTGAAGTTGTAGTGGGTGTTGTTTTGCACTTCTAGCGCCCCCTGAGGTAGTTAAACTCATACCAATGGGGTGTCATTTTTCTCCTAAGAGCACTAGCTAATGAATACAGTTGGAAATACCATGGTTTGCACACATTTCAGTACATTTGAAGGGGCAGAAATGTAAGAAAATGCCTTTTTTTTTCATTAGCGCCACCTTCTGGAGACATTTGTGCACTCCAGGCTTGGGGTAACAAGGCAAGTCACCCATCATTAGATGCGGCAGGGTGTCTTCTTTTCAAAATGGTATGGTTTGTGTACCCTTTCTTCACTTCTGTATTTGTTATAACCATTTTTGTACAGACAGGTAATGTTTGAGAAAATGTTAGAAAAATTAGAGGTTGCAATAGGTGTAGTTTTGTACTTGTAGCGCCCCCTGAGGTAGGTGAACTCATACCAATGGGGTGTCATTTTTCTCCTAAGAGCACTAGCTAATGAATACAGTTGGAAATACCATGGTTTGCACACATTTCAGTACATTTGAAGGGGCAGAAATGTAAGAAAATGCCTTTTTTTTTCATTAGCGCCACCTTCTGGAGACATTTGTGCACTCCAGGCTTGGGGTAACAAGGCAAGTCACCCATCATTAGATGCAGCAGGGTGTCTTCTTTTCAAAATGGTATGGTTTGTGTACCCTTTCTTCACTTCTGTATTTGTTATAACCATTTTTGTACAGACAGGTAATGTTTGAGAAAATGTTAGAAAAATTAGAGGTTGCAATAGGTGTAGTTTTGTACTTGTAGCGCCCCCTGAGGTAGGTGAACTCATACCAATGGGGTGTTATTTTTCTCCTAAGAGCACTAGCTAATGAATACAGTTAGAAATGCCATGGTTTTCACACATTTTAGTACATTTGAAGGGGCAGAAATGTAAGAAAATGCCTTTTTTTTTCATTAGCGCCATCTTCTGGAGGCATTTGTGCACACCAGGCTTGGGGTAACAAGGAAAATCACCCCTCATTAGATGCAGCAGGTTGTCTACTTTCCAGAAATATATAGTTTTATATAGTTATTCCACTGTTTTAGGGTAGTTTTACCACAAAAACCCTAGAATGCGCATATTAGTTTATAAAGTTGAAAATGTCATTTTGCGCTGCTGGTGATTAGGGCTCTACGCTAGCCATGGACGTAGGTAAAACTATACAAATTTGGTATTTTTTTACTCGGGGGACTCGAGGCTTTTTCAAATAATTGAAACTTTTTCAATCAAGGTAAATGTTTTTGATACATAGTATGTGATTTTAGCAAAATGAGTAAATTTTCACTTTTTTTGTCATTATGACATCATAGCTTTTTGCACGATGTAAAATTCTCTTCATGTAAGGTATCACAAGAAAGCTCAAATCGTTCTGAAAAAAAAAATATATAGTTTTCCATATGTAACTAAAAATCCCCAGAGGAAATCAAGCCTAAACGGAAGGATATTAAAATGTTATTTTAAGGAAATTATATACTGTTTTTTAAGGACAAGTAGGGCTTTCTTTTGATACCACAATTATATGAATACCGCATTGTTTAATTTGATTAAAATAGAAAAAAAGAGGAAGAAAATTAAAAAAAACAACATTTTTCTTAAATTTTTCTGTTGGGATTTGCATACTATTAGTTAATGAAAAAAAAAAATACCCCTAAATATATTAATTTGCTTCTCCTGAATATAAGGGTATCCCATATGCCTAGTATTTCAATCCCTTCCTCACATTTACAAGGTAAATATTACAAGATGGATGCCATTATTTCCAACTTGTAATTTTTTTTTTTTTTTGCAGTTTTCACACTTACATTTCAATATTACTGTTGATATCAAGCACGGGATAGTTGAAAATTTAAAAATATCCATTGTTTACTGTTCATCTCCTTCTTCTGAGTACGGCAATACCCCATATGCATAGGTTTCTCAAGGTTTGGGGGAGATACGGGACCCAAATTGGAACATGCGCATTTCCAGTTTCACATTTTTAATTTTCACAGCTTACGTAATTGGTACCATGTCTCATTTGGGGCTGTGTAACAGTGCTCCACTCTAAGATTTCCCCCCAAAAGTGTATATGTTTGGAAAGTAGACATCCCAGGCGTTCATTTTATGTATGTTTTCAAATTTTTAACGCAGCCATTTTACCACCAATCCCTTGTACATCTTGACGTACGTTAAAAAAAACAGCGTTTTTTACACTTTGACTTCAATGTTGATGTGAATTTCATGCACATGATAGGTGAAGATTTTTAAAACAGCGTGGTTTAGCGTTCAGCTTCTTCTTCTGAGTACGGCAATACCCCCATACGGATAGGTTTCTCAAGGTTTGGGGGAGCTACGGGGCACAAATTTGAACAAATACTGAATTTTCATATCTTTCTTATCTGGTGCCATTTCTCATTTGGGGCTATGTTCCAGCGCTCCACATTAAGATTTCCCCCCAAAAGTGTATATTTTTGAAAAGTAGATACCCCCAGCTTTCATTTTAGGTGTGTTTTTAAATTTTTAACACAGCCATTTTACTACCACTCTCTCATAAACTTGACGTAAGTAAAAAAGCAGCGTTTTTCACACTTAGATTTCAATGTTGATGTGAATTTCAATTACAGAATAGGTGAAGATTTTTAAAAATGCATTGATTAGTGTTCGGCTCATTCTTCTGAGTACAGCAATGCCCCATATGCAACGGTTTGTCAGGGTTTGGGGGAGATACTGGGACCAGTTGGAACATGCGAGTTTCCTTTTACAGACATGCCATTTTTACAGCTGGTGCCTTGTCTCATTTCGGACTGTTTGGCAATACTGCAATGAATTTTACCCCCAAAAGTATATGTTGTAAAAGAGTAGACAACCCTGGCTTTCATTCTATTTGCACTTTTTTAATTTTTTCGCTGCCACTATATCAGCAATCCCTCCCAAAATCTGCAGTAAGGCAGAGAAACACCATTTTTTCACACTTATATTTTTGTGTTGCTCTGGATTTCAATCAGATGATATTTGCAGATTTTTTAAGTGCTTTACATTAGTGGTGAGTTACATCGTCTGAGTACGGCAATGCCCCATATGCATACGTTTGTCAGGGTTTGGGGGAACTACTGGGCCCAGTAGGGAACATGTGCATTTCCATTATCAGAGATGGAAAAAACTTAGGGTGCTTTGCTTCCCATTATATTTTGATAGTGTTAGATCTAAGGAGGGATGTGTTTTGAAAAATAAAAAAAACAGGATATTTCAGGGGGGAAAAGTGGACAAATAATAAAATAAACTTCATAGCACTATTGCATTGTGCCTTTATGGTATTGCTTGAAGCAGTCACTCATGCAGAGGCCAGGTTTGGAAGGGCAGTCAGGACAATAAGTGGAGGTATCTGTCTGTATTCCCTTGCTGTAGCAAACCCTGCAGCGCTTTTGTGGGTTTTTCTTTTGGGGTGTTGGGGGGGATTTTATAAATAAAATATACTACCCCGGGTTTTGGTGGAATTATTTCTGTTGCCCCTTGAAACAAAAATTGGGAGATAAGATGGAGCTGATACTGCAGAAAAGTTTTAGGGTGGGGTTTGCCAATTTGAAAATCAAAAACAGAATTGTATGCTGCAGTCTGCATCATGTAAATGGCAACCTTTCTGTACCATGCCCTACACTTTCGCATGGTGAGGTACGGCTTCATGAGTTAATCACACAGATCAACTCCCCCCATGTGCTTGTTGTAGTCTCTGATGCAGACTGGCTTTCTTAGTACCCCCCTCCTGCCACGAACAGAGACTGCCACAGTTTTGTCCTCATGCATGGTGGAAAGCATGTAGACATCTTTTCTGTCCTTGAACTTAACTGCCAGCAGCTCTTGTTGGCATAAAGCGGAGGATGGCCTAAGTTTTTTTTTTTCTACAAGTTGTTTGGGCATCTCCCTGCAAGTGCGCCTGACAGTGCCACAGGCCACGGTGTCAAAATAAAAAAGTGACTTAAATAAAAGGGGGCTGGTGTAGTAGTTGTCAACATATAAATGATATCCTTTATTTAACAAGGGGTAAATCAGATCCCAAACTACCTTCCCATTTGTTCCCAGAGATTTGGGGCAACCAGGAGGGTCAAGTTAGCTGTCCTTTCCCTCGTAAATTCAAAAAGCCTGGGTATAGCCTGTGGCAATTTCACACAATTTATAAAATTTAATGCCTAATTTGGATCGCTTGGAGGGGATGTATTGTTTGAAACCTAACCTGCCTTTATAGTTCATGAGGGATTCATTTATACATATGTGTTTTTGGGGGGTATATACTTGGGCAAACTTTTCCTGCAAATGATTTATTAGGGGGCGAATTTTGAACAGTATGTCATACTGGGGTGTTCTTTTGAGAGGCACATGGTATTATCACTAAAGCGCAAAATCATTTTGTATCTAGTCCTGGTAATTGTTTTGGCGAATATAGGGGTATCATATATGGGGTTTTTTACTCCAGTATGATCTAATACTTGTTTTTTTTAACTATTCCCATTGTCATTGTAAGGGCCCAGAATTTCTTAAATTCTAAAAAGGTTTGTGGGTTGCCATATTTCTTGCTTGGAAATTAACCCTGATGGGTTGGCAGCAATATATCGGGCTGCGTACAAATTTGTTTGAGACACGATTTCCCCTAAAATTTCTTCCCCCAAAAATAAATAAAAAAACTGAACATGGGTAAATCCTGCCACATCCACTCGAATTCCTGGGTTGCCTGTGAATTCAGGAATTTGTGGACATAAACTGGCTGGTGATACCTATTCATCAGCAGGAGTGGCAGTACTTGTGGCAGGTCTTGGGGCAGTACTTGTGTCAGGTCTTAGGGCATATCTTGGGGCTTTTCTTAGGGCAGCTCTTTGGGAAGATCTCTGGGCAGCTCTTGGTGCAGTTGCTGGGGCAGCTCTTGGTGCAGTTGTTGGGGCAGTGCATATTTTTTTCATAGAAGGCCCTGCGTCATCACTACTAGAGCTCTCACTCCCAGAAAACTGAGTGACGTCAAAGTTTGACGCAGTGTCTGTGGCTTCTGAGTCAGACGCCAAAAAGGAATCCGCCTCTTCTAAACTATAACACCGCTGCATTGTACGCACCTACTTTAAACTAAATAAATGACTAACTTCTATAACCAACTATACCTAACTCTCATCCCAAACGGTCACTATTCCTATGATAATTTTTTTTTTTTAATATTTTTTTTCCCTATTCTACTCCTAAACTTAAATCTATCCCTAAGCCTTACCCTAACACACGTAGTCCCTGAACCTACCCAACCCAACTACCTATCTAAACTAGCTTATAGAATCATTTTTAAAAAAAAATAAAAACTTTTTTTGGATTTTTTTTTCCCCTACGCTACCCCTAAACCTAAATCTAACCCTAACCCACATATACCCTGAACCTACCTAACCCAAGTGAACTACCTATCTAAAACTATAAATTTTTTTTCCCTAAACCTAAATCTAACCCTAAATCTTTCCCCAACAGACATCTACAATAAACCTACCCACCTACGTACCTAAACTATATTTTTAAATAAATTTTTATTTAAAAAAAAATAAAAAAAATAAAAAAATTCAAAAAAAATTCAGAAAATACAAGGGGGATGGGGGGTGTCCCACAGATCAGCAAACACTGATCTGCAGTATATTGATCACTCTAAAAGTGATCAGATGAGGGGGACGGCGCTTATTGATCACTGCAAACCAGTGATCAAAGGGTTAAATTCTTTTTTTATACAGGTTTTCACTCAGGAACGCTGCAGAACGATCTGACACAATCTCTCTCTGTCTCTCTCCACCTCAGCAGTGTGCAAGATGGAGGGAGGCAGAGATATATGACAGGGACAGTATTTACAAATACTGTCCCTGTCAATCAGAGTTTGCAACATGTGATTCGCTCATCAAGCAAATTGCATGTTGCAACAAACTTTCTACTGGTACCGAGACACTTAGCAACAAGCAGCCCGCGTTCTACCATCGCTCCGTGCGGCCGTGATGGGAGAGTTTAACCCATGACGGTGCAGGACCGTCATGGGTCCTTAACGGTATAGCAACACATGACAGTCCTGCACCATCATGGGTCGTTAAGGGGTTAAAGTGATAGTAATGTTTCACAAAAACAGCAGCTCCAATTAAACTTCATAGTATTCGAGCCACAGGGAGTGTTATGTCATTACTGTGAGTGTTGTAGTTCAAGAGTAACTGAATGATAAAGTTTCCCCCTCTCGCCCCTTTTACCTAGTGTAAGCCCCCACTCCTCAGATGTGGAATCCAGTCCATAGACCAGACAGCTCACATCAAGGGTCAATATTCTTACTGTGAGAACAATGAAAACACTGCCCCCCGTAACAGGTTTTTCAGCTTTTTCCCTTATCTTAATTGAAGATTGTCCCTCTCTGCAATCTACCTGGACAATACCTGCTGCTCTAAGCTGAGCAGTGTTACATTAGTAAAAGGGGGAGGAGGGCGCTACTTTATCATTTATTACTCTTGAACTACAACTCTGACACAATAGGGAGATGTATTAGTACCATTTAAACTCTGATTTTATTTAGGTTAGGATATATGTTCAATATTGAATTATTAGAATTAGGTAAAAGCTGTCCCGTCTGGCTCTACACGGACATGTGCAGGTCTACAATAGTTTTTGTGTTTGGAGATTGTCGTGGACCTGTTGGTGGACCTGAAGTGGAACAGTAATGTAGGAGTTAACAAATCTGTGTATGGTTACTATGGAACCGGATGGATTAGCTTCCGGTTCAGTATAGGATTTAAATGGATGACCGGGAAATGATTAATTATAACCCTGACTATGTCCGCGGGAAAGACGGACGAAACGCGTTGGATTATGTGAGAGAAAACTTTCCAGCCGTTAGAAATAATCGGTGTAAGGATGCGAGAATTTGAGATTGGTCAAATATTGGCAGCGATGGCTAATGTTAAATGAAGAAGGGGTATGTGAATATGATCTTTGGATTAACCTGTTTGGATCACGCTGTCTGAAAGTGCAACAGGAGATGCCACTGAAGTGAGGTTATAAGGTAATGGTATTGAGACAGATGGGTGAAGAGATGTGAACATCAAGTAAGTCCCAAATTTACCTTTTATATCTATATACCTGTGGCTGGCTGCACTTACAGCTTTGGCAGTTATCATTGTTTAACCCCTGCTATATGTGATTTGCTTACTAACATGCTTTATGCTTGCCAATTTATTAACTGCATCCTTACCTGCTCGCTTTGATGTATGAATCTATGGACACTAACTATATATGGATCTGCTTTATTGCTGAACTGATTATATCATGAAGAATCATTGAATGATTTATATATCTAGCTTTAGAGTGCACTCTATATTTCTTGGCTGGTAACATAGTAACATAGTAAATTAGGTTGAAAAAAAGACACAAGTCCATCAAGTTCAACCTTCGCTTCATACCTCAGTAACTAAGAATTTTATAGCTTTCCTGCTACCAATTAAATTAGTCTTTATCAGACCTTCCTGATCTGCCTACTGATAAACAGTATAACTCTGTATGTTCCCTTTTGAAAGAAATGTATCTAATCTTCTCTTAAATGTGTCCATTGTATCTGCCATAACTACCTCCCTGGGCAATGAATTCCACAATTTGACAGACCTTACCGTAAAAAAACCCTTCCTCTGCTGAAGTTTAAACCTCCTTTCCTCTAATCTCAAGAGGTGTCCCCTGGTCACCTGAGCAGGCCTTGGAATAAATAGCTCACCGCAGAGATCCTTGTATTGACCTCTCATATACTTGTACAATGTGATAAGGTCTCCTCTTAGTCGTCTTTTCTCTAGAGTAAATAAACCAAGTTTGTTTAGTCGTTCCTCATATGTCAAGTCCTCCATTCCCTTAATTAATTTTGTTGCTCTCCGCTGTACCCTCTCTAGTTCTAGTATATCCTTTTTCAGAACCGGTGCCCAAAATTGCACTGCATACTCAAGGTGAGGTCTTACCAATGATTTGTATAATGGCAAAATAATGTTATCCACTCTTGCTTCAATACCTCTTTTTATGCAAGACAGGACTTTGTTTGCCTTTGCTACTGCTGTTTGACACTGGTCACTGTTTCCAAGTTTGTAGTTGACAAGGATACCCAGGTCTTTTTCTAGCAACGAGTCACCTAAAATTATTCCATTAAGTTTATAAGTAGCCTTGGGATTGTTTCCTCCCAAATGCATGACTTTACACTTCCCCACATTAAACTTCATATTCCACATGTTTGCCCAATCTGACATTGTATGTAAGTCCCTCTGTAGAGAGAAAATATCCTGTTCTGAATTAATGACTTTGCATAATTTAGTATCATCTGCAAATATTGATATTTTGCTTTCTATATCTATTTCCAGGTCATTTATAAACATGTTAAAAAGCAGCGGACCCAATACTGAAACCTGAGGTACTCCACTCTCCACTTTAACTATACTGGAGAATTTTCCATTTACAACCACACACTGTTCCCTATCCTTCAACCAGTTTTGTATCCAATTGCAAAGGTTATCTCCTAGCCCCAATTTCCTTATTTTATACACCAGCCTTCTGTGTGGTACTGTATCAAATGCCTTTGCAAAGTCTAGATATACTACATCTACTGCCTTGCCATTGTCAAGGTTGCTGTTACCTCCTCATAGAAGCTGAAAAGATTAGTACCAATATACCAATGTTTTGGTGATTGTGATATCTGTTTTCTCTATCTTTGGTTTTATGGGATGTTCATATAGAGAGATTTGTTCTCCTTTATGTGACGCTGTGTTTTGATTGGGGGAGGGATGTGAAGCCTTTTTTAATCGATACTTTTGTGCTCACTCATGATTAAGAATTAATCAGATATTTTGTTTTATTTGTCAATTTTTGATAATAAATTTATTACTTTTTGTACTTTATGTTGAAGTTTTGATTTGGGCTGAGTGCTTGATTTAACGCTATATCTATATTTCTTTTTTTGTGGTTGAGAATTGAAATAACACTCTCCAAGGCCCAAATACTATTATGATTAATTAAAGCTGCTTTTATTATGAAACATTACTATCCCTTTAATGTAATATTTACTGTTGTAGAGCAATGTAATATCTTATCTTATGTACCAAAAAGTGGTTAAAAATATATCAAAATTAGATGACAACAGCAGCTTTGGGACACCTCTCCTTTTTTTTTGTTAATCCAGTAATAATGTAGAACAACAGAAAAGTATTTTATTTGAACACACCAATTTAAAACATACATCTAGTGAAGGTTAAACAAACAATGTAGAACAAGGATTAAAAGAAGTGTCATAGCCGCATCAAAATCTACATAACAGTGTTGTCTGTGCCGGGCATCACATGGGTGGCGTTTCATATTGCAGACACTTCACTTTGTATAAATTCTCCTGCTACTGCATGAAGCTCCACTGCATATTTTGAAGTCGACTTGGCTACACTGCATGCATCAATCCTACAACATCACAATGCCTTTGGAATGCATTAAAAGCAATAAGGGAGATTAATTGCTGCTGGTGGAAGGATGCACCTTCCCCAAGGCAGAGTCATCAACAGAAAGCATATATGGAAATGCACGGAGTACAGTAGTGGACATTGCACTCCAAGATGCCATACCAAAGATGGCATAATTTGCAAAGAGCCAGGTGAACACAACCACATACCAGACACTGCCAAAGTTGAGGAAAAGAGATTAATTGGAGATCTAAAAGAAATGGCAGTCAATACACAATAAAGCACACATGAACTGGTGGCTGTGACTTCACAAAACAACAACACCTGCTGTTGCTGCACAATTGCCTGCAATTACTAATTTAAGAGGGTCATCAGAAGAGTGGGGAGAGGTGCCATAGCTCCACTTCCAAACCCAATCAATTTGGAAGAGCTGAGGATTGGTGGGGAATATGTAAAGACTGCAAAGGGTGAGAACTTTATGCTTCATGACAGCGGACCTGGTACGCTGATGAAACTTTTAAAAGCTGGCCAATGCTATTTCAGCAAATATATATACACAATACATGCTCTACAGTTTGGGACAGTTATCCCACTTGTGTTTGCCCTCATGAGTGAGAGGACAATAAACATGTACATGCGTGTGCTAACTGAGTTGAAGAAGCTTTGCCCTTTGTTGAACCCATGGACTGCAATGACAGACTTTGAAGGCGCAAGCATAGTCACATTTAAAAGGGTATTTCCGGATTGCACACGGCAAGGATGTCTGTTCCATTTCATACAGTGTGCTCGGCGAAAAAAAAGCAACAATTACCGGATGTGGCCAAAAAAAATACATGGAGAATGCCGAGTATGCACTGCAACTAAGGAACCTGCTTGCACTGGCTTTTTTTTATCAACACAGGATGTGGTAGATAGTTTTGAAACCCATATGGACTCTACATTTTTTATTGAAAATGTGGATGAACTGCAATTGCTGCTGAATTATTTTGAGGACACATGGATCGGCAGACCTGGAAGAAGAAATAATAGAAACAAAGCACTGTCTGACGTTAAACTCTGCCAAAAACAAATAACTGTAGAAGTGTTCCATAGAGAATTCAGCCATCTTCTAGGTGCATGCCACCCAAGTATTTGGAACTTTATTAATTGATTAAAAAACGAACATAGTAACATAGTAGATGAGGCTGAAAAAAGACATACGTCCATCAAGTCCAGCCCATGCCAAAAACAACCCTGTTGATCCAGAGGAAGGCAAAAAAAAGTCCTCTGGAGCCATTTCCAATCCAGTCCCAAGTGTTTGTGTGTGTGTGTGGGGGGGGGGGGGGGAATTAGTCCTTCCTGACTCCAATTGGTAGTCAAATAGTTCCCCGGATCAATATCCTATTTGCTTTGAAGCCATCTGTCATAATTGTCAATATTGTTCTGTGCTAGATAATGCAACTGCATTCAAAAAAGCAATGCATGCCTATCTGCAAGCACAACATCCCGAGACAAAGAATTCCATAGCCTTACTGTAAAAAATCCCTGCCTTTGTTTTAGTTGAAAATGCCTTTCCTCGAGTCTTAATGGATGACCTCTTGTTCTTAGCTCAGCTCTTTGCATAAATAATTCATTGGATAGTTCTTTGTATTGACCTTGAATGTATTTGTAAATGGTAATCATATCACCCTTTAGACGTCTCTTCTCTAATGTAAACAAACCCAGTTTGGCTAGTCTCTCTTTGTAACGGAGATCCTCCAATCCCTTTATCAGTTTTGTTGCACGTCTCTGCACCTTTTCCAGTTCAGTAATGTCTTTTTTTTTTTTTTTTTTTTTTTAGAACAGGCACCGAAAATTGTACTCCATATTCTAGATGAGGCCTAACCAAAGATTTATACAGAGGTAGGATAATATTAGCATCCCTTGCTTCTACACCTCTTTTTATGCAGGCTAGTACTCTATTTGCTCTTGCAGCAGCTGAGTGACTCTGCACACTGCTGTGAAGCCTATTGCCGATCAGTACTCCTAAATCTCTCTAATGAGGATTTCCCAAGTTGTTTCACATTTAGCGTATATGTAGCAAGTTTGTTTCTACAGCCCAAATGCATAACCTTACCTTTATCTACATTAAATGACATCTGCCACTTTTCTGCTCACTTAGTTTATCTAAATCCTACTGTAGTGAAAAAACATCTGGCTCTGTATGTATTTCCTTACATAGTTTAGTGTCATCAGCAAAGATTGAGATGCTGCTTTCAATTCCCACTTCTAGATCATTAATAAACAAACTAAAAAGCATTGGTCCCAGGACTGAACCCTGCGGCATCCCACTTATAACCTTAGACCAATTTGAAAAAGTTCCATTTACAACAACTCTCTGCCATGTATCATTTAACCAGTTCTCAAGCCATGTACAGATAACACTGCCCAAACCGAAGCCTTTTAATTTATGCAGTAACCTGTTGTGAGGCACTGTATTCAAAAGCTTTTGCAAAATCCAAGTATACTACATCAACAGCAATTCCCCTGTCCAAATTACTACTCTTTCATAAAATGCAAGTAAATTAGTCTGACATGAGCTGTTCTTCATGAAACAATGCTGATACCTACTAATGATATTAACAGAATTAAAATTGGAACAATATGCTGCAGGACAGGAGCCACCACGAGCTAAAAAAAAGTGCAAAGGGAAAATGCAAGAAGATTGAAATTATTTGTTCTGAACTATGCAAGCACACCGTTGTCTGATTACCTTAGAGCTGTGGCACAAAATTTGCATTTTAATAAATAGACTTCCTAACTTAAATTGTACCTAATCCTCAAAGCCTTTGTTTGTAATTTGTTATGCTGTATTAAAAATAGTTTTGTTTATTTCTTTTTAATACAGCTTGTTACAATAAATGCCTGGTTAATTTGTTATACATATATACATATCCCCCCCCCTTTGATTTGTTATGCTGTATTATAATTAACTTTTTTTTTTTTTTCAAAAATATCAATTGTCATTTATTATGTTGTACAAAAATAGTTTTTTCCAATAAAAGGTGAAATGTATGCACCACTATTTGTTTTTCCTCTGTGTCCGTCCACGGCATGAAAATGGGTGTTAGCTCCTCCTCCCAGCTGGTAGGACCAATCATCCTGAAGATAAAAGAGTGCTCTGGAAGGGGCACTTTAGTTTTAACTGTTGTACAAGCTGTAGAGAAAGGAGTTATTAGTTAAGGTATATAATATTGATCATAACCAAAAAACAGAACCAGAGCAGGAAGATGATGGATACTAAAGTAGATTACCATAAATAAGATCAGTATAGTTCCTCGCTACACAATGGCAGGGAGGGTGTGCCGTGGACGGACACAGAGGAAAAACAAATATTGATGAGTAAATTTCACCTTTTCCTCTGTGTCCTTACCACGGCATGAAAGGGAGAAATTTATCTTACCGATATTTCCTTTTCTTCTATGTCTCTCCACGGCCTATTGAATTCTATGGGTTAATGTCTCCTCCCACTAGCTGGTGTAGGACCAATTGAAAATTACTTAAGGTCAGACCTCACTTCCTCCGCTAGTCATCTTCTGTCAGAGCTGAAAAATAAACACAGACAGGTTAAAGGGTATGGGTGCCGTGGAGGGACACAGAAGAAAAGGAAATATCGGTAAGATAAATTTCTCCCTTTCTTCTGTGTCCCAAACCACGGCCTATTGAATTCTATGGGATATACCAAAGCAATAATCAATAGGGTGGGTTATAATTATCTGCATTAATAAACTAATATTTATCATTAACAAATATATTACATTATGGAATTATTATTATATATTGACAATAATTTGGAAAGCTCTTACCAACTTGGTACTGCTGCTGCATTTAACACTCTTCTACCAAATCTTGCTGCTGAGGAAGCCTGTACATCCAGGCGGTAATGTTTTATGAAGGTGGATATTGAGGACCACGTTGCAGCTTTGCATAATTCTTCTGCTGTAGCTGCATCTTTTGCTGCCCAAGATGTTGTCATTGCTCTAGCTGAGTGAGCTCTTAAAATCTTGGGTGGTTCTTTCCCCGCCAGCAAATAGGTTTCTTTAATGCATTCTGTTATCCACCTTGCAATCGGGGCCTTAGAGGCAGGAGATCCTTTAAACTTCCCATAAAAATGAACAAATAAAGAGTCTGTCTTCCTTATCTCGGAGGTTCTTCTTAAGTATTCAGAAATAAATCTCTTTAGATCCAGATTATGTAACCTCTGTTCCTTTTTATCCTTCGGATTAGGATATAGAGCCGGAAGGACTATGTCTTGATTAAGGTGAAAGGAAGATACAACCTTGGATCTAAATTCAGGTTTTGTTCTAAGTACTATCTTGTCTTGGTGGAAAACTAAGTATGGTTCTTTTGAGGATAATGCTTGTAATTCGTTAACTCTCCTAGCTGATGTGATGGCTACCAAGAAAATTGTTTTTAGTGTGGGGTATTTTATTGAAATTTCCTTTATAGGTTCAAACCTTTCTGAGGAAGCAAGTTGATTTAGGACAATGTTAAGATCCCACGGTGGAACTATGCTTCTTATCCTGGGCCTTATCTTCTCTATTGCTCTTAAATATTTCTTAACCAGGTCATCATCAGCGAACTGTATTGCCAAGCAGGCTGAAATGGCTGATACCTGTACCTTTAAGGATGCAGGACGAAGTCCAGTTTCATATCCTTTTTTGTAGAAAACTTAGGAGATTAGCTGTGGAAATGGCCCATCGGTCAATGTTATTTTCCTTACACCAGGAGGAAAATATTCTCCATGTTCTATTATATATACTGGAAGTGGAGGCCTTTCTTCCAGCGATGATTGTATTTATTACTGGGTCTGTTAACCCTTTTGCTTTTAAGGAGTTCCCCACAGCCTCCACGCCATTAATTTCAAAAACTCCGGTTCCTGATGCTATATCGGACCCTGATGAAGCAGGTCCGGTCTGAGAGGTAGAGGCCATGGCTCTTTTATTGACATGTTCACCAGATCTGAATACCATATTCTCCTTGGCCAATTTGGTACTATGAAAATGACATCCAGCTTTTCTTGTCTGATCTTCCTTAATACTTTCTGTATCATGGGAATTGGAGGAAACACATATGCTAGGTTGAATACCCATTTCTGTGACATTGCATCTACTGCTAATGCTTGTTGGTGATGCTTTCTTGAGAAGAACTTTTGACACTTTCTGTTTTCCTTTGTTGCCATTAGATCTATTGATGGCTGGCCCCACTTTTCTTTTATCTGGTCGAACACCTCTTGGTTCAAGGACCATTCCCCTGGGTCCAACCTGGTCCTGCTTAGGAAGTCTGCCTGTTGGTTTAGGATTCCTGGAATGTGGACTACTGACAGTGCTACCAAATTCTTTTCCGCCCATTTTACTATTCTCTTTACTTCTGAGTTCAAGGCTCTGCTTCTTGTGCCTCCTTAATTCTTTATATACAGGACTGCAACCATGTTGTCCGATATTATCTGTACTGGTTTGTTCTTTATCCATTTCTTGAACTTCTTCAGGGACAAAAATATTGTCCTTAATTCCAATATGTTTATGTGTAGTTATTGTTCCTTGTTGGACCAGGTTCCTTGAACTGACCTGTTCTGCCAACAGCCTCCCCATCCTATGAGGCTTGCATCTGTTGTTATCTTTTCCCATTCTGGTTCTTCCAATGGCTTTCCTTTTGTCGGGTTCTTCCTGCATGTCCACCATGCCAGTTCCTTCTTTATATTGGACTGCAGAGGAATCCTCTGGCATGTTCTTACATGATCTTTGTTCCAATGGTTCAGAAACCACCTTTGGAGAGTCCTCATGTGAAGCTTGGACCATGGTATGATTTGAACAGTTGAAACCATTATTCCTAATATTTTCATGTAGTCTAATGCTGTATGACGTTTCAATCTTCTGAATTGTTTCACTTTGGTTATCAATGAGTTTATCCTGGAATTGGATAGGGTTACCTTGTATCCAAGATTAATCTCAGAAACTGAAGCTGACGGGTTGGAGCTAGCTGACTTTTCTGCATATTTATCATCCATCCCAAGTTCTGTAGGTGATTGATGGTGATTTGCATTTGCCTCTGTGCCAGGCTTCAAGTATTTGCTATCAATAGGAGATCGTCCAGGTAAGGTACAATCACTATTCCCTGTTCCCTGAGTCGTTTCCATCTTGAACCTTTGATGTTTTAAAAATGAATTGAGGATCTTCAAATCCAGAATGGGTCTGTATCCTCCTGTTTTTGGTACTATGAATATTCTGGAATACCATCCTTGCCGCTTGTGATCTGTTGGTACTGCCTCTATGACTCGCTTTAATTTTAACTCTTGGATTGCTTTTGTCAATTCTAGAGCTTTTGCCATCTTGAAACAACTCTTGATGGGTCCGTTTTCTAATTTTAGCGGGCATCCTGCTTCTAATATATGTAGTGTCAAGGCATCTAGTCTTGTGTTGCTCTTCCAGGCCTGTAAAAAAAGAGTTCCAGACGACCCCCTACTGGAACTTGAAGCAGGTTCCGCTGTTCTTCGTGAAAATTGTTTCTTGAAACCCCTCCTTTCTGAATGCACCTCTGGAAGGCTGTGAAGGGGTTTGCTTCCCTGATTCATACTGCTTGGAGGTCTGGAATCCTTTTTTGTTGTCTAAAAGGTTGTCTTCTATTATGAAAGGACAATCTAGTAGGCGATGATCTATGCCTTCTGTCTTGGGAAAGAAAAGAACGTTTCCCTCCTGTTACTTTCTTTATTATATCTTCCAGCTGTTCTCCAAATAATAGGGATCCTGTAAAGGGAAGGGACACTAGCTTACTTTTTGATGAGGCGTCCGCTCCCCAAGATCTCAGCCATAGGGATCGTCTGGCCGTGACTGATAAAGCAGATGCTCTTGCAGATGACCTGATGGAATCCATAGAGGCATCACAGGCAAACCCAATGGCTTCTTTGAGGACAGCTACTTCTTTTATTAACTTAGACCTAGATACGGATGATTCAATATGTTCCTCTAATTCTGTCAGCCATATTCTTGCAGTTCTAGACACACTTGCCAGTACTGTTGCAATCTTCATATTTTGTCCCAATAATGTAAACCGTTTCTTGAGGGAACTTTCCATTCTTCTATCCATCGCATCCTTCAAAGATGATCCATCTTCCATGGGAATTGTGGTCCGTCTTGCAATTTGAGCAATAGATGCGTCTATTTTAGGAGGAGAAATCCATGATGATGTTTCTTCTTCTTCTTTAAAGGGGTACATTTTCTGTAAGCGTTTTGATGAAGATATTCTTTTATCCCCTTTACTCCATTCAGTTTTAACCAAGTTTGCAACTGAATGGTGTACAGGAAAAACTGGACTCTCCTTCTTGGATCCTATGAATGCCATATCTAGGACTCCTTGCTGTTTTGGCTCATCTATCAACCCCAGGGTCTCTCATTAGTTTCAGAAAAGGTTCCATTCTTTCTAAATTGAATGATCCTTCCTCTTCTTCTAATATTTCCCCTTCTTCTTCAGAGGAATATTGAGAAAGTAAATCTAGCATGCTATTTTCTTCCTCCATTCTAGCTGATGTACCTTCTTCAAGGTCATCCAGCCTTTGCCTCTTCTTAGGATGAGATTAGATTGTTGAAAAGGTCTCTTGCATGGAAGTTTTCATCCAGGACAAGAAGTCCTGTAATTGACTTGGAATCTCAACTCCTGCTGCTTTTTTGTTGCAGTCTTCACATAACTTGCAAACATCTCCTGCTGGGATTTTATTATCACAGCCATTGCATACTTTACTTTTCTGGTTAGATTTATCATCTTTAGTTTCAGTAGATGTCTTTTCTTTAGTAGGTGCAGGCTTGGGAGTGGAAGTCATAGCCTTAAAATATATATCTTAAAATATAACTTTTAATATAATCACATTAAAAAGAATATGCCTAAGCTGTAACCCTGCAACAAACTATCCTCAGTGCCCTAACCATGAGGCTCAGGTTAAATATATATATATCCCCCAATTAAGCGTGCGTTTCACTATGGAACGCAGAGGCTGAACGGAAGTAGAGGGGAAGTATTATTTATAAATACAGGCTCTTACCTTGTCCTGCTTCAGTGCCCACATCGTTTTCTCCCTCCTGCTGCAATACTTTTGCTCTGTTTTCCAACTGTTGCTGTTAACAAAACCGGGGCTTCCCCTGGAGGTTTCATCCGACGCTCTGCCATGCCGTCAATACATGCTTCCGGCTGCGGTGAAAGACTTCATGCATCGCTCCGGAAGAGGGCCAGAGCACCCAAGCAGGAAACAAGGATTTTTATCGAGGCCAGCACAGAACGAAGCCCGGTCTTCAGGGAGGATATCTCTGGCATGGGACAGCATTAAGCGACCGCAGTAAGTGATAACGCAGAGGGGGGAAATACGGAGGGAAAAGCAAAGAAAGAAAAAAAATAAATAAAGTTTAGCGCATACAATAGGCTGGAAAACCAACCAGCCTACTCCCAGCTGTTGTAGGACCAAAAAGACTAGCGGAGGAAGTGAGGTCTGACCTTAAGTAATTTTCAATTGGTCCTACACCAGCTAGTGGGAGGAGACATTAACCCATAGAATTCAATAGGCCGTGGTTTGGGACACAGAAGAAAAATGGGACTTCCAAAAAGCAGTACCACACAGGGTGGGAAATAAGCACGAAAATATACTACCCTAGATCGGAAGTGCTGCTTCTAGCACTTTCCTGCCAAACTTGGCATCCGTTGAGGCATGCACATCTAGACTACAGTGCTTAATGAAAGTGGACAAGGATGTCCAGGTGGCTGCTTTGCAAATTTCCTCTGGGGTTGCGATGGCCTTTCTAGCCCATGAGGTAGCAACAGCTCTGGTTGAATGAGCTTTAATAGAGAGATTGGAGCCAGCCTCATACAGTCCTTTATCCAACTGGCGATGGAAGGCTTGGAAGCTGCCGAACCCTTGTATTTACCAAAAAAAAGTGTACAAAAAGAGCATCAGATTTCCTAATGTTCTTAGTTCTGTCTAGACATATAGAAAGACATCTAAGTCCAGATGGTGAAGGTTAGCTTCCTTTGGATTCTGAGGGTTCGGACAAAAGGAAGGCAGTACTATTTCTTGGCTCAAATGGAACTCCGATGAAACTTTGGACCTGAAGGAGGGTTTGGTGCGCAGAACAACCTTGTCCTGATGGAAAATGGTACAAGGAGCTGAGCATGACAAGGCCTGCAGTTCACTGACTCTCCGTGCCGAAGTAACTGCCGTGAGGAATACTGTCTTAAGGGTAAGATTCTTTAGTGGAATGGATTCCAAAGGTTCGAATTGCTTAGAGGTAGCCAGCTGTGTTAGGACTAAATTAAGGTCCCAAGGAGGAACAATCTCTCTGATGGTGGCCTTAATTTTAGCTACCGCTTTCATGAAAAGCTTGATGGTATAGTCTTCTGTGAATGGAAAGACTAATATGGCTGAAATAGCAGATAATTGAACTCTTAGAGAAGAAAATCCATTTTGCAGAAAATCCAGGATGGAATAGGCAGAAATATTGGATCTATCCAAGTTACAAGCCTGACACCACTCGTGGAAAATCCCCCAAACTCTATAATAGATTTTGGAGGATGAAAGGTAGTCTTTCTGCCAGAATGGTGTTAACAACTTCTTTGGAGCATCCCTTCAAGGCTAGAGATCGCCGCTCAGCCGCCAGCTTCAAGAAAGCTGGATTGTTGTGGAGAACAGATCCTGAAGAGGTAGCAGGAGGATTGGTGGTTGCAGAGACATGCGAACCAGATCTGCGAACCAAATTTTCCTTGGCCAACAAGGGGCTACCAGAATAACTTGGGCCTTGTCCTTCCTGATTTTGCGTAATACTTGAAGCAGGAGAGGAATTGGGGGAAAGATGTATGCTAGAGAAAAGGACCACTTGATCTTCAAGGCATCCTGGCCGATCGAGTTTTGGTTCTTCCACCTGGGGAAGAACAGGCGGCATTTGTATTGAGGTCGGTTGCCATCAGGTCCACTGATGGATTGCCCATTTCTGATGTGATCTGATTAAAAACCTTCGGATTGAGAGACCATTCTCCTGGGTCAAGAGTCTGGCGGCCGAGAAAATCCTCCTGATCATTTGAGATGCCTGAAATGTGAGTCGCTGACAGCATTAAAAGATTTGTCTCTGCCCAATTTAGGATTTTTAATGCCAGCTGATTGAGGTGACAATTTCTGGTGCCTCCTTGATTGAGAAGGTAGTGTACTGCCGTCATGTTGTCTGAACGGCACAGACTGCCTGACCCAGGAAGGTGAATCAGGTTTCTCCAGATTGCTTCTAACTCCAGAATATTGATGTGAAGCTGCGATTCCTTCTTTGACCGTTGACCTTGGACCGTGGTCCGACTGAGAATTCCTCCCCAGCCCAGCCTACTGGCGTCCGTGGTCAAGATCAACCAATGGGGTTCCTGAAGAGACTTGCCTCTTAGAAGATTTTGAGAGTTCAGCCACCATGCTAACTCCAGCCTTGTGGATCTTAATACTGGGAATCTTTGGTTGAAATCCCGGGGTCTTTTCTTCCAGAAGAGGAGAAAATTGTGCTGGATCTGTCGCATGTGTGCCTTCCCCCAAGGCAATATCTGAACCACAGAGGACAGAGTGCCGATCAGCCTGGAAAATTGTCTGGCTGGATGATCCTTTTTCTGAATGAAAGTCTGAACTCTTTGACAGAGTGGATATACTGTCTTGCGAAAGATAAGCCATCCCCCGACAAGTGTGGAAATGAATGCCAAGGAAAATCAGCTCCTGAGATTGTAAAAGATGACTTTTTTTTTTTCTTTCTTGATGACCCAACCTAGACTGTTGAGAAAGTCCAAACACAGGGCAATATTTCCAACTGCCCTCTCTCTGGATTCTTCCACCAGTAGGATGTTGTCTAGGTAAGGAATGACACAAATGCCATGGCCGGGCTAGGATCTTCGTGAATACCCTGGGCGCCGAACTGAGCCCAAAAGGCAGGACCATGAACTGGTAGTGTTTGCCGAAAATGGCAAAACAAAGGAACCGTCTGTGGCAAAGGCGAATGGGTACATGATGGTAGGCATCCCTGAGATCGATCTTGGCGAGGAAGGCCTGTGGAAAGACCGCGCTAATGAAAGAGGCTGGAGTTTCCATCCTGAATTTTTTCTCTACTACAAAAGAATTGATTGTCTTGAGTTCTGGGATCATTCTTAAATCACTCTTGGATTTCAGAACTGGAAAAAAGATTGAATACCCCAAAACCCCTCAGCTCCGCGGGTACCTCCTCTATTGCATTGTTGTCCAGAAGGTACTTGATCTCGTTGTGGACTTTTGGAATAAGAGATTTGTTTTGAATTTGTGAAGTTATGAACCGATGAAATGTTGGGACAGTACTGAATTCCAGAAGGTATCCCGTCTCCAAATTTTGACTGACCCATCGATCCGGAAGTATTGAGTCCCATGCCAATAGGCAATCTCCCAGCCTGCCCCCCACTGGGATTAGAGATGGATCCTTCTTGGCTTCATTGGGAGGCTCTAGGAAAGGAAGCTTTCCTAGGAGAGTCCCTCCTAGGGCCCCCTTTAGGTCCTTGAGGTTGCCCTCTCTTAGCAAGGTCAAAGGGTCTACCTGGTCTGTATTTCCGAGCTTCACGAAAGGGCTGCCTGCGAAATCCTGATGACCTGGGAGATGACCCCCCCCCTTCGATCTTGAGGTAAAAAGGTGAAATTTACTCACCAATATTTGTGTTTCCTCTGTGTCCTTCCACGGCATACTGTGGGCTTTGGCTCAGCCTTCCAGCTGGGTAGGACCAATTCATTTCTTTTAAATATGGCTTGCTACCTCTCCTCTGCAGTTATACAGTTGACCAAGCTGAAAGATACAAGAGGTTAGCGATAGCCAGACCAGTACACACAGTAATACAGTTGCAGGTAATGTATGAGCAGAGGAACTGATACAGATACCGTAATAACCATGGGTGGGTTGCCGTAGAAGGACACAGAGGAAACACAAATATCGGTGAGTAAATTTCACCTTTCCTCTGTGTCCAATCCATGGCATACTGTGGGACTTACCAGAGCAGTACCCCAGAGAGGGATGGGGCAGCAACTACGTTCAGATCTGGATAGCTGCTTCAAGCACCTTCCGTCCGAACTTGGCGTCCGCAGATGCTTGTAGGTCCAGTCTATAATGTTTGATAAACGTAGAGACTGAAGCCCAATTTGCTGCTTTACATATGTCCTCTGGTGAAGCTGCAGCCTTGAGGGCCCAAGAAGTGGACATGGCACGTGTTGAGTGGGCTTTAAGACCCTCATATGCTAAAGTAATACAGTCACGTATCCACCTAGCAATAGATGCTGTCGAAGCTGCTGTTCCTTTGAATTTGCCTCCAAAGTGGACCAGGAGGGAGTCCTATTTACGGAAGTCCTTGGTCCTGAGAAGATATATCTGCAAGCACCTGAATAAATCAAGGTTGTGTAAACTCTTTTCCAGTTCATGCTCTGGGTTTGGACAGAATGAAGGCAGTACTATTTCCTGATTAAGGTGGAATTGGTAAATTCCCTTTGAACGAAATGAAGGCTTGGGATGTAGTACCACCTTATCCTGATGAAATGTAAGGAAATGAGAGACCGCTACCAGGGCTTGTAGTTCGCTGACTCTCCTGGCCGATGTAACTGCAATGAGGAATGCAGTTTTCAGTGTCAGATATTTTACTGATACCTCTTGAAGGGGCTCAAAACAGAGGTGAAAGGCAAATTGTTGTAATACCAGGTTAAGATCCCAGGGAGGTATAGTCTCTCTAATGGTTGGTTTTATCTTAGATATTGATGTTAGGTAATGTCTAATAAGATAGTTGTCTGCAAAAGGAGCGGCCAATATAGCTGATAAAGCTGACAGTTGCACCTTTAATGAAGCCGGTTTTAACCCCTTCTGGAATCCATCCTGCAGGAAATAAAGAATTTTTGCAGGAGATATGGTTGGTCTGTACAAGTGATGAGCGAAAAATGGACCACACTCTGTAGTAAATTTTTGTGGATGATGCTTTACGCCCTTTGAGCATGGTGTCAATAACTGGTTCTGAGGTGCCTTGTAATGTCAAAGACTGCCGCTCAACCTCCAGGCCCTCAGCTGGAAGAAGGCTGGGTCTGGATGATGTAGAGGGCCCTGAAGAAGAAGGTCTGAGGCGATTGTTAGTTGTAGAGGAGGTCTAAAGGACATACAAAGTAAGTCTGGAAACCAGGGTTTCCTTGGCCAGTATGGAGCAATTAGAATTACTTCCGCCTTGTCTCTTTTGATTTTTCTGATGACCTCGTTCAACAGAGGGAGAGGAGGAAACAAGTATGCAAGTTTGAACCGCCATGGAATACTTAAGGCATCCTGCCCTAGGGCTTGCCACCTGGACAGATACCTGGCACATTTTTTGTTCTGATTTGTGGCCATGAGATCTACTTCTGGGAGACCCAGATTGGCCACCACCTGTTGGAATACCCTTGGGTTTAGTTCCCATTCTCCTGGGTCGATTGGAAAGTCCGCCTGTATATTTAGTCGACCTGATAGGAAGGAGGCCGTGAGGGACTGTAGGTTGTTTTCTGCTCAAAGGAGGATTCTGAGCGCCAGGTTGTTTAATTGGGTGCTGCGAGTTCCCCCTTGATTCAGGATGTATTGGACTGCAGTGGAATTGCCTGATATGATCAGGACCGGTTGTTGCTGAAGGTCTCAACTGAAATGCATCAATGTGTTCCAAACTGCTAGGAGAACTAATACATTGATATGTAGTTTTGTCTCCTGGACAGTCCAAGCACCCTGAATTTTCTTGTTGTTCCATATTCCTCCCCATCCTTGTCTGCTGGCATCTGTATGTAGAATCTGCCATTACGGATCTACAAGAGATCTGCCTTTCGTCAGGTATGTAGGTTGAGTCCACCACATTAATTCCAGTCTGGTTTGTTTTGAGATTGGAATCAGCTGATGGAAATTTGTAGGTTGTCTTTTGTAATCGCTTAGGTAATGTAGTTGGTTCTGCAAGCATAAACCCGAGCCCAGGGTATGACCTGATATGTCGATTCTATGTGTCCCAGGAGCCTGGAGAAAGCTTTTGCCGTCTGTTCTCTTCTCTGAAGAAACCTGAGGACATGATTGATGATCCGCTGTTGGCAATCGGATGACAGAAATGCCTGGCCTAGTTGGGTGTTGAATTGTATCCCCAAGAATACCAGGTCCTGAGAGGGTACAAGAGAGCTCTTGTTGAAATTTATGAGCCATCCTAGCTTCTGCAGTTGAGCTACACATGTTTTGGTGCTAAACAGAGCTTTTTGGAGAGATGTCTCTATTATCAATATGTCATCCAGGTATGGAATGACTTTGAGAAGATGATGTTGTCTAAGGAATGCCATGACATTGGCCATGATCTTTGTGAAGATCCAGAGAGCAGATGCTAGGCCGAATGGCAATGCTCGGTACTGGAAGGGTTTGCCGAATATGTGGAACCTGAGGTACTTGCGATGTTGCTGCTGGATCGGCACGTGATAATATGCATCGCGTAGATCGATACGTGTCAAATACTCCTCCGGCTGTATTAGTTTGAGTGTGGATGAAACTGTCTCCATCTTGAAATGGTGTGGTTGAAGAAAAGCGTTGAGGTCTTTCAGATCCAAAATGAGACGAAGTTCCCCAGTAGGCTTTATAGTATAAAAAAAAAAAAAAAAAAAGAAGAATCGAATAGAAGCCCCGGAATCTCTGATGAAGAGGGACTTCTTCTATTACTCTGTTGGTCAGTAGAGACTGTAAGGCTTGTTTCATCTGCTGGATCTTTGACTTCTGTCTCAATTTGGAGGTCAGGAAGCGGTATGGAAGGGGGGCAGTCTTTAATTCCAGTGAGTACCCCTTCTGAATGATTTCCCATACCCATCTGTCTGGATGGATGAAAGACCAGGCCAAATGGAATTCTTCCAGCCTGCCCCCTATTGGAGGAGAAGGGGAGAGACTGGATTCATTTGGGGAACTGTCCCCCGTCGCTGGAAATCCCTGCAATTTCCAGGCCTCTGGGAAATTTGAGTACCTCTCTTCCTTTGGTCATAACCTCTACCTGGCTTGTAACTGCAGGCATCCCGAAAGAACTGTCTTCTGTATTACCCTGATCTCCCTGGAGGCCTTCTTATCTTGAGGCAGGAACTGGCTCTTTCCTCCTGAGGACCTTTTTATTATGTCCTCAAGTTGATCCCCAAATAATCTGGCTACAGAAAACGGAAGGGAGACCAGTTTATTCTTGGAAAAGGGATCAGCTTCCCATGCCTTAATCCACATGGAGCGTCCGGCTGTTACTGAGAGTGAAGATGCTCTTGTCAGTAGACGGATATTATCTAGACAGGTATCACACGAATAGTTGATGGCATCTTTGATGATGGCTAGGTCTTTGAGTAGACGTGCCAGAGAAACTGAGGATTCTATCTTCTCTTCTAGATCTGTAAGCCAGATGCATAAGGTCCTAAAGGTAGAGGCAATGGCTGTCACTGTCTTGAGATTTTGGCCGATGGTGGCAAACTGTTTCTTCAACACGCTATCGGCCCTCTTCTCCATTGGATCCTTCAGTATGATGCCATCCTCAATTAGAATAGTAGTTCGCCTTGAGGACTGGGCTATGGCAGCATCCACTTTAGGTGGCATGTACCAGTTAGATGTCTCTTCTTCTGCGAATGGATACATACGGTGGAACCTCTTAGAGATGGCTCCTCTTTTTTCTGTCTGCTTCCATTCACTGTGAATAATTTTGTGAATTGTGCTATGGACCAGAAACTGAGGTGAAGCCTTCTTGTAGCCCACAAATGCAGCGTTCATAACATTTAAATCCTTTTGCACGTCAGACAATCCAAGGGTTTTCCTCATAGTTTTTACTAGGTGATCCATTTTATCTATGCTGAAGCTGCCAGCTTCGTCCACGAGTTCCCCTTCTTCCGCTGATGATGCAGCTGATTCAGTATCTATATATGTATCGTCAGTCATCTTGAGCCCCTGACGGACCTTTGCCTGGGTCTGATGTTCTGGGGAGCTTCCGTGCTGCCTCCTGCATTGATGCGAAGGTATCTTGCATAGAGGTCTTCATCCAGGACAAAAAGTCCTGTAACTGAACTGGCACATTTCCTCCAGCAGCTTGTTGCAGGCATGTAGTACACAGTTTAGCAGGGTCTATAACAGGCAGTGTATTATTACATCCAGCACAGGGTTTCTCCTTGGGCTCAGATTTCTCCTCCTTTGCCGAGTCTGAGGCCTTTGCTTTTTCAGCCTTAGCATCTTTGGAAGCTGACATGTCTGTAAACGTAAGGACTGACTGAGTAGAATAGTAACTGCGGAAACTAACTACACAGGCTTTCACTACAGAATACAGCTAACAAAACATAATCATTAGCGTTTATACAGCTATAGTAATAGCAACATACCTGGGATCCGTTCAGCAGCCGTCGCTTTTCCATGCCCTTGACCGGATGTCCGTCGCTCCGTGTGTGTTGCAACAGTGGAACGCTCCATGACACTCTTCCTGTTCCAGCCCCGGTAATGCTGTGAGCGGGCGCGTACGTGCGCTAACAAGCCGGTGCTTCTAGTCAGTGAAGCAGCATGGGTAGAAGTGGCATGTCGCCACGCAAGAAGCCAGTTTTCAGCCCTGTGCTATTGGATGCAGACAGCGTGCTTTTGCCTGGTATGTAAAAATGTGCCCACGATTAGGCAGACACATTATGGAGCATTCTAACAGCCGTGATTTCAAAGAGAGTGAGGCATAGCCTCCGTCCTCCAGCTGGGTAGGACCAAATAACTGCAGAGGAGAGGTAGCAAGCGATATTTAAAATAAATAAATTGGTCCTACCCAGCTGGAAGGCGGAGCCAAAGCCCACAGTATGCCATGGATTGGACACAGACGAAACTGGCTTTTACCCCCGGAAGATCTTTTGATAATCTCCTCCAGGTGTTCGCCAAAAAGTTTGGAACCAGCAAATGGCAAGCACACAAGCCTGTTCTTAGAGGATCCATCAGCCTCCTAGGCTTTCAACCAAAGAGCTCAGCGGGCAGTTACTGAAAGAGCTGAAGATTTAGCCTTTAACTTAATTGTGTCTAAGCACCACATGAAAAATTAACTGCCTCTTTGATGGATGCCACTTCTTTGAGAAGCTTGGATCTAGACACATTAGATGCAATCTTTTCTTCGAGATCATTAAGCCAAATCCTAATGGAACACAAGCAACAGCAGTAGCAGACTTTAAGTTATGCCCAATAGTAGAAAATTGTTTCTTCAAGGCTGAATCTTCTCGCCTATCCATGGTGTCACGGAGCGTAGTACCATCCTCTAACAGAATAGTTGTCCTCCTGGAAACTTGAGCGACTGCTGCGTCCACTTTGGGAGGGGAGATCCAAGTACCTGTATCTTCGTCCGCGAATGGGTACATCCGCATAAATCTTCTAGAAAGGGCAGACCTTCTGTCTCCCAGATTCCACTCGTTTTTGATAATATCTTGTATATATTTATGAACTGGGAATACCAGAGAAGGTTTTTTCTTTCCCAAAAATGCCGCATCCATAATGTCCATTTCTTTAGGGATGTCAGTCAATCCCAGGGTCTTTCGCATGAACTTCAGGAATCCTTCTAGCTTGTCTAAGCTAAAGGAACCTGATTCCTTAACTAATTCCCCTTCTTCAGCTGAGGACGCTGGGGAGTCATATTCCATAAAACTGCCCTCGTCAGGATCAGTGGTTCTTTGCCTTTTTCTCGCTGACTCTTGAATGACAGAGAAAGTCTCCTGCATTGAAGACTTCATCCATCCTAAGAAATCTGAAAACTAGGATGGCATTTCAGTATTGGCTACTTTTTGAAGACAATCAACACAGAGTTTAGAAGAATCTGAGCTGGCTAACTTGGTATCACAATTTGCACAGCATTTTGCCTTGATCCCTGATCCTCCTTAGGGCCACCAGAATCAGATTCTGCCTTGGTCTTGTCTGCAGAAGCCTTTGCAGCAGAAGACATAATTATGCAAATACAAGCAACCAAACCCCAGAAGAAACGTGCACACAGCCAAATAATGGCACAATTATAATAATAATAATAATAATAATAATAAATGTACTCACAATCCTGCCACAGAACAGGACACCATGTCTAAGAGGACCGGGACAGGAAGAGAACGCCAATTCCACGTTTGCGTTCCATTCGTGGAATGCACAAGGCGCATTTCCTGGAGGAGGTAAGAAAGGCTGCATGTACTTCCTGCCTCCGCAGCGGATCAGGTCCTGCAGTACAGTAGCGTCCTCATGTGTGCGAAACAAGGTATGGAGACACAGCAGCAGACAGTATCCATCCCCATGCGACCCTGATTCAGGGTATTTGAGCTGACCCCATATGCATTGCGAGTTACGGCGATGCGCATCGCTAAAAACAAAAAAACTTGAACGGATCGTGATGGGGAGAGGCATAAGAGCCTCCATCCTCCCAGCTTGGTAGGACCAGCTATAACTGAATAACCCCTTCCAGAGCACTCTTTTATCTTCAGGATGATGGGTCCTACCAGCTGGGAGGAGGCGCTAACACCCATTTTCATGCCGTGGTAAGGACACAGAGGAAAAATTGCTACAAAGTTCAAACCTTTACTAATTTTTGTACTTTATTGTAAATGTTTTTTTCAATAAAGATTGCTACAAATTTCATAACTTTACTAGCTTTTGTACATTATTTGTAAATTTTCATTTTTTAAATATATATTTTATCTATTAAATGTGTCCTTAATGCGCCCTTTGTGCATCCTTAATGCATCCTTTACTGAAGATATGGTCAACATTTTGATGGAGCCGAATTATAAAATGTGACATGTTGAGCAAGGCGACATACTGAATGTGTGAATGTTTGACATGCAACATTGTGAATACGTAATTTGCAAGCAGGCGATCAAATAAATGTGAAATTTCAAAAGTGAACAAAAGGTTTTGGCAGAAAATTGTTAAAGGGGAACTATCACCCCTATACAAGTTTGGGGAAAAAGTAACTAAATAGAACGACTAGCTGGAATACTTGTGTAAATATTTTTTTTTAAATTTGTGGTTTGGCTAGCTGGAATACTTGTGCAATTTTTTTTTTTTTTGAAATTAGTGGTTTAGCTAAAATTAAAGGTTTAAAGATAATCCTGTGCCTTAGTTCTGGACTGACTGTGCCGCTGATTAGCTCTGCACTGCATTCTGTCACTCTTTCTCAGCTCCCCTACCATGTAGCATCTCGATCCAAACTCCTCCTTGTAAGCTGGAGTGCTCTCATTGGCTAGAGTGCCCCAGCTTACAGGGAGAAATCCTTAGCCATTGGATGAGGCTGGATCGAGACACTACGTGGGAGGGTAGCAGAGGAAGAGTGACAGATTGCAATGAAGAGCTGTACCCGCAGTCTGTCCAGAAGTAAGGAGCAAGATCATCTTTAAACCTTTAATTTCAGCCAAACCACTACTTTTTTTAAAAAAATTACACAAGTATTCCAGCTAGTCACTCTATTTAGCTACTTTTTACCTAAACTTGTATATGGGTGATAATTCCTTTCAAGTAATGCTGAAATTTTAATCACTACAGAACACTTATTAAAAGGATAGTAATATATCATTTAAACTTTAGCTCCGAGTATTAAATATTTAACACATTGTGCTATGTATATTTACTTGCAGATTTGTAGTTAAAATGCAATTGATGTGGAAAGGATCCCCCTCCTGCCCCTTCTGGCCACATCACTGATCCTTTCTGTCTGGTCTGGATAGAGAGCGGCATGGGACAACCTTCATTAAAGGGATAGTAATACTTGTATTACTAATTCCTATATTAAAGTCCTATTAAAAATAAATGTACTGCCCCCAGTGTCATCTCTAAAACCTTTATGGTTTGAGAGATAATCGCTCCTAAAGTTGCCCTCTCCCTCCCCATTCCCCAAAATCAGCGTTGTAGCTGACTGTAGGGAAATCCGGTCTTACAATCATCAGGTGGCTCTGCAGCAAAGCCGCAATCGCATTAATTAAAAAAAAATTCACTAAAACGGTCTTGGTTTGCAAGCACACGTGGAAGACCATTTCAGTGAAAGATTTATTTTTTGTTAACGTGATCGCGGCTGTGCTGCAGAGCCGCCTGAAAGTCATCGGACTTGCTTCCCTGCAGTCACCTACAACACTGACTATGGGGAAGGGGGAGGAAAAGGGCAACTTTAGGAGCGATTATCTCTCAAACCATAAAGGTTTTAGAGATGACACTGGGGGCAATGCACGTAAGTATTACTATCCCTTTAAGCAAATTAAAATCCTGCCCTCCTTCGTCAAGGGGGGCAGGGTTTTCCTTTTACTTACTGACTTATGTCCTTGCTGTGTCAGTCCCAGGACTGGATTGGTGCTCTAAGGGGAGGCGGCCAGAAAAGGCGAGCAGGGGATCCTTTCTGCTTCAATTGTTTTTGAATTACAAATCTGTAAGTACATATATACATAGCACAATATGTTAAAAAAAAAAAAAAAACTTGTACTAAACCCTTTGAGTGCCAGAGGGGTATGCAACACATTTCAAAGCAATGTGTTGCATACTCCTCTGGCACTCAAAGGGTTAATACTCAGAGCTAACGTTTACATTATATCACTATCCCTTTAAATATGGCAGGACCATAGCAAGATGTAAACATTCCCACATTCAACAAGTCTTTCCACTTTACTGCCATTGTGTGTGTCCACTTCAAAATATTCAATAGCAACAAACGTTTCTTCATACAAGTCACGCATTTTGCCCAGCTTTCTATTAACCCTTTGAGTGCCAGAGCCAAAGCAATGCGTTGCGTACCCATCTGGCACTCAAAGGGTTAAGCTAGCATTACGAAGAAATATGCAAACACAACACAGGCATTCATATAAAACAGTTGTGGAACGAATCCGAAGTAAAATAACTGCATTTGCACCATACAGAGCAAATAACACAATTATATTAAATAAGCATTTAACCTTCTAGGTGCAAGCTGTCTTACTAAGCACCGAAAAGTTAACCCTTTGAGTGCCAGAGTGGTACGGAAGGCGTACCACTCTGGCACTCAAAGGGTTAAAGGGCAGGCGTGATCAGAATATGGTAGCCTAACGTACCCACGCCTCCCTTTTATAATACGACGCTTGGAAGCTACACAAACTGCACAATAATAAAAGGTTCTTTCTGACAGCCGTGAAATTGTGTTATTTAAGCGTTAACGACACATCTGCGCAGCAAATTATAGATCGAACAAGGGTTAAAGACAACAAATCAATGAAGATAGAAAAAAAAGTCCCTGCTCACCATCTTCTGAAACGTAAGCGATCCAACAATCGGAGTAGACAAGCAAGTAATCTCGTTGCTATGGAGAAAGAACGTTAAATATGTTACTAAGCAGGCGCATGTGATTGACTTGTTTTGTCACGTGATGCCGGCGGAAGCGGATGTGGAAGGCAACTTTAGATAGTGTTTTGGCTTTGTCCAGGGACAGGAAATGGCATTTGTTAAACAAATACCAGATAATCTGCAATAATGCAGGGATTCTAGTCTTTCTTTGGGTGTCCAACGCGAGCCGTTGTTTTTATTTACCTGTATGTACCTAGGTGAGTTAATTAAATGATTTACTAATCTGGGCATCAGCTGGATGGAGATAATTGAGCTGTAGTCCTCGCCAACAAAGTAGGAGCTGCAATGACCATAGCTGGGAACTCTCAGGGTTTTTGCCCAAATCTCAGGGTGAGAGAGTTCAGTGTTACCTGTTATATATTCTGCTACAGTTAAATGCTTCTTTGGTCTCTAAATTGGCGCAACTTGTACCAGGAAGGCAGAGGGAGAAGTCCTGCTTGATTTGTGTGTGTGTTCATGCAGTGATATCTGTAAGTTGTGTATTAATGGCTGCTTGAATGCTGATTGGAGCGCCTCTCAATTACACCAATCAAAGATAGATCGTCATACCTGGGAACTTTTGAGACAGGGCTACCCGGAGGGTAACCCTGTCAGTGCCGACCTGTGAAGAAAATTACGCGTTTTGCGTCATAAAAGGGGCAGGGCTTAGTAGCGGTGGGGGGCAGGACAAAAAACAAAAAAAAAACCTGCAAAATATATCTAAGAGGGCGGGGATTGGGAGGAAACAGGCGGGGCAGAGCACAAGTGGGCAGAGTTTCTATAGAAACTATGCCCACCCAGTGATCCACACATTGCCCCGGAGACCCGGTAATTCAGTCTGAAATCCGGAGTCTCCGGGGCAAAACCGGAGAGTTCCCAGGAATGTAGATCGTGGATAATCTATATTATGGGAAATTTGAGGGTTAATATTTACATAATCTCAGGGTCAGCTCATTTTGAAAGTTCCCAGGCATGGCAATGACGTTCTATTAGCGTGCACTAAATAACTTTTGTGATGCTGGCCTCTGCAATGGAATGCTGTTTATATATACATGAAATTACATTTAAAGGAACTTTGGCCTCGATTCAGTTGTGACCAGTAAAACAGCCAGTAGGGCTAGAATGGCTACTGGCTGGTACACACACTTTGTCACTGTCATATTCAATCTCCCTACCAACTGATACCATGACCAATGATTGCCCAAATAATCCATACCTCCCAAGTATTCCTCTTTAGGAGGGACAGTCCCTCTTTGAGACCCAAATCCCTCTGTAGCTCTTTTCTGCCCTGATGTCCCTCTTTTTAGGTGATCAGATTGTGTGGTGTCTATATAAGTGTATAACATTGCTCCCCAGCAATAAAAATCACATTAATTTTCATATCAGCTTCAGTTAATTTGTGTATAAACTAATCTGTGTAAATAAAATACTTTAGTCTTGTTCTAAATCATTTATTCAGTGACACAAAGAGGCATCAATCGGTCATGAAATAACTTAAATATTCGTGGTAATTCCTCATCTACCAGCCACACCACCAGCAAAACCACCTAAAACACAAGTGTCCCTCTTTGGCCATTTGAAATGTTGGGAGGTATGATAATCTAACCTTTTGCCAACCATAAGTCATGTTTTTTTAAATTCCCGCAACAAAAGCAAAATGGGGTGTGTAATAGGAACATCAAAGGAAAATGGCTGACGCTAGGTGCTTGAAACACTGTCAACCACAGTGTGTGAGCTCAACAGGTAGTCACACACATACCTGGGAACATGACAGGCAAGGCTACCCAGAGGGTAGCCCTGCCAGTGCTGATCGGGGAGGGAAATGACATGATTTTCATCATAAAAGGGGCATGGCTTAGTCGTGAGGAGGCAGGACAAAACGTAAAAAAAAGGCAGAATATATGTTGAATGAACATAAGAGGGTGAGGAGTGGGAGGAACCGGGTCGAGATGGAAAACAAGTGAGCCCACCCGGAGATTGAGAGACTGCCCCGGAGACTGGTAATTCACTGTGAAATCTGGATTCTCCAGGACACATCCGGGGAGTTCCAAGGTATAGTCACACCCCCTAACACTAACCTTACACTACCCCAGTAAACCGTAAATTGCAACAATGCTATCCCTAATAAAATATAGGTACTATACCCCTACAAGAGATAAAATAGTCTACTTAGCTAAATCTCTGGGACAGCCCTCACAGGATACAATTGATTGTAGCAAAGAACGAAATTTTATTACATTCCTATTCCAACATGCCAAACATTTTTGGTCCAAGCATGGACCTTCATCAGGGAGAGAGTATATTACAATGTTAGTGTTATATATACACACACACAACCTTACCTAGTCTCAGAAGTCACCCACCAACAAATTTCTTTAAATAGACAAGCAAAAGTAGTAATGACTGCCATGACCAGAGAAGCTTGTGCACAGCGCAAAAATGCTCTGCAATAAGCTGCCTGCCAGGCACCTACAATAATGAAGAAACGAGTAATAACTGATTAGTATTACAACTTTGGTGCACTTAAACAAAAATAAATAAATAAAATGGGAATAAACGAAAAATTTAAAATAACAAACAAAAAAAATAAAGAATATCAAGGAAAACAAATTAAAAAGCAAGGGTTGCTTTACGAGGCCCCCGATAGCCCAGATGAGAGCAATTATGATTAAACGAAAAAACAAAAAATGAAGGATAAGTTTGCAAAGTCTGTGATTACAGAATAAAAACCAAGGGACCGAGCAATACCAGCGACCTCTTGTGAATTGCTCTCTATTGCAAACACTCACTAAAAGGCAGAGAATCCCCTATGAATGAAAATTCACTATAAGCGAACCCCACTCAGTACTAATAATAACCAGAGCACAATGTTCTTGCCAATATGCCCATAAAAATGTCTGGAACATATTAACAAGTGCATGCTAGCCATAAGATACACGTGATCCAAAATGGTTTAGATAGTAAGTGTCCTGGTTGAATCCGAAAGTTAAGAGGCAAACTGTGCCAGATAAACTACAGTAACTTTTACAGTGAACTAGTTATACAATCCTAGTTCCATCCACAACTGTCATTGCTCTAGATGAATGTTCCATGGTATAAGTTTATTTGAATATATACATTTTGGCTCTGAGCTATGCTGGAATTTCAAGGATACTACAGAAATCAAGTCCATATAAAATACTCCAATAGGTCAACATACAGAACTTTGATAAGAGTCCATCAAATTGTACTGAGCACATAGTAAGTCTTGACACTTAGCAGCAAACTGCATGAGGTACTTAACAGAGTGTATTTCAGGTAATCCATCTTGACCAGTAGCTGGGTGTAGAACCCTGTGATTAATCTCAAGGGAACCACCTCTATTCAAAGCTACTGATAGAAAGTGGAGTGTAAAAATCCAAAATCAACTGATACTGGTAAAACATCAAGTGGCGCAAAGATCTAAGCATATGGCGAACCTTGACATGTAGCTAGGTGTAGAATCCTGTAATAAATTACAATGTTACTACAAATCAGAAGGAAGAGGTGCAGATCCATGATCCAAACACTGGTTAATAAATCCAAAATCAATGGTCAAGTTAATGATTATAGGAAAGAGCTGAGTTGCAGCTCATGGTTAAGTCCTCTAGGAATGAAGGTGTTCAGTTCATAAATAAGTTTAGCTTCAGCTTGGAGTTGTACACCATGTATATTGGCATACATTTGAAATCAGAGATACTATGTCTCATTAATCCAAAATCTCTCACAACAGGTTGTTTAGTAGATTCCTTAGCACCCAAAGATCCATCAAGTGCTTTATGAATTGCAGATTTATTGTTGCTTATTCTCGCTCAAGGGTAATATTAATACATCTTTTTCAATACGTATCACTAGTAGCTAGATTGTCGAGCTTCAGAGACTTTTCTGTAACATTCAGTGTTTCCATTATTTTGTCTTTAATTTGATGATTGCCCTGTGAGCAGCAGTGGACCCCAGTGGGGTGTCCTGCGCATTGCACAGCAATCGTGAATCTTTGTATTAGGTATTATTTGTTTTTTTGGATACTCAAGCACATCGACAAGGATCTTGAGAAAAGAGTATTTATGAGAATTATTGTATACAGATCTTTTGGCCCATAGTTGGGTTAATTATTAAGTGGATTCATTATTTTTTATAAAAAGTGATGCGGGATTGCATCCAAGCGAGAATATGTTATTTGTCAAAATGAAGCTGCATCTTATGTGGAGAAAATATTAAATAGCGATCCACGAGATGATATTAATTGTGTATGAATATAGGTGAGCCTTCTGAACGGAACATGGGTTGAGATGAGCGAAGGATTCCCATAGTGATACAATGAATCTCTTATATGGATACATTGTAGAGGTGCGCAATCGAGTAGTTGTAAATAAGATGGGTAGTCTAGACGCTCATTTCACCTATGAGCCCTTGGGAATGCTAAATGCTTTGAACTTACTTTGTTTAAAGTGACGAACTGACGTCACCAACGGGAGCCTCGATTTAAGAGAACGTGAGGATAGCTCCCGGTAATTACTCTTGAGAAAGCGGACAGGAAAGCCCGCGATACGCGTGGGGTTAAAATTGTCTTTTAATTTATTTTTACTTTTAAATTATCATCTCCTGGGCAAGTCCTTCTGTGGGATATCTACCCCCGTGACATTTGCCAAGTGAATACCTAAGGTTGCATCCTGTATTGGCGTTTTGACAGTGTTCCTCGGTACATTCTAGGGACGCTTGTTATCTTTGCCAAAGGACTCTGGTGATTGTTTAAGAGCTGGAGAAGTCCGGAGAGGACTTGGATGAACTGACTTTTATGGGAGTTGGAGGAATACAGTAGAAGAATTAAGTGAACTCAAGGTCGGCATACCACACGGAGGAGTAGACACAGTAATGTGGACGTCAACACCGGGAGACAGATAAGCGATTTGTATTTTTATATTTCTGTATGTGTTTCTTGAATACATGCGCAGTTTGTTTTAAAATTATTAAACATTGCTTTTAGATGGAATCTCCCTCTTGCGCCCTTCATTTTTAGATTTTCTTTGGATGTATGTGTGAAAGAGGACGCTCAGAAGGTGCTGCAGAGAGAAGAATCCTATGTGAATACGTGCCATCTCCATCATACTCATTATTTCACCTTGTCATCTTCATTTCATCCATTCATTCCATCCATCGCTGTATTTGGACTAAAGTGTATATGGACGATTGAGATAAGTGATTGTTTGTAGAAACGGAAAGACACACTTGTTTTATTTATTATTCTTTTATTATTTAGATTAAAGAATCCAATAGAGAATTCATTAGAAGTTGGTTAAGGAAATCTATTCTTCCTACAATTTTGGTTTATACGCAGGCGCATTCTAATATCTAGTTTTTTTTTAACTGCTAAGACTAGGTAAGGATATGTGTGTGTATCACTGACATGGTAATGTACTCTTGCCCTGATGAAGGTCCATGCTTGGGCCGAAAAGTTTGGCATGTTGGAATAGAAATTTAATAAAACTTCGTTCTTTGCTACAATCAATTGTATCCTGCGAGTGCTGTCCCAGAGCTTTGGCCAAGTACACTATATACGTGTGTGTGTGTGTGTGTGTGTGTGTGTGTGTTACTCCAACCTATACATGGGGGTATTGGGAGCAAACCCATGTATGGAGGGTGGGACCAGGAGTGAGGCTGGTATAATATGGTATTCGTTCTTTGCTACAATCAATTGTATCCTGCGAGTGCTGTCCCAGAGCTTTGGCCAAGTACACTATTTACGTGTGTGTGTGTGTGTGTGTGTGTGTGTGTGTGTGTGTGTGTGTGTTACTCCAACCTATACATGGGGGTATTGGGAGCAAACCCATGTATGGAGGGTGGGACCAGGAGTGAGGCTGGTATACTATGGTATTCGTTCTTTGCTACAATCAATTGTATCCTGCAAGTGCTGTCCCGGAGCCTTGGCCAAGTACACTATATATAAATTACTCCAAACTATACGTGGGGGTATTGGGAGCAAACCCATGTGTGGGGGGTGGGACCGGGAGTGAGGCTGGTATAATATGGCAGATTTATTGACAACCTGTTGCTCAACTGGCAAGGTGACATCAATCAGTTGGAAGAATTTATACAACAAGATAATAATAACAACAAAGGTTTGAGATTTACTTACTATATAAGTAAAGAGAAAGTCAACTTCTTGGATTTAACCCTGAGACATAGATCTGAAAAAGTTATCCCCAAGACATATATTAAACCAACTAGTACTAACAACTATTTACACTTTAACCCTTTGAGTGCCAGAGGGGTACGCAACGCATTGCAAAACAATGCATTTCATTCCCCTCTGGCATTCAAAGGGTTAATAGTTGTCACCACCAAATTTGGAAAAATAATATACCAAAAGGCCGGTTCCAGACTGCAACGAAATTGTAGTTTGATGAAATTTAGTCTCTCAGTCTATGTAACGCCAACAATAATTTATATCCAGGGGTTATCCCAGGAAGTTGGTCAGTGACACTTACTGTGAAATAAAGGGGAAGGATAGCAGTTCGCTATTGTGCCCTGCAAAAAAACACAAATCAATAAGAATAGTACGGTTAATTTCATTACTACTTATAACAATGCTCGTGAAGAAATTCAAAAAGTCATGAATAATCATTGGTCAATATTAAAAGAAGGCACTTTGTTAAAATATCAAATTTTGGATAAACATAAAATCATATATACAAAAAAAAAATCTAAAAAATATACTGTGCAAGAGAAAGCCCAAGGTGGGGCAAAATGTAGGTAAAAAACATTTTCTTACTAAACAAGGGACATTTTGATGTGGGATGACAAGATGCATCAAATGTAAATTTATTAAACACAACATATGTGAATTTAAAGACAATAAGGGTATAACACATGAAATTAAAGATCACATAAATTGTAATTCTAGTTTTATCATTTATAGTATTAGCTGTCCCTGTGACAAATTATATATAGATTGCACCAAACGTAGAATTAAGGTCAGATTTTTAGAACACAGATGAGCTATTCTTTAACAAGACACTAAGGGCTAGATTTAAAGGCAGCTGTTAGGCAAAAAAAAGGCTAACGGGTGCGTTAAGGTGCAATAAGCCATTCAAAGCTCCATGTTATGTTCAGCTAACGGCAGAGCACAAGTCACAGCGTCCGATACATTTACATGCATTGGGACCTGTAGAACAAAATTCCCCAGAGCAATTCAAAGAAGTGAGGGACTGCTAACGGCAGCGAAAAAGATACATTTAACAGCCAAGAGTTAAGACCCAGTTTTGTTAGACGTTAGACATCTAACGGACAAAAAAAAAAAAAACGCTACATGGTAAAACAGACGAACTGCTTGCCGCACAAGAATATAAATGGAGAAAATTAACCCGTGCAATGCCAAACTAACACAAAAAACACGTCCACACACCACAGATCACTGGCACACACAACACAACAATCAAGCAACACCACATGGACATGGCCCAACAAAAAAACACCAACACAAAATGCCATGGAACAATGGGGGTTAGCACACAACAGGAACACCTGCCAACACAAAACAAGCTCACCTGTGCAACATCACCACACGATCCAGACACAACCTGCACCCCACAGCTCCACACCCGCAACTGACAGGGACACAGCAACCACAACACAGCACACTTGTAAACATAGACACACCTGCAAACACTTACCTGGACAACAAACACCTTCCCATTCATCAGCACTCACCTCACCACCACACCTACACAACGCCCCACCACCTACTTAAATGGACAGCACACCACACCCACTTGTGGCTTGTTTTCCACTCAGGAGAGAGAGAGAGCGCGCGATCAGTATGTTGGGTTACATATTGTTGTGAAGACTGCGGAGAAGGCGTGCAAGGGAGAGAGCTAGTGAACACCAGCAACGCCCAGGCACACCTGATTAACAGCCCTCACCTGTTGCAAGTGAGGAGGCTCTGGCTCATGAGCCACACAGGAGCCCATCCCCACCCGGACTACACCTGCCTGCAGATGCACAGCTGCAGCAACAGGATCCTAACCATCAACAGGATGCTCCCCAGCTGCCACAGGGACCCCTGCAGCAGCCCAGGATGCATAGACAACCACCAAGGCCCAGAGTATGCCGCCCAAGGGTCACTCTCTTTGGAATGACCGATGACAAGGTCATTGATCGCTACAGGATGAGGCCACACAGCATCATTGCCCTGTATGAGGTCATCAAGGATCTGGTGGATCCCATATGCACCCACAACCATGCCCTAACTAGCCTGCAAAAACTCCTCTGTGCCATACACTTCATGGTAAGTGGCGCCTTCCAGTCAACAGCGGGTTACGCATCTGGCATGTCACAGGCCACATTCTCCAGGGTGCTGGTCCAGGTCTTACCAGCCCTCAAAGGCAAGGCCAGTACCTATATACATTTCCCCATCACCGACATGGAGTGGACACATCTGAAGCAGGGCTTCTATGCAAGGGGAGGCATGCCCAGGGTCATGGGTGCAATAGATTGCACCCATGTCCGTATCAAAGCACCAGCACGTCAGGGACATATGTTCATGAACCGCAAAAACTTCTACTCCATGAATGTGCAGATGGTGTGTGACAGCAACCTGGCCATCATGAATGTCTGTGCGAAATATCCCGGGAGCTGTCACGATTCCCATATACTCAGAAACTCATCTGTGCAGAGGGATTTCGAAAACGGGACCCATACAGGCGGATGGCTTCTGGGTGAGTTAACAGTACTAAACGACACCACATACACACGTGCTAGTACTTTCACCTCATAAAACATCATTCACACAACATGTGCTCCTTGTCACACCATGTCACTCACTTTCCACAGGTGATGCTGGCTATGGCTGCAAGCTATGGCTCCTCACCCCGGTCGCCAATCCCCAAAACGGTGCCCAAGAACGATATAACCAGGCTCATGGCAGAACACAGAATGACATTGAGCGGACCTTCGGCCTCCTCAAGTTCCGATTCCGATGTCTGGACCACTCGGGGGGAGCATTGCAGTATGCACCAGGCAAGGTCTGCGACATCGTCATGGCATGTGCCATCCTACATAATATCTCGGTGGACACTAGACTCATCGACGATGTCCATCCCCCACCCAGACCTGAAGACCCTGTGGACATTGTTGAGTGTGAAGAAACCCCAACAGGGATGCAGACAAGGGACAGTTTGATCAAGGATCACATCAGCTGTGAGTATAATACATGTATGCACACAATCCATGCATACACACCCACTACAACACACATGTTCTGTTTCGCCCCACAGGATCAGTGACACAGCCCTGACACTGGCTGCAGTGTGGACCACCAGCATCAATTATTCCGTGGACCAGTCATATTGGGGCTAGAAATTCCGATTACATCTGACAACCTGTCGTCCATGTTGATACTGCTACCTCAAGGATATCATTCATGCCCCCCTGGAAACCAAGGTACAACACCTTAACCTTGTTCAGCATATCCCACAGCTCCCTAGGCACCAACTAAAGTGTTTTGCTAGGATCAGACCCATAGCAACCATGGTACCCCTGTAGCGAGGGAGTCCCATCCAAGCCAATGCATCGGATAGCACTCTGTCATAAAAGGGGTTCAGGGGGATATTCGAGGGGACATGGGACCAGTAGTTTGCTACAGCTGAAGAGAGCAGCAGAGGGGTGGATCTACAGAGATAGTGTGTTACACAACATGGAGCTCATGAAATGTGGATCACATCTCCAGGGACACCATTCTGCCCTGTGTGTGTGTGTGTGTGTGCGCAGTGATATGTGCCCCTGAAAGAAATACACACATCAACAAATATGTCCTACTAGCTCCATGATCCAAACATATTTGTACTGTCTCTGACAGTGGAAGCCCAAATATATTGTTGTCAGGAAGCTATCAGGACATATCTGTTGATGTGTATAACCATGTCAGGGGCATATATCCCTAAGGATGGTTAACATCCCCTTAGTTCCCCCCATGATGGTTCATAGACCAGTACACAACACATTACAAAGCAATGGTTTGTGTAGCCCTATGTAACGAGAAAGGTTAAGAGGATCATGATGTTGTAGCTGTTGCATGACAATCAGTTCGAGGGTGATGTTCCAAATCTTGTCCCACAGGCATCCATAGCACGATCCATCCTTGAACAGAGGAGTTTCCATGTGCCTGGACTGAAGTCTGGACAACACTTCCATGAAGCTCACCCCGTGGTGTTTCAAGTGATTGTGTTGGTGATGAAATGTTTGACCTGATGTTCACAGCAACCTCTACTGGAACATTCGCATATGGACACGAATTCATGTGTGTTCTAACATCCAGGTATCAGACCTGTACAGTAAGCCTGCTCATACACAGAGTTGCCAAACCATGTGGACAACACATGAGCAGTTCACTAGTGTTACTAAAGTATTCCTATTTAGTTCAGATGTTCCGTTTGTGTGCTCATACAAGTGTTTAATGCATATTGGCTATATACCCAGAAAACACATGTATGTTAAAATGTATTTTGAGACACAATAAAGGAGAGCCATCACTATTCAATGTGTCTGTATGAATGAATATTGGATCAAACCTCTGTCAATATGGAACCATACCCAAGGCTAGAGTATCCCTCATACAAAAGAAGGCATGACTTATATCACAGGAGTCCACTAGTTGCCTGACCATGAGTGGACTTTGTGATATATACATGCAATGACGTGTTGTGAGTGATTAAGTGGTGATGCAGGGGACAGACTTCCACAGTAATGTAACGCCCACGGTTTGTGTGTTGCTCAGTATAATCAATGTCCTGAGATTGCTGTAGGTTGACATATCTCAGTACATGGGCTACATCAACAAACAACCAGACCAAGTGGATAAGTGTTATCACTGGTGAAGTGTGTTACAACCTTAGTTAAACAACAACACAACTTAATACATAACCCAATGCCCAGCCTAAGGTTTCAATGTGTGTGCTACACATCTTAGGAAGATCATTGGGTTATCCAGTGAGTTAGGCTGTGATTCAAACTCCTGTTGTGCAACTGACTCACTGGAGAACACAATGCTCACCCTAGGATCCCAATGTGTAGCATACACATTGAGATCCTAGGGTGTACATTGTGTTCCTCAGTAAGTCAGCTGCACAATAGGAGTTTGATATAAAGACCATAGTGATGCATGTTCCATCTGTCCTGCTTGTTATTTCCCTGCTAATTCATATAGCAGTTTGTTTGGTTTTCCCCTCAAACACAACAATTGATGCAGATGAATGTTCAGTGTTGCACCAGTTGTGTGCTAAGGGGTATGTTCTGATGAAATCTAACACACATCACGGCCATGTAACACTGTCGTGTTATATGGCTACAGCGATGGGTTGCCAGGTGAATTTGGACATTGGCGTGTGTGTGTGAACCCATGTTGTAACAAACATCCCTCAAACATTTTACCCAGGCACAAGTTGTGTTCACTGTATTGTTTGGCAATGCATTGGAGACAACCCTGCCACCCAATCCATAACTGAAGACACAGCAGATCAGACAGGAATCAAAAGCACAATGTTCCTTTATTGAGGGGGCAGATAACAGGTTGGGCCTTCATTTCTTCTTTTTTTTTTGGGGGGGGGGCTTAGACTGGGTGCCAGAGGTGGATGCCCTGGCTGATCGCCTGGTCACCCTCTGCCCCTAGGTGTGGCTTCAGGGGTAACACTGGAGGGGTTGTGGTTGCAGTGGACCCCTCTGTGGAACGCAGGTTCTCCCTCTCCATCCTCAGGTTCTCCCTGCGGTTAATCTCTCGCAACTCCACCAGCACCTGTGCGAACATGTCCATCATCCCCGTGTGGAGCTGGTGGAGTTGTGTGTTCACCCTGGCCACCTCCGACTCCAGGGCTGGATTCCCTCCGGCTCCTCGTGATGTTGTCGTTGGTGGAGAGGCTTGACCAGAGTAGTCGTCTTTGAAGGGCCATGCACTCCTCCTCCAGACCCGTGGAGCGTTGACTGCTGGAGATGGGAATGCCCGGTGACTCAGGTGCTGTCTCCTCAACCTCAGTTGTCTCCTCAGACTCCTCCTCCCCAGCTTCAGCTGTCTCCTCAGCCTCCTTCTCCCCAGCTTCAGCTGTCTCCTCAGCCTCCTTCTCCCCAGCTTCAGCTGTCTCCTTAGCCTCCTTCTCCCCAGCTTCAGCTGTCTCCTCAGCCTCCTTCTCCCCAGCTTCAGCTGTCTCCTCAGCCTCTATCTCCCCAGCCTCTGCTGTCTCCTCTGCTGGTGCTGGGTGTGCTGTGACTGCTACTGCTGTTTCTGTTGGTAGAGTGGCTTGCACAGACGGTGTGTGGGTGCCCACCATATCAAGGGGCCCACTGCTGCCCACTGACATCTGTGCTGGCTGAGGTGGTGGAGTGAACAAGTCCCTCGGCAGAGGGCGCTGGGGCTCCCCAATCAGGCCCAGGTGTTGGTAGTCAAGTGGCCAAGGGTCATACCTTGGCCACTGGTAGGTGCTTGGCCCCCACCTGGGATCATACCTGGGGCCATGCTGGGGAGCCATCCAGGAGGGTAGATCCATCTGGGTAGAATATGGCCCATATTGGCTGGTGGCCACATTCCCGGGCAGCCATTGCCTCCCTGGTGCTGGTGGTGCTGCTGCTGAAGGGTAATAGCTCCTGAAGGTGGTGGGATGCATCCATCTCTCCCCCTGCATCCAGCCGCTGTAGAGTTGTGGAGCATCCTGTGGAGGGGCAGCTAGTTGGGGGGACAGCCAGTTGAGGGGCAGCCAGTGGTGATGCAGCCAGTTGAGGGGCAGTCAGTTGGGGGGCAGCTAGTTGGGGAGGAGGTGTGGAGGTTGTATACGGTTCCCATTGGCTAGTCCCCTCCTCCGTATACTCCTCACTGGGTGGTGTGGTCGGCTCCTCCACAGGCTCCTGCTGTGATGGAGGCCCATAAGCTGTGTGGAGAATTGAGATTGTGTAATTAGTAAAAGTAGCCGTGATTTCATGATGGCAAGATGGAATGTTCTTTCATATTGCCATTATACCATATTCCTGTGTCCAGGGGGGAAACAGATTCCGTGCTTTGTGCCAGAGGGAGTTCCTCTGGATATATTGCATGCATATTCTGGCCCCCAAGGGACACAATGAAAAAATCGATGTGCACACTTTTGTATAGTGGGGAGACTGTGTCTGCAGTGGGCATGGTCCATCTGTCATGTGGTGAGTGCAGACTACATATGATCATGGTATAATCACAGTAGATTTTGTGTGTGGGTGTGCACTCACCACTAGTTCCAATATGTCTTTTTCTAATATATATATATATATACTAGTTGAAGAGCCCGCGACACCACTGCCAGCCGCTCGCAGGGCAGTCATGCACAGTAGAGACTGCCTGCGCCACGGCTGATATAGAGCTGGACGCAGCGGCGGGGACAGTCTCTACTGGCCCCGCGACCGGCTAGCAGTGGTGCTGCTTCAACTAGTATACATATAATATATTAGAAAAAGACATATTGGAACTAGTGGTGAGTGCACACCCACACACAAAATCTACTGTGATTATACCATGATCATATGTAGTCTTCACTCACCACATAACAGATGGACCATGCCCACTGCAGACACAGTCTCCCAACTATACAAAAGTGTGCACATCGATTTTTTTCAGTGTCCCTATTTTTTTTTTCCATTGTTATTATTAATTTATTTTTTTTATTGATTTTTGTATTTATTATTCTTCATATATTTCATTTTTTTATTTCTCATTACATTAGTATGTATTTTTTTTAGTTTTATTATTATTTGGGTTATTACCTGTTTGCTGTTTTGGTACACTTGTCATATAATACTTTCTGCCCTATGTTAAGATATGGACACATAGAGATATTGGGCCTCTGTATCTTTAAATTGTTAGTAATGTCTGGTTTTATCTAAGTGTTGTATTGTAGAAAAAAATAAGTTCATTGATGTTAGTCTGATCACTCAAACTTCTATAGTTTGGGAGCTATGCTATTATAAACTTCTCCCCTTCCACAGATGTCAGCCTCTAGCTGACATCATGAGATCCTGGTCCCGGGACCGGCCTGCGGCTCTTCAGCAGAGCCTAACCGGCGATATGTAAAAATAAATACTTAACCCTTTGAGTGCCAGATAGGTACGGAATGCATTGCTTTGCAATGCATTTCATACTCATCTGACACTCAAAGTGTTAATTGGAATGGTCTAAAAACTGTGCTTACAAACCAGGCACACTTTGTAGACTGTTCTAATGAAGTATTTCTTTTTACACAGCGCTATTTCGGCTATGCTGAAGAGCACGACTCAAATCTCATGCTGAGAGCTCGACAGCTGATGCAGTCATGCGCAGTAGAGACTGCTGTGCGTGCTGCAGTCATGCACAGTAGAGACTGCAGGCTCCGTGTCTGATACAGAGCTGGACGCTCCGAAGGAGTGTCCAGCTCTGTATCAGCCGTGGCGCGGGCAGTCTCTAGTGTGCATGACTGCCTCTCGACCGGCTGGCAATGGCACTGTGGCCCGTGTAAACAATACAGGGCATGGGGTAGGCGTCTGTCACCGTCTTGTTCAGTTGCCTAGAATCCACGCAAAAGTGAGTGCTACCGTCTTTCTTGGGGACAAGCACTACAGGTGATGCCCAGGGGCTCTGGGAGAGCTCAATCACGCCCAGGGACAACATCTCGTCTATATACTGGCGAACTGATCCCCTCACAGACTCATGTACTCTATAAGCCATCTACCTCAGTGGCACCTGCCCTGGGGTTAGCACTTGGTGCATGGAAAGCGACGTGCGACCTGGCTTCTCTGAGAACAAGTGCCACCTCAGCAGCAACTCCTGCCTGAGTCTGGTCCTCAGTCAAGTCCTTGGTAACAGGAACAGGGGGCACTTGGGGTCTGTCGGTCTTTCGTAGCAATTTGGGAACCACATCGTCACTCCAGGGTAATCCTTGGGCAGACAGATTGCTAGGACCTCAGCGTCTTGCCCTTGATACCCCTTCAGCATATTAACGTGGACCACGCGTCGCACACGCCATCCATGGTGACAACATAATCGGTGTCACTAAGCTTCCTTACAATCGTGTGCGGACCGCGCCAAGCAGTCTTCAACTCGTGTGCTGTGAAGGGTACAAGGATAAGGACATTCTGCCAAGGGACACACTCCGTAGTCTAAGCCCCCTGGTCATACCATGCCTTCTGTTTGGTATGAGCAGCAGACAGGTTCTGCTGAACTATCCCTGTGAGAGCCTCCAACCTTTCCCTCAATTCTAACACATAGGGGACTACGGACACCTCCTCGTGGTCATAATCCCCCTCCCAGAATTCACAGGAGTTGCAGAACTGAGTAAGTGCTTGTGAGTATCACGGTGCCCGTGATTGCCTCTTGCAGTATTGCCTATGTGCGACATTGTTTACTTCCTGAACTGTCGCTCTCGCTGAGTTACTGTTCTTATAGGTCTACTTGTTGGTGAGGTCATCGCTCCACCCACCTGTCAGGGTTTTTAAACCTCAACCTGTGTCATTACCTTTGCCCTTTCGTGGTGTACCTGAGCTTATTGCTTTGTTGGTCCATTACTGTTCCTGTGCATTACCTGGCTACGTCTGACTACCCGTTCTGGTTCTGACTCCTGGCTATGTCTGACTACCCGTTCCGGTTCTGACTCTTGGCTACATCTGACTATTCCGTTCTGTCTCTGAGCCCTGTCTACGTCTGACTATCCGCTCTGGCTACGACCACTGGCGACGTCTGACTACCCGATCCGGTTCTGACCATTGGCTGCCTCTTGGGTTACTCTCTCCATTGTTACGCTCCGTTAACATTCCGTGCCTCGGTTTGGTTTCCGTGTTGCCTTTGCCTTCCGCTCTGCGCCCGCTTCCGTTACCGGCGCTTGTCGGTCATACTGTGTGTTTGACCTCCTGTGGCGGTCCCGGTTTTGCGTGCTGCCTTATGGAGCCTCAGTTACTACCAGCATTGTATACCCTGTCCGGGTATTGGTGTGCTCTTTTAATTTCTTGTCGACTGTGTGTGTGTGTGTGTGTGTGTGAGTGTGTGTGTGTGTGGGAGTGCTCTGCACTGCCCTCACATCTACCGTGTAGTCCAAGGGCCATTTTGTTACAGTTCACCTTCCTGGTCACTGTTCCTCCCTGGTCTCGTGAAGGTGTACTATCCAAACATAAGCGTTGTATGCTCACACTGTTATTCCATATACCTGTATGAGTCCCTGGGCCTTTCCTTTTTCCCTCATCTGCCTAGTGAAGGGTGAGGATAGTGAGTTCACTAGTCCTCCCTGGTCTCGTGAAGGTGTGCCATTCATTCCGTGTATGCGGTGTACGCGCACTATCCTCGCATGTACCTGGTAGTTCAAGGGCCATTCCATTCTACTCACCTGCCTGGTGAAGGGTGAGGAAAGTGAGTTCACTGTTCCTCCCTGGTCTCGTGAAGGTGTTACCCTCTACTGCCACTTTGTGTCATTACCTAATTACTGTTGTAATTTGTTGCCACCAGTCTCTTTCATTACTACCTGTCTTATTGTACTTAATAAAGTTTTATTTAAGTTCATCTGTACTTGTCAGTGTGTTAATTTCATAGTCACTCCATGACAGTGAGGCAGGTGGCCAGTAGAAATCCTTAGTCAGCCCTGGTCTCAGTGACTTCCATGTGACCTGCCAGGGGAACCTCATGGGCCAGGATCATTAACTGGGTTTGGCAATGTTGTAGATAACTGTCTCTATCTTCTGTATACTCTGTTTAATATTTTCCCCAGGGACCTTGGACTCCCACACTGTTCCTCCGAGATATTCTAAGTCGCAGGCCTGGGGATAAGAAATGAATACACGCAGACACAAATCTTGTGCTATAACTTCTTATCCAATTTATTAAGCGAAATTCACCAGTTTATATAATGCAAAATCAGTGGGTGGTAGGCATGTTAATTAAGGGGAGAGATTTCCCCTCCCAGGATACATGAACAGATATGGACATTGTCTGTCATTTAACCAATGGGAATACAGAGGGAAGTTAAGAGTTAACAGGCTTCGGACACGTTCACACCTGCAAATTACTTCATCATTGGCAGAATGCCCCTTACCGCAATAAGACAAAACAAGTTATAAAAATAATTGTTCTGGACATGTTGTTCACAAATTCAAATGTCACAAGTTGATATAATTTACTAAATTAGTGCTTATCAAACTATAACTATTAGAACAAACCATAGCTAGAAATAGTATATTTTGAGCAGAGCATAGCTAATGCGCATCTGTAGGCCTTGCAGAAGCAAAAGATTTACCCTTACAGTCCCCTCTTTTGTTCTTATTAAAAGAACAATCAACCAACCCTTAATTGTTACACAAAGCCCCCCCCCCCAGGTTGTTTGGTAATTATTCTGTCAATCATCTTAATAGGAAGGGGTTACTGGCAATGATGGAAAGGGGCGGACCTTTTCATAGACATCACTCAGTACTAGTGCTTGGAAAGGAACATCATAAGTGGGGTCTAACTTTTTAGGGGAATGTCTTCACACTGATTTTACCAACTGAGGGCATAGTGAAGCGGGCACAACTAATAAGGAATGGGCAGCACTGGGCGAAACAGCAGGTCACGAGAAGGATGGAAACACAAAGGAGAAAACCTATCACCAGTGTCTTGAGCCAGGCAAAATTAGGAAGCCATGACCACAACCAATCCCACCACTCATCTCCTATTGTACTCTGTTTAATATTGTTAACTATGTCATGCAATCCCTGAATATGGTCATGTATTGATTTAGAATGGTCAGATAGATTGAAGCAACACATGCCCTCAAATTCCTCGCACCCATGGTTATGCTTCAATAACAGATAGTCAATGACGGCCCTGTTTTGGAGTGTCATGCCCCTCAAGCTCTTGACATCAGCCAAGAGTTCTTCCATAGCAATAGAGGTGTGGTTAATAGCCTTGACCATAGCACAGGCGAGTTTTCTAACGATCTTTGCAGTGCCTACTGCCAAACCAGGGACCCCAATGACTGAAATGCCTAGAGATAAAATTTCTGCATCACTCATTAGCCTGATACTGGAATCACAATCCTCTGGCAATTGTAAGGCCTGCCGTTTGACCCGCCCTATATCTGGGATGGGTGTTCTTGTTGGTGGGTCAGATCTAGAGGGTAGTGATATGGCAATCCTACTAATAGCACATGGGCCACCTGTGGTGTTCCCTGGAATATAGAAGTAGGAAGTATTCCCACATGAAAGGAACCATCCTTTGGATAGCTTGACAGGGTAATAGGCAGTTTGGGTGGTAACTGTAAAATTACAGGTCATTCTATTGCGGGGTACCTGTGGTAGAGGGGCTTGATGCCACCTACCAGTTATCTGTCCTCCTGGACCGAAAAAAAAACTAGGGAATCCGGAAAAATACACACAATATTCTGCTGGGGCAATATATATATGGTACGTATGGATGTCATATTTGGCCACAAACTGTTAGCAGGGATAAAGTTGATCCAAATCTGACAAATTGGGGGTCTGCATTATGTCTAAAGCCATATATGACCACACATTTGGAGTATCTATTTCCCCAAAATGTCTGCGGGCCCTAAGGAGGACGGATCTAGTCTCATTACGAATCAGCATGGTTTCAGAATGATGCACATAGCAAAGCATAGTAATCATAGTAATGAGCATTACAACACTCAAAATTATCATATAAACACATTCAAAGTTTCAATATGGTGGATCTGGGGTACGTAATCCAAATCGGATGTAGCTCCTCCCACCAACAGAGTCATTGTCAGAGTATTCTTGGGGATATTGTTCTTGATGGATTAGTGGCAGATAAAGAGTAAGAAATTCATCAACGAACTGTTCATCATGAGAGGGTGTTATTTCATCAGAGGAGCCTTCTTGACGCTACATGTGTGTATCCATGTTGGGCTATTCTCAGTCAATACAGCTGTTCGGGTTCCTGCGAGGACGGTAGTTCGTTTACCAAATGGGGGGTCCAAAGTCTTGTTTCAGACGAGTTATTTGACTAATACGGAGTCGCCTGGTTGGAATGGGTGCACTGGCTTGTCTGTAGGTAAGGGAAGAAAAAAGACTAACATCACCATAGATGCCATTCAATTTATCAATAGATTGTGATACATAGTCATATTTAATACGTTCTAAGTCACCTAAAGACTTGGGGCACTTATGTGGCTTTGCCTAGTACCTTTCCTCAATTTATCCTTAATGAAACTATTGTCCTGTTGATCATCAGATGGCATCCAAATCCGGGAATTATTTCTGTACATAGTACTTTTGCAATGGTTTTGGCATTTTCCCTGGCCACAGGAAAAGGCTTTGACCCATTTGAAAATCCAATCACATATAACCAACAGGTATTGGATGCATCCTGATTTGGGCATGTGTGTAAAATCTATTTGTAACTGTTGCATTGGTCCCTCAGGGGGTGGCAACTGGTCATGAGCACTATGCATTATTATTTATTTTATTTATTTATTTATTTATTTTTGTAAATTATTTATTATGTATATGAGACATCATCTATATATTTAATTCTCTACTAGTTCTATTTTTGTACATTATTTATTATGAATATGAGACATCTATATATTTAATTCTCTACTAGTTCTATCAAATTCATAATTACAAACCTAGTCTGTATGGAGTTATACGTCTGTTTCTTATCAGGTCTTTTAAGGTATCCCCATTCTACCCTCCTTGTCTGACCATAGACCATTATGGTCTAGTGTCAGACCCTCCTTTTACCAAAACTGTAGGTCATCCTTAGAGACTAATAGTATGAGTATATATTGGTGATGGAAATGGAGGTATCATTACCATGTGGAACTGAATGTCTGTGGTAGTATTATAAACTGGGTGGGGTGGACCATGTAAGGCTGGGTCTTTAGCAATGTCATTTACAAACGCATTCACACTAGGGTCACTGTTGTCAACTGTACCATGGCCCTTTGCATGTGATTATTGCTATGGTTTATGGCAATAATATAAAATCCAACGGATCATTAACCACTTGATGATGTAAAAAAATAATTTCTGTCAGCTGTCACAAATCCTCTATTTTTCTATATAATTCCAACACTATGCACCACACCAAAAAAATACCTGAAATCTGTCACTAAAGGCACATCTCTGTTTACTAATAATGAGCATGCTTGTGTTACAGCTGTTAGTTAGCAGCTTGGACAGATAGAAAAGGGAAAGAGTTAGCCATTAATACCTTATCAGGTAATTGGACTACAGAAAATACTGCCAAGTATATGCACCCCATCAGCTGGTTTTGTACATGACCCATCCACATATATTGTCTCACTGCATTCAAAGGGAACAGACTACAGGTCAGGTCATAATGAGGTATCCATTATTATTCTTCTTCATATATACATATATATATACACATATATATATATAGCGCCAAGTAATTCCTCAGTGCTTGTACAATAGGGAATGAATGATCTATAATTAATCATGTGCCTCAACCTCTGATATGTCAGAGGGAGAATATAAAAGTAATGTATGTAAGGTCACAAAGAGTACTGAGTGTGAAAGGTAATATTGCATATATAAATAGTGTCATAACCAAATCCCTTCTGTGCACTCATGTGTCTGAACCGCCCCTACCATCAGACTGCTACTGCTCCTAAGCATTCAGACAGGCCCCGAACCACTGATGATATTGCTTTAAATAATAAACCACCAATCTACAGTGTAGTCATTTATTTTCCTTTGTAAGGACATCCTGAAACAGTGGGACCTCCCTCCTTACAGTACAGATGAACTGGAGAGAGTAGATGGGCAGTCCCAGAACAGAAACAAAACATAAGGCTGTAGACTTTTGGCACTTTATATGCCATGTCCATAATCCATTGTATTACATTATGAGCATCTCTCAAGGTATCCTGTCTCAATGTGTAGTCGTGGTGAGAACAGTCTGAAATCCATTGTCTACAGTAAATACCATGCCTAGGAAAAATAACATTTGCAGATTTTAGTCTTTGGCTTTGGGAGCAAGATAATGACTTTTACTCATTCAGGAGCCAGCAGCCACTGTCCATGTGACAGTACGAATCCTAGGTAGTTCACAGTCTCTTGACAATACTGTAGTTTAGCAGGTGATACCTTATGACCAGATGTTACAACAAAGAAGATGTATATTTCACACAGGACTCTTCATCTGGGCTACACATCAACCACAAATCATCCACATACGGAAACAATGGAGCCACAATCAGGTGACCAAGACGCTAGGATTTTCCTGACTACAGCAAAATAGACAGTGGGGGAATCGATCACACAATCTATTTCACGCATACTGATTCCCTTTGTACGTGAAAGCAAACAGTGGTTGCATGTCAGGGCACCCCGGAATGCTAAAAACAGTGCTGCACAAAGAAAAACAAGTGGCAAATGATGATACTGCAAATAACATATAGTTTGTATCAGGCACTAGGAGTGCAGAGTGCTGAATTAACTCATTTCACGGCCCTTGTATGTAGAACTTTCAGCCAACAAATAATTGGGAAGTGTGTGCAATGTGTCAGGTAAAATGTGTTATAGATACCATAGTGTAAATTGAGTCTAAGGATATGAACACTGATGCCTGAACCAGATTTTCCCCACAGATCCATAAAAACATTCCAGCATTTGCAACAATGGGACAATGAGTAGGGGTCAACCATATACCTTAAATTAAAACATTATTCCATACAATGCTGATACAATGCATATACAATGAGATCTAAAACAAACCACTAACCCTAGCGGTGAGGGCACATTACAAGAAAATATTCTCATCAATAATATGTTAACATCCAAGTTAAATTATAAAGAACATACAGGTATTATAGGGTTAGTCATTTAGGTAGTTATGTGTTGATAAGCAGCAAGTTAACTGGACAAGTGTGATTAATTTAGAAAAAATTACAGTCTGTAACACAATCTAAAACTATAAGCATGATTCATTTGAAGTCCAAAAACAAAACAACTTTACTACATTTACACCCCTCGGCATCTGTGCCTATCTACATTTCCCTCAACCACATCCAGCCATTTTTCATCCAGTTTCTCAGTTCACAAAACAATAAATATTTAACATAGCAGTACACTATGAACAAAGAGATAGGGAAAGGAGTGAGGGAGGGGTAGCAGCTGCGGAGACAGAAACACTGACTTCTCATAGAGCTAAAATTTTACAAGTATGGCGTTGTTAACCTCTTCTCTGCCATCATCATGTGAATAAAGTATATCAATATCACTGGAAGCCTATTTCTGGTTCTCTAGCACCCTGATTCCATCTACCTCTGCATTTCCCTCTGCCTCACACTGAAATTATATTTCCACATTCTCCGTATCTTTCTTAAAACACCCCGTCACTCCCATTATTCTTATTGCCATTTCCAAAGCTTCACTTTCTCAGCTATGCAAATTGTCAATACACATTCTGACTACTTGAGCCACTGCATAACAAAGTGGTCCCAAATCGTCTACCTCAATAAGTCCACGTGCATTTTCCCAACCATTATCAAAACTTTTCCACAAACATTCACTTTCCAGTTCCTTCTATCTGAATGCTGTCGCTCTCTTTTTTTTTTTTTCTTTTTTTCGTAATATATCTCACCTCTTACATCAGTCAAAAAGGGAAATCATCTTTCTCACTCAAATTATCACAATTAACAGGTCATCTAGCACCCATGTGTTTTGTAATTATACTAACAAAAATCTGTAATCAGAAGTAGTCAATTGCTGTCTCTTATTATATATATTTTTGTAATAATTATTGTGATTTTAGGGGATTTAAATGGGATTAAGACAATATTTAGTCCATACAGTCATTACTAACATATCTGGGGACTTATTAACAACCTGGTCTCCCACAGTCATGAGCGGCATTTCTAGGACCAGGTCAAAAATTTTTTTTTTTTTTCTCGGTCTTAACTTCTGTCTCAACTTCAACAATTTCTCTTCTAACTCCTTTTAAAAGTAAACCTATTTCTTACTCGCTTACCTATTTGGACTCTAGTAATATTATATACGTATTATGTTGCACGCAGTATTTAACTCTTTATTGTCTTACCAGTATTACACTTCTTAATGGTTATTATAGAATTTCTAGGCTGCGATTGATTAATTCTCATAGTAATAATATCAAAGTATCGGTCCAAAATAAACAATGTCCGTCAGGTCAGTATAAAATGATATACAAATACACACATACATATACATACACATACATATACACATGAACAACACAATTATAATTTTAAGTTTAAATGGTATCAGTGAGACCACTTACCAAGATCAACAGAGCAATAAAAATAACATCATGCAAATGTTTAGTCGTAACAGACAAAAATACAAGGACAGACAACTGAACAATATCACATATTCAGGCATTACAAGTCCCTTGTTTGTGTATTTGCGTTTTTCTTTTAGATTAACTCATTTTCCTTCTGGTCAATAGGGTGTTCATATACGCTGCACCTAAAAATCACGAGGTAAAATATTCAATTCTTGTCTCCATAGGGCAGATTATCTACTCATGCCCATGTATATAAATCTCTCGGGGATAGACCTGGACAGATTATCTACTCTGACCCGTACATATATCAGGGGGACAAATTTGAGTGAACTATGCTGTCTAACCCCGTAAATCATCTAGAGACAAAGTATTGTTATTATTATTTTTGTGGAACAAACAATTTACTTATGGACAAAGTATTAGGTACATTCTGTACATAAGAATTATTGGTGAATAACAATTATTATAACGGCATAGTATACAAACATTATTACTTAAACACATGCATTCAAGTTACATTAATAAGTGTTATATGAAAATACAGGGAAATGTAATGCCATATAAATAACATGAAAAATGGTTAGTAACAGTCATATAACAAACAAGGACTAAAATACATGTAATTCTGTTAGTATAACAATATGACTTATTCAATCTCGAGGAAGGGTGTGTGTCCATATTTTACAGGAGCCTGGTTACCCTGTAATCACTATTTCACTATATTGAGGTCAGGACTCGAACCTGCCTCCCAACCAGGTGCCTAAACCACCTGGTTATGTTGGGCCTGGTTACCCAACTAAAATATTTACTGAGGCCAGGACTCGAACCTGCCTCCCAACCAGGCGCCTAAATCACCTGGTTACGTTGGGCCTGGTTACCCAACTCCAATACAGACCAATCAGGTGCCTAAAACTACCCTATCAACCCACACATGACACTTTAAAACACTAAAAAAATCCTAAAATCATGTGTGTCACCTGATTAAGTTGGGCCTGGTTACCCAACTTCAATACAGATCAGTCATCCACAAATAATAATAATATCTTCAGAGACAAGTGAGCAGACCATATGTATAACAGCACATATATGAAAATACATATATATAAAAAAATATAGTCAACTCACGGTCTGTGAAGATGCTGCCGACTACAGCCAAAATTGTTGTAGATAACTGTCTCTATCTTCTGTATACTCTGGGGACCTTGGACTCCCACACTGTTCCTCCGAGATATCCTAAGTTGCAGGCCTGGGGATAAGAAATGAATACACGCAGACATGAATCTTGTGCTATAACTTCTTATCCAATTTATTAAGCGAAATTCACCAGTTTATATAATGCAAAATCAGTGGGTGGTAGGCATGTTAATTAAGGGGAGAGATTTCCCCTCCCAGGATACATGAACAGATATGGACATTGTCGGTCATTTAACCAATGGGAATACAGAGGGAAGTTAAGAGTTAACAGGCTTCGGACACGTTCATACCTGCAAATTACTTCATCATTGGCAGAATGCCCCTTACAGCAATAAGACAAAACAAGTTATAAAAAGAATTGTTCTGGACATGTTCACAAATTCAAATGTCACAAGTTGATATCATTTACTAAATTCGTGCTTATCAAACTATAACTATTAGAAAAAACCATAGCTAGAAATATTATGTTTTGAGCAGAGCACAGCTAATGCGCATCTGTAGGCCTTGCAGAAGCAAAAGATTTACCCTTACAGGCAATACGAGGGGACAATGAGTTGGTGTGTCACCTCCCACTCCTGTCCCGTCTCCCTCACACTGGTCTCCCTGTACAGTAGTCCCCTTCCCAGAAAAACCTCTCTCCCTATGGCCCTACCTCCTCCAGTCCCTGCCTTTTTTTTTTATCCTAGCCAAGCTACGGTCTACCATGGTTTCATGTCTCAGTACTGTAAGGTCAGTCCAGGTGGTCTCAGTCAGGTCAGGGGGGTCTCGCCTTACCTGTACCTCAGCCAGAGTAGGAGTGATGCCTTCGTGGGTGGAAGGGTAGTGTTAGCTTGTATAGAGTCATTGTCCCAGAAGGCGGCTGCCAACACCTGTTGTATACCCACAGGGATGGTGCTAGGGCCGCCGTGTGAACACCCTGGCAGGACGACCCGGTTGGGTTGCTCCATGGGTCTCCACAGTCGTCGACGATGGGGCCCAATAGAGCCAACGGCTGGGAAAGATCCATTCCCCATGGGGTAAATCCCTTGTTTGTCTAGCTTGTGCCCAGGTCACGACCTGGACAAAGTAGCTTTACATGTTGCCCAGGTCATTCCCCAACAATATATCCACAGTGAGGGATTTCAACACTCCCACCTATCTGTATCCACTGCCTGCTCCCCAATCCAGCCAAACACAAGCCATGGGGATTGAAGGTTGCCCTCCTCTGGTGATAGAGATCCCCTTTTGTTAGGGCAACCGCAGCCCTTCCAAGGGGGTGCCATTGATTAGCACCTGCTGGCAGTGGCAGCGGCTCGGGCCATCTCTGGGCCACTGCACGGTCATCACCAGCGTCACACCCTGGGACCAGGCAGGCCAGTCCAAACAGTCCTGGTACTGGTCTACCTCCACTTCCCCTTCCGCCCCAACATTCTCCACCCCATCCCACTCCCCAACAAGCTGGGCAGGCCTGACAGGTGCAATAGGGCTGCGGGCCCAGGAGGGACAATCCCGCACAAAATAGCCCAGGCACTGACACCAGTGGCAAACAAACTGGTCCCTCTATCCAGGACTCTGTGGGCCCAGTGGCCCTGTTGCTCACTTTCTGGGACGCTGTCCTTGGCATCGTCGGCAACCGGGTTCATTGCTGGGGTATATCGGTTGGGAGGCAGAGTAGCTGGGGTAAGTGGTCCGGGGTGGCTGCAGGATGTTCCTAGGGCCCGCCAGTCGGGTTGGAGCAGCTGAGTCCGGTTTTGGCTCCGTCCATGGCGCAGGTATGATCTGTGGGACTATAGGAGTCGTGGGTAGCGTATAGATGCTGGGAACCTGTCCACGGGTCTCGCGGAAGTGTTGCACCAACTCTACGGCTGTGTCTGTGGTGGGATGGCGATCTTGTGCCCACTGTCGCATCTTTGAGGGCAGGAAGGCATAGAGTTGCTCCAACATCACTGCCTGCTTGCAGTCTTCCCAGGAGTGCACATCACTCCCTGTCTACCACCCATCCAGTGCATGCCCAGTCTTCCAGATATACTCTTGGATGGTGCCATCTGGGGTGGGTTGTATCTCTTGGAACTTGAGCTGATAGGACTCAGGGTAACAGAGTACCTGGCCAGCACAGCTTGCTTCACGACCTGATCTCCCCCCCCATTCCTTGTGGGAAATTGCTCGGTAAGCCTCAAGTGCACATCCCGTCAGCCTCCCCTCCAGGAGGGGTACCCAGTCCTCTGGTGGTATGCAATTCAATGCACACTGCCGTTCTAAGTCCTGCGCAAATCTGTCAATGTCGCTTTTCTCTTCATCGAACTTGGAGGAGCTATGAATGGAGATCTTGAGGCGGGGATTCTCTGGTTGGACTACACGGAGGCCACCGCAGGGAAGGACTTGTTGTTCTTGATCCTCTCGGGCAAGGGCAGCATCTGCTTTCTTGATCCGGTCCAGCTTGCTTGCTCGTCCACCCATCGCCACTGTGTACTCTTGGGCCCTGAGGGCCAGCCTGGCTGCTCAGGATAGGGGTGCGATGGCGGTCCCAGAGGCCTCTGGTTGCGTCTCAGCCGTGTCTCGTTCCTTGGCAGCGCTGTTTGCTCTTGGGTGCATCGCGGGGTTGTCTTAGGATCTGGGGGTCACTGTAATGCAAAGTTATCTCACCACTGCCACCAGTTTGTGACAATAAGACCCTGGTGTCTCTGCACAGATATAGCAGTTCAGGCACGTTATCATCCTGCACAGCTAACCACTATACTAAGCACTAAGAACCGGTACTTTCAGTCACGTATCCACCGGCAATGCAGGATATACTGCACTGATGGCTCTGGTTTGTATAGGATATTCTATCTATCTATCTAGTCCCCTGACACTTCTCTATGAGTAAGTGCTCTATACTGGACGACAAACAGCAATAAACCTGGCTACTTCAGAGAGAGAGACAAACAACCTCTTTCTTGGTAAATCACAAACTACTTTATTTTTTAATACAGTTCATGGACAAAACATGACACACAGGGTTTAACGTCAGACAAAGGTTACTAAAAGGGTGGGATGTAGACACAAGACTCTAATCACCTCCTGTAGAAATCTCTGGGGGGGGGGGGTTATCACAACCAAGGGATTCATCAACCCTGTATACATTCCCAGTGAATAGCTGTTCCCACCACAAAACCATCAATCTCAGCTGATAGTCATCTGCTTCTCAGAGCCTATGAGTCTGGGTGGGGGAAGGTTGGAGCAGGCTTCCATGACAATACCTACCTGTTCTCTCTATACCATTCAGTATTAGTGTCTACATGATCCCAGCTAGGTGGAGGAAAGGCTCCGCCTCTTGTGCCATATGACCTGTGGCAGTCCTGTTTGTCACAGTATCCTTACAAAGCAAAAATTAGCATATCTTGTTATAAAAAATCCTAAAACTCCATTCTTCTACTTATTCCCCAAGAATCACATAACCCTCTTTAAGCCCCCGGGCCGCCCTGTTATAGCAGATATAGAGAGAGCTACTTCCAATGTGTCCAAATATGTAGAATCTTTCCTCCAGTCTTATGTCAGCGTTTTGCCCACATTTATTAAAGACACTCAATACACTCAACATGTGTTACAGATATTTGAGGGTTTCCAATGGAGGGAAGACTACATGTGGGCTACTGTGGACGTGACTTCCCTCTATACCTGCATACAAAACACCTAGAGGGATGGAAGCAGTTTCACATTTCCTAGAACAAGATGTCACCTTGCCAGATGACCAAAAGGCTTTTATTTTGCATAATAATTATTTTCAATATGATTCTTTGTATTAGTGAAGGTACCAGCGGACACCCAGCCTTGGTGTCCCCGTCAATGGTCACGTCTTCCGCTATGAGCCAGATGGACATCCAACAGCATACCGCAATATTCCCAATCACCAGGCAAAACTAGTATCAGGGTAACCAGCACACACTCTGCATACAGCAGGCTTTACCCCAAGCATCAGACAACACCAGTGTTACCAGGGTTAGCATAACAACTCCCTTTATTGGAACAAACCACACATATTTATACACAAAACCTACATTGAAATACATGGGCAGACAGGCTACAATAGGTGAGTCACAGGGATAATATAATCACAATATACAAGACAAAGGACCAACAACAGAAGGTCCCAGCAATTACAAAATAACACAGACATGATTGCATTACTACACAAAAGGCTAGCAACAAATGGTACAACACAATACAAAGGGCCATACATGATTAGGTTAGCACACCACAGGGGGTCTCAATACAGTTCACAGACCTACAATGATTGGAGTGGCTACAATATACACACAGCTTAGGTGAGGGTGAACAATGAAATAAAAAGCTTGAGGGACTGCAATATACATTTGCAGCATCCTTGGCCAAGCTCAAATACTTAACCCCTAACGGCCCTGTCTCCTGAAAGCAGGCTATGATTTTTAGTCTTTTTGGCACAGCTGTCCACCAATATAATATCCCAAAGTTCCACATAGCTTGCAATGCTGGGCTGACAATCCATATGCCTAGACAGGAGTTGTTTTAGGCATGACAGAAATGTCCACAGTTCCTTGTGTTCCTTGATTAACAGTCTCAGGGAGAGGCCATACCCTTGTTCCAGGGCTAGATCCATAGTCTGTGGGCAGGACGCTGGCCCTCAGGCCCCTCCAGGGGCCCAGTGGTTCCTGTGACAGTATTATTTACAAATTTGTGGAGCTGCCATGGGGACCAGCTTCTCTTCCAGTTACGCCAACCTATACATGGGGTATTGGGAGCAAACGCATGTGTGGGGGGCGGGTCTGGGAGTGAGGCTGGTATAATATGGCAGATTTATTGATGACCTGTTGCTTCTCTGGCATGGTCATATCAATCAGTTGGAAGAATTTACACAACAACTTAATAATAACAACAAAGGTTTTCGATTTACTTACGATATAAGTAAAAAGGAGGGCATCCTCTTGGATTGAACCCTGGGACATAGATCTGAAAAAGGTATCCCCAAGACATATATTAAACCAACTAGTACTAACAACTATTTACACTTTAATAGTTGTCACCAGCAAAATTGGAAAAAGAATATACCAAAAGGCCAGTTCCAGAGACCACAATGAAATTGTAGTTGGATGAAGATTTCGTCTCTCAGTCTATGGCACTCCATCAAAAATTTGTATCTGGGGTTATACCAGGAAGTTGGTCAGTGACACTTACTGTGAAATAAAGAGGAAGGATAGCGGTTCACTACTGTGCCCTACAAAAAAAACACAATGAAATCAATAAGAATAGTATGGTTATTTTCATTTCTGCTTATAAAAATGCTTGTAAAGAAATTCAAAAAGTCATGAATAAACATTGGTTAATAGTAAAAGAAGTCACTTTGTTAAAATATCACATAAATCTAAAATCATATATACAAAAAAATAAAAATCTAAAGAATATACTATGCAAGAGAAAGCCCAAGGAGGGGCAAAATGTAGTTAAAAATATTTTCTAAATAAACAAGGGACATTTTGATGTGGGATTACAAGATGCATTTATTAAACACAACATATGTGAATTTAAAGACAATAAGGGTATAAAGCATAAAATTATGGATAACATAAATGGTAATTGTAGTTTTATCATTTATAGTATTAGTTGTCCCTGTGACAAATTATAGATAGGTCGCACCAAACGTAGAATTAAGGACAGATTTTTAGAAAACAGACAAGCTATTCTTGTCACTAGTTAAACACTACACAGAATATCACGATGGCAAGATGGAAGGTTCTTTCATATTGCCATTACAACATATTCCTGTGTGCAGTGGGGGAAACAGATTCCATGCTTTGTGCCAGAGGGACTCTTTCTAGATATATTGCATGGATATTCTGGCCCCCAAGGGACGCAATGAAAAACAAATTGATGTGCACATTTTTGCATAGTTGGGAGAGGATGTTACCTGCAGTGGGCATGGTCCATCTGTTATGTGGTGAGTGCACATTACACATGATCATAGTATAATCACTGTGGATTTTGAGTGTGGGGGTGCACTCGCCACTAGTTCCAATATGTCTTTTTCTTCTAACATTACTACTTCTCTCTCTCTCTCTCTCTCTCTCTGTATATATATATGTGTGTGTGTGTATATACTAGTTGAAGAGCCCGTTACACGGGCCACAGTGCCACTGGCAGCCGGTCGCGGTGCAGTCATGCTCAGTAGAGACTGCCCATGCCGCGGCTGATACAGAGCGGGGCGCTCCGAAGCGTGCAGCATGAGCAGCAGTGTCTACTGCACATGACGCGGCGTTACACACGATTTAGCGAATTATTATATAGGATTATACATTTAGGTCTGGAATTATTTGGACACTAACACAAGTTTTGTTACTTTGGCTGTTTACCAAATAAATTCAAGTTACAGTTAAATAATGAATATGGGCTTAAAGTGCAGTCTCTCCGCTTTAATTTGAGGGTATTTACATCCAAATTGAAGGAAGGGTTTAGGAATTACAGCTCCTTAATATGTAGACCCCTCTTTTTCAAGGGATCAAAAGTAATTGGACAATTGACTCAAGGACAGGTATGGGCTATTCCCTCATTATTTCTTCATCGAGTAAGCAGGTAAAAGGTCTGGAGTTGATTCCAGATGTGGCATTAGCATTTGGAAGCTGTTGCTGTGAACCCAAGGAGCTCTCAATGCAATTGAAAAAGGTCATCATTAGGCTGCAAAAAAAATCCACGAAAGACATAGCAGGAAAATTAGGAGTGGCCAAATCAACAGTTTGGCACCTTCTGAGAAAAAAAGAACGCACTGGTGAGCTCTGCAACACAAAAAGGCCTGGAAGTCCACGTAAGACAACAGTGGTGGATGATCGTAGGATGGTTTCCATGGTAAAGAAAAATCCCTTCCCAACATCCCACTCTTTAGACAGATGAAACTAAGATCAATCTGTACCAGAATGATGGGAAGAAAAAAGTATGGAGAAAGCTTGGAACAGCTCATGATCCGAAGCATACCACATCATCTGTAAAACACGGTGGACCCAGTGTGATGGCTTGGGCATGCATGGCTTCCAATGGCACTGAGTCACTCATGTTTATTGATGATGAGACAGAAGACAGAAGCAGCCAGATGAATTCTGAAGTGTTTAGGGATATATTGTCTGCACAGATTCAGCCAAATTCAGAGAAGTTGATTGTATGGTGCTTCACTTTACAGATGGACAATGATCCAAAACATACTGCGAAAGCAACCCAGGAGTGTTTTTTAAGGCAAATACATTTTTCTTTTTTTATTTCTCATTACAATAGTATGTATTGTTATTATTTTTATTACTATTAGGGTTATTATCTGTTTGCTATTTTGGTACACTTTACATATAATACTTTCTTCCCTATGTTAAGATATGGACACGTAGAGATATTGGGCCTCCATTTTCTAGAAGAACATGCAGTAAAAACTTTCTCCTCCGGATTTCCTTTTTCACACACCTGAAGGACAGGTGTATGACAGCATCAAAGCGCTGATATAAAAGGGTACCAAGATCACAATTCAACCAAGCAGATCCCTGAAGAAGTGTCTTTCAAGGCAAGAAACACTTAGGATTTAGGGGTCCCTGTTGTTGGCACCTTGTATTGTTCAGTACCTGATATTCTGCTACGGACGGAAGGCACAGTGTCCTGATACTCTACTACGAACGGGAGGTACAGTGTCCAGTATTGACCATCCCGGCACACAGAATGAACAAGCAAGATAAGAGAGAGAAGTGCCTAGTGGCATTAGAGCAAAGGAAGGGAGAGGTATTGCATTATAGTCTGGTTTATAAACATCTGTTGTGATTGGAAGTCTGACAAACCACTGCCTGCTAATCAGCCACACATCAGTTTAGCAATCCTGCACTCTCTCTGACATATTACTCGCACTTAAAGGGATAGTAATATCCCATAAAAAATGCTTAGAGTTTTGTAGAGGTTAAAAAAATAAACGATATGACACAAATCCTATCTCTCAAACCACTATGGTTTGAGAGATATCCTCCGCTAAAGTTCCCCTTCTCCTGATGTCAGCTGTAAAGCTGACAGAAGAAGATCCGTGTCGGCTGACACGAGGAGGCTCTTCAGCAGAGCCGCAATAGTGCAATTTAAAAAGAAATACTTCTTTGGAATGGTCTAAAAAGTGTGCTTGCAAACCAGGCACACTTTGCAGACCGTTCCAAAGAAATATTTCTTTATAAATTGATTTATTGCGGCTCTGCTGAAGAGTCACTTGTTTGTCCCCTGACCAGGAACTTCTGCTGTCAGCTTACAGCTGACATCAGGAGAAAGGGAGGGAGAGAGGAACTTTAACGGAGGATAGCTCTGAAACCATAGCGGTTTCAGAGATAGGATTTGTGTCATATGTTTATTTTTTTAACCTTTGCAAAACTCTAAGCATTTTTTATGGGACATTACTATCCCTTTAAGAGGGGAGATCACTATATTTATGAACTCATGTACCTGCCCGCTATAACAGGAGAAATATTGAATATCAGGCACCATCTACAGTTACATCCAGTGAGTACTGAATATTTTTGATATACATGCACATTTTTTTATCTCTTTTATTTTTCAGTGATATCACTGGTTCTAAATTGCTATATGTATGATTTTACATCATTCCTCTATCAGGGACATTGTAGATTTCTGATGTATATGTCTGAATAAATATAACTGTTTCTTTTACCAGTTTGTATTTTATATAATAATTTTTGTTTAAGTGACAGTCTAGCACTCTCCTTCTCTTTAGTGTACACATATATATATATATATATATATATATATATATATATGTATATATATATATAATATATATCTCACATAAAGATATTCTGTGGCATGTATTAGACAAAGTAGATGTAAACAATGCCAGGAATTGCAGGCCTTACCACCAATAGTTAGTTCCACTCCTGGCTAATATGAATAGGTCTTCGATGAATATGAGAGGATATTGGGTATATAGATTAGGCAGATGAATCTTGACAAGATGTTGGTCTGGTATTCTCCCAGTTGTAATAGATGTGTTAACCCTATAAGTCTGCAGGCGATATCTTTGTGGTTGATAGCTGGCAAAAGCATAGTTTAAATCTCCAGACTCACTCCAAATGGAATGCCTGAATTATGAATATTAATATACAAATATCAATATTGTAATTAGGACATTAATATATGGTGTATCAGTAGATTATGTGGAAAGAATACACAGAAAACATTGCTATATTTGATAATATACTTTACTATAACATCTGGAATTAAAGCAATATATCTAATAGGTAATTACAACAGTTAGAGCACACAGTTTAATGGTTAAACTTCAAACACAAACTGCTGTAACTTTTAACCCTTTCAGTGCTTTGCAATGCGTTGCATACCACTCTGGCACGCAAGGGGTGAATCAAGAAATATAACAGTTGTATTCATTCCAATTATTACACCATATCCTGTCCATACAATAATTCTTTGGATTCCAGAGTAAACAAGGAACAAACTAAAAAAGTAATCAAACAATGTAATACTTTGTACTTAACTTCTTGTTGCTTGCTCGTCTTTTACATCTTATGTGGAAGCCCAGTGGTACTGTAAACCAACGCCCATAGTCGAGAATGTATGTATTTCTGCTGGATACAGAGATTAGTTCCAGGTAGAGCTCAAGAGCAATAAGTGAATGTCTAAACTATTTATAATCCGATTTGGATGTAAACATGTTTACAAGCCAGCCACCTCCCTGTACATCATGGTACATATACATGTACATATCACATGCTTAACATCACATTTTTATAAACCTTGTTAGTGACATCACTATCTCAAAATATAATTTTACTGTATTAGACTATACATAGTTGATATGAAAGTGTTAATAATGTCCCATTATAAATAGCCTTTATTTTGTAGAGCTTCAAAAGTTGAATGTAATGCAATAAAAGTATCTCTCAAACTGCTATGGTTTGAGAGATATCGGTGTTCAAACTTTGATGTGTCCTGCTGTCAGCTGTAAAGATGTCAGCAGGAGATCCGTGTTGGCCAACATAGAGGCTCTGAAGCAGAGCCGCAATCATGTTATTTAAAACGAATGACTTCCTTGGAATGGTCTAAAAAGTGTGCCTGGTTTGCAAGTGTTGCAAGAGGGACGTTATAGAATCCAGATTCTGATCCAGACGCTGTATATGGGTGGCGTGTTGCTCTAAGACAGCCGCCTGCTGGATTACCGCCTTAGAGACTTCCTTAGGGTCTACAGACATTGTGAAGGTATAGCACTGACACTCTGTCACTACCTACCAGAATCAGCATGGCAGGCTTCGGCCTGCAAGAGAGGTACTGCTTGGGAGCGCTGGCTAGGGAGCGGTGCTAGTAGTGCTTTGACTGTCGAGGGTAAGGCCATGCTGTGGCTAGGGACATATTAGAGGTGCTGGCCGTGAAGCCAGATGTCCGATCCCGGTTGAGCTGGGACCCTGAACAGGATGGACTCCCCGTAGACAGTACAGACTTTCCTGCAGGGGGGAGCGGGGGGCTAAAGAGCGAAGACTAGGGTTCGTGGCTTGGGTGCGAGGGCTAACACATAGTAGAGACTCCTCAGCAAAAGCCTAAAAGCGGTACAGAGCTGCACCATCAGGAGACTACACAGCAAGGAGCAGAAGGTCAGCTAGGTATCTGAATCTGCAGGCAGTAAGGGTAGTCAACAGAGAAACCAAGGGTCAAAAACTGAAAGGCGAAGTAAGGTACAAGACACTAGAAGAAAACTAGGTATTGTTCAGGGTACAGACTAGGTTACCGCACGCTACAGCATCAGGTGACGTGGCAAACCCAGAAGTATGGATCGCTCTGAGAAATGGAGCAAAGGCAGCAATAGCCTGCAGACAGCATGGGCGCGGACACCAGTGGTAGGCGGCGTGACACCGTCCTACGGGGAGGAGTCGAACCAGAGATGGTCGAACTCGGCTGGATGGTCGACAACCTCGAACAGAAAACACTGGACACAGGGAAACCCACGAAGTTAAAGGAAGAGTAGTCAACAATCCGAGTCCATGACAGGCGGACAGAGACGATACCTAGGATGAGACAGAAGAATATTCTAACAAGCCAGGGTCAAAACCAGTTGAACAGCACTGTACAAAATCAGCAGGCAGAAGTGTAGACATATAACAGGCAGAGGTGAAAACCAATATAGGATGTCTAAGCAAAATCAGGAGGCAAGAGACGTAGTCGAGGAAAACCGGGTCAAAACACTGGAAACACTTGGAACAATATAACTCTAGCGCTCTATCTCAGGAAGAATTTGATCTTGCACCGACACAAGAGTGTTGGTGTTTGATATAGGCTCAAACAAGGACATCACCACAGCATGGCTGGGAAACAAGAAAAAAGGAGGACAGAATACCTGGTAAATAAAAGCCAGCAAAACCAGGAGAACATGACACTACCCCCCCCACCCCCCGGGACTACCTTTGGGAGGCTACAGAAGGCTTGGATGGAAGGATCGGGGGAACTGGCGGACCAAGGACGGAGCATGGACGTCCGAGGCTGCCACCCATGAGTGTTCCTCAGGGCCCAAGCTCTTCCAGTTTGCCAAATACTGGAGAGTACCACTGGAAATGCGGAAATCAAGCACTGTATCGATGACATACTCATTGGAGTTGTCCACAGACACTTCTGGTGGAAGAGTAGAAAGGGGGTGAGAGGCATGAGCTGTCATGTAGGACTTGAGGAGGGAGATGTGGAACACTGGATGGATTCTCAGTGTCTCGGGGGGGGTATTAGGCTTCGGACAAGTTTTTCAGTCACATGATGCTTTCTCTTTTATATATATATATATATATATATATATATATATATATATATATATATATATATATATATATATATACTAGTTGAAGAGCCCGTTACATGGGTCACAGTGCCACTGCCAGCCGGTCACGGGGCAGTCATGCACAGTAGAGACTGCCCACGCCACGGCTGATACAGAGCAGAGGTACAGAGTCTCTACTGCGCATGACCTCATCATTACACACGTTTTAGCGAATTATTATATAGGATATATATATATATATAGAGAGAGAGAGACTTTTTAGGCCTGCAGGGTAGGTATCTGTCCAAGAGGACTGTGGATCCTCCAGCCCTCCTATATAGGTAAAATGTTCTCACCCCCACAGGTCATGTGAGGAATTGCTGATTGCAAATAGAAAAAGAAAAAAATAAATATATATATATATATATATATATATATATATATATATATATATATATATAAAAATTTTTTGGTCATTCAATTAGGAATGTTGCTCTTATATTGATATAGTTTATTCTTTAAGGGTCCCCTCTTTATTTATACTAAAGATATCATAGCCTAAATGTTTTTATTCAATTGTTTATTTAATATATTTGTATGTGTGTATGTATGTATATAAATATATATATATAATATACACTCTTTTCTCTTTATACTCTTTCAGAGTATAGTAGCTATATTTTACTAGTTTGTATTTAGGATTTCGTGCACACTCCATTTCATAGAGGAGAGTAGCTAATTCTATATATAGTACTATTCTCCATTCTCTCCTCCTGGATATATTTTTTATATATTTACTTGTTCTAATTTATTTTCGTAATAAAATTTTTATTAATAGTTTTAAATTGTTAGAAGAGCCATACTTGTCATGAGACATTAAAATGTTAAAAGGTGACATCACAATCATGGAGGAAAATACAACAATTTTACATGACATTCTGGGTGCTTAAACCTGGGATAAACATGTATCTATCCTAAGATAACATTCTGGGTGCTTAATCAAGGAGTAATAGAACAATGTCCAGAAATCCATCTACAACCAATAGTACAAGGAAGAGATCAAGGATGGATGAAATCCCAGAGTGCCATGTAATATCTCCTGGTTTATAGAAAACTGACGCCTCCAAAGACATGTTGGCAAAGAAACAGAAGAGACAGATAACAGAGGGAAAAGAAAAGCAAAAAGTAAAAGCAAGAACGGGAGAAAAGAAGGAAGGGGGGAGGTGTAGGGGGAGAGGGAAGGAGGGGGATAATGGGGAGGAATCCCGTATTCGCTCACGGTTGAATAATACCCAGCTCCCAGGTCGTCCAAATCAAGTCATACAACCCCAGCTTGGATACTGTCAGATAATGAAGTCTCTCCATCTGCAGGTTAGAGGCTACCAAATGCTGTAAATCTACAGAGGACGGGATTATTGTTGACTTCCAATTACGGGCCAGGAGAATTTTTGCCGCAACTAAAATGTGGCCAAGAAGAACCTTCATGTGTAGCGGGATATGGTCAGGGAAGATATGCAGCAGCACTACCTCTACGGATTTGGGCACCAGGATGTAGTACGTCTCACCAAATCATATACAGCCTCCCAATAAGAGCGCAGCTTAGGGTATGACCACCAAATGTGTTCCATGGAGCCGGTACCCATACATTCTCTCCAGCATAAATCAGAGGCTGAAGTGTATATATGGGCCAATCTAGAAGGCACCAAATACCACCAATATAGAATCTTTCTAGAAAGTTCAACGTGGTTAGTACAATGCGAGATCAGGGAAGAGTTAGAAATGGCTTTTTTCCATTGCGAAACTGGTATCCGACGTAACAACTCCTTCTCTCATGCTATCATGAAGGGAAGTCTAGGGGGCCTGTTTGCCATAAGCAGGGAACGGTAACAAAGAGAAAGTGTTTTGTAGTCAACGGATGCACGCAAGCCTTCGTGAACTTATGAAGGAGCTCTGGAGATTGAGACAAAGAGTTAGATATGGTACTCAGAAGATGTCGCAACTGTAAAAATGTAAAGAAATCACGGTTTAGCAAGCCAAAATCTCTAACCAAATTCTCAAAAGGCTGGAGAATGCCCGCAGGAGCTAGGTCACCTAGGGTGGAAATACCCGCCAAGGTCCAGGAGAGGAAACTAGAGTGGGGTATTAAAAATTCAAGAGTGCGTAGAGGGGTAGCCTGTGTTAACTGCGCTAACTCTGGTACTCTCGAGGCATAATGCCCCCAGACCGTGAGGGACGTCCGAGTGCTGGGAAGCAAACCAACCAGAGACAGACAATGTGGAGTGGAAAGCCATAGTATATCACAAATGCGACAAGAACGTACCTGGGTATCCTCCAGGTCAACCCATGCCACCGCACCAGGTGGAGCATGGTAGAGAACACTCTGGGCCATACGGGCTGCTCTGTAATAATGAATTAAGGAGGGGATCCCCAGGCCACCTTGGTGTGATGGGAGAACAAGCCACCTATTAGAGACTCTCGAGGAGCGGGAACCATCTATAAAGATCAGATTGGGCCTCCTTCGGGAAAGATAAGGGAATAGAGGATGGTAACATTCGAAACAGGTAGAACAATTTCGGTAAGATTGTCATTTTAACAGAGGCGATTCGTCCCACCCAAGACAACATCAGACCAAGCATGAAAATCCTGCTTGACTGAGCGCCAGAGTCCCAACAAATTTCTAGAAATCAAGTCCTCAGGATTCTTGGTAAAATGTAAACCTAAATAGAAAATAGTGTCTTTCCTCCATTCAAAGGGGTAACGTGTCCACAACCGCTCCAATATAGGCTTGGCCATATGTAAGGGGAGAGCATGGGTTTTAGCTTGATTCACTTTATGGTACGAGACCGCACCATATACTTGCAAAGTATCCATAAGATGCGGGAGGGAACTCTCCATGTCTGTCAGCACAATCAAAATATCGTCTGCAAATAATCCCAGCTTCACCTCCTGAGAATCCGGAAAAGAGTAACCCCAAATGGACGCAGTAGACCTAATTAACTCTGCAAGAGGCTTGAGAGTGAGCACATATAGAATGAGAGATAGTGGGCAGCCCTGTCTGGCCCCGTTGGAGATGTTGAAAGACTGCGATAGGAAGCCAGCATAAGAAACACGAGCAGTGGGGTTGGAGTATAATGTAAGGATAGAACGAATAAACTGCGGGGGAAAACCAAATTTCTCAAGCACCGCTTCCAGAAACCCCCAATGTAGGAGGTCAAATGCCTTCTCGGCGTCGATAGCAAGTAGAAGACATTCAGTGCTGGAAGAACTGGCCGATTGCAGAAGGTTAACTATTTTTCTTGTATTATTACTTGCTTGATGACCTTTAACAAAGCCCACCTGGTCATAGTGCAATAAAGAGGGCAAAAAAGTTTGTAGACGCTTAGCTAACAGTTTGGCATTCAGTTTTAAATCCACATTTAAAAGGGAAATGGGACAGAAGTTCGGGCAATGTGTGGGAGGCTTTCCCGGTTTAGGGAGGGTTAAAATATGGGCAGACAGCATAGAGGACGGAAAAGAACCCTGTGTACTACAGTATGAAAACAGAGGTACTAAGTGAGGGGGCGAGCACACCAGAAAACTCTTTGTACTACAGGCTGGAGAAGCCATCAGGGCCCGGAGCTTTGTGCATAGGCATATAATTGATAACGGACTGTACTTCCTCCAGAGTGAATGGTGCAAGTAATAGGTTGCATTGTGGCAAAGAAAGATGAGGTAAGCTAACTTTATCTAAGAAAGCATCAATCTCAGCTTTCGTCGGCTGAGGAACTGACATATCTTGACTCAAATTATAAAGCTTCTCATAACACGCAAACGCGTCAGGTATGTCGGCTGGATTCAAGAGTTTCTCACCCGTATCAGAGAAAATATATGGAATAGCTTTCCTAGCTTCCTGTTTACAAAGCTGTCTAGCTAACAAAGCATCAGCTCTCCCTCCATGGGTGTAGTAATTTTGATTCAGCCTTTGAAGCATCAGTTCGGTATGAGACAGTTGGATAGCCGAGATCTCGCTCTTGATCGCCGCAACTTGCTGGAGAAGGTGTTTAGTGACACAACCTTTATTAAGGTCCTCCAAGGAAGATAAGGTCCTGGATAACTGAGATAGCTTCTCCCCCCTCTCCTCCTTTTCTTCGTCACAAGAGCAATAAAACAACCCCTCAAGACAGTCTTATGGGCTTCCCACAAGATAGCCGGGGAAGTGCCAGGCACATCGTTAAGCTCAAAGTATTCCGACAACCACTCCTGCACCAGAACTTTGGTAGATATCAGGGATAATAACTGGTCATTAATTCTCCAGTGTCCCGAGCCCCGTGAAGGGAAAGAGTCTGATAATTCAAGGAAGGTCGGGGCATGATCGGACCATTGAATAGTACCTATAACACTCCGCCTCACTCTCTGTAACAATTCCTTGTCAACGCAAAAGTAATGCAGTCTAGAATAGGATGAGTACACCGACGAAAAGAAAGTCTCTCCCCACCAGGTTCAAGACCATCCAGGCATCGTACAACAGCCATTCTAGTAAGGTTTGCTGTACAATATTGATTTGTGCCAGTAGGGACCTGTGGTATGAGCCAGAATGTCTAGCTGAAGCATCCACGGAAGGATCAAATACAACATTAAGATCTCCACAAACCAGCAGCCGACCCTGGATGAAGGGACCCACCTTAGTTAAAGTACTCCTCAGGAAATGAGCTGAATTAGAGGTAGAAGCATAAATATTAAGAGAGTAAATAATATTATTTAGTGAGAAAACCAACAATAGGTACCGGCCATTTGGATCCTTTCTAACATGTAGAATGGTAGTAGCTAATGAGTTATGAATCCAGACAGAGACGCCCACCCTTTTAGTGTATGCCGTGGAATGGAAAGCCGTAGGAACTTGCTTAGTTAAGACAGAAGGGATCTTATTGGTGGCAAAGTGGGACTCTTTGAATACACAGGATTTGGGATTTTGATCTGGTCGCCTCCTAAAATAGAAGCCGTCTCTTATGTGGGGTATTAAGACATTTCACATTCATTGACAATATCTTAAGACTCATGATAATACAATACAAACGGACTATCGGAAAAAAACAAGGACCCTCGACTTTTAGACAGGGAAGATAAGCTGGGAGTTGCAAGTAAGACAGACCTTGTAAGTACGCCAGAAGGCCATACAACCTGAGAGAGCAGGGGCACCCCCAACTGTAGATCAAATGCCACAGACCCCACCCAGGATGAAAGGGGAAGGAAGGGAAGGGGGAAGGGTCAGAAAAGGATAAGGGAAAAAGGAGAGAGAGAGCAAGTATGAGCCATAGGCAGGGAGAACAAAGAAAAAGGAAGAAGGGAAGAGTGAAGACTCATTCCCAGAGGTAAACAAACAATAGTGAAACAAACTGTAAACTTAAAAATTAAATTGGAACATCAACACTAGTCTCATACCCAGATGAGTCAGGGGGTGTAAGTACCAGATGTACAAAAGTACAGTAGGACAAGAGGTCCTGTGAGTGAAAAATCAGGGAAGTCTAAACAAAGTCACAGAAATATGTGAACCAAATAAGTGACCAATTGCCGTTAGTGAGCGTAAAAGGAAAGGGGTAAAAGAAAGAGGCTTCAAATAAATTGGCCATATACCTAGCGGCTTGGGGTCTACAAGGCTACAATTTATATAGAAAATCAGGACAACTGGTAAGGGTGATGAAACTAGTGCTATTACACAAATTGTACAGCAAACATTCCTCATGACAGCTCACACTAGACAAGGCACAACTTGAATGCAACAGTGAGCTTCGGGTAAACATAGAACAAAAGACTTGGTCCAGCCTTCCCCCCCACAAACCCCAGGTACCTCAGTGAGGTACCTGAACCTGGGGCAGGGAGACAAGCCAGCAAATCAAGCCAGCAGCATAGCACATCACTGCCTCTGGCTCAACACCAAACCAAAATTTCACATAACGATAGGTGGTGGGGGGGGGGGACCGTGCAGCTCAGGTGCCGGCCCAAGGGAAAGAGCCATCTAACAAGCACCAATCCAGCTACGATGCATATGATATATCAATACTTAAACATATATAATCATTTTCCTAGTTTTTTTTTTTTTTTCATTTGAGACATTATATTCCCCTGTTAAAGCTCTCCAGAACTATGGTAGAGCTTCCGAGCTGCACGTAATAGGAAATCGTCCACCAGCTACACACTTCTCCCCCATCCTCCCCCAGATCCCCTCACCCAAAACCATCATGTGTAAAGGCAGCCAATCACCCCCACATCTCAGCCAAGGTCAATGTCCATGGCATAACCCCAGATTAAGATAACCCGACAGCCGTAAGGACCAAGGGGTCCCACGTTGAACAACAGCCACAACCAATGCGCCAACTAGGGTGCAATAGGCCCCGGGTGTCATCAACACAGTCCAACATAATGAACTAATCTCCACGCCCGCCGAACCTCAGCCACGCTCCAGGCTAACAACAAGAATCTTACATATAAAACCTAAAGTAAACGTTAAAGAGAGGATAACATAACTGTCATCTGAAACAGGGTACTTGGGGCCTGGAACCACCTAATAGGCACCAACTGAGAAAGTGGAGAAGTAGCATCATCCCGCAGAAGTCCCAGCGGGTGGAGAGGTGTGACCCATTCTATGTAGCGAGGTGTTGACAGGGCCCTCAGACCAGGACCTGGAAACCCTATGAGTGGGCTGCGAAGCAGGAACAGGCTCATCCACGACAGGTATGTTCCAGGAGCCCAAAATTCTCACACCCTCTTCCAGGGTAGCAAAGATAGTAGTTGCACCATTCCTCATGACGATGACTTTAGCAGGGAAACCCCACTTGTACTTAAGCTCCGCTTGGTGGAGGGCCGCGGTGACAAGGCGAAATCCCTTCAGTGATTGCAATGTAGCCAACGATACATCGGAAAAGAGCTGAATACGAGAAAATGGAGCGGGCAAAGGTTTTTGTAGTCATCCCGCCTTCAAGATTTCCTCTTTCACATGGAAAAAGTGCATCCCCAGTATGACATCGCGGGGGGCCTCCGGAGGTAAGTGCCTGGGTTTCGGCAATCTGTGTATCCGATCTATGAGGAGGTCTTGATCAGAGAAGTTAGGTAACAGGCTATTGAAAATTCACCCATCCTCATCATGTGCACGGCCGCCATCTTGGGAGTGAGCGCCGGAAAGCTTCTTGGGTTTTTTCTTTTCTTTCAGCGTCAAGTATTTTATCATATTTCTTGGCCTCTCTTGACTCTGAGGTTAGCCATCTCCAGATGTCAAGACCCGGACAAATACTGTAGAAATTGCCACTTTATCGGCTGAAACACCCCGTCACTCACAAGAGCTCACTCAAAACATCGCCATTCCTGTTGCGTGCTTAGACACCCAGAGGTGTATACACTTACCTGGTATCCACTATCCTTCTTCTTCTGTCATCTTCTTTTTTCCGTCTTTTTTCTCTTCATCTTCTCATCTGCTGTTTTCCAAAAGATGTCCTTGTAAAGATGAAATTAAATGAACATTAATTTATGCTTTTAAAAAGTATGATTCCAAGATATCTAGTCGTTAACCCTTTGCGTGCCGGATGGGTACATAACACCTTGAAGAGCAATGTGTTGTCTACCTCTCTGGCACTCAAAGAGTTAAATCCGTGTCGCTTTCCAGTACAAAAAAAATATTTTTTGAGCCAATGAGAAATTATATTTTATATGTGCAAGACAACACAATATTTATCAAAATGGCTTAGAAAACTTTTTTTGCCTTGGCTCAAAAAATATATTTTTGTATTGTAGTGCCAGCACAGATTTAACCCTTTGAGTAATGAGTTGCATACCCCCTCCGGCATTAAAACAGTTAACGACTGCATATCTTGGAATCATACTTTTAAAGGGCACAATTTAATGTAGATCTTTTGGAAAACAATAGAAGATGACAGCGGAATTATCATCAAAATAACATTTGCCCCCAAACACTTACTAACATACCAATAGGCAAAGGCATTCTTTCATTAAGTTGAATAAGTCCCGCATTATTGAGGAAAAACAATTTCTTCAGCAGGCATCAGCTGCACAGAGCTTACAAGAGAAGCTCTGTGTGCCTGAGCTGTCAGTAACTTCTTGTACCTTAAGGTACCAAGGAACACTACTCACCAACCCTGGCAGTGAACGGGACAGACAGTGCAGACTCACAGGTACCTTCTCTCTAACATGTCTGCGCTGTTGCCTGCTGGTGCCTGCCGAGGAAGTTGGCTTTCCTCTATAATGCGTGACTTACTCAGCCTAATGAAAGTACGCCTTTGCCTATCGCTATATCTAGAAAGTGTTTGGTGGGCAATTTTATTTTGGTGATGGTTCCACTTTAAAGAAGACTGACAGTAGGTGCTGAAGACCTCACTGGACATCAGGATTACAGGTAGGTGTTTTTTTTTTCCGGGTATGTTGTTAAATTAGTCGGATTAACCCTGTGAGTAGAAAGGAAAAATAAAAAAGGAAGAGACAGCGCAACAGATATCCCAAAAATAAATGGTATATACAGTATAAATATATATATATATATATATATATACATGTGACAACAGAAGACTTCAGGATAAATAAGAGCAAAAATATAGAAACTAAATTGAAAGCAAAATAATGTTCAAAATAAAGGTCAGTCAAAGGACTAAAAGCAAAATGTGTTAAAAAGAATTTGGGGTAAAAACGGAGATGTAAGAGATAAAATATGACATGGATTGCAGTCCAGAGGGATACTGAAATATGTACAGACTGAAATGCTGAGGATTGGTCTAGATTTGATTCTGATATATGGTAAAAGGGAGCAGAAACAGTTCTAAGGCTAATACATGTGGGAGCGTGATATCTATAGTTGATTCACTGCCCCCCCGCAGTGGGATGCTCAACAAAAATATTCTTTGTAACCAAGCATATCGTTTTAAAGTTACATTTGTCTGCTCACCAGATACATTCTTGATACCGGGCACATCAATCAGTCAGAAATCCGTCCTTGGATCCACCCCCCGAGTCCACTTCGTTAGCATATAGTGCTGTCCGTAGTGTAGTTATTTGCTGGATAGGGTGTGTATGCTCCAAGACTTATCTCCCTCTAGTCTTGTATCCAGTTCTATCTGCAATCTTGTTGGGTAAAACTTCAAAGCATTTCGGAGCTCACCGCTCCTTCCTCAGGAAGAAATTGTGGGAATGTTATGTGAAAGGACGCCAATATGGCGGTTCCTTTATTTAAACTCTTAAGGTCTAATTGTAATTAAGTTCAGAGGGTTCAGTGACCTTTGTGACCTTTAGTTATTTTTTTGTTAATTTTTGAGTTCAAAAGAAATCCAAAAGGGTCCAGAGAATAAATCATTCATGGCTTGGCCATAAATGCAAACTAACTTGAGCTCTCTGCTACATATTTCCTCAAATAATGTGTCTATTATTAATCAATGAATGTAATTAGAGGTCATATAAGAACGATCCTGTGTGTGTATGTCAATGAATTATCATGTAAATTGTATTTCTCACAGAAAGGGTTGAATAAAATAATAATAATAAGAATGTTTAATGTTATAGATGTCCACCTGATATGTTTAATATGTCAAATGGTGAAGTTCTCCGGAATGTGCTAGTGCCCTAAATTCCTATCCATGAGGTTAATAATATCTTGCCCTTGTAGGTAGCGATTGTGATGTTCGGGGATATATGGATAGATGGTTCATTATCCTGGATAATAAGTGCCCCATAGGGTATTCATTCAATTCATAGAGCATAAATGTGGTGTATGTGATAGTGCAATTGGAGGGACGTGAATCAAAATACATTTTGAGAATGATAATGGTCAGTGGGCTATTTCTTAATGCCATTAATGGAGGTGAGAACAGAAATGATCTTCGAGTTATGTTCTAAATAATGTCTGACCTTTATACATATAAAAAGATTATATTCCTCAGATGGAATGAACTGCTTAGGGATAATCGTTAGAGGTATGTTTTGAATGACAAATACTTCTTTGAGGGTGATAGGTGGTTTCTTACAGGCACCAAAGAACTAATTCCCCTTTTAATCCTTCAGGATCAAGTGTGTGGAGTTTAAAGATCCAATTACTCTCTTATCTATCCAATTGATTAAATCTATCCCCTCCTCTATTGGTGGGGTTAATTCATTCTAAGCCCATTATACTGAGATCTTCAATTTTTTTTTTTTTTTTTTGTTTAAAAAAAATTGAAGATCTCAGTATAATGGGCATAGATTTAATTAAACCCACCAATAGAGGAGGGGATCGATTTAATCAATTGGCTAGACAAAAGAGTAATTGGATCTTTAAACTCCACACACTTGATCCTGAAGGATTAACCCCTTAAGGATAATGGACTTACCTGGTACGTCCAGCAAAAACTGTCACTTAGTGACAGTGGACGTACCAGGTACTTCCCGGAACTCTGTGTCCCCCGCACGCCGTCTGAGGACTCTGGAATCGTTTTAAGCAAAGAAAAAAATGTACCACAGGCGTTAAGTGCCGGCCGTGTGTGCCCGCGGCCGGTCACTAAGGGATTAAACGAGGAATTAGATCTTTGGTGCCTGTAAGAAACCACCTCCCTCCCTCAAAGAAGTATTTGTTATTCAAAACATACTTCTAACAATTGTCCCTAAGCAGTTTGTTCCATCTGAGGAATATAATCTTTATATATGTATAAAGGTCAGACCTTATTTAGAACATAACCCTAAGATCATTTCTGTTCTCACCTCCATTAATGGCATTAAAAAATAGCCCACTGACCATTATCATTCTCAAAATGTATTTTGATTCACGTCCCTCCAATTGTACTACCACATACACCACATTTATGCTTTGTGAATTGAATGAATACCCTATGGGGCACTTATTATCCAGGATAATGAACCAGCTATCCATATATCCCCGAACATCACAATCGCTACCTACAAGGGCAAGATCTTATTAACCCCATGGATAGGAATTTAGGGCACTAGCACATTCCGGAGAACTTCACCATTTGACATTTTAAATATATCAGATGGACATCCATAACATTAAACATTCTGATTATTATTATTTTATTCAACCCTTTCTGTGAGACATACAATTTATATTATAATCCATTGACATATAAACACAGAATCATTCTTATATGACCTCTAATTACATTCATTGATTAATTATAGACACATTATTTGAGGAAATTACAATTGGACCTTAAAGGGATAGTAATACTTCGTTTTAACTTTATTTTATTTTGTAGGCATTTAAAAAAACATGAAGAATGATATAAGTCTTATCTCTCAAACCTTTATGGTTTATGAGATATTCACAAGCAAAGTTCCCCTCCCCGCCCCTTTTACCTAGTGTAAGCCATCTCTTCTCAGATGTGAGTCTGGTTGTATGACAGGACAGATAACAGAAGGGGACAATTTTCTTTGTATTAAAACAATGAAAGGCCTTCCCCCCTTGACAAGTTTTTCAGCTTTTTTCCTTATCTTAATTGAAGATTGTCCCTCTCTGCAGTCTACCTGGGCATCTCCCTTCTGATCTGGTTGAACAGGGGGAGATACTTTGTTTGTGAATATCTCTTAAACCATAAAGGTTTCAGAGATAAGACTTATATCGTTCTTCATGTTTTTTTTAATGCCTACAAAATAAAATAAAGTTAAAATTAAGTATTACTATCCCTTTAAAAGAGTTTAAATAAAGAAAACGCCATATTGGCGTACTTTCACAAAACATTCCCACAATTTCTTCCTGAGGAAGGAGCGGTGAGCTCCGAAACACGTTGAAGTTTTTTGACGATTGCCGATAGAACTGGATGCAAGCCTAGAGGGAGATACGTCTTGGAGCATACACACCCTATCCAGCAAATAACTACACTACGGACAGCACTATATGCTACCGAAGCAGACTCAGGGGGTGGAATCAAAGACGGATTTCTGACTGATTGATGTGCCCGGTATCAAGAATGTATCTGGTGAGCAGCCAAATGTAACTTTAAAACCATATGCTTGGTTACAAAGAATATTTTTGTTGAGCATCCCACTGCGGGGGTGGGGGGGCAGTGATACAAATATAGATATCACCCTCCCATATGTATTAGCCTTAGAACTGTTTCTGCTCCCTTTTACCATACATCAGATTCAAATCTAGACCAATGCTCAGCCTTTCAGGCTGTACACATTCCAGTATCCCTCTGGACTGCAGTCCATGTCATATTTTATCTCTTACAACTCTGTTTTTACCCCAAATTCCTTTTAACACATTTTGAGTCCTTTGACTGTCCTTTATTTTGGACATTATTTTGCTTTCAATTTAGTTTCTATAGTTTTGCTTTTATTTATCCCGAAGTCTTCTGTTGTCACATATGCCATTTATTTTCGGAATATTTTTTCAATAAAATATCTATCACTATAGTGCAGTGAATCTGTATTTTTTACCCATACAAGACATACTACACTCAGATCTGTGTTGCGCTGTCTCTTCCTTTTTTATTTTTCCTTTCTACTACATGTACTGGCTCGAGGAGTCTCCGGGCTACTGACGGCAGCACAGAGAAACAAGTGTGATTGGTGAATGAATTAACATCATTGTTTATCATCCTTCAACCAATTTTTCAACAAACAAAAAGCAAGCAGTGGCACTCTGCTGAGAGTAATTCCCTAACATCCAATAAGTGGTTGATTGGTAAAGTTAGTACCCAGAAAAAAGACCTTCTGAACTATTCCTAAAGATATATAATGTCAAGCCGCCCGCCGCGGACTAAACACCCGCCGCACACATACTAGTGCGGGCGGATCCTACCTTATGGCCGTCCAACACGGCGGCTACCTCTCCTGGCTCCCTGCTGTTCCCCGCTTGTGAATGCTGGCGTACAGCTCCCGCCTCTCAGCCAGCCGCCACAGCAGTCACCTCTCTCTGCTCCCCACTGGCCGGTGATCGCCCAACACGCCACAGCAGAGGGTCACAACGCGCACACATCCAGCCTCCATTGTGTGCATGTCCTGCTGGTGGCAATAAAGATTCCAGGGCGTTGCTATGGCAACGCGGCATTCTGCTCCGCCTCCCTGCTACCTCCACACGCCCCCAGTCTAGACTATAAAAGCCCAGATCTCACTAGGGGCTTTGCTCAGTCATACTGTGCTTCCCTGTGGTGCAGTTGCCTCTTGCCAGCAGCTTCCCAGTCTTAGATCTGGTTTTGACCTTTGACCTCCTGATTCTCTGGCTTCTTACTAGATTCAGCTCTCCTGATCCCAGCTTGACCACCTGGACTCCGCTGCTCCCTGGTATCCTGACCTCCGCTTGACCCTCTGGACTCCGCTGCTCTCTGGTATCCTGACCTCCGCTTGACCCTCTGGACTCCGCTGCTCTCTGGTATCCTGACCTTGGCTTGACCCTCTGGACTCCGCTGCTCTCCGGTATCCTGACCTCGGCTTGACCCTCTGGACTCCGCTGCTCTCCGGTATCCTGACCTCGGCTTGACCCTCTGGACTCTGCCGCTCTCTGGTATCCAGACCCCAGCTGGGCCAACGGACCTCCTTCAACCTTTCTGTTGCCCATGCTCGCAGACTGCTCTAGGAAGGGGCCTATAATTTGACTCAGCCCTCTTCCTGTGTGCTGCTTCAGCAAGGGGGACAACTTGCTTCTGGGTTCCTGCTTCTGAAAGTGAGTACACCTCCACTACAAACGTAACAGAGTGACTGAGCCCTTCATGGAACCCGCAAGTGTCACTGAAGCTATCACCGTGCTCTCCTGCCAACTAGCTGCCCTAGCACAGACTATGGAGGACTTACAGGCTGGACAGACTCATCTCCAACACCAGTTACGTGAACTTCAGACCTGTCCCGCTCTGCCAACTACTCCTCTACTTTCTCCAACAGGTGCTCCGCCCTCTAAGGGAGTCTCCTCCCCGGAACCCAGGATACCCCTTCCAGACCGTTTCACAGGGGACCGTGCTAAGTATAGGACTTTTATTACTTCATGTCAGGTGATGTTCTCTGTCCAACCAAGAACCTACACCTCAGATTTTGTCAAAATACGGACTGTGATATCATTGCTTTCTGGGGAGCCCCAGACCTGGGCTCACCAACTGTTGCATACCAAAGATCCCGTCCTGAGCTCCTGGTACTCCTTCCTTCATGCCATGTACTCCCTGTTTGATGATCCCCTTCAGGCCTCGTCTGCTCAGGCCGCCCTCAGAACCCTGCAGCAAGGACGAAGGCCAGTGGAGGAGTACATCACAGAGTTTCGCACCTTGGCCATTGACAGTTCCTGGAATGAATCCGCTCTACTAGATCAATTCCGTCTAGGTTTGTCCGAAGCTCTGAAAGACGAACTGGCACAAGTGGGGATACCCCCATCCCTTGAGGAACTCAACGATCTGGTGCTTCGGATCGACCGCAGACTTCGCGAAAGAAGACTGGAGCATACTAGCCAAAGTATTCCACCTCCGAGACGTCCTGCAGTGTCTGCACCTACATCCAGTGCCTTGACTCCTGCTACATCCTCTGAGGAACCAATGCAGATCGGATTCGCACGTGGTCTCCTCACTGATGCCGAAAGGACTTACAGACGTACTAATGACCTGTGTCTCTACTGTGGGAAACCAGGCCACGTGATACGTTCCTGTCCCTGTAGACCCTGTACTCCAGTGGGTAAGACTCTCTTTTCTGATGTTTGTCTTGGTTTTACCTCTGTTGATGGCTCCCCTCACCTCTCTGTGCCTCTGTCGTTGCAGTGGTCCAGTGACAGCATCTCCGTTCCTGCCATCATTGACTCTGGAGCCAGCTCCTGCTTCATTGACCAGGTATTTGCCAAACAACTCCAGATACCTACTCGGTCAAAACAGACTCCTGTTTTTGTTCAAGTGGTTGACGGTTCTCCTTTGCTTTTCCGGACCAGTTACTCAGGAGACGGTACCGTTACAGATGACCCTGGGCAGTTGTCATACCGAGAGAGTGGTCTTCAGTTTGGTACCCTCTCTGCTGTTTCCGGTTATACTGGGACTCCCATGGTTGCGCCTGCATAACCCTGCCATCGACTGGGGTGCGGGTACCCTATCTTTCCTATCAGGATTCTGCAGACAGCACTGCCTGAAAACATCATCCACCCTTCTTCTCTCTCAAGAACGGATTACAGAACCCATCACAGTACCGGAACCTTATCGTGACTATCTAGACTTCTTTGACAAGAAAAAGGCTGATCAACTGCCTCCTAGGCGCAGCTACGATTGTCCAGTTGACCTCCTGCCTGGTGCCCCGATACCCTTTGGGAGGATCTACCCTCTTTCTGAACCCAAATTACACCATCTCAAGGCTTATATCCGGGAAAACCTAGAGAAGGGTTTCATCTGGCCGTCTACGTCACCAGCAAGAGCAGGTATCTTCTTTGTGGGCAAAAAAGATGGGGGTCTGCATCCATGTGTGGACTATAGAGATCTGAACAAGATCACGACAAAAAATCGCTACCCTCTCCCTCTGATCCCTGAACTTCTTGACCGTGTGAAAGATGCCACTGTGTTCACCAACCTAGACCTCCGAGGGGCTTACAACTTGGTCCGTATCCGACAAGGGGACGAATGGAAGACCGCTTTCCGAAGTAGATACGGACACTTCGAGTACCTCGTAATGCCGTTTGGACTTTGTAACGCCCCAGCCACTCTCCAACATTTCCTGAACGATGTGTTGCAAGACTACCTGGATTCCTTCCTGGTAATATACCTGGACGATATCCTAATCTTTTCACCCACAATCATGGATCACCACATACATGTCCGAAAGACCCTACAACTCCTTCGAGAACACCATCTCTACGCCAAACTTGAGAAGTGCTTGTTTGAGACCTCTACGGTCAGTTTCCTAGGTTTTATTTTGGCACCTGGGAGGATCAACATGGATCCCAAGAAAGTATCAGCTGTATTGGAATGGCCAGTGCCTACTGATAAAAAAGTGGTCCAGCGGTTCGTAGGGTTTGCTAACTACTACCGAAAATTCATCCATAATTTCTCCCGCATCATTGCTCCCATCACTGCCTTGACCCGGCAAGCCATACGATTCCAATGGACACCAGGTAACCGTATATACGGACCATCGAAATTTAGAATATCTCTGAGCTGCCCGCCGGTTGTGCCCCCGTCAAGCCAGGTAGGCGCTATTTTTTACCCGTTTCAATCTGCACATCACGTACAGACCTGGAATCCGGAATACCAAGGCTGATGCTCTTTCTCGGCTTCCCGTCCTTCCTAATCATAGACCCGTATCATAGGACACCATACTCCTCGCAAACATCTTCTTGACCACGTCAGTTGATATCATGGATCAGGTCCGTTCATGTTCTGCCAACATCTCATACCCAGACATTACACCACCTATTCAACGGTCTAACGACCTTCTCTACTACAAGAAAGTAATATTTGTACCGGAGTCTGTCCGGTTATCAATCTTACAAAGATGCCATGATTCTCTCTTTGCCGGCCATGGAGGAATAAAAAAGACTCTGGATCTCCTACAAAGACATTTTTGATGGCCTACACTCCGACAAGACGCCACTCACTTTGTACGTTCATGTCACGTCTGCACTCAAACCAAAGTTCCACGCACTAGACCCGTTGGTTTGTTACAACCTTTGCCTGTGCCCTCCATGCCTTTGTCCGATATCTCTATGGACTTTATTGTTGACCTTCCTCCATGTAAGGAACATGACACCATCATGGTAATCGTTGATAGGTTCACCAAGATGGCACATTTTATACCTGTAATAGGACTTCCTTCTGCCAGCTTTACTGCATCCCTGTTCCTTTCTTCAATATTTCGACTCCATGGATTACCTAAAACCATTACCACGGATCGAGGGGTTCAGTTCACAGGACACTTTTTTTTTTTCTGTTCTAAAAAAAGACATTACTGAACTGGAAAAGGTGCAGAGACGTGCAACAAAACTGATAAAGGGAGGATCTGAGTTACAAAGAGAGACTAGCCAAACTGGGTTTGTTTACATTAGAAAAGAGACGTCTAAGGGGTGATATGATTACCATTTACAAATACATTCAAGGTCAATACAAAGAACTATCCAATGAATTATTTATGCAAAGAGCTGAGCTAAGAACAAGAGGTCATCCATTAAGACTTGAGGAAAGGCGCTTTCGACTAAAACACAGGCAGGGATTTTTTACAGTAAGGGCGGTAAGGCTATGGAATTCTTTGCCTCGGGATGTTGTGCTTGCAGATAATGTAACTGCATTCAAAAAAGCAATGGATGCCTATCTAGCACAGAACAATATTGACAGTTATGACAGATGGCTTCAAAGCAAATAGGATATTGAGCCGGGGAACTATTTGACACACACACACACACACACACCTACACTGGAAATTGTTCCAGAGGGCTTTTTGTTGCCTTCCTCTGGATCAACAGGGGTGTTATTGGCATGGGCTGGACTTGATGGACGCATGTCTTTTTTTCAGCCTTATCTACTATGTTACTATGTATGTTACTTCTGGAGATCCTTCTGTCGGAACCTGCAAATCCAACCATCACTGTCTGCCGCCTTTCATCCACAAACTAACGGACAGACTGAAAGGACAAATCAGGTTCTTGAGCACTATCTTCGTTGTTACACTACATATCTACAAGACGACTGGCGTCAATACCTACCCACTGCTGAATTTGCGTATAACAATAGTAGACATCAGTCTACACAAATGACTCCCTTCTTTGCTAACTATGGATTTCACCCGACCATGTTTACTGGATTTCCTACCGACCTGTCAGTACCAGAAGCCTCCGATCGAATCGCCTGTCTCACTCAGCAGTTCAAGACCATGCAACAAACACTCCTACGACCTCAGGAATACACCTGAAAGCAAGCCAACAGACTGCACATTACTGCCCCCAGTTACTGCATAGGTGATAAGGTGTGGCTCTCCACAAAAAATATCCGGTTATCCTATCCATCCAAGAAACTAGGTCCCAAGTACCTTGGGCCCTTTTCCATCACAAGAATCCTCAATCCTGTTGCTGTTCAGCTCCAGCTGCCACAAACTTACCGAATACACCCTGTGTTTCATGTGTCATTGCTTAAGCCCTATGTGGCCAATCCTTTCCCAGGACGCTTGCCAACGGCCCCAGCCCCTGTCCTGGTGATGGAGAAGAGGAGTTTGTGGTTCAGCGGATACTTGACTGTTGTCGGCACAGAGGTTTTCTTGCATACCTTATCCATTGGAAAGGTTACGGCCCATAGGACCGGTCGTGGGAACCTGCTAAGCACATCCATGCCCCTTTGCGTGTTAGTTTCACAAGCGGTACCCTACTCGCCCTGCTCCCAGAGGTCATGCCTCGGGAGGGGGTACTGTCAAGCCGCCCGCCGCAGATAAACACCCGCCGCACACATACTACTACAGGCGGATCCTACCTTATGGCCGTCTGACATGGCGGCTACCTCTCCTGGCTCCCTGCTGTTCCCCGCGTGTGAATGCTGGCGAGCAGCTCCCACCTGTCAGCCGCCCGTCACGGCAGTCATCTCTCTCAGCTCCCCACTGGCCTGTGATCGCCTAACACGCCACAGCAGAGGGTCACAACATGCACACATCCAGCCTCCATTGTGTGCGCGTCCTGCTGGTGGCAATAAAGATTCCAGGGCGTTGCTATGGCAATGCTGTGTTCAGCGCCGCCTCCCTGCTACCTCCATAGGCCCCCAGTCTAGACTATAAAAGCCCAGATCTCACTAGGGGCTTACTCAGTCACACTGTGGTTCCCTGTGGTGCAGATGCCTCTTGCCAGCGGCTCCCCAGTCTTAGATCTGGTTTTGACCTTTGACCTCCTGATTCTCTGGCTTCTTACCAGGTTCAGCTCTCTGGTATCCAGATCCCAGCTTGACCACCTGGACTCCGCTGCTCCCTGGTATCCTGACCTCCGCTTGACCCTCTGGACTCCGCTGCTGTCTGGTATCCTGACCTCGGCTTGACCCTCTGGACTCCGCTGCTCTCTGGTATCCTGACCTCGGCTTGACCCTCTGGACTCCGCTGCTCTCTGGTATCCTGACCTCGGCTTGACCCTCTGGACTCCGCTGCTCTCCGGTATCCTGAACTCGGCTTGACCCTCTAGATTCTGCTGCTGTCTGGTATCCTGACCTCGGCTTGACCCGCTGGACTCCACTGCTCTCCGGTATCCTGACCTCGGCTTGACCCTCTGGACTCCGCTGCTCTCCGGTATCCTGACCTCAGCTTGACCCTCTGGACTCCGCTGCTCTCTGGTATCCTGACCTCGGCTTGACCCACTAGACTCCGCTGCTCTCCGGTATCCTGACCTCGGCTTGACCCTCTGGACTCCGCTGCTCTCCGGTATCCTGACCTCGGCTTGACCCTCTGGACTCCGCTGCTCTCCGGTATCCTGACCTCGGCTTGACACTCTGGACTCCGCTGCTCTCCGGTATCCTGACCTCGGCTTGACCCTCTGGACTCTGACGCTCTCTGGTATCCAGACCCCAGCTGGACCAAAGGACCTCCTTCCTCCTTTCTGTTGCCCATGCTCGCAGACTACTCTAGGAAGGGGTCTATAATTTGACTCAGCCCTCTTCCTGTGTGCTGCTTCAGCAAGGGTGACAACTTGCTTCTGGGTTCCTGTTTCTGAAAGTGAGTACACCTCCACTACAAACGTAACATATAAGCAATGGTGCAAAACAGATAAAGACTATCCTTGATTCTATGAGTCAATACATGTAGGAGAGCACAGAATGTTAGAAAGTTAATATACTGGCCATATCAACAAGAAAACCAAAGAAAATAGGAGAATATATATTGTCCCAGTATAGTAATTGTATGGTACATACAGTTTTTAAATCAGTCACTATGTTTGCGTAATGGATATGGAAAAATTAGCCAAAGTTCTTCAACAAGTGAACATGAAATAAAGTGGAATGTCATTGATGGAGGATGAAATGATGAAAATGATATGAATCTTAAGAATGATTTCTATAGTCCACACGTGGTCTTGGCAGCTGTCTGATCCCTGGAGTCCTCTCAGGTGAATATTGTATGTAAAACAAGAACACAAAAAGATAGCGCACAAAGACCTCTAAGTGTAGTAAAATAATATAAATATGTTGACAAATAATAGTAGAGTGGAGATTGTAGCCGTATTAGTCCAGTGATGCAGATATAAAATAACAAACAAAATAAGTATCTTGTAATACCTTTTTTATTGGACTAACAGAATTTTGGACTGACAAGCTTTCGGGAGAACCTCCCTTTCTCAAGTCTAAAGCATTTCTGACTAAAAGGACACAGAATTCACAGTGATACATAAAATTCAAAGTTTGGCTGTGTTTGAAGGTTTAAGAAAACATAACAGCAGATAAGGCCAGAGGATCTACACTCTACTTGCAGAAGGTCGTAAATACCTTTTGTAAGGATTGGGGTGGGGGGAGAGGGAAAAAAATGCAGGAGATGATAATGATATATGATATAATTTTATTATATAAAATATATATTAATGCAGCTTGGAGTCCAAAATATAGAGATAACCATATCTAATAAGGGACAAGTGGATCTACGAGATCAAACGGGACCTATATATGGGGAGTGTGCTAGAAGCGATAAAAGATAGTCCATAAATTGGGTTTGGAACCTATACTGTGAGACTCGCTGACGGAGAACCAGGTGAAGTACAGAAGTTTGGGAAAACCACAGGTTGTGAGACTTTTCGACGGAGAACTAGGAGAATCACGGAGGATTGGGAGAGCACAAGCCCATCAATGGATGGATTTATTATGGGCCCATAAGCAAGAAACCATCCGGTAAGAGGCAAATTGAAACAAAGCTTTGATCTTTTTGGCCCCAATCAAGTGATTACCTAATTTATGGACTATCTTTTATCGCTTCTAGCACACTCCCCATATATAGGTCCCATTTTGTCTCGTAGATCCACTTGTCCCTTATTAGATATTGTTATCTCTATATTTTGGACTCCAAGCTGCATTAATATATATTTTATATAATAAATTTTTTTTTTAGAATTTAATAAAATATTTTAACCCTTTTATTATTTGTCAACATATTTATATTATTTTACTACACTTAGAGGTCTTTGTGCGCTATCTTTTGTGTTCTTGTTTCAACCAATTTTTCATCTTCATTTATATTATCACCATCCATCTTCATCCTCCATACATTGTCCATCATTTTGATTGAATTGGACAATATACACCATGTCCTTTTTTTTTTTTCTTCATTGCAATTATTGTTTTACCGTATTATATTGTTCTGTACCTTTAACAATTAGCTTATTGATATTTTATATGTATACTTACATTGACTAGCTGTGTTTAAGTGTTAATCTGAAGTTGTTATTTTCTATTTTCCCCTGGGAATCACACGCAGCAAACACACCCTCTATCTATTTTAACCCTGTGAGTGCCAGTGGGGTATCCAACACTGTGCAATGGAGTGAATTCAGCTAACATGTGACACATTTTTTAAGTACTTTGCATGTACTGATATGTGGCCTAGGATTTTTATTTTTTTTTTACTTTTTTTCCCCTTCAATGCTTGCGTCGGCAGGTTTTAACATCTGTTAGGGGATTCTGTGGCCAAAAAATGTTCAGATTTTCACCCGTTAGATTAGGTCCTTATTGGCATGGTATTGAATGGGAAAAGGAGACTGGTTTAATGGGTCCAAATGGGGCTAACTTTAATTCCTGACGTGTGCTAATTGAATGGTTAACTGTGATTGAGAAATACCATTGGTTGTATTTTTTTATTTTTATTTTGCAGACGGGCCAATTGAATCGAGGCCTTAGTGGCCATTTTCTTTTAACCCAACAACTGTGGCACATTTCGTCACAGTTCCTGCCAGATGTTTGGGCGATATTTAATATAATGAAGGCCAGACACAATTTTTAATGATTTTTTTTTTATCCATGGTTTCAGTACAGTTCAATGGATACATTTTTAGATAGTTGTAATTTAGCTGGGATGTCCAAACTATCTAAATATGAAGTAAATTTTACATCATGTGACAAGATACTATATGTCATAATTATGAATGGCTATGATATGTCAGCTTTCAGCAAAGGGTTTAGCCCTGCTTCTAGCTAGAAGACAACAAGGCTTCCAAAGTTATGTTTTCTAACATGCTCTTTCACTTTGGATGTATTCTCCATTAAACCATTGCAGGGTGGTGCAATGACGTTGTAGAATGAGTGAAGGTTAGCGAGGTGGTGTGCAGTGATAGTCCTGGATTTGGGCTTATGGGCTACTGTTATCCTCACCCCTCTGGACACCTACTGGAGGGTGGGGTCTTTGGAGAGGTCAGGCCCTAGTGGTCAGCAGTACCATTTGCTGTTTTTTTGCTTGCTGCATTCAATCAAGTGACAGTGCCTGGGCTGATAGTATTGTGCTGTTCCCAGGGAACTGTGTACAAGTGCGAACTAAGCTTGTTATTAACAGTGAAATCTTTGCTGTCTGATTAGTGTTCCCGGTGAGGTTGAGTTTGGGGGGTAAAGTCCTTTAAAAAGCATTGCTGGTTCAATCAATCAAGAAAGGAGCCTCAGTAGTGTGATATATATTTATAGAATGTCCTGAGATACAGTGAACACACAAAGTGCAAATGATAATAAGGGAAATTCCACTAAAATCCAAATATGTAAAATCTGTTTTTTCCTCTATGTCCAATCCACAGCAATATACTGTAGGTGTTGACTTCGCCTCCCAGCTGGTAGGACCAATAAAAAATATAAAAGCATCTACTCCACCTTCTCTCCTCAGTTATTTCGGTCCTGCCATGCTGGATGACAGAGGCTCTTAGCCTCGTGCTAACCATTTGGATGCTCTCTTTCTTTTATTTCCTTTATAAGTTATTTTTTGCCATGTAATCAGCCCTAAACACACTTAACATTTCAATCACCATATTCTTGGCATTGATCTCATGCCTCTTACTTGAACTGGGTCAAAATAATTTCAGGCACAATGTATTGTGGCTCAAGCTAAGGAGTATAGCTTACCATGTCACCTTTCCCCGCTGCTCCAATGAACTCCCTGGCAAACAGAGGAGCTTGGTGATGACATGGGCTTATTGCAAGCCCAGAACTGGAAGTGCAGTGGCATGCATTCCACTGCTGGAATGCAAGATCGAGGAAACAGAGCGCAGGGAGCTGCTACTTAAGGGAGCACTGGGACAAATGAGCGTAGTGTTTTGGTTTTTTTATTAATACTGCCTGTATTTGCATGCTAGTATTGATAGATTACTCTCTAGCTGTGCATATATGTTCTGCCTCAGACCTCCTTCAGCCTAATATATATTGTTACCATGATATCATGTCTGCAGCAACGGAGGGAAAAGGGGATAAACTGAGGCAAACTTCAGAAACCGCTAAAGAGGACAAATCCTTTTCAAAAAGCAGGATATGTGCTGGTTGTGACACAAAATTGCCCCAGTCAGATACTGCAAAACTCTGTCTGTAGTGTTTACAGAAAATAGCTAATACAGATGTTCCATCCCAGTATAAGGACTTTCTGGGTTGGATGAAGACATCTATGCAGGAGACTTTTACTTCAATGCAGGAATCCACTAGGAAACACCAGAGGGCTTCCGATCAAGAGGAAGGTCCATCACATATCACACATAGAATTAGAATCAGCCATCTCTTCTGCAGAAGAAGACAAGATTACGGAAGAAACAGACAAGTTTAGCCTAGACAAAGTAGATGGATTAGTCAGGGCTATGAGGAAGACATTAGGTCTAGCAGAAAAACAGAAAGAGCTAAATATCATAGATACAGCTTTCACTGGATATAAGAAGAAAGCTCCAGTGTTTCCAGTCCAAAGCTCCATCCAGGATATTATATATATGGAATGGAAGATTGGAGATAAGCACCCTCAGATATCTAGGAGAATCCAATGCATGTATCCTTTCTCAGATGAAGATACGTGTAACTGGGTTAAACCCCCTAAGGTAGATGCAGCAACTGAACAGATTTCAACTCGAACCACTTTATTGTTAGAATATGGTACTACATTAAGGGATCCTATGGAAAAAAGAGCAGACAGAGCTCTCAAGAAGCAATTCGCAATCATAGGTTAAATATGAAGACTGCAACAACTATACTGCATGCATTTTTTGGAATCTTAAGAATTCAAAGAGAATCAGAATTCGAAGAGAAGATAGATTTATCAGTATCAAGATCATGTCTCCTAAAAGAGTTCTCTTTAATAAAAGATGCGGTCATCTTCTCCTGTGAGGCATCATTTGATAATATTTGGGGCCTAGCAAGATCATCTTTACTTTCTATCATATCTGGACAGGCCTTGTGAATTAAAGCCTGGGAGGCTGAAGCTACATCCAAAAACAAACTAATTTCCCTACCCTTCACAGGGAGCGAATTGTTTGGGAATCAGCTTGACGACATTATTCATCAATCATCAGGAGGGAAAAGTCCTTTTCTACCTCAAGAACTTAGAAACCAAGCCTCACCTTCAAGATCCAACGCCTTTTGGAGGCAGTCCTTTCAAGAAGCTAATTTCTACAGGCCCGGTAGAGAGAGCGTGGAGCAGCTCAGGGAGCTAGATCTGGAAATCCAGAGAGAGCCCAAGTTTCAGTGAAATTTCCAATGAGAGTAGGTCAACCCCATCTCTATCTCCAGTTGGGGACAGGCTGGAGTTGTTTTGGATTCCTGGAAGAAGATTAATCCAGACAGATGGGTTCTTCAAATTTTAGAGATGGGGCACACCTTGGAATTTTGGTCTGTCCCTATAAAACAGAGATTCAGAACACCCAGAATCAGGAATATTCAGGTGACAAAGGCTCTTCAAGAATTACTTAACAACCAAGTTATAGAATTAGTTCCAGAGAAGCACAAGTTCCATGGCTTCTACTCAAGTTTTCTCAGTTCTAAAGCCTTCAGCGGATTTACACATAATCTTGCACTTTAAAGACATCAACTGCTATCTCAATGTCAGAAAATTCAAGATGAAAAAAGACAATTCTGTCCAGTATCAAGATGGCCCATCCACAAGCATTCCACACAAGGATAGCTCTCAGAGATGTGTACTATCACATCCTGATAAAGCCATCACACAGAAGATTTCTAAGAAGCAACACCTTCACAAGACAACTTTGTCTCCTGGAAAGACCTTCTCAAAACTGTTGGGAAACCTGTCCTCAGCATACCAGATAGTGCCCTGGGCCAGATCCCACAGCAGATTGTTGCAATACAAGAAGGATCCTTTAAATGTTCTTCAGAAAATCCAAATTCTACATTCCACCAGACAAGAACTAAAATGGTGTTGCATCCCATCAACATTTCAAAAGGCAGGTGTCACAGGAGTTACCAATGGCAGATAGTATCCACAGATGCCTACAAGATTGGTTGGAGAGGAATATGGAACAACAAATCAGTCTCGGGAACCTGGAATTGTAAATGGGCCAGGTTGCACATCAATATTCTGGAGTTGCAGGCTGTCTGTAACATGCTACAACACCTAAAGACAGATCTCCAGGACAAGTTTCAAAAAAGGACTGAAGCTGGCTTCAGTCAAGATACAACTATCGGTTTTATCAGCTATCCTGGCATCTCCCTTTGCAGAGCAATATATTTTCCGGAGATATATTTCTGCAATCACCAAAATTAAGCCTACTATTAGAGATGTAACACCTCCGTGGGACCTGAACCTTGTTCTTCAGCAGTTATGCTCTCACAATTTCTTTGAGCCTTTGGAAGCTATTTCTATGAAACACCTTACTCTGAAAACAGTTCTTCTCAAACCAGTTACTTCTGCTAGGAGGGTGGGGAAACTACAGGCTTTATTATATGTTCCTCCTCCCATGATATTCCATCAGGATAAGGTAGCACTACTACCTAAAACCTCATTCTAAGATTATATTGGCATTTCACCTCAGTAAGGACATTGTTCTTCCTTCCTTTTGTCCTAATCTATCTATTGACAAGACAAGGTGGCTACATCATCCAGATCTATTCCGCTGTTTAAAAGCATATCTGGAACAAACTAAGTCTGTTCATAAAACTAATGCTTTGTTTGTCCACTTTGCCAGAAAATTCAAGAGTACTGCCGCATCAAAATCTTCCATTACCAGGTGTATTGAAGATTGTATCAGACTGGCTTATGAATCAGCCAAGCAAGAACCACCAGTAGGAATCAAAGCACATTCTACAAGTGCCCTTTCTAACTCCTGGGCCTGAGGAAATTGCCTGTTCTTCTGTTTCCACGTTTATTAAACAATATAAACTGGATCTTCAAGCATCAGCAGATGCAAAATTTGGCAGGAAGGTGCTGGAAGTAGCTATTCCTGTATCTGAGTAGTGACTATTCCCTCCCTTTATTCTGTGGTACTGCATTGGTAAGTCCCACATTCTATTGGATTGGACATGGAGGACAAGGTGAAATTTACTCACCAGTATGTACTCACCCCTCCTTATTGAAGTCAGGTAAAGGTATAGTTCCTACCTTCTTCCTGTTCTGTCTGTGCTTAAATAACTGAAGCTATTATTTATATTGACCTAGTTATTGTGGTCTTTGATTGTATCTAATCATATTTCTCTGTTTCAGCTTGGTTAATACAAATAACTGAGGGGAGAAGGTGGAGCAGATGCTTTTATATTTTTTATTGGTCTTACCATCTGGGAGGTGGAGTCAATACCTACAGTATATTGCCATGGAAAGACACAGAGGAAAACAAAATATAACTGAGGAAATATCACCTTTTTTCTCTCTAGCTGTATACCAACTTAATAGCAGATAATGTAATACATTCCTCATAAACAAGCAGGAAAATATTAAACAAAATGTGTGCTATACAAGACACAGGTTGTGATAGGGAGACACCTGGTAGAGGGGTCACCAATCAACAACACCCCTGAGAGGCTTCTATAACCCAAAGACATCTTGAGGTACCTTCTACATGATGTTGATGAATGTTTAGCAGTTGTAAAGGTGTGGCTGTAATTTATATACACATTTAATACATTAATATAAAATATATACACCATGGCAAAACCCACAATGCAACTAGTGGGCCACCCAGGGAAGCGAAGGGTCAAAGGGCTAAGGCTTTTTTTTGTGACTGTGTAGTTTTGCCCCCGGCAGTCTTCTCGCGATAGTGAGCTGAGCTACCCCACTCAGCTGACATCAGGTGTGGGGGGGGGGGTGGAAGGTTGGGAGATATCTCAGTCTATCTTCTACTCCCAATGACAGCAGGGATCCTGCCAGATTCAGGAGAGGCCTGCCCGTCATGTGGGGCTGGGTGCAGGTGTGGTTCAGCAGCCTCCCTCTGGGGGAAGAGAATGTTGTTAGGCTCAGGTAATATATTACTTCCTTTTTTGCCAAAATCTGTGTTGTGTTTATTCATTGAAGGAGGAAACTGTGGTGCAAACACACCTTAAAAAAATTCCCATCCTTACTCTGCTAAAACAAATCTGCCTCTACCTGTAAACACCATGTACATTTAAAATAATACTCATGATGTGCAGTTAACCCAAAAAGAAACAATCCTTTGGAATATAACCTAATCTATGGACAGTGTAATAGATGGCTACATAACTGTCCTTTATGATACAGTCTTTAAAAAGTTTTTAAATTGTTAGAATCTTCTAGTGTGAAAGTCAATAGAGAATATTTGGACAAAAGGAGTGTTACTAGTGGGATACCTCAAGGATCTGTACTGGGGCCCATTCTTTTTCATATTTGTATTAGTGATATTGCAAAAGGTCTTCAAGGTAAGGTATGCCTTTTTGCAGATGATGCAAAGATCTGCAATAGGGTAGACATTCCAGTGGGACTAAGCCAAATGACAAATGAATTAGATAAATTAGAAGAATGGACAACAGTGTGGCAGCTGCAGTTTAATCTTGATAAATGTAAAATAAGGCACTTGGGATATAAAAATCCAAAGGAAAAATATACTATTGACAGTATTGCTCTGTCAGAGACAGCAGAGGGAAGGGATTTGGGAGTAATTATTTCTAATGACTCAAAGGTAGGCAGGCAATGTAATAAAGCGGTGGGGAATGCAAGCAGGGTGCTGGGTTGTATAGCTAGGGGCATTAGTGGCATAAAAAGGGAAGTGGTCATGTCACTCTACCGATCTCTAGTTAGACCTCACCTAGAGTATTGTGTACAGTACTGGAGACCCCATCTCCAGAAGAATATTGATACTCTACAGAAAATTCAGAGAGAGGCTACTAAAATGGTGACTGGTTTACAGGAAAAAAATATCAGGATAGACTAAAGAACCTGAACATGTATAGCTTGGAGGAGAGAAGAGAGAGAGGAGATATGAGAGAAACATTCAAGTACATGAAGGTATTCAACAAAGTGCCAGTGGGAAGTATATTTCAAATGAGTAAACATGTTAGGACAAGAGACCATAGACATAGACACAGGTTTAGACGTAATGTAAGCAAGTTTTACTTCACTGAGACGGTAGTAGATAAGTGGAATAACCTACCAGCAAAAGTGGTAGAAGTTAATACAGTGACAGAATTTAGGTATAAGGCTGTCCTTAACATAAGACCTAGGACCAAATAAGGTTTGAGGGTTTTACAGTAGGAAAATGGGCAGACTAGATGGGTATGGTTCTTATCTGCCATCAAGTTTATGTTTCTATGTAATTAATCCATAAGTAACAAGGGCTTATGAAGACAGAAAATCAAACTTATCTGATTTTGCAAATGCGGATGATGATGATGATGAAATAAAAGGGATAAGTACAGGATAGACGTGCCAGGACCATCATGGGTAAAATTCCCATAAGGACCTATGACAGTCCTGGCACGTCATGGGTTAACTGATAGCAGCGTGCTTCAGCGCATACTGCTATCATGCTGAACAGCCTGAAACTGAGTGCTCCAGAACCTGAGCGCTCAGTTTCAGTGCTTTTCTCCTGTGTCCCTCCACGGCATAGAAAAAAACACATGGGTTTGCCTCATCCTTCCAGCTGTGGCTAGACCAATCAGAAAGCTTATAAAGAAGACTGGTTACTTCCTCTGGTAGCCTTTTTGGTCCTACGGGCAGCTGGAAGTAGGTCACCGGAGGTCTTATTGGCAGCCTGTTTGGAAAACATTTTATGAGAATACCTCTGGGCTGAGTCTTCAGCAATAACTGAGCAAAGTCTTCCGGGCCACATTCATTGCCACCCCATGTCCAGGGAAGGTCCTTGAGTCTCTGATTCTGCACTGTGCCGGTCAGAGGAAGCTCTGCAGAGAGGAAGTGAGCAGGGACTCAGAATGACACCACAGCCATGTGGGAGGAAGTTCACAAGCATTGCACTATGGAGAGCAGGACATAGATGCATAGTTCTGGTTCCTACTCAACAGGCAGCCTCTGTAGCAGCAGCTCAGATCTTCACATACAAAACGGATAAAGACAAGGTAGGAAACCTTTTGATGGCATTACATGTGTATTCTGGTGGGTCTCTGCGTTCCAGCTTGGAATGCAAGCCAATAAGAACGCATACATATATATAGTCAAGAAGTCTGAAAGCACTCACGCCATAAAACTACTAATGCCCAAGTGCACAATCCCTTAAAGTTAAAGTAGATACAATCCAAAGAATGGCAGACCCATGTGAAAATACTTCTTTATTCTCAATCAGGCAATCAACAGGTCAACATTTCAGTCCCAGAATGGGCCCTTTTTCAAGAAAATTGAAACTCAGAATACCTTGTGTATTTCAACTCACCTTTCTTCGGTGTCGCTGGTGACACTGATGATGTCATCACTACCCCGTGTATGATTGGATCGCTGGGAGTGGATGTACCTCATTGGTCACTGTGACTCAGCGTGTAGCAAGAGTGAATAGAAATAATAAAAAGTGCTTCCGCTGTATCTAATAGCTACAGGTAATAAAGCCTGATAGGCAAAAGCTAAAAACTAAAAGATTTCTTGTGTTGGAACAGTATCATTAATAACTATGGGGACAACCACTAGACTGGGCATCGAGGCACCACCCGCAGCTATTACGCGGGGGTTACCTCTCTCCCCAGCAATGCATGTCCAAGCAGATGCAGGGTAGTGAAGAAGTATTTTCATAACAAGTCCCACGGGTGCTGCCTCATTCTTTGGATTGTGTATATACATATGTATATATACTAGCTGAACAGCCCGTTACACGGGCCACAGTGCCTCTGGCAGCCGGTCGCGGAGCAGTCACGTTCAGCAGAGACTGCCTGCGCCACTGCGGATACAGAGCTGGACGCTCCTTCGGAGCGCCCAGCTCTGTATCAGCCACGGCGCGGGCAGTCTGTATTGCGCATGACTGCCGCACGCGCAGCAGTGTCTTCTGCACATGTCGGGCGTTACACACAACTTAGCGAATTATTATATAGGATATATATATATATATATACACATATACACAAAAGAACTGGTGGGGAAAGCACTCACTCCAAAAGAGCCATTAATGCCCAGGTGAACAATCCCTATATATACGTAGAAGATAGAGAAAGGATGGGGCAGCACCCATGGGACTTTTCAACAGATTTATTAAAGAAAAAAGACAATAAGCATGGTCAACGTTTCGGTCCTATGTTTCGAGAAAGGTCCACATAGGACCGAAACGTTGACCATGCTTATTGTCTTTTTTCTTTAATAAATCTGTTGAAAAGTCCCACGGGTGCTGCCCCATCTTTTCTCTATCTTATATATATATTTATATATATATATATAATGCCAAAACAGAGGCACTCGCGTTTAATTGATTAGGCATATGCCGGGGTGCTAATGATAAAGCCAAAATACAGGTCCAAAGAGAACAAAGCACTCGCAGGTCTTCAAACTCAGTAGTGACAAAATTGTGAATGTTTATTTCAACGTTTCGGATGCACTAAGCAGCCTTCGTCAGGACAAATGTGTAACAAAAAGACTTCCCTTCTTAAAATCCCGCTCCACAAATAGCGCCCAAATTAGCGCTGGTGATAGGTGAATTTAAAGTAGTGTATTTACATATACATTAATGTATGCTAACGGACAATGCTAAACACAAAACCAATAGATAATTATATCCTTGACAAAAGGTGTCTGTGAAACATGAACATAGCTATCGGATAAAATTGAAACAAAAAATGAGCATCATGCTATGTTTTAACCCTCCGAGTGCCAGAGCGGCACGGAATGCACTGCAGAACAATCTGCCCCGCATCGCTCCGGCACCGAAAGGGGCAATAGTGGCTTGTATATGTATATCGATGAGCATTCCGTAAGCAATATCCAACTAACACTAGACACACTATATCGAGGAGAACATACTCAGCGGGAACCATTAATGGAAGTATGTCACATAGTGCTGCGCGATGCGCTGGAGACCAAGTCGCTAAAGTATGTAAAAAGGCATAAGTGCAATTAAATATGCCAAGATGTATACCCCAGAGGAAAACATAAGATCTGCTAAATAATGTTACATACCCATAGCCAAAAAAAAACTTTATGATGACAGCTGTGGAATGCAGAGGAGATCCGCTTAGCTGATAGGACGATCAGGAATAAACAGAGAATATCTATTACTAAACTGTGCAGTAAATTACTGTGTGTGAAAATGGGAAGCAAACAACAAAGGTTGATAAGAAATATCAGTATGAATGCTGGATTGACAAGTATACATGCAAAAGTCGAGGTCTAATCATGATGGCACATGAAATCCTGTGAGAAATAACTCATACTATAAGTAGTATAATAAAGGCAGCTAATCCACCATATAGGGGTACCTGTAAATAATTAAAGTAATGAGCCAATGTAAATCATTACATTTGTGCTGTAGTGTGTGTATACACGGGGCTGAAGAGCTCTAAAAGGAAAAAATAAACCGTTTGTAAATAAAGAGCATCCACATAGTTATACACATACACAGTCAGAGCCATATTAAATAATAAGACACTATCATAATTGTATATATAGATAACGAGTACCAAAATAGTGTAGAGATCAATATAGTTGTCCATGGGGATGTGTTCCTGATATCCATAAAAGGGGATGATGAATGTGATGAATTCAATGGGCATGTGAATAATCATAATAGTTAATGTCAGCACAGATCCAAGTTGAGAATCCCGTATTGTGTATAGGGTCATAGCTCCAAGCGAATCAAGTAACAAAACTCAAGAAGATATGAAGATGGTTGTACAATATTGATCCTAGTTCAATAAAATCAAAATGGTAATTTCCACAATGAATTAAACAATGTAGTTCATGCCCACGGACCTGTAACTTGATCAGTCAAGAAATGTCACTGATTCTGAGATATATTGTTATATCAAGTGGAACTCCTAAGACTTATTAATGTAAGCTTCTTATAATCCATTTCATGCAAATTTTGTACTAATTCAGGCCAAGGTTGTCTATGTGTAAATAAGCCCCAAAGTCAGTATCTGTATTAGAGAATTGTGCAAAAGGAAGTACCGAACTGGTGGTACCAGATATGCTGGACATGACGTCCTATTTATACATATAGGTCCACTTCATAAAGGCATGGGTACTCCTGTTGCCACCTCTCTTTAACGGCGGTACCTGATCAATAATCTTAGTTCTTAGTGAAGGTACTGTATGTTTAAATGCTAAGAAGTGTCTTGGCACTGGTTTATCGGTATGTCCTGTGGTGAGAGCTGCTCTGATAGATGAGCGATGGTTCGACATTCTTTCCCGAAAGGTGGTTTCGGCTTTGCCAACATAGTATAAACCACATTGACATATAAGAATATACACAACATAATCGCTGGTACATGTTAGTTTGTGACGTATGTTTATTTTGTGGTTGGTGTATGGATGGCGAAAAAAAGGTCCGCTTAACATGCTGTTGCAAGTTGTGCAATTGACACATTTAAAACATCCAACCTTCTTCTGGGCACCACGTAACCAGTTCTCATTTCTCTGTTGAGTTGATGTGTCTGTAGAAGATTGTGGTCTATCAGGTTGCATCAGTAGATCTCGCAGTGTCCTGCTTCTCCTATATGCAATATGTGGTGGTGGCATATCCTTAAATGGTAGTGTTGGATCTGAAGAAGTTAAATTCCACTGTCTTCGAATTGTTACTCCCAATTGTTCAATGCCAGGGGAGTAATTGAGCACAAATGCTAGTCTGTTATCTTTAGTTTTGGAGGATTTACTTAACAGGTCCTTCTGCTTATAGTTCAATGCCTTCTGTAGTTGTGCTTCTAGGATTTTATCTGCATACCCTCTGAGTTTAAAGTTCTCAAGCATTTCTTGTAGTTGCTTGTTAACTGTTACATCATTATTGTTATTTCATATAACGCTTAAAAATTGAGACTAAGGAATGCCATTTTTTTGTGATCTGGGGTCACAACTAGAGGCATGTAAGGTAGAGTTCCTGTCAGTCGGTTTCTGAAATAGAGTAGTTCCTAAAGTTGTGTTTTGTATGAATACTCTGACATCCAGAAAATCCACCGATACCTGGCTATAGTTGTATTTAAATCATATGCATGAATTTAGTTAATTGAGGTTAGTAATCCATTCAATGAGATCAGTAACGTTGCCACTCTATATCAAAAACAGATCATCAATGTACCTTTTATAGAATTTGATCTTAGGATGCTGTAATTGATGCTTTTCATACTGATACATGAAGATGTTTGCATAGGACGGTGCAACGTTAGATCCCATTGAGGTCCCCGCAATCTGTAAGTAGAAATCATTTTCAAACCGCAAAAAGTTTTTAGTCAATGTAAGTTCAAGAAATTCACATATCATTTCAATGGGATATGTAATCATATCTTTATAGAAAGACAATGTTTTCCTAACAGCATTATGTAACGGTTTATTCAGACACTCAGACCAGAGGTAAAAATAAAACACAGTTTTATTGAGAACAAATGAGGAACACTGCCCCCTAAGGGCAGAAATAGGTAATGACACGTAACTGAAGGTAAATATGGTAGTATAGCAGACACAGTATGGATAAGGAGCAATACTGTACAATGCAATGGCACAGAGAATACCAAGGGTTAAAGCCCAATGCAAGTAATCAGTCTCTTATGTGGTGTGTAAGACAACGCCCAGTAGAGGACAAGAGCAGCCAGAGGCTGAGGTGCAAGGTGGAGAGCACCTAGTAGTGAGTCCAAACTGTAGTCCTCAAGACTGGCAATATGCAAGACCAACCACTTGTGCTAGAGCTAAATGGTACAAGAGCCAAGAGCACTCTGCCGTGCGTAACGGGATAACCACACTGCGTGAGCTGAATGGGACCAGAGCCAACGGCACCCTTCTGGTGCTGAATGGGTTAATAACACTGCGAGAGCTGAATGGGACCAGAGCCAGTAGCACCCCTTGGTGCGTCAACGGATACATATACTGCCAGAGCTGAATGAGACCACAGCCAGGAGCACCCCTTGGTGCGTAAACGGATACACAACACTGCCAGAGCTGAATAGGACCAGAGCCAATAGCACCCTTCCGGTGCGTAAATGGAGCGAGTGTATTGCAAGAGCTATCGGTAGACAGTTAACGGAAGCCACAACTGCTCTGGAAATATAGTGGACAGGCTCGGTAATGAATGCAGCAAGCTCACCAAGTGTTAATGGAAGGCTTGGTATCTGAGGCAACAAGCCCTGCAAGTGTTAACGGACAGGCTCGGTAACGGAGGCAACAAACTCAGCAAGTGTTAACGGATGGCCCAGTATCTGAGGCAACAAGCACTGCAAGTGTTAATGGACAGGCTCGGTAACGGAGGCAACAAGCTCAGCAAGTGGGAGGTCAGCATATAGAGCTCAAGATGAACAGTTCACAATGTCGCCAAGCGACATAGACGAGATCTCGCTGGAACAGGATCACAGGAAACTGGACATGAAGCAGGAACGTCAGCCAGGCCGGGTCATACACGGAGCAGGAACGTCAGACAAGCCGGATCAATCACAGAGCAGGAACGTCAGCCAGGCCGGGTCATACACGGAGCAGGAGCGTGAGACAAGCCAGATGAATCACTGAGCAGGAACGTCAGCCAGGCCGGGTCATACACGGAGCAGGAACCAGAAGAATAGTCAGACAAGCCAAATCGGTACACAGGAACACAGCAACGGAAGCACTGGTACTGGAACACCATGAAAGGGCACCTGACAGGTGCCAGAGGCCCGGTATAAGAAGGCCATACTGGGCGGGCATAACCAAGCTCCACAATAGGAACACACCACAGCAGAGAGTGACAGAAAATCACGGGAACTGTGATACATTAATACCCTCGGTGTGTGGGATTACTGTATACAAACTGTCAACGTCCATAGTCACCAATATGTCAGTATTGGGTGTGACTTGTACAGTCTGTATAGATTGTAGAAAATGTGTGGTATTGCGGAAGTAAGAATCTGTGTTTTGTACAATAGGCTGCAATACAGTGTCTAAAAACTTGGAAATCGGTTGTAAAAGGGGCCCTTGTGCAGAAATTATTGGTCTGCCTGGTGGATTGTCGAGCGTCTTATGTATTTTTGGTAGTAGATATATGATAGGACAAATAGGATATTGGTTAGATAGATATCTAAATAATGTTTTGGAGATAAATTGATTCTGTTTAGCGCAAAGCAGTATGTTATCTACCTGACGTTTAATAGTGGGGTCAGATGGTAATTTGCGATAGGTGGTATTATCGGATAGTTGTCTTAGGACTTCTGCCCTATATGTGTCTTGATCAAGAATAACAACTGCTCCACCTTTATCAGCAGGCCTGACTACGATGGTTTTATCGTTCCTAAGTACTGTCAATGCTCGCTGTTCAGCTAGAGACAGGTTAGGTCTGGTGGAAGGAAATGTCATGGTATTAATTTCTGTGATAATATTACGTGTAAAGGCTCTAATCGTGGGACTAGTAGTAGGAGGATCAAATGTGCTCTTAGGTCTTAAAAGATCCTGTGGCATTGTCTGTGTCTCTTTAAAATTATCTTTCAGATTCAATGTATGTTGAAATCTATGTGTATCTATCTCTCTGAGAGATACAATCCGTGAAGATAAAGATCAATTTCTCTTTTATTAAGAGTTAAAAGTTTGTGATATAAATTAGCATTTAAACATACAGTACCTTCACTAAGAACTATGATTATTGATCAGGTACCACCGTTAAAGAGAGGTGGCAACAGAAAGTCTACACTCCTACAGAGGGAGACCTTTTGGATTCGCCATTTGGATGCTGTGGCACCACACGGTCTCAATGAAAAATTGTCATATGCCTCATTTTTCTGACAGGAATACCCATGCCTTTATGAAGTGGACCTGTATGTATAAATAGAATGATATGTCCAGCATATTTGGTACCACCGGTTTGGTACTTCCTTTTGCACAATTTTCTAATACAGATACTGACTTTGGGGCTTATTTACACATAGACAACCTTGGCCTGGATTAGTACAAAATTTGCATGAAATGGATTATAAGAAGCTTACATTAATAAGTCTTAGGAGTTCCACTTGATATAACAATATATTTCAGAATCAGTGACGTTTCTTGACTGATCAAGTTACAGGTTCGTGGGCACAAACTACATTGTTTAATTCACTGTGGAAATGACCATTTTGATTTTATTGAACTGGGATCAATATTGTACAACTGTCTTCATATCTTCTTGAGTTTTGTTACTTGATTCGCTTGGAGCTATGACCCTATACACAATACGGGATTCTCAACTTGGATCTGTGCCGACATTAACTATTATGATTATTCACATACCCATTGAATTCATCACATTCATCATTCCCTTTTATGGATATCAGGAACACATCCCCATGGACAACTATATTGATCTCTACACTATTTTGGTACTCATTATCTATATATACAATTATGATAGTGCCTTATTATTTAATTTGACTCTGACTGTGTATGTGTATAACTATGTGGATGCTCATTATTTACAAACTGTTTATTTTTTCCTTTTAGAGCTCTTCAGCCCTGTGTATACACACACTACATCACAAATGTAATGATTTACATTGGCTCATTACTTTAATTATTTACAGGTACCCCTATATGGTGGATTAGCTGCCTTTATTATACTACTTATAGCATGAGTTATTTCTCATAGGATTTCATGTGCCATCATGATTTGACCTCGACTTTTGTATGTATACATGTCAATCCAGCATTCATACTAATATTTCTTATCAACCTTTGTTGTTTGCTTCCCATTTTCACACACAGTAATTTACTGCACGGTTTAGTAGTAGATATTCTCTGTTTATTCCTGATCGTCCTATCAGCTAAGTGGATCTCCTCCGCATTCCACAGCTGTCATCTTAAAGTTTTTTTTGGCTATGGGTATGTAACATTATTTATTTAGCAGATCTTATGTTTTCCTCTGGGGTATACATCTTGGCATATTTAATTGTACTTATGCCTTTTTACATACTTAAGTGACTTGGGGCTAGATTTAAAGGCAGCCGTTAGTAAAAAAAAAAATCACTAACGGGTGCATTAAGTTCCATGTAGCAATTCAAAGATCCGTCTAAAGAACAGCTAACGGCAGTTTCAGAATCCTTACGGCCGATACACTTACATGCATTGAGACACATGGAACAACGTTCCCCAGAGCTATTCAAAGGCTTGCGGTACTGTTAACGGCTGAAAAAAAAGAGACACCTAAAGGTAAAAAGTTAAGACCCACTTTTCTTAGACATTAGACACTTAACGGGCAAAGCAAAACACCCGTCACATAGGAAAATAAATAAAATGCTTACCAAACAAGCATGTAAATGGAAAAATGAACCCGTGCAATGCCAAAACAACACAAAAACATGGACAGACAACACAAATCACTCCACACACAACAACAAGCAACACCACAGGGACAAGGACCCCCCAAAAAACACCAACACAACATGGCACACAAAACGGACACCTGCAAATAAAAGCTCACCTGTGCAACATCAACACGTGACCTGCACCTCACAACTACACACCCGCACATGGCAGACACATACCAAGCACAACACACCACATCTTATAACACACACACACACACACACCTGCAAACACTTACCTGGACAACAACAACTCACCATTGGTTAGCACTCACCTCATCACCACACCTACACAACGCCCTATCAAGTACTTAAAGGGACAACTCACCACACTCACTTGTGGCTTGTTTTCCTCTCAGGGAGGGAGTGAGAGAGAGGGATAGAGAGCGAGCGCAATCAGTATGTTGGGTTACATATTGTTGCGAAGACTGCAGAGAAGGCGTGCAAGGGAGAGAGCTAGGGAACACCAGCAACCCCCAGGCACGCCTGATCAACAGCCTTCACCTGTTGCAAGTGAGGAGGCTCTGGCTCAGCAGCCACACAGGAGTCCATCCCCACCTGGAGGACAGCACCTGCCTGCAGATGCACAGCTGCAGCAACAGGATGCTCCACAGCAGCAGAGGATGTATAGATGACCACCAAGGTCCATGGTATACCGCCCAAGTGTCACCCTCTTTGGAATGACCGATGATGAGGTCATTGATCGCTACAGGTTGAGGCCTGACAGCATCATTGCCTTGTATGAGGTCATCAAGGATCAGGTGGATCCCATCTACATCCACAACCATGCCTTATCTGGCCTGTAAAAACTACTGTGTGCCATACACTTCATGACAAGTGGGGCCTTCCAGTCCACTGAGGGTTACGTATCTGGCATGTCACAGGCCACATTCTCCAGGGTGCTGGCCCAGGCCCTGCCAGCCGTCAAAAGCAAGGCCAGTACTTATATACATTTCCCCACCACCGACATGGACTGGATACACCTCAAGCAGGCCTTTTATGCAAAGGGAGGCATGCCCAGGGTCATGGGTGCTATAGATTGCACCCATGTCTGTATTAAAGCCCCAGCACATGACGCACAGCTATTCATCAACAGGAAGAACTTTCACTCCATCAATGTGCAGATGGTGTGTGACAGCCATATGAGGATTATGAATATCTGTGCAAAGAATCCTGGCAGCTCATATGATTCCTATATTCTACAAAACTCCTCAGTCCACAGAGATATCGAGAATGGAACTTTTACAGGGGGATGGCTTTTGGGTGAGTTCACAATACAAAATCACACCACATCCACAGGCGTACACACAACACTGCTCAGCATGCTCCTGACCCACAGCTAGTACGTCCACCACACAAAACATCATTCACACAACATGTGCTCCCTGTCTCACCATGTCACTCACATTACACAGGTGATGCTGGCTATGGCTGCAAGTCCTGGCTACTGACCCCTGTGGCCAATCCTCAAACACATGCCCAGGAAAGGTACAACCAGGCTCATGGCAGAATGAGGAATGCCACTCTGGGGGAGCACTGCAGAATGCACCTGAAAAGGTGTGCAACATAATTGTGGTGTGCGCAATACTGCACAACATCGCAGTGGACACCAGGCTGCTGGATCACATCCAGGACCCCCCCATACCTGAAGTGCCCATGGACATCGGCCATGTTGAGGAGACCTTGAGAGGGGAGCAGATCAGAGACACGCTCATCACGGAACACTTTACCTGTGAGTATAACACAGGCATGCAAACAATACATGCAAGTCCCCCATCAGTCCTGTTAATTGGCGCCAACACACTAACCACACTGCACATGATGTTCTGTCTCACCCCACAGGAACATTGACACAGCACTGCACTGGCAGAAGCATGGCCCCAAACATCAACCATACCATGGACTTGGCAAATTGTGTGTGTGGATTCAAAAACCATCCTCCATTCCCCTCTCCACATTGACACACAGACCCCAAGGATATCACGCACACCCCCAGGAGAAACAAGGTACAACACATAACCCATGTTCATAACCAAAAAACAACAAATCTCTGGGTTTTGTTTTCCCTCTCTTTGCTGTGAGACAAGCAAATAATTGAAGTCTGGTGTGGTGGGAGTGACTAATTGCTGTGTATGTAATTGGGGGATTCCTGGATTAAATAGCAAGGAGTGAGAGAGCTCTGTAAGTTGATCAGTGACCTGTGCCCTGAAAGACTGAGTTTGGATACTTGCTGGAAAAATAGAATAAGTATATTGTGTGTGGTGTAGTGCGGTAAAGGAGAGGTTAAAAAACAAATCTCTGGGTTTTATTTTCCCTCTCTGTGCTGGGAGACAAGCAAATAATTGAAGTCTGGTGTGGTGGGAGAGACTAATTGCTGTGTTTGTAATTGGGGGATTCCTGGATTAAATAGCAGATACATAGTGAATACTTAAACGTGTGAATCTTGCATCAGTGTGTAAGTGCAGAAGTGTGGTAAGTGTAGGAATTTAAAACAGGGGAATTCAAGTGCAGAAGTGTGGTAAGTGTAGGAATTTAAAATAGGGGCATTCAAACACAGGGGACTGCTATTACAAGTGACTGGTTCCAAGTGAAAAGTTAGAAGGAATCTGATTAAGTACATAAGAGTGTGTTTGGTGTTTTATTGGTATTTTATTAAGGTTTAAAAAAAAAAAATTGTGTGGGTATTGCAAGAGTTAAAAAACTGTGTACTGGGTTTTTCTCTGGCCTGTGTGATTAGGGCTGATTGCTAAGGGATTTCACCTGGCTGCTAGTTACTATAAATACAGTCCATTAGCTTTGTGGAGCTGGCTCTGTGAGACTGCTATTACAAGTGACTGGTTCCAGGTGAAGAGTTAGAAGGAATCTGGAGTTAGAATAGAAGCAGGAGTTGGAAATCAGCAGAGCTCTGAGGTGACTATCATTTCAAAGGATTTATTGCATTCACATTTAAGGTTGGTTACTTACCATATAGTGAGCATTAGAGGATAATATAAAGCTATTTGAATTGTAAAACCAAGCAGGAGTGATAGCAGGTTAGCCAATCTCACGCAGTGTACATCTTGTCACATGTTTGAACACTTGGAGCAATCGTTCCAGGGGTCATACCGCTGTGCCAAATGTGAGCATATTTTCTCTTTAAAGTCTAAGATATTGGATTTGGAGAGAAATATTGCAACATTGCGAGACACTGGAAACCTGGAAAGGAGTTTAGAACTCACAGAGCAGGTAGTATGTGGGTTTAGTGGTGAAGAGGGTGGAGTTGTAGATGAGGAGCGACAGGTAGGCAGCTGGGTAACAGTAAGGAGGGGAGGTAGTGGGCAGAGGAAGAGGAAGGCCAGTTCTGAGTTGACTCAGTCCAACAGATTTGCAAGATTGTGTGAAGATGTTGATGAGAATTGCTCAGAATTGGCAACACTGGAAAGGACTGATTCCTCTAGCAGCCAGGGGAACAGTCCTCCTTCCAGGCTAGATGGGATGCAGAGCAGGCAGAAACCAAGGCAGGTGGTGGTAGTAGGGGACTCTATTATTAGGAGGGTAGATAGGGTAATCTGCCACCAGGAACGTGAATGCCGAACAGTATGCTGTCTCCCGGGTGCTCGGGTTCGGCATGTTGCGGACAGGGCTGACAGATTATTGGGAGGGGCTGGAAGTGATCCAGCTGTCTTGGTACATATTGGAACCAATGAAAAAATAGGAGGAAGATGGAGGTCCCTAAAGAATGATTTCAGGGATTTAGGGTGCAAGCTCAAGGCAAGGACCTCTAAGGTAGTATTTTCTGAAATACTACCTGTGCCATGCGTCAGTGCAGGTAGGCAGAGGGAGCTCAGGGAGCTTAATGCATGGCTCAAGCAATGGTGTAGGAAGGAGGGTTTTGGGTTTTTAGAACACTGGGCAGACTTTGCTCTTGGGTACAATCTATATGGAAGAGATGGATTGCACCTAAATGGTAGAGGAGCCTCTGTGTTAGGGGAGAGAATGCTAGGAAGCTTGGAGGAGCTTTTAAACTAGGATAGGGAGGTGGGTATAGATAGCAAAAATGGGGTAGATAGAGCAGATAGGAACTGGGTCCAAGTAAATGACCAGGGGGGTGGAGAAAGGGTGGGGAAAAATTTAGTCAGTAGGGAGGAACTCCTAGTAAATGAAGGTGTAGAAAAAAGGCATGTAGGGATTAATATATGTAAAGACTTCAAAATTAATTGTATGCTAGCAAATGCAAGAAGTATGGTAGATAAAATAGGAGAACTAGAATTGCTGGTGGTTAATGAGCAATTGGACATAATTGGAATAACAGAAACATGGTGGAACGATGCACATGACTGGGCTGTAAATATAGAGGGCTATTCACTGTTATGAAGAGACAGAATTAATAGGAAAGGTGGAGGTGTGTGCTTATATTTGAAAACAGAGCTAAATCCAGTTTTGCGAGGTGATATTAGTGAGGAAACTGGCCAAATTGTGGAGTCCATGTGGGTAGAAATCAACACTAAATGTGGTGTGAAAGGTAAAAAAAAGTTGTTGGTGGGCATATGCTACAAACCACCAAATATCGATGACAATGATGAGGCCCAACTGCTATTGCAAATGAGGAAAGCTGCCCAGTTTGGGCATACTATAATTATGGGAGATTTTAATTATCCAGATATCAACTGGAAAAATGAAACCTGTCAGGATGCTAAGGGTAGCAGGTTTTTGAACACACTTCGTGAAAGCTACATGTCACAAATGGTGGAAGCGCTGACAAGAAATAACAATGCATTGGACCTAGTGATTACTAATAACACAGAAATGGTATCCAATATTAAGGTAAGAGAACATTTGGGAAACAGTGATCACAACATGGTTACATTTGAGATCAGTCTGGCAAAGCAAAAATGTATAGATTCAACCAAAACTCTTAATTTTAAAAAAGCTAACTTCAAATTGTTAAGGGCTTCAATGCAACACATATACTGGGATATTTTATTTAAAGGCAAAAATACTGAGGAAAAATGGTCAGAATTCAAATTTAGGTTGCAGAAATGTACCCAACAGTATATACCAATGGGGAACAAAAGCAAAAGAAGTAAGTCACAGCCAATGTGGTTAACTGCACATGTAAAGAAGAAAATGGCAAGGAAAAAAAACGCATTCAAATTATTTAAGTCTGAAGGAACTGAACAATCTTTCTTAAAATACAGGGAGTGCAACAAAGATTGCAAAAAGGCAATTAGGGTAGCAAAAATAGATAATGAAACTCGAATTACAAGGGAAAGCAAGACTAATCCAAAAAAGTTTTTCAAATATATAAATAGCAAAAAACTTAAGAGGGAGTTCATTGGACCATTCATAAATGAGATGGGTGAGTTGGTTAGTGAGGATAAGGAAAAGGCCGATGTTCTAAACACTTTCTTTGCATCAGTATATACAAAGGAGCAAGGAATGGTAGAAGAGCCTCTGCAAGTAACAAATAAAACAATACAATAAATAGATATTGGGTTAACTCAAGGAGATGTCATGGGAAGACTGAACAAAATTAAGACCGACAAAGCACCTGGTCCTGAAGGTATACATCCAAGGGTTCTTCAGGAACTTAGTGCAGTGTTAGCAAAACCCCTATATTTACTCTTTAAAGATTCTATTACCACAGGCTCAGTGCCACAGGATTGGTGAAGAGCTAACATAGTGCCTCTATTTAAGAAGGGAACTAAAACAGAACCTGGGAATTATAGACCAGTGAGTTTGACCTCTGTAGTGGGAAAACTGTTAGAAGGGATAATAAGGGACTATATTAAGGATTACAACACACAAAAATAAAATCATTAGTACGAATCAACATGGTTTTATTAAGAATAGATCATGCCAAACTAATCTTTTCAGCTTCTATGAGGAGGTAAGCAGCAACCTTGACAATGGCAAGGCAGTAGATGTAGTATATCTAGACTTTGCAAAGGCATTTGATACAGTGCCACACAGAAGGCTGGTGTATAAAATAAGGAAATTGGGGCTAGGAGATAACCTTTGCAATTGGATACAAAACTGGCTGAAAGATAGGGAACAGCGTGTGGTTGTAAATGGAAAATTCTCCAGTACAGTTAATGTGGAGAGTGGAGTACCTCAGGGTTCAGTATTGGGTCCGCTGCTTTTTTAACATGTTTATAAGTGACCTGGAAATAGATATAGAAAGGAAAATATCAATATTTGCAGATGATACTAAATTATGCAAAGTCATTAATTCAGAACAGGATATTTTCTCTCTACAGAGGGACTTACATACAATGTCAGATTGGGCAAACATGTGGCGTATGAAGTTTAATGTGGGGAAGTTTAAATTCATGCATTTGAGAGGAAACAATCCCAAGGCTACTTATAAACTTAATGGAATAATTTTAGGTGACTCATTGCTAGAAAAAGACCTGGGTATCCTTGTCAACTACAAACTTGGAAACAGTGACCAGTGTCAAATAGCAGTAGCAAAGGCAAACAAAGTCCTGTCTTGCATAAAAAAAAGGTATCGGAGCAAGAGTGGATAACATTATTTTGCCATTATACAAATCATTGGTAAGACCTCACCTTGAGTATGCAGTGCAATTTTGGGCACCGGTTCTGAAAAAGGATATACTAGAACTAGAGAGGGTACAGCGGAGAGCAACAAAATTAATTAAGAGAATGGAGGACTTGACATATGAGGAACGACTAAACAAACTTGGTTTATTTACTCTAGAGAAAAGACGACTAAGAGGAGACCTTATCACATTGTACAAGTATATGAGAGATCAATACTAGGATCTCTGCGGTGAGCTATTTATTCCAAGGCCTGACCAGGGGACACCCCTTGAGATTAGAGGAAAGGAGGTTTAAACTTCAGCAGAGGAAGGGTTTTTTTACGGTAAGGTCTGTCAAATTGTGGAATTCATTGCCCAGGGAGGTAGTTATGGCAGATACAATGGATGCATTTAAGAGAAGATTAGATACATTTCTTTCAAAAGGGAACATACAGAGTTATACTGTTTATCAGTAGGCTGATCAGGAAGGTCTGATAAAGACTAATTTAATTGGTAGCAGGAAAGCTATAAAATTCTCAGTTACTGAGGTATGAGGCGAAGGTTGAACTTGATGGACTTGTGTCTTTTTTCAACCTAATTTACTATGTTACTATGTTACCTTACAGGGCTTGATTGACAGCAGCTAACTTGATTTGCCATGATCATAGCCTGAGCAACCATGCTAGCCCAGTAGCTAAAGAGTATTATCCAATGCTATGCATTGGATAATACTCCAGCACATCAGGGGTTAAAGGGCCATTGGACTCAATATGGGACCTGTACTGTGCTAGAGCTGAGAAGAGCAGCAGAGGGGTGGATGTACAGTGGTATGGTCACACAATGTAGAGGTCATGAGACATAGATCAGATTACCAGGGACTGCATGCTGACCTGTGAGTGTGCAGACATATGTGCCCCCAACATGAATACACACATCAACAAATATGTCCTAATAGTTCCATGGAACAAATGACATTGGGCTGTCACTTTCACAGTGGCAGCCCAAATTCATTACTTCCATGGAGCTCTCAGAACACTTGTTGATGTGTGTATACATGTCAGGGGCACATATCCATAGGGCTGGTGCACATGTCCTTAGTTCTCCACATAATTGGTTACAGATGAGTACACAACACATTGTCAAGCAATGGTTTGTGTACTCATCTGTAATTAAGAAAATTGAGGGGATTATAAAGTCGAAATTGTTGTTGCTTGATGATCAGTTCAGGTCTACTGCTCCAAATCCTGTCCTCTTGTCCCACAGGCATCCATAACATGATCCATCCTTGAACTGAAGATCTTCCATGTGACTGGATTAACAGCACCTTCATGAAGATCACCCCTTGCTGTTTCTGTTGATGTTGTTGGTGATGCAATGTTTGACCTGAGGTTCACAGCAATCTCTACTGGAACATTCTCATATAGACACAGAAAACACAAATTCACAAGTGTAATAACCTGTACAGTTAGGATGCTCATCTACAGAGTTGTCAAATCTTGTGGACAACACATGAGCAGGACAGCGGTGTTACTAAAGTAGTATGATTTAGTTTCAAGGTACATTTAGTGTTCTCATACAAGTGTTCAATGCATATAGGCAATACACACAGAAAACACATGTACGTTCTAATGTACTTTGAGACACAATAAAGATGAACCATCACTATTCAATCTGTGTCTGTATGAGGATATATTTGATTACACATTTGTCAATGCGTAACCACACCCAGGATAGAGTATCCCCCATACATGGAAAGGCATCACCCACATCACAGGAGTCCACCACTTGTTTGCCAGTGAGTGGACTCTGTGATGTATTCATGCAAACAGATGATGGTGGCAGTGATACACTAATGTGTTGTGGAAGTGATAAAGAGGTGATACAGGGGACATACTTCCACAGTGAATTCCTGTCCACAGTTCCTGTGTTGCTCAGTATAATCAATGTTCTGAGATATTACTCCACTTTGACATATCTCAGTACATGGGCTACATCAACGAACAACCAGACTAAGTGGACATGTGTTATCACTGATGAAGTCTGTTACACCCTTAGGAAAACAACAACTCAACTTACTGGAGACTCCAATGCTCACCCCAGGATATCAATGTGTGTGCTGCACATTGAAATCCTAGGTTAAAAACATTGGGTTCCCCAGTAAGTCAGTTGCACAATGAGTGTTTGAATCCAAGAAAATATTGATGCATGTCCCATTTATCTGTCCTGCTTATGTCCCCGCTAAGTCACATAGCTGTTTGTTTGGTTATCCCCTTAACCCTCTGAGTGCCAGAGTGGTACCCAACGCATTTCTTGGCAATGCGTTGCCTACCACTCTGGCACTCAAAGGGTTAAACGTATGATGTAGACGAATGTTCAGTGTTGTGCTAAGGGGTATGTTTTGTTGTTCAAATTCAACACACAAGATCGCCATATAACACAGTTGATTAATATGGCTCCAGGGATGAATTTCCAGTTGAATTTGTACGTGTGTGTGTGCGCGTGAACCCATGTTGTAGCATCCCACAAACATTTCACCCAGGCAGAGGTTGTGTTCACTGCATTGTATGGCACTGTATCGCTGTTAGTCCTATCCCACCTACCCTCATGGTTGTTCAGATATTGCTCTATGTGACAGATGGAGATTTCAGTCATTTGTCCACACGAGGGCTCTTCAGCAGAGCCCAAATCACCCCATTTAGAGAACAATACTTAACTGTAATGGTGTACAGAGTGTGCATGGTTTGCAAACACATTCTGTGCACCATTCCAAAGAGGTATTTATCTCGAAATGTTGTGAAGTTGGCTCTGCTGAAGAGTCTTCGTGTGGTCAAATGACAGATATCTCCACCTGTCACATGAAGCAATATCTATATAACCATGAGGGTTGGAGGGATAGGATTTATATCGAGACACATCTTTTTACGATGCCAATGATATTACATCATGATGACATTACCCATTGCTATCCCATTACAGTCACACACAAGTAGAAATGGTCAAATATGTATTTGGATATGTAGCCTTCATATGGATACAGTAATATCCTTCCAAGATGTGAAGCCAGAGAGCAGTTCAGTAGGTGTGATTGCCTTACTGGCTATATATGTGCACCCATCCAACAATACATTGGATTGATATGATAGATATGAACGTACCTCGTATATCCCATCTACGTAGAGTGTGATATACTATGTATGTGTATTTGGTTGGTAGCAATGTAGGTTGATTTGTGATGGGTGCACATATCTGGCCAGTAAGGCAATCACATCCAGTGAACTGGTCTCTGTGTTCACATCGTGTTGGGACATATTTAGAAACATTTGAAAGGTACATATCTGAACGTTTTTATTAGTGTCCATATCTTTTGTGAATAGATCTGCCCTGGGATTCAGGTGTTATTCAACCCTATCTCCTTATTTGATCCCGTACAATGCATAGTTTTGGATTACTTGACAGGTGACTCTCTGGTTGTCATGATGATATCCTATGCATTACATTGTGATGCATGGGATACCACCCTGGCAATCACAGATTGATGAATTTGACAAGATCCCATCCATGTTGTATGTTGCAGTTGAATCCTAAGGGCAACAATCAAGCCAGTAGTGAGGGATATCTTTGATTGAGGCCTGTTTTTCTCTGTGTATGAGCCCATCCATCCTTCTGTGTGAGGCAACCGTACTCAATCCGTCAGTCATGGCCTGTTGGTGACCAAGGTACAATGGTTAATATTTGGTTCCCATGTGTATCCTTCAAACAGCGACTGGTGTACCATCCATCCATGGCATCAACACCCCTGTGGATCCATGTGGGAATCAGATGTGGGATATGTCATTTCAAGTTAGAGTAAATGATTGCAGCCACAACACCAAGGCCTACTTCATCCACCTTTAATTCTGTGGAATAGTATTTGGCCTGTGTGTTGCACATACAAGCATTTATTCTCTGGGACATTGTGATGTGTGACCTGATCCACCCTTTTTGTGATTCAGTAAGCGGTGATGTTGAACTGATGAAGTGAACATGATGGTGACTTCTCCAGTGATCTCCTTTCCCCATTTCCAGTGTTTTCCATGGAGTCTTTACAATGGGACCCTATGAACTTGATTCTTGTTTTTGCATATTCTCCATAGACTAACACTGGTATTGGTGAAGTGAGGGTGTGTGAGGGTTACTTTGTCTCCACCATCTTTTTGTCACCTTTTAGTGAATGTCCCCTGTGTAGCATGTGATCGTTGGCCTATTGACTTGTTTGTTGTCTGGTTAACCCCTTTGAGTACCAGAGGGGTTGCCAAAGCATTGTTGATCGATGCATTGATGATCCCTCTAGCACTCAAGGGGTTAGGTGCTGACTTCCCTGTGGGGACATGGGTGACACTGTGTGTGAACAGTGATGATATTTAACAGATGACATTTTGAACATCACAGTTTGTGTATTGTGTGTGATGAGCACAGCGACAGGAGGGTTGAAGTAGGACTTTGACAGGTAGTGTTGCACTTACCGGTAGTGTGGAGGCTCCTCTCATCCCCAGTGTCAGCTCCTCCAATGACCCCCTCGATCAGGGTCGGGGACATGGTCTGCCGCACCATCTCCTCCCAGCCGCAGAAGGTGATAGGGACTGGTGGGCCACCTCCAGTGCCTCGGGCATGCTTGGCGAGCTCGGTCATCTTATTCTTGACCACCCTCCGGCAGTTGCCCCATCTCTTTTTGATGGACTCCACGTCCCGCCTGCATGGAGCCACCACGTTGACCCGGCTTCATATCTGGTTCCAGGCTGCCTTCCTCCTCGCTGACAGGCCAGGGACCTTCGCCGTTGGGTGGAGAACACTCTGCCTCTTCAGGACAGCTTCCACGAGAGCCGTGTTCTCCTCCTCCTGTGTATTTGGGGTCCCTGATCCTGCCCTCGTCACCTCCAGCATGGGAGGATTCAGAGCCGGAGTGCCCTGCCTGGTCTGACCCTGACTGTGTGTGTTGCTCCCCAGCAACTACCCCTCGTCCCACTGCAGGTTCTGTCCCTGTCCTGCTTGTGCCTGCTTTTGTGGGCTGGGTCCCCCTCCGCCCTGCGGATCTCCCTCTCCCACCCCTGCTCTGCTCAGGGATGCTCTCCTGACCTTCCTCCTCCTCCACTACTCTCCCCATCCCTCTCTCCTGTCCTCCTCTCCTCGCCATCACTCACCCACTCACACCCAGGCACTCCCACAGGCCCTCACAGACACACTTGATCCACTCACTCTCTGTCACACACTTTCACTCACAGATTCACACTGTAAAAATAAAATGTATAAAATAAATGCACTTTAAGGGTGCATTTATTGAAGGGCTCGCCATTCTAAGGGAGGCTTTACAAGGGAGGTGGACTTAACCAGGACTTCAGCTATATTCTCATACTCTCCATGTCTTTCTGTTTTTCAGGTATGTGTCTACCATTCATACAGCCCCTAACCTTGTGTTAAACCTCATCTGTGCATTAACCATTCAGTGTCTTGGTATATGTCTACCATTCATACAGCCCCTAACCTTGTGTTAAACCTCATCTGTGCATTAACCATTCAGTGTCCTGGTATGTCTTACTCTTTTGTTCACTTTTTCCCTCTGCATTCTGCCCCTAGACTTCTGTCTCCAGTGGTAACTCTTATTGCACATAGGCGTGAATTAGCTCGTTAAAACAACCCTGAGCAAACAAATGGTCATGCTCTGATTTGCTGATTAGTTAATTTCAAACTGGCCTATGTGTATGAGATTTGCTACTTAAAGGCTAAACTATAAGGGTGCAATCCCTTTAAGGCTGCATCTATTGAAGGGCTCGCATTACAAGGGAGGTGGACTTAACCAGGACTTGAAGCAGGACTTGGAGAAGGAGTTGGCTAAAAGAACAACCAGGATCCACTGGAGAAGAACACCTCACATTTGAAAACTGTGCAGTCCTCTTAAAGGGTAGCTTCCAAACTCACCATCAGTCTCTGGAGTTTAATACAAACTAAATCACTCTTAACACTTGGACTGTCTGGGATATTATAAGACTCTATGTGCTCGGATGAACAAACACCTCAAGTGCTTCTGTTAAGGATATTATGGAGTTACAGGAATGTTGGAGCAGAGGTAAGAAGGGGGACTGAAGATGAACATCCTTCCCTGCGGCAACACACACTCCTAAAGACTCTTGTTCTGCTTTCTCCCTGCTCTTTTACTCCACCCCACAATGCAACCTGCCCTTTTACTGCTGTATTCAACTCTGCTCCTATACTGCAGAATCCAGCACTCTATTTATATGCCTACTGCTCCCCATATTCATATTTCCCCCTCCTTACTCTCATCAAATCCATTTTGCAACCACACTCTGTATATATTGCTCAGACCGACCCATCCTTCCACTCCAACCCACAGCAGTCACAAATCACATTCCCACCTACTGGCTGTATGTCTTATTCTCCTCCTTGTGGCTGGAGACATCTCCCCAAACCCAGGCCCCAATCATATCCCCATATGCCTACGCCCACTCTCCTCCCCATCCCACAGAAGCTCTAATTTTTCTAATCTCATCCCCATCCCAACCCTCCCACTTCCTGCCCAGCCCTTCTCCTGTGGCCTTCTGAATGTCCGCTCTCTCTCTAACAAATCTACTCTCATACATGACCTTTTCTGCTCACAAGCACTCCAGCTTCTCGCTCTTACGGAGACCTGGCTCTCCCAACATGATTCACTGTGGAGGCTGCAGTCTCACATGGAGGCCTGTACTTCACACACACACACACACACACACCACGCACAGTGGGTAGAGGTGGTGGCACAGGTGTACTGCTTGCCTCCTCGTGTCGCTTTCAGCTGATACCTGTTCCCCCATCTTTTTCCACTAACTCCTTTGAGGTACATGCTATCCAATTATTCCACCCTGTAGCAATGCGTGTTGCAGTAGTATACAGACCTCCCACAACCACACCCTCTGCCTTCCTTTCAGACTTTGAGAGCTGGCTTGCATTCTTTCTTTCCTCTGATGCTCCTGCTCTTATACTTGGGGACTTCAACTGTCACATTGACGATCCTTCCCTCTCTTGGGCCTCATGCTTCCTTCAACTAACCTCATCTTTCACTCTTCAACAATGGACTGACTCCAGCACACACAAAGACGGTCACACACTCGACTTGGTTTTCTCAAAGAACCGCTCCTTACTAGATTTCTCCATATCTCCTTTACCACTCTCCGACCACCATCTCATAACCTTCTCTACAACCCTTTCCCTCATCCCCCAACTAACTACGGCCCCGCATTACACCCGCAACCTTCGCTCACTAGACATTTCTGCCTTATCTTCTGCATTGCACTCAAACCTCTCCACCTTCAACACTCTTTCTGAATCGGACAGACTTGTAGAATACTACAACAACCTCCTCTCCTCATCACTTAATCTGTATGCCCCCGTCCAGGCCTGAAACAAACGCCCCTCAAACCCACGCCCCTGGCTCAACTCACAAAAACGCTTCCTCCGCTCCTGTACCCGCACCTCTGAGCGCCTGTGGAGGAAGTCCCGCTCTCACGCAGACTTTATCCACTAAAAATTCCTCCTGTTCTGCTTCAACACTGCTTTATCCTCTGCCAGACAACACTACTACTCCTCACTAATCAATACTCACAAATCGAACCCACAGCGCCTTTTCTGTATCTTCAATTCCCTCCTTTGCCCCTCCCCTCCATCATTCCCCCTCCCCTCCCTAACCCCGCTAGCCTTTGCAGAATCTTTCACACAAAAGATTAACACAATACATCAAACAATCCCACCTTCCCAGACTTCACAACTGTATTTTCCTGATCCTCCATCCTACTTATTTGATTCCTTTACTTCAGTCACAGAAGCAGAGGTCTCCCTCCTGCTGTCCACATCACCACTCACCACCTGCTCCCTTGATCCCATACCATCCCACCTCGGGTATTCAACTCCTCCCTATCCTCTGGCATCTTCCCCTCCACATTCAAACATTCAATAGCATCTCCAATCCTCAAAAAAAGTTCATTAGACCCCACCTCCCCATCCAACTACCGCCCCATATCCCTCTTGCCCTTTGCCTCTAAACTTCTCGAGCGCCTAGCCTACTCTCGTCTACTTAACTTCCTCAACTCCCATAACACCCTGGACCCCCTGCAGTCTGGCTTTCGGCCCATTTTCTCTACAGAAACCGCCCTTCTCAAAGTAACAAATGATATCCACACTGCAAAAACCAAAGGCCATTTCTCTCTTCTTATCCTCCTAGACCTTTCAGCAGCATTCAACACAGTCGACCATACCCTTCTATCCCAGATTCTCAAATTACTTGGTATCTGCGGCCTAGCACATTCCTGGCTTCTATCCTATCTCTCTCAACGGTCTTTCTTTGTGACATAAGCTAACACCTCCGACCTCCCTCTCAGTAGGGGTACCCCAAGGCTCTGTTCTGGGACCTCTTCTCTTTTCTCTGTATACACTCTCCCTGGGGCAACTGATAAAATCCTTTGGCCTTAACTACCATATCTATGCAGACGATACACAAATATATATCTCAGCACCCTCAATATCACCAGAAATACAGCGTCGGGTCTCAGATTGCCTTAACGCTGTCTCTTCCTGGATGGCTCATCATCGCTTAAAACTTAAAGGGATAGTAATACTTAAAATGTAAAAAAAAATATGTTGTAGGGTTTATCTCCCTGAGTAAAACAAGAGTACTCCCACTGCTGAGAGGTGTTTTATTCAAAAGTTATTAATTTTCAAAGTTGAATTTTTTAGGTGCAATATCACAGTGGCCTGAAATTGTACAGTGGCGCTGTTGCTACACCATCCTATGGAGATTTATGGTCAACTGACCAGAGTTGTCCATAGGATCGTGTAGCAACAGCGCCACTGTACAATTTCAGGCCACTGTGATATTGCACCTAAAAAATTCAACTTTGAAAATTAATAACTTTTGAATAAAACACCTCTCAGCAGTGGGAGTACTCTTGTTTTACTCAGGGGGATAAACCCTACAACATATTTTTTTTTACATTTTAAGTATTACTATCCCTTTAACTTATCCAAGACAGAGCTCCTTATCTTCTCTCCTAAATCCTGCACAACACCTCCATTCTCTATAACTGTCGAAGGCTCCACAATTTACCCTGTAGACAAGGCCCGCTGCCTCGGGGTAACTTTGGACTCTTCTCTTTCCTTCTCCACCCACATTAACAACGTTACCAAAACCTGTCGCTTCTTTCTTCGGAATATAGCAAAAATCCGGCCATTCCTCTCTCACTCTACAACAGAAACCCTCATGCATGCTCTTATCCTTTCTCGCCTGGACTACTGCAACTCTTTACTTACTGGTCTTCCTACTAACCATATCGCTCCTCTTCAATCAGTTCTTAATTCAGCCTCATCACCTTCAAGGCTCTCCATCACTTGTCCCCGCCTTATATCTCATCTTTGATATCCCGCCATATTCCTGCACGTCCACTACGCAGCACACATGCTGGATGACTCACTGCCCCTTTAACCACTATCGCTGTTTCACGATTGAAAGCTTTCGCACGTGCTGCCCCCTACCTCTGGAACTCCCTACCACCCAGCATTCGCCAAGCCTCAACCCTAAGCAATTTTAAATCCAAACTAAAAGATCACCTATTATCTCTAGCAATAGCATAATATGGAAGGATTATCATTATTATCATAAGCCAAACACTGCACTTTCTCCTCTACCAGCTTGTATCTGTATGTCACCCATCCTATACTTAGATTGTAAGCTGTACGGGGCAGGGACCTCTTATCCTAATGTATACTCACCTGTTGTTCCCTTTATGACTGCCTATATAAGCACTTAATCACCGCACTTATTGTACCCCTGCTGTATTAAATGTAATCTGTAAAGTGCCAAGTACACCGGTTGTCGCTATATAAATAAAAATATACAATACAATACAAAATACAATACAATGTAAAATGTGTAAGGTGTTATAAAATAAAAGGACTATGTGTATGTATGTGTTTGTGTTTGTATGTGTGTATGTAATACGTGCAAAAGTGTAATATGTGTATAGTTAGTGCACCTCTCTCCAAACTCAAAAATCTCCTTCTACCTCCAATGTACGCTCCTGTCTCCCTCTCTCTGATCACTATCCTCCGCTCCTGGGTCCTGATATCTAGCTCTGAAGAACTCGATAACAGACAGTGTGTGACGGTTATTTTTGGGTATATATAGGTGTATTTGAAGTTTTTTGATACTTTGGGGCTTTGGGATTGGCTGTGTGTTTGAATTTGTTTTTGCATCAATCAGGGTTGCTAGACAACGTCAGCCGTTATGTTACATGTTGTTTTGAGCGCTGTTATCGTGTGATTTGGCCGCCCATTGTGCATTAACATGAGCGACAACGGCTTTTGTGTTACGTGTTTTGTCTGTGCCTATGCTCGATAGCTATTCTTGTAGAGTACCTATTGAATCTGCCGTAACTCATGTATTATTTGCGAGCGATGTGCCTTTTTCACTTAGCGGCTGGTTTAACGTGAGTCTTTAAATCTAGCCCTTGGTCTCCAGCGCATCGCGCAGCTCTTTATACATATCCGCCACTATGTGACATACTTCCATTAATGGTTCACGCTGAGTATGTTCTCCTCGATATAGTGTGTCTAGTGTTAGTTGGACATTGCTTACTGAATGCTCATCGATATACATATACAAGCCACTATTGCCCCTTTGGGTGCCGGAGCAATGCGGGGCACATTGTTCTGCAGTGCGTTCCATGACGCTCTGGCACTCTGACGGTTAAAACATAACATGATGCTTGTGTTTTGTTTTAATTTTATCCGATAGCTATGTTCATGTTTCACAGACACCTTTTGTCAAGGATATAATTATCTATTGGTTTTGTGTTTAGCATTGTCCGTTAGCATACATTAATGTATGTGTAAATACACTACTTTTAAATTCACCTATCGCCAGCGCTAATTTTGGCACTATTTGTGGAGCGGGGGTTTAAGAAGGGAAGTTTGTTTGTTACACATTTGTCCTGACTAAGGCTGCTTAGTGCATCTGAAACGTTGATGAAATAAACATTCACAATTTTGTCACTACTGAGTTTGAAGACCTGCGAGTGCTTTGTTCTCTTTGGACCTGTGTATGTATATGTGTGTATATATATATATATATATATATATATATATATATATATATACAAAGTTGTCTATCATCTGTTAGACGTTTGTGATCAGAAGCCTATAGTTTTATGTGATTTTTTTACTAAAGTTCAGATCAGTAAAAGTTACATTTTAATAAAATATTTTTAAGTAGTCATGTCTACCCCTTCCAAGGCTTCCTCTTCAAAAGAAAAAGGCTCTTCTGAGAATAAGGAGTAAAAAACTTCCCAAAAAAGCAAATCCTGTGCAGGATGTGTGTCACCTACTGTCAATAATGATACAAGGAACAAGTACAGTAATTGAACTCCACCTTTATTAAATAAGCACAGGTAAAAAGAAATAGCAAAGCAGACAAAAACCCTCACAGTGAGAGCGGGCCCAGAACTAGAGCAAGTGGTTCCTACCAGAAATAGGAGACTTCTCAGGGGGGGTCCCAAACTGGAGTTAACCGAGAACCGGGGATATGACCCAGCTAAATACTAGGACTGGAACTGGTGGCAAGTACCGGGGTTAAGACCCATCCAATCACTAGTACAAGACCTCCTAGCAACAAGGCCCAAGGGCAAACAGAGTAGTGCTAGGCCGGAGCCACAGGTCTGCACCAGAATGGATAGTCAAACTAAGCCAGGGGTCATACACGGAGTGGAGAGTCAGCCAGAGACACAGGTCAGCACCAGAATGGATAGTCAGACTAAGCCAGGGGTCATACATGGAAAAGGTAGCCAGCCAGAGCCACAGGTCTGCACCAGAATGAATAGTCAGACTAAGCCAGGGGTCATACATGGATTTCACACAGGACACAGGAAAACTACTGCACTGGACACCAATGTAAGGGCGAATGAGCTAGGTGTCCAGGCAGCTATATATACAGGTAGGGCAGAGGAGCTGGAGCACACAATAAGGACCCTATCCCTTTAAAAGCAGTGTGCGCATCACTGGAGGATTTTGCAGATGCCGCGTGCCCGCCTGAGATGCTGACCAAATGCGGACGTCGTCCGCAAGAAGACACGGCATGACAGCCATGAGGAAAAGGGAAGTGACCGTCCCCATCGGCAACCGGCCGCCAGCAGAGGATGCAGAAGCTGACGGCTAGTCCGATGCTGGCCGCAGGCAGGGCACTTCGACAATGTGAGAACAAGATACTTGCTACTGATCCTAGCAAATTATGTCCGGATTGTCTAAAGAAGGTAGCAGGTCCTGATGTGCCTAGCCAGTTTCAAGATTTCCTATCATGGATAAGGTCTTCTTCAAAGAGATGTTTGCAACAATGCAGGGCCCAAGAAAGAGGCAAAGATTAGAAGACCCAGAAGAAGGTACTTCAGCCAGGATAGACCAAATGGAAGATGACAGCATACAGGATATTTTATCTGAATACTCTTAGGGGGATGGAGAGATAATAGAAGACGATGAAGGTACCTTCGACATTGATAAAAATTGAACCCTTCCTCAAAAGTATGAGAAAGACCTTAGGGCTGGTTGATGAGACAAAAGAACAAGGTATTTTAGACACTGCCTTTTTGGGGAATAAAAAAAGAACTGCCAGTGTTTCCAGTGCACAATGCTGTTTCAGATTTAATTAAGTCTGAATGGATCAAAGGGGACCAGAGGATTTCCATGTCTCGAAGATTTCAGAAAATGTACCCTTTTAAGGAAAAAGATACTAACATTTGGATCTCTCCAGCAAAAATTAATGCATCTATTGCACAATTGGCAAAAAGAACAACCATACCCATGGAAGATAGATCCTCTCTAAAGGATCCTATGGATCAAAAAATGGAAAGTGCCTGGAAGAAACAATATGCTTTACTGGGTCAGAACATGAAGACAGCCATGGCTCTTGTCTGTATTCAAGAACAATCTGAATTTGGTTAAAAGGATTGGAACAGAAGATTGAATCTTCAGTCTCAAGATAAAGCCTGATGAAAGAAGTTGCTACAATCAAGGATGCAGTGGCCTACTCTGTGATTGTAGTAATAGAGGAAGAAAGAAACAATACAGGGTGCCCCTGTGTATATCAGTCTCCAAATAAATTAGTGAATACACTGTCACCAACACCCTTAGGAAATGCATTCACAATTAGACTTGTGTCAGTTAAGGCATATGCCAAGCCTTACTGAAAGGACCACTGGGAAATCTCACTGCTTCCAGATGCAGTATCTCTAGCAGGCAGCTCTCCTTCACACTCTCACCAAGCGGCAAATAAATGCAGTAATGGTCAAACCATGAAACAGAAGAAAAGAGCTCCACAATAGTGCAATAACGTAAGATAATTGTAGTCATTATAAGAATATTACTCACAGTTGTTAGTGGTCAGGTAGTTGATACCAACTTATCTGACCACGAACGCATATGGAGAATTATACCATCTCCGTTTGGTTTAATCCTAGGATCTTCTCTGGAAAGGACAGGTGGAGTCTCATATAATGTTAAAATAAAGACATTAATAAAATAAAAGAGAGGCTATACATGCTTACGAGTTTCGTGGCTGAAACGCCACTATATCAAAGTTAAAAGTAACCCACAATTATAGACAACAAGTATAAAACAAGTATGAAACTTTTTATACTTGTATTTAATTGTGGGCTACTTTTTTTTCAAGATGGAGACGGTGTCGACTGTAATTTAAGCCCTCAGATCAGCCTCTTATCTGACTACAATAGATCTTCAAGAAGCATATTACCACATCCCCATCTTGAAAAAGCACAGGAGATTCCTCAGGTTTTGCTTCGAGGGACATCATTGGCAGTTCAGGGCTGCTCCATTTGGGATCACCTCAGCACCCAGAATATTCTCAAAAATATTGGCAGCAGCCCTGGAACTCCTGAGGCAGCAGGGTATTACAACAATTGCTTACCTGGACAATACCTTAATAGTCTCAGAATCCTACCACCAAGCCCAGAGTCACACATCCAAAACTTTGAATCATCTTCAGGACCTTGGATGGATGGTGAACATCGAAAAGAGTCATCTTCGGCCTACACGCAGACTGATATTTCTAGGTATGATTCTGGACACAGTAAAAAACAAGATATCCCTGTCTTCGATCAGAATAGAAACCATAATCAAAAGAGTGAGGATATTCAGGAGAGCGGCAGTTCACACATCCAAGGACTACATGGAACTCCTACGAACCATGACATCCTCAGTCCAAGTAGTACCCTGGGCCAAGTCTCACATGACACCTCTATAGAATTGGTTTTTAAGTCACTGGAACCAAAACTCCAACAACACATCTCAAAACATTCCTCTCCCATTCAAGATTCAGAAAGAACTTTCTTAGTGGACAAAGCAAAATAACCTTCAAAAGGGAATTCCATTGCAAGACCTATCTTAGGAGAGAATCGCAATGGATGGCAGCCTATCAGGATGGGGAGGATGCTGGAGGAACAGATCAGTACAGGGAACTTGGCCAACAAATGAAGCCAAACTTCACATAAATATCCTGGAACTAAGAGCGATAGCTCTCTGCCTAAAGAAGCTAAAAAGATATATAAGAAACAAACCTGTAAGGATAATATCGGACAGCATGATTAGTCTTGTACATAAAGAACCAGGGAGGAGCAAGAAGCCAGCCACTAAGTGTGGACGTAAGGAAGATCCTAAACTGGGCCGAAAAGAACCTGATGGCCCTCTCTGCCATTCAAATATCGGGCAACAGGAATCTGCAAGCGGACTTCCTCAGCCACAACAAGTTGGATCACAGAGAATGATCTCTAAATCCAGACATATTCTACATCATTGTAAAGAAGTGGGGTTTTCCAGTAATAGATCTCATGGCGTCCTATTCTAACAACAAAATACAAACATTCTTGTCCCAGAATCCCCATCCACGAGCCTTGGGCATGGATGCCCTGAATCACAAGTGGAATTTCAGCCTGGCGTATCTATTCCCTCCAATTCCCACGATTCCTATAATCGTCAGAAAAATCAGACGAGATCAAACAAACGTCATCCTGATAGCACCAAATTGGCCCAGAAGGATATGGTTCTCAGACCTGGTAAAGCTATCAACAGATCAACCATTCCTTCTGCTTCCGGTGGAGAACTCAGGTTCCAATTGTCAACCTGAATCCAGGGTTTCTGAAACTAACGGCTTGGAGGTTGAAAGGAGTTCCTTAAGATCCAGAGGGCTTACAGACTCTGTTATCATTACCATTCTAGCAGGAAGAAAAGCTTCAAACTCCAAGGTTTATTACAGAATCTGGGAGTCTTTTGCTAAATGATATGGTAGCATTGGTCTAGACAGATCATCTATTGAATCTTCTCATGTCCTAAGTTTTTTGCAAAAAGGCTTCGAGTTAGGCCTACGTCCAGCATCTCTGAAGGTACAATTGTCAGCAATTTCAGCCTGTCTTGCAAAACAGTTTTCCGAAGATGACTTGGTTAAAAAGTACCTAAGGGCAATTGATAAATCAAGACTCAGAATCAAAAGTATGATCCCACCTTGGGACCTGAACATTGTATTGAATCAACTGACCAGATTAAAAAAATTAGAACCATTGGATCAGGTTCATATTAAGTACCTAACTTTAAAAACCATATTTCTTGTGGCTATCACATCTTCCAGAAGGGTTAGTGAACTTCAAGCCTTATCAGCCAAAAAGCCTTTCATTATTTTTCACCAAGATAAGGTTGTACTATGAACAAGACCCGAATTTAGGTCCAAGGCGCTATCCTCTTTTCATCTAAGCCAAAATATTGTTCTACCTTCATTCTTCCCTAATCCAAAAGACCAGGAAGAACAGTGTCTGCACACTCTGGATCTAGTCAGATGCATGTCAGTTTATCTGGAAAGTCCCAGGTCTTTTAGAAAATCAGATTCCTTGTTTATACATTTTCCAGGAAAATTCAAAGGCTTACCTGGTTCAAAAGCATCCATCACCAAATGGATAACAGACTGCATCAGATTATCGTATTTAAAAGCAGGAAAAGATCCGCGAAAAATCCTGAAAACTCACTCTATCAGGGCTATGGCAACTTCATGGGCTGCAAAAGCTTCAGTAACAGCGGAAGGCCTATGCAAAGTAGCAACCTGGTCATCTATTTCAACATTTATCAAACATTATTGTGTTGATGTTCAGGCTTCGGCTGAAGCAAATTTTGGCAGCAGCAGCCATTCCAGGCCGGTAAGATTTTTCCAGTTTTTTTCTACTATATATATATATCGAGTATATTTACCTATTTAATATTCATCCTTTTAATATTAGTTCATTGCTTTTAAATCTGTAGTAATTTTGGGTACGGCTTATTTTCTTTTCCCACCACTTGAGCACGGCTTTGATACATTCCATATGTTTTTTCTATGCCATGGAGGGGCACAGGAGAAAGGGAGAAATTTTTATTACCAACATTTCCTTTTCTCCTGTGTCCCTCCACTTCACTCCCAAACCATTAACGTCTTTATTTTATATGTTCTAGCTCTGACAAAAGATGACAACCAGAGGAAGTAACCAGGCTTCCTTAGAACTTTCTGAATGGTCCTACGACAGCTAGAAGGAGAAGACAAACCCTTGTTTTTTATGCCATGGAGGGACACAGGAGAAAAGGAAATGTCAGTAAGAAAAATGTCTCCCTTTCTTGTCTGCTGGTACATGTGATTGCTCCATTAGTGATCACATGTACCAGCATTTTCATTTGCAAAGGCAATGTGGTTCACACATTGCTTTTGTGAATGCACTATGCCTCTCTCTTCCTTACTATTAAAGTAAGAGAGAAGCAGAGAGCAAACACACAGTGAGATATATATACACTGTAGAGTTGGTGTATTAACCCCTTCAGCACTGGACCTGTAGGCTGGATGAATGCAGGTCCATTTTTGGACTTGCTAACAGCAGCTGATTGTTTTTTTCAATACATATGAACAAGATACAATTATTATTAATAAAATAATGAATTAAAGTGATAGTAATACTTTATTATTACTATTCCCCATATTGTAGATATTTGCAAAATAATTTAATAGCCCCCAGGTTCATCTCTCAAACCTTTATGGTTTGAGAGATAACCAAAGGCAAAGTTCCCCCTCCCTCCCCCTTCCCTGAAGTGAGCATTGTACTGACTACAGTGAAGGTCTGTCATACGACAGGCTTGCGGCTTTGCAGCTGAGCAGCGATTGCATTAGTGAAAAACAATTATTTCACTGAAACGGTCTTCTACATGTGCTTGGTTTGCAAGCACACGTAGTAGACCGTTTCAGTGAAATAATTAATTTTCACTAACATGATTGTGGCTCTGCTGTAGAGCTGCCTGATGAAAGTCAGACCGGATATCCCTGCACTCAGTACAATGCTGACTTCAGGGAAGGGGGAGGGAGGGGGGAACTTTGCCTTCGGTTATCTCTCAAACCATAAAGGTTTGAGAGATGAACCTGTGGGCTATTAAATTATTTTGCATATATCTACAATATGGGGGATAGTAATAATAAAGTATTACTATCGCTTTAAAAAAAACATCTAGTGAAGTTTAAAAACAATTTAATTGTAGTTTTACTGTTGTGGAATGATGTAATGCACTTATACACACTACGCAATCATATGTGACAAAAATTGGGAAAAATAGGGAGTGCAAAAAGTACATGGGGATTTTCACCCCAGAGGGACAGTTCCCCTATAAAAGAGCATATTTTATAGGTATGAATGACCAATCATACCTTATTCAGTCGCCATAAAATTTAACTCATTGCGCTCAAATGATCACAAGAGAAATGTTTTAAATTTTTTAACAGTTTTGTTTAATTTTAATAAAATAAATTGCGGGTTATCCAAATAAGTGTGTTATCAAAATAAAGTCCTACTTGTACATAAAAAAACAGCATATACTTTTTGTGGCTGGAATAAAAGACTTAGAGGGAAAACACTGTTGTTTTTTTTTTGGTCAAAATTGCTCCAGTCCTAAAGTACAATTTACCCCAGATTTTCCTGGTCCTTAAGGGGTTAAAAAATGAAATAGTCTAAGGCTAAGGATGATGTCTGCATATGAATAAGCTCTGTTGGTTTATAATGCGATTTTTTCTGTGCAGCTGTGCTAGGTACCTGAAATCTACAAGCATAAAAACAGAAGAAAAGGGAGAGAAGTGCAAGAGATGTAAGTGTAGATCAAATGTATATAGTTAGTCTCAGAACTACAAGTGCTGTCTAGAAACATCCCTTTACCACCTTGCATCAGGATAAGGTGGTTCTGCATGCAGTTCAGTTATTCTTACCAAAGGTATTAATGTTTTCCATTCTCCTAGCATCTCAACTTGCCATTCAGACAAATCATGGGGAAATAGACCTTTTATGGAGTAACTTTGATGTTGTCAGATGTCTGATTTATATTGAAAGAACTTGAGGCATAAGGAAATCCACCATATTTTCTCTATTCCTTCAGGCTATAGGAAGGGAGAAGCAAGATCAAAGGTTATGATTAGAAGGTAGTTCACTTCCTTAATCAGGAATGCCTACATAGCCAAAACTTATGTAGTTCCTTTGATGTTAAAGTCGCATTCTTCAAGAGCTACATCAGAGACATCCAAGTTCTTTCAACCTTGGGCCACATGATCAGAAAGCCATAAGCATATGAACCGCATTATTAAAAACATATTAATAACTATAGTGAATTATAGCCTGTCAGCCATTCAAGCACTGAATTAGGTCTTGCTGGCTTACTAGTTCATGTGTGCTAGGTAATTAGAAATAAAAAATAGTTTTCCTCTTTGTCTAATCCATGGTGATAAAGTGTGGGTATTGACCCCACCTCCCATCTGGTAGGACCAGAAAAAAAAAAAATAAAACACTCTGATCTTCCTCTTCCCCTCAGTTATTTTTGGCCCTACCAAGCTGGAGGACAGAGGCACTTTTTGTCCCTCTCTCTCTCTTTCTCTACCTATCTGTATCTTACTACTATGGCAAGTTAGGTTGTTTTTTTTTCCTTTCCCCACTTGTTTTTACACACTTCTATTATTTTCTATGTAAGCTTCCTTAAATGCAGTTTGCATTTCAAACATGCGCCTAAACCACTATGGTACCAAATACCCCTTACCTCACAGGGACCTCATAGGTCTGAATTCAGTGTTGTCTCAAGCAAATACTGCAATATTGGTCAGGAGCGCTCACTATGCCGTCCTACCCAGCCCTCAGAGTGAAAGCCTAGCAAATAGCGGTGCCATGTGATGATGCGGTTTTTCTTACATCCTCCAACAGGAAGTACAATGGCATGCATTCCACCTCTGGAACGCATGGGGAATAAGCAGTCTTCAGTGTGGCATTTAAAAGAAGAACCTGGGGGAGAAACAGGAGGCTATGTAAGTGTTGCAATCTTTCTTACCATAGAGCATTTGCCTTGCTATACTTGTTTTGTTTATATTGCATAATTAACATACAGTAACCCACAAGGGGTACAGTAGATACCAAATGATACAATACTGCCGCAGGTCAGGTTAACAGTTTGTGTGAATCCTTGACAAGACAGTGAAGCATAGGATACTACTAGGCCAATGGATACCAGCAGGCCCTAGTAGTAATGAGGCCCAACGGAGACTCTCTACGCAGAGAGTGACACCAGGAGAGAACGAGCCACTACTGAGGTAGCGGATTAGGAGTCCACTACTACCATCTATACTTAGGGTAGTCAGGACAGACTAGGCAACACTGAGACAATCGAAGCCTTGACAACAGACAGACTGACAGAGATCCTAGACAACCCAATGGGGACACAGGACTGTAGGGTTCTGATAGCAATGACAGAGGATCTGCCCAAACGTATAGGTAAGGATACTGCCAAGCAGTATCAGGAAAAGTATTCCCAGACTGCCGGAGCAGTCAGAGGGTAAATGAGCAGCAGAATATCATGGTGTACCGCTAACCAGTGGCCGCTAATGACTGTGACCCTAAAGCGCAACAGCACCAACCCACAAGGGGTTAAACGGACGCTCAGACCTGGAATCGGCTGCAAAGCCCTGAAGCCTAACCAAGGTGCGCAGAGACTAAACCAACCTTGGAGGTAAGTGGTGGACAGGTCAAGCGTACCGGGGTGCTAACCCAACAGATCTCAAACACTGAAGCGTAAGGATCACGATAACGCACAGAAATGGAGACTGGGTCACAGTATAGCAACACTGCCTTAGCAGTGAGAATAAGGAGGCAACAAGAGGGCTGTCTAGACAGAAAGTAAACAGGCACAGGAGGTGAGCCCTCCAAATGGAACACTGACTGGGACAGTCAGCAATACCGGGTCGGTACACAGAGGCAGGAACTGTCACGGTGCCTGTGTTATTGCTGGCGACATTATTACTATGTTTCTTCCTGAGTCAGTCTTATTGGCTACATGGTGTTGCTCCACCCAGTAAATACCTTTATATACTGAGCCCTGTCACTTCTGCAGGGCCCTTTCGTGGTGTTTCCGTTACCATCACTTGTTCCTGAATTTGTGTGTTTCCTGTGTATGACCCGGACTGCCTGACTACTCTGCCTGAATTGTTCCTGCTCTGTGTACCGACCCGGCCCGGCTGACGTTCCTGCTCTGTGTACCGACCCGGCCTGGCTGAAGTTCCTGCTCTGTGTACCGCCCCAGCCCGGCTGAAGTTCCTGCTCTGTGTACCGACCCGGATTGGCTGACGTTCCTGCTCTGTGTACCGACCCGGCCTTGTCTCTACCCATCCGGTATCCGGTTGTGGGCCATACGGCAGTCTCTCTCTCTGTCCATGGGCAGATCCTCTGTTGCCTCCGTTGCTGCTCAGGCAGCCAGTTGCTGTAACTCGATCAGTATTGTGCCTTGTGATCTCCTCCAGTGTCGCGTGTCCCGCTGTAGCACCATAGTACACTTGACCTATACTACCCTAATTGAGGTTGGTCTCCTGGGCGCCTCACGCTTTCTATATCTGGTACTCGATTCTGGGTCTGAGCATTCATTAACCCCTTGTGGGTTGGTGCCTGGCACATTGGGTACAGCTTTAGCAGTCACTAATTACTCCGTACCTCCGTGGCAGTCCTCCTCTGGCAGCTCCGGTAATCTGTCGTTGTCCAGGTCCTTCGTTGCTGTTGCTGCCTTGGTCGCCATTGTGTCACTCTCTGTGTAGAGTGTATATTAAGGGCCATTGCGCTATTAGGGCCTACCAGTCCTCCCGGCCTAATAGTAATCATTATCTGTATCATTTGGACTCACACGAATTGTGCCTGACCTGTGTCAGTATAGTATTGTATATATATATACTGGACCTGTGTGGGTACTGATAACTGAAATCTGTCCTGTGTCCGTATAGTATTGTACTGTATATGTATACTGGACCTGTGTGGGTATTTTGTACTACTACTACCTGTCCTGTGTCAGTAATATACTGTTGCATACATACTGGACCCACGAGGGTTATTCATTTACAGTTTTCTTTAATAAAATTGCATTTTACCCAAACCTTCTGTGTCTGAGTGTCAATAAAACCGTTACAGTATGAAAGGGCCATGACCTCAGATGGTACAGGTGAAGGCAATGCACAAAATATCCATTGGAGGATGGATTTACATGAGCAGCGTTTGGATCTGTTGGGTGTGGACATACAAACAATACTAGAGCTCACCGCTCATCTTGACAAACCAGTACAAGCCTCTGTTGTCTCCCCCGTTACGACACTGGGAGCTCAATCCTTGACGCAGGCCAGCTCGAGTAGAGGGTTAACTGCCACCGCTCCACTACCTCTAAGATATGATGGCAAACCCACCCTGTGGGTTCATTAACCAATTAGAGATTTTTCTGGAGTTAACTCCTCAAACCTTTCCTAGTGACCGAAGTGAGGTGGGCTTCATGATTTCATTGCTAACGGGCTGAGCATTGGTATGGGCCAGTCCCTTGTGGGAATCAGACAAACCTTGTACTAAGAACTTCAAGGAGTTCTTAAGGGCATTTCGTAGAATGTTTGAAGTCCCAACAAGAGCCGTCTCTGCTGCCAAAAGATTAATGGAGATCCAGCAAGGATCTCGTACGGTTGCCGACTATGCTATTGAATTTCGTACACTGGCAGCAGAGGTAGGCTGGAATAACGAGGCGCTGGTGGCAGCTTTTGCTCAGGGATTGTGTGATCGTATTAAGGACGAGACGGCAGCCAGAGACTTGACAAACGAACTGGACGATTTCATTGATTTTGCCATACTAATTGACTCCCGCATAAGAGAGCGAATGGCGGCTAAGGACCGTAGCCAGCGGGCCACACATGCCTCCCTCACCTCCCATGCCTCCTGAGCGTAGTCAAGAAAATAGTGAACCAATGCAGTTAGGTTTCACTAAGCTGACCAAGGAGGAACGGGCTTATCGCCGCAGACAGGGCCTCTGCCTATATTGTGGCAAAGCTGGGCATTTACTACGTACCTGTCCTGTACGGCCGAGAAATGGACGCACCTAGGGTACCTTGGGGGACAGGCTCTAGGTGGTGGTCAGAAGTGCCTAGATCCGGTAAATCAGAAACCCACCATCCAAACTGTAATTTCTTGGGCTGACATCTCAGTGGAGGTGCTGGCCCTGGTGGACTCCGTTGCAGCTGGGTATTTTATGGATAACTCATTTGCTGCGTTACACAAGATTCCGCTGGTGGAAAAGGAATCTCCATTGGCCATTGAAGCCATCGATGGCAGACCGTTGATACCAGCACAAATTACTATGGAAACTATACCACTGTCTATGCATATTGGGGCTTTCCACACAGAAAAACAATGTTTCCAGATTATCCAGTCTCCTCACCATGCTGTCATCCTGGGGTTTCCATGGTTACGTTTGCACAACCCTAGGTTTGATTGGCAAACTTGTGAGATAACGGCCTGGTCTGAACACTGTATTAAGCATTGTGTCTCTCACCCTGCCCGGATCATGTGTACCTCCCCTTCTGTGCCAGCTGAATACCATCAATTCAGCGATGTTTTTAGTAAAGGGGAGACGAGCGCGTTGCCACTGCACAGGGCCTACGATTGCACTATTGATCTGCCTTCTGGCGCTGTTCCTCCTCTGCGTCAGATGTACCCGTTGTCATGCGAGGAGAATCTGGCCATAGAGGAATACATTTCAGATGCCCTGGCGAGGGGTATTATCAGAAAGTCATCCTCGCCCGCGGAGGCTGGTTTCTTCTTTGTCAAAAAGAAAAGTGGGGAGTTACGTCCTTGCATTGATTATCGTGGGTTGAATAAACTCATGTCTAAAAATGCTTACCCAATGCCACTCGTCACGGAACTGTTCGATAGGTTGACGGGATCTTCCATTCTCACTAAATTAGACTTACGTGTTAGAATAAGAGCCGGTGACGAGTGGAAAACGACATTCAATACTAGGTCTGGACACTATGAATATCTAGCAATGCCTTTTGGGCTATGTAACACTCCTGCAGTGTTCCAGGAGTTTATCAATGACATCCTCCGTGACATGCTCCAGTCTTGTGTAGTAGTGTATCTCGATGATATACTCATTAATTCGTCGAACTTGTCGCAACACATTAAGGATGTGACCGCAGTTTTGTTTAGACTCCGTGAGAACAAACTTTACTGCAAGATTGAGAAATGCGAGTTCCACAAGTCCATGGTGCCTTTCCTGGGCTTTGTGAGCTCTAAAGATGGCATTGCAATGGACAAAGAGAAGCTCGCAGCTGTCCTGCAATGGCCACGTCCCAAGGGGCTCAAGGCTGTCCAACGTTTTCTTGGCTTTGCCAATTATTATAGAAAATTCATTAAAGATTTTTCCACAATTGTAAAGCCACTGTCCAACCTTACGCACAAGGGTGCTAATCCCTCCCAGTGGTCTCAGGAAGCTGAACAAGCCTTTGTGACTTTGAAATCCGCATTTGCTTCTGCTCCTGTGCTGTCCCACCCCAACCCCTCCCATCCATTTACCTGCTGTGGTGTGTTCCTATTGGTGGAGCTTGGTTATGCCCACCCAGTATGGCCTTCTTATACCGGGCCTCTGGCACCTATCAGGTGCCCTTTCGTGGTGTTCCAGTACCAGTGCTTCCGTTGCTGTGTTTCTGCGTTCCTGTGTACCAATTTGGCTTGTCTGACTATTCCTCTGGTTCCTGCTCCATGTATGACCTGGCCTGGCTGACGTTCCTACTCCGTGATTGATCCGGCTTGTCTGACGCTCCTGCTCCGTGTATGACCCGGCCTGGCTGACGTTCCTGCTCCGTGATTGATCCGGCTTGTCTGACGTTCCTGCTCCGTGTATGACCCGGCCTGGCTGACGTTCCTGCTTCGTGACCGGTTTCCTGTGATCCTGTTCCAGCAAGATCTCGTCTATGTCGCTTGGCGACATTGTGAACTGTTTATCTTTAGCTATATATGCTGACCCCCCACTTGCTGAGCTTGTTGCCTCCGTTACCAAGCATGTCCATTAACACTTGCAGTGCTGGTTGCCTCAGATACTGGGCCATCCGTTAACACTTGCTGTGCTTGTTGCCTCCGTTACCGAGCCTGTCCGTTAACACTTGCAGTGCTTGTTGCCTCAGATACTGGGCCATCCGTTAATACTTGCTGAGCTTGTTGCCTCCGTTACTGAACCTGTCCGTAACACTTGCAGGGCTTGTTGCCTCAGATACCGAGCCTCTCCATTAAACACTTGGTGAGCTTGCTGCATTCATTACCGAGCCTGTCCACTATACTTGCAGAGCAGTTGTGGCTTCCATTAACTGTCTACCAATAGCTCTTGCAATACACTCGCTCCATTTACACACCGGAAGGGTACTGCTGGCTCTGGTCCTACTCAGCTCTGGCCCTACTCAGCTCTGGCAGTGTTGTGTATCCGTTTACGCACCAAGGGGTGCTCCTGGCTATGGTCCCCATTCAGTTCTTGCAGTGTTATTAACGCATTCAGCACCGGAAGGGTGCGGTTGGCTTTGGTCCCATTCAGCTCACGCAGTGTGGTTAATCCCGTTACGCACGGCAGAGTGCTCTTGGCTGTTGTACCATTTAGCTATAGCACAAGTGGTTGGTCTTGCATATTGCCAGTCTTGAGGACTACAGTTTGGACTAACTACAAGGTGCTCTCTACCTTGCACCTCAGCCTCTGGCTGCTCTTGTCCTCTACTGGGCGTTTCTTACACAGCACATCAGAGACTGATTACTTGCATTGGGCTTTAACCCTTGCTATTCTCTGTTCCATTGCATTGTACAGTATTGCTCCTTATCCATACTGTGTCTGCTATACTACCATATTTACCTTCAGTTACGTGTCATTACCTATTTCTGCCCTTAGGGGCATTTGTTCTCAATAAAACTGTGTTTTATTTTTTACCTCTGGTCTGAGTGTCTGAATAAACCGTTACAGTACGAAAGGACCATGACCTCAGACAGCAAAGGTGAAGGTAATACACAAAACCTCCATTGGAGGATGGATTTGCATGAGCAACGCTTGGACCAGTTGGCACTGGCTATGCAGACATTACTTGAACGCACGGTACACCTTGACAAACCGGACCTGAATCCGGTTGTCCCCCCAGTTCTGACACCGGATAATCCTTCTACCGTAGCAAGATTGGGTTCACGATTTCTTTGTTAACGGGCAAAGCTCTGGAATGGGCTAATCCCTTGTGGGAGAACGCGAAACCCTGCACTCAGAACTTCAGCGAGTTCATAAGGAAGTTCCTTAGAGTGTTTGAGGTACCTGGTAGAGCTGCCTCTGCTGCCAAAAAATTGATGGAGATACAAATGGGTGATCGTAGTGTGGGCAATTATGCCATAGAATTTTGGACATTGGCAGCAGAGGTAGGATGGAATAACGAAGTGCTAGTGGCAGCCTTTGCTCAGGGGTTGTCTGATGCTATTAAAGACGAAATAGCTGCCAGAGATGTACCCAGTGATTTAGATGAATATATCGATTATGTCATGCTTATTGACTCTCGTATCCATGAGAGGCGCCTGGCTAAAAGGGCAAGAGCCAGAGCTTATGGGCACGGCAGTCCTTTAAACCCACCCTCGCCTCCCATTCCTCCTGATCGAACACCTGAACCGAGTGAACCCATGGAGCTCGGATTCACTAGAATTACTAAGGAGGAACGGGCACACCGTAAGAGGCAAGGGTTATGCTTATATTGTGGCAAGGCTGGGCACCTTTTACGCACTTGTCCGGTATGGCCGGGAAACGGACGCACCTAGGGTACCTTGGCAGACAGGCTCTAGGTGGCGTACAACAGTCCCCAGACTGTTGTACACAGAAACCCACCATCCAGGTGTCACGGTTTCTTAAGACTCTCAGATGCAAAGTTAGGTAAAAACACAACTTTATTGAAAAGTTTAAGACAACCCCATAGGGTATCATACACATTCATACATATATATTTATTGACAGGAAAAGCAATAATAATAATAGCGATACAGGCTCTACCGGCCTTGGCAATATACCGGGCAAGGCAACCAGGAAGTTGGTACAAGGAATATGTAGGCTCTACCGGCCCTGCCAATATACCGGGCAAGGCAGCCTGGAAGCTGGTACAAGGAATAGATAGGCTCTACCGGCCTTCCAATATACCGGGCAAGGCAGCCTGGAGACTAGTACACGGAGGAATAGTTGGCTGTACCGGCCCTGCCAATATACTGGGCAAGGCAGCCAGGACTGGTACTCTAAGGATTGAGGCTCTACTGGCCCTGCCAATATACTGGGCAAGGCAGCCAATAGACAGACAGCGAGTATACAGGCTCTACCGGCCTTGCCAATACTGGGTAAGGCAACCCAAGATGGACAAGAGAATTAGGTTCTACCGGCCTTACCAAAATACCGGGCAAGGCAGCCTAATAAGGAGTAGATGGCAACCCCTGAAGCCTCAGTGACTGTATAGGTGGCAACAGCAGTCACAGGATGACATAAGAGGCTAGGTCAGCATAAGTGGCAAGCCAAGGAATCCCAGGGGACCACCCGTATCCGCGTACTGGGGAACACAACGGAGCTGCCTAGGACTTGACAGCTATAACCAGCAAGAGCGAACCAGTACCCGCGTACTGGAAACACAGTAATGCACAAATCGGTAATAGACTCAAAGGTGGTGGAGCGAACCAGTACCTTGCACTGGGAGCAAGTCTACAAGGTGCAACAGCAGCCGGGTGGCTAAGGAGCGAACCAGTACCTGCGTACTGGGAAACCTGAACACATGAGTTGCAATAGCAGCCGGGAGGCTGTGGAACGAACCAGTACCTTGTACTGAGAGCGCTATTCGTATCTTGCAATAACAGCCGGATGACTAAGGAGCGAACCAGTGTCCACACACTGGGAACGCAAATCGTATCTTGCAATAACAGCCAAGTGGCTGTGGAGCGAACCAGTACCCACACACTGGGAACGCTATTCATATCGTGCAATAACAGCCGGGTGGCTATAGAGCGAACCAGTACCCACACGCTGGGAACGCTAAACGTATCGTGCGATAACAGCCGGGTGGCTATGGAGTGAACCAGTACCCTGTACTGGGAACGCTAATCGTATCCTGCAACAACAGCCGGGTGGTTATGGAGCGAACCAGTACTCTGTACTGGGAACGCTAATCGATCCTGCAATAACAGCCAGGTGGCTATGGAGCGAACCAGTACCCTGTACTGGGAACGCTACTCGATCCTGCAATAACAGCCGGATGGCTATGGAGAGAACCAGTACCCTGTACTCTGAATGCAATCATATCCTGCAATAACAGCCGGGTGACTGTGGAGCAAACCAGTGCCCGCGTACTGGATAAACCGGAAAAGAGTAGAAATGTCACCAAGGCGACCCGGGAACAACAGCTGACTACAGGCGAGCTGGAAAGGAACCAGCAGGTGGAAACAAGAACCAGCACTCAGACGATCAACCGGATCAGGAACGGCAGCGGGGACTGGCAGCAGGAAGCAGTGACCCAATGGCAACTCCAACCGGATCAGGAACGGAAGCAGGAACCACTGGACAGTTAATTAAAGGAACTAGACGATATCTGGTAGCAGGAACACAGCAAAGGGCCCAGGAAGCTCAGGAACATAATGGAGATACGAGCAGCATAGAGACAACACAAAGGGCAACCAAAGGGTGCCCAGGCTCAGTCTAAATAGGCAATGCAGGGTGGGCTGAAAGCAGATAGCCAATGGGGAGCCCCCTATAGGTAACTGATACAAAAAGGCAGCAATCACGGGCACCGTGATACCAGGTAGGATTTTCCTGGGCTGATCAGGCTGTGGAGGTGTCTGCTCTGGTAGACTCTGGTGCGGCAGGGTACTTCATGGATCAGTCTTTTGCCGATCTGGACAAAATTCCCTTGGTTAAGAGAGACACTCCACTAGCCATTGAAGCCATTGATGGGAGACCCCTGGAGCCAGCATTTATCACTTTGGAAATGACTCCTATCAATATGACTATTGGGGCTCTCCACAGGGAGGAAGTATGTTTCCAAATAATGCATTCACCCCATCATGCGGTCATTCTGGGTTTCCCATGGTTACTATTGCATAATCCCCAGTTTGATTGGCAGAAATGTGAGGTTAAATCTTGGTCTGAGTTTTGTACTAAACATTGTCTGTCGCACCCGGTCAAGAGTTTGTGTACCTCTCCCTCAGTGCCAGCTGAATATCGTGAATTCAGTGACGTGTTCAGTAAGGGAGAGGCTAGCGCATTGCCACAGCATAGACCATATGATTGCGCTATTGATTTGCCTCTGGGCGTGTTGCCTCCCAGGGGCCGGACATACCCTTTGTCCTGCGATGAGAATAAGGCCATGGAGGACTACATTGAGGATGCCCTCAGGAGGGGAATCATACACAAGTCTACCTCACCGGCTGGTGCCAGTTTCTTTTTTGTGAAAAAGAAAAGTGGCGAACTAAGACCATGTATAGATTACTGGGGGTTGAATAAACTCATGTCTAAAAATGCTTACCCTATCCCACTCATTACAGAGCTATTTGACAGGTTGAAGGGCTCTTCTATCTTTATGAAGCTTGATCTCCGGACCACATACAACCTGATCAGAATTAAGGCCGGGGATGAGTGGAAGAAGGCATTCAATACTAGGTCAGGGCATTACGAATATTTAGTGATGCTATTTGGGTTATGTAATGCTCCTGCCGTATTCCAGGAGCTTATCAATGACATCATTCATGATATGCTTCAGTCTTGTGTGGTTGTATACCTCGATGACATATTAATTCACTCTGCTAATCTAACCCAACACATTAAGGATCTGTCTGAAGTTTTACTCCGTTTATGAAAAAACAAACTGTTCTGTAAACTTGAAAAATGTGAGTTTCACAGATCCCAAGTACCCTTCCTGGGGTTTGTAGTTTCCAAAGATGGCATTGCCATGGACCAAGAGAAACTGGCAGCAGTCCTACAATGGCTACCTCCTAAAGGGTTAAAAGCTATCCAACGCTTTTTGGGCTTTGCCAATTATTATAGGAAATTTATCCAGAATTTCTCTACAATTGTGAAACCCCTGTCTGACCTTACGCATAAAGGCTCTAATGGCTCTCAATGGTCTGAGGCAGCTGGAAAAGCTTTTGAGACCTTAAAGTCTGCTTTTGCATCCGCTTCTGTACTGTCCCACCCTAACCCCGCCCTGCCATTTACATTGGAGGTTGATGCCTCCTAGGTTGGGGTAGGGGCAGTACTTTCCCAATGCCCTGCTGGTGGTGGTACCCTGAGACCTTGTGGGTTCTTTTCTAAGAAGCTCTCTAATGCCCAAAGCCATTATGAGATTGGCGACAGAGAGCTCTTGGCCATTATCCTCGCATTGATAGAATGGCGCCATCTATTGGAAGGCACAAGAACCCCGGTGTTAATCCTTACTGATCACAAAAATTTGACTTATCTCTCAGAGGCCAAAAGGCAGTCCTCTTGCCAGGCTAGGTGGGCACTGTTCTTGTCTCGATTTAATTTCGTAGTGTCCTACCTGCCAGGCTCTAAGAACTTTAGAGCGGACGCTCTATCCAGACAATTCAGTCCTGACATTGAGAGGGATGAAGACCCTGTACCTATTATTCAGCCAGATCGCATCCTGGCTAAGGTGCATACTAGTATCACTTCGCTGCTGGGGGAGGAGATTTTGGCACCCCAAGCTAGGGCACCTCCCGCGACCCCAGTGGGCAAGTATTTTGTGGATGAGCCATTCCGTACCTGTCTCCTGGAAACTTACCACTCATCTAAGGCGGCTGGGCACATAGGGAGGGATCAATTAATATGGTCTCTGTTTCAAGTCTTTTGGTGGCCCTCTCTTAGAGCCGATTGTTCTGCTTACACGGCAGCCTGTGCCACCTGTGCCCGTGCCAAAACCCCCAGACACCTCCCAGTGGGCTTACTACAACCGGTCCCTAATGGGGAACGCCCATGGTGCCATATATCTATTGATTTCCTGGGAGAGTTGCCGGTGTCCAGGGGGTACTCTTTTATCCTAATGGTGGTTGACAGGTTTTCTAAGATGGCTCATTTCGTGCCCCTTTCTGGTCTTCCGATGGCTCAGGAATTGGCGGCGGTTTTCGCTAGAGAGGTATTCCGCTTGCACGGGTATCACGGTCCGCGTGATTCCTTGTCACTCTCTGTGGTGGCGCTCTTCCATTGGCTGAGCTTGATTAGGCCCGCCCAGGGTGTCCCTTTATATACTGGGCCTATGACATCTGTCAGGTGCCCTCTCGTGGTGTTCCTGTTCCTGCGCCTTTGTTGCTGTGTTCCTGCGTTCCTGTGTACCAACTTGGCTCGTCTGACTACTCTGCTGTTCCTGCTCCGTGATTGACCCGGTTCTGGCTGACGTTCCTGCTCCATGATTGACCCGGCTCTGGCTGACGTTCCTGCTCCGTGATCGACCCGGCTCTGGCTGACGTTCCTGCTCCGTGGTTGACCCGGCTCTGGCTGACGTTCCTGCTCTGTGATTGACCTGGTTCTGGCTGATGTTCCTGCTCCGTGATTGACCCGGCTCTGGCTGACGCTCCTGCTCCGTGTTGCTTCCAGTATTTCTACATACTCTGGGCTCTTGCCCGGTGACATTCTGAAGCTTGCTCGCAGCTTGCCCTGACTGATCACGCCCCCTTTGGTTACTGTGGCCTCCGTTATTGAGCCTGTCTGTTGCCTCTGTTACCGAGCCTGCCAGAGAGTACCTGCCGAGCTGTTGCCTCTGTACTGAGTCTGTCAGAGAACACTTGCTGTGCTTGTTGCCTCCGTTACCGAGCCTGTCTGTATACACTTGCCGAGCTTGTTGCCTCCGATCCTGAGCCATTTTAACACTTGTTGAGCTTGTTGCCTCCATTACCGAGCCTACCCGTTTACACTGCAGAGCATTACCGATATCTAGGTGCTCGTTTCTTAAGAGTGGTCGCACCGCGTAGTGCTATTGGGCGTTCCGTTACTCTAGCAGTGTGTTGCTACATTCTGGCACTGGAAGGGTGCCTTGGCTCTGGTCTTCTATTGCTCACAGTGTTGTTCTATCAGATCGCACCTTGAAGTGAGTTTGGCTCACGGTATATTGGCTTGTGCAGTGTCTCCTCCGTTACCGCACCTTAGGGGTGCTCCTGGCTCCGGTTCCATTTGCATATTGACTATTGACTCTGGCAGTGTCTCTCCCCCATTATCGCACCCCAGTGGGGGTATTGGCTCCAGCTCCAGTTGGTCCTTACTATACTATTGGGCATTACGATTCAGCTAGCTGGCTGTGATTCAGTTCAGCCACACTGCTTGAGCTTGCTTTCTTCACTACTCTGGGACTGTTTATAGCACCGGGCGTTGGCCTAATCACCACCACAGAGACTGAGAATTTGTATTGTGGTTTAACCCTTTATCTTGTGTTTCTGCTCATGCTACCTTCTCCTGCTACATTGGGCTTGTAGTTCATCCATTACTTGCCTTACTGCTATTACCTATTCTGGCCCCCAGGGGTGCTGTTTCTTAATTTTACCTCAATAAAACTGTGTTTTATTTCTAACCTTGGTCTGAGTGTCGTAAAAAACGTAACATCGGGGTTCCCAGAGTGGTGGTGGTGTCGGACCGAGGGAGCCAGTTCGTGTCTAGATTCTAGAGGGCATTCTGTAGCCAGATGGGCATCCAGTTGTCCTTTTCCTCTGCCTACCATCCCCAGACCAATGGGGCAGCTCAGCCTGCCAATCAGGGACTGGAACAGTTCCTGTGCTGTTTTGTGACCGATCATCATGACAATTGGGCCGACCTGTTGCGGTGGGCAGAGTTTGCCAAGAATTGTGCAGTTAATTCATCGTCCGGGAGCTCTCCGTTCCTTATTAACTATGGGTTTCAGCCATGCCTGCTCCCGGACTCATTTCAGTCGCAGCAGATTCCAGCTCTGGACGAGCATATGGAGCAGCTCCACTCCACTTGGGCACAGGTTCAGAGGACCCTCAGCCAGTCATTTCAGCGACATCAGTGGCATGCCAACTGTAGATGGCTCCCAGCGATCTCTTTCCAGGTTGGGGATAGGGTATGGCTCTCCTCCAGGAATCTCAACTTACAAGTACCATCTAATAAGTTGGCTCCCCGGTTCATTGGTCCATTTAAAGTCATCCGCAAGGTCAACCCTGTCTCGTACGCACTGGAACTTCCAGCCTCTATGCGCATTCATAATGTGTTCCATGTGTCCCTGTTAAAGCCCTTGGTTTACAACCGTTATACTACCACCCCAGTGGTTCCTGGGCCGGTGGATGTTCAAGGCCAAGAGGAGTATGAAGTTCAGAGCATTATTGATTCCAGGAGATTTAGAGGGAAGTTGCAATATTTGGTCCACTGGAAAGGCTATGGTCCTGAAGAACGCTCTTGGGTCAACCACTGGGACCTTCATGCCCTGAGATTATTGCGCAATTTCCACTCTAAATCTCCTCAGAAAACTAGACCCACAATAGGGGAGGGGGTCTTTGAGAGGGGCATACTATCACGGTTCCCGTGATTTTCTGTCACTCTCTGCTGTGGTGTGTTCCTATTGTGGAGCTTGGTTATGCCCGCCCAGTATGGCCTTCTTATACCGGGCCTCTGGCACCTGTCAGGTGCCCTTTCGTGGTGTTCCAGTACCAGTGCTTCCGTTGCTGTGTTCCTGCGTTCCTGTGTACTGATTTGGCTTGTCTGACTATTCTTCTGGTTCCTGCTCCGTGTATGACCCGGCCTGGCTGACGTTCCTGCTCCGTGATTGATCCGGCTTGTCTGATGCTCCTGCTCCGTGTATGACCCGGCCTGGCTGACGTTCCTGCTTTGTGATTGATCCAGCTTGTCTGACGTTCTGCTCCGTGTATGACCCAGCCTGGCTGACGTTCCTGCTTTGTGACCGGTTTCCTGTGATCCTGTTCCAGCGAGATCTCATCTATGTCGCTTGGCGACATTGTGAACTGTTTATCTTTAGCTATATATGCTGACCCCCCACTTGCTGAGCTTGTTGCCTCCGTTACCAAGCATATCCATTAACACTTGCAGTTCTGGTTGCCTCAGATACTGGGCCATCCGTTAACACTTGCCGAGCTTGTTGCCTCCGTTACCGAGCCTGTCCATTAACACTTTCAGTGCTGGTTGCCTCAGATACTGGGCCATCCGTTAACACTTGCTGTGCTTGTTGCCTCCATTACCGAGCCTGTCCGTTAACACTTGCAGGGCTTGTTGCCTCAGATACCGAGCCTCTCCATTAAACACTTGCTGAGCTTGCGGCATTCATTACCGAGCCTGTCCACTATGCTTGTAGAGCAGTTGTGGCTTCCGTTAACTGTCTACCGATAGCTCTTGCAATACACTCGCTCCATTTACGCACCGGAAGGGTGCTACTGGCTCTGGTCCTACTCAGCTCTGGCAGTGTTGTGTATCCGTTTAAGCACCAAGGGATGCTCCTGGCTCTGGTCCCATTCAGCTCTGGCAGTATGTGTATCCGTTGACGCACCAAGGGGTGCTACTAGCTCTGGTCCCCATTCAGCTCTCGCAGTGTTATTAACCCATTCAGCACTGGAAGAGTGCCGTTGGCTCTGGTCCCATTCAGCTCACGCAGTGTGGTTAATCCCGTTACGCACGGCAGAGTGCTCTTGGCTCTTGTACCATTTAGCTCTAGCACAAGTGGTTGGTCTTGCATATTGCCAGTCTTGAGGACTACAGTTTGGACTCACTACTAGGTGCTCTCCACCTTGCACCTCAGCTTCTGACTGCTCTTATCCTCTACTGGGCGTTGTCTTACACAGCACATCAGAGACTGATTACTTGCATTGGGCTTTAACCCTTGCTATTCTCTGTTCAATTGCATTGTACAGTATTGCTCCTTATCCATACTGTGTCTGCTATACTACCATATTTACCTTCAGTTACGTGTCATTACCTATTTCTGCCCTTAGGGGGCCGTGTTCCTCATTTGTTCTCAATAAAACTGTGTTTTATTTTTTACCTCTGGTCTGAGTGTCTGAATAAGCCGTTACATCGGGGCAGTATTGTCACAGCGTTTGGAACTGGGTAGTATGCTAAAACCCTGTGGGTTTTTTTCAAAGAAATTATCTAGTGCTCAGAGTAAATACAAAATTGGGGACAGAGAACTCTTGGCAATTATTCTAGCACTTAAAGGATGGTGTCACCTACTTGAAGGTGCTAGAACTCCGGTGTTGATCTTGACAGATCATAAAAACCTAACCTACCTTTCTGAGGCGAAGAGATTGTCCTCTCGACAGGCCAGATGGGCTTTGTTTCTATCCCATTTTAATTTTATTGTATCCTACCTTCCTGGTTCAAGAATATTAGGGCAGATGCCCTGTCTAGGCACTTTGGTCCAGAGACGGAAAAAGACAAGACTCCGGTACCCATTATTCAGCCAGATCGTATTTTGGCTACCTTGCGGACCAGCATCACTTTGCCACTGGGGGAGGAGATTCTTGCTACCCAGTCTGACGCACCTCCTGAAACCCCAGTGGGTAAATGTTTTGTAGCTGAGCCTTTCCGTACCAGTGTACTCGAAGCCTATCATGCATCTCGAGCAGCAGGACATGTTGGCAGGGAACAACTGATCTGGTCCCTTTCACAGTTATTCTGGTGGCCTTCCTTATGTGCAGATTGTACCGCTTTCACGGCAGCATGCACCGCTTGTGCCCGTGTCAAGTCCGCTAGACATCTCCCTGTTGGCTTGCTTCAGCCAGTGCCGAATGGTGAGCGTCCGTGGTCCCATGTCTGTATTGATTTCTTGGGAGAATTGCCGGTGTTTATTTATTTATTTTATTTATTAAGAAAATGTTTTACCAGGAAGAATACATTGAGATTTCTCTCATTTTCAAGTATGTCCTGGACAGTTTACAGTAGAGGGTTGCTTATTTATACAAATTGAGAAACACTATATATTACATGTTATTAAATATACATACAAATATTCATATGGAAATTTTAGAATTATAAACAGTTACACTCTGTTTTTAGATATAGAGGAGCATTTACTTTTAAGGATTTTAGACTGGGAGCAGATCTGGTTATTTCAGGCAGATTGTTCCAGGCCATTGGCGCTCTGTAGGAGAAGGCGGCTCTTCCTGCTTCTTTCTTGTATTGTGGTATACGTAGCGAGTTGTTTGCGGTGGAGCGGAGGTTATACTTAGTATGTAGAGCAGGAGTGAGCATACTGCTCAGGTAGTCTGGTAGTTTTCCAGAGAAGTGGTTGTGTACTAAGCAAGAAAGGTGAAGGGCACGTCTAGATTTGAGTGTTAACCAATTTAGTTCTTTTAACATATCACAGCGATGAGTAGTGTAATTACATTGAAGGCTAAAGCGGCATATTGAATTATACAGGGTGTCAAGTTTACTAAGATGGATTTCTGGGGCTGGAGCATAAACTACATCACCATAGTCTATGACAGGCAGCAACATCTGTTGCACAATACGTTTTCTTACCAGGGGACTTAAACATGATTTGTGTCTAAAAAGAGCACCGATTTTGGGATAAAGCTTGGAAGTTAACTTGTCAATATGATGTCCAAAAGTGAGGCTGGGGTCAAGCCACATACCAAGATATTTGTAGGAGTCCACTGGGGCCAAATTACGATTAGACTCCGTTACAATGGATATTTGGGTATTGCCGAGATTACGCAGTTTGTGTTTTGTGCCAAATATCATTGTGACAGTTTTGTCTGTGTTTAAGAACAGTTTGTTCCTTGCTATCCATCTTTCAACCTCGCAGAAATCATGTTGTAATATGTCCTCAAGGTGTGATATGTTTGAGTTTTTAGTATAGAGAATGGTGTCGTCTGCATACATGTGTACTGAAGTTGATTTGCAAACCTTGGGAAGATCATTTATAAAAAGAGAAAACAGAAGCGGGCCAAGAATGGAGCCTTGAGGAACTCCACTTGTTACTTTGAGAGTAAGGGAGTCATTGCCAGCAACTGACACATACTGCATTCTGTCTGATAAATAGGATCGGAACCAGTTTAGAGAATTATTACCCAGTCCTGATCTTTGGAGTTTATTTATAAGAATATTATGGTCTACTGTGTCAAAGGCCTTGGCAAAATCTAGGAAAATGGCTCCTGTGAGGTCACCATTTTCCATGCCTGTCTGGATATCGTTGGTTACTTTTAGGAGGGCCGTGACTGTTGAGTGATTTGGTCGAAAGCCTGATTGAAGAGGGGTGAAAAAACTAGTCTGTTGGTAATATTTATTTAGTTGCACATGTACACATTTCTCTAGGATTTTGGATAAAGTGGGGAGTAGGGATATTGGTCTATAGTTTGATACTACACTTTTATCCCCACTTTTGTGGATAGGCACAACTCTAGCCACCTTCCAGGATTTGGGCATGTACCCTGTTGCCAAAGAGGTATTAATTAAGGAAGCAATCGGTTTGGCCATTACCATAGCACTGAGCTTTAATAGCATTGTTGGTAGTTTGTCAGGGCTAGATTGGCATTTCATTTTTGGATTGAGGAGGTGATCATATATTTCGCTTTCATTTACTGGCATGAAATTGAATTCATATTCAGAACTGGGCCGGGCAACAGGTGCCAGTGAATGTTCTGTAGATGGCTGAACTTCTGAGTTATCTTTGTTTTGTGTAATCAGGGTGGTGGCACATCCAATAAAGTAGCTGTTAAATGCATTGGCTATGGCTGTGGGGCATTGTATTGTTTCATTATCTATGATTATAGTTGATGGGTGAGTATGATTAGGAGGGTTATAAAGGTTTTTAATAACCTTCCAAAAGTTGGCTGGCTTTGAAATGTTACTGTTTAAGTTGTCAGTGAAATATTGTGCTTTTGCTAATTTTGTTTGTTTTGTACATGTATTCCTTAATTGTCTGTATGCAGTGTGATCATATGCGGAGCCGGTTTGTTTAAATTTTGTCCACAAGGCATCTCTGAGACTGTATAATTGAATCAAGTCAGCTGAGACCCAGGGTAGATGTGCCCCCCTAACCCTGATCTTTCTTAGTGGGGCATGTGTATTACAGACCTGTAAAAATTCAGAGTTAAAGAATTCTATCGCTGAGTCTAGGTCTGGTATTAGCTGTATTCTCTGCCATGAGCAATTTCTTAAGTCATTTAGGAAGGACTGAAGATTAAAATTTTTAAATGATCTTGTGAGTATGACTTTGGTGTCTAGGGAGTATTCATTCATTTTGATGATGGTCGACAGATTTTCTAAGATGGCACACTTCATGCCTCTTCCTGGCCTTCCCTCTGCCCAGGAGTTGGCTGTTGTCTTTGCCAGATAAGTATTTCGGGTGCATGGCATACCCAGGGTGATAGTGTCAGACCGAGGGAGCCAATTTGTGTCCAGGTTTTAGAGGGCATTCTGTGATCAGATGGGCATACAGTTATCCTTTTCTTCTGCCTACCATACCCAGAGCAATGGGGCCGCCGAGCGTGCCAATCAAGGATTGGAACAATATAAAAAACGCTGTTTTGTGTCTGATCATCATGATAATTGGGCCGACCTGTTGCCGTGGGCAGAGTTCGCCAGGAATTGTGCGGTTAATTCATCGTCCGGGAGTTCCCCATTTCTCATCAATTATGGCTTCCAGCCATGTTTGCTCCAGGACTCATTTCAGACGCAGCAAATTCCAGCTCTGGATGAGCATATCGAGCAACTCCGCTCCACTTGGGCACAGGTACAAAAGACCCTCAGTGCTTCATTCCAGCGTTATCAATGTCATGCTAATCGTAGACGGTTGCCAGTGGTCTCCTTCCAGGTTGGGTACAGGGTATGGTTATCCTCCAGAAACCTCAGCTTGCAAGTCCCGTGTAATAAATTGGCTCCTCGGTTTGTCGGTCCCTTTAAGGTTACCCGCAAAGTTAACCCTGTCTCATATGCCCTGATTCTTCCAGCATCCATTCACAATGTGTTCCACGTATCCCTTCTGAAGCCACTGGTATGCAACCGTTATACTACCACTCCTGCGGTTCCCAGTCCTATTCAGGTGCAAGGTCAGGATGAATATGAAGTACAAAGCATTATTGACTCTTGATGGTTCAGAGGGAGAGTACGGTATTTGGTTCATTGGTAGGACTATGGCCCTGAAGAGCGTTCCTGGGTGAACCTGAGTGATCTCCATGCTCCTATGTTGCTGCGCAGATTTCATGCCAAATACCCCCAGAAACCGGGCTCCTCTTCTCGTGGGGGGGGAGGGTCTTTGAGAGGGGGATACTATCACGGTGCCCGTGTTATTGCTGGTGACATTATTACTATGTTTCTTCCTGAGTCAGTCTTATTGGCTAGATGGTGTTGCTCCACCCAGTAAATACCTTTATATACTGAGCCTTGTCACTTCTGCAGGGCCCTTTCGTTGTGTTTTTTCGTTACCAGCGCTTGTTCCTGAATTTGTGTGTTTCCTGTGTATGACCCTGACTGCCTGACTAGTCTGCCTGAATTGTTCCTGCTCTGTGTACCCACCCGGCCCGGCTGACGTTCCTGCTCTTTGTACCGACCCGGATTGGCTGACGTTCCTGCTCTGTGTACCGACCCCGCCCGGCTGACGTTCCTGCTCTGTTTACCGAACCAGATTGGCTGACGTTCCTGCTCTGTGTACCGACCCGTCCCAGCTGACGTTCCTGCTCTGTGTACTGACCCAGATTGGCTGACATTCCTGCTCTGTGTACCGACCCAGCCTTGTCTCTACCCATCCAGTATCCGTTTGTGGGCCATATGTCAGTCTCTCTCTCTGTCCACGGACAGATCCTCTGTTGCCTCCGTTGCTGCTCAGGCAGCCAGTTGCTGTAACCCGATCAGTATTGTGCCTTGTGATCTCCTCCTGTGTCGCGTGTCCTGCTGTAGCACCACGGTATGCTTGACCTATACTACCCTAATTGAGGTTGGTCTCCTGGGTGCCTCACGCTTTCTCCATCTGGTACTCGATTCTGGGTCTGAGCGTTTGTTAACCCCTTGTGGGTTGGTGCCTGGCACATTGGGTACAGCTTTAGCAGTCACTGATTGGCGTTACTTCGTGCCTCTGTGGCAGTCCTCCTCTGGCAGCTCCGGTAGTAGGTCGTTGTCCAGGTCCTTCGTTGCTGTTGCTGCCTTGGTCACCATTGTGTCACTCTCTGCGTCTGTGGGGGGTGTTTGGTTTAAACATGTTTGACATAAATGTCATGGTGTCTGTGTTTCTTGTGTGTTATCAGGGAGCTTGTGCCAAGGCCCGTTCTCTCCTTTCCCCTTCTCACTGACTTTCTTTCTTGACTGCTATTGGGGGGACAGTTAATAAAAAAATGAATAAATAAATAAAATAAGAAATGTGTATTTAAAGTGATAGAGACAGGAACCCCGTGACATTAGCCGCCACTGGGGTGGACTGATGCTTGACTTGATAGAATATTTTGTAGAATGTGTTTTCTTAGATTTGTTGCTAGAGGCCCAAGCCCTGAGGAAACATTGATTTGCAAGACTTAGGCTTGTTAGAAACAAACCTCCCAAAATTGTTTATTTTTTTGTAGGACTATGATTTTTATTTATTTATTATTTTTTTTTTTCCAAAGCACAAGCCCTGAGAAAAAGATAAAAATGTCCTGCTGGCCTAGTGCCAGCAGGTGATGTTGGCCAGTGGCCATTGTTCAATGTACTCCTGAGTCCTTAGTTGCAACTGCTGTTCCTACTGCTGCTGCTGAGTTGTTAAAGTGTTAGTAATGTCCAACAAAAAGTTTTTTGCATTTAGAAGAGCTTAAAAAGCTGAGCTATATGTGCTTGAAAACCAGGCACACGTTTTAGACCATTCCAATGAAGGGATTCCTTGTAAGTAACGAGATCGCGGCACTTCTCAAGCGCCTCCGTGTCGACCGACACGGATCTTCTGCTAACAGCTTCACGGCTGTCAGTAAGAGACAGAGAACTTTAAACGCCTGTATCTCTTAAACCATAGCGTTGTGAGAGATACGTTTTTTTACATATAGCTCAGCTTTTTAAGCTCTTCTGTATGCAAAAAACTTTTTGTTGGACATTACTAACACTTTAAGCAGCAGGATCATTAGGCAGCTGAAAGGGAATGGGATCAACAATAGCAGTAACATGGAAGATTGATGATGAAGGTTCCACTTGCCACAACTGGCTTCAGTGATGCGTCTGAGGCAGTAGCAGCACAATAAGTAGCCCCCAGTCTATGTGGAGAAAAGAAGAAGTTAGCCAATAATTCGTCTCCACCTGCCCCTCTTCAAAATCATGGGTGTGCTATTAGAACAGAAATGTTTCCCTTGAGAGCAGGAACAGTGGCTCTCATCAGCAACTGCAATGTGCACAGTGTGTGTGTGGTAAATAACATCTGGGGGCACAACTCTATCCAAACACCATGACACCCGAAATCGAATACTGCTTCTGTCACTATACCCCTTGTCCAGACCCCACTGAGGACACATGACAACTTTCTGACAGTTTAATAGTAATGATGAACACTCACTACCACCATCTTTGCATATTCTGCAGAATGGAATCCCCTCAGATGCTGCTTGATGCATTACTTGAGATTCTCCTCCACCAAACTGGCATGTGTGGTCAGTGCACCACACAGTGTGTAATGGGTGGAGATGAACTGCCACATCCTAACATCAACAGAGTGGCTGTCATTTGGAGGTGGAGGTAACGATGAATGAGGTGGATTGGCAGAAGATATAGTTACCCTAGAAGGTGATGGCGAGCTAGTTGTTTCACTCGTCATGGAACTTCCAGTCTCTGCCTGGGTTGCTCTATTCCGCCTCCTCTTTGATCTCCGCCTTGCTTCTTGTTGCCTTTCTGGAGAGTCTGGGACAGCAAAAGCGGTGCTTGATTTCTGTAGTGGGTTTTTGTCTTTAACATGTTTGCTGTAAATGTCATGGTGTCTGTGTTTCATCAGGGTGCTTGTGCCAAGGTGTGTTCACTCCTTCCCTCTTCTCACTGACTTGTCAGAAATTGTGCACAGTGCTGTTGTTGATGACTGCACTGTACTTGCCCTGAGAGAAAAATAGTCCCATACCCATGACTTCAGGGGAAGGGAAAGGTGGAGAAGAATGGCCTCTTTCTTTTTGTCCTCCACATTCCCTTTCACTGTCTGGGGCAGAGGATGATGTTGCTGCTATTGCTGCTACTGCCTCAGAATCAGCGCTGCAAAGAGGACCAGAAGTATTGCTGCTGCTGGCGAATGGAACCTGTCCTAGTAGCCCCGCATCACTTGTTGACCCCATTCCAACTGTATCCACTGTGGTCTGTGGCACACTAGCCTGCTTCTCAAAGAAAATCCCCGTCCCCACTGGTGATGAGGAAGCGCGGATAAATCCCTTGAGGAAGTTCTCCTCAATATATTCAGCAAGTACCTGGTTTTCAGGTGGGGATAAAAGAAATGTTCAACCTTTAGGGGGTAATGCCCCTGGGAAAACAATGGGGCAATTAGAAGCTCGATGAGGAGGTAGCTGAGGATTGTGTTTACAGGAAGAAACATCCCAAAAGTTAGTGTAAGGCAAAGGAATAGATATAGTATGGTGAGCAAATGGAGGGAGATGCAAAGCACCAACAGGATGAATTTAGTGAAGACAGGAACTGAAACAATGAGGACTCCAGGAAGGGATCTTCTCACTGTCTGTCATAGTTTTTAGATGAACACTCAGACAGGATGGTAAGGTTAAAATGACTTTATTGAAAGAGAGCATACAAGGAATAAGGCCCTGGGGCCCACAAGGCAAATCACACACTGTGTGATACAATACACAATAGCAACAAGTCTGCAGTACTAGAATAGGTGGACTGGAACAACAGGTAAACTGCTAGTAGAGAGAGACTGGCAGGATTAGTGAGGTCAAAGGCAACCCGTTGGAGAGCTGACCAGATGAGCGTACACCGGAGGTGCACGTGAAACAGAACTGGCACTGCCCAGATGCCTGGGCACCAAACCCTGAGGAACGAGGCAACTCTGACCCAGACTGTATGGTATGGCAACGAGGCAACTCTGAACCAGATTTGGTCTCCAAATACCGGGCAACTGTGGAGTGGCAACACTATCCTCAAGAAGGGTAACTGAGACCAAGGTAGCTGCTAGATACAGACCCTAGAACGCTATGGGTGAATCGAGGCGACAATAGGCAACTGTAACACAGCCATTGACCACACAACCTACAGGATGGAATGTGCAACGCTGGCTCTAGCTTGAGGTACTGCAGAGAGCAGTGTAAGCCCTTTCCTGGACTATCCAGGTATCCACAGGGTTAATGGTAAACTCCCAGCGACTTACTGAAAAACACCCAGAGGGCGTGAGCACAGCATAACAGGTAGGAAGGCCACAGAGAGAGAGAGATCAGAGTAACACAGTCAGTGTAAGAACCCCTGTACTGGTACTTCGAATGTGCACACCTCTAGCAGCAGTTAAGGAGCAGCTTAAGCCCAAGCTTAGCCTTTGGTCGACAAGAAATAGTGTCACGCGGCACACCACCACAGACAATGCAAAGCCCAGTATCACGATGACCACCAGGGGTCGCCCAGGACACAAACGGACATGGTAGGCACTGGAGCCGGTTAGAAGAACTGGAGACATTAACTGAATGGAATAACACCACCAGCGGTCAGTACTGGAACGGGTCCAAAGGACGGATACAGTCGACAACGGAGCGGGTCTCAGTCTGATATGGTCAGACACGGAGCAGATCATCGCCAGAAGCAATCAGCAATGGAGCGGGTTCTTCAGCCAGATCAGTCAGCAACAGAGCGGGTTCTCAGCCAGGATGCAGTCAGCAACGGAGTGGGTTCTTCAGCCAGATCAGTCAGCAACAGAGCGGGTTCTCAGCCAGGATACAGTCAGCAACGGAGCGGGTTCTTCAGCCAGATCAGTCAGCAATGGAGCGGGTTCTCAGCCAGGATACAGTCAGCAACGGAGCGGGTTCTCAGCCAGAATACGGTCAGCAACGAAGCGTAGCAACAGGAACTCAGGAACAAAACTCGTAGTCAGGCAGGCCAGGTCATACACGAATCAGCAAAGTGCAGAATAGACTCAGGAACTCGTACACCATGAAAGGGCGCCTAAGGGAGGACATTCCAGGGTATATAAAGGCAAGCCCAGTGTTAGCAATTAAGACCAGCCAATCAGAAGGCAGCAGAGAATAACAATGTCGCCGCTCAGCAACGGAAGCACGGGCACCGTGATAGTACCCCCCTCTCAATGACCCCCTCCCCTCGGAGGAGGACCAGGCTTAGAGGGAAACTTGGCATGGAACTGACATAACAAGACTGGTGCATGAATGTCAGCATGCTTGACCCATGAACGTTCCTCTGGGCCATACCCCTTCAAATGAACAAGGTACTGGAGTTGCCCACGCACCCTGCGTGAGTCCACAATACTTTGAACCTCATATTCATCGTGGTCTTGGATGCGAACCGGAGCCGAAACCACCGGAGCAGATGTATAGCGGTTACAGACAAGAGGCTTAAGTAAGGATACATGAAAGACATGAGTTAGCGGGGAGGTTCAAAACATAGGAAACTGGATTGATTTTCCTGAGAACTTTGAATGGACCTATAAACCGTGGGGCAAACTTGTGACAAGGAGTTTGTAAGTTCAGATTCTTTGATGAGAGCCACACACGGTCCCCAACCTGAAACACCGGAGCTGGCAACCTCCTGCTGTTGGCATGGCGCCTGTAACGTTGAAAGGACTCACGTAACAAATTCTGCACTTGTGCCCAGGTGGAATGAAGCTGTCTGAGGTGTTCATCAAAGGTTGGCATCTGCTGTGCCTGAAAGGTGTCCGTAAGCAAGGATGGATGGTACCCATAATTGACAAGAAATGGGGAGCTTCCAGATGAATTATTAATCGCACAGTTTCTCGCAAATTCAGCCCAAGGTAACAACTCAGCACAGTCATCATGATGATTGGATACAAAGCATCGGATAAATTGTTCGAGCCCCTTGTTAGAGCATTCAGCAGCTCCATTGGTCTGTGCATGGTATGCAGACGATTACGACAACGGGATACCCATTTGGCCGCAGAATGCCTTCCAAAACCTGGAAATAAATTGGCTGCCCCGGTCTGATACCAACACCTGGGGTACTCCATGGAGTCTGAATACCTCACAAGCGAACACTACTGCCAATTCCTTCGCTGAAGGCAAACCGGGCAAGGGCACGAAATGGGCCATTTTCGAGAATCTGTCTACCACCATCAATATATATGTGTAACCCTTCGAGGCAGGTAATTCACTTAGAAAATCGATACACACATGTGACCATGGCCGATCACCATTAGGAACAGGTTGCAGTCGGCCCACTGGCAGGTGCCTGGGAACTTTGGAACGGGGAACAAACAGCACAAGCAGCCGTAAAATCAGAGCAATCTGCCCTTAGTGTGGGCCACCAGAAGATACGAGATAGTGACCAAATTAATTGATCTCTGCCCACATGGCCAGCTGCTCATGAAGCATGATATGTTTCAAGGAGTCTTGCCCGAAAAGGTTCAGCTACAAAACATTTGCCCATGGGTTTTTCCGGGGGGGACTCCATTTGCGTAGCCAATATCTCTTGACCCAAAGGAGAGGTGATGCTAGTCCGCAGGGTGGCCAGAATGCAATCTTGGGGAATAATGGGTACAGGCAGTTCCTCAGACTCTAATTCAGGACCATGCTGCCTGGACAGCGTATCAGCTCTTACATTCTTAGAGCCAGGTAAATAGGAAACAATGAAGTTAAACTGAGAGAGAAAGAGGGCCCATCTGGCCTGTCTGGGGGACAATCTTTTAGCTTCTGAAAGGTACAGCAAATTTTTGTGGTCGGTTAAGATGAGAATCGGTACCCTGGTGCCTTCCAACAAATGACGCCATTCATGCAAGGCCAGGATTATTGCCAATAATTCCCGGTCACCGATCTCATACACCGATTGCGCCTTAGTTAAATTTTTTAGAAAAGAAACCACATGGCTTTAGTGGTTGGCCCGGACCAGACCTCTGAGAAAGGACTGCCCCTACACCAGTATCTGATGCATCTACTTCAAGAATAAATGGTAGGTCCACCTTGGGGTGCGACAGAACTGGTGCAGAGACAAATGCTGCTTTGAGTGCCTCGAATACCTCCTCAGCCTCCTTAGACCATTAAGATGCCTTAACGCCTTTATGTGTCAGGTCTGTAAGGGGTTTAACAATTCTGGAAAAATCACGGATAAATTTACGATAATAGTTGGCAAAGCCAATAAACCTTTGAATGGCCTTGTGACCCTTAGGACGTGGCCAATGGAGTACCGCTGACAATTTCTTTTTATCCATGGAAATGCCGTGACTGGAAATAACATAACCCAGGAATGGTACCATGGATCTATGAAACTCACATTTGTCGAGTTTACAAAATAATTCATTCTCCCTTAATCTTTGAAGTATGGTAGCTACATGCAAGCGATGGGTTTCTAAATCGGGAGAATAAACTAAGATGTCATCTAGATAGGCGACTACATAGAACTGCAACAAGTCACGGAGAACATCATTAATTAGTTCCTGAAATACTGCCCGAATGGCATCATCAAGTAGTCGTAGTGCCCATTGCGGGTATTAAAAGCGGTTTTCCACTCATCACCTTCCTTGATACGGATGAGGTTATAGGCAGCTCTTAGATCTAGTTTAGTGAAAATCGTCACCCCCTTGAGGTGATCAAACAGTTCTGTGATGAGTGGAATAGTGTAGGCACTTTTAACCATCAATTTATTAAGGCTCCTATAATCAATACATGGCCTTAATTCTCCGGACTTCTTCTTAACGAAAAAAAATCCAGCCCCCGCGGGCGATGATGATCTGCGAATGATGCCCCTCTCTAGGGCATCAGAGATATACTCCTCCATGGCCACATTCTCCTCACACGAAAGAGGATACGTTCTGCCCCTAGGAGGGACAGCACCAGACGCAATATCAATGGCACAGTCATATGCCCTGTGCGGTGGCAAAGTGCTAGCCTATTCCTTACTAAACACATCGCTGAAGGATTGGTATTCAGGCGGTAAGGAGGGAGAGGAACAGAATATTCTCTTAGGTTGACGCAGACAGTGATTAGTACAATGCTCAGACCAGGCCACAATCTCACAGGAGTCCCAGTTAATTCTGGGATTATGTGTTCTCAACCATGGGAACCCCAGAATGACTGCATAATGGGGTGACTGGATAATTTGAAAGGACAGGGTTTCAAAATGTAATGCCCCGGTCTGCACAGAGAGGGGGCAAGTCACATGGGTGACCTGGGGAGGCACCAAAGGTCGCCCATCAATGGCCTCAATTTGCATCGGATTGTCTAGTAAAACCAACGGGATATTATGTAACACAGCAAACTCTTGGTCCATAAAATATCCCGATGCTCCAGAGTCTATTAGTGCAGGTATAGTAATGGATAAGTTGGAGGACGAAATGATCACATCAACCACTGGTTTGGAAGGCACAACCTCTGGGGACTGCTGAATACCACCTAAGACCTGTCCCCTTAGGAAACCTAGGTGCGTGCGTTTCCCGGCCACGTTGGGCAGTTACGCAACAAATGACCTCCCCTCCCACAGTAAAGGCACAGGCCATTCTTGCGACGAAATGACAGTTCCTCCTTTGTGAGTCTAGTAAAGCCCACTTGTATAGGTTCATTAGCTTCAACCTGACCTGGAGGCATGGGAGGAGATGGAGACATGGGTGGGAGAATATTCTTATGCCACTGCCTTGTAGGAGACCTTGGTTTACGGTCCCTATTTTGTGTTCGTCCCCTGATCCGAGTATCAATCAGATTGACAAGTTCAATGTATTTGTCCAGAGATTCAGGTACCTCCCGGGCCGCAATCTCATCCTTAATGCGGTCATTTAACCCTTGTGCAAATGCCGCCACTAGCGCTTCATCATTCCATCCCAACTCGGCTGCCAGGGTATGAAATTCAATGGAATAGTCTGCAACTGTACGGTTGCCCAGTTGGATGTTCATAATTTGCTTGGCAGCTGAGATATTGCGCCCAGGGATCTCAAAGACACTTCGAAAGGCCCTCACCAACTCACCAAAATTGGTGGTAATGGGCTTAGCCGTCTCCCAAATTGGATTTGCTCAGGCTAGAGCCCTGCCAGTCAACAATGATATCATAAAGCCAATCTTGCTTCTCTCCGTAGGGAAAGCTTGAGGAGCTAATTCGAGAAAAATTTCCAGCTGGTTAAGGAACCCTCTACAGCGCGAAGGTTCCCCATCATACCTTAACAGTAATGGTGCTGTAGCAGATAGCCCTTTATATTGAGTGCAGACATTCGAGTTAGCCACTGTTGGTGCCTAAACTGGGGTGGCCACCGAGGGTAAAGTGGATCTGTCTAAGTGCATAGTTTGCACCGCCACTGACAGTTGATCCAGACATTGCTCATAAATATCTATTCTCCAATGGATATTGATTGCACTACCTTCACCAGACTTGTCTGAGGTCATTGGCCCTTTCGTACTGTCACGGTTGTTAGATGAACACTCAGACAGGATTGTAAGGTTAAAAAGACTTTATTGAAAGAGAGCATACAAAGAATAAGGCCCTGGGGCCCACAAGGCAAATCACACAGTTATATACAATACACAATAGCAACAAGTCTGCAGTACTAGAATAGGTGGACTGGAACAACAGGTAAACTGCTAGTAGAGAGACTCTGGCAGGATTAATGAGGTTGAAGGCAATCCGTTGGAGAGCTGACCAGATGAGCGTACACCGGAGGTGCACGTGAAACAGAACTGGCACTGCCCAGACGCCTGGGCACCAAACCCTGAGGAATGAGGCAACTCTGAACCAGACTGTATGGTATGGCAACGAGGCAACTCTGACCCAGACTGTATGGTATGGCAACGAGGCAACTCTGACCCAGATTCAGTCTCCAAATACCGGGCAACCGTGGAGTGGCAACACTACCCTCAGTAAGGGTAACTGAGACCAAAGTAGCTGCTAGATACGGACCCTAGAACGCTAGGGGTGGATCGAGACAACAGTAGGCAGCTGTAACAGAGCCAGTGACCACACAACCTACAGGATGGAATGTGCAACGCTGGCTCTAGCTCGAGGTACTGCAGAGAGAAGTGTAAGCCCTTTCCTGGACTATCGAGGTATCCACAGGGTTAATGGTAAATGCCCAGCGACTTACTGAAAAACTCCCAGAGGGAGTGAGCACAGCATAACATGTAGGAAGGCCACAGAGAGAGAGATCAGAGTAACACAGTCAGTGTAAAAACACCTGTACTGGTACTTCGAATGTGCACACCGCTAGCAGCGTTTAAGGAGCAGCTTAAGCCCAAGCTTAGCCTTTGGTCGACAAGAAATAGCGCCACGCGGCGCACCACCACAGACAATGCAAAGCCCAGTATCACGATGACCACCAGGGGTCGCCCAGGGCACAAACGAACACTGTAGGCACTGGAGCCGGTTAGCAGAACCAGAGACAGTAACGGAATGGAATAATGCCACCAGCGGTCAGTACTGGAACAGGTCCAAAGGACGGATACAGTCGACAACGGAGCGAGTCTCAGTCTGATGTGGTCAGACACAGAGCAGATCACCACCAGAAGCAATCAGCCAGGATACAGTCAGCAACGGAGCGGGTTCGTCAGCCAGATCAGTCAGCAACGGAGCGGGTTCTCAGCCAGGATACAGTCAGCAACGGAGCGTAGCAACAGGAACTCAGGAGCAAAACTCGTAGTCAGCAGGCCAGGTCATACACGAATCAGCAAAGCGCAGAATAGACTCATGAACTCGTACACCACGAAAGGGTTCCTAAGAGAGGACATTCCAGGGTATATAAAGGCAAGCCAAGTGTTAGCAATTAAGACCAGCCAATCAGAAGGCAGCAGAGAATAACAATGTCGCCACTCAGCAACAGAAGCACGGGCACCGTCATACTGTCCCATTCACCGTCACACTGTCCCATTCCATGGTAGGGTTATGGGTGCGTAGCTAGGGGAGACCTAAAATGACTGGCATCTGGGGGGGCTGAAAGAACATCAAAGACTATAGTCTCACTGCGTAGGTTCCCTTTAGTGAGAAGAATAGGTCTCCTTTCCAAGAGGACAATTCCGGCACCCAAGGGTTTTCCGTCAATCGTGGATACTAGCAGGGGACATCTTTAGATTTAAGAGTGATCTGATGTAGGTTAGCCCATGTTTTATTGATGAATAACCCTGTAGGACCAGAATCTATAAAAGTCATAGTTCTGGCTGATCTTGTGGACCAATTGAGAAAAAGAGAATGGGTGGGAGGGTGTATAGAAACCGGATTTAGGGATTTTCTTCCTAAAGTCCCTAAACTGAGATGCTTCCCTGAAGCAGGAGTTTAGGCCTGGTAGGGCATTGTCTGAGAAAATGCCCCTTTAAGCCACAATATAGACACAACCCCAGAGAGTATCTGACAATTTTCAAACTGCCTCTACCTCCATAAGTTCCTCCAAACCTACAGGCTCATTAGGAAAGGGTTGGGAGGGAGGGAAATTTCTGGAGCATCAGGTATAATCTCGCTCTGTTTGTCTTTCCATCATGTGTCGGTCTGGTTCCAAACAGAGCAAAATCAAATCAGGTATGTCTATCACAGTGCCCGTGATTTCTCTCTTTTCATGTCTATCACCAGTAGGGGGCTCTCCATTGGCTGGCTGCCTTCAGCCCGCCCTGTATTGCCTATTTAAACCTAACCTGGGCACCCTTTGGTTGCCCTTTCGTGTTGTCTCTATGCTGTTGAATATGACCTTGTTCCTGAGTATCCTGGGCCTCTGCTGTGTTCCTGCGACCTGTGTTCAACCTGTTCCAGTGTTTCCAGTTGAAGAGTTCCTGCTTTCATTTGATCCGGTTGAGCCTTCGCTTCCTGTTGCCAGTCTCCGCCGTCGTTCCTGATTCCAGTTGACTGCCTGCCTGCTGGTTCCTGCTTCCATCTGCTGGTTCCTGTCCAGTCGTCTCCTGTCATCTGACGTTCATGAGTCAACTTGCCGACATTACTAACTTGCCGGTTATTCAGTACGCGGGTGCTGGTTGCTTGACAGGCATCTGGTTGCCTCAGTATTCTAGCGTTCCACGTATAGGGTACTGGTTCGCTCCACAAGCCACCCAGCTGTCTCAGATTGATAGCGTTCCACATACAGGGTACTGGTTCACTCCTCAAGCCACCCGGCTGCCTCAGTGTTATAGCGTTCCACGTACAGGGTACTGGTTCGCTCCACAAGCCACCTGGCTGCCTCAGTATTATAGCGTTCCACGTACAAGGTACTGGTTTGCTCCACAAGCCTCTCGGCTGTCTCTGTATTATCGCGTTCCATGTACAGGGTACTGGTTCGCTCCTCAAACCACCCGGCTGTCTCAGTATTGATCGCGTTCCACGTACAGGGTACTGGTTTGCTCCTTAAGCCATCCGGCCATCTCAGTATCGTTAGCGTTCCGCATACTGGGTACTGGTTCGCTCCATGCACACCTGATTGCTACTATAGTGGTATGGCGTTCCATCTGTTAGAGCATTGGTGAGCTCCACATCCTTCACTATCTGTGCTGCTGGCGGCCTTCTTACTGTCTTAGCCTCTTTACCATCATAGTGACTGTTGTTCCACCTTTCAGTCACTTTAGTGAGTGGTTGCTATTACCTCCTGTCTACGGGCTGCCTTGCCCGGTATATGGTAAGGCCGGTAGAACCTGTCCTGTTTCCTTAGGTTGCCTTACCCGGTATTGGCAAGGCCGGTAGAGCCTGTGTTGTCTCCTGTCAATTGGCTGCCTTGCCCGGTATATGGTAAGGTCGGTAGAACCTGTCCTGTTTCCTTGGGTTGCCTTACCCGGTATTGGCAAGGCCGGTAGAGCCAGTCTTAACCTCCTATCAAGGCGCTGCCTTGCCCGGTATCTTGGCAAGGTCGGTAGAGCCTCACCTCATGAGTTCCAATCCTTTGGCTGCCTTGCCCGGTATATTGGCAGGGCCGGTAGAGCCAATATTGCTCTTATTTGTATTGTATTCCTGTCTAATAAAGATATATGTGTGTACGTGTATATTACCCTACGGGGCTGCATTAACTTTTCAATAAAGTTGTGTTTTTACCTAACTCTGCATCTGAGAGTCTTAACAAACCGTGACAATGTCCCAGGCAGGTTAGTGGGTCCTTGAGTTTTTCATTGAGGCCTCTACAGAATGCCACCTTCGATGCTCACTGATTCGAGTCGTTCTCATATGCTAACGTGCAAAATTCAATTGCAAATTGCTTACTTATTGAGAACCTTGACAGAGTTCTAACAGTGAATCATCAGCTGATGATTTGCATCCTGGGATGTCAAACACCAGATGGTATGTTTTAAGGAATTCATCTGTGACAGCAGCAGTTTTTGGTTTCTGGTGTCATGGTGTTTGGATAGAGTTGTGCATGTGTTATTTACCATACACACTGTGCACATTGCAGTTTCTGACAACAGGCACAATTCCTGCTCTCAAGGGAAAAAATTCTATTCAAGTTACAACACACCCATGATTTTGGAGGCGGGGCAGGTGGAAAAGAATTATTGGCTAACTTTTCTTTTCTCCACATAAAACTGAAGTGGTGGTGGCTAGTTATAGTGCTGCTACTCAGGCACATCACTGGAGTTAGTTGTGGCAAGTGGAACCTTCATCATCCATCACCCATGCTACTGTTGTTGTCCATTCCATTCCCTTTGAGCTGCCTTATCATCCTGCGGCTTAAACAATTCAGCAGCAGCAAGTCGCAAAATTCCACATCTGCATCAGAGCATTTGACAATGGCCACTGGTCACTGGCCAACACGACATGACCTGCTGGTGCTAGACCAGTAGAGCATTTTATTTTTAAAATAGCTGTAAGAAAATAAATAACCCCCCCACCAAAAAAAAAAAAAAACAACAGCATAGGCCTACAGAAAAATAAAAAAATGTGAGTAACATAGTAACATAGTAAATTAGGTTGAAAAAAGACACAAGTCCATCAAGTTCAACCTTTGCCTCATACCTCAGTAACTGAGAATTTTATAGCTTTCCTGCTACCAATTAAATTAGTCTTTATCAGACCTTCTTGATCAGCCTACTGATAAACAGTATAACTCTGTATGTTCCCTTTTGAAAGAAATGTATCTAATCTTCTCTTAAATGTATCCATTGTATCTGCCATAACTACCTCCCCGGGCAATGAATTCCACAATTTGACAGACCTTACCGTAAAAAAACCCTTCCTCTGCTGAAGTTTAAACCTCCTTTCCTCTAATCTCAAGGGGTGTCCCCTGGTCACCTGATCGGGCCTTGGAATAAATAGCTCACCGCAGAGATCCTTGTATTGACCTCTCATATACTTGTACAATGAGATAAGGTCTCCTCTTAGTCGTCTTTTCTCTAGAGTAAATAAACCAAGTTTGTTTAGTCGTTCCTCATATGTCAAGTCCTCCATTCCCTTAATTAATTTTGTTGCTCTCCGCTGTACCCTCTCTAGTTCTAGTATATCCTTTTTCAGAACCGGTGCCCAAAATTGCACTGCATACTCAAGGTGAGGTCTTACCAATGATTTGTATAATGGCAAAATAATGTTATCCACTCGATAACATCCGCTTCGATACCTCTTTTTATGCAAGACAGGACTTTGTTTGCCTTTGCTACTGCTGTTTGACACTGGTCACTGTTTCCAAGTTTGTAGTTGACAAGGATACCCAGGTCTTTTTCTAGCAACGAGTCACCTAAAATTATTCCATTAAGTTTATAAGTAGCCTTGGGATTGTTTCCTCCCAAATGCATGACTTTACACTTCCCCACATTAAACTTCATATTCCACATGTTTGCCCAATCTGACATTGTATTTAAGTCCCTCTGTAGAGAGAAAATATCCTGTTCTGAATTAATGACTTTGCATAATTTTGTATCATATGCAAATATTGATATTTTGCTTTCTATATCTATTTCCAGGTCATTTCTAAACATGTTAAAAAGCAGCGGACCCAATACTGAACCCTGAGGTACTCCACTCTCCACTTTAACTGTACTGGAGAATTTTCCATTTACAACCACACACTGTTCCCTATCCTTCAGCCAGTTTTGTATCCAATTGCAAAGGTTTTCTCCTAGCCCCAATTTCCTTAAATATACCTCAGCCTTCTGTGTGGCACTGTATCAAATGCCTTTGCAAAGTCTAGATATACTACATCTACTGCCTTGCCATTGTCTAGGTTGCTGCTTACCTCCTCATAGAAGCTGAAAAGATTAGTTTGGCATTATCTATTCTTCATAAAACCATGTTGATTCGTGCTAATGATTATATTTTTTGTGTTGTAATCCTGAATATAGTCCCTTATTATCCCTTCTAACAGTTTTCCCACTACAGAGGTCAAACTCACTGGTCTATAATTCCCAAGTTCTGTTTTAGTTCCCTTCTTAAATAGAGGCACTATGTTAGCTCTTCACCAATCCTGTGGCACTGAGCCTGTGGTAATAGAATCTTTAAAGAGTAAATATAGGGGTTTTGCTAACACTGCACCAAGTTCCTGAAGAACCCTTGGATGTATACCATCAGGACCCGGTGCTTTGTCGGTCTTAATTTTGTTCAGTCTTCCCATGACATCTCCTTGAGTTAACCCAATATCTATTAATTGTATTGTTTTATTTGTTACTTGCGGAGGCTCTTCTACCATTCCTTGCTCCCTTGTATATACTGATGCAAAGAAAGTGTTGAAAACATCGGCCTTTTCCTTATCCTCACTAACCAACTCACCCATCTCATTTTTGAATGGTCCAATGCACTCCCTCTTAAGTTTTTTGCTATTTATATATTTGAAAAACTTTTTTGGATTAGTCTTGCTTTCCCTTGCAATTCGAGTTTCATTATCTATTTTTGCTACCCTAATTGCCTTTTTGCACTCTTTGTTGCACTCCCTGTATTTTAAGAAAGATTGTTCAGTTCCTTCAGACTTAAGTAATTTGAATGCGTTTTTTTTCCTTGCCATTTCCTTCTTTACATGTGCAGTTAACCACATTGGCTGTGACTTACTTCTTTTGCATTTGTTCCCCATTGGTATATACTGTTGGGTACATTTCTGCAACCTAAATTTGAATTCTGACCATTTTTCCTCAGTATTTTTGCCTTTAAATAAAATATCCCAGTCTATGTGTTGCATTGAGGCCCTTAAGAATTTGAAGTTCGCTTTTTTAAAATTAAGAGTTTTGGTTGAACCTATACATTTTTGCTTTGCCAGACTGATCTCAAATGTAACCATGTTGTGATCACTGTTTCCCAAATGTTATCTTACCTTAATATTGGATGCCATTTCTGTGTTATTAGTGATCACTAGGTCCAATACATTGTTATTTCTTGTCGGCGCTTCCACCATTTGTGACATGTAGCTTTCATGAAGTGTGTTCAAAAACCTGCTACCCTTAGCACTCTGACAGGTCTCATTTTTCCAGTTGATATCTGGATAATTAAAATCTCCCATAATTATAGTATGCCCAAACTGGGCAGCTTTCCTCATTTGCAATAGCAGTTGGGCCTCATCATTGTCATCGATATTTGGTGGTTTGTAGCATATGCCCACCAACAACTTTTTTTTACCTTTCACACCACATTTAGTCTTGATTTCTACCCACATGGACTCCACAATGTGGCCAGTTTCCTCACTAATATCACCTCGCAAAACTGGATTTAGCTCTGTTTTCAAATATAAGCACACACCTCCACCTTTTCTATTAATTCTGTCTCTTCATAACAGGGAATAGCCCTCTATATTTACAGCCCAGTCATGTGCATCGTTCCACCATGTTTCTGTTATTCCAATTATGTCCAATTGCTCATTAACCACCAGCAATTCTAGTTCTCCTATTTTATCTACCATACTTCTTGCATTTGCTAGCATACAATTAATTTTGAAGTCTTTACATATATTAATCCCTACATGCCTTTTTTCTTCACCTTCATTTACTAGGAGTTCCTCCCTACTGACTAAATTTCTCCCCACCCTTTCTCCACCCCCCTGGTCATTTACTTGGACCCAGTTCCTATCTGCTCTATCTACCCCATTTTTGCTATCTATACCCCCCTTTCCTAGTTTAAAAGCTCCTCCAAGCTTCGTAGCATTCTCTCCCCTAACACAGAGGCTCCTCTACCATTTAGGTGCAATCCATCTCTTCCATATAGACTGTACCCAAGAGCAAAGTCTGCCCAGTGTTCTAAAAACCCAAAACCCTCCTTCCTACACCATTGCTTGAGCCATGCATTAAGCTCCCTGAGCTCCCTCTGCCTACCTGCACTGGCGCATTGCACAGATAGTATTTCAGAAAATACTACCTTAGAGGTCCTTGCCTTGAGCTTGCACCCTAAATCCCTGAAATCATTCTTTAGGGACCTCCATCTTCCTCCTATTTTTTCATTGGTTCCAATATGTACCAAGACAGCTGGATCACTTCCAGCCCCTCCCAATAATCTGTCAGCCCTGTCCGCAACATGCCGAACCTGAGCACCCGGGAGACAGCATACTGTTCGGCATTCACGTTCCTAGCGGCAGATTACCCTATCTACCCTCCTAATAATAGAGTCCCCTATTACTACCACCTGCCTTGGTTTCTGCCTGCTCTGCATCCCATCTAGCCTGGAAGGAGGACTGTTCCCCTGGCCGCTAGAGGAATCAGCCCTCTCCAGTGTTGCCAATTCTGAGCAATTCTCATCAAGATCTTCACACAATCTTGCAAATCTGTTGGACTGAGTCAACTCAGAACTGGCCTTCCTCTTCCTCTGCCTACTACCTCCCCTCCTTACTGTTACCCAGCTGCCTACCTGTCGCTCCTCATCTACAACTCCACCCTCTTCACCACGAACCCCACATACTACCTGCTCTGTGAGTTCTAAACTCCTTTCCAGGTTTCCAATGTCTCGCAATGTTGCAATATTTCTCTCCAAATCCAATATCTTAGACTCTAAAGAGAAAATATGCTCACACTTGGCACAGCGGTATGACCCCTGGAACGATTGCTCCAAGTGTTCAAACATGTGACAAGATGTGCACTGAGTGAGATTGGCTAACCTGCTATCACTCATGCTTGGTTTTACAATTCAAATAGCTTTATATTATCCTCTAATGCTCACTATATGGTAAGTAACCAACCTTAAATGTGAATGCAATAAATCCTTTGAAATGATAGTCACCAGATTCTTTATAACTCTTCACCTGGAACCAGTCACTTGTAATAGCAGTCTCACAGAGCCAGCTCCACAGAGCTAATGGACTGTATTTATAGTAACTAGCAGCCAGGTGAAATCCCTTAGCAATCAGCCCAGCCCAGTGATCAGTGAGGGTTTATTTCTAACAAGCCTAAGTCCTACAAATCAATGTTTCCTCAGGGCTTGGGTCCCTAACAACAAATCTAACAAATCATCCTCTACAAAATACTCTATCAAGTATCAGTCCACCCCAGTGGCAGCTTACATCAGGGGGTCCCTGTTTCTATCACGTTACATACAAATTTATTTTTATTTTATTTATTTATTTTTTTATTAACTGCCCCACCAGTTCCAGTCAAGAAACCACCTAAAAACAAATTCCCTTTTCAACTGATTCTTTCCCCAGACTCCACCCACCAACACAGGCACCCTCCTCAGACCCCTTTTATACCATGTTTTATGGGGTATTTTTAATTGTATGTAGGATTTATTTTTTATTAACTGTCCCCCAATCCCAGTAAACAACCCCTCCTCCAAAAAAAGATTCTTTCCCCACACTCCACCAACACAGGCACCCTCATGCCCCTTTTATACTAAGCCTTTGGGAAATAAAATAACATTTGCTATGTGTTGTGTGTAAATTCAATGTTCCCATTGCCTATTTGCCAGTCATGGTTTGAGGCTAAAGTTTTCACCCATCCTTACATAGGTATCTGGATTCTCATAACCGGCGTGGCTGCAGTCATAGTTTTTGTTAGTTTAGCAGCGAAGGCAGCTGTCCTTCTAAGCATCTCTAGGATGGCATCCATCTTCCTTTCAAGACTCCTTAAATGATTTTCATGAGAAGTCGTTATCTGTTCCTACTGACCTTGTCTTGCAATGATTTTGGAAATATCTGCAGGTTCTAGGATGATGGCCCAATTATTCTTTCATGCAAAGAATCTGGGATGTCCCTAAGGTATGATAACTGGGTAGCTAGAGACCTACACTCGGGAGCGTTGGTTGTGTGCATTGCCAGATATACCTATACCTTGCTGAGGCCAAAGCCAGAGTAAAGGTGCTGTCTGCGTATCTAGATGTCCGATCCCTGTTGAATTGGGACCCTGACCTAGATGGAAGTAGGCACACACCGATGCAGATCTATGCAACAGCAAGGATGCACTAAAGGTAGCATGCTGAGACTTTTCAGGTTTGACAGGAATATCAAAGGAATCTTTTTCACCCAGACAATATATGAACAGGATACAGATAGCAGGTACCTTATCGGAGACATAACCAGGAATCGGATATAACCCATTTACTGTCAGAAAAGAATATCTCCGACTGAAAGTCAAAGAATATCCAACAAGAGATGTGGGAAATAGTCTACGACTGAAAGTCGAAGTGAGTTCAACAGAAAAACCTCTGTTAAAGTTGTATACGACTAGTACTGACCAAATCTCGACACCCCAACAGAGAGAGCAGAGCGGAGCACTATTGTCATTCAAGGGATCGATAAGTAATTGTATAACTAACACACCACTTGTACCCAGTGTCTTATAGGTTACTACAGGTATAGATAAATGATCGATTAGGAGGTAACACTTAGGAGTTGGGACTGCTGAGGTATGAGACACTTCTGGCTACGACTTGCCCTGCAGTGGATAAACACTGTCAAGCATAGTTGACCTAAGACCACCTAGACAGATGCGCAAGTCCAAGTTGAAGGTAAGGATAGGGCACCAATAGGACAATACCATGAACAGCAACAGTAGCCTGGGACAGATGATACACAGATAATGCAGTCAAAGCAGTGAGTATAATATACCTTCCAGGCCAGAGGGCCCATGATAAGAACGTACCTGTTGGCGTGAAAAAGCCACAGAGCAGAATAACACTGAAAAGGGGATTCCTTATTGCAGCCTTCAGTCAATCTGCTATCACAGAAAGAATAAACTATGCAAAAATAGGGGGGTTCTAATGGCGCCTTAGGAATCACTATATGTAAGAACTAATTGTATTTATGATCTGGAAGTCAATTTAGAGGGTTATTCATTTTTTAGGGTTAATAAAAGGGGAGGGGTGTGTCTTCATGTATAAAACCTAGTATAAGGAAAGATATAAATGAAGGGTACAGTAAAAATGCAGAGGCCCTTTGGGCTGAAACACAAACTGGAGGCACACATAATAAAAAGATGTTAATGGGAATTTGCTACAAGCCACCGAATATTGGGGAGTTTGAGGAAGCCCAACTTTTACTGCACATGGAAAAGGCTGTCATGTACTTCCCTGTCTTTCTGGGTTTTCCTTACATTTATTGCCAGATATTCTGTTTATTCCTCTGTTGTGTGATGCTCTTATAGAACTTTTATCAAGCTCTGGAACCTTGTGGTGATGCCTGATCAAAGCGTTTCTGTTGTGACTTTGTCCTGTAATGTTCCTGTATTTCCTGTGATTCCAGTGTTTGACCCAGCTTTCCTCGCGTCCCGTTTATGGCTGTCTGTTCCTGGTTCTTCCTGTTCCAGTAGTTCAACAGAGGGTTGTCATATTGTTATCTGGCTTCATCAGGCCATCATAACTTATCATATCATATCTCTGCTTCATGGTTCTGCCATTGCTTGGGTTTCTCTACTCTTAGACCACCAGTCTCCATGTTTTGGCAGATTTTGATTCTTTTATATCCAGCTTTCAGTCAGTATTCAGTTAAGCTGGATGATGGGCAAGAACTGAGTCGGCTATTTTGGATTTCCAACAGGGATCTAGGACACTTATCTAATACGCACTTGAATTTTGGACCTGGGCGTATGACACTGAGTGGGGTGACAATGCCTTGAATGCTACTTTCAAGAGGGGGCTGACTGAACACCTCAAGGATGAGCTTACTACTCGTCCTATTCCTCATTGTCTTATGTGCCACCCTGGAACACCAGATTCAGGAACGCTAGGCTGAGTTTCGCAAAGATTGCACAAGACATCAGGCAGGTAAACCATTCATATTGCTTATAAATTCCAGACTCCTTTAACTACTGCTGATTCTGACAAGGAACCTAGGTAAGTAGGATGCGTACTAAGGTTGTCTGAGGAGGTGAAGACCAGAAGGTGCACGTCAGGCTTTTGTCTGTATTGTGCTCAGACAGGTCACTATGCCCGTTCTTGTCCTAACAAGCTGGGAAACACCAGAACTTAGGGTGTACCGAGGGACCTACCCTAAGTCTTATTCCGTTCCCGCAAAAGAAGACAACAAGTTTGTTGCCCCTGTTTCTATCACTTCTGGGCAAAGCAGTGTCCTAGCATCGTTCTTTGTTGACTCTGGACTTTTTATTTTTTTGCTGCTCAACACGGCATTCCACCTCAGACCAGGGAAGTTCCCATCCGCATTGTGACCATACACAAAAAGGAAAAGGAGGGGCGCTCCTAGTGTAATATATCCAAAGGTCAACACACCTTCACCAGTTCACCACTGTACTTACAATAAAACAGACCACTACAAGTGGTCAACTGGACAGATGAGTGCCCCCACTCAGTCAGTCCTCAAATGGAATGGATCGCAGCACACCAACAGCACCAAGAAACCTCTCATGAGATCCTTAAAAAAACAAAAACACAACAACCAGAAGGGGTACAATCCACAGATTCAAAATTCAGAAAAACGTGAGATAATACTCACAGGATAAGTCTCACTGGCTAATCTTGTTACAGCCGGTAGTAATAGCATACAGGAATTAGCTATCCGCCCTGCTCAGACTTCCACCTTCAGTGAATGAAAAAATATAGTCCGCTTGTCCAGAAATGTTTAAAATATTTAATATCAATACATAAAAATTATAATGTAGTAGAAAATTATGCCAGAAACGCTCAACACGTTTCAAAGCTGCTGCTTCTTTTTCAAGAGCTGTCTGGCTACATGTAAATAAATCAAAAGATCCTACCTGTTGGTGTCCCACATTAAATAGCTCAGAGAAAGACATGAACCCGGAAGTCCTACGAATCGAAACAAACTGGCGCATGCGCACAAGAAAAACAACGTGACATACGGCATCAACCAATAGGACTCAAATGCGCATGCGTATACAGACACACCGGCAGAAAGAACCCGGAAGTCTCCTCCAACACATGCTTTCGAGATCAGAATACCCCAACAGCTGAATGTCGCATGTAACGTGACCTACCTTGTGCAGATTAACAAACCCATACACAGCATCCACACACGCATGCGCAAGAGGTCAACAAGTCATATTACAATACAACTATTCAAGAGCTTCATGCCCATGCGTGTGAAGGACACTACAAACCAGTCAAAAAATAATAATATTAGCAGGGACACCAAGAATTCAGATACTTTTGACAATTAAAAAATATTTAGTAAAAATAAAAACATAAGGAACGGACTAACATAAAAATTTAAACGTAACATCAAAGAAGTAATAATCACAAATTGTGACCATAGATGATTCTCCATTGGTAGCTGGTCTTATCACTCTCTTGAACATTCCTCTTATGATGGGTTCTTCTCATACCAAGGTGTTTTCCTTTGACCTTATCTCATGCCCTGTTAACCTGATCATTCTGGGCTATCCCTGGCTTCAAAGGAACAACATCATTATTAATGCGGCTTCTGGTACCCTTTCCTTCCCTGCCATTTTGATTGATTCTCCAGGGGTTTCCTTGTCTGCTATGGACATCTTGAAGCCTGTTCCTCCCTCTCTTCCTATGCCTTACCAAGACTTTGCAGGCGTGTTCTGTAAGGTCAAGGTTGAGACCTTACCCCACCCACCACCAACCTTATGATTACCCTGTTGATCTATTACCTGGTACTACACCTCATCTGTGTAGGGATTAATCATTATCCATTCCAGAAACCAAGGCTATCAAGGAGTATACTCTATACACAGATCGTGCTATAGACCAGAGGAACGTGTATAGCAAGAGCAAAGTATATATGCTCAGATATAGCAAAGTAAAATAAATAAATATATCCAATAAATCCAATCTCAAATATCTAAATTCCCATGAGATTATGCATTAAAATAAACAGTCCACTTATCTTGCAGGGCTATTGTTTAGCCTGTATAAATAGTCCATACAGTCTTGGATGAAATGTACATGAAAGATGGTATGAAGTAATGGAGATGAACTGTCACTTAGTAGCAACTCTGTCAGAATGTTACATTTAGATAGTCTTAATGCCGCATCCCGATATGGCCTCGTCCATACAGTGCAGAAATCTACAAGAAAGAAGGGAACGCAAAAAGAACAAATCTAAAAGCAGTGTTCATTCTATATAAATAACTGACACGCAAAGATAAAAATTCACTTACAGGATATTCAGAACAATCTGCATTTATCTCCTTCCTAGCTCCAAATACCTTTGGTGCTATAAATTACCGCCTCTCAGCTGTCAAGCACCCGTTCATCACAACCAACTGTTCTGACTCCAGCCGATCACCTTCTGTGTAGCCCCGGTATCCGTATCAAGCAACCTTCAGCAATGGAGTGATAGTAAGGTATTCCCAAAATAGGCACACAGTCTGCTATCTTCATCGTCATTTGGTCTTCTCAAAATAGCACCTATGTACTATCTGGTTTTTCACCAAGCTCGATCTCAGGGGGGCCTATAACCTGGTGCAGATGAAAGAAGCTGACGAGTGGAAGATGACATTCAACTCTAGGTTTGGGCATTACGACTAACTGGTTATGCCCTTCATAATGCCCCTGCTGTCTTCCAGAATTTAGTCAACAATGTCTTCAGGGATCTCCTCTTGTCTCTCGTCATTGTGTACCTGGATGACAGCCTGGTATTTTTCTTATCCCTGGTGGAGCATCGGAGTTACATCTGACAGGTGTTAACCCACCTCCAAGAGAACCTGCAAGATAGAGAAGTATCAGTTTGAGCGTACATCTCTAGCCTTCTGTCATACTCCTTACCTGCGGATACGCTTCCTCAGCATCCCATTGGTGTTTTTTTTCTTTAACTACCGGCATGTCACTTAGATCATTGCTTGATCTTCATGCCAAGTTCCTTGCTACTACGGAACCAGCGTTTCCTAACCTTGTTATCCTGTGTAACAAACTTTTGGCTTGTTTCCTGACTTCGTGTCCTGGCTGTCGATTCCAGCTTTCATCTGTCTCAGGCTTATGACTCGGCTTTCATCTTGACTTTGATCCTGTCTCGTCCTCCGGTACCTCCTCTTTCTGTCTGGCTCTGACCTTGGATTTCCTCTGACTACTCTTCTTCTTTGATCCTCTGTTCCCTAACCTACAGACTCCTACTCGCAACGAGTATCTCTCCAGCTGTTGCCTGCTAGAGTCTCCTCTTGCTTCTGGGACTTTCTCCTTGCTGTTGCTCGACTTCCCGCCTCAGGCCTACTGAGTAAGTCGAGGTCATCGTTGATGGGTGCTCTGACGACTGCCTCCAGTTGTTTTTCCGACTAGTTGAGGGTGAGGATTGTCAAACGTCTATGAATCCCTGCCTTTTATCTGACCGACTTGTCAAGGACTTTGTTGGTCGAAGCTATAAGACCACTGCCTCAAGGCTTTCCGGCTTGTCGAGGGTAGTAGTAGTAGTTGAAATTCTACGACTTAGCCTGAAGATTAGAACTACTCCTCAGACTGGTATAGCCTAAAAACTTCACTATCCACCTTCATCACTTAGTTGTACCTGAGAACTGACCTATTGCATTACGGATCCTACTCCTGCAGGGGAATTTGGAGAAGGACTCTACTAGTTCTATTGTGCAGACTCCTGTCACCGAAAGATTCTCACTGAGACTGACACATTCTTAGGCTATATCATATCTGCTCAAGGCCTTGCCATGGACCCAGGTAAATTGTCTGCTGTGACCTCATGGCCCTTACCTCATGGCTTTAAAGCTGTTCAGTGGGTTAATTTTAAATATATATATATATATATATATATATATATATATATATATATAATTATATAAGTATTTGTTGGGTAGAGGCACACACACTTCAGGAGTCTGTTGCCTGGGTGCTGTAGAATGGCCAAGAAGTATAGTAATAGAAAGGATTCAAGCACTCACAGGACTTTCTTAAGAAAGAACAATAAGTTTAAATACATGATGTGTCAACGTTTCGGCCAGGCACAGCTGGCCTTCCTCAGGACGGTCCTGAGGAAGGCCAGCTGTGCCTGGCCGAAACGTTGACACATCATGTAATTAAACTTATTGTTCCTTCTTAAGAAAGTCCTGTGAGTGCTTGAATCCTTTCTATTACTATATATATATATATATATATATATATATATATATATATATAATATATATTTTTTTATTATTAATAATAATAATAAATACACAATTCCAATGGTTCGGCAGTATTTATAAGAAAGCTAAAATACACAAATATTACCTGAGATCCCAATATTCAGCAAATATGTAGGATTCCAGGCCAGTATAATAAAAGGTATGAGGGGTAAGCAGGAAATGGGGGAGGGACAGGGAGAAACAAAAGGGATGAAGCAGGCTGGAATCCCAACACCACAAAATCCGCAAAATAAAACCAGTCAAATCAAATTTCAAAGTCATACTCACGAGATCATTTAGAAAATTTAACCTTCAGTCCTTCCTAAATGATTTAAAAAATTGCTCATGGCATAGATTACATCTAATACCTGACCTTGATTCAGCGATTGACTTTTTTAACTCAGAATTCCTATAGGTCTGTAATACCCATGCCCCACTAAGAAAGGTCAGGGTCAGGGGGGCACATCTACCATGGGTCTCAGTTGACTTGATTCAATTATTCAGTTTCAGAGATTCATTATGGACAAAATTTAAACAATCTGGCTCCCCTCATGATCACACTATATATAGGCAAGTACGGAATACATGTACAAAACAAACAAAACTAGCAAAAGCACAATATTTTAATAACAACTTGGACAATAACATTTCAAAGCCTGCCAACTTTTGGAAGGTTATAAAAAACATCTACAATCCACCTAACCATTCTCACCCATCAAATATAACAATAGACAATGAAACCATACAGTGCCCCCCAGCCATAGCCAATGCTTTCAACAGCTACTTTGTTGGATGTGCCACCACACTGATTAAACAAAACAAAGGCCACTCTGAAGTCCCACTAAGTTCAGAACAGTCACTGGCACCTGCTGCCTGGTCCAACAGTGCAAATGAATTCAATTTCAGGCCAGTAAATGAAAGTGAAGTATATGATCACCTCCTCAACCCAAAACTGAAATCTCAATCGAGCCCTGACCAACTACCAGCAATTTTATTAAAGCTCAGTGCTATGGTCACAGCCCAACCGATAGCAACTCTAATTAATGCCTCTTTGACATCAGGGTATATGCCCAAATCCTGGAAAGTGGCAAGAGTTGTACCTATCCACAAAAGTGGGGATAAAAATGTAGTATCAAATTACAGACCGATATCTCTCCTCCCCACCTTATCTGAAATCATAGAGAAATGTGTACATATGCAACTACATAAATATTACCAACAGACCAGTTTCTTCACCCCTGTTCAATCAGGGTTTAGACCAAACCACTCAACAGTCACGTCTCTTCTAAAAGTAACCAATGATATCCAGACTGGCATGGAAAATGGTGAACTCACTGGAGCTATTTTCCTTGATTTCGCTAAGGCCTTTGACACAGTAGACCATAACGTTCTTATCAGCAAACTCCATAACTCAGGATTGGGTAATAATTCTCTACAATGGTTCCGATCCTATTTATCAGACAGAATGCAGTATGTGTCAGTTGCAAACAATGACTCCCGTCCGCTCAAAATAACAAGTGGAGTTCCCCAAGGCTCCATTCTTGGCCCTCTTCTATTTTCTCTTTTTATAAATGATCTGCCCAAGGTTTGCAAATCATCTTCAGTACACATGTATGCAGATGACACCATAATCTATGCTAAAAACTCTAGCATATCACAACTTGAAACCGAATTACAACATGATTTCTACAAAGTGGAAAGATGGATAACACAGAACAAACTTTTCTTAAACACAGATAAAACAGTCACAATGATATTTGGCACAAAGCACAAACTGCGTAGTCTCGACAATATCCACCTATCCATTGTGACAGAGTCTAATCGTAAATTGGCCCCAGTAGACTCCTACAAATATCTTGGTATGTGGCTTGACCCTAACCTCAATTTTGGTCACCACATTGACAAATTAACCTCTAAACTTTATCCCAAAATAAGTACACTTTATAGAAACAAATTATGTGTAAGTACCCAGGTGAGAAAACGTATTGTACAACAGATGCTGCTGCCAGTCATAGACTATGGTGACGTAGTATATGCTCCAGCGCCAGAAATCCACCTCAGTAAACTTGACACTCTATATAATTCATTATGCCGCTTTATCCTCCAGTGTGACTACACTACCCATCATTGTGACATGCTAAAAGAACTAAATTGGCTAACACTCAAATCTAGACGTGACCTTCATCTTTCTTGCTTAGTACACAATCACTTCTCTGGAAAACTACCACAATACCTAAGCAGTATGCTCACCCCAGCTCTCCATACTAACTATAACCTCCGCTCCACTACTAACAACTCACTGCGTATACCACAATACAAGAAAGAAGCAGGAAGATCTGCCTTCTCCTTCAGAGCTCCAAAAATCTGGAACAATCTGCCGGAAAAAATCACATCTGCACCCAGTCTAAAATCCTTAAAAGCAAATGTTTCTTTATATCTACAAACAGTGTGTAACTGCAAATAATCCCATTATTTAATAAGTATGTATATTTCTGTATGTTTGTATATAATGTCTCACAATTAGTGTAAATATGTAACCTTTTACTGAAAACTATCCAGGACATACTTGAAAACGAGAGAAATCTCAATGTATTCTTCCTGGTAAAACATTTTCTAAATAAATAAATAAATAAATAATAAAGAGTCAGCCAGAGCAGCTGGTGCTCTATACTTTTATCACATTCTAGCCCCCCCCTTTTTCTTTCCTATTGCCTAAATGCTATGATCTCACAAAACCTGCCTGAATCCATTTCCTAGCACGTGCAAAGTCAACACATTCCCCCATTTTTACTCGTCCTATGTTGCACTGTTCCCAAGTATCTTCCTCAGGGCAGAGAAACCGAGTGGGCTTGAAAAAACTTTTTGAGGTGAAAATTCACCCACCGTCCATCCAGAGCAATTCCCTCAGCAACATGAGCTTTCCTGCAAAATTCCTAGGTTGGATACTTATTCTAATATCTGTCTCCAATTGCACACTTATGTACAAAATGTACACATATTTACAAGATTCTCTTTGCTAAAAAGTCTCTACAGGACTGAGACCAAGGACAGTTCATGTTTGTATGGATGATTGTAATTGAGTCATCTGTCTCCCATCACTCTGTTAAGCATCAGATTTCCTGCAGTTGACGCCCATGACATCCATTGAAATCAACATCTCAGTCATGTTCCCTTGGCTTTCAACCGCTCTTGATGTTGTTCCAGTCATCATAAGGTAAGTGAACAAAAATTAAAATCCCACCATACTGGAATATTTGAAAAACATGTCAATACAACTCTTTGGTAATGTGATTCATCTATACTTTTTATGGATCTCTCATCAGATCCTTACCATGCCATCTGTTAAAACACACCTTCCTCCCATGAACGCAGTTTTGAGGATGCCATTTGCCACCTTTATTTAAAATGATCTTGCCCACTTACTATTTGTTATAACTGCTCCATACACGATCACCCATTCCCAGGTCTGTCATGATTTTGAACATAGTCCTCCCCCTTTTATCTCTCTCTTACCCTGTGTACACATATAAATGCACATGATTCTTGCTCTCTATGCTACTTAACATGCATTGTATGTAACACATTTCCCTTCTTTCCCATTGTGATACAATGTATACTTAGTCCTGTGAGGAAGTTCCACCATTGTCCTTCAATGAGTTCAGTCTCTATAATATACAATGAATGTTGTTAGAGAACGAGAGCGAGAGAAATAAAAGAGAGCAAAAAAACAACAGATGAGAAAGAGAGAAACAAAAGCAGAGAGAGAGAGGGAGAAGCAAACAGAAGAAAATGAAATCCTGAATAGAAATTCTGTCTTTGTCTGCTTTTCAACTATTTTCAATCCTGCTTATCTCCTGGAGAAACGAGAAAGAATAAAAAGTGAGTTCCCCCCCACCTCGGAACCCACACATTACCTCCCTGGGAGATGTGGGCTTATTGTGGATTAAACCGCAAAGTTCACACCCACAACAGTGTCCACCATCCATCCCTGTGTACACACACAACTTTAAATGCCCCCCATATTCCTAAAAATGACCACACAATTTTATGATACAGACAAAACAACCAACTGCAATATTACTGCACCCTCCCCTCACTATAACATTACGAGAATTTGTAAAAATATAGGTTGAAATGGAAAAATAATTATAATTTAGTTGTCTCCGAGACCACTATCAAGTGACCCTGCTTAAGGTGGTGTAATTCTGCCTCAAGCCTGGTAACTTGCTCTCTTAAGAGCTCATGTTCAATATTTATTTTAGTGTAATCTCTTCCTAAATTTTCATGTTCTCTTTTCAGAGAAGAAAATGGTCTCCATGTCCCAAAATTATATTTTACACGTCTCTGTTATTATTTATCTCAATGTTTGGTCCTTCTTTTCCTGCACAATTTCCCCTTGCTGTGCCTCCCCCAAAATTTGCCACATTTCTTATCCTCCAGTTTTCCCTCTCTGTCTTTCACTGCGGTGCTTCCCAACTCCACTTAAGGGGCATTACTGATGAGACTGCACATACCCATTCAGTGTATGGGTGGTCAATCCACCACTTATCTGCTCCCAATAATAACAGTTCTAAATCTCTGGGGGTTGGATCAAACAACCTCAAAAATTCCTGACATTGCCTAGGAAGAGTGTCCAGAACCCTTGTAATGTGTTCTGGTGAGCCCTGTGCCATTGTCCGCTGTGGCTGGAGTAGGATGCACCAGAACAAAACCCTTTGTGCCATCCCACTAGGTCCTTCTGTTGGTGTCATGGCAATCTAACTGGCTTCTTTTCCTATATTATTTATATAGTCTCTGTTATTCTTCCTGCCTGAACAGACACACTTGCATTAAAGCCAAGCAATCTGCTAGCCATTGGACCCAGAGCCCTCCCATTTTGGCTCTTTCAACCCCTCTCTGGAACCACCTGGTAAATTAATTAAAGTTAGAAGTTGGCATAGCACCCCACCATTTTTGGAAGTTGTCCTTATCCCCCATGGACATGGGACGTGTCTGCATGGAAAATCCCGTTGGCATCTGTCTTGCATTATAGGTTTCGGACACTGTCACTGGTGTCTGTGGTATCTGGCTTTGGTAGGGTGCAGTAAAACACAGTGAGGTCTTTCCCTGGTACACTGTCGGCAATTGTACCTTCTCTTCCCTCCATGAGTCTAGTGCTCGATATAATTTTGGAATATCCTTCACTTGCTTATCTTTCTCCTCTAATTTCTCTTTTTCTTTATAGCTCATAACTATGCCCTAGAGCTCTGCAACCTTAGCTACATACACATCCCTCTGTTCTTCCATCTATTCTAATTCTTTCTCCAATTCTCCCACAATGGTAGTCGTCCTCAGGGTTGCCATTCTGAAACAGTCTCTCTTTTCCATGGCCTCCTCTATTCTATCTGACAATTCTGAATTACATTTTCGCAGTTCCTGAACCATATCTGCTAAACCACCAGTTGTTGCAACAACTTCCTGTACCACCATACTTTCACTTTAATTATAATTATATTTTTTGTGTGTGACAACCTGTGTCAACACCTGCATAAACCCGTCATACTTATCACAGGCAGGGTTCACTGGTTCAGGGAGCACATATGGGGCATCATGTTTGTAAATATCTTCATGGAAGTATTGACGCACTTCTTCAGAAAAATATTTTGCCCCTGGAAATTACATCTTAACCCCTGTATGCCTACATATGTAACAAACCTTGCAACTCCTGCCCAGGAATAGAAGATTTGTTTGTTGAACCTGTTGTGTTTGACCAGGATCTAATTGTCTGTGTTCTGAGGCCCAAAAAGACAAGTTGTAGAACAAAAAAAAAACAAAAAAACAAAAAAGCTAAAAGGGATGGAAAAAAACAAAAACTAAAAAATACAAAAAAACAACAAAACAACACAAAATCTTATGGTGCAGGAGAAGTGTGCACTTCAAGTAGTTTATCAAACATTGCTACAGCGACAAAAAATGGATGCTGTATGTCACAGTCCATTGTTCACTCAATACCCCTGTTTATTAGAAAAATATATAGTTAGACATGTATAAATTCACAAACAATATTGATAATTAAGCCAAAACAAAACCCTGTCATTTGGTTATCTTTATCTCTATTATTGAATCAGCCACCATATAACAACAACATGGCTGCTGCTCAAAATGGCTACAACATGTGTTTTACACCACATATCACCCAAGCAGACACACATATCCCACAAAAATAAATGAATAAAAACTTTTCCTTTCTTCAGATGGACCATTCTATTACACAGAACAAATGATGCACACCTTTGTGGAAGATCAAACATTAATGGTTCTATCTTATTGTAGCCACAAAATGGCTAAGTCATGTGGACAAATCCAAAATGGCCACTGATTTGTAACCAATATCTAGCAAGAAACTGCCCATTTCCACTTTTCCCTTTAACAAAGCAATATTTATTCTTAAACCCAAAGTACAATTATCAGACAGCAAAATGTGTTAGTTAGTAGACCTAGGGCTAGATTTAAAGGCAGCCGTTAAACCAGCCGGTAAGTGAAAAAGGCACATCGCTCGCAAATAATACAGGAGTTACGGCAGATTCAATAGCTACTCTACTAGAATAGCTATCGAGCGTAGGCACACAAAAAACACGTAACACAAAAGCCGTTGTCGCTCATGTTAATGCACAACGGGCGGCCAAATCTAACATAACGGCTGCCGTTGTCTAGCAACCATGATTGATGCAAAAACAAATTCAAACACACAGCCAATCACAAAGCCCCAATGTATCAAATAACTTCAAATACACCTATATATACCCAAAAATAACCGTCACACACTGTCTGTTATCGAGTTCTTCAGAGCCAGATATCAGGACCCAGGAGCGGAGGATAGTGATTAGAGAGAGGGAGACAGGAGCGTTCATTGGAGGTAGAGGAGTTTTGGAGTTTGGAGAGAGGAGAGCATTGCACAGAATACAACACATAGCACACCTTTGCACATATTACATACACACATACAAACACATACACATATATACACATAGTCCTTTTATTTTATAACACCTTACACATTTTAATTTTTATTTTGACAGTGTGAATCTGTGAGTGAAAGTGTGTGAAAGAGAGTGAGTGGATCGAGTGTATCTGTGGGAGTGCCTGGGTGTGACTGGGTGAGTGATGGCCAGGAGAGGAGGACAGGAGAGAGGGATGGGGAGAGTAGTGGAGGAGGAGGAAGCTCAGGAGGGTATCCCTCGGCAGAGCAGGGGTGGGAGAGGGAGATCCGCAGGGCGGAGGGGGACCCAGCCCACAAAAGCAGGCACAAGCAGGACAGGGACAGAACCTGCAGTGGGATGAGGGGTAGTTGCTGGGGAGCACCCCACACAGTCAGGGTCAGACCAGGCAGGGCACTCCGGCTCAGAATCCTCCCATGCCAGAGCTGACGAGGGCAGGATCAGGGACCCCAAATACACAGAGGAGGAGAACACGGCTCTCGTGGAAGCTGTCCTGGAGAGGCAGAGTGTTCTGCACCCGACAGCGAAGGTCCCTGGCCTGTCAGCGAGGAGGAAAGCAGTCTGGAACCAGATCTGCAGCCGGGTGAACGCGGTGGCTCCATGCAGGCGGGACTTGGAGTCCATCAAAAAGAGATGGGGAGACTGCCGGAGGGTCGTCAAAAACAAGATGATCGAGCTCGCCAAGCACGTCCGAGGCACTGGAGGTGGACCAGCAGTCCCTATCACCTTCTGCGGCTGGGAGGAGATGGTGCGGCAGACCATGTCTCCGACCCAGATCTAGGGGGTCATTGGAGGAACTGACACTGGGGATGAGAGGAGCCTCCACACTACCGGTAAGTGCAACACTACAGAACAACACACTACAGCAACCAACACCAGCTGCACACACAGTCACACCTCAACACATGTCCATCACTCAGCCATACAACTGCACCAACACAGCACCCTGAGGGTTAAAAAAAGGACACAACACCTGGACAAATGGCAACGTCCAACTTGGGACAAACCTGTCAAAGTCCTACTTCAACCCTCCTGTCGCTGTGCTCATCACACACAATACACAAACCGTTATGTTCAAAATGTTGTCTGTCTTAGATCATCACTGTTCACACACAATGTCACCCATGTCCCCACCCCCACCCTAACCCCTTGAGTGCTAGAGGGATCATCAATGCATCAATCAACAATGCATTGGCAACCCCTCTGTTACTCAAGGGGTTAACCAGACAACAAACAAGTCAATAGGCCAACGATCACATACTACACAGGGGACATTCATTAAGTGGTGACAAAGAGATGGTGGAGAGAAATTAACCCTCACACACCCTCACTTCACCAATACCAGTGTTAGTCCACGGAGAATATGCAACAACAAGAATCAAGTTTATAAGGTCCCATTGTACAGACTCCATGGAAAACACTTGAAATGGGGAAAGGAGATCACTGGAGAAGTCACCATCATGTCACTTCATCAGTTCAACATCACCGCTTACTGAATCACAAAAAGAGGGCATCAGGTCACACATCACAGTGTCCCACAGAATAAATGCTTGTAGGTGCAACACACAGGCCGAAAACTATTCCACAGATTTCAAGCTGGAAAAAGTAGGCATTGGTGTTGTGGCTGCAATCATATACTCTGACTTGAAATGACATATCCCATATCTGATTCCCACATGGATCCACAGGGTGCTGATGCCATGGATGGATGGTACACCAGCCGCTCTTTGCAGGATACACATGGGAAACAAATAGCAAACATCATTGTACCTTGGTCACCAACAGGCCATGACTGATGGATATCTAGGATTGAGTACGGTTGCCTCACACAGAAGGATGGATGGGCTCATACACAGAATAAAACAGGCCTCAATCAAACATATCCCTCACTACTGGCTGGATTGTTGCCCTTAGGATTCAAATGTTAATAAATATGTTCCAACACGATGTGAACACAGAGATCACTTCACTGGATGTGATTGCCTTACTGGCCAGATATGTGCACCCATCACAAATCAACCTACATTGCTACCATCCAAATACACATACATAGTATATCACACTCTACGTAGATGGGATATACGAGGTATGTTCATATCCATCATATCAATACAATGTCTTGTTGGATGGGTGCACATGTATAGCCAGTAAAACAATCACACCTACTGAACTGCTCTCTGGCTTCACATCTTGGAAGGATATTACTGTATCCATATGAAGGGTACATATCCACATACATATATGACCATTTCTACTTGTGTGCGACTGTAGTGGGATAGCAATGGGTAATGTCATCATGATGTCATATCATTGCCATCGTTAACAGATGTGTCTTGATCTAAGTCCCATCCCTCCAACACTCATGGTTATACAGATATTGCTCTATGTGACAGGTGGAGATATCTATCATTTGACCACACGGAGGCTCTTCAGCAGAACCAAAGTCGCAACATTTCGAGATAAATACCTCTTTGGAATGGTCCACAGAGTGTGCTTGCAAACCATGCACACTCTGTACACCATTCCAATTAAGTATTGTTCTCTAAATGGGGCGATTTGGGCTCTGCTGAAAAGCCCTCGTGTGGACAAATGACTGAAATCTACATCTGTCACATAGAGCAATATCTGAACAACCATGAGGGTAGGAGGGATAGGACTAACAGCAGACAACATCTGTTTTCACAATGTCTACAATATGACATCAAGGTGGACTTAACCTTTGCCATCCCTACAAGTTGTGAAGATAAATATATGTTGTTGGATTCACCCCCCCCCCCCCCCGAGTTAAACAATGGTATTCGTACTGCTGAAAGGTGTGTTGATGCAAAAGGTATCACAGCTCAGACATGGATATGTCAGGGGCAATATCCTAGTGGCCTGAAATTGTACAGTGGTGCTGTTACTACACAATCATATGGACAGCTCTGGTACAGGGACCAGATATCTACATGGGAGGGTGTTGCAACAGCCCCACTGTACTATTTCGGCCCACTGTGATATTGCACCTCAAAATGAAACCTTCACCTGTAATAACTCAAACAACACCTTTCAGCAGTGGGTGTACCCTTGTTTACCCAGGGGGATTAACCCAAACACATATATTTTTCTTCACCACATATCAAAGTATAACTGTCTCCACAAACATATGGCTAAGGTCACTAATCACAACATCTTATTTCTCCACACAGCTTACGGCCCTCAAGCCCAGAGTGGAGGAGGCAATGTCACCCCCCAGTGAGGAGGACACAGAGGAGGGGACCAGCCGGTGGTCACCTTACCCACCATCACCATCCCCTCCAACACAGGCTGCACCACCACCTACTGCACCCCTTCAAGCTGGACCACCACAGGCTGCACCCCTTCAAGCTGGACCACCACAGGCTGCACCACCACAAGCTGCACCTCCCCAGTACAGTGGCTGGATGCAACAGGAGGAGAGGTGGACTTATCCAGCCACCTCCACCAGCTACTACCCTCCATCAGCAGCACCACCACCGCCAGGGAGGCAATGGCTGCCAGGGACAGTGGCCACCACCCAATATGGGCCATATACCTACCAGTTAAACCCACCCTCCTGGATGGCTCCACAGCATGCCCCAAGGTATGATCCCAGGTGGGGTCCAAGCACCTATCAGTGGCCACCATATGACCCATGGCCACTGGACTACCCACACCTGGGCCTGATTGGTGAGCCCCAGTGCCCCCTACCCAGGGACATTTTCACACCTCCACCAGCACACACATCATTGGGCAGCTCGGAGTCACTTGATGTGGTGGGCATATGCCCATCATCTGCATCAGCCACTCCAACAGCTGTCACAGCAGCCACAGCACCTCCAGCAGCAGCAGAGCAAACAGCACCCTCAGCACCAAAGGAAACAACACCCTCAGCACCAGAGGAAACAGCACCCTCAGCAGCAGAGGAAACAGCACCCTCGGCAGCAGAAGACTCAGCACCCTCAGCAGCAGAGGAAACAGCAGCACCAGTGACACCGGGCACATCCACCTCCAGCACCTCACTCCTCACAGGGATGGAGGCGGAGTTTATGGCCCTGCAGAGGAGACTACTCTGGTCGAGCAGGAGTACTGACAACAACATTACAAGGAGCAGGAGGCAATCCAGAAGGAACATTGCACAATTGGAGACCAGGATCCAAGGCCTGGAGTCGGAGGTGGCCAGGGGGAACACACTACTCCAGCAGCTCAGGACTGGTCTCATGGACATGTTAACACAGGTCCTTGTGGAGTTGAGGGAGATAAACCTCAGGGAGAACCTGAGGATGGAGAGGGAGAACTTGCGTTCCACTGAGGGGTCTACTGCAACCACCACTCCCTCCAGTGTTACCCCTGAAGCCACACCTAGGGGGCAGAGGATTACCAGGAGTTCAACAAGGGCATCCACCTCTGGCACCCAGGCTATGGCCCCCCACCCAAAAAGGAAAAAATGAAAGGCCCAACCTGTCAACTTTCCCCTCAATAAAAAAAACCTTTTTTTGTATTCCTGTCTGATCTGTTGTGTCTTCAGTTATGGATTGGGTGGCAGGGTTGTCTCCAATGCATTGCCATACAATGCAGTGAACACAACCTCTGCCTGGGTGAAATGTTAGTGGGATGCTACAACATGGGTTCACACACACACCGTTGTACAAATTCAACTTGTAATACATCCCTGGAGCCATATTATACCACTGTGTTATATGGCGGTGTTGTGTGTTGAATTTGAACAACAAAACATACCCCTTAGCACAACAAATGGTACAACATTGAACATTCGTCTACATCATATGTTGTGTTTAACCCTTTGAGTGCCAGAGTGGTAGGCAATGCATTGCAAAGAAATGCGTTGGGGACCACTCTTGCACTCAGTGGGTTAATGGGATAACCAGACAAACAGCTCTGTCACTTAGCGGGGACATTACAAGCAGGACAGATAAATGGGACATGTATCAATATTGTCTTGGATTCACACACTCATTGTGCAACTGACTTACTGGGGAAGCCAATGTTTTTAACCTAGGATTTCAATGTGTAGCACACACATTGATATCCTGGGGTGGGCATTGGTGTCTCCAGTAAGTTGAGTTGCTGTTTCCCTAAGGGTGTAACAGACTTCACCAGTGATAACACATGTCCACTTAGTCTGTTTGTTTGTTGATATGTCAAAGTGGAGCAAAATCTCAGAACATTGATTATACTGAGCAATACAGAAACTGTGGACAGGTATTCACTGTGGAAGTATGTCCCCTGTATCACCTCTTTATCACTCCCACTACACATTGGTGCATCACTGCCACCATCATCTGTTTGCATGGATACATCACAGAGTCCACTCACTGGCAAACAAGTGGTGGACTCCTGTGATGTGGGTGATGCCTTTCCATGTATGGGGGATACTCTATCCTGGGTGTGGTTACGCATTAACAAATGTGTTCTCAAATATATCCTCCTACAGACACAGATAGAATGGTGATGGTTTATCTTTATTGTGTCTCAAAGTACATTAGAATGTACATGTGTTTTCTGTGTGTATTGCCTATATGCATTTAACACCTGTATGTGAACACTAAATGTACTTTGAAACTAAATTGTACTACTTCAGTATCACTGCTGCCCTGCTTATGTGTTGTCCACAAGGTTTGACAACTCTGTAGCTGAGCATCCTAACTGTACAGGTTATAACACTCAAGAAATGGTGTTTTCTGTGTCTATATGAGAATGTTCCAGTAGAGGTTGGTGTGAACCTCAGGTCAAACTTTGCATCACCAACAACATCACCATAAACAGCAAGGGGTGATCTTCATGAAGGTGTTGTCAAGACATCAATCCAGTCACATGGATCATGTTACGGATGCCTGTGGGACAAGAGGACAGGATTTGGAGCAGTAGACCTGAACTGATCATCAAGCAACAACAATTTAGTCTTTTTAATCCCCTCAATTGCCACGGTTACAGGTGAGTACACAAACCATTGCTTGACAATGTGTTGTGTACTCATCTGTAACCAATTCTGTGGGGAACTTAGGACATGTGCACCAGCCCTATGGATTTGTGCCCCTGACATGTATACACACATTAACAAGTGTTCTGAGAGCTCCATGGAGGTAATGACATTGTGCTGCCACTGTGAAAGTGACAGTGGCAGACCAATGTCATTTGTTCCATGGAACTGTTAGGACATATTTGTTGATGTGTGTATTCATGTCGGGGGCACATATGTCTGCACACTCACAGGTCAGCATGGAGTCCCTAGTAATCTGATCAACGTCTCATGAACTCTACATTGTGTGACCATACCACTGTACATCCACCCCTGTGCTGCTTTTCTCAGCTGTAGCACTGTACAGGTCCCATATTGAGTCCAATGTCCCTTTAACCCCTGATGTGCCTGAGTATTATCCAATGAATATCATTAGATTATTATTATTATTATTATTTATTTATATAGCGCACACAGATTCCGCAGTGCTTTACACTCATATTGGTTCCTGTCCCCCATTGGGGCTCACAATCTAAATTCACCTATCAGTATGTTTTTTGGAGTGTGGGAGGAAACCGGAGTACCCGGAGGAAACCCACGCAAACACGGTGAGAACATACAAACTCATTGCAGATGTTGTCCTTGGTGGGATTTGAACCCAGGACCCCAGCGCTGCAAGGCAACAGTGCTAACCACTGAGCCACCATGCTGATACTCTTTCGCTACTGGGCTAGCATGGTTGTTCAGGCTATAATCATGGGATATCCAGTTAGTTGCTGTCAATCAAGCCGTGTAAGGTGATGAACATGGGTAATATGTTGTACCTTGTTTCTCCTGGGGATGTGTGTGATATCCTTGGGGTCTGTATGTCAACGTGGAGAGTGGAATGGAGGATGGTTTTTGAGTCCACACACACAATTTGCCACGTGAACTGCCAGTGCAGTGCTGTGTCACTGTTCCTGTGGGGTGAGACAGAACATAATGTGCAGTGTGGTTAGTGTCACAGGACTGATGGGGGACTTGCATGGATCGTTTGCATGCGTGTGTTATACTCACAGGTGAAGTGTTCCGTGATGAGCCTGTCTCTGATCTGTGCCCCTCTCATGGTCTCCTCCACATGCCCGATGTCCATGGCCACTTCCTGTATGGGGGGGTCCGGGATGTTCTCCAGCAGCCTGGTGTCCACTGCGATGTTGTGCAGTATTGCGCACACCACAATGATGTCACACACCTTAGCCGGTGCATACTGCAGTGCTCCCCCAGAGTGGTCCAGAAATCTGAATCTTGACTTGAGGAGCCCAAATGTCCGCTCAGTAGCATTCCTCGTTCTGGCATGAGCCTGGTTGTACCTTTCCTGGGCATGTGTTTGGAGATTGGCCAGAGGGGTCAGTAGCCAGGACTTGCATCCATAGCCAGCATCACCTGTGTAATGTGAGTGACATGATGAGACAGGGAGCACATGCTGTGTGAATGACGTTTTGTGTGGTGGACGTAGTAGCTGTGGGTCAGGTGCATGCTGAGCAGCGTGGTGTGTATGCCTGTGTATGTGGTGTGATTTTGTTTTGTGAACTCACCCACTAGCCATCCCCCTGTAAAGGTTCCATTCTCAAAATCTCTGTGGACTGAGGAGTTTTGTAGAGTGTATGCATCATGTGAGCTGCCAGGATATTTTGCACAGACATTCATGATCCTCATGTTGCTGTCACACACCATCTGCACGTTGATGGAGTGGAAGTTCTTCCTGTTGATGAATAGCTGTGCATCACATGCTGGCGCCTTAATCCGGACATGGGTGCAATCTATAGCACCCATGACCCTGGGCATGCCTCCCCTGGCGTAAAAGGCCTGCTTGACGTGTATCCAGTCCATGCCGATGGTGGGGAAATGTATATAGGTACTGGCCTTGCTTTTGATGGCTGGCAGGACCTGGGCCAGCACTCTGGAGAATGTGGCCTGTGACATGCCAGATGCGTAACCCTCAGTGGACTGGAAGGCCCCACTTGCCATGAAGTGTATGGCACAGAGTAGTTTCTGCAGGCCAGTTAGGGCATGGTTGTAGATGTAGATGGGATCCACCTGCTCCTTGATGACCTCATACAAGGCAATGATGCTGTCAGGCCTCAACCTGTAGCGATCAATGGGCCTTGGTGGTCGTCTATACATCCTCTGCCCTCCAGGTGGGGATGGACTGCTGTGTGGCTGCTGAGCCAGAGCCTCCTCACTTGCAACAGGTGAAGGCTGTTGATCAGGCGTGCTTGGAGGTTGCTGATGTTCCCTAGCACTCTCCCTTGCACGCCTTCTCCGCAGTCTTTGCAACAACATGTAACCCAACATACTGTTTGCTCTCTCTATCTGTCTCTCTCTATCTCTCTCTCTCCCTTCCTGAGTGGAAAACAAGCCACAAGTGAGTGTGTTGAGTTGTCCCTTTAAGTACTTGCTAGGACGTTGTGTAGGTGTGGTGATGAGGTGAGTGCTGACAATTGGTGAGTTGTTTTTGTCCAGTGTTTGCAGGTGTGTGTGTGTGTGTTATAAGATGTGGTGTGTTGTGCTTGTTATGTGTCTGCCATTTGCGGGTGTGCAGTTGTGGGGTGCAGGTCGCGTGTTGATGTTGCCCAGGTGAGCTTCTATTTGCAGGTGTCCGCTTTGTGTGATAACCCCCATTGTTCCGTGCCATCTTGTGTTGTTGTTTTTTTGTGTGTCGTTGTCCCTGTGGTGTTGGTTGTTGTTGTGTGTGGAGTGATTTGTGTTGTGTGTGCATGTTTTTGTGTTGTTTTGGCATTGCACGGGTTAATTTTCCCATTTACATGGTTGTGCAGTAAGCATTTTGTGTATTTTCCTATGTAACGGGTGTTTTGTTTTGCCCGTTAAGTGTCTAATGGCTAAGAAAAGTGGGTCTTAACTTTTTGCCGTTAGGTGTGTCTTTTTTTCAGCCGTTATCAGTACCGCAAGCCTTTGAATAGCTCTGGGGTATGTTGTTCCATGCGTCTGGATGCACGTAAGTGTATCGGCCGTTAGGATTCTGCAACTGCCGTTAGCTGTTCTTTAGATGGATCTTTGAATTGCAACATGACACTTAACGCACCCGTTAGTGATTTTTTTTAATGACGGCTGCCTTTAAATCGAGCCCCTAGTGTTAGTAAAAAAATCTTTGAGAAAATCTTCCCGCACCATTAGTAGTTACCCACAAGACAATCCAAGATGACCACTGGTGTAACTTATTCAAGCCTGCTCAATAGGCCTCATGTGTTTGGGGATTGGCCAAAACAACAGTGTATTTTAACAAAATATAATTTGCTTCCTCAGAAGACACAGTTAAAGGCAAAAACAAACTTAAACTCTGTTACAAGTGAATACCTAAATTTTGCTTCCACATGGCTACATGCCTGCAAACTGTTTTATGCATGCAAATAAAAACTCTAGACAAAGAACAGGCCTTCTTTGAAAAACAATATGGCTGCTGCCCCTCCTCCACAGGTTTGCAAATAAACACAGCTATTTATCCTTTCAAGCAGAAAAAAACGAAGAAAAAAATAATAAAAAAACTCAGAGTTTCCAGTTTCACCTAAATCCAACACAGTGAACCTTGGACAAGGCAATTATCATGCAAATAGGACAATACTCTGAATCAGTATCTAACTTTTTCTAAACACAATCCCAAATCCTCCAACGCAATAATAAAAAAAAATCACAGTCCCACAGCCCCTATGTACTTGAAAGTTAGATAATAAATCTAAACAATGTACCCCTTATACAAATTATCCCTTATCCCACCCCAATTTCGCTTAAAAATGGTATTGCACTCTAGAAATAAATACCACTGTGCTTTCTGAAATAATGCCCTGTAGAAGTCCTGTCTTGGTTGCCAAAATGTAGTAAATAATTTAATATGTATACATATATATATATATATATTAATAATAATAATAAATGCACAATTCCAATGGTTCGTCTTCTTTAGGAAGTATTTATAAAAAAAGCTAAAATACAGAGATTTACATTCAAGAGTGCAATTCCTTCCAAGCTATACCAGGCAACAAATTTCCCTTTACTGCATTAACACTTACAAACACTCAAATATTACCTGAGATCCCAAGATTCAGCAAACATGTAGGATTCCAGGGCAGCATAATAAAAGGGATTAGGGGTAGGCAGGAAATGGGGGAGGGACAGGGAGGGACAAAAGGGAGAGAAGCAGGCTGGAATCCCAACACCACAGAAAGAGTCAGCCAGAGCAGCTGGTGCTCAATACTTTTATTAACTTTCTAGCCCCTCCCTCCTTCTTTTCTACTGGCTAAAGACTATGATATCACAAAACCTGCCCCCATCCATTTCCTAGCATGTACAAAGTCACCACGTTTTGACATGGGCTGGACTTGATGGACGCATGTCTTTTTTTCAGCCTCATCAACTATGTTGCTATAGTACTATGTATTATCACCCTATCACAGCCATGAATCATAAGGGAGTGGAGTCCCACAGTTGGACTCCTGAGGCATTGCAGGCATTTGAAACCTTGAAAAGCCCCTTCTCTTATGCCCCTATTCTCAAATATCCTGACCTTCTAGCCCTATTCATTCTCAATGTGGCTGCCTCTGAAGTTGTGGCCTGAGCTTTTCTTTCTCCGCGATCCACTGATTCTGGAGTTCTCCATCCCGTTCCTTCTTCTCCAGACATTTTTCTTCTGCTTAGAGGAATTAAGATACTGGTAACAGGCATATGCTGGCAGTAAAGTTGGCCCTGGACGAGTGGAGGTACTTGTTGGAGGGATCCCGTCATGTGTCTACCATCCTAACTGATCACCAGATCTTTGGTATCTGCCAAGCACCTAAACAGGCTCATTGGTCTTTGTTTTTCTCCCATTTTGACTATGTAATTTTGTACATTCCTGGGACAAAGAACAAGTCTTCTAGTCCCTGTCAGGTTGCTCCACAGCCTATCATTTCTTCTACTTGGATCATATCCTCATTGTCTACTAGCCTTCTCACCAGCCTCCAGAAAACCCAGTCCACCTGCCCATCTGGGGTCTCTCTGCCTCCTAATATGTACTTTGTACCAGAACAGTTCCATTCGGATATCCTTCATTGGGGGCACTGTTCTGTGATGGTTAGTCATCCTAGACTTCTCTGTACCCAGGATCTTATCACCAGTTACTTTTGGTGGCCTGAGCTTAAGACTGATATGTCATATTTTATGTCCTTCTGTCTAGGGGTGGGCGAAAGGTCCTGTCATGTTCCATAGAAAATCACATAGTTGTATGCTTTTTCATGTGAAAATCTGCTTTAAATACAGCTATTAAAATCTTTACTATCTTTGCCCACTGGCAAAAATTGTTCGCTGTTTTTTTCAATGGCTAGAAAGTTTTCACCCCATTATTAACATGTTTTTTTGGCTTTTTGCTATAAAAAAACGTGCAATTTTCCAGGAAATTAAACACAATACAAGCAGCAACAGATTGATAGAGGTGCTAGGCTGTTGTGCTGTGAAATTAATAGCAACATTGAGGAAAAAGAGGCTCATAGTGACTGCTATCACTATCAGCAGGTTTCATAACAATAAAAGGAGGACCTGGAAGGACCGTTATGCATCCAGTGAGTCTGAGGAGGAGGAAGTGACTACTACCACCAACATGAAATGGTCTAGATGCCCTTGTTCCCCAGACCCAAAGCTGGCCAGTCCTCCTACATCACCCCTAGGGTTCTTGGGGAAATTTATCTCACAGGAAGAAGAAAAGGGTAGTAGTGTAAGCAGGACAGGTCAGCTGCCTGTGCCTGCTGCCAGTACTACGCCTGCTGCCAGTGATGTCCCTGCTGCCACCAGTGCTGTGCCTGTTGCCAGTGCTGAACCTGCTGCCGGTGTGTCCTGTGATTCTCAGGAAGGGGGAAGGAGAAGATGATGCCAAGTGTGACAGCAGGGGACCCTAAGTCACACTTCTCATCCCCAGGAAGTCCCCCAGAAGGTGCAGCAGCTTTTACAGAGTGTTAGGAATGAAGGAGGGGGTGATCGTCATATTACTAGTGACTGTGAGGAGGAAGACTCAGGGACTGAACTTGATGTGGTTGGTTGTAGTAGTAACAATGATGGCGAAGCAGCTGGTGGGACTAGCTTTAGGGAAGTTGTAGGGGAAGTAATGCAGAGTGTCCAGACTAGTGGTCAAGGGAGCCCATAACATTGCCCTATCCCTGAGAGTCCCCTCCCCCCCACAACATTGTCCAGGTGGAACATGATCCTGAAGAAGGCAGAATTGTTGCCTAGCAGCAATAATACCACCACTACCAGGAGCACAGTTCAGCTGCCTGTGCTTGCTGCTAGTGCTTCCAGTCTGCCTTCTTCAGGTCACAAAGAAATGGGAAGTGTGACATTAGGAGTCCCTCTGTCACATTTCTCATCACCTCCTCCAACTGGTGAGATGTCTTTAATAGAGCAGCAGCAGCAGCATGGAGGGACTGGTGGTGATGGTGGTGGTGAAGAAGCCGGGGTGGAAGAGACATTAATGACTGAGAAGAAATGGGGGACAGGGATGGGGATGGGCATCACCACCACCCCAGCAGTGAGCTTTTGGAATTTGTGGAGTTTGCTACTGCTCTAATTCCTGCTGCTGCTGAGTTACAAGGGCAGCAGGATGCTGAGGAGCAGGTTGGTGTGCCACAGACCACCGTGGACACAGTGGAAATGGGGTTAACAAGTGATGCAGGACTAGGACAGGTTCAACTTGCCAGCAGCAGCAATATTCCTGGTCCTAGTTGCAGTGCTGATTCGGAGACAATAGCATCAACAGTAGCAACATCATGCTCTGCCCCAGCCAGTGAAGGGGAATGTGAAGAAGAAGATGAAAGAGACCATTCTTCTCTATCTTTCCCCTCCCCCTGAAGTCTTGGGTGTGGGACTATTTTTCTCTTGGGGCAGGCACAGTGCAGTCATCACCAATAGCACTGCGCACAATTTGTAAGAAGAGGAAAGGCGGGAACACACCTTGGCACAAGCACCCTGATATCACAAATGATACTCAGACACCATAGCATTTATGTGAAACATGTTAAAGCTAAACACCCATCACAGAAATCGGGCACAGGTGTTGCTGTACCCCTGACTCTCCCCAAAGTCAAAATGTGAGGTGGAGATCAAAGAGGAGGAAGAATAGAGAAACTCAGCCAGGGGTTGAAAGTTTGTTGATAGGCGAAACAGTTAGCGCGCCATTACCATCTTGTTCTAAGGAAACTACATCTTCTGCCAATCCACCTTGTTTATCATTACCTCCACCCACCAACTGATAGCCATTCTGAAGATGTCAGGATGTGTCAGTTCGTGTAAGCCCATTGCACACTGTGTGGTGCCCTGAACACACATGGCAGTGTGGTGGAGGATAATCACAACCAGGGCATAAAACGGCATCTGATGAGATTTCATCCCGCAGAATATGCTAAGCTAGTGGCAAAGAGGATTCATCATTACTATTAACCTGTCTGCAAGTTGTCATTTTTCCTTAGTGGGGTGTGGACAAGGGGCACAGTGATAGCAGCAGTACTTGGTTTCTGGTAGGGGGTTTCACATTGGGGACCCTAGGTGTCATGGTGTTTGGACAGAGTTATGCAAGGTGTTTGACGTGAGTGCAGATGTACCCATTGTTCCTAGTCCTTCCCTTATTTACCACAAACACTGTGCACATTGCAGTTGCTGACGTGAGAGACACAGTTCCTGCTCTCAAGGAAAATGTATATTTTAGTAATATCACACCCATGACTTTGAAGGAGGGGCAGGTGTAGAAACTTCTTCTTTCTCCACATATACTTCTTCTTTTCTCCACATATACCTGAAGTGGTGGGGGCTAGTCATGGTGCTGCTACTGCCTCAGGCGCATCACTGGATTTAGTCGTGGCAAGTGGAACCTTCATCATCCATCACCCATGTTACTGCTGTTGTTGATGCCATTCTCTTTGAGCTGCCTTATCATACTGCTGTTTAAACAACTCAGCAGCAGCAGCAGCAAGATCAGCAGTCACAAATTCCGCAATTACATCAGGACATTTGACAATGGCCAGTGGCCACTGGCCAACACAGCATGACTTGCTGGCACTAGGCCAGTAGGATATTTATTTTTTTCTCATGGCTTATTCTTTTAAAAAAACAAAACAAAAAACAGAGGCCTACAAAAAAACAAACAATTTTTGGGGTCTTGTTTCTAAAAAGCCTAAGCCCTACAAATCATTGTTTCCTTCGGGCTTGTGCCAAACAAGCCTAAGTCCTACAGATCAATGTTTCCTTAGGGCTTGGGCCAAACAAATCTAAGTCCTATAGATCAATGTTTCCTCAGTGCTTGGGTCTAACACAAGTCTTATTTCCTACAACAAATCAATGTTTCCTTAGGGCTTGTGCCTCTAATAAGTCTAAGTCCTACAAATCAATGTTTCCTCAGGGTTTGGGCCTAAGAAAAGTCTAACTCCCTACAACTAATCAATGTTTCCTCAGGGACTGGGCCTAACAAGTCTAAGTGTACAAATCGTCCTCTTCAAAATACTCTATCATGTCAAGTATCAGTCTACCCCAGTCGCAGCTTATGTTAGGAGATCCCTGTCTCTGTCACGTTACGTACGATTTCTTATTTTATTTTATTTTTTATTAACTGTCCCCCCCAATATCAGTCAACAACCCCCCCCAAATGGAATGAGTTAGGCGAAAAATGCGGATAAAATGCACTTTTCGCGGGAAATGATTCACCGATTTTGTTTTGAAGTGAAGATTTTTGCCCATCCATACTCCTATCCAGTATGTGCCGGCATTGAGAGTCAATCCTGTAAAGGGAAAAAGATAGTTATGTCTCTTTCCCATTCAATAAAGGCTCACTGTTATCATGGTGCCCGTGTATTGCTGGCGACATTTTGACAGTATTATTCCTGATACCTTTTTATTGGCTAACGTGATGTTGCTCCACCCAGTGTTAGCCTTTAAGTACTGAACCCTGTCACTTCTGCAGGGCCCTTTCGTGGTGTTCCCGTTGCTTAGTGCTTGCTCTGTATATCGTGTGAATCCTGTGTATGCCCCGGACTGCCTGACTACTCTGCCTGATTACGTTCCTGCTCTGTGTACCGACCCAGCCTGGCAGACGTTCCTGCTCTGTGTATCGACCCGGATTGGCTGAAGTTCCTGCTCTGTGTACCGACCCGGCCCGGCTGATGTTCCTGCTCTGTGTATCGACCCGGATTGGCTGATGTTCCTTCTCTGTGTACCGACCCGGTTTGGAGGACGTTCCTGCTCTGTGTATCGACCCGGATTGGCTGAGACTCCTGCCCTGTGTATTCTCAGGCCCAGTTCACTACTCCGTCCGGTTATCCGGTTGGGGAATCTTTCCGGCGTCCAGGTCTTGTATAGACCCTTTTGGTTGCCTTGATTGCTGCTCTAGCCGTTCAGCTACTGCGACCCAATCACGCTATTGTGTCTTGTATCTCCATACCCCAGGGTAGGAGCTATTCCTGGTTGTGCACCGTACGCTTGGCTTGTCACTGCTACCCCACTGAGATTGGTCTCCTGGGCGCCTCAGTTTGTCTCTACTACCTGGCAGTTGCCATCATGCCTGAGCGTTCATTAACCCTTGCGGTCTGTTTATCCTTGGGTCACAGTTACTGCTGTTTCGGTTTGACATTACACTGCTCCTCCGGTTGCAGTCTCCCTGTGTTGTCCGGTAGTCCGTTACTCATTCAGGGCCTCACTCAGCCATTGTAGCTAAGTCGCTATTGTATCACTCTCTGCATAGAGAGTGTTCGTTGGGCCTTCCGCTATTAGGGCCTATCAGCCTCCCGGCCTAATATCACCTTCCTATCGTTGTCTCGCTGATTCACACGAACTGTAACCTGACCTGTTTCAGTAATATATATTTTGCTCTGAGATATATGTACTGGACCCATGTGGGTTAATGTTTCCTCTGTAACCTGTCCTGTGTCAGTATTGCGTGTTATCTATATGCTGGACTCGTGAGGGTTACTTTATTCTGTCTGGATTCAATAAAACTGTGTTTTACCAAACATCCTGCCTCTGAGTGTACTGAAAACCGTTACAACTGTTCAGGAGAAAAGTGTACTAGTGACTAAATGCACAAGCTGCTGGTACTGCCAGAAGTTAGAGTTGGGAACTCCTTTTTCCTGTACCAGTGCTTCAAAGTAGGGATGGGTGAAAGTAGTCACCGAGTTCCCACAAGAAATTCTGCAAAAACCATGTTATTGTCTACTTTTTCGAGAGAAATTCTGCTACACGAACTGTAATCTGACCTATGTCAGTAATATATATTTTGCTCTGAGATATATGTACTGGACCCATGTGGGTTAATGTTTGCTCTGTAACCTGTCCTGTGTCAGTATTGCGTGTTATCTATATGCTGGACTCGCGAGGGTTACTTTATTCTGTCTGGATTCAATAAAACTGTGTTTTACCAAACATCCTGCCTCTGAGTGTACTGAAAACCGTTACAACTGTTCAGGAGAAAAGTGTACTAGTGACTAAATGCACAAGCTGCTGGCACTGCCAGAAGTTAGAGTTGGGAACTCCTTTTTCCTGTACCAGTGCTTCAAAGTAGGGATGGGTGAAAGTAGTCACCGAGTTCCCACAAGAAATTCTGCAAAAACCATGTTATTGTCTACTTTTTCGAGAGAAATTCTGCTTCAAACAGAGAGTAAAATTTCTGTGTTTTAGCCCATTGGCCAAAATCCTCCCCCCAATTTTTTATTGGCTAGAAAGTTTCCGCCCATTTATTTATGTTGTTTTTGCTTTTTCGCTATAAAAATGTGACGTATTTGCGGAAGTCAGACAAAATAGAAGCAGCTACAGAGAGAGGTAGACGTGCTGTTCTGCTGTTATTTATTGTGAAAACTGAGGCAGGAGAGGCTCATAGTGACTGCTATCACTATGAGCAGCAAAAGGATGAACTGGAAGGACCCTTATTATGTGTCCACTGAGTCTGAGCAGGAGGAAGTGACTAGCAGTATTGAACCAATGCTGTCCAGTCCCCCTAAATCACTCCAAGGGATCTTGGGGAATTTAATGGGAAGGGAGGGAGAAAGGGAATGGGAAGGGAGGGAGAAAAGGGTAGTATTAGTGATTGCAGGACAAGTCAACTGCCTGTGCCTGCTGCAAGACATGCTGCACCTGTTGACAGTGCCACCATTGTTGTACCTGCAGCCCCCATTTATGTACCTGCTTCCAGATGTACTGCCCCTGCTGCCACTAGTGCTGTACCTGCTGCCAGATGTGCTGCCCCTGCTGCCACTAGTGCTGTATCTGCAACCACCATTGCTGTACCTGCTGCCAAACATGCTGCCCCTGCTGCCACCAGTACTGTGCCTGTTGTCAGACGTGCTGCCTGTGCTGCCACCAATACTGTGCCTGCTGTCAGACGTGCTGCCCCTGCTTCCTCCAGTGCTGAACCTTCTGCTAGTGTGTCTTGTAGTATTCAGGAGTGGGGAAGGAGAAAATTATACCAAATGTGATAGCAAGGGACCCTACATCACACTTGCCATCCCCAAGCAGTCCCACCAGTGCTAGTATTACTACTACTAAGGTCCAGCAGATTCTTAGCGTTAGGAGTGTAGGAGGGAGTAATCAACAATAATATCCTCATATTACTAGTGACTGTGAGACTGAGGAGGAATACTCTGCAGATGAATTTGATGTGGTTGGTGTTAGTAGTAGTAGCAGTAATGGTGAAGCAGCTGGAGTGGTAGGGGAAACATTGGAGTGCCTAGTGGTCAAGGGAACCCACACCATTCCTCTGACCCTGAGAGTCCTCCCCTTCCCTTCACTAAAGTGTCCAAATGGAACAGGATCCTGAAGACTAAGAGGCCAGAACTGTTGTTGGGATAGAGCAGGCTATCACGGTGCCCGTGATCTCATGTTCTGTTGACATTGCTACTTCCTACCTATTTCCTGCTGGGTTCTTATTGGCCTCTGGGTTCTGCTCTGCCCAGTGTTTGCCTTTTTAATCTCAGTCCTGTCAAACCTTTGGTGCCCTTTCGTGGTGTTCCTGACCTGGCATTTGTTGCTGTGATTCCTGCTCTGTGTATGATCCGGTTTTGCCTGACCTTGCTCTTGTCTGACTGCCTGACTACCGCTCTCTGTGTACTGATCCAGGCTGTGGCTGACTATCGCTCTCTGTGTACCGATCCAGGCTTTGGGTGACTACCACTCTCGGTGTACCGATCCAGGCTGTGGCTGACTAGCGCTCTCTATGTACCGATCCAGGCTGTGGCTGACTACCGCTCTCTGTGTACAGATCCAGGCTTTGGCTGGCTGCTGCTCTCTGTGTACAGATCTAGGCTGTGGCTAACTATCTCTCTCTGTGTACTGATCCAGGCTGTGGCTTACTAGCACTCTCTGGTACCGATCTAGGCAGTGGCTCAATGGCTCTGTGCTTTCCCAGGTCTGACTGACTACGCTAGCTATTCCGATCCTGGCTGTGGTTGTGCTCTATTGGTGACCTCCCGTTATCCTAGCCTTCGAGGCTAGTGCCCAGCCAGTACATGTCAGTAGAGCCTCCTCTCCTCAGTCTTTTGAGCCTGAGTCTGTGCCTGTCTGTTCAGTCTGCGGTTACCCCAGTCGCCTGAGCCAGTGCCATTGCCTGTCAGTGTTGCCTTCGGTTACCTATACCTCCCGAGATTGAGCCTGTGCCTATCAGTGTTGCCTTCAGTTACCTATATCTCCTGAGATTGAGCCAGTGCCTGTCAGTGTTGCCTTCAGTTACTTCAGTCCTCTGGACTGGTCCTGTGCCTGCCTGAGTTCCCTCCATTGTCCAGTCCTCAGGGATTCTCCCTGTCCATCTGGTCAGTCCTACCTCCGGTCATCCTGTCTACTAACCTAGGGCAGACCAGTATTAGTCAGTGTGCTCTCCAGTTACTAGGACAGTGTCACTCTTCAGTTTTCCAGTTGCCTGTTCTCTCTTCCCCAGATCCTGGGGATTCTGCCCTGCAGTACCTACCCTCAGCTCGTGGGCCGCTTCCTAGGTGGTACTGTTGAGGTTCTGTTCCTGGTTCCAGTCATCTGTTCCTGCTATTATATTATTGCCTGTTTTGCTTATTTCTGTACCCTGACCTGTGTCAGATTTAGGAAGTGCCTTGGTACTGTCCGGATCTGGACCTGTGAAGGGGATCCTTTGTTCTTTATTATTCTTAATAAAGCTGTTTTTACCTTACCAAATTGTCTGAGAGTTCTTGAAAACCGTGACACAGGCATACAATTAATATCACCACCAGCAGGAGCACAGAACAGCTGCCTGTCCCTGCTGCTAGTGCTGCCACTGTCAGTCTGCCTTCTTCACGTCACCAAGAAATGGAAAGTGTGACATTAAGGGACCCCCTGTCACACTGCTTGTCACCTCCTCCAAGCAGCAGTGAGATGTCTGTAATAGAGAAGAAGCACGTAGGGACTAGGGGTGGTGATGATGATGCTGGAGAAGCTGGGGTGGACAAGACATTGATGGCCCTTTTAACATAAACTGAGAAGGAATGGGAGATAAGGATGAGTATGGGCATCACCATCACCACTAGCAGTGACCTTTTGGAATCAGAGAAATTTGCAACTACTCAAATTCCTTCTGATGCTGAGATGCAAGGGCAGCAGGATGATAAGGAGCAGGCTAGTGTGCCAGAGACCACAGTGGGAATGGGGTCAACAAGTGATGCTGGACTAGGACAGGTTCCACTTGCCAGCACCAGCAGTACTCCTGGTCCTGGTTGCAGTGCTGAATCTGAGGCAGTAGCAGCAACAGCAGCAACATTATCAGCTGCCACAGAAAGTGAAGGGGAATGTGGAGGACAAGAAGAAAGAGGCCATTCTTCTCCACCTTCCCCCTCCCCCCTGAAGCCATGGGTGTGGAACTATATTCTGTTGGGGAAGGCACAGTGCAGACATCAGCAACAGCACTGTGCACAATTTTGACAAGTGAGTGAGAAGAGGAAAGGAGGGAACCCACCTTGGTACAAGAGCCCTAATATCACACATGAAACTTGGGCACCATGACATTTACATCAAACATGTTAAAGCCAAACACCCACCACAGAAATGATAGCCACTCTGTTGATGTTAGGATGTGGCAGTTTGTCCCTACCCATTTGTTACGGTTTTCAGTACACTCAGAGGCAAGTAATTTGGTAAAACACAGTTTTAATTAAACCAGACAGAATAAAGTAACCCTTGCGAGCCCAGCAATAGTTAACACGTAATACTGACACAGGACAGGTTACAATATAACATTAACCCACACAGGTCCAGTACATATATCAGAGAGCAAATATATATTACTGACACAGGTCAGGTTACAGTTCGTGTGAATCAGTGAGACAACGAGGTGAAGGTGCTATTAGGCCGGGAGGCTGATAGGCCCTAATAGCGAGGCCCAAGAAGCACTCTCTACTGGAGAGTGACACAATAGCGACTATGCCACAAAGGGTGAGCGAGGCCCGGACGGAATCACAGACTACCAGACAGCACAATATCACTGTAACCGGAGGAACAGTATAACCCCAAACTGAACCAGCATGAACTGCGACCCAAGGATAATGGCACCGGACAACAAGGGTTAACAGACGCTTTGGCTCGATGGCAACTGCCAGGTGGTAGAGACAACTGAGGCACCCAGGAGACCAACCTCAGTAGGGGTGCAGTAACAAGCCAAGCGTATAGTGTGCAAACGAGAATAGCTCCTACCCGGGGGTGCACCAGACAACAAGGGTTAATGGACGCTTAGGCTTGATGGCAACTGCCAGGTGGTAGAGACAACTGAGCTGCCCAGGAAACTAACCTCAGTAGGGGAGCAGTAACAAGCCAAGCGTAGTGTGCAACCGGGAATAACTTCTACCCAGGGGTATGGAGATACGAGGCACAGGGTTGCAGTAGCTGAATGGCTAGAGCAGCAATCGAGGCAACCGACTGGGTCAGCAAGCTCTAGACAGAGCACTGGAAAGTTCCCTCCACCGGATAACTGGGCGCGGTAGTGAACCGGGCCTGAGACACACTGAGCAGAAACGTCAGCCAATCCAGGTTGATACACAGAACAGGAACGTCAGCCAGGCCCGGTCGGTACAGAGCAGGAACGTCAGCCAATCCTGGTTGATACACGGAGAAGGAACGTCAGCCAGGCCGGGTCGGTACACACAACAGGAACGGAATCAGAGTAGTTGGACAGTCCGGGTCATACACAGGATTCACACGATAACGACAGCAAGCACTATGCAATGGGAACACCACGAAAGGGCCCTGCAGAAGTGACAGGGCACAGTACTTAAAGGCTACCACTGGGTGGAGCAATATCACTTTAGCCAATAAGAAGGCATCAGGAAACAATGTTGTCAAAATGTCACCAGCAATACACGGGCACCGTGATACCATTGCACACTGTATGGTGCACTGAGCACACATGCCACTGTGGTGGAGAAGAATTGCAAGCAGTGCATCAAACGGCATCTGAGGAGATTCCATCCCGCAAAATATGCTAAGATGCTGGAAGGGTGGGGTTCATCATTACTATCAAACTGTCAGCAAGTTGTCATGTGTCCTTAGCGGGGTCTGGACATGGGGTATAGTGACAGTGGCTGTACTTTGTTTCCGGTGTCCTGGTGTTTGGATACAGTTGTGCCCCAGATGTTATTTACCACACACACACTGTGCACATTGCAGTTGCTGATGAGAGCCACAATTCCTGCTCCCAACGGAAAAAATTCTATTCTAGTAACACACAACATTTTTCTGGATGTGTGGGGCAAGTTCTCAGTAGGTGCCCTGCCTTACCACAGTAAAGGCACAGGCCCTCCCTCCTCCTAAAGGCCCTTTCAGCAACCGAAAGGCAAGTGAACCCAAGCTGCATGGGCTCCACATCGCTTGAGGTCTTGATACTAGGAGTCCTGGGAGGAGAGGGGGACACGGGTGGGGATGAAAAGCTGGGGGCTAAACGGATGGGATGCCTCCGCAGACGCTCCCTGAATGAAGGTCTCTCATGGATTCGGGAGTCAATCAGGATGCAATATGAGACCAGTTCCTCTAAATCTCTGGGGAGGTCCCGGGCTGCAATCTCATCTTTAACTGTATCCAAAAGCCCATTAGAGAAAGCAGCCACAAGAGCCTCATTATTCCAACCAACCTCGGGTGCCAGGGTACGAAACTCTATGGCATAATCTGAAACAGTCCTTGTACCCTGCTGGATGGACATTAGTTGCTTGGCAGCCGAGGTGAAGCAGCCCAGTACATCAAATACCCTTTTAAAAGATTCCACAATCTCAGGGGATTAGCCCATGCCAAGGCCCTGTCAGAGAGTATGGACATCACAAGGCACACCTTACTCCTATCAGATGGGAAGGCCTGTGATACCATCTCCAGATAGATACCGACCTGGTTCAGGAAACCTCTGCACTGGCTATGGTCATCCACATAACACTGGGGAAGTGGGGCAGACCCAGTCATTCCTCAAGCAACATTGGAATCACCATTTGCAGCTGGAGCGGGAGCAGCAGCAGCTATAGGAGCAGCCTGCACCGGGGTTGCTGAGGTGGTGGAACCAGATGCACACTACGGAGCAACAAAGTCTGGAGGGCTAACGCAAACTGGTCCATGTGCTGGTCTACCTGGTGTACTGTTAGGGACCAGGAACCAGACAGACACAAAAATGTAAAATGCAAAACACCTTTATTAAAATAACAAAAGCAAACAAAGCAAAATTGTGATCCAGAAGCGTAAACTAAAAGACAAGTCAGGGTCAGGAACCAAGACAGGTACTCAGCCAAGCCGGGGTCAGGAATACAGAGATCAACAATGTCAGGAACAAGTCAGGAGCCAGAAGGGACGTCAGAGGAAGCCAGGTCATGCACAGATAATCAACAGCTCAGGGGAACGCGCTTGCAGCCAGAATCAGACTCAAGGGAAATCAGGTAGTGAGCCAAGCTGCTTTAAATACCCTGGGAGGGTTGGCTGATATCAGTCAGGTGAGCAATCACAGAGAAGTCAGCTGATTCAGCCTGATCCAGGAAGGGAAGGCAGCAGCAATGGATAGCAGAGAGCTAGATAAGCTCAGACAGCAGAATCAAGCAGCAGAGTAGAACAGCTCAGCCTATCCTTGACAGATCTGACCCCACAGAATGTACGAGAGGGTCAATGTTAGCTAAAGGAAGGGGTCAGTGTGATTCCCAGATATTTTATACCTTAGGTAGACCAACTAAAGGGGAACATAGATATAATCACCAATAACTTAGCGTGGGTCAAGCTCAAGTTAAGAATGTTTGATTTAGCGTCCTTTACCTTAAATAAGGAGATGTTGCTATATTCATCCAACAAGGACATTGGAGGTAAGGATGCATGGGGATAGGGGATAAATAGCAGTAAGTCATCAGCATAACATGCCAGTTTAGCTGCGGAAGCACAAGTAGGGAGACCCTGAATTTCCTGGTGTAAGCGAATGGAATTCAATAGAGGCTCCATTGCCAAAATAGAAAGGAGGGGGGAGAGGGGACAGCTCTGTCGAGTGCCATTATGAATTACAAAGGGATCAGAGAGAGAGCCATTAACAAAAACTCTCACAGAAAGTGATGAGTAAAGACTCATTATCGAGGACAGATAGTTAGAACCTTTACCTATATGCTGCATCACAGATCTTAAATAAAGCCAGTCAATGCGGTCAAAGGCTTTCTCGGCATCTAGCAAGAAAACTAACAAGGGAATGCATTTTTTGACAGCTGTATACAGTACATCAATGAGATAGCCCTTGAAATTTTATCTTTAGACAGACTCCCAGGAGTGAAGCCTTCTTGGTCCGCATGTATCAAAGAGGGTAGAAACTCTTTCAATCTATTGACCATAACTTTAGAAAATAACTTCATATCTGAGTTAAGAAGAGATATGGGCCTGTAGCTGCTATACATAAGAGTATCTTTATCAGGTTTAATCAACACTGCAATAAAGATTGGGGGGGATGGAACAACGGAGTGCCAATTGATGAAAATATTTGCAAAGATGGGGTATGAGCTATTGGGAAGATTGTTTATAATATGATGCTGGAAAGCCATCAGACCCAAGGCTCTTTACCAGAAGGGGTTTGTTTAAGTGCTCCGTAAATCTCTTGTTCTGAGGAGGATTCTTTGAGGGCTGCTCTACTTGTGTGGGGATCTGTGATGTAGTCAAATGTGTGTTATCAGAGCGATTCTGGCTGATCTGTCCTCCTCAGGGATCAGCAAGGTTCAGCATAGAACTTCCGAAAGGCCAAGGCCATTTGAGGGAAGGAGTGCGGAGAGCTCCGGTATGAACTTTCACCCGTGCAACATACCTATCACTCTGTTAAATTTTAACGAGATTTGCTAGAAGTTTGCCACATCTGTTGCCCTGTAGGCAGGCTTCTATTTTTGAGTCATAAAGGCCTTCTGAGTCTGTACCCAAATCAATACAGCCAATGGCCACGTTTATCTGTCAAATTTTTCAATATGGAGTCAGACATGGAGTTTTTATGTAGTTGTTCTAATGCAGTTATGTCTCGCAGCAGAGTCTGAATTAGGTGGCTGAGGTATTTTTCTGCACCACGCCTAACTTAATCAATAAACCCCTTGTGGGCTTACCAGGTGAGAGGAGCTGACATAACAGGTGTAACATTATGCTAAAAAAAAGTTGTATGTGAGACAGCACCTACTTGTGAGTAGATTTATCCTTCAAAAGAGCATCATTAAGGGGGCACTGGGGTTTCCCCTGGATCACTGATGGAAATTCTAATGAGAGACTGATGGGTGCATGATCAGAAAGAGAGATAGAATGGACCTCTGCCTTGCAGACATTATATAATTGAAATTGTTCTACAAATACATAATCCAATCTGGAGTAAGAATTATAGGTGAAGAAAAATAAGTGTAATCTCTTATGGTGAGATTAAGTAGGCGCCATGCATCTACCAAGTGGAGCTTATGAAAATTAATTTTAATAGCCTTCAAGTGTTGTAGGTATATTGTGATTTACCCGAAGTAGAGTCAAGTTGCACATCCAAGGCCACATTCAAATCGCCTCCCACTTCCAACCTTCCCATTTTAAAATCTTCTAATAAGGCCAAAGTTTTAGCAATGAACTGGGGACACCAGTATTAGGGGCATATATATTATCTAGTGTAAAGGGTATACAACTTTCCTTTCAAAAACAGATAGCGACCCTCTGGATCACTTAGCTCACCATCAAGTGACCAAGGGGTATGTTTATCAATCAAGATGGCAAAACCCCTTTTCTTTTCTTGTGCAGAGGCCTGCCAAGAATTAGTGTAGTATGTGTTGCCTAACAGGACTGGCCGAGTGGAGAGAAAACGGGTCTCCCGTATGAAATACACTTTGGCCCGGAGCCTCAGTCCTTCCCTTAAGATCATAGACCTCTTCTCTGGAGAGTTCAAACCTTTGAAATTTAGGGAGGCATAGAAAAGTTTGTTTATCTGGCATTGTGATTTATAGGAGGAGGTCTAGTGTGAAATTACATATGTAATGTGGGGGGGGGTCTTGCACTGAACATAGGAGTCGAAGGGGCAGAGGCAAAGTTACACTCAAGTGGAACCGTTCCATCGACACCAGGGAAGGAGAGGAGATGGGAGAACACAGAAGGGAAGACAAGAAATCTAATAAACATTAGGACAATAATAACTATGAGGTCCTTGCAGGATGTGCTAGTATGACCAGTGAGAGAACTGTCATGTGAGTGCCCAAAGGGCTGGGGGAGGAGAGGTCAATCACCAAGGGTACAACAGAGGCACCATCAGAGACAGAAAATCAGTTGTCCTGGGGTTTGACCCGGGCCCAATGGCAGAATGAGAAAGAAATTATACTCCATAGCTAGAAATAGATAAGGCAGAAAAGAGAAGGGAAAGGAAGGGGAAAGAGGACATACAGAATGTAGGTGTGTCGAGCAGCGGAGAGTACTGGGGCTGACAACCACACACCAATAATGAGGGAGAAAAATGGAGGAGGGCAGGGTCAGGGCAGGCATATGGGCTCTGCAGTGAAGCATAGGCATCATAGAAATATCCATGTACAAACAAAAGCATTGTTGTAGTTATCTTTTGAGGCTAAGATGACAATACAATATGTGCATTACAAAACATTGCACAATACCCGGGTGCTACTGGAATACATGGAACCATCTACCCCATCCCACCGTATACAAATTCTTAACTCTACATAGTCCCATCCACCCTCACCCCCCAGTTAGAGATAGTTATTGCATTAAACTTAAATGGTAATAACTATAAACCCCTGTCAGATATGGCCCACATCCCCATGAGACCGGACGACCCCAGCATCAAATGACAGATGCCCGTACGGTGCCAGAGAGAGCACCAACCTCCCCAAGAGGAGAAAATACAGAGGTACACCCTGCCACATGGCATGTGGTCACTGTCCCCGGTGCACAACCCATCAAAATGATTCCCCTCCCAATAACAAATATAACAAATAAATTTCAAACCATAAACAGGTTCTGCAGCAGCCTTCTGGGTGAATTCTGCACACCAAACTGTACGGTCCCCATATAGTAAAAGAGTCTGGAACAAACCATATAGAGGGTCAGTGTAGGCACTCCCAAACAAGTTCCGTGTATCAAATAGATACTATTGTCTTAATGTAACAGATCTGGAGACAATATAGAGTTAGCCAAAGGTCTAACCCTGGAGGATGTGCCCAGATAATCAGAGGACCCATGAACCTTCAAGTATTCACAGGTAAGGTCCAAAGAGGAGGGGAGGAATCCAGCGATGGGACAGCAGACACTCTCGCTTTCTTGAATGATGGGCCAGGGATGACATTCCACCTTTCCCTTATCTCTTTGGGCATGAGTGGTGTAGCCAAAGAGTAGCTATTTTGGTCCGTGGATATCGTAGGACTAGAGATATCCAGCATCTTGCAGAAGGCCTGGATATCAGATGGTGATCTAATAGTTGCTGTAACTCCATTGTGAAGTGCAGAAAGAGAATATGGGAACCCCCAGCGATATTTCACACCAAGGTTTCTCAGGTGGTCTGTGAGGGGCTGAAGGGCCCACCTATTCTGCAAAGTAGCTGGAGCTAGGTCTTTGAAAAAATGAACAGTGCAGCCCGTGAAGTGTATGCCATCCATAGATCTCACCTTAGCCATAATGCGGTTTTTATCAACATAATTATGTAGGCACATTATGACATCCTTAGGCTTTGGACCTGGTGGACCCCTAGGCCTCAAGGCTTTATGCTCCCTATTGATTTTAGGCGGTGGTCCATCTGAGTCACCCGAAACCTCCGCAAACAAAGATTGGACAGAGTTCAGTAGATCTTTCGGCAGGACCATCTCCGGGAAGTCCTTTAGATGAATGTTGCACTACCTGGAGCGGTTGTCTAAATCATCCGGTTTAGAGAAGGTAGATCGATTGTTTCTTCTTGCTGTAAGACAAATTGCTCCAAATTGTGTAATTGGGATGAATAAGCTGCCTTGTCCTCCTCCAGGGTGTGGATTCTTTGGCCCAGTTGTGTTAGGTCTTTCTAAAGCTCAGAAATTTCAGCTTTAACTGCAGATTTTATTTTTTTATTTTTAATTTTATTTTCGCCATAAAACTTTTCATGTCCTCCTTTGTTAAGAAAGGCACCAGGTGTTCCCTAGTGAGTGCTGGAGTGCGTTAGGCCATATAGCAGACATGCTCTTTGTCACAGCCGTTCTTGGCTCCAGGTAAGCCTCTAATTGGCGATTCCGCTGTAACCTTGTCAGCTGATGGCTCCAGGAAGAGATTAACCTCATGTGGCTTCAATGGCGTTTGTTCTTGCGACCTACCACTTAGTTTCACTGGCATATTCTATATTTTCCTTGAGTTGGTCCTCCTCTGCCCCTGCTTCCTTGCCCTAGGCATTAGAGGGTAGATTCTAGATCTGAAAAGTCAGCGTAGCTACTCCAAAAGGGAAATAGGAGCTGATTAGGGTGCGAGAACAGGAGAGCGCTAGACAAACACATCCATCTTGCTTGGCGCCAGCTCTACCTCCCGAGGAAATGTAATCATAATGGGAGATTTTAACTATCCTGAAATTGACTGGAGCAATATGACTTCCAGCACAATAAAGGGAAATTATGATTAATTACAATTTTAGGTCCTAAATAGAAAAGGAGCCAAGTAGAAAAGAGGCCTTACTTGACCTAGCGCTCTAAAATAATTCTGACATGATAAACAGTATACAGGTAAAGGAACATTTAGGCAGTACTGACCACAGTATGGTATCCTTTGAAATTTGTTATGAGAAACCCAATAGCAAGGGTTTAACCAAAACATACAATTTTGAAAAAGGCTAATTCTACAATACTACAAGCAGGATTAAAGGCTGGGATGTAATCTTCAAAGATAAACTGCACAAGAATCACGGAATTTGTTTAAAATGTTCTTAGACAAATATATGTGTCAATATTTACCACTGGAGAATAAGCACATCAGGAGTAAATTGAGACCAGTGTGGTTCAATAATGAGGTTTGCAGGGAAATTAGAAATAAGAAGCAGGCTTTTAAAGTGTTTAAGTCAGACGGGTCAGATGCATCATTTAAAAAATATAAAGAATGTAATAAAATCTGCAAGCAACAATTATGCTAGCTAAAATAGAAAATGAGAGGAGTATTGCAAAAGAGCGAAAGGAAATTCCTAATTATTCTACAAGTATATTAATAAGAAAACTATTAAGGTTGATATTGGCCCTCTTAAGGATGAGACAGGTGAATTGATTAGTGAGTATAAGGCTCATGCTTCTGTATGTACAAAGGAACAGCAATGACAGGCTAGGAGCAAATAGACAAAACCACATAATTCCCCCATCATGTACATGGCTTACTGAGGACAAAGTCCAAAAGAAATAGAAAATGCTATAGTGAATAAAGCACCTGGACCTGATGGTATACACCCAAGGGTATTTAAGGAACTTAGTTCAGTAAAGGCAAATTATAATTAATATTTATTGATTCTCTATCATCAGGCATAGTGCCCTGTGATTGGAGAAAAGCTGAAGTAGTTCAAAAAGGGGACAAGATTCATACCGGGAAATTATAAACCTGTGAGCTTGACTTCCATAGTGGGCTACAGCTACAAACTTTGTCAAGTGTAACATTGGATGTGAGGACCCTGCCTGAAAAACTTACAATCTAAAGTGGTAATGGGAGACATACAGAGTACATAATGGCCAAGTGCTGAATACAGTGCTAGAGTTCTGGTGATGATAGGGGACACAAATAAAGTAAATAATTTATAACACTGTTTGTTATTTAACGTCAATGCCTTCTAGCATGTTGAAGTTTTATTCAGTAGCTTCAATTGTGCCTTGAAGACCATAAGAGAGGAACAGTGGTGAAGGGTGGGAGGTAGCGCATTCCATAGATAAGGAGCCATGAGAGAAAACAATCATTGGCTGATCATAAGTGGAGGGATGGGGTATAGCAGGACATCAGAGTGGAAATGTAAGAAGGGGTAAAGAAGTGAAGGGTCTTGAGTGAGAGAAGCGAGATTTTGTAAGATATCCAGAGTTTGATAGGCAACCATTGGAAAGATTTGAGGAGGAGCAGGGCAGCGACAAACCTTGGTGACAAGAGAATAATTTGTGCTGCAGCATTCTGTATGGATGGTGTTGGGAGGCAGGAATGCCAGACAGGAGAAGGTTGCAGTACTCCATGCAGGAAAGGATGAGTGCTTGTATAAGCATTTTAGCTGTGGAGGAACAGAGGAAGGGATGGATTTTAGCTATGTTATACAAGAGAAAGCGACAGGATTTAATGATGGTGTTAATATAAGGAGAGAATGAGAGAGATGTGTCAATTTTCACCCCTAGACACTGTGCTTATGATACTAGATTCTTGGTAGTACCATTTACAATCACCTGGAAGGGGCGGTACTGGGCCTGGTCTAGGTGGGATGAGGAGTGATATTTGAGAGCAAAATAGTTAATAAGATCACCAAGTGTTATTGTGTAAAAAGAGAACAGAGCGGTCCTAGACCAGCTATATAATTCTCATGTCTCTGCATTATGAGGCAAAAATTGAACTTGATAGACTTGTGTCTTTTTTCAACCAAATTTACCTTGTTACTATGTTACTATGTAGAACCTTGTGGAACAGCAACAGAGAGGTGGATGGGAGAGGATGAAGAGGTGGCAGAGGACATACTGGAGGATTGGTTAGTTAGATAAGTGAATAGCCAGTCCATAGTTAAGTTACAGAATCCTAAGGAACGAAGAATTTGGAGAAGGAGAGCATGATCAACAGTGTCAAAAGCAACAGAGAGATCAAGAAGGATAGCAGGAGAGAACTGGGTGGATAGCTAGAGGGTGTGTTACTGTCAGAGGAATTGTTCTTGAGGATGGTTGTTACTAAGGCATGTTTGAAGTCATCAGGAAAGGTAGCAGTGGGAAAGGAGGAGTTAAAAATCTGTAATAGTATAGGGATTATCATGGGGGAGAGGGACAGGACAATGTGAGAGGGGAGCGGATCAAGGGTGCATGTAGTGGAGGGAGAGGATGCTAGCAGGTTAGTCAGTTCCTAGTGAAAAAAGAGTCCAGAGTGCCAGGAGGGGATATACAAGGTGGGATATTATCCCACCTTGGCTTTGAAGAAGTCAGCAAAGTCTTGTGGCTGTATGGAGTTTAAGAGGGAAGCAGATGGAGGGCGGAGGAGGGAGTCAAAGGTAGAGAAAAGGAGATGGGTGGTTGGATTTTTGAGTGTTAATTAGTTGTGAAAAGTAATGATTTTTAGCTAGGGACAGAGAAGACGGAAAGCAAGAAAGGAGGAACCTGTAGTGGAGAAAGTCTGCCAGAGAACCAGCCTGTCTCCAGAGGTGTTCAGCTGGAGGAAGCTGGTGTCTTTATTAAGCCACAACCGTGGATTAGTTTTTTGGGTGTGTCGGAGAGAGAGAGGAGCATGCAGTTTCAAAGAGGAGGACAGGACTAAGTTGTATGTTTTGAGTAGGCTGTTAGTGTCAGGATAATGGGAATAGATAAAAGTCCAGCAGCCAGGGAGGACTGGAGAGCAGTGAAATTAATGATTTGAGGTTACGTGTGAAGTGGGGAGATGAAACAGGTATTGCAAAAGATGTAGAAGCAGTGCTAAATGTTAGACGATGGTGATCAGATAGTGGAAGAGGGGAGATATTCAAATCAGAAAGTGCACATCCTCTAGTAAACACAAGGTCTAGGAAATTACCATCCTTGTTAGAATTAGTATTCATCTAGTGGTGTAGTCCAAACACAGATGTAAGTTTACTTGCATTCTATAAAAGGGCAAGTAGTAATTTGGGCAAGAGAATTGCTGTTCATGTATTATACTTGAATTTTTCAAAATGCCTTTGATACAGTGCCTCACAACAGGTTACTGCATAAATTAAAAGGCATCATTTTGGAGGTGATATCTGCACATGGATTGAGAACTGGGTTAAATGATAGATGGCAAAGAGTTGTCTTAAATGGAACCTTTTCGAGTTGGTCTAAAGGTGTAAGTGTGATGGCACAGGGTTCAGTCCTGGGCCCGATGCATCTTAATTTGTTTATTAATAATCTACAATTGGCTGATGACAAAAAGCTGTGAAAGGAAATTCATTCAGTACTGGATGTTTTTCTCTGCAAAGGATTTAGATAAACAGTGAATTGGCAGAAAAGTGGCAGATGACATTTGATATAAATAAAGCTAAGGTTATGCATTTGGGCTGTAGAAACAAACATGCTACACTAAAGGAGAAACAACTTGGGGAATCCTTAATAGAGAAAGTTTTTAGGTGTACTGATGGACATTAGACTTCACAGCAGGGGCGGACTGAGAGGCCCAAGGGCCCCTGCTCCAAAAAGAGGTCTGGGCCCCCTGCCCAATGACATCACTGGCCCCTCCTCGTGACATCACTGGCCCATCCCAGTGACATCATTGGTCCCGCCCCGTGACATCACTGGCCTCTCCCCATGACATCATAAGCCCCACCACCCACTACATCCTCAGCCCCGCACACCTACCCACCCACACACTCATTCTTCTCTCACACACTTTCCTCCCATCCAGAAGTTTCTTAGTACACAAATTAAGATACTCCACACCATTTCATAAGTAAACCTGTTTTAATAAAATTAATCTTGCATCTGTGTTAAAGTTCACAAAAAATAAAATAAATAACTGGTTTGCCCGATATGTGCACTATTTACACTTTATAACAAAATATTGCACCTTATACAGAAACAAAAAACATGTAAATCCAACAATAACAAACATAAATTTCCTTGGCATGTATTTTATAAGAGAAGTAAAGTGCTAAGCTCAGCAGATGTTTTGGCAAATCTGTCTATGATTTTATCTTTGTCACCCTTTATTTTGAGAGCAACTTCCTTCTCTACTGCAATGAGCATCAATGTTTCCAGATTTTGTTGTGAGAGCGATGATCTAAGTCTGGACTTCAATATTTTCAACTTTGAGAAGCATCGTTCACAGGTACACTGTGTAGTGCTCAGTGTAATTAAATATTTGTATGTCATGTACAGATTTTCATAGGCAGCTGAACAGAGTCTGTACTGAAAGAGCAATTTAAATGCACAAGATAGGCAGTTCTTGCAGGAGAGCTTTTTCACAGCTGGAGTAGCGGTGGTTGACTGTTCAGAATCAGAGGTAACAGACTGCTCTTCTAGATCAGAATTCCATGGTTCACTTTCATCCTCACTGTCATCCAACAGGCCCCTTCGGATGTTTTTATAGCAGGACACAAATGATAACAACTCTTCACGTAAAGCAATAGGGTCAATTTCCGGAACAGCTTTAGCTACAATGTCAAGCTGGATTTTGTTAGGTGAGGCCAGTATTTCATCAAATTTCTTTGGATCAAAACATGAAATCTGCTTGTAAAGTTCTCCATGTGTAGCAAATCTTGTTTTCATGCTCTCTGTAACAGCATCAAGGATAACACTGTAACATGAAATTTCAAACCATTTCTTGTAATTTGTGGGTTCTGCGCATCTTGTCAGTCTAAATTCTGGAAAGGACTTGTTGATGGTAATATTCTGACATGCTAGTTTCTCATTCAGATGATCAACATATGTTACTGCTGAATCATAAACCGTTGAGAAATCTCTAGATACTTTTTGTAAACGAGTTGTAGCATCTTCTACCATTCTCCATGCCTGCACGACATCAAGTCCTGTTGACTGCAAATAATTGGATACAGGTGTTGTAATGTCAAAAATGCGAATAAATGTAAACACTACTAATATCGTTTCGAATTTACAAATATTCTCACTCAATTTAAGTGCTTCATGTTTGACTGAGGATCGAAAGTCAGAGGATTCACTTACTTGCTTAAGTATAATTAGGAAATCTGAACAGAACTCTGTAGAGTGATTTTCAAAGCTTCCAAAAAGCTTTCTAAGTGCTCTAGCTCTACTTGACCATCTTGTTTTCCCTATGTGTTCAAGTTTCTTAAGTTTAGCTTGTCCAGTCTTTTCTTTCATCTGTTCTTCCCAAATTTGTATCCGTTTGTAGGAATCACAGAAGAAAGTAGAGAGGTTGCTGAGAAGGCCAAATAGACTTACTGCTGCAACACATGCACTGCTTGCATCTCCAATGACCAAATTCAGGACATGTGCATAACACCATGTGTGAATGTGAGTAGGATGAACTTGCTTCATCAGTGACTGCAAGCCATTGTAAACACCACTCATATTAGCAGCACCATCAAATGAATCTCCAATGCATTTCTCAAGATTAAGTCCTATGTTTGCCAATGATTCTTTTAGCAAGACATGCAGGCTTTTGCTACCAGAATCTTGAACAGTTACTAGACGTAACAGTCTTTCTTTAACTTTATCACCAACAACATATCTGGCAACAATTGCACACTGATCATGAGCTGACACATCTTGGGTTGAGTCCATTTGTATTGAAAAGATACCTGCATTCTTCACTTCTTTGACTATTTCTTCTTTGATCATGTTCCCAATTATACTGAATAGTTTTGTGATGGTGGATTTACTTAAGAAAGTAACTAATTTTCCTCTTCCCTTTCGCAATGGATTACGTTTCTTCGCTTTCTCAATGACCTGATTTAAGTGCTCTTTTAAAACTGGGCTGTAGTCTGCAAGGAGATTCACTGCCTTCAAAAAATGACCACGATTTTCAAGATGGTCCTCATCAAATACATCAGCCACAGCCTCTGTATGACCACTTCTAAATGGCAATGCTTGGACACCTATGAAAAAAGCAATATCGATGATGTTACTTAAAACTGCACACCGCTGAAGAACTTGCTTATGTCTAAGAGAGAGCTGATCAACTGACAATTTGTGCTTGATGGATTTGCCTCTACTATCCATAAAGTAAGCTTCACTGGCAAGTTTATGGCACTGAGAGTTTTCATGTTCTGATATTCTTGTAGTGATATGCCTCTAGTCACTGCCACCTTGTATTAACTGAGTCAGGCGATATGTGTCATGAGCATAAACCAAGCAGATTGAACAGTGAACAGTTTTCTTCATTTCATTAAAGGTAACCCATGCTCTGTTAATATCTGGCCCTTGTATGCCTTTTCTGTAGTAAACAACATTAGCATTAAATGGTATGTTGTCAACAGGCTGGTTAGGATGATAGTCCCAGAACTGTTCCATGGAAATTCCTGCACTTTTCAAGGCATGTGAATGGAGGAAAAAGTACTCTGTGGATGGTGATTTCTCCTGTTGAGATGACATAGCCTCTTCTTGCCTTGGCATTTTCTTAGAAGGTGATTCTAGCTCATCATCAGTTTCTGTTCTTTGAGTGAGTTCCACATTTGATGCTGCCACAGGACTTAAATCTCTTTCTTCTGCAGCCAAGTCCACCGGTTTATCCAAAATTTGAACTGTGGCGGTCTCATCATCTTGCAATGGAACTGTACCTGTAGTCTTACTAAAGAACACATCAATTTTGCTAGTAGATGCTTCAAGTTTACGTTGTTCTTCTTTTTTTTCCTTCCTTTTCATAGCACCACTTTTGTGCTTGTAAGTTGACATCTTCTTAGCGAATTGATCTGAATTCACCCTGTATGTGATATGATGAATAATGAATTACCTAACTTGAGTATGATGTACTCAAATAATCAAACAATACAGATATCTTTAAGGGATAGTAATGCTGAATATGTAGTAAAATATATATATTGTAGGGTTTATCCTCACGAGTAAAACAAGGGTACTCCCACTGCTGAGATGTGTTCTACTACAAAGTTATTTAAGCTCAAACTTTCAATTTACATATTTAGGTGCAGTATCTCAGTGGCCTGAAATTTCCCAGGGGCACTGTTGCTGCTACACCATCCTATAGACCGCTCTGGTCAGTTCAGCATAACCCTCCATAGGATGGTGTAGCAACAGCGCCCCTGAAAAATTTCAGGCCATTGAGATACTGCACAATACAAACATTATAGTTTTGAGCTGCAATAACTTTTCAATAAAATACCTCCCAGCAGTGGAAGTACCCTGCCCACTCCTGTCAAAATCTCTGCAAGGATTTCACCTCTCTTCACTATCTCTTCTTCCATACAAAATAAAACATGCCAGACTTACACTGCCATTTAATTGCCTCACACTTTCCCCTTTTCTCTATATGGAGTAATTAACATTAATATACATTATATATACTCCTGTGCATACAGTATGTAGATTAATATACAATATATATACATTACTCCTGTGTGAGTCAGCCTCACATTAACCCTTTGAGTGATTGCAATGCATACCCCTCATCAACTCAAAGGGTTAAGCATTGTTTAAAAACAAAACACACACACCCAACACTGCCATCTCATTGGTGCTATAGCACTTTACAAAACTACATACAATACAATGCCATCCCACACTGTTAGTGCATATATATTATGTATATAAATGTACACACACACACACACATACACAGGGCTCAAAATTTCCACTCGCCACTAGCCAATGGCGAGTGAAAATTTAGCCCTGGCGAGTAGAAATTCAGCCCTGGTGGGTATGTTATGGCTTGCAGTGGAGAGTAACTTTTCAGGTCTGGCTAGTAGCAAAGGACTTCAAGTTTTAAGCCCTGCACATACATATTAGACCACAAAACAGCAATCTCAATCTCAGGACTTATGCAGCCAACTTGCCAAGTCAATGTTTCTACACTCTCCTCCTGTGATCTTTAGCAAGGCAACCAAAAAGTGCTTTCCTGACATACAGGAAATCCGGCAAAAAAAATGAATTTAATAAAAGTTATAAAAATGTTTTAATAAACTGTCTGATACAATGTCAGACAGGCTCACCGTTGATATTATTTGAGTGTATTTTACATTTGATAACTTTTTATTACATTATTGTTTTGGTAGTGGTGGGCTATCCTATAGGTCACTGTTCAATTACACAATATATATATATATATATATATATATATATATATATATTTATATTATATATATATATATATATATATATATATATATATATATAATATATATATATATATATATATATATATATATATATATATATATATATATATATATATATATTATATATATATATATATATATATATATATATATACAAATACACACACATATTAAAATAAAATATTCAGTAATCTATGTCACATAGAAGTATACACAAAACATCTACCATACCAGGCTGGGTGTCCAAGGGAGACAACAGGGTCACCACGCTATTTCTGATGATGATTGAAAAATGATGCTGGAAATGAATGTTTTTTTTTCAACATCATTACATTTTTTCAACATCATTTTCAATACTGTGTTGGTCTTGACTTCTCACTTGGACACTCAGGTAGATTGATTTTTTGGTATGAATTATTGCAGTTCTCCCTGGGCATAGCTATCTATCTATCTAAATATACAGTAAGCTCACAAAGTCTGTGCCGGTGGTTCACAAAATTATTTTGATCCAGGAACCCCCTAAAATTCAATCTGAATTTTCAGGGCACCCATAGCATTTTTATGTCATTTGTCAAAAGTGTAATGAAAGGAGCAAATATTATATATATTTGCTCCTTTTATATATATATATATATATATATATATATATATATATATATATATATATAAAACAAGTGTACTTAGCTGGAGCTAAAGTAGAAGAGACAGCACTCTGTTATAATCCAAAAAGTATGCAGTATTTATTCATTCATTGTTTCCAACCAAACGTTTTCGGTCCTGCTTCGGACCTTCATCAGGGTAACCAGACATATAAAAAATCACACATTTAAATACTCACATTGTAAAAGACAAACCACCAATTAAAAACGTTGAGAACGCAAATTATCCTCAGTATAGACACTCAGCACCGGGATTCGGTGCGTGAGGTCACCTCTCCATGAGGACGTAGGTCACCAACGTATTTGCATTCAAAATAATTCATATGAAAAAGTATGTTTAAAAACCACATCAAAATATAACACATCAAAATATGAATGTGCAGTCACGACAAAAATGAAACCTCAATTACGAAAAAAAGAAAAAAGAAAAAATAGAGAACAATTACTAACATGCTTGTCTCGGAGGAGATTGCTGTCCGGTTACCATAGTGATAGACCAGCCAATGTTTCATGCAATACAAAGTAATACAAAGTAGCGGATGATCGAATACAATAATGCTCATCATGTTACAACACCCCAGTACCTTTGTGCAGCTCACCGATCGCTACACAAGGCTGTGTAGTGCAGCCGGTGCATCGTAGCGCACCAGCTAGTTCGGCTCATCCGCTCCATAATAACCACAATGAAGGTCTATACCCGGACCCTGTACTCTCCTAATAGATCCATCTGATGGGCCAGAACACGGGGGCGAGCCAAAAAAAACTGGATCACCCACATGGTATAGCCCAGCAATAGATCACGATATTTATTATATAAATCAATATAAATTAACCCTTTACAACCTTAAAGAAAACAAAAAAAGGAACAAAGAAAAAAACCACAACATAAAACATCAAAATCAAAATAAAAAAAATAAAAAAGAAAAACCAAAATAAATTATAATGTTGCTTTGTAAAGAAAAATTAACAAAAAATTATAATAAAAAGTTTTTGTACTGTTCTTTGGGATTAAATACTTTCTCAATAAATTGGTATTCCCCATTATTTTGTAATCCTGATTGGAATTATATTATTCCGTAACTTGGATGGAGGACCAGAAAATTCAAGTTTGACATGTCATTGAACTCCGTAGACCAGCAATGCCTAAAATCCAAAGAAGATACCTTTATGTCAATTAATATGTCTTACAGATCCAAAAAAGGTAGCCAAATATTTTTCTAACCTTCAGCTTCATTACTTCCATTTTAGGGAAAGACTGGGTGTAGCATCCCGTGACCTATTCACAGAGAAATCGCCATCAACTACTCTTGCAGATGGAAGCCAAATTGATATACCTGCTAAATACATTACATCCAAAGGGCCTTAACTATGAGTTACAGTTGGGCTCCTTTTTGTAATAATTGGGATAGATATAGTTCGATGGTGGACTCTCTGTGAATAGGTCACGGGATGCTACACCCAGTCTTTCCCTAAAATGGAAGTATTGAAGCTGAAGCTTAGAAAAATATTTGGCAACCTTTTTTGGATCTGTAAGACATATTAATTGACATAAAGGTATCTTCTTTGGATTTTAGGCATTGCTGGTCTATGGAGTTCAATGACATGTCAAACTTGAATTTTCTGGTCCTCCATCCAAGTTACGGAATAATATAATTCCAATCAGGATTACAAAATAATGGGGAATACAAATTTATTGAGAAAGTATTTAATCCCAATGAACAGTACAAAAACTTTTTATTATAATTTTTTGTTAATTTTTCTTTACAAAGCAACATTATAATTTATTTTGTTTTTTCTTTTTTCTTTTTTTGATTTTGATGTTTTATGTTGTGGTTTTTTTTCTTTGTTCCTTTTTTTGTTTTCTTTAAGGTTGTAAAGGGTTAATTTATATTGATTTATATAATAAATATCGTTATCTATTGCTGGGCTATACCACGTGGGTGATCCAGTTTTTTTTGGCTCGCCCCCGTGTTCTGGCCCATCAGATGGATCTATTAGGAGGGTACAGGGTCCGGGTATAGACCTTCATTGTGGTTATTATGGAGCGGATGAGCCAAACTAGCTGGTGCGCTACGATGCACCGGCTGCACTACACAGCCTTGTGTAGCGATCGGTGAGCTGCACAAAGGTACTGGGGTGTTGTAACATGATGAGCATTATTGTATTCGATCATCCGCTACTTTGTATTACTTTGTATTGCATGAAACATTGGCTGGTCTATCACTATGGTAACCGGACAGGAATCTCCTCCGAGACAAGCATGTTAGTAATTGTTCTCTATTTTTTCTTTTTTTTTTGTAATTGAGGTTTCATTTTTGTCGTGACTGCACATTCATATTTTGATGTGTTATATTTTGATGTGGTTTTTAAACATACTTTTTCATATGAATTATTTTGAATGCAAATACGTTGGTGACCTACGTCCTCATGGAGAGGTGACCTCACGCACCGAATCCCGGTGCTGAGTGTCTATACTGAGGATAATTAGCATTCTCAACGTTTTTAATTGGTGGTTTGTCTTTTACAATGTGAGTATTTAAATGTGTGATTTTTTATATGTCTGGTTACCCTGATGAAGGTCCGAAGCAGGACCGAAAACGTTTGGTTGGAAACAATGAATGAATAAATACTGCATACTTTTTGGATTATAACAGAGTGCTGTCTCTTCTACTTAGCTCCAGCTAAGTACACTTGTTATATATATATTATGGGACGTGCACCAACAAATATGTTGTTGTAATATTGATAAGAGTGCCACTGCCAATTCTTGTTGTTTATATATAGAATAAGAAATGGTACAAGTCCACGGACTAAGTGCACACAAAGGTCTTGTGAGAAAATGTACCAATAAATAAATAAACAAATAAATTGGTACTTTTTCTCACAAGACCTGTGTGTGCACTTAGTCCATGGACTTGTACCATTTCTTCTGTAGGTTATTACAAGTACCACCCAAGCAATTGTTCAACCTTTTTTATTTTTGTCAAATAGGAGTGCCCACTCCAATTATATATATGAAAGGAGCAAACATATATAAAAAGCAACTTTGCCATTTTTGTCAATGTCTTATGTAAAAAAATCATGGCACCCTAAGTGAATGTCATAATCACACCAAAGTGTCATGATGGCACCCTGGTAAAATGGGAAACATTGGCCGGTCTGTGTACTGACTGAATTACACTATCAATAGGCTGAGTGGCATTCACAAGGAAACATTATATATAGAAATACATGTAGAAAAACTGCACTCATAGGACTTTTCCATGATGAAAACAAGCGCAAATGTAATAAATCAAAGTTTCAGCATCAGCACTGCCATGCCAAACACATGGCCAAAACATTGATTTAATAAACTTGCACCATTTTCATCATAGAAAACTGAGTGTGGTTCTTCTATATGGATTTGTTTAATTTATATATATATATATATATATATATATATATATATATATATACACACATCTCACACAAATATGAAAATATATTTTGCCTCACACTAACCTTAAAACTCTGGCTAGCTTCTTAACAGTTGGCTGGAGGATGCTTGGCAGCTGGCTGGATAGCCTCAGAGAAAGCTGGCTGGCTGGCTGGCAGGCCTGGTGGCTGTGTCTGAAAAGAGTCAGTATAACATTATAAGATAAATAGTTTGCAGAACCGGGTAGAAAAAAAAAAAATAAAAATAAAATATGAAAAAACATGAATATAATAAAATACATAAATAAAAAATGAAATAATAAAAATTACCTTACAGTGCTGGCTAGTTTCTTGTCAGTTGGCTGGAGCCTGTTTGACAGCTGGCTGGAAAGCCTGAGGATAGGCTGGCTGGCTAGCCTGGTGGGCCTCTGCCTGCAGAGAATCGGTATAACATAGTATAAATAATAAGCAGAAGAGGGTATTAAGTAACCCTCTGAGTGCCAAAGAGGTACGCAACTTATAGCGTTGCAACATGTTGCATACTGTTATGGCACTCAAAGGGTTAAACATATATATATAAATACTAAAAAAAACTAACCTTACACTGCTGGCTAGCTTCTTGCTGGTTGGCTGGAGGCTGATTGGCAACTGGTTGGACTGGATAATCTGAGAGTGTGCTGGCTGTCTGGACTGGTGGCTGTGCCTGTAGTGAGTACAACATCTCATATATAATTTGCAAAAGTGTGGTGGCCTGGCCCTGGGGTACTGGACCAGGTCCAGTAACTCCCTCAGGCCATAGTTACATAGTTACATAGTAATTTAGGTTGAAAAAAGACTTGCGTCCATCCAGTCCAACCCTTTTCCTATTCCTGTTTACCATCGCTGACCCAAAAGAAGACATCTGACTCCAAATGGCAATCAGACTTCTCCCTGGATCAACAAGCCCTAACTAAATATTAATTCCAATACTAACGTACATAGCCCTCTATATTATGCTCTTTTAAATAAGTATCCAGGCCCCTTTTAAAGGCATCTAATGTATTTGATAGCACCACCTCCTCCGGAAGTGCATTCCATACCTTTATTGTCCTTACTGTAAAGAAACCCTTCCGCTGTTGTAGATTAAATCTCCTTTCCTCAAGTCTAAGCGGGTGGCCCCTTGTCCTATGTACTGTTCTGTTAATGAACAGGTCTTTTGAAAGCCCTTTATATGGGCCTTGAACATATTTATATAGTGTTATCATATCCCCTCTAAGACGCGGTTTCTCTAGTGTGTACAAGTTTAACTTTTCTAGCCTCTCTTCATAACTAAAACTTTCCATTCCCCTTACTAGTTTTGTAGCCCTCCTCTGCACTTTCTCTAGTTCCATAATGTCCTTCTTCAGAAAGGGCGCCCAGAATTGAACAGCATATTCTAGGTGGGGTCTTACCATGGACCTGTAAAGAGGCATAATTATATCTTCCTCCCTTGAGTCAATACCCCTTTTAATACATGCCAATATCTTATTGGCCTTTGCAGCTGCCAGCTGGCACTGCATGCTACTGTTAAGTCTATTGTCTACCATTACTCCCAAATTCTTTTGATTAGTAGATTTCCCCAGAGAAACACCATTTAAACTATATGTTGCATTTTTATTATTATACCCAAAATGCATAACTTTACACTTGTCTATATTGAATCTCATTTGCCATTTGCCTGCCCAGTTACTCAATTTGTCCAAATCCTCTTGTAATGAAGACACATCCAGTTCAGACTTTATTACCTTACTTAATTTTGTGTCATCGGCAAACACTGATACATGGCTTCCTGTGCCCTCTGGGAGGTCATTAATAAACAAATTAAAAAGAAGAGGACTCAGGACAGATCCCTGAGGCACTCCACTTATCACATTTATCCAACTGGAGAACTTGCCATTTACTACCACTCTTTGCATTCTATCTTTCAGCCAATTTCCAATCCACACACAAACATTTTCCCCTAGTCCTATTTCATTCAATTTGTACAGTAACCTCTTGTGCGGAACTGTATCAAATGCCTTGGCAAAGTCTAAATAGATCACGTCAACCGCCACTCCCTCATCTATATTATTACTTACTTTTTCATAAAATGCGATCAAGTTCGTTTGACAAGACCTATCTTTCACAAAGCCATGTTGGCTATTGCTAATGATATTCCTGTTCCAGCAGAATTCTTGAATATATTCCCTTAGCAACCTTTCAAACAGCTTCCCTACCACAGATGTCAAGCTTATAGGTCTGTAATTTCCTGGCTGGGACTTTGATCCCTTTTTAAATATGGGCACCACATCTGCTTTACGCCAATCCATGGGCACCATACCAGAAATAAAAGAATCCCTGAAAATCAGATATATCGGTCTGGCCAGGGTCTGGCTTAGCTCTTTAAGTACCCGTGGGTGTATACCATCTGGCCCTGGAGCTTTGTCTACCTTGACACCATTCAATTGTTTTAACACTTTTTCTTGTGTTAGCCAGTCCCATGCTTGCTGTGACTGTTCTGTAAAAGTAGTTTGCAGATTCTTGTCCAATGGGTCTTCCTTGGTAAAAACAGAAGAAAAGAAATTATTTAAAATATCTGCCTTCTCTCTGTCCCCTTTGACCATCTCACCTGTTTCAGATAACAAGGACCCAACATTATCAGACTTCAATTTTTTGCCATTAATGTATTTAAAGAATTTTTTTGGGTTGCTTTTGCTCTCTTTAGCAATATTTTTTTCATTCTCCAGTCTAGCTAATTTAATAGCCTTTTTACAGGTTTTGTTGACATTTTTGTATTCTGCAAATGCCTCTGCTGATCCCTCAGCTTTGTAATGTTTAAATGCCGCTTTTTTGTTATTTATTTCATGGATTACTTTACTGGTTAGCCACATTGGTTTTAATTTGCTTCTTTTGTATTTGTTACCAACAGGGATAAATTTATATGTGTATTTTTGCAATGTTATTTTGAAGGCATTCCACTTACCTTCTGTGTTTTTTCCTGAAAATATTTTATCCCAGTCAACGAGACCAAGGATGAATTAAACCTGCTAAAGTTGGCCTTTTTAAAATTCAGTGTTTTGGTGGAACCCATATCAAATTGTTTTTTTGAATTAATCTCAAACGATACCATGTTATGGTCACTATTCCCCTAGTGCTCCCTTACTTGGATGTTAGAGATAAGTTCTTCATTGTCAGTTATTACCAAATCCAGATATGCATTCTCTCTGGTTGAGGTCTGCACTAGTTGTGACAAAAAATTGTCATTCCACAAGTTCAGAAACTTGCTGTTTTTAGCAGAGTTAGCTGTTCCATTTTTCCAGTCTATTTCTGGATAATTAAAATCCCCCATAATTATAGTTCTCCCTATTTGGGAAGCCTTTTCTATTTGCATTAATAGCTGTGATTCTTCAAGGTCAGCAATGTTTGGTGGTTTATAACAAATACCCACTAATATTTTCTGGGCAGTTTTACCCCCAGTGACTATTTCAACCAACAGGGATTCCACATGTTCATTACTGTCATCACATATATCTTCCCGCAATTGAGGCAATAATGCTGGTTTGATATACAGACAGACCCCACCACCTCTTTTGCTTGACCTATCTTTTCTAAATAACATGTAGCCCTCCAAATTGATTGACCAATCATGTGCGTCATCCCACCATGTTTCTGTTATGCCTAACAAGTCATAGTTTTCAATTTCAACTACCAGCTCCAGTTCCCCTATTTTACCAGTTAAACTTCTGGCATTTGCAAGCATACAATTTATGCCACTGCTGTGTTCCATTTGTGATTTAATTTTGATGTGGCTTATAGGCTTCTCCCTATCATCTGTACTAACCCCACCCCCAGATCCTCCCACCTGGTTATTAACTACATCGCCTTCCCTTTCTATACTATCTATCCCAGTATTTATTGCCCCCCCCCTTCCTAGTTTAAAATCTCCTCCAACCGTCTAGTAATCCTCTCCCCAAGCACTTGAGACCCTCTTGCATTCAGGTGCAATCCATCCCTGCTATAGAGATTGTACCCCAAAGCAAAATCAGCCCAGTGCTCTAAAAACCCAAAGCCCTCCTTCTTACACCAAGACTTCAGCCATGCATTGAGCTCCCTAATCTCCCGCTGTCTCTCTGGCGTAGCGCATGGCACAGGTAGTATCTCTGAGAATACTACCTTGGAGGTCCTGTTCCTAATCTTACTGCCTAAATCCCTAAAATTACCTTTTAGGACTCTCCACCTTCCTCTTACTTTGTCATTGGTACCAATATGTACCAAGACAGTTGGATCCTGTCCAGCCCCTCCCAATAATCTGTCCACCCTGTCTGCAACATGCCGAACTCGGGCACCCGGGAGACAGCAAACCATTCGGTTGCTGCGATCAGAGCCACAGATTACCCTATCTGTTCTCCTAATAATGGAGTCCCCTACCACCACAACCTGCCTAGGCTTCACTTTCCTCTGGATCCCCTCTGTGCTAGAGGAGCTGTTCTCCCGGCTGTTAGGGAGAACAGTCTTCTACAGCAATTCCAGTTCTGGGTTTGCCTCCCCAACATCTTCACTTAAATGAGCAAATTTGTTTGGATGGAAAAACTCAGGACTGGCTGCCCTCTTCCTCTTCCCTCCCCCACTGCAACCACTTCTAATTGTCACCCAGCTATGTGCCTGGTTCCCTTCTAGCTGATCTCCTCCCTCTTTGCTAGGTGACCCAGCTAGACTCTGCTCAGTTAGCAAGAGACTCCTCTCAAGGTTGTCAATGTCTCTCAATGTTGCAATATGACTCTCTAGAGCTCCAATCTGAGCTTCTAGAAGGGCCACTTGCTCACATTTGCCACAGCGGTATGGACCCTGGAACTGCTGTTCCAAGCATGCATACATATGGTATGATGTGCACTGAGTGAGATCTCCAAACTTGCTCATCATGTATGGTGCAAATGTGAGTTCCTAAAATGTAAGCAATTAATTTACCTGTGTTGCACTAACTCCTGTGTTGCAGTAACTGCTGTGTTTCACAAACTGTACACTTATTTCAGAGCACTTAGTAAAGAGCACGCTCTATTTGTGAGCAAGCTCTGTGAGTCCTGTACCTAGATTTATACAGGCCTACACAGGGGATTGATCACAAACCCCTCCCTTAATTAATTACACACACTATCAGAGAAAAGCACAACCTTTTAAACTTTAACCCTTTAACCTTCTTACTGCAGGTTAGGATGTAAACACAAAAACACTTTTTCCAATGCTGGGATGTCCAACTGTTCACTTAATCCAGAGCACACTTCAGTTTGTAAGGCCATCAATTACCCATTACCCCCCAGGCTATCCAGTACCCCCCAAGCCATCCAATAACCCCCCAGGCCATTCAGTATCCCCCAGGCCAACTATTAATTCCCCAGGCCATCCAATAACCCTCCAGGCCATCCAATAACTCCCCCCATGCCATCCAGTACCCCCAGAACATCCAATAACCCCCAGGCCATTCAGTATCCCCCAGGCCATCTATTAATTCCCCAGGCCATCCAATAACCCTCCAGGCCAGCCAATAACTCCCCCCATGCCATCCAGTACCCCCAGGCCATCCAATAACCCCTCAGTCCATCCATTAACCCCCAAGGACATTCTATAACCCCCTCAGGCCATCCATTGCTTCCCCAAGCCATCCAGTACCCCCTTCCAATGCCATCCAGTACCCCCCTCCAGGCCAGGCCATCCAGTACCCCCACACACAGCACCACACCATCTAGTACCCCCCCAGCACCAGACCATCCAGTACCTCAAATGCACAGTACCAGGCCATCCAGTACCCCAATGCACAGCACCAGACCACAGTACCCCCAATATTCAGCACCGCCACCAGACCATCCAGTACCCCCCCCCCAGCATCAGTACTGGCTTGCTTACCTGTGCTGCCTGGTGGTGGGTCAATGTGCTGCTGGCTGCTGTCACTGACACTGTCCCTGCTGCTCTGCTTGACTGCCAGAAGTGCCTGGAATCCCAATAGTCCTCCACTGAAACTCCTGTCCTCCTGATCTTGCTGGCACTGGCAGCTGCGTATTATGTATCCTCAGGGCATGCTCAGACTCCTCACTCAGTCCTCACGTGATGTCCTCCTGTGGCGCCAGCCAGGCGGGCCCTCCTGTTGACTCCCCCAGCCCCCCCCCCACATCACACGCCCCTGCGGGCTGCTTGTGGATACATTTTCATCAATGCACATGTGCACGCTAGTTGCTACCCGACAGACTGGCAGGCAGCAAGCGTTACCATTCGGAAGAGCTTCCTCCTGTTTATGTGTACGCTCACCTCACTCACTTCACTACTCAGTTAACTGCCTGCTCTGCCTCCCTCAACCTTAACCCTTTGAGTGCCAGAGTGGGACGCAATGCATTGCTTAGCAATGCGTTGCGTACCACACTGGCACTCAAAGGGTTAATGAAGACAAGACACTGGGGCTGCCTGGGCAGTGGCATGCATGCCGCCCAGCAAGCATGAAGACAGGGCAGGCAAAGGCAAGTCAGTGCAATGTGCCTGAGGTCTCAGTGCCTACTGCCTAACGGAACGGAACAGAGTCACAGTCACAGACACTCAAACAGACAGCATAATGCGGTCAGCCACTCAGCCGCCAGTCAGTGGCAGCTTTACATAAGCGCGAGCGGGCAGGCCCCTAGTCAAGCAGCCACAGTTGCGAGGAGTCAGGCGGCACTAGACTACATTTGTAATTGGCAGGTGGTGACAGGGCCCCCCTCAGTCACGGGCCCTCGGTCCGTGCCCGAATGATCAGTCCGCCCCTGCTTCACAGCGGTGTGCAGAGTCACTCAACTGCTGCAAGAGCAAATAAGGTACTGTCCTGCATAAAAAAGGCATAGATGCATGGGATGCTAATATTATTCTGCCTCTATAAATCCTTGGTATGGCCTCATCCAGAATATGTTGTACAGTTTTGAACACTGGAAAAAGTGCAGAGACGTGCAACAAAACTGATAAGCAGATTGGAAGATCTGAAATTAGCCAAACTGGGTTTGTTTACATTAGAGAAGAGAAGTCTAAGGGGTTAAATGATTATGATTTAAATATATATTCAAAGTCAATACAAAGAACTATACAATTCATTATTTACACAAAAAGCTGAGCTAAGAATGAGAGGTAATCCATTTACACTATAGCAAAGGCGCTTTTGACTAAAACAATGCAGGGATTTTTTACTGTATGGACAGTAAAGCTATGGAATTCTTTGCCTCGGATTGCTGTGCTTGCAATTACTCTAACTACCTTCAAAAAAAGCAATGGATACCTATCTAGCACTGAGCAGTATTGGGAATTATGACAGATGGTTTCAATGCAGATAGGTTGTTGATCCAGGTGTAACAGTGGTCTTAGGCAAATAAACACACAACACAGGTACATGTAAATGTAACCAGTTTATTGAAATAAGAAATAGGAGCAAAAACTTCCTCAACTGTGGGGGAACAGGCGTGAGGACATTGCCTAGTCCACTACCCAGGAGCTGACACTGAACTGTACCCGGTACTAGTTTTAAGTGATAATGTATAGAACCAGACTTGGCTCTAACCAATAGGGAGTTCAGAAACCCGGAACACCAGGAGTCTAGAGAAGGAGCGTACCTGGACAATCCTTGGAAAGGGAATCTGTCAGATGGTAACTTCAGGCAGCTTACAGTACCGGGAAAGCACAGAACTTAGTCAACAGAGCGAAGGGCAGCTTGCATGACTACCCGAGAGCTAACTGCTAGGTAGCACAGTGCGGAGGCAACAGAGAGAGAGACAAGCACTTAGATACTGGAACGTAACTATTTAGTAGCGCAGGACGGAGGTGACAGAGAGAGAGACAACCTGAGATACTACCAGTAATGTGATAGCTTGATCGTACAGTGTGGAGGCAATGGAGGGACAGGCCACCTGCAACACTACCAGCATGGCAGCTGTTGCACTAGATAGATAGAGCAAGCACTCTGATATCACCTGAGACGAGTGGTAGTCAGAGAGGAGCAGGAGATTGCATGGAGTGTAAGTCAGACAAGCCACAGTCAGGAACCGGATCGGGTAGTCAGCCACAGCCAAGGTCAGATCAGAACGAGTAGTCGGACAAGCCAGGGTCATACACAAATCAGATAGTCAGACAGAGCCACTGGTCAAAACCGGAGCGGGTAGTCAGACAAAGCCAAGGATCGAGCCAAAGGATAATCTAGCATTGGACCCCTTGCTCACAGTGCTTATAGACATCAGCTACACATCACTGAATAGGCCCAACAAGGCTGAAACGTATGTCTGGGGTTGGCTGCTTCTCTTGTTCAGAGAGGAATTGCCCAGCATTTCGTGGCTGGACTGCTGTAATGGCAGGACCAATATGATATGCTTAGGATATTTCCTCTCTGTGAAAGGCACTAGTGGACTAAAAGAGATTGCACCCTGGGTAGGACACCATTCCTATAAAGCCTGCAAATTTGTATTGCAGGCTCATTCCTAGTTGAGCATCTCTGACTTTTAATATACTATGCTAACTATGTTACTATCCTTTTTATTTCCCCTACTGCTACTATAGTGAAATTTTCATTTAGCTCTTTCACTTCCTCTCTGCAAGGAATTCCTTGCCTTTTATTTGGTTACAGTTAATTTGAACACAGTCCTGTTGTGGCAGTGATTTTTTAGTAACTTTTATTAACATTTAGGTACATTTCTATTCTTTTGGATGTTTTTTTGATTTATGGGTTTGTGGTACTCTTTAAGAATGAGTACATAAAATGTTTCTGTAGGGCTTCTCTTGACTCCATTGGTATTTCAGAAGCTGCAACATTAAATACTATCCGGAGCCCTGAGGCACCCACCTTGGTATCAGGGGTGTGTTTTAAAGGCAGCTGGAGAGCCATCATGCCATTTTTAATACTGGGTAACTAGATTTCCAGAAGCCCGTTCTTCCCAGGCTTTTTGGTAGGGGAAATGATGGTCCTAGGCTGACTTTCTTGCTTTTGGAATTGAACTGCTACCTTACTTGCCACTTTAGATTGTAAGTTTTCGGGCAGGGACCTCCCACCCAATGTTTCACTCTACAAAGCACCCGTAACCCTGTATTGTTTAAACCCTTAAATTGTAAAGTGCTGCGTACACTTGTGGAGCTATATAAATAAACATATTCATTCATTCATTAACCCTTTACAATCAGATGAGTACTTTTAAGTCTATAGAGCCTAAGGAAGACATGGGTAAGATTACTATGTGTCCCTCTTATTCTGTGGCCCCTCCATAACCTTCGGGACCATCATTTGTTGAAGAGGGGTTGACATGGACCAAGGCTTTAATTTCCACAGTGGGTTATCAATTCAAGAGGCCTAGTCCCCCTTCAAAAGGTGCTTGGGCCATCTTACAGAGGGTAATGGCCCCATTATTGGGGATTCTTCTTCTGAGAAAGGGGAACTAATGATGATGACCTGGATTCAGCCTTCTCTGTTGGGGATGAGGAATTCCCTAGTTATTGCAATGATGGTCTTATTTCTGTTGTTCTGTAGATGCTTATGGTCTCAGACTCTAGGGATAAGAAATGCTGAAAGGAGTGTTTATGACAAGCTGGAGCTCCCAATATCAGCTGCTTTATTAAACTCTGTGAAGTAGACTACTCACAAAGAAGTGACAGACTGCTATTTGATATATATAAATAAAACAAGAAATCACAGCAACAAACAACACAATGGAAACTGCAAGGTAGGTCCCAGTGGCCCAGATGCTTGAGGCGTTGAGTGGGGTTTGAAACTGGCTGGTGATGGCTGTTCCCCAAGTTGCCCCAAGCTGTGGCCTAAGAAGGACAGGCAGTACATAGAACATACACAGAGATAGAATGTGGCTCTAAGTGTAGTTTTATTAATCAAATGCAAAAACCGTAAAAAGTCTCATAAATGCCTACTCACATATTCCCCCTCTGGGGTAAAGTATATCAGGGTTCCAGCCCCCTTGTATCCCATTTAATTCCCAGTACCTGAGTACCAGCATCCAGGTGTTGTTCCACTGATGTCCAAATGATCTCTCCTCTCTTCTTCAATGATCTTATGATGATAAAACCAGTAGAGTCAGTTAATCCCCCACAGCTGGTATACAGCCAATATTGCTGCTTCAGTGTGGACACAACAGACCGAAGCCTAAAGTGCATATGTCGTAGGGATAACAGTCCTGATGCTTTCCTCATAGGGGAAATGGAAACCCGCAGGGGGCGTGGGGTGGGGCCTAACACAACTGGGTAGGCACAGTTGTCCGAGGCATGTTTGGAAGCTTGCTGCTCACTTTCTCAGGGGTAAAAAAGCTCCAAGGTTCCATGAATGCTTTCTTAAATAGTACCTAATAATTAATTACTTTCAGTTAAGAGAGGACTTCTCATTAGTAATAATAATTAGTTTGTCTCATTTGGTCTATGTCATAAGTGATCTCTTAACAACCGTTCAAGATCAATATATGCAAAAGGAAAAGAGAAACATACTACTCAAAAAAGTAAATAAATAGTAGCAATTATAAGTTACCTAGTCTTTTTAGTTAAAAAGAAACTGAATACATCAATGCATACAGAAAATAATAAATAGGACAACAATTTACTCATGATATCCAATATAACATTGTAATTATATATGAATATTTAGTCCCCTCATTTAAAATCATAATGCTCCACTATAGGAGTGGTAATATAAAAGTATTATTTAATGTCCGATATTATACAGTTTTCTGTAAGGAAAATAAAATAGCCCTATATCATGGGTGACTTAGATACCATAGAGCCCACTCTGACAAAGTTGGCCAATTAAATGTTGTTAACCAGTTTAGGACCCATGACGTGCCAGGACCATCATAGGTAAACTTCCCTTAAGGACCAGTGACGGTCCTGGCATGTCAAAGGTTAAATGATAGCAGCACACCTCAGTGTGCACTGCTATCATGCTGGGGAGGGTGAAACTGAGCATTCCAGGACCGGAGCACTCAATTTCAGTCATTCCCTGTTTTGCCTGTACATGTAATCAATATTACAAATGTCACGTGTACTGGCTTATACACACTACACAGTCTTATCACCAAAAAAGGTAGGGAAAGAGGGACATGGGGATTTTTGGCCCAGAGGGACAGTGCCCCCCTAAAACTGTACATTTTTTAAGTATGAATGACCTTTTTTTTTCTTACATTTTTTTCATCTTTTTCTGTATTATTATTATAAGGCTATGCTTGAATGTGTGGGAGGGGCTGCAAGCCTATAAATACCAGACAGCAACCCCTTCAACCGGGCTCACTACGTCACGAGCCTCCATACGCGGTCTTCATTGCAAGACGAGTACCTGCAGTTCGCTCCCTGTCTCAGTACATTCCATTCTCCTTTTCTCCTTTTCTGACACCTGACGTCACAAACAAATGACCCAACTACATTCCATGTCGAATCCAGAGATCTCACTAACCACAGTAAGCTAAATCCCTAAACACCTCTCCTTCCATCCTAGTGCTGTAACCATAAATCCCATTTTCTTCTCTACTATGCAATTCTTTACAGCCATTAGCCTTCCTTGTAGCAGCCGGTGCACGCAATCAGACAACCTTTAAAGGGATAGTAATGTTTCAAAATAAAAGCAGCTCCAATTAATCTTCATAGTATTTGGCCCATGGAGATGTCACAGTATGAAAGAACGAGAACTGGACCAGTACTTTAAGTAACACAGTTTATTAAGATACACAACTTAATGAAATACTCGGCAAGAGTAAGTATACAAAACAATCTTCGGCAACATCAGGAAGTTCGGAGCTACTTCCTTGAGGTATAGTACAGGACCCCTATAGGCAATAGGGAGGAAATAGGCAGCCACAGGTCCGCACCTGAACAGTCAACGCTCCTGGAATAAGAACTAACTGTGCCACAGGTCCCCACCTGAAGGCACCAGTTATAGGATGGTAGCAAAGGAGAAGTCTGCCAGAGCCACTGATCAGCACCAGAAAGGATATCCACTGAAGCATTGGTACGCTGGATATGCAGTGGACAGAGCCCCAGGTAACACCAAAGTGGGTAGTCAGACAAGCCAGGTCATACACGGAACAGGTAGTCAACCAGAGCCGCAGGTCTGCACCAGATTGGTTATTGGACTAGCCAGGGTCATACACAGACTGGGTAGTCAGACAGAGCCACAGGTCAGCACCAGAATGGATAGTCAGCCAGGCCAGAGGTCATTCACAGAGGAGGTAGTCTACCAGAGCCACAAGTCCACACCAGAAGGGATATCAGACTAAGCCGGGGTCATACACAAAGCGAATAGTCAGACAGAGCCAGAGGTCGGCACCAGAACGGGTACTCAGACAAACCAGGTAATACACAATGGTAAAGTCAAACTGCACAGGACACCACAAAAGGGCGACTGAGCATTGTGTCCAGGCAGTATAAGAACCTTTGACCCAGGAAGAGGAGGAGCCATCTACTGCACAGCTGCCCCTTTAAATGGAGTGTACGTCCATGCTTTTGGATGTGCGCCCATTATGACATCATCCAGCCTCCGTGGCAGAGGGGGAAGGAACCGGAACCCAGAACAGGAAGAGGCTGAGCCGCTATAAGCAGAATGCTGCTGGAGCCGCCAGACCAAAGATGCAGCCAGAGCCGCAGGATGAAAGCTGCGTTCGGCTCGAGCAGCCACCACAGAGGTACTGTGACAGGAAAATGTTATTTCAATACTGCCAGAGTTTTAGTTCAAGAGTAATTGAATGATAAAGTATCCCCCTCTCTCCCTTTTTACTGATGTAACACTGCTAACAGAAAGGTGGTGTCCAGATGGCTTGCACAGAGGGACAATCTTCAAATAGCATAAGGGGAAAAACCTGTCAAGGGGGAAGGGTTTTCATTGTTCTCACAGTAAGAAGACTGTCCCTTGCGGTGAGCTGTCTGGTCTTAAGACCAGATTCCACATCTGAGAGGAAGTGGCTTACACTAGGTAAAAGGCACAGGAGGGAGATACTTTAACATTCAATTACTCTTGAACTACAGCTCTGACAGCACTGAAATAACATTCTTTATGGCTCAAATACTATGAAGATTAATTGGAGCAGCTCTTTTGAAACACTACTATCCCTTTAAGTTAAATGCTTACGTCATATATGTAAGACTCTTACTCACAGAAACCATCTTTTTGCTAACCATCGATTGCACCTCCTTTAACATAGATTCTCCAGGGTTAATGATACTCTGCACTTCCCTATCATCTTGTCACAGCTGTCCTGGTAGCAGACCAGCTATGTCAGCAGGACGCTCCAGTGCTCACTGCACAAGCATAATCGAACCCGGCAGAAGGTAACACTGCTTAAAACTTTTGCCCCCATCTCTCTGCACCATTATTTACCCCCTGCAGTACCTTTCAGCTATCAGCAAATTCAGCACCAGACATCACAGTGCATCAGGCAGCTATCCAAGTCACTCCGGTTCCTGGGTACATTATATAGCGCCTATAACGTCATCAAGGGAAGCGGCATCTTTACAGAAGCTAGCTAGGCTCCCTCTTTCCCCTTAAGATACATTGTTTTCTCTTCACCCCTCTTCTCCCTCTCCTTAGCAAATGTTATACTCCCCTTCACAGGAAGCCGAAATTCCAGCAAGAAAGTTAACTCCACCACTCATTAATTCCTTGTCCTAATCAACTCTCTATACCAGACAGCTTCCAAAATTTTTTTTAATGAAAAATTTTTTTTCATTATTATTCTTCTAAAAAAATATATATGTATATATACAATTGCGCACTTAACCTCCTGCAGAGGCAGATAACCATTCTAACACACCTTCTTCCAAAAAGAAGGCAGAGAGTTCATTCTCATGCACCTTACCTCCTGTAGGGGACTGAAGGTTTCATTGAAGCACCTTACCTCTTGCAGAGGGACGAAGGTTCCAATACACGCACCTTACCACCTAGAAGGGGGCATAAGGTTATTTCTAAACAAGTACCTTACCTCCTGCAGGAGACCAAGATTACAGTAATCACACCTTATCCCCAGACAGAGGGCTAAAGGTCCACCCATGCACCTTACCCCCTAGCAAAAGGCTGAAGGTTCACTCACACGCCCTTACCTACTAGCAAGGGGCCAAAGTTCACTCACTACACCTTACCTCCTAGCAGAAACCAAAGGTTCACTCATGCACCTTACCTCATAGTGGGGGCTGAAGTTTCACTCACGCGCCTTATCTCCTATGGGGGGCTGAAGGTTCACTCATCTCCTTACCTCCAATGGGGGGCCGAAGGCTCAATCATATGCTTCACCTTATAGAAAGAATGGAGGCTCACTCAATGCCTACCTCCAAGGCAGATGAAAGTCAACTCACGCATCCTTTCTCCCAACCAAAACTCAAGTCCACTTAAGAGCCCCATCACTGCAAAACAGAAGATCCATTCACTCATCCTCATACCTAGCCTTCTCTTCCCGTCCACATCCTTCCCTTCACACCCCACCCTGCACCTCTTTACTCACTATATCCATTTACGCACTCCCTTCTTACAAGCTTTCACCTCATCCTCCTCACCATTTTTATTCATATTCAATCCACTCCAACAGCATGTTCCACATTATCACCCAACCTAGTTCACTAATACAATCCTACACTCATTTATAGTCACACACCTTACCCCACCGCAGGGGCCGAAGGTTCACCCACATGCACCTTTTCCTACTGCAGGGGTTGAATGTTCACCCACACACACACACACACACACACACACACCTTACCCCACCGCAGGGGCCAAAACTTCACCTACTCACACCAGTTCACCCACATACACCTTAACCCACCACAGGGGCCGAAGATTCATCCACATACACCTTACCCCAATGCAGGGGTCGAAGGTTCACCTACATACATCTTACCCCACTGCAGGGGCTGAATGTTCACCTACACATGCCTTACCCCACACAGAGGCCGAAGGCTCACCTACACACACCTTACCCCACCGCAAGGGCTGAAGGCTCACCTAAACACATTGGTTCACCCACATACACCTTACCCCTTCCGAAGGGGCCGAAGGTTCACCTACACACACCTTATCCCAACTCTGGGGCTGAAGGTTCACCTACTTATACTGGTTCACCCATATACACCTTACCCCACTGCAGGGGCCAAAGGTTCATTCACATACACCTTACCCCAACGCAGAGGCCGAAGGTTCACCTACACACACCTTACCCCACTGAAGGGGCCGATGCTTCACCTACACATACCTTACCCTACTCCAGGGGCCTAAGGTTCGCCTACAAACACCTTAGTCCACCATAGGGGCAAAGGTTCACCAACACAACCCTACCCCACCAGGGGCTGAAGGTTCAATAACACATATTACCACATAGCAGGGGCCAGTGGTTCACCCCCACACACCTTACCACATCACAGAGGACGAAAGTTCACTCACACACATCTTACACCACCGCAGGAGCTGAAGGTTCACCCATACACACTTTACCCCATCACAGGAGCCGAAGGTTCATCCAGACACATCTTGTCCATCTCAAGGAGGGTAGGTACCCTCCGCCCACTACTTACCTCTTAGCAGAGGCAGAAGGTTCTCCAACAACACATCATTAATCTAGGCAGAAGTCTCCCCTACCTTGTCCGTCTCTAGTAAACACAGGTCTTCTTACCATCACATATCCCATCTGTACCAATCCTTCACAGGGATAAAGACTCCACTCAGTCACCTTACCTCCTCCCCCACCATAACTCAGGAAAACAGTCCAATTACACTTACCCTTTTCTCCTCTAAAAGATCACTAACAATAGCATTAGAATCAACTTCCTAACCTTTACATCTAACCTCTTCATAGAAGCCAAAGGTATTCCCCACACACTTTACCTTTTTGTAGAGGCTGAAGGTATTTCCTACACACCTTAACTCTTCGTAAAGGCCGAAGGTATTCCCCACATGCCTTACCTCTTGTAGAGGCTGAAGGTATTCCCCACACACCTTACCTCTTCGTAAAGGCCGAAGGTATTCCCCAAATGCCTTACCTTTTTGTAGAGACCTGAGGTATTCCCTACACATCTTACCTCTTCGTACAGACCAGAGGTATTCTCGACATGCCTTACCTCTTTGTAGATGCTGACAGTATTCCCCACATGCCTTATCTCTTCATAGAGGCCGAAGGTATTCTCCACATGCCTTACCTCTTAGTAGATGCTGAAAGGTATTCCCTACATGTCTTACCTCTTCAAAGAGGTATTCCCTACATGCCTGACATGTTCATAGAGTTGGTTTTATTGGTACTAGGAGGTGAAAACATACAATTACAGGATGAAGGGGAAGTGAATCACACACACACATATCTTCTGCATCCATGTCCTCTGCAGAATGGTGATATGTAGAAATCTGCAGGGAAAAAGGAGAACACAGAAGTGAGACAGTGAACAAATCACAGGTGGCAATGTGAGGTGTGTCACATAGGGGACAACTGACACTGAGGGATATCACACACATTAGGTGTCAGTACAGACTCACCTGTTGCCATCCATTGCAAAGCATCTAGATCCTTTGAAACCACTGGCTGCATGTTCCAGGGCATTGTTGGAGTCGTTTCAGATCTGAAAAAGAAGTCCAGGAGGAACAGTCATTTCCACAACACTCAGGTGCAGTGGAAGGTGTCCATGAGGAGATCAGCATCCTGGGAATGGAGAGAAAACATGTTTGAGGTTTGGAAAATGTGAAGCCAAGTTGGTGATCTGGTGATGTTGGATTGAGGTGGGTGTATGCATGATACTCACAGGCAGATCATTCCCCGATGACCCTGACCTGTATCTCCCCACCTCTGAGGGTATCACCCTCCAATGGCTGTGGCACTGGTACCTTATCAAGTGAATCAGGGTGGGGGTCAGCTAATAACCTGGTGTCCACAGCAATATTATGCAAGATGACAGTTGACATTAGTTTGGGTGCTTTCAGGGGCTAACTTGACACTTCTCCAGTAGATTGGGTGCTTTCAGGGGTTAACTTGACACTCTAACTGGATAGTTCTCTATTAAAGGGATAGTAATGTTTCACAAAAACAGCAGCACCAATTAATCTATATAGTATTTGGGCCATGGAGAGTGTTATTTCAATACTGTCAGAGTTGAAGGGCAAGAGTAATTGAATTATAAAGTATCCCCCTCCTGCTCCTTTTGCCTAATGTAAGACACCTCCCCTCAGGTGTGGAATCTGGTCACTTGACCAGACAGCTCACAGCAAGGGACAATCTTCTTACTACGAACATAAGGAAAACTCTGGCCCCTTGACAGGTTTTTCCTTATGCTCACTGAAGATTGTCCATCTCTGTTATCCTTCTGGACAGTCTTGCTGCTCTTAGGTGAGCAGTGTTACATCAGTAAAAGGGGCGGAAGGGGCATACTTTATCATTCAATTACTTTTGAACTACAACTCTGACAGTATGTTCTCCATGGCCCAAACACTAAGAAGATTAATTGGAGCTACTTTTATTGTGAAACATTCCTATTCCTTTAATTTTGTCCTTAGAGTACATGCGTATATGCATTCTGCTCTGCTTTTGTTAGAATAACAGTGGTTTGAAACCATTGTTATGGCTTATACGCCTCAACTATGAGGCGCAGGATTACCGGCAGAGTTGCGTACTGGAAGAATTTGCGTTAAAACTGAGCACAAAGATTTGAATACCACTTGCACATTTTTTTTTTACTGCTGTTTTGTTTTAGCAACCTGGGGATTTGAATACGTAAATCTGACTGAAAAAACAATAATGGATTTTCTTTCTTAACTACAACATTTGAATCTAGGCCCTAGTGTACATATTATTTTTCCATATATGTGGCCTACTACACCAAGGAACCACATCTTTTTCACAAGTAGTTGAGTAATGTCCAGCAAATGCAAAAGGGGCAGGGGAGGGGGAAAGGTGGAGCAGTGCAGGGATGTGGAAGTAAAGTAGTTCAAAAATTGACTGCAGTGATGGTTGCTGCAGTGTGTGCAATAAATGATAATGATGATGATCCCTATCCTCTTCGGGTGAATGCAGTTTGTCAAGGTCCCACCAAAAGTTCCAGCACCACCTCCACCACCACCAGTTCCAGTACTATAAAAAAAACATATAAGAAGAACACTAAAGACGAGGAAGGTTTAGCAGCATTCAGCTGCTGCATCTGACAGTGAGAAAAACAAACACCAAAACACCTGTCCTCAAAGTAGTACCGAACTTTGGGAAAGGAAAAGGAAAAAGACATTGTTTGGCACCTCCAAAAGCTTAGAGGAATATAAGGGTAGTGGGCAAGAAGTGGCAGGCGATGCTGATGCTGAGGATGACCTAAAGATGACTGATGATGATGCAGATCGAGAAATTATCCCTCCAGCATCCTCCTCTTCTTCATGTACAGATGAAGTTGAAAGTAAGAGAGATGATGACATGGCCAGAAAGTTAGCAGAAAGGCAAAAGGCTCAATCTTCCACCACTGAAAAGGAGCACTGTGCCTGTTTATAAACTATTTGAGAAACCCATTGGAAACTCTGATCCTGGACAAGAAAAGGTGGCAAAAAGTACTCAGTCACTGTTTATCACGGTGCCCGTGCTCCCTTGTTTTGTTTTCCTGTCAGTTTATCCTGTGAGTGCTCCCACTGGCTGTCCTGTGTTGATCCCGCCCAGTATGGCCTTTATATACTGGGCTCCTGCACCCACACGGTGCCCTTTCGTGGTGTTCCAGAACCAGTGCTAGCTTACTGCTCAGTCTTTCCCAGTGTACCGACTTGGCCTGCCTGACTACTCTTCAGTTTCCAGCTCCTGTGTACCGACCCAGATTGCCTGACTTCTCCTCTGTGCCTGCTCCTGTGTATCGACCCGGCCTGGCTGACGTTCCTGCTCCTGTGTACCGACCCGGCTTGACTGACGTTCCTGCTCCTGTGTACTGACCTTGCCTGGCTGACGTTCCTGTTCCTGTGTACCGACCCGGCTTGATTGACGTTCCTGCTTCTTCAGCTAGTTGTCGCCTCGGCGACATTCTTATTCTGCAGGCTATACGGTTGCATTTGCTTACTAGCACTTGAGTCAGTTCCGTTTACTGCTCCTGCAGGTTGCCAGTGCCTGCCTCCATTACTGCTCCGGCAGTGCGCCTTTGGCCTAGTCCTCCATTACTGTTCATACCAGTTGCAAGTGCCTGCCTCCGTTATTGCTCCGGTAATCGCCATTGACTTGTCCTCCATTACTGCTCCTGCAGGTTGCTAGTGTTGCCTCCGTTACTGCTCCGGCAGTGTGCCTTTGGCCTAGTCCTCCGTTACTGATCATACCGGTTGCAAGTGTCTGCCTCCGTTATTGCTCCGGTAATTGCCATTGGCTTGTCCTCCGTTACTGCTCCTGCAGGTTGCTAGTGTTTGCCTCCGTTACTGCTCCGGCAGTGCTCATTGAAGCTCTATCTCAGTACTGTCATACATGGGACTGTTTACACTCATTGATGAACTTTATCTGGTACCTATGTTTTTATCACGGTGCAGTGATTTCTCTTCTGTCACTCTCACTTGTGCTGCGCTCCGATTGGTTGAGCCTGTTTGGCCCGCCCCTGGTGACCTTTTTATACTTGGCCATTGGCACCAGTCAGGTGCCCTTTCGTGGTGTTCCTGAGCCAGTATTGCTGTGCTGCGTTCCTGATTTCCGGTGTACCGACTTGGCTTGCTCTGACTATGTTCCTGTGTTCCTGCCCCGTGATTTGACCCGGCCTGGCTGACGTTCCTGCTCGTGACCTGATCTGGCTTATCTGAGAACCTGCTCCGTGATTTGACCTGGCCTGGCTGACGTTCCTGCTCGTGACATGATCTGGCTTGTCTGAGAACCTGCTCCGTGATTTGACCTGGCCTGGCTGACGTTCCTGCTCGTGACCTGATCTGGCTTGTCTGAGAACCTGCTCCGTGATTTGACCTGGCCTGGCTGACGTTCCTGCTTGTGACCTGATCTGGCTTGTCTGAGAACCTGCTCTGTGATTCGACCCGGCTTGTATGACGTTCCTGCCCCGTGACCTGCACCGGTTACATCTGCCCAGACTACGCTTCAGCTTTTGGCTGTCGCAGAGGCGACATTCTGACTTCCTCCAGTGAACTGTACTTCTGCTGCTGCAGTTGTTAACCCGTGCTGAGCTGAGATCCTGCTACCGAGCTGTTTCATTGCAGAGCTATCCTCCTCTTACGAGCCGTTAACCCATGCAGAGCTGTGCTCCTATTACTGAGCCATTAACCCGTGCTGAGCTGTACTTCTCCTACTGAGCCATTTACCCGTGCAGAGCTGTACTCCTCCTCCTGAGCCGTTAACCCATGCAGAGCTGTGTTCCCGGTTCTGAGCCTCCAGTCTGGTACAGAGCGTTGCTATTCTTGCTGAGCCGTTTCTCTTCCAACCACTATTACTGCTGAGCCGGTTCAGTAGGCCTTGTAAGATGACGGTTCATATCACTCCTTACAGTATAGTTGGTTTACGTTATCGTGCCTGGTAGGCGCTATGGCTTTAGCTGCTACTGTGCAAGCCTCTGTTATTACACCCGTGGGGGCTATTGGATCAAGCTCTTGCAATCCAGTTGCTTCCGTTATCATGCCCGTGGGGGCTATTGGCTCAAGCTCTTGCAATCCAGTTGCTTCCATTATCAAGCCCGTGGGAGCTATTGGCTCAAGCTCTTGCAATCTATTGGCTCTGTTATTACGTCCGTGGGGGCTACTGGTTCAAGTTCAGCAGGCTCTGGGTTGCAGGTTCCTCTTTGCTGAACAGTTATCTCAGTATTATGAACTTTTGGTGTTGAGTTTCCTCCACCATTTACTGCCTATTATCACCCTGGGCAAGCCAAACACCACAACTGAGATGGACCGATTACTGTGTTAACCCTTGTAGCTCTGTACTCAGTATCTGCTTATCTGTCTGTGCTGTTAAGTCAGTATCTGTATATTGGTCCTAATGTTGCCTCCTTGCTGCTACTCAGTGCTGCCTATAGAGGGCGATTATGCCATTAATTTTGTTCTTAATAATACTGTGTTTTATTTCACCTACTGGTCTGAGTGTCTTGAAAACCGTGACAGTTTTGTACTGGACCTGTGTGGGCAATTGTATGATTAACCTGTCGTGTGTCTGTATTATACTGCCTGTATACTACAGGACCTGTGAGGGTTCTAATTGTATTGTGAATTCAATAAAACTGTGTTTTTATCCTAAACCATTGTGTCTGTGAGTCGAACAAACCGTTACACTCTGTCAGTCATCATCAGCATCATCGCTGCTTCCAAGTCCAAGTCCCAGTCAGCCACACACACTTTTGTTAAGTAACCAGCAGCAACAACAACTGCGACAAAGGTTATTAACATCCACAACCTTAGCTATGATGAGTGCCTCTGCTGCTGCTGGCAGTGTTGCACCTTTTGACACCTAGCAGTAGTAATAGCAGTAAAGTTGCATCAACATCTAACCCCAGTAGTAGTAGCAGCCTCTCAGGAACCCAGCAGTCCATGACGTCCACAGTATGGAGATACTTCATTCAGCATCCAAAAGCTATGACAGAGAAAGCCAGGCCAAATGTATTAACAGCAACACAGATGAGGAGGAGCAGGAGTGTAAAGGAGGTTTGCTACCATCTACCAAACTTGGGAGTGGAACCACTGCAATGACCAATAAGTAATGTGTATCAGTAATCTGAGAAGAAGCATATTTGGTTTATTTACGCTAGAAAAAAAGATGACTAAGAGGAGATCTTACATCAGGATCTCTCTGGTGAGCTATTCATTCCAAGGACTGAGCAAATAACCAGGGACCACTCCTTGAGATTAGAGGAAAGGGTCTGTTAAATTATGGAATTCCTTGCCCAAGGATGTGGTATTGCCAGATAGAATGGATACATCTAAGAGAAGATTACACACATTTATTTCAAAAGAAAACATACAGGGTTATACTGTGTATTAGTAAGCAAAACAGAAAGTTCTGTTAGACTATATTATTTGGCAGCAGGAAAGCTATATAATTCTCATGTCCCTGGTTGATAAGCAAGGATTGAACTTGATGAACTTATGTCTTTTTTCAGCCTAATTTTCTATATTACTATGTTACTATGATAGCTTACATTTGATACATACATGATAATGGTAAAAACTGCTGTAGGCAGACACATACACACAGTGAGTGGCAGAAACATGCAAAAGACATGCACAGACAGACACACACACACACACACTGGAGATGCACACATGTACACACATATGTAACAGATGTACACACACACACACACACGCAACAGACATGCACAGACACAGACAACAGAAATGCGCACACATGGACAACATACATGCACGCACACACACAAATTCAACAGGCATGTGCACGCACACACAGCAGACATACACACACATGCAACAGACATACACACATGCAAAGAGGGGACACTGGCATAGTGATAGCCTCCCACCATGTGTGGAGGTTCTGGCTCTTGTTGGTCCCCCGGAACTGTAGGTTCTGAATGTAGAAGTGTGTTCTGTGGCCACCCTGGGATTAGTGTAGGAGCTTTACAGTGCTGTGTAGGTAACAATTTTGTATTGAAGTGAACATCTGCAGTAATAACATAGCAACATAGTTGATGAGGCCTCTAAGGACCAGAGGACATCACTTCTGAATGTGTTGTTGTCCCCCTTCTGGTCCTGAAACCATTAAATCAGTGGAATTTGTAATTTTCTTTACTTTCAGCCACAATTGCAGTATTATGCCAAGCGGTCCCAGGAAGGTGTGCAGAGAGGACTCCAGTCTGAATTCGGAGCACCTCGCTCTGTATCAGCCACGGCGCGGGCAGTCTCTAGGATGCATGACTGCAGCGCGCACAGCTGTCTCTGTTGCACATGACAGCTTCTGACAAACATCCTAGCGAATTATAATATAGGATTGCTATACATATACACGTCAATCAGACCACTCCATGCCTTCACCACCACTACTATACTACTATGTCACATTGTACGTTGTACTTTTTTTAAACACTTGACATCATCATGAATATGTGCCAGTGCCACGTAAAGGGATAGTAATACTTTATTAAAAGCTGTGAGTCCTACAGCAACATATACCTTGAAAAAAATTTTAGCATTCAGAGTGCATTTTTCCTTCACCCACAACACTAGCTTCCTGCTTAATGGGATAGTAATACTTTATTATTACTATCCCCCATATTGTATATAATTGCAAAGCAATTTAATAGCCCCCAGGTTCATCTCTCAAACCTTTATGGTTTGAGAGATAACCGATGACAAAGTTCCCCCCTCCCTCCCCCTTCCCTGAAGTCAGCGTTGTACTGACTGCAGGGATATCCAGTCTGACTTTCATCAGGCAGCTCTGCAGCAGAGCCGCGATTGCGTTAGTGAAAAATAATTATTTCACTGAAACGGTCTTCTACGTGTGCTTGCAAACCAAGCAATGTAGAAGACCGTTTCAGTGAAATAATTATTTTTCACTCATGCGATCTCTGCTCAGCTGCAGAGTCGCAAGCCTGTTGTATGACAGACTTCTCCTGTAGTTAGTACAATAATGACTTCAGGGAAGGGGGAGGGAGGGGCAAACTTTGCCTTCGGTTATCTCTCAAACCATAAAGGTTTGAGAGATAAACCTGGGGGCTATTAAATTATTTTGCAAATATATACAATATGGGGGACAGTAATAATAAAGTATTACTATCCCTTTAAGAAGTAAGCTAGTTTTGTGGGTGAAGGAAAAATGCACTCTGAATGCTAACAATTTTTTCAAGGTTTATGTTGCTGTAGGACTCACAGCTTTGAGTTTCAGCTACCTATTTCTCCACTATGGATTGATGGATTGCAACTAAGTGGTAGAGGAGCCTCTGTGCTAGGGGTGCAAATGCTAAGAAGTTCGGAGGAGCTTTTAAACTAGGAAAGGGGGTAGGGTATTGATAGCAAAAATTGGGTAGATAGAGCAGATAGGAACCGGGTCCAAGTAAATGACCAGGGGGTGGAGAAAGGGTGGGGATAAATGTAAAAAATAGGGAGGAATTCCTAGTAAATGAAGATGTAGATAAAAGGCATGTAGGGAGTGATATATGTAAAGACTTCAAAATTAATTGCATGCTAGCAAATGCAAGAAGTATGGTAGATAAAATAGGAGATTTAGAATTGCTGGCGGTTAATGACCAATTGGACATAATTGGTATAACAGAAACATAGTGGAATGATGCACATGACTGGTCTGTAAATATAGAGGGTTATTCCCTGTTTAGGAGAGACAGGATTAATAGAATAGGAAGAGTTGTGTGCTTATATTTGAAACCAGAGTTAAATCCAATTTTCAGAGGTGATATTAGTGAGGAAACTGTCCAAAATGTGGAGTCCTTGTGGGTAGAAATTGAGACTAAATGTGGTGTAAAAGGTAAAAAAAAGGTGTTGGTGGGTATATGCTACAAACCACCAAATATTGATGACAATTTTGAGGCCCATCTGCTATTGTAAATGAGGAAAGCTGCCTAGCTTGGGCATACTATAATAATGGGAGATTTTAATTATCCACAAATGGTGGAAGTGCCGACAAGAAATAACAATATATTGGACCTAGTGATAAACGAATAACACAGAAATGGTACCCAGTATTAAGGTAAGTAAACATTTGGGAAACAGTGATCACAACACGTTACATTTGAGATCAGTTTGGCAAAGCAAAACTGTATAGGTTCAACCAAAACTCTTAATTTAAAAAAAAGCTAACTTAAAATTATTTAGGGCTTCAATGCAACACGTAGACTGGGATACATTATTTAACCCTTTGAGTGCCGGAGGTGTATGGAATGCACACATGTAAAGGAGGAAATGGCAAAGAAAAAAAAAACATTCAAACTATTTAAGTCTGCAGGAACTGAACATTATTTCTTAAAATACAGGGAGTGCAACAAAGATTGAAAAAAAGGCAATTAGGATAGCAAAAATAGAAAATGAAACTCAAATTGCAAGGGAAAGTAAGACTAATCCAAAAAAGTTTTTCAAATATATAAATAGCAAAAAACGTAAGAGGGAGTGGATTGGACCATTCAAAAATGAGATGGGTGAGTTGATTAGTGAGGAAAAGGAAAAGGACGATGTTCTAAACACTTTCTTTGTATCAGTATATACAAGGGAGCAAGGAATGGTAGAAGAGGCTCAACAAGTAACTAATAAAACAATACAATTATCAGATATTGGGTTAACTCAAGAAGATGTCATGGGAAGACTGAACAAAATTAAGACTGACAAAGCACCGGGTCCTGATGGTATACATCAAAGAGTTTTTAAGGAATTCAGTGCAGTATTGGCAAAACCCCTATATTTACTCTTTAAAGATTCTCTCACCACAGGCTCAGTGCCACAAGATTGGCGAAGAGTGCCTCTAGTTCCTCTATTTAAGAAGGGAACTAAAACAGAACCTGGAAACTATAAACCTATGAGTGTGACCTCTGTAGTGGGAAAACTGCTAGAAGAGATAATAAGGGACTATACCGAGGATTACAACACAAAAAATAAGATCATTAGCAGGAATCAACATGGTTTTGTGAAGAATAGATCATGCCAAACTAACCTTTTCAGCTTCTATGATGAAGTAAACAGCAACCTTGATAATGGCAAGGCAGTTGATGTAGTATATCTAGACTTTGCAAAGGCATTTGATACAGTGCCACACAGAAGGCTGGGGTATAAAATAAGGAAATCGGGGCTAGGAGATGACCTTTGCAATTGGATCCAAAACTGGTTGAAGGATAGGAACAGTGTGTGGTTGTAAATGGACAATTCTCCAATACAGTTAAAGTGGAGAGTGGAGTACCTCAGGGTTCAGTATTAGGTCCGCTGCTTTTTAACGTTTATAAATGACCTGGAAATAGATATAGAAAGCAAATTATCAATATTTGCAGATGATACAAAATTATGCATGGTAATTATTTCAGAACAGGATAATTGCTCTCTACAGAGGAATTTATATAAAATGACAGATTGGGCAAACAAATGGAATATTAAGTTTAATGTGGGGAAGTGTAAAGTCATGCATTTGGGAGGAAATAATCCCAAGGCTACTTGTAAACTTAATGGAATCATTTTAGTTGACTCGTTGCTAGAGAAAGACCTCGGTATCCTTGTGAACTACAAACTTGGAAACAGTGACCAGTGTCAAACAGCAGTAGCAAAGGCAAACAAAATCCTGTCTTGCATAAAAAGAGGTATTGAAACAAGAGTGGATAACATTATTTGTACAAATCATTGGTAAGACCTCATCTTGACTATGAAGTGCAGTTTTGGGCGCAAGTTCTGAAAAAGGATATACTAGAACTAGAGAGGGTACAGTGAAGAGCAACAAAATTAATTAAGGGAATAGAAGACTTGACGTATGAGGAACGATTAGACAAACTTGGTTTATTTACTGTAGAGAAAAGACGACTAAGAGGAGACCTTATCACATTGTACAAATATATGAGAGGTCAATACAAGGATCTCTGCGGTGAGCTATTTATTCCAAGGCTTGATCAGATGACCAGGGGACACCCCTTGAGATTAGAGGAAAGGAGGTTTAGACTTCAGCAGAGGAAGGGTTTTTTTACTGTGAGGTCTGTTAAAGGGATAGTAATGTTTCATAATAAAAGCATCTCTAATTAATCATCATAGTATTTGGACTTTGGAGAGTGTTATTTCAATACTGTCAGAGTTATAGTTCAAGAGTAATTCAATGACAAAGTGTCCCCCTCCCGCCCCTTTTACTGATGTAACACTGCTCAGCCAGAGCAGAAGGTAGGTGCCAAGGTACACTGCAGAGAGGGACAATCTTCAATTAAGATAAGGGAAAAAGCTGAAAAGCTTGTCAAGGGGGGCAGGGCTTTCATTGTTCTGATAGATAGAATATTGTCCCTTGCTGTTATCTGTCTGGTCTATGGACTACATTCCACATCTGAGAAGAGATGGCTTACACTAGGTAAAATGGGCGGGAGGGGGAAACTTTGCTTGTGAATATCTCTCAAACCATAAAGGTTTGAGAGATAAGATTTATATCATTCTTCGTGTTTTTTTAATGCCTACAAAATAAAATAAAGATAAAATGAAGTATTACTATCTCTTTAAACTATGGAATTCTTTGCCCAAGGAGGTGGTTATGGCAGATACAATGGATACATTCAAGAGAAGATTAGATACATTTCTTTCCAACAGAGTTATACTGTTTATTAGTAGGCAGATTAGGAAGGTCTGATAAAGACTAACTTATTTGGTAGCAGGAAAGCTATAAAATTACTGGGGTATGAGGAGAAGGTTGAACTTGATGGACTTGTGACTTTATTCAACCTAATTTACTATGTTACTACAGCCCTCAGACAAAGTAATTATGTTGGAAAATGTTGCACCATAGGCAACAGAGGCGAAACATTTGTTGGAAATGGCGAAAAGGAGGACAAATCTGCACTGGTGAAATGGAGAAAATTTTCATGAAAAATCCAAAAATTGTCCATTTTTTGCTCAGTCCCCCACATTGTCCCTTGGAATCTGGGGGAAAATAGTGTCAAAGTAGCTGGTACTGCTGCCAGTCTGCCTTCTGATACTCAAAAGAAGGAGCAGATGATGGCAAGTATAACAGCAGAGGATCCTAAGTCACACTTTTCATCCACAAATGGTCCAGCTACTACCACGTAGTAGCTAGATAGTGGTGGGGGTGGTGATTGTGAATCAACTGCTGGGACTAGCTCCAATGTGGACCTGTATGAGCTTGTGCTTACCTGCTTAGGGAGCAAGCTGCTCCAGTTTGCAGAGAGGCAGCCAGTCCCTCACGTGTAGTCTTCGCAGCCTGCTTGTAAGGAGAGCCGGATGCTATGGTCTCTCAGGAGCCGGTCGGTTCCTGCCACATCTGTTGGGCTCCATCTACTGTCTAGCAGAGTCAGGCATGCTTCACTGGGATTCCCTCTAGTGACGTTGCGTCTGGCTTTTAAAGGGACATATCATTAAGTGCTCCACCTACCAGGGGTGGAGGAAAAGTATATAAACTGCCTGGACACCACATCAGTTGCCCTTTCGTGGTGTTCCAGTGCAGTTCTGTTTCGTGTATGACCTTTGGCTTGGCTGTCTGTCCTTCCCAGTGTCCAATGTTGTGGCTTGTCTCACTATCCGCTTGGTATTGGACCTTCGGTTCTGCCTGACTACCCGCTGTATCATTGACCTCTGGATTCTCTGACTATCCGCTTGGTATTGACCATCGGCTTTGGCTGACTACCCACTCTGGTATTGACCTCTGGCTTGCCCGACTATCCGCTTGGTATTGACCATCGGCTCTGGCTGACTACCCGCTTTGGTACTGACCCTTGGCTTGTCTGCATACTGCCTATTCTGACTGCATGCTTGAGTCAGTATTCTCCTTTTGGCAACCTGACATATGTTCTTCTGGATCCTAAACCCAGTATTCACTTACTTTCCTGGGTCCCAGCCACAGTGGTGCTATTTCACGGTTGCCTTCGATTTATCTCCCAAAGCAGCCTCCTATTCCTGGTAGGAACTGCTGGCTTTGTGCCTCTCTACTCTGTGATTATAATTAGTGTGTCTTTACTGTTTAACTTTACACTGTTCAATGAAGGTGGTGTTTCAAAATCAGTACTGTCTCCTGTCTGTTCATTGTTATCAATGACAGTACGAAAGGGCCAATATGAGTACTGAAGATACAGGAAACCCGCCAGTCCAGAGCATCTCAGCTAGAATGGACAGTCAGGACCAACGAATTGATCAACTGTCGTTTGCCATGCAGACACTGTTAAACCGTACGGCTCACTTGGACCATCCCAGTAGACAACCGGTGGCCTCTGCCAATACTGTTCAGCACCGGTTGTTATGACTGTTCAGGAGCCCGCTGTTGCTAAAGGAATATCCGCTTCCACTCCGCTTCCTCAACGGTATGAGGGTGACCCAGTACCTCGCTGCGGTTTTCTTTATCAGGATGGCATATACCTGGAGATGGTGCCTCATGTGTTTCCTACTGAGCGTAGTAAAGTAGGGTTCATGATTTCGCTCCTTTCAGACAAAGCTTTGGCATGGGCCAATCCTCAATGGGAGAATGATAAACCCATCATTTATAATTCTGTGGTGTTTATGGACGCATTTAGACGAGTATTTGATGTGCCTGCCCGTTCTGCCTCTGCTGCCAAACAGCTAATGTCTGTCTGTCAGGGTAACAGTACGGTGGCCGAATATGCTATTGAATTTCTCACGCTGGCAGCAGAGGTGGAATGGAATAATGAAGCATTGGTAGCCGCCTTCTCACAGGGGCTAAGTGACAACATTTAAAACAAAATTGCTGCCAGAGTGTTGCCTGTCGACCTAGACGATCTGGTGTCATTCACTATTTTTATTGACACCCGTATCAGGGAGAGACCCTCATTTAAGGAGGCCTGCGTGAGGCCTCCGGCGCGTTTAGCTCCGACTTTTAGTCACCCACCCATTCCTCCCTCGCCTCCCATGCCTCCTAGTTCGGACATGGGGGGGGGGGCGAAGCAGTTTGGGGTCTACCCGTCTTTCGGCACAGGAGAGAGCATTCTGCCGGTGGGAGGGCCTTTGTCTGTATTGTGGTAAACCCGGACACTTGCTGCGCGCTTGTCCTGTATGCCCAGGCAGACTGTAGGTGGTTCAGTATAAACCTACCCTCAAGATCATCCTATCATGGGCCAATTCCTTGGTGATTACCCCAGCATTGATTGACTCAGGGGCAGCTGGGTATTTCATTGATGCTGATTTTGCAGCTTAACACTTGATTCCGCTACTGCCACGGGCATCTCCGCTGACTATTGAAGCTATTGATGGTAGGCCGCTGCAACCGCCTCAGGGCACTCATGAAACTATTTCTGTGTCACTTCTGGTAGGAGCACTCCATCGTGAGACACTCCAGTTCCAGGTGATTAACGCACCTCATTATGCGGTCATTCTGGGGTTTCCTTGGCTCCAAAAGTATAACCCCAGGGTGAATTGGCGTAATTGTGACATTCTGTCTTGGTTTCTGCATTGTACAGATTCGTGTCTCCTCCGTCCTATCAGAGTGTTGGGAGTATCAGGCCTTCTGTGATGTTTTCAACAAGGTGAAGGCCACGACCTTACCTCCTCGCAGGCCATAAGATTGTTCCATTGAATTGGTGCCAGGTGCTGTTCCTCCGAAGGGTCGTGCTTACCCTCTGTCCATGGCTGAGAATAGGGCCATGGAGGAGTATGTGGTGGACGCTTTCTCCAGAGGTATCATTTGGAAAGCCACTTCCCCGGCTGTGGCAGGATTCTTCTTTGTTAAAAAGAAGGATGGAAAACTAAGATCATGCATTGATTTTCGAGGGCTTAATAAACTTATGATCAAGAACGCTTACCCAATTCCACTGATTACAGAGTTATTCTACCGACTATGGGGTTCGTCGGTCTTCACTAAGCTCGATCTTCGGATGGCCTATAATCTGGTGCGAATCAGAGAGGGCGATGAATGGAAGACAGCGTTTAACACCAAGAGTGGACATTATGAATATCTGGTAATGCCCTTTGGTCTTTGTAACGTTCCCGCTGTCTTCCAGGAGTTCATTAATGATGTCTTTCGAGACCTTTTGCAGCACTATGTGGTTGTCTATTTGGGTGACATTCTCATCCACTCCCCGAATCTGGAGCAACACTGAGCTGATGTGGCGAAGGTGTTACAACTCTTACGGGCCAATAACCTGTTTTGCAAGTATGTGATCTCCTCCTCTGGGCTAGCCATGGCCCTGGGAAGCTCTCTGCAGTACTCCAATAGCCCCTTCCTATGGGACTCAAGGCGAATCAGCGATTTCTGGGCTTTGCCAATTACTATCGAAAATTTATAAACCAGTTTTCTACCATTGTTAAGCCTATTACTGACATGATGCACAAGGGTGCAAATCCTTCCGAGTGGTCTCTGGCTGCTCTTCAGGCTTTTGAAACTCTCAAAGCAGCCTTTGCGGCTGCACCCCTTCTGAGGCATCTGAATCCTAAGTTACCTTTCATGTTGTAGGTCGACACGTGTAAGTCAGGAGTAGGCGCCCTCCTGTCTCATCGGTCTTCTCCAGATAAGCCTTTGCTTCCATGCAGATTCTTTTCTCATAAAGTTTTGAAGCCTGAGACCCTGTATGAAATTGGGGACTGTGAACAATTAGCCATAATCCTGGCTTTACGTGAGTGGCGGCACTTACTGGAAGGTACTAGTGTGCCTATTCTTATCTTGACGGATCATAAGAACTTGACCTATCTCTCAAAAGCCAAAGTCTGTCCCCACGGCAGGCTAGATGGGCACTGTTCTAATCCCGCCTCAATTTTGTTGTATCTTTTCTACCTGGCACGAAAAACATTAGGGCTGATGTCCTGTCCCACCAGTTCGGTACCTTATCTAAAGAGGTTTGTGATCCTCCGGACCATATTTTGGCAACCATTCGCACCAGCATTACCTCTCCTCTGGGGACAGAGATATTGACAGTGCAAGAGACGGATCCGGCTGACAAACCGCATGGGCGATGCTTTGTGTCTGAAACCTTGAGGGTCAAACTGTTAGAGACCTATCACTAGTGATGAGCGAGCACCCCAATGCTCGGATGTTCGGGTGCTCTGACCGAGCACCCCCTGAGGCTCGAGTGCTCGGCCGAGCATCCGAGCCCCATTGAAGTCAATGGGAGGACTCGAGCATTACACCAGGCACCCCCTGCTCTGATGAGGGGAGGGTGCCTGGTCCATAGGAAAAGGGCAGAAAAAGATGGAAACACTACAGAAATGGTTCAGGGACAGCATAGGGAGGATGTCTGGATGCACCTTGGACTCCAACATCGCTGCTGGGAACGATCTTTCGCCCGTAGTACGCCATTTTTACAGACTGACCATAAAACACACAAAAAGGAAAATAAAAACGACTTTAGGCGAAAAATTGTTACCAAACAATATTTGCTGTATATTTACTTGTATATCATCTGCAAATTATCCCAAAAATTTCCTTGATTTTCGGAAGTGAGGCCATGATTAAGAGGGAAACGTGCGCAGAGGCAAATTCTCCCAAAAATTTCCTTGATTTTCAGAACTGAGGCCATGATTAAGAGGGAAACGTGCGCAGAGGCAAATTCTCCCAAAAATTTCCTTGATTTTCAGAACTGAGGCCATGATTAAGAGGGAAACGTGCGCAGAGGCAAATTCTCCCAAAAATTTCCTTGATTTTCAGAACTGAGGCCATGATTAAGAGGGAAACGTGCGCTGAGCTGACCATCTAAAACATTATGGGTGAGGGTCTGCTGCAGAGCTGACCATCCTAAACATTATATGCGAAGGCCCGCTAGTGAGCTGACGCTATAAAACATTATATGAGAGGGCCCGCTAGAGAGCTGACCCAATAAAACATTATATGAGAAGGCCCGCTGGTGAGCTGACCTATATAAAAATTGTCAAACAGGGCCCGCTGGTGAGCTGGCCCTATATAAAAATTATATCACAGGGCCCGCTGGTGAGCTGGCCCTATATAAAAATTATATCCCAGGGCACGCTGGTGAGCTGGCCCTATATAAAAATTATAGTACAGGGCATATGGAAGAGGAGGAGGAGGATGAGAAGATTAAGAGTCAACCATATACCCGTTTTTTGGGTGGAAGGGGTGAATGGGAATACAGAGTATTCACATCATTGTAAATAACATATATAAAGTGAGTTTATGTTCCCCCGGGGCTTTCCTCCAGTGGAGTGGAGAAGTCAGGGGAAATCCAGGCCTTGTTCATTTTTATAAGTGTCAACCTATCAGCATTGTCGGTGGAAAGGCGGATACGCTTATCTGTTATGATGCCACCAGCAGCACTAAATACCCGCTCAGACAGAACGCTGGCGGCAGGGCAGGCCAGCACCTCCAAGGCGTAGAGTGCCAGTTCATACCACGTGTCCAGCTTGGACACCCAGTAGTTGTAAAGCACAGAGGGATCATTGAGGACGCTGACACGGTCTGCTACGTACTCCTTCACCATCTTCCAAAACTTTTCCCTCCTTGTGACACTAGGCTGCGCATCAGGGTGAGGGTGCTGGCGGGGTGTCATGAAGGTGTCCCACGCCTTGGAGAGTGTTGTCCTGCCTTTGTCGGAACTGCTGTGTGCTCCCCTTTTCTTCCCTTCTCGGTTGGCCAAGGTAGCACGTACTCTGCCGCCAGCGTTGTCAGATGGAAAATTTTGGAGCAATTTTTCAACAAGAACCTTCTGGTATTGCAACATTTTGCTTGTCCTCTCCACCGGAGGAATGAGAGATGAGAAATTCTCTTTGTAGCGGGGGTCCAGAAGGGTGAACACCCAGTAATCCGTGTTGTCTAAAATGCGTACAACGCGTGGGTCACGGGAAAGGCAGCCTAACATAAAGTCAGCCATGTGTGCCAGAGTACCAACAGTCAAGATTTCGCTGTCCTCACCAGGAGGCTGACTCTCAATATCCTCATCCTCTTCCTCCTCTTCTGCCCACCCACGCTGAAGAGATGGAACTAAAGTTCCATGGCTACCCTCTGTAGCGGAGGCAACCGTGTCTTCCTCCTCCTCCTCCTCCTCCTCCTCCGCCTCCTCCAATTGTCGCTGAGAAGACGAAGTGAGGGTGCTCTGGCTATCACCTTGTGTAAGCTCTTCCTCCCCCATTTCCACCTCTTCCACATGCAAAGCGTCGGTTTTAATTGTGAGCAGCGAGCGTTTCAGTAGACACAGAAGTGGGATGGTTACACTGATAATAGCGTTATCGCCGCTCACCATCTGTGTCGATTCCTCAAAATTGCGTAAAACCTCGCAGAGGTCTGACATCCATTCCCACTCCTCACTTCTGATTACAGGAAGTTGAACGGAGAGGCGACGACCGTGTAACAGCTGGTACTCCACTACTGCCCTCTGCTGCTCACAAAGCCGGGCCAACATGTGGAAGGTGGAGTTCCAGCGCGTGCTCACGTCACACAGCAGCCGGTGAGCTGGCAATTGTAAGCGCTGCTGCAGCTTCAACAGGCCGGCTGAAGCTGTTGATGACTTACGGAAATGTGCACACACGCGGCGCACCTTGGTCAAGAGATCATGCACATTGGGGTAGGTTTTTAGAAATCGCTGCACCACTAAATTAAATACATGCGCTAGGCATGGTACGTGTGTGAGCTTGCCGAGCTCCAAAGCCGCCACCAAGTTACGCCCATTATCACACACAACCATGCCTGCTTGCAGGTTGAGTGGCGAGAGCCACTGCTCGGTCTGGTGACTAATCCCCTGCAACAGCTCTGAGGCCGTGTGCTGTTTGTCCCCAAGGCAGATCAGCTTCAGCACGGCCTGTTGACGCTTCCCCACTGCAGTGCTACACTGCTTCCAGCTACTGGCTGATGGGGGAGTGGCGGTGTGTGTAGAGAATTCGGAGGTGGAAACGGAGGAGGAGGAGCCAATAACGTAGGTGCTGGTGGAAACCCTGATGGAGGTAGGGCCCGCAATCCTCGGCGTGGGTAGCACCCGTGCCATCCCAGGGTCCGAGTCGCTCCCAGCCTCCACGACATTCACCCAGTGTGCCGTCAGGGAAATGTAGCGTCCCTGGCCACAAGCACTTGTCCATGTGTCAGTCGTTAAGTGGACCTTCCCAGTAACTGCGTTGGTCAGGGCACGGGTGATGTTACGGGACACATGGTGGTGTAATGCGGGGATGGCACACCGGGAAAAGTAGTGGCGGCTGGGGACCGCGTACCGAGGGACAGCTGCTGCCATCAGGCTGCGGAAGGACTCAGTGTCCACAAGCCTAAATGGCAGCATTTCGATGGCCAGTAATTTTGAAAGGTGTGAGGTTAGTGCTATGGCCTGTGGGTGGGTGGCTGGGTACTTTCTCTTGCGCTCAAATGCCTGGGGTAACGACATTTGGACTCTGTGCTGGGACAGGGAAGTGGATGTGGTCGCTGATGGTGCTTCAGATGCTACAGGTGCAGGGCGGGAGGTATGCGGGCCTGCGCCTTCGACAGGCGATTGGCCGGCACCGAAAACAGGGGAAGAGGAGGCAGTGGTGTGGCCTGCAGACACAGGTGGGCGATCCAGGCGTTCCTCCCACTTACTACGGTGCTTGGATGCCATGTGTCGGATCATGCTGGTGGTGGTGAGGTTTCTAGTGTTCATGCCTCGGCTCATTCTGGTGTGGCACAGGTTGCAAACTACAATTCTTTTGTCGTCCGCACTTTCCTTAAAAAAACGCCATACCGCGGAACACCTACCCTTTGGCAAGGTAGATTTACGCAAGGGGGTGCTCCGTGGAACATTTGCGGGCCGGTTTGGTGCGGTCCGCCTTCTTTCTGTAGCCACACCACTGCCTCTTCCAGCCTGTTGCGGTGCTGCAGATGGCTCACCCTCAGAACTGCTGTCATCGCTCGGCTCTACACCTTCCCAGGTGGGGTCAGTCACCTCATCGTCCACCAAGTCCTCCTCCACTTCCTCACTCTGATCATCCTCCTCAAGTCTTGATCCCACCACATACTCAGTCATTGACAACTGTATAACATTCTCCTCAACAAGGTCTTGAGACGGAAATAGTGGTTGATTTAATGGCAACTGTGTCTCATCATCATCATCATCATCATCCACTACTTCCTTTGACCTTAAATGCCGTTCACATCTGTCATCTTCTTGTGATTGGGTAGCCTCTAGAGGTTGTGAATCAGGGCACAAGATGTCATGTTCCTCTGCAAGCGTGCTTGGAGAGAGGGTCAAATGAAGGATTGGTGATGAGACGAGCTCATCACTATATCCCAGTGTGGGATCACTTCTTTGACCAGACCGTGTATGGTGGGAGGAAGGATGATCAGAGTGAGGATTATGTTGACCAGACTCTTGGCTACTGAGAGTGGACTTGGTGGAAGACAGGGTGGTGCTTAACCGACTGGAAGCAGTATCAGCTGTCATCCAACCGACCACCTGTTCGCACTGGTCGGACCTCGAGAGTGATGTCCTGCGACGCCCTGTGAAATCAGACATGAAGCTAGGTATGGTGGATGTCTTTCTTTCTTGTGCTCTGGCACCAGGCACAGTTTCTCCGCGTCCTGACCCGCGCCCTGAACTTTCAGGATCACGTCCACTTCCCCGTCCCTTTTTACCCGCCTTCTTCATCTTACACAGAATATGTGACTTTAATATTTGAGTTTGAAAACTTAACAGTATTTCTTATAATTCTGCAACTGTACAGAGTACACAGAATAGGCTGTTAAACGGCGTTGAAACACACTGAATGGAATATGTGACTTTAATATTTGAGTTTGAAAACTTAACAGTATTTCTTATAATTCTGCAACTGTACAGAGTACACAGAATAGGCTGTTAAACGGCGGTGAAAGACACTGAATGGAATATGTGACTTTAATATTTGAGTTTGAAAACTTAACAGTATTTCTTATAATTCTGCAACTCTGCAGAGTACACAGAATAGGCTGTTAAACGGCGGTGAAAGACACTGAATGGAATATGTGACTTTAATATTTGAGTTTGAAAACTTAACAGTATTTCTTATTATTCTGCAACTCTGCAGAGTACACAGAATAGGCTGTTAAACGGCGTTGAAACACACTGAATGGAATATGTGACTTTAATATTTGAGTTTGAAAACTTAACAGTATTTCTTATAATTCTGCAACTGTACAGAGTACACAGAATAGGCTGTTAAACGGCGGTGAAAGACACTGAATGGAATATGTGACTTTAATATTTGAGTTTGAAAACTTAACAGTATTTCTTATAATTCTGCAACTCTGCAGAGTACACAGAATAGGCTGTTAAACGGCGGTGAAAGACACTGAATGGAATATGTGACTTTAATATTTGAGTTTGAAAACTTAACAGTATTTCTTATAATTCTGCAACTGTACAGAGTACACAGAATAGGCTGTTAAACGGCGTTGAAACACACTGAATGGAATATGTGACTTTAATATTTGAGTTTGAAAACTTAACAGTATTTCTTATTATTCTGCAACTGTACAGAGTACACAGAATAGGCTGTTAAACGGCGTTGAAACACACTGAATGGAATATGTGACTTTAATATTTGAGTTTGAAAACTTAACAGTATTTCTTATAATTCTGCAACTCTGCAGAGTACACAGAATAGGCTGTTAAACGGCGGTGAAAGACACTGAATGGAATATGTGACTTTAATATTTGAGTTTGAAAACTTAACAGTATTTCTTATTATTCTGCAACTCTGCAGAGTACACAGAATAGGCTGTTAAACGGCGTTGAAACACACTGAATGGAATATGTGACTTTAATATTTGAGTTTGAAAACTTAACAGTATTTCTTATAATTCTGCAACTGTACAGAGTACACAGAATAGGCTGTTAAACGGCGGTGAAAGACACTGAATGGAATATGTGACTTTAATATTTGAGTTTGAAAACTTAACAGTATTTCTTATAATTCTGCAACTCTGCAGAGTACACAGAATAGGCTGTTAAACGGCGGTGAAAGACACTGAATGGAATATGTGACTTTAATATTTGAGTTTGAAAACTTAACAGTATTTCTTATTATTCTGCAACTCTGCAGAGTACACAGAATAGGCTGTTAAACGGCGTTGAAACACACTGAATGGAATATGTGACTTTAATATTTGAGTTTGAAAACTTAACAGTATTTCTTATAATTCTGCAACTGTACAGAGTACACAGAATAGGCTGTTAAACGGCGTTGAAACACACTGAATGGAATATGTGACTTTAATATTTGAGTTTGAAAACTTAACAGTATTTCTTATTATTCTGCAACTGTACAGAGTACACAGAATAGGTTGTTAAACGGCGTTGAAACACACTGAATGGAATATGTGACTTTAATATTTGAGTTTGAAAACTTAACAGTATTTCTTATTATTCTGCAACTGTACAGAGTACACAGAATAGGCTGTTAAACGGCGTTGAAACACACTGAATGGAATATGTGACTTTAATATTTGAGTTTGAAAACTTAACAGTATTTCTTATAATTCTGCAACTGTACAGAGTACACAGAATAGGCTGTTAAACGGCGGTGAAAGACACTGAATGGAATATGTGACTTTAATATTTGAGTTTGAAAACTTAACAGTATTTCTTATTATTCTGCAACTGTACAGAGTACACAGAATAGGCTGTTAAACGGCGTTGAAACACACTGAATGGAATATGTGACTTTAATATTTGAGTTTGAAAACTTAACAGTATTTCTTATAATTCTGCAACTGTACAGAGTACACAGAATAGGCTGTTAAACGGCGGTGAAAGACACTGAATGGAATATGTGACTTTAATATTTGAGTTTGAAAACTTAACAGTATTTCTTATTATTCTGCAACTCTGCAGAGTACACAGAAAAGGCTGCTAAACTGCGGTGAAACACACTGAATGGAATATGTGACTTTGATATTTTAGTTTGAAGACTTAACAGTATTTCTTCCTATTCTGCAACTCTGCACAGTACACAGAATGTGCTGCTACACTGCGGCGAAGCACACTGAATGGAATATGTGACTTTGATATTTTAGTTTGAAGACTTAACAGTATTTCTTCCTATTCTGCAACTCTGCACAGTACACAGAATGTGCTGCTACACTGCGGCGAAGCACACTGAATGGAATATGTGACTTTGATATTTTAGTTTGAAGACTTAACAGTATTTCTTCCTATTCTGCAACTCTGCACAGTACACAGAATGTGCTGCTAAACTGCGGCGAAGCACACTGAATGGAATATGTGACTTTGAAATTTTAGTTTGAAGACTTAACAGTATTTCTTCCTATTCTGCAACTCTGCACAGTACACAGAATGTGCTGCTAAACTGCGGCGAAGCACACTGAATGGAATATGTGACTTTGATATTTTAGTTTGAAGACTTAACAGTATTTCTTCCTATTCTGCAACTCTGCACAGTACACAGAATGTGCTGCTAAACTGCGGCGAAGCACACTGAATGGAATATGTGACTTTGATATTTTAGTTTGAAGACTTAACAGTATTTCTTCCTATTCTGCAACTCTGCACAGTACACAGAATGTGCTGCTACACTGCGGCGAAGCACACTGAATGGAATATGTGACTTTGATATTTTAGTTTGAAGACTTAACAGTATTTCTTCCTATTCTGCAACTCTGCACAGTACTCAGAATGTGCTGCTAAACTGCGGCGACGCACACTGAATGGAATACGTGACTTTGATATTTTAGTTTGAAGACTTAACAGAATGTGCTCTAATCTGCAACTTTGCACACTAAACAGAATGTGCTCTAATCTGCAACTTTGCACACTAAACAGAATGTGCTCTAATCTGCAACTTTGCACACTAAACAGAATGTGCTCTAATCTGCAACTGTGCACACTAAACAGAATGTGCTCTAATCTGCAACTTTGCACACTAAACAGAATATATATATTTTTTTTTTTTTTTTTTTGTTTTTTTCCCCCCACACCAAATAACCTGCTGCCCCCACACACAGTAGTCCTAAAAAGGACTTTTGGTTCTTTTTTTTTCACAATTTTTGTTTTTTTCCTCCCTACACTGCCTTTCCCTTCCTATCCTCAGCTCTCCCTGGCTCAGACTGAGCCGAACTCGATGGTCAGGTGCTATACAGCACCTGACCACGGGTTCTGGCCAGCCAATCAGTGTAATGCCAGCAGCCAACATGGCTGCTGGCATTACACCGATGTCAGAGCCTCCCTGCACGTTTATTGGCTGCGCAGCAGGCGCAAAACGTGCGGGGAGGAGACCCGAACATGGCGGGCGAGCACATGCGGTACTCGTACGAGTACCGCCATGTGCCGAGCAGAGCGATGCTCGAGCCGATCCGAGCATCGGCCGAGCATGCTCGCTCAACACTACCTATCACTCTTCCAAAGCAGCAGGGCACATTGGCAGAGATCAACTATTCTGGTCCATATCCCGACTGTTTTGGTGGCCTAGTATTCGAGCTGATGTTTCTGCTTTTGTAGTAGCTTGTCATACATATGCGCAGACTAAGACCCCCTGACACCTTCCAGTTGGTCTTCAGCGTCCAGTCCGTAATGGGGAGTGTCCATGGTCTCACATTTACATTGACTTCATGGTGGAATTACTAGTCTCAGAGGGATTCACAGTCATCTTGATAATTGTAGACCGATTTTCGAAGTTGGCCCATTTTGTTCTGCTCAATGAACTACTGACTGCCCAGAAACTGGCTGTGGTTTTCGCTAAAGAGGTCTTTCGCCTCCATGGGGTACCTAAGGTGATTGTGTCGGATCGAGGAAGCCAGTTTGTGTTGCGCTTTTGGACAGCGTTCTGTGCTCAATTGAGTATCCAGCTTTCTTTCTCCTCAGCCTACCACCCTCAGTACAACGGTGCTGCGGAGAGATCTAATCAGGCCTTGGAACAGTTCCTGCGCTGTTTTGTCTAGGACCATCATCACAACTGGGCGAGCCTGTTACCGTGGGTGGAGTTTGCCCGGAATAGTGCCATGAACTCGTTGACTCAGACTTCCCCATTTATGGTTAACTATGGGTACCAGCCTTCGGTACTTCCAGAGTCATTTGAGGCACAAAATATTCCAACTCTGGAGCAGCATTTAAGGGAACTCCGCTCCACATGGGTACGGGTTCAGAGAACCCTTCAAAGGTCCACACAGTGGCAGAAAAGGCAGGCTGATCGTAGAAGGTTACCAGCACCGGTGTTTCAGGTGGAGTATGTCTGGCTGTCTACACAGAACTTACACCTACAGGTACCCTGTAGAAAACTGGCTCCGATTCATTGTTCCTTTCTGGGTCCTTTGGAAAATCAATCCTGTTGCGTATGCCCTAGAGCCCCCTGCCAATATGAGCATCCATAACGTTTTCCATGTCTCACAGTGGCAGAAAAGGCAGGCTGATCGTAGAAAGTTACCAGCACCGGTGTTTCAGGTGGAGTATGTCTGGCTGTCTACACAGAACTTACACCTACAGGTACCCTGTAGAAAACTGGCTCCGATTCATTGGTCCTTTCTGGGTCCTTTGGAAAATCAATCCTGTTGCGTATGCCCTAGAGCCCCCTGCCAATATGAGCATCCATAACGTTTTCCATGTCTCTTTATTTAAGCCCTTGGTCTGCAACCACTATACCTCCGCTCCCGTCCGTACTGGGCCCGTTACAGTTGCAGATCACGAGGAGTACGAGGTACAAAATATTCTGGGCTCTCGTAGGGTCCGAGGTCGACTACAATATTTAGTACTCTGGAAGTGATATGGACCTGAGGAGCGTTCCTGGGTCTTGTCTATGGACATGCATGCTCCTGCTCTCATTCGATAATTTCATGCTCATTTTCCCTGTAAGTCTCGACCACTCCCACGGGGGAGAGGTCATTTAGGGGGAAGTACTGTAAGTATTGTAAGCCTGTCCCTTCTGTGTAGTCTTCTCGGCCATGAAGCGTCCTGCTTGTAGGGAAAGACGGACGCCATGGTCTCTCATGCGCTGGTCTCTCCCTTCTATTTCCTGCCGCATCTCTTGGGCTCCATCTACTGGCCGGCAGAGTCAGGCACACGTCACTGGGATACCCTCTAGTGACGTTGCATCTGGCTCTTAAAGGGATAGATCATTAAGTGTTCCACCTACCAGGGGTGGAGGAAAAGTATATAAACTGCCTGGACACCACATCAGTTGCCCTTTTGTGGTGTTCCAGTGCAGTTCTGTTTCGAGAGTGTTCATGTATGACCTTTGGCTTGGCTATCTGTCCTTCCCGGTGTCCAGTATTGTGGCTTGTCTGACTATCCGCTTGGTATTGGACCTTCAGCTCTGCCTGACCTCTGGCTTGTCTGAATATATGCTTGGTATTGACCATCGGCTTTGGCTGACTACCCGCTCTGGTATTGGCCTCTGGCTTGTCCGACTATCCGCTTGGTATTGACCATCGGCTCTGGCTGACTACCTGCTTTGGTACTGACCCTTGGCTTGTCTGCATACTGCCTATTCTGACTGCATGCTTGAGTCAGTATTCTCCTTGTGGCAACCTGTACGTATGCTCTTCTGGGTCCTAGCCCCAGTATTCGCTTACTTTCTTGGGTTCCAGCCCCAGTGGTGCTATTTCACGGTTGCCTTTGGTTTATCTCCCAAAGCAGCCTCCTATTCCTCGTAGGAACCGCTGGCTGTGTGCTTATCTACTCCTTGATTATAATCAGTGTGTCTTTACCAAATATATTTAAACTGTTCAGTAAAGACGGTGTTTCAAAATCAGTACTGTCTCCCGTCTGTTCATTATTATCCGTGACAGGACCCTAATGCTGAGGTGGAAGGGGAATTGAACAGCCACATTAGCGGACAAGAGAACCCACAACATCCCTCTTCCCTGTGATTTCTATTCCCCCAGCATTGTCCCTCTGGCACACGATGCTGAAGATGGCACAACTGGCTAGCAGTATTAACATCAGCACAAATCAGCTGCCTGTGCCTGCTTCTTCACCTGAAAATATGGCTAGTGTGACAGTAGGGGACCCTCTGTTACATCTGTCATCATTGCCAACCAGTCCCACTCCCTTTGAGCAGCTGCAAGAGACCAGTGGTGGTGATAAACATGAAGGTGATGGTGGAGCAACTGGGATAGAGGAGAAAATTAGGGTCTTAATGGCAGAAAGTGAAAAGGAATGGGAGAAAGATATTCAAATGTGGATGGGCATCACCAACACCATCAGCAGTGCCATTTCATAATTTACTACTGCTGTAATTCCTGCTGCTGATTCTCAATGGCCAGATGTTGACTTGTCTCAGCAGCAGGCTGATGATGAGCAGGCTAATGTGTCACAGACCACAGTGGCCACAGTGGGACTGGGTTCCAGCAGTAGTGATCTGGGACTAGGACAGGTTCCACTTGCCAGCAATTATCCTGGTCCCAGTTCTAGTGCTGATTCTGAGGCAGCATAGAAACATAGAATTTAAGGGCAGATAAGAACCATTCAGCCCATCTAGTCTGCCCATTCTCTTACTGTAAAAAACCTAATCAACCAAGGACTCAAACCTTATTTGGTCCTTGGTCTTGTCTTATGTTCAGGACAACCTTATGCCTATCTCATGCATGCTTAATTGCTGTCACTGTATTAACTACATGTTATTTAGAAAAGATAGGTCAAGCAAAAGAGGTGGTGGGGTCTGTCTGTATATCAAACCAGCATTATTGCCTCAATTGCGGGAAGATATATGTGATGACAGTAGTGAACATGTGGAATCCCTGTGGGTTGAAATAGTCACTGGGGATAAAACTGCCCAGAAAATATTAGTGGGTATTTGTTATAAACCACCAAACATTGGTGACCTTGAAGAAACACAGCTATTAATGCAAATAGAAAAGGCTTCCCAAATAGGGAGAACTATAATTATGGGGGATTTTAATTATCCAGAAATAGACTGGAAAAATGGAATAGCTAACTCTGCTAAAAGCAGCAAGTTTCTGAACTTGTTGAATGACAATTTTTTGTCACAACTAGTGCAGACCTCAGCCAGAGGGAATGCATGTCTGGATTTGGTAATAACTGACCATGAAGAACTTATCTCTAACATCCAAGTAAGGGAGCACTTGGGGAATAGTGACCATAACATGGTATCGTTTGAGATTAATTCAAAAAAACAAGTTGATATGAGTTCCACCAAAACACTGAATTTTAAAAAGGCCAACTTTAGCAGGTTTAATTCATCCCTTGGTCTCGTTGACTGGGATAAAATATTTTCAGGAAAAAACACAGAAGGTAAGTGGAATGCCTTTAAAATAACATTGCAAAAATACACATATAAATTTATCCCTGTTGGAAACAAATACAAAAGAAGCTAATTGAAACCAATGTGGCTAACCAGTAAAGTAATTCATGAAATAAATAACAAGAAAGCGGCATTTAAACATTACAAAGCTGAGGGATCAGCAGAGGCATTTGCAGAATACAAAAATGTCAACAAAACCTGTAAAAAGGCTATTAAATTAGCTAGACTGGAGAATGAAAAAAATATTGCTAAGGAGAGCAAAAGCAACCCAAAAAAATTCTTTAAATACATTAATGGCAAAAAATTAAAGTCTGATAATGTTGGGTCCTTGTTAGCTGAAACGGGTGAGATGGTCAAAGGTGACAGAGAGAAGGCAGATATTTTAAATAATTTCTTTTCTTCTGTTTTTACCAAGGAAGACCCATTGGACAAGAATCTGCAAACTACTTTTACAGAACAGTCACAGCAAGCATGGGACTGGCTAACACAAGAAAAAGTGTTAAAACAATTGAATGGTGTCAAGGTAGACAAAGCTCCGGGGCCAGATGGTATACACCCACGGGTACTTAAAGAGCTAAGCCAGACCCTGGCCAGACCGATATATCTGATTTTCAGGGATTCTTTTATTTCTGGTATGGTGCCCATGGATTGGCGTAAAGCAGATGTGGTGCCCATATTTAAAAAGGGATCAAAGTCCCAGCCAGGAAATTACAGACCCGTAAGCTTGACATCTGTGGTAGGGAAGCTGTTTGAAAGGTTGCTAAGGGAATATATTCAAGAATTCTGCTGGAACAGGAATATCATTAGCAATAGCCAACATGGCTTTGTGAAAGATAGGTCTTGTCAAACGAACTTGATCGCATTTTATGAAAAAGTAAGTAATAATATAGATGAGGGAGAGGCGGTTGACGTGATCTATTTAGACTTTGCCAAGGCATTTGATACGGTTCCACACAAGAGGTTACTGTACAAATTGAATGAAATAGGACTAGGGCAAAATGTTTGTGAGTGGATTGGAAATTGGCTGAAAGATAGAATGCAAAGAGTGGTAGTAAATGGCAAGTTCTCCAGTTGGATAAACGTGATAAGTGGAGTGCCTCAGGGATCTGTCCTGGGTCCTCTTCTTTTTAATTTGTTTATTAATGACCTCCCAGAGGGCATAGGAAGCCATGTATCAGTGTTTGCCGATGACACAAAATTAAGTAAGGTAATAAAGTCTGAACTGGATGTGTCTTCATTACAAGAGGACTTGGACAAATTGAGTAACTGGGCAGGCAAATGGCAAATGAGATTCAATATAGACAAGTGTAAAGTTATGCATTTTGGGTATAATAATAAAAATGCAACATATAGTTTAAATGGTGTTTCTCTGGGGAAATCTACTAATGAAAAGGATTTAGGAGTAATGGTAGACAATAGACTTTGCAGTAGCATGCAGTGCCAGCTGGCAGCTGCAAAGGCCAATAAGATATTGGCATGTATTAAAAGGGGTATTGACTCAAGGGAGGAAGATATAATTATGCCTCTTTACAGGTCCATGGTAAGACCCCACCTAGAATATGCTGTTCAATTCTGGGCGCCCTTTCTGAAGAAGGACATTATGGAACTAGAGAGAGTGCAGAGGAGGGCTACAAAACTAGTAAGGGGAATGGAATGTTTTAGTTATGAAGAGAGGCTAGAAAAGTTAAACTTGTACACACTAGAGAAACGGCGTCTTAGAGGGGATATGATAACACTATATAAATATGTTCAAGGCCCATATAAAGGGCTTTCAAAAGACCTGTTCATTAACAGAACAGTACACAGGACAAGGGGCCACCCGCTTAGACTTGAGGAAAGAAGATTTAGTCTACAACAGAGGAAGGGTTTCTTTACAGTAAGGACAATAAAGGTATGGAATGCACTTCTGGAGGAGGTGGTGCTAGCAAATACATTAGATGCCTTTAAAAGGGGCCTGGATACTTATTTAAAAGAGCATAATATAGAGGGCTATGCACGTTAGTATTGGGATTAATATTTAGTTAGGGCTTGTTGATCCAGGGAGAAATCTGATTGCCATTTGGAGTCAGATGCCTTCTTTTGGGTCAGCGATGGTAAACAGGAATAGGAAAAGGGTTGAACTGGATGGACGCAAGTCTTTTTTCAACCTAAATTACTATGTAACTATGTAACTATGTAACTTCTACCACTTCTGCTGGTAGGTTATTCCACTTATCTACTACCCTCTCAGTGAAGTAAAACTTTCTAACATTACATCTAAACCTGTGTCTTTCTAGTTTTAGAATATGGCCTATTGTCCTAACATTTTTACTGTGTAAAAAAATGTTCCAAAATGAAACAGTAGGTTATGCGCTAAGCAAATTAGGAATCGGTATAGTTCAGATATACTTACCACAGTGTGAGGTGCTGCTTATTTGATAGGATTTTCACAAGTTGCAATCCAAAGCACTTCTGCAGTGGTCTAGAAGGTATTAGAAAAAGACAACAAAAGAGCAACCACGACACCTCTAAGTGTAGTATTATCAGAAAAGGTATATGGAGATTTCCCTACCCCCCACTGGGTTTACTCACATGCTAGAGAGGTTTAGCCTGGTTTCAGTTATGATGGCTTGCACCGGAATTACTGAGTATCACTCCAGGCTGGTGACTTCTTCACTGGCTCATCAGGATGCATAAGGACTTGCATCTGAGTTTTTAATGTTGTTCCCAATGTCTCACCACATACATCAGTCCAATATGTGGACCACACTAGGAACTATTTAATTTTGATATGGATTATATAACCCTAGATTGTAGTATATAGGCTAACATAGCCTTTCTACATTGTGGGCTCCAAATATCCAGATTGTTGTGATGGTTTTTTAATTATTTAAAAGCATTTTTTTCCCATAACCCCCATACAAATATGATATGTTAGGGTTATATACTCCATAACATTTTCTAGTCATATGCATGTCTGATTAAATAGTTCCTAGTGTGGTCCACATTTTGGACTGATATATGTGGTGAGACATTGGGAACAACATTAAAAACTCAGATATAAGTCCTTATACATCCTGTTGAGCCAGTGAAGAAGTCACCAGCCTGGAGTGCCGCTCAGTAATTCCAGTGCAAGCCATCATAACTGAGAGGCAGGCTAAACCTCTCTAGCATGTGAGTAAACCCAGCGGGGTTAGGGAATTCTCCATATACCTTTTCTGATAATACTACACTTAGATTGTTGTGGTTGCGCTTTTTTTCTCTTTTTCTAACATTTTAAAATGTACTTCACTCCTGCACTTGTTGAATCCCTTCATGTATTTGAATGTTTCTATTATATCCCGTCTCTCTTCTCTATTCCAAGTTATACATGTTCAGATCATTTAGTCTATCCTGATGTTTCTTTTCTTTTCCTGCAAAAAGGCATACCTTACCTTGAAGACCTTTTGCTATGTCACTAGCCCTTTATTCTCATTTACATAGATTCCATGTTTAGTTTTCAGTTTAACTATTCCTTGTTTTATTTTCCGTCTTTCACTTATATATCTAAAAAATGTTTTATCCCGCTTTTTTATTGACTAGCCAATTTTTTCCTCTGTGTGTGTTTGGCACAGCTAATAATGCATTTGGCCTCCTTCAGCCTAGTCTTGTGCCGATACCTCTCTTCTTCCTTCTGCATCTGCTTATATTTCCTAAATGCTTCTTTTTTCTTCTTTTAGCTATTTGCCAATTCTGCAGAGTACCACAGCGTTTTTATTTTACCCTTGCTGACATGTCTAATGCAATGCCCTGTTGTGTTTAGTAAAACACATTTCAGATAATCCCATTTCTCTTGGATCTTCGGGCTGTTAAAGACTGACATAAATATATTTCCATTTTAGAAAAATCAGCCTTTCTAAAATCTAGAACCTTTGTTTTAGTGTGGCACAACTCAGCCTCTGTCTTTATATTAAACCAGAAGGAGGGGAGGGGTAGACAGGCAGGAAAATATCCTCTAAGTGTAGTAAGTTATGACTTCAAAACCATATATAGTGAATGTAAAAAATAAAATTGATCATAAATGAATAAAGAATATATACGTGTATATATACAAGGAGCAGAGGCTAGAATCTTCTAGCAAGTAAACGAATAAATGTGTGTACTCAATCTCTTATTGTACTCAGCATATATGATATACATAAGCAAGAGGAACTGAGATGGTAAATATGTGGTGAACACACTATGGGGGATATACTGATGACAAATAGAATAGCAGCGAATTATAATGACAACTGGTTGGAGGATATGTAATATCTGGACAGGCAGGAAACAGCTAAAGCTAGAGCAGCATATATAACATCAAAAAAGTATAGATGTCCGCTTACTAGAAGTCTTCTTGAAGTGTTGCCCATAAACAGTTCCCTTTTTCTGATCACCGTTGTCCCTATGTTTTCTTTCCATCCTCCCGTTGTCTGTACTGTTGTGTGATGTCTTGTATTCCCCTCAGAAACCACTTCACCAACTAAAATGGAAAGATGTCCTCTCTAGCGTCTTTTCTTGCACGTGGAGTAATTTGAAGTAACTCAACTCGTTTCTGCACAATACTGCGCCTTCGTCTGGAGCAATAGGATGATCCACACAATGCCAGTGAGGAAAGACATCAGCAATGATCTTAGAGAAGCAATTATTGCTATCCTTCAATCTGGGAAGGGTTATAAGGCCATTTCCTAACAATTTAAAGTCCATCATTCTACAGTAAGAAAGATCATTCTAAAGTGGAAAACATTCAAGACAGTTGCAGTCTTCCCAGGAGTGGACGTCCCAGCAAATTCACCCCAAGGGCAGACCGTGCAATGCTCAGAGAGATTGCAAAAAACCCAAGAGTTACATCTACAGGCCTCAGTTAGCATGTTAAATGTTAAAGTTAATGACAGTACAATTAGAAAAAGACTGAATAAGTATGGTTTAGAAAGGGTTGCCAGGAGAAAGTCTCTTCTGTCTAAAAAGAACATGGCAGCACGGCTTAGTTTTGCAAAGTTGCATCTGAACAAACCACAAGACTTCTGGAACAATGTCCTTTGGACAGACAAGACCAAAGTGGAGATCTTTGGCCATAATGCACAGTGCCACATTTGGCAAAAACCAAACACAGCATATCAGCACAAACACATCATACCAACTGTCAAATGTGAGGCCATCTGTTTGACAGCTAAAGCATGGACAAAACTGGGTCATGCAACAGGACAATGATCCCAAGCACACCGGCAAATCTGCAACAGAATGGCTGAAAAAGAAATAAATCAAGGTGTTGCAACCCGATTGAAATTCTGTGGTGGGACCTTAAGAATGCTGTGCATAAACAAATGCCCGCAAACCTCAATGAACTGAAGCAACATTGCAAAGAAGAGTGAGCTAAAATTCCTCAACAAAGATGTGAGAGAATGATAAAGTCATACAGAAAATAATTACTTTAAGTTATTGCTGCTAATGGTGATTCTACAAGCTATTGAATCATAAGGTGTACTTACACACATGGCTTCTCCATTTTGGCTTTACTTTTGTTAAATAAATCATGATACGGTGTAATATGTCATGTGTTGTACTTACCTAATTTTTAGACCTTCTAAGGAACAGATGATTGTTATTATGCACTGATATGTAAAACCATAGAAATCAAAGAGGATATACTTTCTTTTTCACAAGACTGTAAGCAGATTCACAGCAATTTTCCTGTGAGTATTGATATACTACATTCGGAGGCATCTTTCATTTGTCTTTCTTTTTGTTTATCACAAACTAGCAATGTGGGACAGCGTTGCCTATCATGTTATTTAGTAATGTATCATTTTTAATTGTGTGTACTACATTGAATGCATGTGATGATGTAGTTTTGTGTTTTCCAAATATGTTATATAGTGAATATTGTGTGTGCATAGGTTATGGTGGTGGAAAAACAGGTGTGGGGGAAAAAGCAGAGACTGTGTGTGAGTATAAAACCTGGGTGTTAAAGTTTGAATGGGAAAACTGACACAAAGAGAGACAAACACAATGTGTGTGTGTGTGTGTTACATAGTGTGAGAGATAGAGTGTGTCTTACATAGTTTGAAAGAGAAACACAGCCATGTTTGAAGAGGAAGAAAGAGGTAGGCTGCCAGTGGAAATGTAGTACACATAAATTCAATACTGTCAACCAGCACTGTTGTTAACTCTTTATGTGTATCTGTATTTGCTAATTGTTTCAGGTCCCCCTTCACTACTCTGTGCTCCATAACTTATTGAGTGGCAGAGAGGTACTGAAAACATGTTTTGTATATGTCTCTGCCACTCAGTAGGTTATGGAGCAAAGAGTAATGCAGCAAACACAGAGACACATATGGAGTGCGGCTGTAGGTCCATTCACAAAGGCAGAAGGATAGCCTTTAACTGCTACATTGGGTCAAGGGAAACAAAGCATAGGTGTGGAAGACATGATAGTGAAAAAGTTAAAGGCTGCACTGAAACATAGCTGGAATCTGGTGAAGCAGAGTTTGTGGCATATTAACCCTTTTGGTGGCAGAGAGGAAGGCAACTCATTGGAAAGCAATGTATTTTGTACCTCTGTTGCACTCAAAGGGTTGAAGTTGGCAAGTATGTGTGATACTAGTCCCGGTTAGTGTGTTTCAGTTCATGAGAACCTGTGTCAGTGTAATGTAACAAGTCAATGTGTGTCCAGAGTGGCTGTGCATGTGTGTTCTCCCCCGGGCTATGTGTTAGGTTCCCAGTCAGCGGCTGCAGGAGATATGGGAGGCAGTGGAGGTAGACTTTTGTTGGCATGTGACTAAAGTCAGCCATTTTTTTCTTGAAGCAGCGCATGTTGGGGGTGGGTAAACTCCTTGCAGATATTTTCACAGGAGTAGGCAGGGACCTTCAGGTTTTGTCTTTTATATACATAGATGTACTCATTGTTACCAGTCCTTCCCCATTTCACAACTTTCCTGCACACACTCTGCACATTGAAGTTGCTGATAAAAGGCACAGTCCCTTCCTGTAGTCAAGAGAAAAAATAGTATTCCAACACACCCATGATTTTAGAGGAGGTACAGGAGGAGACACATTATTGGCCAGCTACTTTTCTCCAGGTACACCTGAAGTGGTGGGGGCTAGTTGTGGTGCTGCTACTGCCTCAGGCACATCACTGAAGCTAGTGGCAAATGGAGCCATCATCTGCTGTTTCAAATCACTGCTGTTGATCCCATTCCTTTGGAGCTGCCTAATCATTCTCACTACTTGTTCTTGGCAAGCCAGTGTCCTATATAAACCAATTTTTTTTGGGAGGTGGCTTGTACCTAAGAAGCCTAAGTCCAACAAATCAATTTTTTTTTCAGGTCTTGTGTTTGGTTAATTTGAGTCCTGCACAACACAAACACAGACCTAGCCATTGTTTATAAAAAAGGGATTACTAAAATCCAAATTGAATGTAGCACATGTATATGGTGGTGGCAGACTGGTGTGAAGTGATTGATATATATCTCTTAATCTCTCCCCCTTGACTGGCATTTCATCTTTTAATCTCCTTCCCTTCGACTGGCAGTTCATCTTTGAATCTCCTCCCCTTCAACTGACAGTTCATCTTTGAATCTCCTCCCATTTGACTATCAGTTTATCTTTGAATCTCCTCCCCTTCAACTGATAGTTCATCTTTTAATCTTGTCCCCTTCGACTGGCAATTCATCTTTGAATCTCCTCCCCTTCAACGATCAGTTCATCCTTGAATCTCTTCCCCTTTGACTGGCAGTTCATCTTTGAATCTCCTTACCTGATCTTTGCCTCTCCTCCCCTTTGACTGAAAGGTAAAGTGATAGTAATGTTTCACAAAAAAAGTAGCTCTGATTAATCTTCATAGTTTTTGGGCCATGGAGACTGTTAATTCAATTCTGTCAGAATTGTAGTTCAAGAGTAATTGAATGATAAAGTATCCTCCTCCTGCCCCTTTTACCTAGTATAAGCCGCCTCCCCTGAGATATGGAATCTGGTCTCTTGACCGGCCAGGTCTCAGCAAGGGACAATCTTCTTACTGTGTGAATAAGGAAAATTGTGCCCCTTTGACATGTTATTCAGGTTTTCCTTTTGTATGCTGAAGATATCCCTTGCTGCGATCCATCCATACAGTCTTGCTGCTCTGTGGGGAACAAAGTTACATCAGTAAAAGGGGCAGGAGGGGGAAATTTATAATTCTTTTACTCTGGAACTACAACTCTGACAATATTGAAATAATGATCTCCACAGCCCAAATACTATGAAGATTAATCAAAGCTGATTTGTTTTTTGAAACATTACTATTTGTTTAATCTTTGACTTTCCTCCCCTTTGAATGACACTTCGTCTTTGCCTCTCCTCCTCATTGACAGACAAACCATCTTTGCCTCTCTTCCCCTGCACTGACACTTAATCTTTAAATCTCCTCCCCTTCCACTATAAGTTCATCTTTGAATCTCCTCCATTTCGACTGGCAGTTCATCTTTGAATCTCCTCCCCTTCAAATTATAGTTCATCTTTGAATCTCCTTTTCTTCGACTGGCAGTTCATCTTTCAATCACCTCCCCTTCAAATGGCAGTTCATCTTTGAATCTCCTCCCCTTCGACTGACAGTTCATCTTTGAATCCCTTCCCCTTCGACTGGAAGGTCATCTTTGACTCTCCTTCCCTTCGACTGCCAGTTCATGTTTTAATCTTCTCCCTTCGATTGGCAGTTCATCTTTGAATCTTCCCTTCTTTGACTGGCAGTTCATTTTTTAATTTCCTCCCCTTCGACTGGCAATTAATCTTTGAATCTTCTCCCCTTAGACTGGCATATTTTCTTTGCCTCTCCTCTTCCACTGACAGTTCATCTTTGCCTCTCCTTCAACTGACAGTTCATCTTTGGACAGACACTTCATCTTTGCCTCTTCTCCTCTTGCCACAATTGACAATCTTCAGCCTCCTTCAATTACACATCGTGTCACATTTATTGCTCTCTTCCACATAACCCACTGCTTTCAATGTTTGAACACGCTTTGATTTCACTTACCAACCGTCATTTCAATATGACCTGTCTTACATACAAACACATAGCTCACAATGCCAAAAATCATTCACAATGTGTTACAGCTTACCTTGACTTCAGCATCATCTGCAGGCACTAGGCTTCAAGCATGTTGCAGGCCTATGTTTTATCTGTTTGCTTCCTGTAGTCTCCTCCTACCTACTTCCTTCCTCTGAGCTGCTCCTCCTACTTCCTGTGGAGGGGTTTAAAAGGCAGACTGAGTCCTGACTCAGTTGCCCTTGCGTTGTTGTTCATAGCAGTTCTATTACCTTGGGCTCTGTGTATGACCTGGCTAGTCTTCCATCCATCCTGGTGCTGACCTGTAGCTCTGTCTGACTATTCTTTTGTTTATCCCTATAGTGGACACCCAACCTGGTGCAGACCTGTGGCTCTGGCTGACTACCTGAACTGTGTATGACCTGGCTTGTCTGACTACACCCTCTGGTGCTGACTTGTGGCTCTGTCTGACTACTCTTACGTTTGTTCCTTCTACCTAGCAGACACCCAACCTAGTGCGGACCTGGGGCTCTGGTAGACTAAGCTCTGATACTGACTGCAGGTGTGAGTCAGCTATCATTTTCCCATACTGACTGCAAGCGTGAGTCAGTTCGCTCCATACTGACTACAGGCGTGAGTCAGTTCGCTCCATACTGACTGCAGGCATGATTCAGAAATCGCTCCCTACTGACTGTAGGCGTGAGTCGGTACGCCCGTTACGTCGGATCAAGATCCTGAGTTCCGGTTCCTGCTCCTAGTTCCTGTTGAGACTACAAGTGGATAAGGCCTAGTGTCCAGCAGTGTGGTCTAGCTTTGCAGACTATTATTCCTAATAATAGTGCTTGCTGGCTGGTAACCCTCTGCTTGTTCCTGTTGTATATATTGTTCTTTCTATCATCTGTTAATAAATTGCATTAACTATACTGACTCCTGAACTTCTCTGGGTAACCGTCACAGTACAAAAGGGCCATGAGTTCAGACGGTGATAGTAATGCTGTTTTTCAAAGCATTCTAGAAAGAATGGAGACACTGAGTCAGTGACTGATTCAGTTGTCTTTAGCCATGTATCACGGTGCCCGTGCTTTGTGCTATGGGTGGCGACATTTTCACTCCTATTTTGCATTACTGCATGCTGATTGGATAGACAACTTTGTCACCGCCCAGTGATGGCCTTTATATACCCTGAAAAACACAAACAGGAGGTGCTCCTAGTGTAATATGTCAATAAATCACGATAGAATATAGCCAGATAAAGTCTACTCACAAAAGTGATGTTCAGTGTGAAACATACGCTTCCACTGAATTTCAAGCTTTGAGGGAACTTGGACCATCCCAAAGGTCTACTCCAAACCAGAATGTTTATCTCATAGGCTGCACCTCTTCATCATCCACATCAGGGAAGTACATACAGAGAAAAGCACACAAAAAACAGAGGGCTCCAAATAGTGCCTGTAAATGTCACACAGGATTAATAACCAATAATGTAAAGGTTATACTCACAATTGGAGCTGCTGGTTAAAAGGCATATACCCAAAACCAGCCTTTTGAGCCTGTGGAGAATTCAGAATCTGTCTCCACTCAGACAAACTTGAAGAATTATTCAGGTGGTAGCCAGTATCCAAAGATGTGTTGTATTATCCAAGGGCAATGATGAGAGTAGAAATAATTGGAAAAGCTGTAGTAGGCTGCTTAATGTCTAAAATCAATTTTCATTTATTGTAAACATATATAAAATATGTATATATATAAAACAACAAACCAATTGTAGAAGATAACAATAAATATAATATGGTAACGTTTCGCAGCTCAAAGGCTGCTTTTTCAAACCAACTGGATTGTTATACAATAAAATATACAAAGACTTATCTTCTACAATTGGTTTGTTGTTTTATATATATATATATATATATACATATTTTATATATGTATGTCCGATACTGTGGGTCTAATGGCCTATATTCGTGTATGCACTTTATTCTAATAAAGTCATTTTTACCTTACCTTTCTGGTCTGAGTGTTCATCCAAAAACCGTGACACCATGCAAACGGTTTCACAGCGCACTGTGAGCCTTGAACAAATCTGTACTCAACTGGTGACCCCTCCTGAGACCTCCCAGGCTCCAGATATTCTCACCTCTCCTGAAACAGACATGGTCAAGAGGTTGACAGGTTCCGCTCAGCTCCCACAGCGGTATGGTGGGGATCCTGACGGTTGCCGTGGCTTCCTTAACCAGCTGCACATATATTTCGAGTTGGTACCATATGCCTTTCCTAATGAGCGTAGTAAGGTTGATTTCCTTATATCCCTTCTGACGGGCAGGGCACTGGCATGGGCCAATCAGTTATGGGAAACGAACAAACCTATTGTTCATGTTTTTACAAAATTTCTGAGATCGTTCAAGCAGGTCTTTGATAGGCTAGGCCGCTTGGCCTTGGCAACCACCTTATGACCCTACGTCAGGGTACTCGCACGGTGGCCACTTATGCTATAGAGTTCTGTACCCAAGCACAAGGGCTTTGTGACACAATGAAAGATGAAGTCGCTGCTCGCAATCTACCTAATAATTTGGACAGGCTGATTGACTATTCTGATGGATACCAGAATCAGAGAGAGACCCTCATTTAACCCCTTAAGGACCGGGAAAATCTGAGTTAGATTTGACTTAAGGACCGGAGCAATTTTGACTTTTTTTACTATGTCTTTGTTCAACCATATTTTCTCTTTAATTCCTTTTGTGCACCCACATACATTATATACTGTTTTTTTAAGCACAAATAGGGCTTTCTTTTGATACCACAATTATATGAATACCTCATTGTTTAATTTGATTAAAATAGAAAAAAGAGGAAAAAAATTGAAAAAAAACCAACATTTTGCTTACATTTTTCTGTCAGGATTTGCATACTATTAGTTAATGAAAAAAAAATACCCTAAATATATTCATTTGCTTCTCCTGAATATAAGAATACCCCATATGCCTAGTATTTTAGTCCTTTCCTCACATTTACAAGGTAAATATTACAAGATGGCTGCCGTTATTTCCAACTTGTGATTTTTCAACAATTGGCATGTGAGCATCATAGCTTAGCTGACGGTGCCAGAACCAAAAATGTCTTACAAAGGTATATGTTTCTGAAAGCGACACAACATAAGGTAAATAATCAGGAGAATTTTGGAGTTTTTCATGCAGCTATTTTTCCAGAAAAAAAAATCAAAATTGTGGTAATATTTTGTTTTTTTTTGCAGTTTTCACACTTACATTTCAATACTACTGTTGATATCAAGCACATGATAGGTGAGGATTTTTAAAAATGCATTGTTTAGTGTTCAGCTCCTTCTTCTGAGTACGGCAATACCCCATATGCATAAGTTTCTCAAGGTTTGGGAGAGCTACGGGGCCCAAATTGGAACATGCGCATTTCCAGTTTCACATTTGAATTTTCACAGCTTGCATCACTGGTGCCATGTCTCATTTGGGGCTGTGTAACAGTGCTCCACTCTAAGATTTCCCCCCAAAAGTATATATTTTTGGAAAGTAGACACCCCAGGCTTTCATTTTATGTATGTTTTAAATTTTTTTACGCAGCCATTTTACCACCAATCGCTCGTAAATCTTGACGCAAGTTAAAAAAAAACAGTGTTTTTCACACTTGCACTTCAATATTGATGTGAATTTCAAGCACATGATAGGTGAAGATTTTGAAAAATGCATTGTTTAGTGTTCAGCTCCTTCTTCTGAGTACGGAAATACCCCATATGCATAGGTTTCTCAAGGTTTGGGAGAGCTACGGGGCCCAAATTGGAACATGCGCGTTTCCAGTTTCACACTTTGAATTTTCACAGCTTGCATCACTGGTGCCATGTCTCATTTGGGGCTGTGTAACAGTGCTCCACTCTAAGATTTCCCCCCAAATGTTTATATTTTTGGAAAGTAGACACCCCAGGCTTTCATTTTAGGTGTGTTTTCCAATTTTGTACACAGCCATTTTACCACCAATCCCTCGTAAACCTTGACGTAAGTAAAAAAAAAAAAACAGCGTTTTTCACACTTAGGGTTGGTGGCAGTATACTGGGCAGCATACAAATTGGTTTGGGACACAATTTCACCTAAAATGTCTACCCCCAAAAACAAATCCAAAAAATTATCATGGGTAAATCCTTCCACATCAATTTGAATCCCTGGGTTGCCTTTGAATTCTGGGATTTGTGGGCATAAATTGATTGGTGATACCCATTCATTAGGATCAGGAGTGGCAGGTGTTGGGGCATTTCTTTGGGCAGGTCTTTGGGCAGGTCTTTGGGCAGATCTTTTGGCAGGTGCTGGGGCAGTTGCCAGGGCAGCTCTTGGGGCAGCACTTTTGGCATTTCTTTGGGCAGGTATTTTGGTAGGTATTTGGGCAGATCTTTTGGCAGGTGCTGGGACAGTTGCCAGGGCAGCTCTTGGGGCAGTACATCTTTTCTTTACAGAAGGCCCAGCGTCGTCACTAGAGCTGCTCTCACTCTCTGAAAACTGCATTACGTCAGTCTAACGCAGTGTCTGTTGCCTCTGAGTCAGACGCCAAAAATGCATATACCTCTTCAACACTGTACCTGCGCTGCATTTTGTCCACTTAATCTAAAAAACTTTTTTTTTCTTTTTTTCTTACGCTATCCCTAAACCTAAATCTAACCCTAAAACTTACCCTAACCTACGTATATCCTGAACCTACCTAAGCCAAGTGACTACCTATCTAAACTGCACTTATTATATATATATTTTTTTGGGGGGGGTTTGGGTCTTTTTTTTTTTTTCTTACGCTATCCCTAAACCTAAATCTAACCCTAAAACTTGCCCTAACCGACGTATATCCTGAACCTACCTAACCCAAGTGAACTACCTATCTAAACTGCACTTATTATATATATTTTTTTTTGGGGGGGGGTTGGGGTTTTTTTGGGTTTTTTTTTTCTTACGCTATCCCTAAACCTAAATCTAACCCTAAAACTTACCCTAACCTACGTATATCCTGAACCTACCTAACCCAATTGAGCTACCTATCTAAACTGCGCTTATTATATATATATATATTTTTTTTTTGGGGGGGGGGGTTTGTTTGTTTTTTTCCCTAAACCTAAATCTATCCCTAAAACTTTCCCTAACACACGTCTACACTAAACCTACCCAACTACCTACCAAAATACCTAAACTATATTTACTATTCAAATAACAAAAAAAAAAAAAAAAAAATTAAAAAAAATTAAAAATTTTTTTAAAAAAATCTAAAAAAATTCAAGGGGGATGGGGGGTGTCCCACAGATCAGAAACACTGATCTGCAGCAAATTGATCACTCCAAGAGTGATCAGATGGGGAAACTTATTGATCACTGCAGAACAGTGATCAAAGGGTTAATTTTCTTTATTTAAACTTTTTTTTTACTTTTTTTTTTTTACAGGAACACTGTAACACTGTGTCTCTCTGTCTCTCTCCACCTCAGCAGTATGCAAGGTGGAGTGAGGCAGAGAGATCTGACAGGGACAGTATTTACAAATACTGTCCCTGTCATTCAGGTTTTGCAACGTGTGATTCGCTTTTGAAGCGAATCACATGTTGCAACAATGTTTCTACTGCTTGTTACTAAGTGTCCCGATACCGGGACACTTAGTAAGAAGCAGCCTGCGCTCTTCCATCGCTCCGTGCGGCCGCGATGGAAGAGTTTAACCCTTGACGTACCGGGACCGTCAAGGGTCGTTGGAGCACATTTACCCTTGACGGTCCTGGTACGTCAAGGGTTCTTAAGGGGTTAAGGAGTACCTGCAGAGGTCCTCAAACAGAATGTCTTCTTGTTATTCTGGCCCACCCTATCATCCCTCACCTCCCATTCCTAGTGGGCTTATGTCAGAGGATACCGAACCTATACAGGTGGATGCCATAGTCGGGGGAGACCCTCAGTTGCTTAGTGCCTGCGGAGGCCTCAAGGGGAGACATCTCAGGATTCTGATCCACCCTATCCTCCCTCACCTCCCATGCCTCCTGGTCTTGTCTCTGAGAGTGGTGAACCTAGGATGATGGGTTTGACTCAGCTTTCAAGGGAGGAGAGAGCCTTTAGGAGGAGGGAAGGGCTTTGTCTTTATTGTGGTAAGGCAGGACATCTGTTGTGGTCCTGTCCGATTCATCCTGAGAGACGCACTCAAGATATAGTTGGGGACAAATAATTGGTGGCATTTCATTGTCCCCAGAAAATTTGTTGGATAAGCTTATATTGAAGGCCTGTATTTATTGGGCATTCCAGCATTACTGGACACAGGGGCTGCTGGTTGCTTTATGGAATGCGGAATTTGCAGCCAGTAAAAATATCCCGTTGTTGCCTCTTGCTTCCCCTCTGGCTGTAGAAGCCATTGATGGTTGACCATTACAGCCCTCACAGATTACACATGAGACCGCCTTGTTAACCCTGAGGGTGGGAGTCCTTCATACTGAAACCCTGAAATTTCAGATTATTAACTCTCCGCATCATGCCATGGACCTGGGGTTCCCTTGGATACAAAAACATAACCCCAGGATAGATTGGCACACTTGTGATGTCTTGGGCTGGTCCCCACAATGCTCAAAGTCTTGTCTCTCTTGCCCCGTGAGAGCCACTCAAGCCTCGACTCCACTCCTTCCAGAGGAGTATAATTCATTTATGGACGTTTTCAGCAAACGCCAGGCTGAGGTCCTACCTCCTCATAGGCCGTATGATGGTTCTTTGGAATTGTTGCCTGGTACTACACCTCCAAGGGGCCATGTTTACCCCTTGTCTATGAAGGAAAATAAGGTCATGGAGGAATATGTGTCAGACATCATTTGTTAATCCACATCCCCCGCTAGTTCTGGATTTTTCTTTGTCAAGAAAAAAGACGGAGAGCTACGTCCATGCATTGACTTCCGTGGTCTAAACAAACTGTTGGTGAAGAATGCGTATCCTATTCCCCTGATCAATGAACTCTTTGACCATGTCAAAGGATCTAAAGTATTCAAGAAACTCGATCTAAGAGCCGCGCACAACTTGGTGTGGATTAAAGAAGGGCATGAGTGGAAGACGGCTTTCAATACCTGTATTGGGCACTATGAATACTTGGTCCTGCCCTTCGGGCTATGTAATGCTCCAGCTGTCTTCCAGGAGTTCATAAATTATGTTTTACAAGAACTCCTTCAAAGTTGCATGGTTGTATATTTGGATGACATCCTCATTCACTCTCCTACATTGGAGACCCATCAGTTGGACGTATCCAAAGTCCTGAGCCTTTTACGTGAGAACAAGTTGTTCTGTAAATTTGAAAAGTGTGAATTTCACAAACCTCAAGTAACATTCCTGGGCTATATTATTTCCGCTTCTGGGTTCGCCATGGATCCTCAGAAATTGTCAGCGTTAGTGAATTGGCCCCGTCTGATGGGACTCAAAGCGATCCTATCACGGTGCCTGTGATTGCCTCCAGTGGGAAATTACTGTAACAGCAACATTGTTACTTCCTGGCTGTCCCTCTATGCGAGTCACTGTTCTTATAGGTCACTGTGCTTGTGATGTCATCTCTCCGCCCACCTGCCAGGCCTTTTAAACCTCAGCATGTCCTATTACCTTTGCCCTTTCATGGTGTACTTAATCCTAGTGCTGTGTTGGTCCATTGCTGTTCCTGTGTATTACTCCTGCTCTGTCTGACTACCCGTTCTGGCTCTGACTCCTGGTTACGTCTGACTACCCGTTCTGGCTCTGACTTCTGGCTACGTCTGACTACCCGATCCGGCTCCGGCCACTGGCGACGTCTGACTGCCTGATCCGGCTCTGACCTCTGGCTTTGGCTGACTACCCGTTACGGTTCTGATCCCTAGCTGCCTTCGGTTACTCTCCCTCTGTTGCTTTCCGGTTGCGATTACCAGTCTTGGCTACCTAGCCTCGGCTATTGGGATCCTTGCTGCCTGTGCCTACCTATTTCTATGCTCGCTATGTCTAGCAGAGTTTGTCGGTCAGTCTGTGTACTGACCTCCCGTGGTCGTTCCAGTTTGTGTGTTGCCTTACCTAGCCCTCAGTGCCATTTACTTTGCATTCGGTATACCCTAGCATTAGGGTATAGTTGCGCTTCATTTTTCTGCCGACTCAGATTGTGGTAGTGCTATGAACTGTCCTCCCATCTGTCTGTGAAGGTTCCTAGGGCCATTCGGAGACTAGCCACACCTGCCTAGTGAAGGGTTGAGGAAGTGTCTTGCACTGTCCTCACCTGGCCTTGTGGAGGTTTTGGAGTTAGAGTCACTACTGTGTGCTCCAGTGACTGGAGCTCGCTGCCGTTGCCTGAGTTACTCTATCGTCTGGGTACAGAGGTGGGCCTATGGCACTAGCCTAGTGAAGGGTGAGGAAAGTGAGTTCACTGTTCTTCCCTGGCCTTGTGAAAGTGTGTTACTCATTGCTGCCAACTATTGTGTCACTCATTGCTACCACTACTGTGTCATCCTTGCTGCCACTATTGTATTTAAATAGTGACAGTATGAAAGGGCCATGAACACTGACAGAACTGACACCAGTAGTGGGCAGTTGCTGAATATCATGTCCAGGATGGACATGTAGGAACAACGTCTCGATCAGTTGTCGGTAGTGTTGCAGACACTCCTAGACCAAACTGTGCATTTGGACAAAGTTGGGCAACACTAATGGCCTCCTCGGTGGCTACCCCAGCCCTGATCGATTCTGGTGCTGCTGGTTATTTTATTGATGGTGAATTTGTGAAAAGACACAATATTTCCGTGATACCCCGTGAGTCTCCATTAGCTGTAGAGGCCATTGACGGTCATCCACTTGAGCCTTCCCATGTCAGACGCAAAACCTGTCCGCTGTCCCTAAGGGTAGGAGCTCTCCATGTGGAGACTCTACAATTTCAAGTTATTCAGTCTCCACACCATGCCGTCATTCTAGGTTTCCATGGCTCCAGACACATAATCCCAGAGTGGATTGGGAGACTTGTGACGTAATATCGTGGTCTGACTACTGTAAAGGAGCCTGTCTACAGCAACCTATTAAAATATTGTGTACCTCCCCCTCGTTATCCTCAGAGTACCAGTCTTTCAGTGAGGTGTTTAGTAAGGGGGAGGCTAGCACCTTACCGGAACATAGGTCGTATGATTGTGCTATTAATTTGATGCCAGGCTCAATACCTCCGCAGCCGCACCTATCCCCTGTCAGTGGAGGAAAACAAGGCCATGGAGGATTACATTACTGATGCATTATCCAGAGGCATAATTAAGAAATCTTCCTCGCCCGTGGCGGCTGGGTTTTTTATCGTGAAGAAAAAAAGTGGGGAGCTTAGACCCTGTATCGATTATAGAGGTCTGAACAAACTGATGGTGAAAAACGCATACCACATTCCACTAATTACGAAATTGTTCGACCTCCTAAAGGGCTCCTCTGTATTCTTGATCTGCGGGCAGCATATTACTTGATCAGAATCAAGGAGGGCGATGAGTGGAAGACCGCTTTTAACACTCGGAGTGGCCATTATGAGTATTTGGTCATGCCATTTGGGCTACGCAATGCTCCAGCGGTCTTCCAGGAGTTGAGAAGCCTACTACAGTCCTGTGTAGTAGTTTACCTGGATGATATCTTGATACTCTCTCCTTATATCGAGACACATAGGAGAGATGTCATTACTGTGCTGCAAAGACTGAAGGAAAACAAATTATATTGTAAACTTGAGAAGTGCGAATTTCATAAAGACCAGGTGCCCTTCCTGGGCTACGTTATTTCTGCTGGAGGTACGGAAAAGCTCTCGGCAGTTTTATAATGGCCATGTCCTGTGGGCCTGAAGGCCATACATAGATTCCTCGGATTTGCGAATTATTATAGAAAATTAATTCGAAATTTTTTGACCTTGGTCAAACCCTTGACTGATTTAACGCATAAGGGTACTAACCCATCGGTTTGGTCTCCCGAGGCCAACAGTGCTTTCGTGGCCTTGAAGTCTGCCTTTTCAATGGCCCCAGTACTGGTACATCCTAACACCGCACTGCCTTTTACCCTGGAGGTGGATGCATCTGAGACAGGGGTAGGGGCAGTACTGTCTCAGAGATCCGAGCCTGGCAAGCCCCTGATGCCCTGTGGATTTTTTTCTAAAAAGATGACTAAGGCCCAAAGCCTATATGATATTGGGGACCATGAATTGCTTGCCATTATCCTTGCTCTTCACGAATGGCATCTCCTCCTGGAGGGGACTAAGGCTCCTATTTTGATCTTAACGGATCACAAAAATCTGACATACTTATCAGAGGCCAAAAGACTGTCACCAAGACAAGCCAGACGGGCTTTATTCCTGTGTAGATTTAATTTTGTGGTTTCATACCTCCCTTGTTCCAAGAATACTCATGCTGATGCCTTGTCTAGACAATTTGGCCCAGAGCGTGAGTCTGAAAGTGAACCTGTTCCGTTTATCCCTCCTGATCGCATTTTGGCTACTATACGTACTAGCATTACTTCTCCCCTGGGCAAAGAGATCCTGGCTTCACAAAGTAATGCTCCAGTTGAGAAACGCAGTGGAAGATGTTTTGTTGCTGACAATCTCCGCACTAAGCTGCTTGAAGCCTATCATTCATCCAAAGCAGCTGGGCACATTGGTCGGGACCAATTAATTTGGTCAATTTCGCAGCTTTTTTGGTGGCCTAGTTTAAGGGTGGATTGTGCAGCCTTTGTGGAGGCTTGTTCTGTGTGTGTCCGTGCCAAAGCTCCTAGGCATCTCCCTCTACGGCTGCTCCAGACAGTTCCTAATGGTGAATGACAGTGGTCACACATTTCCCTAGACTTCATGGTGGAGTTTGTATCAAGATTTTGGAGGGCCTTTTGTGACCAGATGGGCATCAAACTGCTATTCTGTTCTGCCTACCACCCCCAGACTAATGGTGCTGTGGAAAGAGCCAATCAAGGGCTGGAACAATTCTTGCGCTGCTTCGCTTCTGATCATCATGATAATTGGGTTGACCTGTTGCCGTGGGCTGAGTTTACCAGGAATTGTGCCATAAACTCCTCGAACGGGAGCTCTCCCTTCCTGATTAACTATGGATTCCAACCATCTCTCTGCTCCCGGATGCATTTCAGGCACAGGAGATTCCGGCTCTGGATGAACATATGGAGTAGCTCCGCTCCACATGGGCACAGGTTCAGAATGCGTTACTAAGGTCCTCAGAGCGATACCAGAGACACGCAGATCGCAGGAGGTGTCCTTCTCCTGTCTTTCAGGTGGGGGATAGATTCTGGTTGGCCACCAAGAATCTACACATGCAAGTACCTTGTCATAAGATGGCTCCACATTTTATAGGACCCTTTCGGGTGCTCCGCAGAATAAACCCTGTGTCCTATGCCTTCGACCTTCCTAAGAATATGTGCATTCACAATGTTTTTCATGTCTCTCTCCTGAAACCGCTGATCTGTAACTGCTACTCTTCTGCTCCTGTAGTCCCAGGTCCAGTGCACATTCACAATCAGGATGAGTATGAGATCCAAAACATACTGGACTTCCACAGGGTGCGAGGGCGCATACAATATTTTGTCCACTGGAAAGGTTATGGTCCAGAGGAGCATTCCTGGGTAAATCAAAATAATATTCACGCTCCTAGATTGCTGCGCAGATTTCATATGAAATTTCCCAATAAGGTATGGTCTTCTCCACAGGGGGGAGATCGTTGAGTGGGGGATACTATCACGGTGCCCGTGATTGCCTCCATTGGGTAATTGCTGTAACAGCGACATTGTTACTTCCTGGCTGTCGCTCTATGTGAGTAGCTGTTCTTATGAGTCACTGTGCTTGTGATGTCATCTCTCCGCCCACCTGCCAGGCCTTTTAAACCTCAGCATGTCCTATTACCTTTGCCCTTTCATCGTGTACCTGAGCCTAGTGCTGTGTTGGTCCATTGATGTTCCTGTGTATTACTCCTGCTCTGTCTGACTACCCATTCCGGCTCTGATTCCTGGCTACGTCTGACTACCCGTTCCAGCTCTGACTTCTGGCTACGTATCACGGTCCCCGTGATTCCTTGTCACTCTCTGTGGAGGCGCTCTTCCATTGGCTGAGCTTGATTAGGCCCGTCCAGGGTGTCCCTTTATATACTGGGCCTATGACATCTGTCAGGTGCCCTTTCGTGGTGTTCCTGTTCCTGCACCTTTGTTGCTGTGTTCCTGCATTCCTGTGTACCAACTCGGCTCGTCTGACTACTCTGCTGTTCCTGCTCCGCTTTTGACCCAGCTCTGGCTGACGTTCCTGCTCCGTGATTGACCCGGCTCTGGCTGACGTTCCTGCTCCGTGATTGACCCGGTTCTGGCTGGCGTTCCTGCTCCGTGTTGCTTCCAGTATTCTTGCATACTCTGGGCTCTTGCCCGGCGACATTCTGAAGCTTGCTCGCAGCTTGCCTTGACTGATCACGCCCCCTTTGGTTACTGTGGCCTCCGTTATTGAGCCTGTCTGTTGCCTCCGTTACCAAGCCTGCCAGAAAGTACGTGCCGAGCTGTTGCCTCTGTACCGAGTCTGTCAGAGAACACTTGCTGTGCTTGTTGCCTCCGTTATCGAGCCTGTCTGTATACACTTGCTGAGCTTGTTGCCTCCGATCCTGAGCCGTTTTAACACTTGTTGAGCTTGTTGCCTCCATTACCGAGCCTACCCGTTTACACTGCAGAGCATTACTGATATCTAGGTGACCTTAAGAGTTGTCACACCGCGTGGTGCTATTGGGTGTTCCGTTACTCTAGCAGTGTGTTGCTACATTCTGGCACCGGAAGGGTGCCTTGGCTCTGATCTTCTATTGCTCACAGTGTTGTTCTATCAGATTGCACCTTGAAGTGCGTTTGGCTCACGGTATATTGGCTTGTGCAGTGTCTTCTCCATTACCGCACCTTAGGGGTGCTCCTGGCTCCGGTTCCATTTGCATATGCAGTGTCTCCCCGGTTACCGCACCTAGGGGTGCTCCTGGTTCTTGCTCTATTGACTCTGGCAGTGTATCTCCTCCGTTATCGCACCCCAGTGGGGGTATTGGCTCCAGCTCCAGTTGGTCACTATACTATTGGGCATTACGATTCAGCTATCTGGCTGTGATTCAGTTCAGTTGCACTGCTTGAGCTTGCTTTCTTCACTACTCTGGGACTGTTTATAGCACCAGGCGTTGGCCTAATCACCACCACAGAGACTGAGTATTTGTATTGGGTTTTAACCCTTTATCTTGTGTTTCTGCTCATGCTACCTGCTCCTGCTACATTGGGCTTGTAGTTCATCCATTACTTGCCTTATGGCTATTACCTATTTTGGCCCCCAGGGGCGCTGTTCCTTAATTTTACCTCAATAAAACTGTGTTTTATTTCTAACCTTGGTCTGAGTGTCGTAAAAACCGTAACAGTACGAAAGGGCCATGACCTCAGATGGTAAGGGTGACGGTAACACACAGAACCTCCACTGGAGGATGGATGTCCATGAGCAATGCTTGGACCAGTTGGCACTGGCCATGCAGACATTACTGGAATGTACGGTACACCTCGATAAACCTAACCAAAATCCGGTGGTCCCCCCAGTTCCGACACTGGATAATCAGGCTGAGCAATTTGTTGCACATTCCAGAAGTCTAACGGCGGCGGCGCCGTTACCGTTAAGATACAATGGTGAACCTACACTGTGTAGGGGGTTTATTAACCAATTAGAGATATTCTTAGAACTGACACCTCATGCCTTCCCTAATGACAGTAGCAAGGTGGGGTTCATGATATCTCTATTAACGGGTAAAGCCCTGATGTGGGCAAACCCCTTATGGGAGAATGCCAATCCATGTACTCTAAACTTCAATGAATTTGTAAGGAAATTTCAGAGAGTATTCGAGATACCATGGTAAGCGATTATGCCATAGAATTTCGGATACTGGCAGCAGAGGTAGGCTGGAATAATGAGGCGCTGGTGGCAGCCTTCGTTCAGGGGTTGGCTGATTCCATTAAAGATGAGATTGCGGCCAGAGATGTACCCAGTGACTTAGACGAGTATATCGACTATGTCATGCTCATTGACTCTAGCATTTGCGAGAGGCACCTGGTAAAAAGGGCAAAATCCAGAAACTATGGACACGGTAGTCCTTTAAACCCACCCTCGCCCCCCAATCCTCCTGATCGAGTATCCGAACCAAGCGAGCCTATGCAACTAGGGTTCACTAGACTTTCAAAGGAGGAGTGGGCACACCGTAAAAGGCAGGGCCTATGTTTATATTGTGGCAAAGATGGGCACATACTACGAACTTGCCGGGTACGGCCGGGAAACGCACGCACCTAGGGTACCTTGGGGGACAGGCCCTAGGTGGCGTAATCATCCCCAGACTCCTGTACACAAAAACCCACCATCCAGGTGAGTTTCCTCCTGGGTGACCAAGCTGTGGAGGTACTGGCTCTGGTAGACTCTGGTGCAGCAGGATATTTCATGAACCATTCCTTTGCTGAACAGCACAATATTCCATTGTCTAAAAGAGATACTCTGCTAGCCATTGAGGCTATTGACGGTAGACCGTTAGAACCAGCTTTTATCACTATGGAAACAACTCCTATCTCTATGTTGATTGGGGCTCTCCACAGGGAGGAGGTGTATTTCCAAATTATACACTCACCCCATCATGCGGTCATTCTGGGGTTCCCATGGTTATTGCTGCACAACCCCCAGTTTGATTGGCAAAGATGTGAGGTTAAGTCATGGTCTGAGTACTGCACTAATCACTGTTTGTCACACCCGGTCATGATTATGTGTACCTCTCCCTCCGTGCCAGCTGAATATAGCAAGTTCAGTGATGTATTCAGTAAGGGAGAGGCTAGCGCATTGCCGCAGCATAGGCCATATGATTGCGCTATTGATTTGCCCCCGGGGGTGGTGCCTCCTAGGGGCAGGACATACCTGTTGTCCTGTGACGAGAACAGGGCCATGGAGGAGTACATTGAGGATGCCCTCAAGAGGGGAATCATTCGCAAATCATCCTCTCCGGCAGGTACAGGGTTCTTTTTTGTGAAAAAGAAAAATGGCGAATTACGACCATGTATTGATTACCGGGGACTGAATAAGCTCATGTCCAAGAATGCGTATCCCATACCACTCATTACAGAGTTATTTGACAGGTTGAAGGGCTCTTCTATATTTACTAAACTTGATCTACGGGCCGCCTACAACCTGATAAGGATCAGGGCCGGAGATGAGTGGAAAACGGCATTCAATACTAGGTCGGGGCACTATGAATACTTAGTGATGCCTTTTGGATTATGTAATGCACCTGCCGTATTTCAAGAGTTGATCAATTATATCCTCCGTGACATGCTACAGTCCCGTGTGGTTGTATACCTTGACGATATATTGATACACTCTGCCAACCTAACTCAACACATCCAGGATGTGTCGGAAGTATTGCTCCGTTTACGCAAGAACAAATTGTTCTGTAAATTAGAAAAATGTGAATTTCACCGTTCCAAAGTACCCTTCCTGGGTTTTGTGATATCTAAGGATGGCATTGCTATGGACCAAGAGAAATTGGCAGCAGTCCTACAGTGGCCACGGCCCAAAGAGTTAAAAGCTATTCAACGGTTCTTGGACTTTGCCAATTATTATAGAACATTTATTCAGAATTTCTCTACCATTGTGAAACCTCTGTCTGACCTCACACACAAGGGAGCTAATCCCTCTCAATGGTCTGAGGCAGCTGAGATGGCCTTTGAGACACTTAAATCTGCTTTTGCCTCCGCTCCTATACTGTCCCACCCCAATCCCACCCTGCCGTTTACATTGGAGGTCGATGCCTCTGAAGTTGGGGTAGGGGAAGTTCTTTCTCAATGCCCCAAAGAGGGTGGCAATCTGAGACCTTGTGGTTTTTTTTCCAAAAAGCTCTCTAGTGCCCAAAGCCATTACGAGATTGGTGAGAGGGAATTGTTGGCTATCATCCTGGCATTAAAAGAATGGTGACACTTATTGGAAGGCACAAGAACCCCGGTGTTAATTCTTACTGACTATAAAAATTTGATTTATCTCTCAGAGGCTAAAAGGCTGTCCTCCTGTCAGGCTAGGTGGGCACTATTCCTGTCTCGGTTTAATTTTATAGTGTCCTACTTGCCAGGTTCTAAGAAAGTTAGGGCAGACGCCCTATCCAGACAGTTTAGCCCGGACATTGAGAGGGATGAAGCCCCGGTACCTATTATTCAGCCAGATCGGATTCTGGCAACAATACGCACCACACAAAATATATATATATATACACACATACAATGTATACACGATTCAGGCGATTCCAAACTTCACATTGATTCCAGGATATAATGGAGCAGTGAGATACTGTTTCACAGAGTCCGTTATTAACCACTTGTTTGTAGTAATCTTGTATGTCTTATCGCTCCGTATTATACATATAAAGACAAAGGAAAATGTCCAATTAATCCTCCTTTATGCAGTGACCACAAAAGAATAAAATATCCACTTACAATTAAGTAGCTATTATCTCACTTCCACCGATCCCGTGGTATTGTTTAATCCTCCTTGTGGTTCTGCTCCGTATATGAAAGCGTTATTCAAATGTCGGACGGGTCCCGCCTCTCATTCCTCATTGCCACATTTCGGAACACATCCACTTCATCTCACGTCGACACGTGGAAGATGATATATATAAGTCAAAGATTAGGGTTGGGATATTAAAACGAGTCCCCTGACCCTCAAATATCTACTCACACTAATAGTGTTGTCTCTCCAGCGATATCCCGTCAATTCAGTGGATCATCAAATTGGAGGATCTGAAATTCAAAGCTTCAGCTTCATTTGCGAGGCAGCCTACTGGTAGCACTAGCCTCATTGACTCTGTTCTGGCTAGTGCTACCAGTAGGCTGCCTCGCAAATGAAGCTGAAGCTTTGAATTTCAGATCCTCCAATTTGATGATCCACTGAATTGACGGGATATCGCTGGAGAGACAACACTATTAGTGTGAGTAGATATTTGAGGGTCAGGGGACTCGTTTTAATATCCCAACCCTAATCTTTGACTTATATATATCATCTTCCACGTGTCGACGTGAGATGAAGTGGATGTGTTCCGAAATGTGGCAATGAGGAATGAGAGGCGGGACCCGTCCGACATTTGAATAACGCTTTCATATACGGAGCAGAACCACAAGGAGGATTAAACAATACCACGGGATCGGTGGAAGTGAGATAATAGCTACTTAATTGTAAGTGGATATTTTATTCTTTTGTGGTCACTGTATAAAGGAGGATTAATTGGACATTTTCCTTTGTCTTTATATGTATAATACGGAGCGATAAGACATACAAGATTACTACAAACAAGTGGTTAATAACGGACTCTGTGAAACAGTATCTCACTGCTCCATTATATCCTGGAATCAATGTGAAGTTTGGAATCGCCTGAATCGTGTATACATTGTATGTGTGTATATATATATATATTTTGTGAGGTGGACTATTGGAGTATTATAGTTTGTTTGGGCAGAATCATTACTTTCATTGAATAATCAGGAATCTTGTGCTTATATATATAAATAGCGCCGCTTCAATTTTTATTTTATTTTATCTATTGTTGGAACAATATGCACCAGTATCACTTCGCCACTGGGGGAGCAAATTTTGGCATCTCAAGCACAGGCACCTCCTGAAACCTCAGTTGGCAAGTGCTTTGTGGATGAGCCTTTCCGTACCCGTTTGCTCGAGACTTACCACTCATCTAAGGCAGCTGGGCACATTGGGAGGGATGAGTTGGTATGGTCCCTCTCACAGGTGTTTTGGTGGCCCTCCCTTAAGGCCGATTGTGCCACTTTTGCTGCAGCCTGTGCCACCTGTGCCCGCGCTAAGACCCTCAGACATCTCCCAGTGGGCCTACTCCAACCAGTGCCTAATGGTGAACGCTAGTGATGAGCGAGCGTGCTCGGCCGATGCTCGGATCGGCTCGAGCATCGCTCTGCTCGGCACATGGCGGTACTCGTCGAGTACCGCCATGTGCTCTCCCGCCATGTTCGGGTGGCGGGGATCTGTGCCGGAAGAGGCACAGATCCGAAGACGCTCCGCTGGACCACCAGGGACTGGAGGTACGGGGGCATTGCGGAGATGAAGGGGGCATTGCGGAGATGAAGGGGGACATTGTGGAAGAGGGGCATAGACTCTATGCCCCTCTTCCACAATGTCCCCCTTCATCTCCGCTATGCCCGTCTTCCACAATGTGCCCCTTCATCTCCGCTATGCCCCTCTTCCACAATGTGCCCCTTCATCTCCGCTATGCCCCTCTTCCACAATGTCCCCCTTCATCACCTCTATGGCATAGAGGAGATGAAGGGGGACATTGTGGAAGAGGGGCATAGCGGAGATGAAGGGGCACATTGTGGAAGAGGGGCATAGCGGAGATGAAGGGGCACATTGTGGAAGAGGGGCCTAGCGGAGCTGAAGGGGGACATTGCGGAGCTGAAGGGGGCATTCGGAGATGAAGGGGGCATAGCGGAGATGAAGGGGGCATTGACCAGGCACCCTCCCCTCATCAGAGCAGGGGGTGCCTGGTGTCGCCCCATTCATTTCAATGGGGCTCGGGTGCTCGGCCGAGCACTCGAGCCTCAGGGGGTGCTCGGTCAGAGCACCCGAGCACCCGAGCATCGGGGTGCTCGCTCAACACTAGTGAACGCCCATGGTCCCACATATCTATTGATTTTTTGGGAGAATTGCCGGTATCTAAGGGCTATACTTTCATCCTAATGGTGGTAGACAGGTTCTCAAAGATGGCTCACTTCGTGCCCCTCTCTGGTCTTCCCTCAGCCCAGGAACTGGCAGTAGTTTTTGCCAGAGATGTATTCCACTTGCATGGGGTTCCCAGAGTGATAGTATCGGACTGAGGGAGTCAGTTCGTGTCGAGATTCTGGAGGGCATTCTGTAGCCAAATGGGCATACAACTGTCCTTCTCCTCCGCCTACCATCCCCAGACCAACGTGGCTGCTGAGCGTGCCAATCAGGGACTGGAGCAGTTTCTGCGCTCCTTTGTGACTGATCATCATGACAATTGGGCCGACCTGTTGCCGTGGGCAGAGTTTGCCAGGAACTGTGCAGTTAATTCATCGTCTGGGAGCTCCCCATTTCTCATAAATTATGGGTTCCAGCTGTGTCTGCTCCCGGACTCATTTCAGTCACAGCAGATTCCAGCTCTGGACGAGCATATTAAGCAGCTCCGCTCCACTTGGGCACATGTGCAGAGGTCCCTCAGCCAGTCCTTCCAGCGACATCAGCGGCATGCCAATCGTAGAAGGCTGCCAGAGGTCTCCTTCCAGGTTGGCGACAGGGTATGGCTCTCCTCCAGTAATCTCAATCTGCAAATGCCATCCAACAAATTGGCACCCCGGTTCATTGGTCCGTTCAAAGTTATCCGCAAGGTTAACCCCGTGGCTTACGCACTGGAACTCCTGGCATCTATGTGCATTCACAATGTGTTCCATGTGTCACTGTTGAAGCCCTTGGTATGCAACCGCTATACTACCACTCCGGTGGTTCCTGGGCCGGTGGATGTTCAGGGCCAAGAGGAATACGAAGTACAGAGCATTCTTGATTCCAGGAGGTTTAGAGGTAAATTGCAGTATTTGGTCCACTGGAAGGGTTACGGGCCTGAAGAGCGTTCTTGGGTCGACCAGAGGGACCTTCGTGCTCCAAGATTACTACACAATTTTCACTCTAAATATCCTCAGAAACCCAGACCCTCGACCAGGGGAGGGGGTATTTGAGAGGGGGGTACTATCACGGTCCCCGTGATTCCTTGTCACTCTCTGTGGTGGCGCTCTTCCATTGGCTGAGCTTGATTAGGCCCGCCCAGGGTGTCCCTTTATATACTGGGCCTATGACATCTGTCAGGTGCCCTTTCGTGGTGTTCCTGTGCCTTTGTTGCTGTGTTCCTGCGTTCCTGTGTACCAACTCGGCTCGTCTGACTACTCTGCTCTTCCTGCTCCGTGATTGACCCGGTTCTGGCTGACGTTCCTGCTCCGTGTTTGACCCGGCTCTGGCTGACGTTCCTGCTCCGTGATTGACCTGGCTCTGGCTGACATTCCTGCTCCGTGATTGACCCGGCTCTGGTTGACGTTCCTGCTCCGTGATTGACCCGGTTCTGGCTGAAGTTCCTGCTCCGTGTTGCTTCCAGTATTCCTGCATACTCTGGGATGTTGCCCGGCGACATTCTGAAGCTTGCTCGCAGCTTGCCCTGACTGTTGCCTGCGTTATCGAGCCTGCCAGAAAGTACCTGCTGAGCTCTTGCCTCTGTACCGAGTCTGTAAGAGAACACTTGCTATGCTTATTGCCTCCGTTACCGAGCCTGTCTGTATACACTTGCCGAGCTTGTTGCCTCCGATCCTGAGCCGTTATAACACTTGTTGAGCTTGTTGCCTCCATTACCGAGCCTACCCGTTTACACTGCAGAGCATTACCAATATGTAGGTGCTCGTTCCTTAAGAGTGGTCGCACCGCGTGGTGCTATTGGGCATTCCGTTACTCTAGCAGTGTGTTGCTACATTCTGGCACCGGACGGGTGCCTTGGCTCTGGTCTTCTATTGCTCACAGTGTTGTTCTATCAGATCGCACCTTGAAGTGCGTTTGGCTCACGGTATTTTGGCTTGTGCAGTGTCTCCTCCGTTACCGCACCTTAGGGGTGCTCCTGGCTCCGGATCCATTTGCATATGCAGTGTCTCCCTGGTTACCGCACCTAGGGGTGCTCCTGGTTCTGGCTCTATTGACTCTGGCAGTGTCTCTCCTCTGTTATCGCACCCCAGTGGGGGTATTGGCTCCAGCTCCAGTTGGTCCTTACTATACTATTGGGCATTATGATTCAGCTATCTGGCTGTGATTCAGTTCAGTCGCACTGCTTGAGCTTGCTTTCTTCACTACTCTGGGACTGTTTATAGCACCGGGCATTGGCCTAATCACCACCACAGAGACTGAGTATTTGTATTGGGTTTTAACCCTTTATCTTGTGTTTCTGCTCATGCTACCTGCTCCTGCTACATTGGGCTTGTAGTTCATCCATTACTTGCCTTACTGCTATTACCTATTCTGGCCCCCAGGGGAGCTGTTCCTTAATTTGACCTCAATAAAACTGTGTTTTATTTCTAACCTTGGTCTGAGTGTCGTAAAAACCGTCACACTACGTCTCCGACCACTGGCGACTTTGACTGCCAGATCCGGCTCTGACTGCTGGCTTTGGCTGACTACCTGTTCCAGTTCTGATCCCTGGTTGCCTTCGGTTACTCTCCCTCTGTTGCACTCCGGTTGTGATTTCCAGCCTCGGCTACCTAGCCTGGGTTATTGAGATCCTTGCTGCCTGTGCCTACCCATTTCTACGCTTGCTACTTCTAGCAGAGTTTGTCGGTCAGTCCGTGTACTGACCTCCCATGGTCGTTCCGGTTTGTATGTTGCCTTACCTAGCCCTCAGTGCAGTTTACTTTGCATTCGGTATACCCTAGCGTTAGGGTATAGTTGCGCTTCATTTTCCTGCTGACTCAGATTGTGGTAGTGCTATGCACTGTTCTCCAGTCTGTCTGTGAAGGTTCCTAGGGCCATTCGGAGACTAGCCACACCTGCCTAGTGAAGTGTTGAGGAAGTGTCTTGCACTGTCCTCACCTAGCCTCGTGGAGGTGTTGAAGTTAGAGTCACTACTGTGTGCTCCAGTGTCTGGAGCTACTCGCTGCCGTTGCCTGAGTTACTCTATCGTCTGGGTACAGAGATGGGCCTATGGCACTAGCCTAGTGAAGGGTGAGGGAAGTGAGTTCACTGTTCCTCCCTGGCCTTGTGAAAGTGTCACTCATTGCTGCCACTGTTGTGTTACTCTTTGCTGCCAACTATTGTGTCACTCATTGCTGCCACTACTGTGTCATCCTTACTGCCACTATTGTATTTAAAATAAAGTTTTATTTTAAGTTCATCTGTACTTGTCAGTGTTGTTATTTCTTAGTCACTTCGTGACAGATCCAAAGATTTCTGGGAATCGCTAATTACTACCAAAAATTCATTAAGAATTTCTCCACGATTGTAAAGCCCTTGACTGACATGACTTGTAAGGGGGCCAAAACCTTGGAATGGTCACAAACGGCTATTATGGGTTTTGAAAGTCTGAAGGCAGCATTTGCTGCAGCTCCAATATTGGTGCATCCCAATCCCTCTCTACCCTTTACCCTGGAGGTGGATGCATCGGAGATCGTTGTGGGCACCCTGTTGTCCCAGCGTTCAGCTCCTGGTGAGGCCTTATGTCCGTGTGTGTTCTTCTTTAAAAAACTATCCAAGGCTGAGATGGTTTACCAAATTGGGGACAGAGAATTACTGGCAATTATCTTGGACCTGAAAGAATGGAGGCACCTGCTGGAGGGCACTAAATCTCCTATTTTGATTTTGACACACCTCATTTATCTTTCCAAAGCCAAACGCTTGTCTTCCAGGAAGGCCAGATGGGCACTGTTTCTGTCTCTCTTTCATTTTGTGGTTTCATATCTTCCTGGCTCTAAAAATGTGAGGGCAGACGCGTTGTCTTGCCAGGTTTGTAGCCCATCCAGGGAAGAGGTTCCACCTTCTCCGATCATTCCGGCTGATTGTATCCTTGCCACAATCCGAACCTGTATTACTTCTCCTCTAAGAGGAGATTTTGGCAGCCCAAGCCTCCACACCATGTGAGAAGCCTGACGGTTGATGCTTTGTTCCAGCGCAGTTGCGCATTAAGCTGTTGGAGACATATCATGCCTCGAAAATTGCTGGTCACATTGGTTGTGACCAATTAATATGGTCCTTGTCACAAGTATTTTTGTGGCCTAGTCTTCGGTCCGATTGTACTGCTTTCATGACTGCATGTATGACTTGTGCTCAAAACAAGTCTCCTAGACACCTGCTTGTTGGATTGCTTCAGCCAGTGGCCAATGGAGATCGACCTGGTCTCATCTATCCATTGACTTTATGGTAGAACTCCTGAGTTCCATGGGTTATACAGTCATTCTGATGATTGTGGATAAATTTTCCAAAATGGCTTACTCTGTGCCACTCAAATGGTTACCATCAGTGCAGGAATTGGTGGTGGTATTCGCTAAAGAGGTCTTACGTCTCCATGGCATACCCAAAGTAATTGTGTCCAATAGAGGTAGCCAATTTGAGTCCCGCAGCTGGAGGAGTTTCTGTGCTCAAATGGATATTCAACTGGCATTCTCCTCTGCATATCATCCGCAGTCTAATGGTGCAACAGAAAGGTCAAACCAAGCCTTAGAACAGTTCCTCCGCTGCTATATCTTTGACCATCACGATAACTGGGCTACCCTGTTACTCTGGGCGGAGTTTGCCCGGAATAGTGCTGTTAACACTTCCACTAAGAGTTCCCCGTTCTTGGTTAATTATGGATTCCAACACTCAGCTCTTCCCGAGACCTTCCAAGCACAAGAAATTCTGGCTCTGGACAGCATACCCTACATGATTCTGTGCAGCTACAAAAAAAGGCAGGCTGACTGAAGGCGAGTGCCGGCACCTACATTTCAGGTAGAAGAAGAGTATAGCTGTCTTCCTGTAACTTGCACCTCCAGGTGCCTTGTAACAAGTTGGCTCCTCGATTCATTGGTCCCTTTCGGGTGTTGTTCAAAATTAACCCGGTGGCGTATGCATTGGAACTTCCTGCCAACATGCACATTCACAATGTCTTTCATGTTTCCCTGCTAAAACCCTTGGTCTGCAACCGGTATACTTCAGCTCCTGTTTGTCCTCCTCCTGTGAGAGTTGCAGATCACGAGGAATATGAGGTCCAAACCATTCTGGACTCTGGATTCTGGATTCGTTTGGTTCAAGGGCGTCTACACTACTTTATTCATTGGAAGGGTTATGGTCCAGAGGAGTGTTCCTGGATTCCAGCTGCTGATGTTCACGCTCCTGTATTGGTACGCAGGTTTCATGCTCGATTCCCTGACAAACCCCGGCCGGCTCCACGGAGGGGGGGCCTTTGGGGGGTTACTGTTACAGCTTATCTTGACTTCAGCATCATCTACAGGCGCGAGGCTTCAAGCATGCTGCAGGCCTCTGTTTTATCTGTTTTCTTCCTGTAGTCTCCTCCTACCTACTTCCTCCCTCTGAGCTGCTCCTCCTACTTCCTGTGGAGGGGTTTAAAAGGCAGCCTGAGTCCTGACTCAGTTGCCTTTGCATTGTTGTTCATAGCAGTTCTATTACCTTGGGCTCTGTGTATGACCTGGCTAGTCTTCCATCCATCCTGGTGCTGACCTGTGGCTCTGTCTGACTATTCTTTTGCTTATCCCTATAGTGGACACCCAACCTGGTGCAGACCTGTGGCTCTGGCTGACTACCTGAACTGTGTATGACCTGGCTTGTCTGACTACCCCCTCTGGTGCTGACTTGTGGCTCTCTCTGACTACACTTACGTTTGTTCCTTCTACCTAGCTGGCATCCAACCTAGTGTGGAACTGGGGCTCTGGTAGACTAAGCTCTGATACTGAGTCAGCTATCATTTTCCCATACTGACTGCAGGCGTGAGTCAGTTAGCTCCATACTGACTGTAGGTGTGAGTCAGAATTCGCTCCCTATTGACTGCAGGCCTGAGTAGGTATGCCCGTTACGTTGGATCAAGATCTTGAGTTCCGGTTCCTGCTTATCACGGTGCCCGTGATTGCTGCAGTTCCTTGTCTGTCACCAGTAGGGGGCTTCTATTGGTTGTCTGCAGATAGCCCGCCTCTTATTGCCTATTTAAACCTGGATTGGGCACCCTTTGAGTGCCCTTTCGTGTTGTTTCTGACCTTCTTGCTATCACTATGCCAGTGATAGCTGGGCCTCTGTTCCAGTGTTCCTGAGTTCCTGTTCTCATGTGTTCCTGAGTTCCTCATCTCTACTGTTCCAGTGTTTCCTGCATGCTGAGTAATTCCAGTCCTGGTTCCGGCCTAGTCTCTGGTGTTGCAGTTCCTGCTGAACTTCTTCTCTGCGGTTTCCTGACCTGCCTGATCGTTGCTGGTTCCTGTTATTGCATAGCCTGTCTCCTGTATCCTGGCGACCTCCTGCCTGGTCGCATCGGCGACATTGCTTGTTACTCCAGTGTGTGGTCACTGGTTTGCTCCATAGCCTATCGGCTATACAATCCTGTGTTGGTCCCAGCGTGCGGACGCTGGTTTGCTCCTAAGCCTTGCGGCTATACAAAACTTGCTTGTTACACCAGTGTGCGGTCACTGGTTTGCTCCAAAGCCTATCGGCTATACAAGTCAGTACTGGTCCCAGCGTGCGGACGCTGGTTTGCTCCAAAGTCTTGCGGCTTTGCTATTTCCCTGTTGGTCTCAGTGTGTGTACACTGGGTTGCTTACGATCCTGTCAATTTGCCATAACCATCTGACTGCTGCTACTATCTCTGGGCTGTCCTGCCCGGTATTGGTAAGGCCGGTAGAACCTTTTGCCACATTCCATCTGAGGTTGCCTTACCCGGTATTGGCAGGGCCGGTAGAGCCTACATTGAATCTTTTGAGGCTGCCTTGCCCGGTAATTTGGTAAGGCCGGTAGAACCGTTATGCTATTCCATCTGCAGGTTGCCTTACCCGGTATTGGCAAGGCCGGTAGAGCCTAACATACTGCTCTTCAGACTGTCCTGTCCGGTATATTGACAGGACCGGTAGAGTCTGCCTTCTGTCTTGTTATATTCTGTATATATCTGTATGTATGTGTTTGCCATCCTACGTTATCAATTTATTATTTCAATAAAATTGATTTTTACCTAAGACTTGTGTCTGAGAGTCATAATAAACCATGACAGTACGAAAGGGCCATGACCTCAGACAGCAAAGGTGAAGGTAACGCACAGAATATCCATTGGAGGATGGATATGCACGAGCAACGTTTGGATCAGTTGGCAGTTGCAATTCAAATGATCCTTGAACGCACGGTACTTGCTGACAAATCTAGCTCTAGCCCGGTGGTCTCGCCAAGTCAGACACCGGAGAGTGATACCAGACCCCTAGGGGGTACTGTTAAAGGGTTAACGGCTTCTGCACCCTTGCCACTAAGGTATGATGGTGACCCTAGTCTCTGCAGAGGGTTCATCAACCAACTCTAAATCTTTATGGAATTGACGGCACACGCATTTCCCAATGATCGTAGTAAAGTGGGGTTCACGATATCATTGCTCACTGGCAGAGCTTTGGCTTGGGCTAACCCATTGTGGGAGAATGCTAAACCTTGTACTAAGAACTTTAGAGAATTTGTGCAATCCTTTCGAAGAGTGTTTGAGCCTCCTGGTAGAACCACCTCTGCTGCCAAACGCCTTATGGAGATACATCAGGACAGGCGAACAGTGGGCGACTATGCCATCGAATTCCGCACATTGGCAGCAGAGGTAGGTTGGAATAACGAGGCATTATTGGCAGCTTTTTCTCAAGGCTTGAATGACCACATTAAGGACGAAATCGCTGCTAAAGATCTACCTATTTATCTAGATGACTACATTGAGTATGTTATGATAATTGACTCCAGAATACGTGAGAGATCAATTGCCAGAGATCGTAAGATACGGTCAAAAAATAATGAGCCTAGTAGCATGTTTTGCCCACCCATCCCTCCCTTGGCATTGAAGTCTAGTGAACCTGTACGGGAGACAAGTGAACCTATGCAAATAGGCTTCACTAGACTAACCAAGGCTGAGAGACTATATCGCAAAAAACAAGGATTGTGTTTATACTGCGGTAAAAAAGGGCATTTGCTAAATTCCTGTCCGGTACGTCCGGGAAACGCACACACCTAGGGTACCTTGGGGGACAGGCCCTAGGTGGTGTACAATCGTCCCCAGTGTCGGGCACAATGAAACCCACCATACAGGTGGTATTATCTTGGGCACAACGCTCTGTGGAGGTTTTGGCCTTGGTTGACTCTGGTGCAGCAGGGTATTTTATGGATAATACCTTTGCTGAATTGCACGGAGTTCCACGCATTGAAAGAGAAAACCCCTTGACTATTGAAGCGATTGATGGCAGACCCTTAGAACCGCCTCAGGTTATATTTGAAACTATGGCACTGTCTATGACTATTGGGGCACTTCACAGAGAAGAGCAGCAGTTTCAACTGATTAATTCTCCGCACCATGCGGTAATATTGGGGTTTCCGTGGTTACAGTTACATAACCCACAAGTTGATTGGAAAAAGTGTGAAATTGCTGCTTGGTCCCAGTTTTGTATGGAGAAGTGCGTCATCCAGCCTATTAAGGTCCTGTGCACCTCCTCGGCTATACCGGATGTGTACCAACAGTTTGGCGATGTTTTTAGCAAAGGAGAGGCTAGTTTGCTACCCCAGCATAGACCTTATGATTGTTGCATCGAATTGCAGCCTGGGGCAGTACCTCCAAAAGGACGCACTTATCCATTATCTTGTGAGGAAAATAAGGCTATGGAGGATTACATTTCTGATGCCCTTGCTAGAGGGATCATACGAAAATCTACCTCTCCAGCTGGGGCTGGGTTCTTTTTCGTAAAAAAGAAAAATGGCGAATTAAGACCATGCAATGACTACCGGGGCTTGAATAAACTAATGGCAAAAAACGCATACCCAATACCACTCATCACCGAGCTTTTTGACAGGCTTAAGGGCGCTTCAATTTTTACCAAATTGGATCTACGGGCCGCTTACAATCTGGTTCGCATTCGAGCAGGTGATGAGTGGAAAACTGCCTTTAATACTCGAGCTGGGCACTACGAGTATCTAGTAATGCAATTTGGGCTGTGTAATGCCCCCGCAGTTTTCCAGGAACTGATAAACGATGTTCTGAGAGATATGTTACAGACATGTGTTGTGGTGTACCTTGACGATATACTGATTTACTCCCAAAACATGGCACAGCACATCAAAGATGTATCTGCAGTATTGCTACGACTCCGTGAGAACAAATTATTTTGTAAATTGGAAAAATGTGAGTTTCATAGAACCAGTGTGCCATTCTTGGGGTTCATTATTGGCAATGATGGCATTGCCATGGACAAAGAAAAGTTGTCAGCTGTCCTACAATGGCCAAAACCCAAGGGTCTTAAAGCCATACAATGTTTCCTGGGTTTCGCTAATTATTATAGGAGGTTTATTAAGAACTTTTCTTCCATTGTCAAACCTCTGTCCGATCTTACGCACAAGGGTGCTAATCCTTCTTGTTGGCTGCTAGCTGCTGAGAATGCCTTTGAGAATTTGAAGCTGGCATTTGCTGCGGCTCCTGTGTTATCCCACCCCAATCCTCTACTTCCATTTACGTTAGAAGTTGATGCCTCAGATATTGGGGTTGGGGCAGTACTTTCGCAACGACACGATAAAGGTGGAACTCTCAGACCTTGTGGGTTTTTCTCAAAAAAGTTGACTGTCACTGAAAGCCACTATGAGATAGGTGACAGAGAATTATTGGCCATTATCCTCGCTCTTAAGGAATGGCGTCATTTGCTTGAAGGTACTAAGAATCCTGTCTTAATTCTAACAGATCATAAAAATCTGACTTATCTCTCGGAGGCCAAGAGATTGTCCTCTAGTCAGGCCAGGTGGGCACTGTTCCTGTCTCGATTTAATTTCATTGTATCATATTTACCGGGGTCAAAGAATATCAGGGCTGATGCACTGTCAAGACAATTTGAGGCCGACAGTGACAGAGTGGAAGCACCAGCACCTATCATCCAATCTGATAGAATACTGGCTACTATACGCACGAGTATTACTTCTCCTTTAGGGGAGGAGATCCTGGCCTCTCAGGGGTCCGCTCCCCATGAAACCCCAATGGGCAAATGTTTTGTCGCTGAACCATTTCGTACTAGGTTGCTCGAAACCTACCATTCCTCTAGGGCTGCGGGACATATTGGTAGAGACCAATTGTTATGGTCCCTTTCTCAGTTATTTTGGTGGCCTTCCATGAGAAACGATTGTGCCGAATTTACGAATGCCTGTGCCACCTGCGCCCGCGCTAAGACCCCGAGACATCTCCCAGTGGGCTTGCTTCAACCGGTGCCTAATGGCGAACGCCCCTGGTCTCATGTCTCCATTGATTTTATGGGAGAATTGCCTATGTCTAAGGGGTATTCCTTTATATTCATGGTGGTGGACAGGTTTTCTAAAATGGCTCATTTCGTGCCCCTCCGTGGCCTTCCTTCAGCTAAGGAATTGGCAATGGTGTTCGCCAGAGAAGTATTCCGGTTGCATGAAGTGCCTAGGGTACTGGTGTCTGACAGGGGGAGCCAGTTTGTGTCTAGATTTTGGAGGGCATTTTGCCAACAGATGGGCATACAGCTGTCCTTCTCCTCTGCCTACCATCCCCAGACCAATGGAGCAGCTGAACGAGCTAATCAGGGCTTGGAACAATTTCTCCGTTGTTTCGTTACTGACCATCATGACAATTGGTCCGACTTGTTGCCCTGGGCAGAGTTCACCGGGAACTGTGCGGTCAATTCTTCATCTGGGAGCTCTCCGTTTCTGATTAATTATGGGTTCCAGCCCTGTTTGCTTCCAGATTCATTTCAGACGCAACAGATTCCAGCTCTGGATGAGCATATCGAGCAACTCCGTTCCACATGGGCACAAGTTCAGAGGGCACTTGGTCAGTCATTTCAGCGTCATCAGCACCATGCTAATCGTAGAAGGCTTCCAGCGGTTTCCTTTCAGGTTGGGGATAGAGTATGGCTTTCCTCCAGAAATCTCAAGTTGAAGGTTCCGTCTAATAAGTTGGCTCCCCGGTTTATTGGTCCATACAGAGTTATTCGTAAAATTAACCCTGTCTCCTATGCACTAGAACTACCTGCATCCATGTGCATCCATAATGTGTTCCATGTGTCCCTTCTTAAGCCTCTGGTTTGCAATCGCTATACTACCACACCTGTGGTGCCAGGGCCTGTTGAGGTCGAGGGCCAGGAGGAGTACGAGGTTCAGAGCATTATTGATTCCCGTAGGCTTAGAGGAAGGGTACAGTATCTGGTACATTGGAAAGGGTACGGTCCTGAGGATCGATCATGGGTGGATAGTGAGGACCTTCATGCACCTAGGCTAACTAGGGTCTTTCATGCCAATTACCCACAGAAACCTAAACCCTATTCTAGGAGAGGGGGTCTTTGAAAGGGGGGTACTATCACGGTGCCCGTGATTGCTGCAGTTCCTTGTCTGTCACCAGTAGGGGGCTTCTATTGGTTGTCTGCAGATAGCCCGCCTCTTATTGCCTATTTAAACCTGGATTGGGCACCCTTTGAGTGCCCTTTCGTGTTGTTTCTGACCTTCTTGCTATCACTATGCCAGTGATAGCTGGGCCTCTGTTCCAGTGTTCCTGAGTTCCTGTTCTCATGTGTTCCTGAGTTCCTGATCTCTACTGTTCCAGTGTTTCCTGCATGCTGAGTAATTCCAGTCCTGGTTCCGGCCTAGTCTCT